>JAIXND010000659.1:14415000-15665000 GCA_023646645.1 Varanus salvator macromaculatus
GGATAACAGTTATGTAACATTTAAACTGATTATTGCATTGCACTCTGGGTGACACACCCCTTGGTCTTTAATAATAAACAGAATCCATAAATTTAATAACACAGTAGCCCTTAATAACTTTGTAAACCAATAAGAGACAGAGAACAGAAGAAAACAAATTCTAATATCCTAAAATTAAGTTATTTAATTTTCCACTGAAACTGAGTTTTGGCCTGAACAAATAAGGAGCAGAATGAAATTGCCAAAATACCACAAAAGTGTCTGCTGTTGTCTGGCCCAACCAGAAGCAGGAAATACTTGTGAGATCCTGTCTCCTGAGATTGTCAGCCAGCTCTGAGGCTTGTCTGTTGCTCGTTATTAGAGTGAGGAATGTAGCCGAATGCAGCATCTCTGAAATGTAAAGAGAAGTAGAGATCTTTTTTCCATTTTTAAGGAAATAGTCCTTAGATTTTTGCTTTTCCCTGTAGCGTGTCTCACAGCTTGCCTGTGCTGAGCCATCTGGCTTTGTTTATTAAGCTTGCTGCTGGTTGTCCTGTGGGCATTTCAGCCCCAGTGTGCCTTGATCTTTTCTGCTCACTTCTTTTGGTAGCGTGCTCTAATCTGGATGCAATGTTCAATAAACACTTTTGGACAATAGTGGGGGTTGAAAGCCTACTTTTGCTTTGAGAAAAATTAGATTAATGGAACAATTTTAAATGTGTACCAGAAGTATGAAACAGTGACACTGTTATGTGTGCTTGTACGTATTATAGAGAGCAGCTTTATGAGCACTTTCACAGCAGTCACTAGGCCTAGAGACTTACTGGAATTTACCCTTTGGGAGATGGGCGCTGGACAAGCATATGTGAGCATTCTAGCTAAAGGCACAGGCACTGGACCAGAGCAGCTGTGCCAAAATTAGTACCAGCCGCCACCATGAGTAGAATAAACCCAGTCTCTTCAGTCTCCAAGAATTGTTAGTCCTTGGAATCACTGGTCGAGGATCCCACTGACGTCTCTTGTGTTGGTCTTTGCAGTCTCGTTGTCTCCTTAAGGGAACATAGCTAGGTTACAGGTTTTACTAAACACATTTGCATACAACATGATCATTCAATTAGCATTTTGCATGACCAATAATGTGGTGTGCCCCTGTGTGATCCTTCCCCACTTTACTTCTAAAGCACAGTCTAGGTTTTGCTAAAAACAGGATTGAAGCCTTAGTAGGGCAAAAGACCATCTAGATAAAATGCAAGGCATGAGGTGCACCCACAGCAGAGATTACTGCTGCTGTGCCTTGCACTTTGCACTGTATTCTCCTAAGCCTCTGAGTTCAGAGGTGTGTGAGCATCTGCCATAGGGGTAATAGGATTGTGTCCTCCAATTACTTTAGCATCAAAAAGTAATAAGTCATCACACTTTGCAGTTGGGGTTATATGTCAAAAACTAAGACTCTGAAATAGTCTCTGTAATAGTTTATGAGAGGTGCATGGTGCATCTTTATATATTTATTACATTTCTATCCCAGCTTTCCACAAAAATGACTCCGTGCAGCTAACAATAATAAAATACTGACAAAAAACAACCTTTTAACTAGAGGCTACCATACAGACAAATAAAAGCACAACTATAGAAAGAATAGACAGTGCCCAATAAAGTCCTTCACTAGCAAACCAGCCTAAATGTTAATGCCTCCCTGGATTTAAAAAAAAATACTTGCAAGCCAACAGGACAACAAAGAAGGAGCTATCTAACCTTCAAGATCTTGGATGCTGTTACACAGCCCAATAAACTGCAATGCACAGCACACCTTTGAATAAGTATTCTTTATTCAAAAATAAAAGAATTGGATGCATACATATCCTAAAGTACGTGTAGGCTAGTGATTTATAGACATTGTAAAATGTCACTAGTGCTAGTCCAACACTTTAAAGTCTATACCACACTGGCTGGCTGTCTTCTGACAGAGAGAGGCAGTCATGGAAGCTTCTTGCTGACCTCTCATAAATTGCTTATAGTCCATTTTAATTGCTTATAGTCAACCCATTAATGCAGTGGGGAGGGACTGTGGCTCAGCAGTAGAGCACCTGATTTGCATGCAGAAGTCCCAGATTCACAATGACAAAACTGAAGCTGTCATACTTTGGGCACATCATGAGAAGGGAAAATTCCCTGGAGAAGATATCCTGCTAGAGAAAGTTGAAGGCAGAAGAGAAAAAGGAAAGCCAAATATGAGGTGGGTTGACTCCATAAAGGAAGCCACACCCTTGAATTTACCAAAGTTGAGTAGGCCATAAGTCCAAGATGACTTAATGGTGCATAATAGCAAAAATAGCTTACAAGTCGGCATATTTAAACCTGGCACCAAGTTTGGCCACAGTGCGGAAGCTGTTCCATAGATGAGGCAACAGTACCGCTCTCCAAGCCTCCCTTGGAGTTGGCACTCGGAGGACGGTCACAGAGGCAGAGTGTAGTGTCTGAGTAGATGGCAGTTGGGTGAGGCACTCTAATAGGTATTGTGATCCCCAGCCATGTAAGGCTTTCTAGGTTAAAAGCAGCGAATTGGGCCCAGAAGCACACAGGCAGCCAAAGCAATCTGGCCAGAACCACTAATATGTTTGGACTTACAGGTCCCAGTTATTAATCGGGTTGCAGCGTTCTGTTCAAACTGTAGATTCTGAACTACCTTCAACGGTAGCCCTATGTAGAGTACATTGCAGTAATCTAGTTCAGGGATTACCAGAACATAGATTACTGAATCAGGCTCTCCTTGTACAGATAGGGGTGTGACTGGACAACCAGCCAAAGCTGGTAGAAGGCACTGCAAGCCACTGAGGCCACCTAAACCTGAAGTGACAAAGAGGGATCAAGGAGAGCCACCAAGCTAAGAACCTGCTTCTTCAGGGAGAGTGCAACCCCGTGCAGAACAAGCTGAGCATCCTCCATCGAGTCATAAAGCTTTTAACACCAACTATCTAAGCTGGTGTGGTGTTATTTAATATTCATGTAGAGAACAAAGATAAAATTCTCTTCCATCATGTATTCATGAAGAGAGAGAAAGTTGTCAGTTTAGTTGGTATGAAAACCTCACAAAGGCCTTAGGAACAAATCAGTAGTTTTGCTGGGCAGACTAGGGATTTCAGAAAGATCCTGGAAGTAGGGAAGCTAAGAGGCAGGATGCCCAGGAAAATGAGGAAGCTGAGGGATCAGAGTATGCAACAGATTGAGAAGGAGTTAGGTAAAGGAGAAAGGGACTCAAGGAGGCGAGCAGAGGTAATAAGAAGGGTGAGAGATGCAGCTAAATTTTACATATTGGTTTGAATTAGCTAGGCAATTATTTGGCTGCAGGCCTCTAGTGTTAAAGACTGACTGAAGAAATTCATGTGGTCAAACTAAATATGTGGAAAGTAAGTTTTCCTTCAGTGTTCTTGCCCATCCAGATTATCAAACAGCTTGTGAACTCCCATGTTGCATATTATACTTTAATTGAAGCATTTCAACATCTGTATACAAACAGTCCTGGTTTTATACTTTAATTAGGTTTATTAGACTAAAAGTTACTATAGGAGAAAATGTTCCGTGCTTTCTAAGTTTCAACTTGCATGAAGTATGTTAGTTCCAGATGTTAAACTGATGTTTTTTCAGAAGCCTTGTTAAGATGCCAAACTATTTTGATTTTTTTAAGGATTTTCCAAACCCTAGTTGATTATCACAACATGTAAGAATCCAAACTCAGAGTTTGGTGGTGAAGTCATCTCAGCAGCTGCAAAAAATATGTGTGAAGTGACAGGTTCACAGAACTATCCTCTAATGCCCTTAAAAGGTTTTTAAAAAGTGAATAGATAGCATACTTCACTCCTGGTATTTAATCAACATTTATGTCAGCCATTTTGGCAATATGCATTAAACTTCATTAATTGTGTAGTATTCAGTAGGAAAAAATCTGAATGGCTTAGAAAGGAACTGAAATTAACCATCCAAACTGCCATTGAATGTAAGTTCAAGGATCATATGAGGTTATGGTTATACGTATGTCTTATTCAAATTGTAATTGATCAATTAAAATACTGAATTTTGCCTGAGGACAGTGATCTTGTTTGGCTAGAGCATTGCTTCTTAACAACCGGAGTTATGAAACCAGGAACAAGAACTAGACCTATGTACTGCCCTGCCCTGCCCTCCTTCTGTCAAGCATCAGCTGTGACAGAGAGATCTTGGCTTGTTTTGTTTTGTTTTTTAATTAGAGATTCAACTAATATTCTCCAGCTGAAATGGAGAATTCTGCCATAATATTGATTGATCAGGATATCAAGCTAAGAAGCAAGCACCATTTTTAAAGAAAGGGTCAAGGGTTGAAAACCAGTAAAAGCCTTAAGAAGTGATGGATGAATACCTGGTGTTTCCTCAAAAGGCTTCCAGTGGCCTTTTCAGTCCTGCTACATTCAGACATGCAACCAGATAGTCAACAGGCTGAACAAGACACACACACTAGTTGGGCACATGATGTATTACTCTGTTTCAACTACAGTAATGATTTCTAGGGATTTCCGAGAGATGGCAGAGGACAGGAGAGCCTGGAGGAATGCTGCCCATGGGGTTGTGATGGTCAAACATGACTTTGTGACTAAACAAAAATAATGATTTCTAAGGTTGCAACTATGCATTAGCACCTGTGCGTTTCATGCAGATCTCTGTTCTTATATTCCCTCTTTTTTGGTAGCTTGTTTCTTTTAGTAGGATCACACTGAAATCACTTCTTTGCTATGTATCTACAAGAAAACAGAGAAACACGGGGTACAAGTGCAAGTATACCTGAGCATTTTAGCCCAGTGGAAAGGTCTGCTTGGATCTTTCTAAACTAATGCAAAATAGGAAAATCAAATTTGTATTGGGAAACCTGACAAATCCATATGTCAGTGTTCTACAAACAATAATGTAATAAGTAACAAGGAGGTCCCAATAGCATATGAAAGTTCATGTTGTTTTGACTAGTCAATTTGATAAAAAGGCAAAACATAACATTTTTATAGATTAAACCAAGTCAAGGGTCCACCTAGTCTAGCAACCTTGTGATAGCCAGCTGCTCCTAAATAACTCTCAGACAAGGCCAGAAGGAAGCACTCTACTTGGGCTTCCTGTCTCCTGTAAGTGATATTCAGAGGTACATTAGCTCAGAATATGGGAGTTTGATTTAGCTGTCATGATGAGGAACTGTTGATAGTGATGGGGAACTGTTGATAGATCATTCCTCTCTGATTGATCTAATCCCCTTTAAAAGCCATCTAAGTCAGTATTCATTACCACAAGTTGTAGCAGCAAATTCCATACGTTAGGTTTTGCATTGTATAAAGAAATAGTCTCTTTTGCTTGGTCATAATCTATTTACCTGTCAGTGCTAGCCCAAGACATTTTTATTCTTCCAGGCTTTTAGAACATCATGTTAACATGATTTTAATATCATTTCATTGATGAGACCTTTTATGCTTGGCTGTTTTACATGATTCACTGGCTTTTACTGGTAATGGTATTTTTAACATCCTTTTATGATGGATTTGGATATTATGGGTTGTTCTTTGTTTGTTTGAGCTTGAATTTGTTTTTATTTTTACAGCACTTCCAAGAATGAGAATTTAAAAAGTTACCAACAAGTTTAGTAAATTAAATAAAGAAAGAAAATCATTGACTCAAGAAAGGGATAGACATTACTTGTTTTTTCCATACCATTCAAAATCTTATAAATGTATATCATATTCCCCCAGTTTTGTTGATTTTTGAAACTAAAACTTTTTATTCCAAAAAACCAGTGGGAGGAAATGCCTTTATAGGATTAAACAAAATGTCACAAAATAGCAAGTTAGCTATTTGTGACATTTTGGTTCCTATTAATTACCCTATTTCATGTTTAGGATTTTTTTCTTACATGCCAGCACATCTACTTTTACATTTTGTGTAAAAAAATCTAAATAGTTCAGTTTTGCTTTGAAGGCATGATGCTAGAATCCCTTTATCATTCTGATTGCCTTTCATTGTACCTTTTCCAACTTTATAATAGTTATTTTGAAATGGTGTCACCAAAAATATACTAAGAATTCAAAATACACCCATGCATGATCATTTTATATAAAGACATTACAATAGGGCTGTTTTAGTACATTTTATAATACTACTAGTTCTGAATTTTCCTTTTTCACCATCAATGAACACTGAGCTGTTATTTAATTGTTAATTCAAAACAATTCATTCCTTTCTATGATATGAGCTGTGAAAAGGAATATAAACAATTCTCTAATTCACATAGCAATGCTTTCCCTACAGAAGAGGAAGTCATAGTCTTGTAGGGAAAATCCAGGTGAGCCAGACAGTACATGGAAACAACTATAATTACTTAAGTAGCTTTTAAAAAGGAAGGGAAGTGCTTTAACAACAGGAATAATAGCTCCACTGGACAACATACTTCCCATATTGTGTCTCTGGGCAACTAGATTTAAAGGTGGTCTCTCTGGGGGAACCTGATTCACAGTATTTTCCCATATGTGCATGGTCATGGATAATTTCAGGCTGCTTGCATACAGGTAAAACATATTCTGTGGATTTTTCATTTCACTATCGTACTAGAGAAATCACAATATTCCTGTAATAGCTACTTCTCTTTCTCCAACAATTCAACTCACAAAAAGCTGTGAAAAGGTGACATCTTTCAGATTAATACATTTATCCCTTCTTGGAGTAAAAGAAGAATTAAGCCTCTGTGAATATTTGATAAATCTCTTAGCAACTAGATACTAGAGTGGAATCAGCCAACAATGAATGATTCACAGTTTTAGCTAGAGTGTGCAGAATTGTCTGCCAAATGGTCTGAATAAACTCACATTGCTAGACATGATGGTAAAATATACTCTTGTCTCTTTTAAACTATTATATCACAGTGAAAACCTAAGCTGCCCACATTCCAAAAGCTCAGTCGGTGCCTGGAATTACAACTGTCATCTAAATCTTGATTTTACGGCAAGTTGTGTTCTGATGATATTCTCCCTTAATTAGAATAGCCCTTTTCCTCTTAAAATTCTAGTTTTTAATTCTACATTCCTAAAATGTACTGAAATAAATAAGCTCTCCTCAGCAGAATAAAATCATTAGCTTTTTACTCCCTGCATCTTTTTTGTTTGTCTGGTTTTGATCTTAGAAAATACTGACCCCTTTCCTGGTTGTATGCGACCGGTTCTATTTCCCTCCATTTATCATGAGTTGTGAACTACAGGGAACCCCTGTTGCATAAATTTATATTGCATACCATGGTGAACCTTTTCTCTGATCTGATTCAACTGCACTGCCATCTTTTTTTATAATAGAATGTAAGAATTTATCATTAACCTAGAAGCTCCATTGTAGCAACAGGTGCAGTTGAAACCATAGGCTACAGTTCCACACACAAACTTACTAGGAAGTGAGCTTCAGTGAACATAAGGTTTACATCTGAATAATATGTCCATCTAGGATTGCTCTGTTAGAATTCTAGCTGTTTACAAAATGCTGTAATAAACCTATTTTTTCTATTAAGAGATCTATATTATATGCTCAATTTTCTTTCATAAAGTTTTTTTTAAAAAAACAACTTGTTTTGGGGCCATTAATATGTAGGCTCCTTTCTATTATTCCTCCCTTCTCTTCCTCTCTTTCTTTCTCCTTCCTTCCTTCCTTCCTTCCTTTGTGTCATTTCTTTGGCAGCCTTTCTCCACCTGTGCATTTAAACTAGCAATAAGCTACTTGAATCTAATCTTGACTCGCACTGATTAAAACCAAAAGGTTCACTGGAAGCTTGGTGAAAGGCCTATTGAGGTTATTATGAGATAATTACATAAAGTATGAAGAGCTGCTGTCTCATAGAGATATACAGATAGATATTGACCTATCATATACTCCAGCTATTTGTTGGTGGCAGTGTTGTTCCTAAGTAAACAGCTGCGATAAATTTATTTATTTATTTGTTTATTTAAACACTTATATGCCGCCCCATCGCAACAAAGCCTCGGGGCGGCTTACAACATTTAAAAATACAAACAATATATTAAAAACCTAACTATCCCCCCCCCTCCCCCTGTGCATCTCGGCCAACCTAAAAATACAATCCAAAATACAAAATCATAAACAACAAACCACTAAATAAGTAAACACAATTAAACTATAACAGATAATAACCCATTAACTAAACAAAATAAATACATAAATACCAACAATAAACTAAAACCAAATCATTTAACATTTAAAATAAGATTTAAATAAAAAGTTCTTCGCCTGGCGCCAAAAAACAAATAACGACGGCGCCAGGCAGACCTCTCCGGGGAGCGCGTTCCACAATTGGGATATATGTGTATAATATTCTGATTTTAACATTGAACTTTATCCTTGCAGTATTAAGGATGTTGTACATTCAGATTCTAAGTGCATTTCAGAATATTTTGTTTCATTCTTATGCATGATCTCAAAGAGTTACCTTTGATGTGTCTGGCTTGTCATGTTCTTTGAGCAGCATTAACTAGGGCATGGCTTAAATGTAGAATACTGACACACTATCAATGTATATGAACTGATATCTATGATGTGCTTCCCTGATGCTACTATTGCTGTGGTGTTCACTGTAGCAGAAATGGACAAGGCCAGACAGTGGAGAGCTTCCAGTATTATTATGAAGTTTTCCTGTTTCTGTTCTGTGGTTTCTATTGCCTGGACTTCTAACTAGTCTCTTTGCCTGAGGGGAAAAGCCCTATTTTGTAAAGAGGGAATCATCTCTGCAGGATACTGTCTGAATGAATCTCCATCCCTTTACTACCTTCCTTCCTTTTGAAGTTTTGATTAGGAGCCTGTAGGCAGGTTATTTATTTATTTAAGCAATACCTAATCATTTTAGGCACTTTCATCTTGGTCCAAATGGGCCTTTCCATAGATCCCCTCTAGACCTGAAGGCTTCCTGCTAGAGAAAGAAGGTAAGAGAGCCGTTTGTGCTGGTTTCCTCTACACCTGCAATCCCACACATTGCCTCTTGTGTTTTTTGGAGGGTCCCCCAGAGCAGAGCAGCTTTTCAGAAAGCCCAAGGGGTTGCAGGGGAAAGGGAGACATGAGGACCATTTCTCTACCCCTTCATTCAGTGCAAGCAGGTATTCAGTAAGTAGTCCTTTAGATGCAACCCATTATAAATTAACCAACCCCCTCCCCCGTCTGTCTTGACCCTGCCTTTGTATCTCTGTCTGTCTGCAATGGTTATCTCCTACACAGACTGCTATTCCAGTCATAGATACTGTCATGAACTGCCTGGGAGCTTCAGCTAGTGGGGTGGTGTAGAAATGTAAGAAATAAAATAAATGCAGGTAGCAAACAATGATCACAGTTCATAGTCTGCCCAGACTATGCAGGCTGTGTTTGCAGCGTCTTGAGACGATAGCTGCCATGCTGGGAGCATCATGGCTGCTTTCCATGTACACACTGAAAATTGATCCATTTACTAATTTTCCATGATGTTGTAACTTTCCCATTCAACTTCATGGTACAATAATGAATATACATAGTAAAGAACTGAGAAATGACAATATATTCATCGCCAGGAGGGGGAGGAGCAGACGCCCGCCGCCACCACCCCGCCCCACCACGCGCCTTCCACCATGCCACAGCTGCTTGCCTGCCGCCACACCGTCCCCGACGTCCCTGCTCCGGTCCCGCCCCCTTGGTGTGAGTGGCAGATGCGCCCGGACGGGCAGGGCGCAGGAGGAGGGGCTCGGCGGCCTTTAACACGCTGGCGGCACCCGGGGCCGGTGGCCTCGGGCCAGCAGCCAAAGGGCGATGGCCAAAGGGTGGTCGCCGCCATTTGTGGCTGGGCAGGGGTCAGGTGGGAAGAAAATTATTGCAGTGGGGAGAGGTGGATGGGGTAAATATTGTTTTAATGTTTTAATGTTTAACGTGTTTTAAGGAGTCGTCCCTGGCCTCGTTGACGCATGAGCTACCTGGGGAGCACGTGGGCGCTGCCATTGGGGTTGTTACGGGCAAGGGACGTTACAGTGATGGGAGTCTAACGTGTCTGTATAGAAGAAGGAGGGAGAGATGGCTGATACCTATCCCTCCTTCTGGTTTTACTTCCACCCAGAAGGTTCCAGGGAGTCTTGTCAACTGTCCCCCGGGCCTGACGGTGCTGTTGCTCAATGCCAGGTCGGTCCACAATAAATCCGCCCTCATCCATGACCTGATTGTGGATGAGGGGGCCGACCTGGTCTGCATAACGGAAACCTGGGTGGGAGAGGGAGGGGATGTCTCCCTTTCCCAAATGTGCCCTCCTGGGTATCTGAGTATCAGCACTGCTCTCGCCCGGAGGGGAGGGGAGGGGGGTTGCTTTGGTTTACCGAGCCTCCATCTCCCTCACGGGACTTCCTGTCCCTTTGAGGCCGGGGCTAGAGTGCCTCTACTTGGTGTTGGGTGACTGAGACAGACTGGGGATTCTGTTGGTGTACCGTGCACCCTTCTGCCCAACAGTCTCCCTACCTGAGCTGACGGAGACCGTCTCGGACCTGGTGTTGAAGACCCTCAGGATGTTGGTCCTGGGGGTCTTCAATCTCCATGCCGAGACTGATCTTACCGGGGCAGCTCAGGACTTCATGGCCTCCATGATGGCCATGGGGCTGTCTCAACATGTCAATGGCCCGACCCATGAGCGTGGACACACTCTGAACCTGGTTTTCTCGACGGGGCAGGAAGAGAGTGGTCTGAGGGTGATGAACTTATGTTTGACACCCCTGTCATGGTCAGATCACTTTCTCGTGAGGTTTGTGCTCAAGAGCAGCCTCTCCCTCTGTAAGGGTGCAGACCGGATTGTGTGGGTCCGCCCCCAGAGCTGGATGGATCTGGATGGATTCCTGAAGGCCTTGGGGGAGTTTCCGGTTGATAAAGCTGGCACTCCTGTCGAGGCTCTGGTCGAGCTGTGGAATGGGGAAATGACCAGGGCTTTTGACACAATTGCTCCCAAGCGTCCTCTCCTGCCAGGCAGAGCCCACTTTTCCCCTTGATATACATCTGAGTTGCGGACAATGTAGCAGGCAGGGAGATGTCTAGATAGTAGGTAGAGGAGATCACGGGATGAATCTGACTGAACACACTTAAGTGCCCCTTATCGGGCCTATGCTGTGGCGGTGAAGGCAGTGAAAAAGAGATTCTTTTCCGCTTCCATTGCCTCCTCTAAATGCCATCCGGCGGAGCTGTTTTGGGTGGTACAAGGCCTGATTTATCCTGGCCCAAAGAAAGATCTGATTCCACCCTCGAAGGCCTGCTGTGATGAGTTTGCCTAGCATTTCAGGGAGAAAATCGCTCAGATTCGTCTCAAGCTCGACTCCACTAGTGATTCAGAGGCTTCTGGGGAGACTCCAGCGCTGTTGTCTGGTCCACAATTAATGGATGAATTTCAGTTATTGCGGCCTGATGATGTGCACAAGGTGCTTGGACGAGCACGTCCCACCACTTGCCTATTTGACCCTTGCCCATCTTGGCTAATTAACAACGCCAAGCACGGGATTGGGACCTGGATCTTGGAAGTGGTTAATGCTTCTCTGAGGGAGGGTCGGGTACCTCGTCTCTTGAAAGAGGCAGTAGTCTGACTGGTCCTGAAGAAGGCGTCACTGGATCCAGGGATGGCCTCTAATTATAGACCGGTGGCCAATATTCCATTTCTGGGCAAGGTGTTGGAGCGGGTGGTGGCGGGACAACTCCAAGCACTCTTGGATGAAACTGATTATCTGGACCCATTTCAGTCCTGCTTCAGACCCGGGTACGGCACTGAATCTGCCTTGGTCGCCCTGTATGATGACCTGTGCAGGGAGAGGGACAGGGGAAGTGCGTCCCTGTTGGTTTTCCTGGACCTCTCAGCGGCTTTTGATACCATCGACCATGGTATCCTTCTGATAGGCTAGCGGGATTGGGGGTCGGAGGCACTGCTTTGCAGTGGTTCCGCTCCTATCTCAATGGCCAATTCCAGAAGGTGGTGCTGGGGGACTATGGCTCTGCGCCATGGCAGTTATGCCATGAAGTTCTGTAGGGATCCATTTTGTCCCTTTTGCTGTTTAATATCTACATGAAACCGCTAGGAGAGGTCATCAGGAGGTGTTGGCTGTGGAGTCATCAGTATGCTGATGATACCCAGCTCTACCTCTCGTTTTGTACCAATCCAGGTGAGGCAGTGGCTGTGCTGAACCGGTGCCTGGCTGAGGTAATGGGCTGGATGAGGGCCAATAAACTGAAGCTCAATCCAGACAAGACGGAGGTCCTGTTGGTTGGTGGATTGGGCTTTGGGGAAGGTGAATTGAACTTAGTCCTGAATAGGGTTGCACTCCCTCCTAGGGACAAGGTCCGCAGCTTGGGAGTGCTCCTCGACCCAGAGCTTTCTTTGGAAGCTCAGGTGACAGCAGTGGCGAGGAGCGCTTTCTTTCAGCTTCAGCTGATCTATCAGCTGCGCCCTTACCTGGAGAATGACTGCCTATTGACAGTGATAACATGTGTTGGTGACTTCCCGACTTGACTTCTGCAACGCTCTCTACATGGGGCTGCCCTTGAAAACGGTCCGGATACTTCAATTGGTTCAACATAGAGCTGCCAGGTTGCTGACGGGGACTGGGCGTTATGCTCATATGACCCCAGTCCTCCGTCAGCTACACTGGCTCCCCATTGAAGTCCGGGCCTAATTCAAGGTATTGGTTATGACCTATAAAGCCCTAAATGGCTTGGGCCCTGTTTACCTGAAGGAGCACTTACATCCGTACTTGCCCACCCGCCCCTTGAGATCGGCGGGAGAGGCCCTTCTCCGAGAACCCTTCGTGAAGGAAATTAGGAGGGTGACTTTCTCTGCGGTGAGGGGGAGGAGGGCTTTCTCTGCGGTGGCGCCCAACCTATGGAATGCACTCCCCAGAAAGGTCCACCTGGTGCCGTCGTTATTTGTTTTCTGGTGCCAGGCGAAGACCTTTTTATTCAAACGCTATTTCAATTGTTAATATTATTTATTAGTTTTAATTTTTGGCCAGGGCGACTCAAATTATTTTTATATTTATTAATATGGAATTATTTAATATTGAATTGTTAATTTTGAATTATTTTTTATGTATGTGAGCCGCGAGGCTTTGGCGATGGGGCGGCATAGGTGTGCTTAACAAACAAACAAACAAACAAACATAAATATTCGTAGGTCACCTAAAAAGTAATAATTGACTCTGCCATATACTTGCTTTTTGGATTATATTTAAGTGGATATGTCCTTTGTTCTGATCTGAATTTAAAATTGTACTTATTTTGTTTTCTTTGTTACAAGTAATACTTGTTTTTATTATATGCAGTGTGGAACAAGAAGGGTCAGATCAGATTTGTTTGCTACACCTGGAGGAAAGATTCAAACCTGAAAACAAGATCAAACTTGTACCCCACTAAACATGAACAAAATCTTCATGATTGATTGAAAGCTTATGTTAAAATCTCTGTGAAATCTGTGTGATCCTTAAATTTATTTGGCCCAGCAGATTTATTTGAATGACAGTCAGATAGCATACATACATTGACATATTCCAAAATCTAAGCTGACAAAGAACAGCTACCAGCTATCTTTTGAAACGTTGGAATTTGCATTTAGGGAAAGGTGGTACGTTTAAGAACAGAAGTCCATTGGATTAAATTAACAGAATATGCATGGTTCTAAAACAGAATATGCATGGTTCTAAAAATCTCTTATTTTACTTCATATATCAGTTTCAAGAACATTTCCATTCAAGCCCTCAAGATGCAAATTAATTTCCTCCCCTGCCCCCCCCCCCGGTCAAATTGAATTGTTGGAATTCAAGACAAAAATTGAATGGGATCAGATACAAGTGCTCTTCCATCAGTTCAGTATCACAGGACATACAGAAGTGTTGTGCAAAGCAGCTAAACACTTGGGAGGTTATATGGGCTTGGCAATTCCAATCAGTGTAACAAGTCTTACCTTTGGGAAAACCAGATGATACTGTAAATACATGACTGTGGCTGAAAATGGCAAGCTCGTGTTCAAGTTCCCATGCAGCATGTCCCTGTTCTGATGCTACACGTTTCCTTGTCAACACATCCCTCCTTCCTCCAGCCCACTGAGAGCCCACAAAGTGCAACAAAGTGATGGGGAAATACATAGTGTTGCCTTGTGGTAACAGGACATGAGCATGTTGTCTTGGTTTTCAGGGAGAAAAGGTAATTAAATGTACAGGAGGGTTTTTTTAGCAGCAGCATCACACTCTCTATATCTTCCAGTTTTGACTTTAGGCATATGTTTAAATATCTATGGCTGCCTTAGCCCTTGGTACCAAAAGTAACTGCTGTTCAGTTGCCATTAAAATAGTTTTAACACTATGGACTGATGCTTGATAATTAGAATGTGATATAATTAACTACTATCATCAGGTGCCACTTGGTCAGTCATCATTACTCATTACTTTCCATGACCTCATACAGTTACTCAATGGAGGAAGTTAAATTGTTGTTGAACCTACATATGTTAACTCGCTTAACTGTAGATCTCCATTTTAAAATGGTTAAATATCCAATGTTATTTGTAGGCATTGTAACTTGAATATGCTGTATAGATCTGGAGAGAACCGTCACCTTAAAAGGATTTTACTTGACTTTCTCATAGGACATACAAGCTATTCTTTTGTCAACTTTATATTCCTTTGCCCGCCTTTCTGAATCTGTGACTTCTTTTGCTGAATAAGATGGAGCCCATTCATATAAAACAGAATTCTACATGCATTACCATTTGTGCTAATTCTACATGCATTACTATCTGTGAGCTTTGGTGCTCACAGACCTCAGTAGCTCCTGAGACTCTCATACAGTAGTATGCCCAAAGTAATCATTGAGGGTGGCTGGAGCTCCTTTTGTCTGCCCAACAGACCCCTGGGCATGCACACACAAGACTTCTCATTTTGTCTGCCCAGTCTTAGTCAAAGTCCTGGAATTGCATACAGACCCCAGTTTTCTTAACCCTAACACAGAATTCTACCTCAAACTTCCAAGAAAGGTTTATACATCCAAGAAATTGTCTTTATACATTCAGACAATATACACAAAGGAAACACTGAAGGTGTTCCTGCTGACCACTCACTTTGTTTACCCCATCTAGGCTAGTTCCAGTCCACTGGAAATGCACACAGACTCTGGTTTTCCTGATCCTTACCATTAAGATCACGAATCTTTCTCTAACTGTAACACACAGCTGTAATCCCCACAGAACATGAGGACAATATGCTCAAAGGAACAAATCTGATTGTTCCTGTTGACTTTTCTGACCAGTCTTGGTTAGCTTAAGGTCCTTGGGCAGGTGCATAGACCTAGGTTTTCCTAACCCAAACCTTAACCCCATGTTTATCTATAACCATGACATGTGGGTGTAATTGCCATACATTCAACCAGCGTGTTGAAGGAATCACTGACCATGTTCTTGTTGCCTGCTCACTTTTTGTGCCCATTTGTGTTTGTATTAAGTTCCTTGGACATAGACAGGAAGCCTTTTTTCCAAACCCTAACCTGGAGTGCAATCCAATTCCTAATACATAAACACCATCTCCATTTATGCTAACAGCTCACCAAAAGCATCACTGAGGCAGCTCCTGTTAACTTCTTGAATTGTAGTCCCATGCTGGTTTAATTTAAGGCCCTCAGTCATTTACATAGACCCAGGTTTTCCTAGCCCTAATGCTAACTTGAAGTTTTACCTCAAACCTAATACACAGCTGTAATTCCCATATTTTATTTTTTTTTAGCAAAGCCAACACTGGGGTATCCTTCCTAATCTAGAATAGTTCCAGCCCCCTGGCACTTCAGATGGGCACAGCTTCTGTGGGTCTTTTCTTCAAACCAAAGATTCTTCATTCCTGGAGCTCTGCAAGATGAAAAACAGTAAATTGACAAATAACTCTTTTTCTCACCCCTATCCAGGATTCTAATGGTTTTTGCACCCAAAGGTTTTACTGTGGACTTCAGCAGCCTATATGTACCTTCAGCAGCCTTTATATCAGAATAAAGCGTATTGAACTGAATAGGACTTCAGCAAGGCAGAGGGAGGGAGACTCCTCTGTTAAAGTGCAGTGCTCTACATATTTAGTCAGATGCAAGTCTCATTCATTTCAATGGGCATTACTGCCCAGTAAGGATGTATAGAATTACAGTCTAAATGAAGCCTATGAAGAGATTGTTTTTAGAAGGAAAAATGCTAGAAATATTTAAACATATTTACAATAAGAATATTTCAAGTAATGGGACTACAGATTCAAATTTGAAGCAGTCAAAACAGGACAATATAACATTTAAAACATTCACCCTCCAACTTGTTCCCCCACTTCCATTATTAAACACATGTTCTTGTTAATTCTGTAACTTTTCATAATGCATTTAGAAATGCATGTTAAGCCAGTAAAATCATTCTCGTTACTCTAGTATTTTATTATTTGATTAGTTTTTCTTCTCTTCCTTTCCCCCATCCCTTTTCCCTACTCCCTTTATTATATATTTAATTGATTATAAGGCTTCAGGGAGGGACTTAATTATGGTTGTACAGTGTCTAGTTCATATTGTGTTCTTTAATATACAATACTGATAATTAAAATGGGGGACTCAAAGGGGCTATTTGGGCCCCTTCAAAAGAGAGCAGCTACTGGTCTCTGAAATGGAGTGAGTGTTCTGAATACCTTGTGTCAAGCTCTAAACAAATAGCATGGAAACAGCAAGACTGTACAAAGTGAAATCTGACATCTCGAGGTTAGGAAAATGGAATGCTCCTGTATGGCTTGATTGTTATCAACATTTTCAAGTGGGTTTATTAGCAATTTAATGGAATATTCGTTATTCATGGGAAATAATAGCTCCAGCTGAAATGTCCATTATGCTCTTTTTCCCATGCACTTTGGAATGAGTAGAATGCGACAGCTGAGCTTTCAGCAAGCTTCATGAATTTTAAATACTTTTCATTGCAGGAAAAAACCCAAAGTGGGGCACAAGGCATGTGGTCAATGGTGGACTTAGAACTGGCAGTCGCTCTGGGTATTATGTGATATTAGGTGTCTCAAAGATATTGAATGCTTGGCTTATGCAGGTGCATTCTTGGCCTACCGTGCATGTCCAGGCAGAATAGATTTGCCTTTCTCAGCCCAGCAGCCAACAATTAGCTACTCTGTAATTGTGAACAGAGAAGTATTTAAGAAGTTGCTTTCTCAGCATATTTGTATAAGATGTAAATTTTCTGTCATATCTATCCAGTCAAATATTTACTGGTGTTTTGCAGAAAGCAAACTAATTTTCAGTCAACATTGTCAATAGTTTTACAATTTACCTTCATATATTTTCATAGTACTTCTGGCAAGAGTACTTTTTGACCTTCTTATCCATCTCTGTTGTTAAACTTCAATTTTTTTAGAAAACATCTGTGTTTCTAAACAGAAAATGGTTTTATAAGTCTGTAATACTAAGTGTTGTTTTTAAAAACCAGATCCCCAGCTTTTGCACCAAGAGCTTTTCAGTTATGAGAGAGGTTCAAAAGCCATTTAAGAAGAGGTAAGGAAAACACTTGAAAGTAAAATTAGTTAGAAAAAATGCTTAATAGTTATGAATGTGCAAGTCTTTGACTTCATCCCTGAGGCCTGGTTGTAGGGGTAAGGGATGATTAAAATTAAACCACATATCTAGGTACTGTGTGTCCACAGAAACGCAGACCTACCTTTGCACATGAATGCACCCAACATTTGTATATGTGCATGGAAAAATAAGTTTTCAACTGCAAATATAAAGGAGATGCAAGTCTGTACATGGAACCCAAAAACATAACTCTTAGACCTGCTCTAACATCCATTTAACTTGAAGCACAAAAACTGGCATACTTGTGAAAGGTGGTGAAGAGTCCTTAGAATACAACATTGAAAAGAACCTAAAATAGTAGTGTTTGCTTATTTGTTTGCTTCTGTAGTTATTTCAGGTGCTTGTTTAGAGATGGTGCTGTTAGGTTTGCTTGTATTCTTACATATTTTCACAAAACAGGACTTGGAGGCAGAAACAGATTTTACATACTCTCCCCAAGCCCATTATTTATCAGTAAGTTCTGAACAAAGCATTCATGAAGGAAGAAATTCAGTCCCCACTGAATGGCATTTCAGCTTCTGTGTAGGTTTAGTTACATGTAGCTGTTATGTTAACCATTCCAAGGAATGAACGCAAAGTCATAGAACTATAGAATTTCGATACGGATCCAGATTTCCACAAAGGCATTTATTCTATGTGTTTAGCTGCAAGCGAATTTTGTAAAAAGTTGTATGCTGTTTGGACTGGACAGCTAAGAAAACAAAGAAGCCATTTTAATATTTCTTTTCTCTCCCACCTTCTGCTCATCAGTCTGTCATTTCTGCTCTCATTTTGAAAGCATTTATTTAGTTGCCAGACTTGAGATAACTGACTGCCAATAAATAACTTTTAAGAAATGTCTTTCATTTTAGGCAAATTATTGCAGTTATAGAAAGGATGGGTATTTTACGTATAGTAACTGAAATATCTGATAGACCACATTTATACAGAGACTAATGAGTTCCTTTTTTAAACTGCAAGGACTGAGGAAACTGGATTCTTATAAATGCCATCGAACACATTTAATATCCCTTTCCTTCAAACAGAGCTCAGCTGGCTTAAAACCAGAGTCTCTCAACCAGATTTATTATGGATTAGATACATTCCATCTCACAACAGGAATGTGCTTATTAGGGGGGGAAATCACTGTACAAAGCAATAAAGGTTTAAGCATTCAGCCACTTGATATATTAATGGGTAACAGTTATTATAAAAGTCTTGCATCATATATTCTCAAAGTTGACTCTACAGTTCTTAAGAAAGACAAAAGGTGTATATACATGTAGCTCTAGGAGAAAAATGCAGCTGTGCATTTTCAACATGGTGATGTTTCTGTGGGGAAGATCCACCATTGGAAATCATTTACTGGTTAGAGGTTACAACTTTTAGAAATTCATCCAGATTAAGTCACTTGGAGTAGATCTATTAAAATCAATGGAAGATGTTAACCTTACTGAAGCCTCATTGCTTCCAGTGTGTCTCCTCTAAGTATGACTGCGTCGGGACCTAATGCATTATGGTATTTGCTCAGATGCAGATAGAGTTATCCTATGTTGGATGCTATTTTAACCCGAGAATGCTTGCTAACAGGAGGTGGGATGAAAGGAAGAGAAGATATTTCCTCCCTTGGGTGCTTACAGTGAATGTAAACTTCATTAGATAGAAGCAAGTAGTGAATCCACAAAGATTCCATATTTCCTACTGAAATTTCTTTTTGTTGCCTTGAAGATGAAAAAGCCTTTGACTGCCAAAACTAAAAAGGAATCTGTTCCCTTAACTTCAGTCATTTCTTGACATGTAAAATATTCTGGATAAGATTGGATCAAGAATTTTGAGCACTTTTTCTATCATCTATTGCAGAATATTAGCACCCTTCATATGAAAAACATATTTCAGGAGACTTGAATGTAGTGGCAAATGAGAATGCCATTCACATGAAATCCCTTAATCTTATCAAACTTTCTTTCATTTGCAGTTATTTTTGTGAGAAATATTATAGGCAGTGAACAACATAATAGTCATGTCTTAGAAACATTATCTGATATATATTTTTGAGCAAGAACTTCTGAGAAGAGAGATCACTAAGCACTGGCATGGAATAGGAGTGGAAATTGGGGTTGGACTGGATTCAGGACATAGCACTGGAAGATTAACCATTTCCCCTCATGCCATATTCCTACCCCGTCATGATGAAATAGACCATGTTGGAGGATCATATAGATGCAGTCCCTGCAAGTAGTCTAGACCAGCAGAGAAGAGGGGCAGGATTTGATCACAACTCAGAACTCCAGGTGGGGGGGCGGGGCGGGGGTGGATTCAGGACCCCGGACAGAGGCCAGGGAGCAGACAACTTTCTGACCCACCGTGTAGCCTCAATAGAGCTCCTCCAAACTTGCACACTATTCATCTCAAGGGCTACCCCTTTGTGGAGGAGTAAGGAGGTTTAAAGGGGCAAATCTCTGGCATGGATCCTAGCATAACTCCCCCTTTCTATGATTTGTCACAGTTTGTTGCTTGTGTTCACGAGTGGGTTCAGTAGAGCCCAAGGTCCTGCAGTTGGAGATACAGGCACTTCAAAATACTGCACTTCAGAGTTCAGTTCTCAGGGATCTCAGGTGGACCTAATTATTAGGGTTAGGTTCAAGTGTAGGCAACCAGGCTCAGCATCTCACTAGTCTGTGCTACTAGTCCTTCAACCACTGTGCTAACCTGCCTAGCTACTGGAAGTTGAGATTTTTACACCTGATTAAAACTTCCTTCCTCTGGAGCTACTAGTACCCCATGAGGAGGGAGAGACATGTACATTATGATTATATTATGCATATGAGCAGCTGGGAGTGATGACTTTTATCAGAGAAAAAGTGGTTTTTTTATACAGCTCCCCTACAGTTGCTATTAAGCCTTGGCAAACAGATTGTTACATGTGAACACCGAACTCCTATGGTCCAGAGAGAGAGGAGGAACTTGAAAGCTTGAAACATGCTTCAAGCTATTTATATTACTGCTAGTTATCAAACTAAGATCATCCAGTCTAGTGAAGCCTTCAGTGTTTTATTATTCATTTAATTTACCTACCCACCTCCTCCCATCTATTCCAGAAAGACAAATTAGCCTGTTCTCAATCATACCCACTTCACTAGGCATTACTGTTTCATAGACATAGGAGCAATTTGTGCTAGAATAACTCTTGATATTCCAAGAACTTGCCTCTTGTTTTCCTTTCACCCTGCTTTTCTTACTGCTCTGACCACTTCCTATGGCAGTGAGTTCAATGTACTAGATGTAACTAAGTACATAGGCTGGCTCCAATGCTACATTTGTCACTTGTTGACTTATGTATGTAGTGAATCAGAAATTTACATGTTGCCGCTGCAGCAACATCCATGATACCAAATGGTCATTGAATTATTTGGAATGTAGAATCTAAAAACACTTAAATACTTGATAAACAAACATGGTTTATTTTATTGCTTTGGACAACTTGACCAAAGCAAATGCCTAACTGACCAAATTAAATATTTACTTGTATCAACAAATTAGTGCTTAGAGACAATACAGAAATCATAGCAGAGTTGTTCTGTTTTATCAAGAAGTAGGCAACTTTGAAATGTTGAAATCTTCATTGAAAGTACTGGTCTGCCTCACCTGATCACCACATGTATTAGCATAATTGGCATCTTTTAACAGAGTGCCTGAAGAACTATGGATGGAGGTTCGCAACATTGTACAAGTAGTAGCAACTAAAACCATCCCAAAGAAAAAGAAATGCAAGAAAGTAAAATGGCTGTCTGAGGAAGCTTTACAAATAGCTGAGGAAAGAAGGGAAGCAAAAGGCAAGGGAGAAAGAGAAAGATACACCCAATTGAATGCAGAATTCCAAAGAATAGCTAGAAGAGATAAGAATGCCTTCTTAAATGAACAGTGCAAAGAAATAGAAGAAAACAATAGAATAGGGAGGACCAGAGAGCTCTTCAAGAAAATTGGAGATATGAAGGGAACGTTTCATGCAAAGATGAAATAACAGAGGCAGAAGAGATTAAGAGGTGGCAAGATTACACAGAAGAACTATACAAGAAAGAGCTTAACGTCCCTGATAACTATGATGGGGTGGTCACTGACCTCGAGCCAGACATCCTGGAATGTGAAGTCAAATGGGCCTTAGGAAGTCTGAGCAACAACAAAGCTAGTGGAGGCGACAGTATTCCAGTTGCGCTAGTCAAAATCCTAAAAGACGATGCAGTAAAAGTGCTACACTCAATATGCCAACAAATTTGGAAAACTCAACAGTGACCACAGGATTGGAAAAGGTCAGTTTACATTCTGATCCCAAAGAAGGGCAATGCCAAAGAATGTTCAAACTACCACACCATTGCACTCATTTCACATGCTAGCAAAGTGATGCTCAAAATTCTACAAGCCAGGCTCCAGCAGCATGTGGACCAAGAACTACCAGAAGTACAGGCAGGATTTCGAAGAGGGAGAGGAACTAGAGATCAAATTGCCAACATACGCTGGATCATGGAGAAAGCTAGGGAGTTCCAGAAAAACATCTACTTCTGCTTCATTGACTATGCTAAAGCCTTCAATTGTGTGAATCACA
This sequence comes from Varanus salvator macromaculatus, assembly GCA_023646645.1. Taxonomy (NCBI): domain Eukaryota; kingdom Metazoa; phylum Chordata; class Lepidosauria; order Squamata; family Varanidae; genus Varanus; species Varanus salvator. The sequence goes on from JAIXND010000659.1 coordinate 14,437,226, forward strand.
TCAAATTGTGGCAAGTTCTTAAAGAGATGGGAATACCTGACCATCTTATTTGTCTCTTGAGAAACCTATACGCGGGTCAAAAGCAACAGTGAGAATTGGACACGGAACCACTGACTGGTTCAAACTTGAGAAAGGAGTTTGGCAAGGCTGTATACTGTCGCCCTGCCTGTTTAACTGATACGCAGAGCACATCATGAGAAAGGTGGGGATAGATGAATTACCAGTTGGAATTAAGATTGCTGGGAGACATATCAACAACCTCAGATATGCAGCTGATACCACTCTCATGGCAGAAAGTGAAGAGGAACTAAAGAGCCTCTTGATGCAGGTGAAGGAGGAGAGTGCAAAAGTTGGCCTGAAACTCAACATTAAGAAAACTAAGGTCATGGCATCCAGTCCTCTCACTTCCTGGCAAATAGATGGGGAAGAAAGGGAGGTAGTGACAGATTTTATTTTCCTGGACTCCAAGATCACCGCAGATGGGGACTGCAGCCAAGAAATTAAAAGATGCTTGCTCCTGGGGAGAAGAGCTATGGCAAATCTAGACAGCATACTAAAAAGCAGAGACATCACCCTCTCAACAAAAGTGCGTATAGTCAAGGCTGTGGTTTTCCCAGTTGCAATGTATGGCTGTGAAAGCTGGACCATAAGGAAGGCTGAGCGCTGAAGGATTGAGGCCTTTGAGTTGTGGTGCTGGAGAAGACTCCTGCGAGTCCCTTGGACTGCAAAGCGATCAAACCGGTCAGTCCTAGAGGAGATCAACCCTGACTGCGCTTTAGAAGGCCAGATCCTGAAGATGAAACTCAAATACTTTGGCCACCTAATGAGAAGGAAGGACTCCCTGGAGAAGAGCCTAATGCTGGGGACAATAGATGGCAAAAGAAGAAGGGGATGGCAGAGGATGAGGTGGCTAGATGGAGTCACTGAGACGGTTGGTGTGAGTTTAAGTGGACTCTGGGGGATGGTGGAGGACAGGAAGGCCTGGAAGAATGTTGTCCATGGGGTTGCGATGGGTCGGACACAACTTCGCGACTAACAGCAACAGTAAGATCAAAGGTGTTTGAGCACAGAAGTGTTCGAGCTTGGTATCAGTTGAAATGCTCCATAGACTTGACGTATTTTTATATGGGTATCCAGAAAACTGCAGAGACCAACCTCTGGTAGGCTTCCTGAAAGTTAATTTCAAATTTTGTAAGGTAGGCGTGACTGATATGCAGTGAAAATTTTGCCTCTGAAATACATCTTGGAGACTCCTCAAGACAGCAGGTTAGCATAAGTTGAAGGTGAACATTAAATGTGGAAATTCTTTCTTTACATTATTATGAGTTTTTAAAGCAAAATGTTTTGGATTTAACTTTCATTTCAGTTATCTTTCACTAGAATAAGCCTTGGAAGTAGACCTTCCTGTTAATACCAGTACCAGTGATATTTTTTTCAGCATGCCCAATGGAAAAATAGTTCTCTAAACTTTTGTTAAACTTTTTATTTTTCCAAGCATTCTTTCTATTTGATTCATAGATGTCTCAGCTGAGCAAACCTGAATCCTATCAGTGAGCATTTTTAAAAATATGTGAATTATAACCTTAAATGGAATTCTAAAGCATATCCTCTTTTAACAGGTTGAAGCAATGAAGAGAGCCCTTGAAAACCTTAACCTGAATATTGTAGAGATGGCAGATGACCATGCAACATTAGATGGTGGAGATGTTTTATTTACAGGTACAGTAATAAGAAAACAACTTTGCCACTTTGTTTTCACTGCACAGACTACAACTACATTGATCTGCAATTTATCCTAATGTAACTTTTTATTAGTTTATTTGTTTATCCTGTGACATTTGACATTGAGTCAGAAATTTCCTGATGTTAGAATAGCATCAGGAGAAGGAAACAAAGTGTAAATAATATCTAGCAGAAGTATTAGCTTAAATCTTAATCACTTGACATAGAAAAGATGTATTGTAAAGTATAATGTGGTAGTTAGGGAAAAATATTCCATCTGTAGGCTATATCCCTACTATAATTGTACCATATTTTTAGTTACAAATTGTTATATTTGCATTGATAAAACTTCAGGACTTAAGTTTGGTACATGGTCTACCCTAAACATATGGGAAGGTGTAGACACAGTAAGTAGGATGGGAGCAATCACAACAGATGCAGAAACCTTGCCATTCCAGATAACATATAAAGGACTCCTAGCCCAAGCATCAAGCTGATAATGAAATAGGACCCCTAAAGAACTGTCATTCAATGGTCCTTTGCACATTATGAATGATCAGGATCCACAGTGCACCATTATTTTATAAATGTACTGATCATATGAGCTACCCAGAATGTATTGATAATTCTCCAATAGTATTAGTATCATACACAATCTGGAGAGAGTTTTGCCTATGACATGTGCCAAAATGAATATGTAATTTGTGAGGAGAACAATCTGCCTGATTTAATACATATGTCAAGGTTGTTCTTCTCTTTCTCCTTCCAAGCAGAATAGCTTTCTAACTCAAATAATTTATTGTGTTAATGTAAACTAGCCAGGCTGGCTTCCAAACACAAATGAAGTGGATTGCATAAGTCAATAGCAAAAGAATCAAGTGGTTAGAATACTAGTCATTAGAGAAAAGTGGCTTGATAATAAGTTGATTTCAAGCTGAATACCTCCCTTCATAACTGAAATGATCAAACCATACCTTCAAGGTGGATCCTGCTACTTAAGACCTCATCACTTGGATCATCTGATAGTTCTCAATTGGTCTCCTCTCTTTACCTGATGCCTGCCCTGGTTTTAATGATGTTCAGCTGACCTTCCTCATTAGCATGCTTACTAGGCTGTTTGTTTCTCAATGATCATCAGGCTTATCACTGGGTCCACTGAGCTTGGCACTTCAGCTGCAAATTCTAACCCCTCCTCTTCTGATTCCCTGTTCCCGCATGTCTTGAAGGCTGTTCTGTAGGAAGAATGGGGCCAATCCATACATATACATATTGGAATAGTTTTACCACTTAATGGCCCATGGTTAGGAGTTTCCAGGCTGTCCTTGTCCTTACTGTTACTGGTTGCTCACCTGTCTTTTTTGATCAGTGAGGGGAGCAAGAAAAATCAATTACTTCTGTATGTCTTGTGTTCTATCTCTCTCTTTCCCTACCCCGCCCTGAGAAGTGGTGCTGCACCCAGAGAGAGAGGAGTCATGGAACTTGCAACAGTGACACATGTGAATCTATTTGAGTGGCAAGCTCACTGAGAGTACAGAGCCCAATGTCCCTCCAAAACATAGAGCAAATGCTGATTACTGTGTTGATTCCAGAGAGTAAGAATAAGAGCAGGAATAGTAATGCTTTTTAATGGAGTAGTGTGTGCTTTGAAGATTTACACACCTGCTGGCTTTTCAGAACTGATTTTCATTTTCTTTTTCCTGATACATGTTTAGCTCTGTCATACATTTCTAGTCTGAAATGCACAAATACCAAAGCTCATTAGCTTTGGTATTTTCAAGTCATCAACAGAAAAGAGGACTTTTTCTGCGGTGCTGCCCTTTCTCTGAAATACTCTCTCCAGAGGGGGGATAAAGTACGTTAGCAAGATCCTGTTTAAGAGGGTTTTTAAAATCACCTTTGGTGTTGATGTTTTTTGAAACCTGTCATGTTCTCCACTGCCTCAAATTTAATGGACTTTGGTTCTGTATTACTATCTTTTACTATATTGTATATTCATGTGTATTCTTATAGTTTTACATTCTGTAGTACCTGGATATGTTTTACAAGATAGGTGGCATAAAATTATTTCAGATCAAATGGCCTTTTGCATGTACTAGCAGAAAGCCAGCTATTAAGTAATTAAACTATAAGTTCTATCAAATTTTAAAAGGTAATCGGCTGGTGTTTAATCTGTAATATATATTTGTAAAATGTAAAGCTATAATTAATGTGATATTGAAAAGTGATGCATGAGAGGGTTTTTTTTTTTTTAAATCTAATTATTCAGATTTTATCTTTAAGTTAAAAGGAAATTCTGTGGATAATTCCATAGGAACTTGACCATACCTACTACTGTTCTCTTTTCCCAGGCAGAGAATTCTTTGTGGGTCTTTCAAAACGAACCAACCGTCGTGGTGCAGAAATTTTGGCAGACACCTTTAAGGTTAGCAGACCAGCAGATTGACCTCCTGATAGTGACTATGTTCAGGGATCAGCAGCCTACAGACTTGTGAAATCAACTTTGATTTTACAAGCAATCCACCAACTGGATCCTGTTGCAAAAGGCATGCTCTTAGAATTAAATAAATCTAAGCACAAGAATTTGTTTTGAATCTCAAAACTGAATTGTGCTCTCAGTTGTTCCATATAAAAGCACTCTAAGTTTTCTTCATTTCAGCAGCCTAATATAGGCAGGGTGTCATTTCATTGTTGCTATTTTTAAAAAACTGAGAGTTAGAAATTCAATCCATTCTACTGAAAATCATCTGGAGATGTATCAGTAGAGTCAAATCTATTTCTGCTCACACTTGAACTAACCAAAAAGTGGGTAGGTTTTGCAGTGGATAAAAGGAAATAGCCTGGAGATAAGCATGTTTTGTAGGCAGAGAGCCAGTGTGGTGTAGTGGTTAAGAGCATGGGACTGGGACTCAGACAACCTGGGTTCTAGTCCCCGCTTGGCCATGGAGCCAGCTGGGTGACTTTGGGCCAGTCACAGACTCTCAGCCCAACCTACTTCACAGGGTTGCTGTTGTGGGGATAAGATGGAGGAGGAGATGTAAGCTGCCTTGAGCCCTTTGTCGGAAAAAGGCAGGATATAAATCGCAATATAAATAAATAAATAAATAAAAGCAATGGAGTGAAAGGAACTGAAACTAATGGAAAAGATGACCATGTAAACTTTCTGTAATATACTAATTTTTTAGCATTCATTAAGCCATCATTTAATGAATGATGAATGAATTTAATGAATTAATTAAGCCAGTTTTCCCAGTTGCAATGTATGGCTGTGAAAGCTGGACCATAAGGAAGGCTGAGTGCCGAAGGATTGAGGCCTTTGAGTTGTGGTGCTGGAGGAGACGCCTGCGAGTCCCTTGGACCTCAAGGCGATCAAACCGGTCAGTCCTAGAGGAGATCAACCCTGACTGCTCTTTAGAAGGCCAGATAGTGAAGATGAAACTCAAATACTTTGGCCACCTAATGAGAAGGAAGGACTCCCTGGAGAAGAGCCTAATGCTGGGAACAATAGATGGCAAAAGAAGAAGGGGATGGCAGAGGATGAGGAGGCTAGATGGAGTCACTGAGGTGGTTGTTGTGAGCGGACTTTGGGGGATGGTGGAGGACAGGAAGGCCTGGAGGAATGTTGTCCATGGGTTCGTGATGGATCGGACACAACTTCGCGACTAACAACAACAACAAAGCCGTCATTGCCTTGAAGTACCTGGATCTTACTTGACTCTTATACAGTGTGTTAAAGGAGGGTGGTGTGTGAAACAGATGGTTGATCTGCTATTAATTCATGTCTATATTAATACACAGTAAATTAAAATCCAGGTGAGCCAAACAATGTCAATGTGGTATAGCAAACAAAGTGTTTGACTCAAATTGATGGGAGCCAAGTTCAGAGCTGAACTCGATCATTAATTTGGTTGGTCTGTCACTAGCTCATAGCCCAATCTGCATGACAGTGGTGAGGAGGGCTATATATGGTACCCTGAGTGGGATGACTATATAATAATAGTAAAAAAATCAAAATGTCTATGCACATTTACCTGAGGACAAGAGTGGAGTTTACCTCCACATAAACATGCGTAGAACTGCATGCATAGATGTGACACTACCTGGGAACTATGAGGCACTGTAAGCTGTTTGCAGAAAGACTAAGGTATACACATAATGTGTGAAACAATTACCAAAAGATTCTTTAACATATTCTCATTCTAGATACATTATAGGGATGTAAGTCCCATTGATTATAGCATATTTTACTTATATTGATCATTTTTAGAATGGATGGGAACAATTCTCTTACTAGGGAACAGTTTTATAATATTTCATACTCTTAAGCAATCCATGTTTCTTTTCTTAGAGGCGCCTAATGTCAAATTGTCAATTTTCTTGAGACATATTTTGCTTGTTAATTAAACATTGTTTTATTTAGTTGGTCTTTTGAAATGCTAACATGGGGTGTATTATATTAACTTGATGCATAACTTGATGCATGATCAAGTTGTCCAACTTGATTTTGGACAAACCAAAATTCTGCATAGAATTATTCTGTTGCCCCAGAGTTGACCCTACTTTTATCCTTAATGCACTGAAAAAATACACATTCAAACTTGGGTTCCTTTATGAAATTACAGTTCTCTAATGTATTTCCTTTGTAAATGCCTAATTTCTGTACAGGATTATGCTGTTTCCACAGTCCCTGTTTCTGACTCCTTGCATCTGAAGAGCTTTTGCAGCATGGCTGGGCCAAACCTCATTGCTATTGGTTCAAGTGAAGCTGCACAGAAAGCCCTCAAGGTAAAATGCTGAAAATAGTCTGTTCTGAGAAATGTTGCTTTTAGCTGAAGTATTGCCTTACAGATTCCATGCAAGGGGAAAACTTTGCATTGCTCTGAATCATGTCTCCACAAACTGAAAATATAAACAATCTGTCCCGTTTTTATTTTTTTTTTGCAACCAAATTATTTTAAATGCATCTTTGTTGGTGTTTTAAAAAATTAATAGCATCAGTTGAGGGATATGGAGGGGGAATTTAAACCTTTCCTCTCTTTCTGCATTAAGCAGAATGCATTCTGAAAAAGGGCTGGCTGGCTGGCAGCCTCATGGAAGAGGAGCACTCCACATAACAACACCATGTTGGAGGTCCCAGTTTGGTTAGTGCTGTAGCTGAACCTAGAAGGGTAGGAAGCAGTATTTGAAAGAGCAAATGGTATTTCAATGCATTTTAATCATTCCCCTGTTCATCTGAATCTCTCTTGCTGATCTCCCCTTGCCCACATTCTCCTAGTCTGACATAGGGCTTAACACTGATGGCTCCAGAAGCTGCTTGGGTTGCAGAGACCCAAATCTCGTATGGACACAAACTAAAATTACCAATGGGATAGGGATTATTATCATTCTGAGATTCAAAAGAAAGGGTTGTTAGCCTCCTTATTAGGAAACGTTGGATCCTTGCTATTTTTCAAGTGAATAAATTGCCTCTTCTTTCCCTCATTACATTCCATGGACTGACATCAGGTCATAGAGCATTGTAGTAATACAAGCAGCACTGATTGTCATTCCTTGAAGGGTTCTATATTATTGAGTATGTCTGGGGAGTTCCTGGAATGTAGCTTTTGTTTCTTTCCGTCACAAGAATACCAGTAGCACTTCATTACAAACTTTGTGCAGCCTCATCCAGTGAACCTAGAACAATAAAGGGAAAAAGTCTAGAGCAGATTGGCAACTGTTGTTTTGATTTTTCTCATCACTTACTTCTTTGACCTGCCTTAGATTTTATGTATTTTGGAGGAGAAATTTGGCCTACTCCTCTGAAAAAAAGCCATTTAGCTATTTTTTAAATGTGCAAAATATATAATATTCAACAGCTAGCTTTCTGAGATTTGGATCAGCACCTCTATCAGCCAATCTGGCTTGATACTAGTCTTGTGTTGCAATTCTCTTCAGAGGCTTCAAAAGTGACAGGTTGGTCTAGGAGCAGCAGTGTCTCCAGGGGGTAACAAAGACTAGCAGGTTCTGTTCTGAACATATTTCTTGATATCTTATAAATTTGTTCAGAAAACTAGCATGCCTTCATGAATCACAATGTGTTAATGTCTGAGTTTAAAATCATGGGTAGAAAGTAAAACCTGTAAAATTTATTAATAAATTAATAATTAAAATTTTTAATAAGTAAAAATTTATTATTTATTAATAAATTTGAAAGTTGCCCTCCTTTTCTCAGATAGCTTGCAGTTCAAGGACAAAGGAGATGAGATGTTAATTACATGAATGCAAAATATTTGTATCTTGTTTTGTATAAGGTAATTGCAGGGAAATATGAATAAACCCAATTGGGCTATTCATGGGAGGGTGGTTTAACGCTTTTCTCTCCCTGCCCATGTCCCAGCAAAAATTGCTGTCTTCATTCCAAGGGCATACTCTCATTGGCACCAGAGGATGCTTCCTTTGAAATGCAATCAGCAGCTTCAGAGAGCTGATTTTTATCAAGACCAAATCAAGGAGAGAAAGAGTTAAATTCCTGCTCCCCCCCCCCCCCTTCTACTATAGCAAGGGTGAACAACTATTCCTTCATATGTGGTCTGACTGCAACTCTTAAGGGCCTTAGCCAGTATAGCCAATGATGAGAGAGGAGGTGCAGCAAAACAGCATTTGGATATCCAACAAGTTGCCTGCCCCTGTTGTCCTGAGGTTGCTTGGCCTTTCCTTTGGCTGCTGTTTATTTACATAACAAAAAGCACGTGGTCACTTTTGCAAATAGACCAAGCCAGTACCATCTAAGAGAGCTCTGAGATCTGCTGTATCCAAAGCCCTTTTTTCCCACATAGAAACCCATGCATGTATACACACTTTAAATTAAGAACACCAGGAGAAAAGGAAGCAAAGAAGCAGCTGAATGCAGAAACAGAATCAGTGATAGATTTGTGCCCACAGAGCTCTGTGAGCATAACTGGGAGCCCCAGGAGGCTGTCACCTCCCCCTGCTGGCAGGACTCTCTTGTGCTAGTAGAGAGGCAACTTTGTCCCCCTCTTAACCCCATCCATCAAGCAGATATGGGGATTAAATTGCAGTCTGAGCAAATTAGCTAGGATGGCTGTTAGCAGTGGTTTCTAATAAAATCAGAAAAAGCAAGTAAGCACAAAGAAAATTGCTCATGCATATTAAAGCAAATTCTTTTTCATAAGAATTAAAGCAAATTCTTTTTCATCCACCCATTTTTAAAGGGTGGATGTTCAAGCTGCCTTAAGCAACAATTCTATGCAGATTTACTTGGCACACATTTAAAATAGTGCTGTTAATATCCCATATGTGTTAATGACTAACTCCACTGAAATCTAACAAGAATGATCTATGCAAATTATTTTAAACACAGGTAGCCTACCAAACTGAAGGTAGCATCAACTCAGCTAACTTGGACACCCAGCATCCTTAGGTACCAGCTGGATGCAAATGCTCCAAAATGGCCAACGGTTGACATCAGCCATAGGCTTCCATGGCAAGCCAGTGCTCTGTGAGCAGCCACCTTTTCCACAATGTTCCTGGGTATCTGACATATGTAGCATCACTCAGATGTGTTGTGACAAATTTAAAATGGACACCGAGGGGACCCACCTAGCTGAGACACTCTCAAGCACAGCCAGCCCTGAATATCAACCTGTATGTATGAACATCTACAAAAGATTTTAGAAAGAATAGCCACTTACCTTATGAGTGCATTTTGCTTTGGAGAGATCAGTTGTGGAAAACAAGCAGTATGAACAATTATCCACAAGATTATGTTTGAATTCTGTCATGCATGTTTAAAATTAATCTCTCTGGTGAAAATCTCAAATCCTGATTTAGATTTAACTTCAGTATTTTAAGCTGCTCATCTAGACAAGAAGTCCAACAATGAGAAATAAATGCTATACTCTCAGTGTTGCGAGTAATCGCTTTTATTTTTCTCCAAATGTTCAGAAACAAGTGGGGAGAAAGAAGTACTGCTGTTTATTGCAGTGAGCAGTAGGTCTTAACGTCTTAGATCACCTCACTGCAAAGCCAGCTTGAACTTGCAAGGATTTTTATCTAGAAGTTATATAAGACTTTAACCCCATTTAGATCTTCAGTTTCCAATACCTCTATTTTGGTTGTGCATATTGATCTCTGTGTAAGACTTGCTGCAATAGAATCATAAATAGTAGGGTTGGAAGGGGCCAAGAAGGCCATCGGGTCTAATCCCTTGCTGTTCTGAACACCAGTTACACCATCCCACTCAGATGACTGTCCACTTTCGCCTTGAATGTATCTAATTTGGGAAAGCCCAGGACCTCTCAAGGAAACAGCTTCCGCTATCATATTGTTCTGACAGTGAAGAAACTTTTCCTGATATCTAGCCTGAATCTGGGTTGTCACAACTTGATTATTCGGTGTCCTTCACTCTGGTGTCAGTGAGAAGGGCTCTTGACCTTCCCCTTTGTGACAGCCTTTGAGGTACTTATAGAGGGATATCATGTCCCTGCTCAGTCTTCTCCTCTCAAGCTGAACATGCCCAGTTCTCTTAGTCTCTCTTCATAGGGCAGTGTTTCCAATCCCTGGATCACTTTTGTTGCCCTCCTCTGGACACTTTCTAATTTTCTGTATCTTTCTTAAATCTAGGTGCCCAGAATTGGACACAATATTCTAGATGAGGTCTGATTAGTGAGAACCTTTTGTGAGCTTTATTACGCACAGTACTTTTTCTGAGATTTTTCTGTCAATTTTGTGCAGCCTTATAACAACATTCTAGCACCAGTGAGCATTTCTTTTCCAGAAGCTGGGCGCTGTAAGCTGTGAACAAGAAGACTAATACAAACCAATGGCTTGGAAATTAGAACCCAGTCTTCTCTGGTACCTGCATAGTATTGTCTAGGCATAAGCAAATTTCAGGATGCTGTTTTCCTGATGAACAGTAACCACTGCCATATGAAGCAAGATGAAACTTAATTAGATGCTCCTGCAGTCTGATGAACTCTGAGCTAAAGAACCTATTACAGAAAGAAGTGAGGAAAGGCAGAAAATACAGTTTAACTACCTAATTCCTGGCATTCCTGGACTGACATAATAAGATTATCCCATAATTAGGGAGAAAGATAAGATCATAGTTTTCTATACTGGTATGACCATGTTTGCCAATTGCAGGTGAAACAGCAGAGACATCTGATACTTGAATGGCTAATAGATTTGTTGTGACACAAAGTTTTATGGGCAAAATCAGTAGGTTCCTCTAAGTTTTGCAGTCAAGCACATATTACAGCCAGGATGTAACAGTAGTCTGATGCTAGATTCTTGCAGCACTCACAGCATTATTTATTGATGACTTAAAATCACATTTTGGTGCTTTAGGTGGGGGGCTGAATTGCCTTAGACTGCTGTAGGCAATGTCTACTTCATCTTGGATTTGCAAAAAACCTCAAAGTTTCAGCTATCTTCTCACTGGCTATAAGAAACCAAGAAATTGTTCCTTTTATATTTTCTCAAAAATGGAATATATTTATAGACATAGGAGCCCTTTCTTGGGAAATGAGGCCTGCCAAATACCAGATATGCAGGTGCAGGGTGTGGACTTCTGCTATAATTTTTAAGGGGACATTTGTAACTTGTTACATTTTTGACAGTATTAGTAAGCGTAGCAGCCCCTTCTGAGTGGATGAATCTTGGCAAAATATAGATAGATGGGGCAGGACAGCTAGGCTTCCTTAAATTTACCGAGATAGATTGGGGATTCTGTTGGTGTACCATGCACCCTTCTGCCCAATAGACTCCCTGCCTGAGCTGACGGAGATCGTCTCAGACCTGGTGTTGAAGACCCCCAGGATGTTGGTCCTGGGGGACTTCAATCTCCATGCCGAGACGGTTCTCTCCGGGGCAGCTCAGGATTTCATGGCCTCCATGATGGCCATGGGGCTGTCTCAACATGTCATCGGCCCGAACCATGAACGTGGACACACTCTGGACCTGGTTTTCTCGACAGGGCAGGAAGAGGGGGATCTGAGGGTGAGAAATCTACGTCTGACTCCCCTGTCATGGTCAGATCACTTCCTCATGAGGTTTGAGTTTGAGAGCGGCCTCTCCCTCTGCAAGGGTGCGGACCCTATTGTGTGGGTCTGCCCCCAGAGTCGGATGGGGGAATGAAGGCTCTGGGGGAATTTCCGGTCGATAAGGCTGGTGCTTCTGTCGAGGCTCTGGTTGAACTGTGGAATGGGGAAATGACCAGGGCTATTGACACGATTGCTCCCAAGCATCCTCTCCTGCCTGGCAGAGCCCATTCATCCCCTTGGTATACACCTGAATTACGGGCGATGAAGCGGGTTGGGAGACGTCTAGAGCGTAGGTGGAGGAAATCACGGGATGAATCTGACCGAACACATTTGAGAGCCCATTATCGGGCCTATGCTGTGGCGGTGAGGGCGGTGAAAAAGAAATTCTTCTCTGCTTCCATTGCCTCCTCACAATGCCGTCCGGCGGAGTTTTTTTGGGTGGTACAAGGGCTGGTTCATCCGGGCCCTAAAAAAGATCCTGTACCACCCTCGAAGGCCCACTGTGATGACTTTGCCAAGCATTTTAAGGAGAAAATCGCTCAGATTCATCACGAGCTGGACTCCACTAGTAACTCAAAGCCCTCAGAGGAGGAATCAATGTTGCCGTCTGGTCCTAAATTGTTGGATGAGTTTCAGTTATTGCAGCCTGATGATGAGGACAAGGTGTTTGGACAAGTACGTCCCACTACCTGCTTATTGGACCCTTGCCCATCTTGGTTACTTAACAAAGCCAAGCACAGGATAGGGACCTGGATCCTGGAGGTTGTCAGCGCCTCTCTGAGGGATGGCTGGGTACCTGCAGTAGTCCAGCCAGTCCTGAAGAAGGCATCCCTGGATCCAGAGGTGGCCACCAATTATAGACCGGTGGCCAACATCCCATTCTTGGGCAAGGTGTTAGAGCGGGTGGTGGCGGGACAACTCCAAGCACTCTTGGATGAAACTGACTATCTGGACCCATTTCAGTCCAGCTTCAGACCCGGTTATGGTACTGAATCTGCCTTGGTCGCCCTGTATGATGACCTGTGCAGGGAGAGAGACAGGGGGAGTGCATCCCTGTTGGTTCTTCTGGACCTCTCAGCAGCTTTCAATACCATCGACCATGGTATCCTTCTGGATAGGCTAGTGGGATTGGGGGTACCACGTTGCAGTGGTTCTGCTCCTATCTCAATGACCGATTCCAGAAGATGGTGCTGGGGACTATGGCTCTGTGCCATGGCAGCTATGCCATGGAGTTCTGCAGGGCTCTATTTTGTCCCCCTTGCTATTTAACATCTACATGAAACCGCTGGGAGAGGTCATCAGGAGGTGTGGGCTGCAGAATGATCAGTGTGCTGATGATACCCAGCTCTACCTTTCTTTCTCAACTGATCCAGGTGAGGCAGTGGCTGTACTGAACCGGTGCCTGGCTGAGGGCCAATAAACTGAAGCTTAATCCAGACAAGACGGAGGTCCTGTTGGTGGGTGGTTCAGACTCTGGGGTGGGGGACCTGGACCTTGTCCTGAATGGGGTAGTACTCCCTCTGAAGGACAGGGTCTGCAGCTTGGGGGTGCTCCTCGACCCGAAGTTGACCTTGGAAGCTCAAGTGTTGGCCGTGGCAAGGAGCGCTTTCCATCAGCTTCGGCTGATCCATCAGCTGCGTCCCTACCTGGAGGATGATTGCCTGGTGACAGTGATGTATGCATTGGTCACTTCCAGATTAGACTTCTGCAACGCGCTCTACATGGGGCTGTCCCTGAAGACGGTCCGGATACTTCAATTGGTGCAAAACAGAGCTGCCAGGTTGCTGACAGGGACTGGGCATGGTTCTCATATAACCCCAGTTCTCCGTCAGCTTCACTGGCTCCCCATTGAAGTCCGGACCCAATTCAAGGTGCTGGTGCTTACCTATAAAGCCCTAAACGGCTTGGGACCTGGGTACCTGAAAGAGCGACTACGTCCATACTTGCCCTCCCACCCTCTAAAATCGGCAGCAGAGGCCCTTCTCCGAGATTCCTCCGTGAAGGAAATTAGGTGGGTAAGTACCTGGAGGAGGGCCTTCTCTGCGGTGGCTCCCCATCTGTGGAATGTGCTCCCCAGAGAGGTCCGCCTGGCGCCATCATTATTTGCTTTTTGGTGCCAGGCCAAGACCTTTTTATTTAAATATTATTTTAATTGATTGTTAAATGATTTATTGCTTTTATCTAACCCCGGGATGTTTCCAATTCTGTATATTTTTGTATATTGTTATTTATTTGATTGGAAGCCGCCCTGAGGCTTATGCGAATGGGGCTGCATACAAGCACTCCAAATAAATAAATAGATAGATTGATTGATTGATTGATTTTGAGGCTGGGAGAACTGTCCTTGCCTCTTCTACCTTTGCTTCCAGAAACCTTTTGTGGGGAAGAACAAGCCTTTCCATGTTCCTACTTAGCTCTCGGTGAAGCAGATTACTGAAATTTGAAAGTGTTTACTAAATGTAGTGCTTGTGCACAACATTAGCAATGTCTTTCTGTCTAGCTCATCATATACAGTGCACGTACACACAAAGCACTCAGAAGGTTACAGTATTATTTATTGTTTTATTATTTTACAATAAATTTTATTGTTGTAAGCCGCCCCAAGGCTTTATTGCGATGGGGCGGCATAGAAATGTTTTAATAAACAAAAATAAATAAATAAATAAATAAAATTATATAATATAATGCTAGAGACGATTTAAAAAGCTGAATTCAAAATGAAATGCAGCTTCAGCTAGGACCAGAATGGTGGATAGACAGTAGTGTGTGAAAGGAAAGTTCTTACCTAATAGCTAATATACAAGATAGAACAGAACAGACTCACTGAAAGATTAAATAAGATGGCGGAGGAGATGTAAGCTGCCTTGAGCCCTTTGTAGGAAAAAGGCAGGATAGAAATAAAATAAATAAATAAATAATAATAGGATGCTAGAGCTTGGATTTTTTTTTTTTAAGGAAGAATTTTAAAGGAGAATTTGGTGGGACTGGAAAGATTTTGGAAGATGTCTAGACTGGAATAAGAAAAGGTTTTGATCACATGCGATGAACATGAACCACCAACACCCCACCTATGTTCCTGTTCCTAGGACAGTGAACAAGGTGAAGTAGACATTGCCTTGTACTGCTTCAGGTAATGCCCATTTCATCCTGGATCTTGGCAATAGGAATCAATGGCATAGTTCAGATACATGACTTCATTGTCACTCCCTGTGATTGGTAAATTTCGAAGAAAATCATTCCCTAGTTGAAAGGAAGTTGTCTCCCTCTTCTCCCTCTCCCTGCCTTGTGTTTTCCTTTGGTGGTTTTAATGTGTGGGATAAAAGGCTGTGAATTAAGACTCTTTTCAATAAAACAAAATTTATTCATAAGGATGCCTCATTAGTCTTTACTGAATTCAGTGATATTGCTTAGAGCTCCACCTAGTGACTTTCCAGCAATAGTATCCAGAGGATCTCCTTTTTCTTCTCTTGCTCTTTTTGAAAACGGGAAAAAAACGCTGTGTATTTTGATGAGCAGATGGTCCTAGTGGCATAGGACTGAATAAGACTATTGTGAATCTTGAAAACTTATTCATAGTTTAACAAAAAGTTCTGTCTTCTGTGTATAATTACTGTGTTTTTGTGTAGCTCAGATTGTTTGTGTTTACTGCTTGATGTACTAGTTTATTACAGGAAGAAACTATTGTGTGTGTGGAAAGATGACCTGTAGCTGCAGGATGAGATTGTACATAGAATAGCCCTTTACTACCTCATATTGTGTAATGAACTCCATGGAGTACAATGTAAACTAATGCTCAAGATTTTTGGCCTCAGTTTATCACTGAGCATCTATGATACTGGTTGTTGGCAGAGCTATTGGTTTGTCTTATATTTTGGCAATCATTAAAAAAAGAAAAAACCATGGCAGGTAACTTCATTAAAATAATAACATGCAAAACAAGTAATGAAACCACTGGCAACCAGCAGAGAGAAGCAAATAAACAATAGAGGCAGCCATTGACAAATGTCCAAGGAAACAGATGATCTTAGCCTGCAATCAGTAAATGCCAGTAAAGTTAGTAGCAGGCATACCTGTTCAGTAAAAGGCCAACAAACCAAAACTGAGATGTATTACTTTTTTTTTTTCTGTGAAAGAAAGATGCAATTGAGAGAAGAAACAAGCATGCAGGATTCATAAAATAGAGGTGGGAAACATGTCTCTCCAGATGTTTTGGACTACAGTCTCATTGACTCTGACCATTGATTACACTGGTAAAGGTTGATGGGAGTTGCAGGCCAACATTTCTGGAAAGCCATAAGTTGCCTGTTTCTGTTCAAAGCCTTTACTGAGATTTGTAAGGTCTTTCATTGCAAGGCAATTGTAATGGTTAATGGAGCTTGCCTTTCACTGACAATGTAACCTGAAATATGAAGTATCTCCTCCTAAGACATATTCCACTAGGCCAGTAATCCTGTGCAACAAAGCTCTCCAACTCTCAAACACACAAATATCATGTACACACTCCACACCCATCTTAGCATGCAGGGTTGGAGAGATTTAAACCTGTGTCCATGTACTGTGACCATCATGCATCTCTTTTCACTGCTGGTTGATGGTAAGAAAAGTGAGGAAGGGAGGATGATGTGAGGGAATAATACAGCATGCCTGTCCTCCTTCCCATTTAAATCATGGTTTCTTAGCCCACCAAAGGGCTGGTAAGTGCACAGCTTGTCTAAAGAAGACAGTAGGTGGGGTTGATCTCCCCATATATCTCTTCCCCATCTCAGTCCTGGTCACTACAGCCTGCTGAATAGCTAATAAGTGGGCTTGCAGGAGTGGGGAAATTTAAAAGTTTGGTGACCCATGGTGCCCCTTCAAAGACTGCCTGCAGGTTGCCCATCTGTGCAGAAGGCCACTAAGGCTGCATCCCATCAGGAACTTGAGTTCTCTGAAATTCGAATCATGCTCAGATTAGCCTACAGATATGAATCTCAGTTTTATGCTTTAAAATGGCCTCCCTATGCTGTGTTTTGTTTCTGGACTTTTAGCAGCCCTCAGAGTCCTGCTGAGGCAATAGTTGAAATGATGCCTAATTCTGATGTAATTCAGTTAAAGTTTCATTAGCCCTGGGGACGGAGGCTAGACAAAATCACCACCAGGAATTACTGGGAGAACAAAAACTCACTTTATTCCTATTATGTGTTCCTTCTCATCCTTTCCTTTACATATAAATCCAAAGATTCTGCTTGCTTACTTAGCTGGCTGGGCAAACATAAATGTCCAGCTACTAAGCTCTGTTTAATCCTCTAGAGCTTATATCCATTTTATCGGGCCACATATTTCTGTGTAGCTTCTTATGTGTAGGGAGAGTCTCTGGCTGATTCAATACTGAGTCTACTAGGTAAAGAAGCATCTCTTGTATCTCAAGCCATCTGTCATTTTCAGACCCTTTGGAACTTTCCTTTGGTTCCAAAAGGCTTTTGTATATGACAATCTGCATTCCAATTCAGGCTTAAGTACTATTGCATATGTGCCAGCAAATACAATTAAAAAATTCTTTAGGCCTATTCGCAAGACTGTTTTCTATTAGATATTTTCTAGCTGCTATCTTGATAGAGAATGAAGAAGTAATATGCTTTGCACATTAAAATGGTGTTGATTCCATGCAGTGGATTGCGTTTTGCTGAAGAAGTAGTACATTGGGCTAAACTCAAGGTGCTGAGTAGGTGAGATGGAGTTAAACTGAGAGATTTGTAACAAGCACAGATAGCAACAAGGTTGGTGTAATTTGTTGAAACTTCCTCTAGCATCAAAAACTTATTAGGAATAAGTAAGATGAATTTCAGGAACTTGGGAATATCTGGGTAGATTCAGGGTTGACTTTTACAGAGTGATTCTGTTAAACAAGGGCATGGTGAAGAGGGTTTGGGAATGTTTTTCATAAAAATCTAAAAGGTTTGTGATGCAAATAATTTTCAGAATATGAAAGGGTTGAATATTTTCCCAGCATATTTTTCTGAGAGTTTTGGAAGTATTAATATTTTATACTTCTTAAATATGGTGGATATTGATAACTTTTAATTGGAGAGTGGTAACTGACCCATTACTACCTTAGTGAGACTCTTACTGAGGCTTGTACTAGTAATTCCAAAGATGCTAATTAGTTTCAAGTATAGAATTTTACCACAAATGTAAAAGAAAATCAAATAAGAGCTGCAAAAAATAAAAAAAAATTGTGCCTGTTATAATGCAGGATAAAATTACTAATTCAGACAGGTGGTTCAAAGTCAGCAGATTTGGGCTTGCAGTCTATGGTGTGCTGGCTCTTCAAAGTGCATTTCTGCAGTGCTAGCCTGTTCACATGATACTTCCATGATAGCATAGTTTATGCATTTAACTATTCAAGGATCCATGCGCACAACCTGTGCACTGCTACCGTTAGGAGTTTCCTCAATGTACGCCCTTTCAACAGTTGTTGGTACCCACTGCGAGCATGGGGTGTCCATAATGTCCTCAGATAGATGGCCCAGTCATACAAAGCATGAAATTGCTGGATAGTTGAACAAAAGACAAATTGTATTTTGGCTCTTGTGTCACCCAAGACATTTTTGTTCATATATGTATTTCTAATAGTGCCTCTCTTCCCCCTCTCTCAACCGTCAATAATAGTCACTTGTCTGACTGGTGATAGAAATTCATACTCCTAAATATCATATTGGTGTTTAAATTGGCTCCCTGTCTGAAGTCACAACATTCAGTCTACCATTTCATATGAGTTGTTGTGGCAAAGATAATGAATATTGACAATTTAGAAAGAGTATCACTTCAGGTGGAGAGAAAGCAGCGGAGGCAGAAAATCACTAATTTCTGTTTATGTCTGTCTATGAAAAATGAAAGAAGTCAAGTTACAGATTGCTGTTTAATGGGCTCTTTCCACAAAATAGCTATTTCTCCCCTCGACCACTTTAGTTAACATGTTAATTATCCTTTGTTTCAGGCCATCGTCTTTACTCTGGACCCAATCTTAACTTTAAAAGCACTTATATATCTAGATGAAATGCATGTTTCACAAATGTTAAGTTTTGAATTGTCGATATGTCTGCAGATATGTGTAGAGCTACCTGTCTGAGGTAGATTGTGGTGTTTGACATGGAATTGTGCTCTCA
Organism: Varanus salvator macromaculatus; assembly: GCA_023646645.1. NCBI lineage: Eukaryota > Metazoa > Chordata > Lepidosauria > Squamata > Varanidae > Varanus > Varanus salvator. Next base: position 14,456,133 of record JAIXND010000659.1, read on the forward strand.
GAGACTCATACTGTGATTTTCTTTCAAAACAACATTTTGGCTTTCAGACTTTCAGAGAAAAATTGATTCAGCCTCAAGTCTAAACTGCCTTCATTGAAAAGTATTGAGCCTGAACTGAAATCTGAGGTGAAAGCTCTAACTTTGGTGATTGCACATGTACTGGCATTTATACACTATGTTACAGTCCATAAATGATGCATGTACATTATAATTAAAGTTAATAAAGCGGAATGCATCGGCTGTTGGGTGGTACAGAAGAAGTTGCTATGATTATTAATTCAAGCCCACTGGTGAAAAGTTGCCTCTGACAGTCTAGCTGGAACAATATCAGAGTGACATACATAATAAAAATAAACCTCAATAAACAAACATATATTAATACATGATTAGTAATAGAATGATAACACCAATTGCATCACTTAAAGGAAAATGAATATAAAAGCAATAGCAATAATATTAATGTTAAAAGCTGAAGATAAATTTTCAGCTTTTTATTTAAGAAATATTTAATTGTTAAATTATTAATTTTATATTGTTATTGTTTATATTTATTTATTTATTTTTAGACTTTGAGATGGGCCAGTTTTAAATTATGTATTGTTTTTAATTGTATTTCCATATGTTGTTAGCCGCCCTGAGGCTTGTTTGCAAGGGGGCGGCATACAAATTTGTTAAATAAATACATTTCAAAGCAGCTAAAAACAGATTCTGTAGGTGCAAGTCTGTAGGTTAATGCCAAGAATTCCTATTGGACCCAGAAACAAACTGGAAATTGGTCAAGAGTGATACAATGCTGAAATAATGTGGTCTTAATACCTAGTTGCATTCAGTCCCCCAGTCACCATATTCTGTACTAACTGAAATGTTCAGACCATTTTAAAGAGTAGCCCCACAAGCAATGTATGTGTCACTGAAGCCAGTATGGTTAGATAGGGTCATAGCTGGCATAGTCGGCTAAGCTGATAAAAAGCACTTTGGGCCACAAAAGACACTTGTGCTGCCAGCAACAAAGGTTAATCACTGGTAAACTATGAACCTGAAACTTTAGAACAGGTACAGGAACCTCTAGCCCATGAGCTAATTTGGCTCACTTGGCCAGCCCATCAGAACGTATAGCTTGGTTGCCTACACTTACCTGCAAGAAAGCAATGACGAAAGCAAGGGGTCTGAGTCATCTCAGCTTCACTCCTGCCCTTTGTTGCCATGCAAGGAATGTGAGGGAGGGCCAAACCTGCAGAGAAAAGCAGTTGTGCGTCTGCCTCTGTACAGAAGGAACATAGCAGTCACTCCTGCCTGTCACTGAATAGAGAACATCCCTGTGTACAGCAGAACAGTAGAGATTGCTCTGCTCTTTCTTTTCATCAAGGATATCCTTTTCTCCATGAAATCAGACTTCAGGGGAAAAGAACAGACGTTCAGGAGAAAGGGCCCACCCCCAGAGCCATCTAGCCCATGGAGTAAGCAGGACAGGAATCTGCTTCCCAGGGGTTGAACTGTTTCCCACAGAAAGGTTTCCTGAAATAAATGTGTTTTCAGAGGTACTGAAAACAATGCAGTGTTGGTGCCTGCCTAACTTCCAGAGGAAGGGAGTTTCAGAGAAACAGAGCTGCCATATTGAAGGCCTTTCTCTTGGTAGAGCCAAACTGAGCCATAGGTTCACACGGACCCACCAAGGACATGCCATACAGTGACCTCAATGATCAGGCAGGTGGGTAAGGGAGATGGGATTCTCTCAGGTTCCCTGGTCCCAGGTTGTTTAGGGCCTTTATGCACTACTACCATTATCTTAAACCTGGCTCAGTAGTGTATAGCAGTGCAGTTTTCTCAATGAAGGAGCTGCACGCAGAAAAGGGGGGCAATTCTTAATATCAGCTGAGCTGCTTCTGCAGTAGCTGCAGCTTCTGGACCATCCTTAGGACAGCCCTGCATATAAAGCACTGAGTAATCCAGTCTTGTGGTTACAGTGACCTGTGGCTATAGCTGGAAAACCAGTCAAAGCTGGTAAAAGGTGCCAACCACAGTTGCTGCAGTCACCTGGGACTCCAGCACTAATGATGGAACTAGGGTTCCATCCCTAGTTACCTGCTTTACAAACCTGAACTTTGAAAGGGAATGCAAGCCCATCCAGAGCAAGCCTATTTCCTGGAGTCGAGAACCATTTGCCAACAGGGCTTTTGATTTGCCAGGATTTACTGGTACCTCAGTCTTGTTTGGATGGAGCTTCAGTTACTAGCATTCAGCCAGTTCAATACTATGGCCAGGCACTGATGAAGCAGTTCTACTGCTTCACCTGCATCCAATGAAAAATGGGATAGGGCTGTATGTCATCAGAATACATATGGCACTGCATTCGCAATCTCTGAATGTGCTCATTCAGTTGTTTCATGAAAATGTTAAGCAGACTTGTTGTTAGTCGCAAAGTCATGTCCGACCCATCGCGACCCCATGGACAACATTCCTCCAGGCCTTCCTGTCCTCCACCATCCCCCGGAGTCCACTCAAGCTCACACCAACCGCCTCAGTGACTCCATCTAGCCAGCTCATCCTCTGCCGTCCCCTTCTTCTTTTGCCATCTATTGTTCCCAGCAGTAGGCTCTTCTCCAGGGATTCCTTCTTCTCATCAGTTGGCCAAAGTATTTGAGTTTCATCTTCAAGATCTGGCCTTCTAAAGAGCAGTCAGGGTTGATCTCCTCTAGGACTGACCGGTTTGATCACCTTGCTGTCCAAGGGACTCGCAGGAGTCTTCTCCAGCACCACAACTCAAAGGCCTCAATCCTTCGGCGCTCAGCCTTCCTTATGGTCCAGCTTTCACAGCCATACATTGCAACTGGAAAACCATAGCCTTGACTATACACATTTTTGTTGGCAGGGTGATGTCTCTGCTTTTTAGTATGCTGTCTAGATTTGCCATAGCTCTCCTCCCCAGGAGCAAGCATCCATCCATCCATCCATCCATCCATCCATCTATCTACTAAAACATTTCTATGCCGCCCCATCACAATAAAGCATCGGGGCAGCTCACAACAATAATTAATAAACAATGACATATTAAAAATCCAATTAAACCTCCCCCCCCCCGGTGCATCTCGGCAAAAACCCTATAAAATCCAACCGATTAACACTTAAAATACGATTTAAATAAAAAGGTCTTTGCCTGGCGCTGAAAAACAAATAACGACGGTGCCAGGCAGACCTCTCTGGGGAGCGCATTCCATAATTGGGGCGCCACCGCAGTCATAGCCCTCCTCCGGGTACTCACCCTCCTAATCTCATTCACGGAGGCTTCCCGGAGGAGGGCCTCTGTTGCTGATCTCAAGGGGCATATATGGGCACAAGCGCTCCTTAAGGTATCCAGGTCCCAGGCCGTTTAGGGCTTTATAGGTCATAACCAACACCTTGAATTGGGCCCGGACTTCAATCAGGAGCCAGTGGAGCTGATGGAGAACTGGGGTTATATGAGAACAGTGCCCAGTCCCCGTCAGCAACCTGGCAGCTCTCTGCACCAATTGAAGTATCTGGACCATCTTCAAGGGCAACCCCAGGTAGAGCGCATTACAGAAATCTAATCGGGAAATTAATTTTTAATTTCTTGGCTGCAGTCCCCATCTGCGGTGATCTTGGAGCCCAAAAAAATAAAATCTGTCACTACCTCCATTTCTTCCCCATCTATTTGCCAGGAAATGAGAGGCCCGGATGTCATGATCTTAGTCTTCTTAATGTTGAGTTTCAAGCCAACTTTTGCACTCTCCTGCTTCACCCGCATCAAGAGGCTCTTTAGTTCCTCTGGTACTCCCATCTCTTTAAGAACTTGCCACAATTTGTTGCGATCCACGCAATCAAAGGCTTTAGCATAGTCAATGAAGCAGAAATAGATGTTTTTCTGGAACTCCCTAGCTTTCTCCATGATCCAGCGTATGTTGGCAATTTGATCTCTAGTTCCTCTCCCTCTTCGAAATCCTGCCTGTACTTCTGGTAGTTCTCGGTCCACATGCTGCTGGAGCCTGGCTTGTAGGATTTTGAGCATCACTTTGCTAGCATGTGAAATGAGTGCAATGGTGCGGTAGTTTGAACATTCTTTGGCATTGACCTTCTTTGGGATTGGAATGTAAACTGATCTTTTCCAATCCTGTGGCCACTGTTGAGTTTTCCAAATTTGCTGGAATATTGAGTGTAGCACTTTTACTGCATCGTCTTGTAGGATTTTGAATAGCTCAACTGGAATACTGTCACCTCCACTAGCTTTGTTGTTGCTCAGACTTCCTAAGGCCCATTTGACTTCACATTCCAGGATGTCTGGCTCGAGGTCAGTGACCACCCCATCGTGGTTATCAGGGACGTTAATCTCTTTCTTGTATAGTTCTTCCGTGTAATCTTGCCACCTCTTCTTAATCTCTTCTGCCTCTGTTAGGTCCCTGCCATTTTGGTCCTTTATCATGCCCATCTTTGCATGAAACGTTCCCTAAATATCTCCAATTTTCTTGAAGAGATGTCTGGTCCTCCCTATTCTATTGTTTTCTTCTATTTCTTTGCACTGTTCATTTAAGAAGGCATTCTTATCTCTTCTAGCTATTCTTTGGAATTCTGCATTCAGTTGTTTGTATCTTTCTCTTTCTCCCTTGCCTTTCGCTTCCCTTCTTTCCTCAGCTATTTGTAAAGCTTCCTCAGACAGCCTTTTTGCTTTCTTGCATTTCTTTTTCTTTGGAATGGTTTTAGTTGCTGCCTCTTGTACAATGATGCAAACCTCCATCCATAGTTCTTCAGGCACTCTGTCTATCAGATCTAATTCCTTAAATCTATTTGTCACCTCTACTGTATATTCATCAGGGATATGATTTAGGTCATACCTGAATGGCCTAGTGCTATTCCCTACTTTCTTCAACTTAAGCCTAAATTTTGCAGCCAGAAGCTCATGATCTGAGCCACAGTCAGCTCCTGGTCTAGTTTTTACTGATTGTATAGAGCTTCTCCATCTTTGGCTGCAGAGCACATAGTAAATCTGATTTCTGTGTTGACCGTCTGGTGATGTCCATGTGTAGAGTCGTCTCTTGGGTTGTTGGAAAAGAGTGTTTGCTATGACCATCGTATTCTCTTGACAAAATTCTACCAGTCTGTGCCCTGCTTCATTTTGTACTCCAAGGCCAAACTTGCCTGTTATTCCGGTTATCTTTTGGCTTCCTACTTTAGCGTTCCAATCCCCCATGATGATAAGGACATCATTTTTTTGAGTTAATTCTAGAAGGTGTTGTATGTCTTCATAGAACTGGTCAACTTCAGCCTCTTCAGCACCAGTGGTTGGGGCATAGACTTGGACTATTGTGATGTTGAGTGGTTTGCCTTGGATTCGAACTGAGAGCATTCTGTCATTTTGGAGATAGTATCCCAGTACTGCTTTTCCTACTCTTTTATTGACTATGAAGGCTACTCCATTTCTTCTGAGGGATTCTTGCCCGCAGTAGTATACCTGATGGTCATCCGAATTAAATTCACACATTCCTGTCCATTTTAGTTCACTGATTCCTAAGATGTCGATGTTCAGTCTTGTCATCTCTTGTTTGACCATATCCAGCTTGCCTTGATTCATGGATCTTACATTCCAGGTTCCTTTGGAGTATAGATCTTTGCAGCATCGGACTGTCCTTTCACCACCAGATACATCTGCAAATGAGTGTCCTTTCGGCTTTGACCCAGTCACTTCATTCTTTCTGTCGCTACTAGTACTAGCCCTCTGCTCTTCCCCAGTAGCATATTGGACACCTTCTGACCTGAGGGGCTCATCTTCCGGTGTCATATCTTTTTGCCTTTTGGTACTGTCCATGGGGTTTTCATGGCAAAGATACTGGAGCGGGTTGCCATTTCCTTCTCCAGTGGATCACGTTTTGTCAGAGCTCTCTGCTATGACCTGTCTGTCTTGGGTGACCCTGCATGGCATAGCTCATAGCTCCATTGAGCTACACAAGCCCCTTTGCCATGACAAGGCAGTGATCCATGAAGGAGGTTAAGCAGACTAGAGGACCCTAAAGCAAAGTTCATCCAGAATAATCTTATGGGAACAGATGTCAAAGTATGTGCAGAACCACCACAAAGCTGCTGTATTGTGACTCAAGTCATGGCAACACTCGGGAAGAATTCCATGCCTAAGGGCATGAAAAGCCACTGGGAGGCTTTTTTTTCTTCCCTGTCTATGAGAATCAAGGTCACACTCCCCATCTCTTCATAGGGTAACCAAGACAGTTCTGTGGCCAAACTTGGCCTAAACCCCTATCCATTTCCCAAATGGATTGGAAAATACATTTAATTGGATTGAAGAATCAATTTCATTGAAGTACCTGATCAGTCACCACATTCTTAAGTATCTTTTCCAAGAAAGGGATATTGGCTACTGGCTTGTCATTATTCAGCTCTAATGGGTCCAATGACGGTTTTCCCACAGAAATAGTTTCACTGTCACCCCACTTAAGAAAATTTACAACAGATGTCATTTGTCCTAGCATATCTGCCTGTGATCTCATCTTGGATTATATTTTGTGACAGGTTGACCCAGGAGTTGGAAAGTTCCACTATAAGCAGCCATTTGCACATACAGTAGGTACTTGGCCATTAGCAATACCATGATAGCAATAAGTTCAGGCCATTAGAAATATCAAAACCTCAAGTTCTGTTTTATCTTTTTCTATTTATACTTTTAAGTAAATAGAATCTCTTTTATTTGCTCTGCTGCATTTTAAACTGGGAGATTCTGTAGTTAGGACAGGGAATAGTTCCACACAGGAAGACTTAAGTTATGGCAATTAACATTGCAAGTTAACAATTAAGTGATTATTTTCTGTTCACCATTTGAGAATTCTATTAACTTTGCACCTTTATTATGCAGAACTCGTCTGCCTGCACGAGTGCCCTTGTCTCTGATGAAACTGTAAGCTTGACTTGCATAAATAGGAAGTTTGCTTCCCTTCTTGTTCTTGTTTGCTTTCCTGAGAACCAGCTTCCTTTTTCCCCATGTTATGTTCTAAAAGACAGGATGTTCATTCTCCAAAATTTCTTCAGTGTAATAGTTTGAGCCATTTCCTTGAGCATTTTCCTGCACATACTTTTGCTTTCTACTGGAATTCCTATGGAAGGGCTGGTGCTAAGCCACCTCTGAGACTTTGCCAGAAGACTGATTCAGAAGAGTACCTTGTACACATGTTAAGAATAGTGCATAGTACAGGCTGTCTTACTAGTTACATTCCTAACTACTTCTGAAAGGCACATGAGAAACAATTAGGCCAGTGGGAGTATATACGCAAGTTTATTTCCTTTGTTTTTTGCCTTGTGGCAATCCTGGCTGAAAAGATAAGGGAAAAAAAGAGAGAAATTACTGTGGCCAAAACAGCAAAACGCATTTGCTATGGAAAATCCTTTATGTGGGAAACACCAATTCTTGGTCCCAGAGCAGAAGAGAGGGTTAGCCCATCTTCCAGCAAGCTTAATGTCTCTTCTGAGAAAGTGGCTCAGAAGTTTTGTTTTGTTTTTTTTTTAAGTTTTGGAGCTTGGAATAATAAATATTCTATTTAATATTTGATTATTTCTATTTTGTTTATTTTTGTTTTATTCAATTTTGATAGCTTATTTTTGATTGGTCTTTTATAGTTGTCCATTGTCATGTTGTTTATTGTATTGTTTTCATGCTGTTTATGGATTTTTAATATGATGTAAGCCACCTAGAGAGCCTATGGCTAATGGGGCAGCATATAAATTGAATAAATAATAAATAGTAGACCCATGAAATAACAGGCACACAAGCTTTAAATATAGCATGCAACAGTTAAATTTTTTCCTGTAGAGCTCTAATGAACAAACAGAAAAGACAAAATGTAGAGAGAGAGACATTCCTAAGGAGTGTTCATTTTGACTGTAACAAAGAAAGGGGAGGACATGTGAAATGTGATGTCACTTTTTGCATCTAACCTGCTTTCCATCTGCCTGATATTCTGATGGCATATCAAAATATAACTTCATAGTAAGCCCAACTTTCTGTTCTTCTTCACAGGGCAAGAAAGCAAGCAGGGAAGGGATGTTCAAAAGCAGCATCCACATTCTGGGTTGGGGGAGTGGAAGAGACCTACATGTGTAAATGACCTGCTGAATAATCCTCCTAGTTAAGGAGGTGTGTACCAAGGCTTGTGCCATAGCACCTCACCAAAGTAGAAGTGCACCAGTGGTTGCCCTAAAGATAAGGAAATGATAACTGCCTGGTTTGAATTGGCAGTCATGCTGGAGAGGGTAGGATGACATTTGAAGACCCATCTGCTAATAGTAGACACAGTGACAGTGGGTGCATTGAAATACCGCTTGAGGATACAAACACTCTATCAGAATATCTATGAATGAAAATACTAAGAAGCTGAAGTCTGGATTGTACCAAAGTTTCTCTTCAGGTTGAACTTGATGCAGCAAAGCTTGGGAGTGCAATCTTCTAATTCCTACAGGAGGCCAACTTAATATTGATTATGACAAGTGAATTAGAATGGGACACTAATAGTATGCATCCTGCCATCTTGAAAAGAAATGCATTTTCTTATGATATTTTGAAATGAAATACAGTTATTTCTAATCAGTCAGGTCTCTATATCACCCACCTTAAGAAATAAGAATGATCAAGAACACATTTTTCTAGGTAGACCCTCAAGGAGGGATGGTCCTTAGAATTTCAAAAAGTAAGACTCATGAGTGCTTTTAGGACTAAGGAAAGTTCCCATCTGGGTAATAAAAATGTTTGATATGATGGGGAGGTGATGGGACAAGAATGGTTTAACTCACCCAAATGTTATCAGCAGTAGTGATTTACAAGTATTGAGAGCTGAGCCCTTGGTCAGACCCTCTTGGAAAAAAGGGGACAGGATAGCACTTTCCTGCCTGCAGCCCAGAATGGTATTTTATAAGTCCAATTTTCCATTTTGTGCGCAGCCCATACACTTTTAGACAGAAGAAAGCTGTAGGACTTTCCTACCATGCATAGGATTGCCCTTTTACTGACCTGTAGCTATTCTCCCTGTGGCCCAGTACAGCCAACATACTAAGTTTTGCTATCATGTTTTTGCTTCTCTCACACACAACCCAACACTACACATTGTAATATGTGGTGAAACTTGAGGCACTATCATGCTTGTTAAGTGAAAGCCATTATGTGTAGTGCAGGGGAAGGCAGAATGTAGATCTCCAAACAGATACAGAGTTAAATTTCCAGAAGCCCCTGTCAATATGGCCAGTGGTCAGAAATGCTGGGAGTTGAAGTCCAAACCACACAAGATACACTTTGTTCTCAGACTAGGACTAAGGAGACTCCAGTTTTGCTCCCCAACCTGCCATGAAGATGGCTGGGTGACTATGGGACAATTACTGACTTTCAGCCTCAATCTTAGGGTTCTTGTGAGGATAAAATGGAGAGGAGGGGGTTTGAGTGTGCTGCCTTGTGCTCATTGGAATAAAGGCAGAATAGAAATGTAACAAATGCATAAATAGAACTTCCCCAGATTTACATGGTAAGTTGGCTATCTGAATTCACCCTTTCTTTTAAGGTATCATTGAAAAGTAAGGCCTTTTACATTGGTACCAAGAGTCTCAACTAAAAGTTCAACAAGGATCTGCCTGGTATGGACGTCAAGGCATAACAGAACAATAAGAGCTATGATGACAGCATGTGAAAAAAATATTCTGTTGGTTTAATGTCTTTGCTAGCCACTTTAATGCATTCCTTTTTACTCTAGACTTCTGTTGGCTAAGTATACTCTGTAAAACACAATAGAAAAAAGCAAGATTGGGGGCTTTGGAAGTTACATTGTTTGACATCAGGAAAGCATGACTCAGGCTTTAGAGAATGTGGAGCAAAAATTACCCTGTACAGGAGGGACAGAATTCCCAGAAAACTAGACATGCAGGAAATGCCAGGCTGCTAGTATAACTGGTCATACAAAGGTTTCTGGGCAGGAAACCAGACTCACACAAACTGAATTTCTAATCTTTGTAAACAAGGAGGTTTTCCCAGTAGTACATCTTGAACACTGCACAGTCTGGCAAAATGAATATGCATTGTTTCTATTCTGTAGACATTTGTACTTAATTAAGTACTCCTGTGATCACCATCTTCTATCCAGAGGGCCTTCAACAGCAAGCAGGAAGATTCAGATCTATCACTGCCATCATTTAGCTGCTAGCTGAAAGAGAAATTTGTGGACATACATTTTGTGTTGGGAACCTTCTTGGGGTATACTATGCAACAATGAGCTGCCTCTACTGCAGGAAATAGAGAGGTTTCTCTCCATTCCAACCCCAAATGAAATCCTGTTTGTTTGCAGTCATATGTGTATGACTACCTGCATTTTTGCCAGATTTTCCCCAAAGTTGTATGCATAAACATGGTCTCCATATAGTTATTAACATCTGTCCTTCATCCTTGTGTAGCGTGACTCATTCTAGAACTAGGATCCAGAGATGACTACACAATAGCAGGGTGGTTTCAGGCAAGCAACTAGTGGGTAAATTAATTATAATCCCATAAGCATCTATGGAAGTCAGTCCTATTGCCATACGTAAACTGTGGGTGGGAAAGAATCGAACTGTGCTTTGATGTGAAAAATATTCATTTGTTTATTTTACACCCACAGCATATGACATACTGTCTGCAGGGCAAAGTTAGAAGCTGGTGAACAAATTTTAATCAGATGACAAGCATAAATGGGTGAGACTAATCTAGGGGGAAGAAAAGGAAGAATGATATTGAATTCCTCTGTTCCAGCTCTGCAACTATTAGAAGACCAAACCACCCTTGGATGAAGATGGGATATTTCCTCAGGGTATGCCTGAACCGGGGGGGGGGGGGAATAGTGCAGTGCAGAGTTAGACCCGCCCTCCCCACCTTTGCTGTTGCCTGTAACAGCTCTGGGAGGGGGCAGAAATTTCTGCTGGCTTAAGTCATACCTCTATCTCTGATTTCTTTTTAAATCAATGCTGTTGAAGAAAGGTTGAGTGTCAGTCTTGTGTTTTAGTGATAATAACTTTGATATTTTAACCATTATAAGCTGCTATGACTAATGCATATATCTTAGAAGACAGAGATATAAATCTACATATGGTATTTCCAGTACCAGTGCTACTAAAGTTCAAAGAAAATTGCCCTGGGAATATGATTTTTTTTAACTTGTAATGCCCAGATATTTTTCAAGAAAATTCAGAGCATTTTATTTTAGGTAAACTCTGTTGATTAGCATTTTCTGCATACTTGAGCTCAATTTATACCCATTCCTAAATTGGTACCTCTATTGTGAAGGAGAAGTATGAATATTTGTTTGTTTTCACCACCACCCCAACAACATAATGTGTGAAGTGACCCAATGCTGTGTATCTTGTTGTCATGGGTGGTTCCTGCACATACAAGGCATGGAAAAGAGGGAGTGTGTTGTATGAGCCAATCCATGCAGTATTTAGATTCAAGATCTAACCTGAAAGTTCTTACAGGGATTAGCACCTGATTCTCTGGCCTATCAGAGCAGGGGGCTTTCAGCAGTTTTTTGTTTTTTCAAACCAGAGCTGAGCAATGCTGCACAGGTTAAACTTCTACCCAAAAATGTAAGAGCACATGCTTTTCGCATCTCAAATTCAAATCCTTTTTATCTCATTCTGAAATGATCAGATAGCATGTGAAAGGAAGGACTTTTGCCTGTGAGTCTGCAAAGCATCTTCCAGTCATATGCATCACTGGGCTAAATGGACCAATAATTTGACTTCTTGCAAAGCAGACCCTATGTACTTACACTCTCACTCATTTAAGACCTGCTTTGGGCTCATCCTAATACTCTCTTGCCTGGCATTCTAAAAATGGTTTTTTGAGGCCACTAGAGTCTTTCAAAGGGGTTTAAACTTGTTGGTTGAACATTCTTCCAAAGACATAAATTATGGGCAGGGTTCTAAATACCTGCCACTGAGTTACATGTATCAACAGGAGATTAACTTTGCTATTGCTAACTCTTTGTATGAATTAAGAAAACTGTCATACCTCTGCATTTTAATCTCTCATGTACTTTCTAAATGCCTTTTGTAATTCCACAATTTGGGCTTGGTTGCACATGAGGCCTTGGATCATACAGAAAGTGTTGCCAAACATAAGGTTACATTTTAGAAGGAAGCACTGCATTTTGTAAACAAAAGCAAAAGGTGTTTAGTTTCTGTGCCTTCTGTTTAAATGATCATTTACAACTGAATCAAAATACATTCCTAAGAGTTGAGCAACTGCTTCCATAAGAATTACAATAGCAGACTTTTATTTATTTTTTTCCCTTTCATATTGAGACACCCCACTGGGTCAGGTCCAGTCCAATTCAGGTTCTTTCTGTGCTGATACTACTAGTATGATGCCACAGCAATAAACAGTACACCTTAAATGTAATTTTGATAACTATGAACAGAGTAATTTCAGCATTTCTTCTTTAGGCAATCCAAATTTCATGCCAAGAAATCTGACAAAACTAGATTATGCAAACAAAAGACAGTTGCATATATTTGCAAAATTTACAGAATATATCTTCCTGTGACATGTTTCATTCTTAGATTTATCTATTTTATTGATATTAAATACATATAAATTCATGGTTCAGATACAAGGACATATAACTCATCATTCTGTGTTTTATGGGTGGTCAGGCTGTGTTCCCTTTTTGTTCTCAGATTCTGATAATCAGAAATAACATGAGGCATTAGGATTATTGAGGAGCATAAAAAAAGATTTGGAGCTGCTATATAGATCTGCTATACAATACAGAAACATGTACATTATTGTGCAGATTAACTTCTTCTAAAACCTTCTACCTGAGATTCCATGGAGTCATGAAAGAGATGAGGTTGCTATACTTGCCTTTTTTTGGAAGTCACAAAAACTAGTAGCGTGTGTGTGTGAGTGTGTGTGTGTGAGAGAGAGAGAGAGAGAGAATATTTTGCCACAATTTAGGTATGTAACCTTTGTTGTGTTTATATTAATTCTCTTGCTAAGCATTTGGGTACAAGATAGCATTGTATTTAATACCTGCTCATTGTATAATGGAAAGAGATGTGAATGTGGAAATTCACATAAACAACTGGTAGAGAAACACAAAGTTCAGAGTGCAAAGATGATATTTCCTCTGGCATGGAAAAATATACTTTGCTTTCATATTCTCCACAGGATATTCATGAATCAGGCTGCTAAGGGGCTCTTGTATGGAAACACATGAATGATCTGCAGAAACATGCACTACTTTGTGGTAGATTGGTTTGCTAATAATACATTAAACATACTATGCTCATACAGAATTTATCAGAAAACTATTCAATTTTTAATGGCACATAATCATTGCTATTAGTAATAGTAATAGTGTTGTTGTTAGCTGCAAAGTCGTGTCCGACCCATCGTGACCCCATGGACAACATTATGGTCCAGCTTTCACAGCCATGCATTGCAACTGGGAAAACCATAGCCTTGACTATACGCACTTTTGTTGGCAGGGTGATGTCTCTGCTTTTTAGTATGCTGTCTAGATTTGCCATAGCTCTCCTCCCCAGGAGCAAGCATCTTTATTTATTTATTTATTTATTTATTAAAACATTTGTATGCCGCCCCATCACAATAAAGCCTCGGGGCGGCTCACAACAATAATTAATAAAGAATAACATATTAAAAATTCAATTAAACCTTCCCCCCACCCGGTGCATCTTGGCAAAAACCCTATAAAATCCAACCCATTAACAATTAAAATGCGATTTAAATAAAAAGGTCTTTGCCTGGCACCGAAAAACAAATAACGACGGCACCAGGCAGACCTCTCTGGGGAGCGCATTCCATAATTGGGGCGCCACCGCAGACAAAGCCCTCCTCCAGGTACTCACCCTCCTAATCTCATTCACGGAGGCTTCCCGGAGGAGGGCCTCTTGCTGATCTCAAGGGGCATATATGGGCACAAGCGCTCCTTAAGGTATCCAGGTCCCAGGCCGTTTAGGGCTTTATAGGTCATAACCAACACCTTGAATTGGGCCCGGACTTCAATCAGGAGCCAGTGGAGCTGACGGAGAACTGGGGTTATATGAGAACAGTGCCCAGTCCCCGTCAGCAACCTGGCAGCTCTCTGCACCAATTGAAGTATCCGGACCATCTTCAAGGGCAGCCCCAGGTAGAGCGTGTTACAGAAATCTAATCAGGAAATTAATTTTTAATTTCTTGGCTGCAGTCCCCATCTGCGGTGATCTTGGAGTCCAGGAAAATAAAATCTGTCACTACCTCAATTTCTTCCCCATCTATTTGCCAGGAAATGAGAGGCCTGGATGTCATGATCTTAGTTTTCTTAATGTTGAGTTTCAAGCCAACTTTTGGGCTCTCCTCCTTCACCCACATCAAGAGGCTCTTTAGTTCCTCTTCACTTTCTGCCATGAGAGTGGCATCAGCTGCATATCTGAGGTTGTTGATATTTCTCCCAGCAATCTTAATTCCAACTGGTGATTCATCTATCCCTGCCTTTCTCATGATGTGCTCTGCATATAAGTTAAACAGGCAGGGCGACAGTATACAGCCTTGTCGAACTCCTTTCTCAAGTTTGAACCAATCAGTGGTTCTGTGTCCAGTTCTCACTGTTGCTTCTTGACCTGCATATAGGTTTCTCAAGAGACAAATAAGATGGTCTGGTATTCCCATCTCTTTAAGAACTTGCTACAATTTGTTGTGATCCACACAATCAAAGGCTTTAGCATAGTCAATGAAGCAGAAGTAGATGTTTTTCTGGAACTCCCTAGCTTTCTCCATGATCCAGCGTATGTTGGCAATTTGATCTCTAGTTCCTCTCCCTCTTCGAAATCCTGCCTGTACTTCTGGTAGTTCTCGGTCCACATGCTGCTGGAGCCTGGCTTGTAGAATTTTGAGCATCACTTTGCTAGCATGTGAAATGAGTGCAATGGTGTGGTAGTTTGAACATTCTATGGCATTGACCTTCTTTGGGATCAGAATGTAAACTGATCTTTTCCAATCCTGTGGCCACTGTTGAGTTTTCCAAATTTGCTGGAATATTGAGTGTAGCACTTTTACTGCATCGTCTTGTAGGATTTTGAATAGCTCAACTGGAATGCTGTCACCTCCACTAGCTTTGTTGTTGCTCAGACTTCCTAAGGCCCATTTGACTTCACATTCCAGGATGTCTGGCTCGAGGTCAGTGACCACCCCATCGTGGTTATCAGGGACGTTAATCTCTTTCTTGTATAGTTCTTCCGTGTAATCTTGCCACCTCTTCTTAATCTCTTCTGCCTCTGTTAGGTCCCTGCCATTTTGGTCCTTTATCATGCCCATCTTTGCATGAAACGTTCCCTTCATATCTCCAATTTTCTTGAAGAGATGTCTGGTCCTCCCTATTCTATTGTTTTCTTCTATTTCTTTGCACTGTTCATTTAAGAAGGCATTCTTATCTCTTCTAGCTATTCTTTGGAATTCTGCATTCAGTTGTTTGTATCTTTCTCTTTCTGCCTTGCCTTTCACGTCCCTTCTTTCCTCAGCTATTTATAAAGCTTCCTCAGTCAGCCTTTTTGCTTTCTTGCATTTCTTTTTCTTTGGGATGGTTTTAGTTGCTGCCACTTGTACAATGATGCGAACCTCCATCCATAGTTCTTCAGGCACTCTGTCTATCAGATCTAATTCCTTAAATCTATTTGTCACCTCTACTGTATATTCATCAGGGATATGATTTAGGTCATACCTGAATGGCCTAGTGCTATTCCCTACTTTCTTCAACTTAAGCCTAAATTTTGCAGCCAGAAGCTCATGATCTGAGCCACAGTCAGCTCCTGGTCTAGTTTTTACTGATTGTATAGAGCTTCTCCATCTTTGGCTGCAGAGCACATAGTAAATCTGATTTCTGTGTTGACCGTCTGGTGATGTCCATATGTACAGTCGTCCCTTGGGTTGTTGGAAACGAGTGTTTGCTATGACCATCGTATTCTCTTGACAAAATTCTACCAGCCTGTGCCCTGCTTCATTTTATACTCCAAGGCCAAACTTGCCTGTTATTCCGGTTATCTTTTGGCTTCCTACTTTAGCGTTCCAATCCCCCATGATGATAAGGACATCATTTTTTGGAGTTAATTCTAGAAGGTGTTGTAGGTCTTCATAGAACGGGTCAACTTCAGCCTCTTCAGCACCAGTGGTTGGGGCATAGACTTGGACTATTGTGATGTTGAGTGGTTTGCCTTGGATTCGAACTGAGAGCATTCTGTCATTTTGGAGATTGTATCCCGGTACTGCTTTTCCTACTCTTTTATTGACTATGAAGGCTACTCCATTTTTTCTGAGGGATTCTTGACCGCAGTAGTATACCTGATGGTCATCTGAATTAAATTCACCCATTCCTGTCCATTTTAGTTCACTGAGTCCTAAGATGTCGATGTTCAGTCTTGTCATCTCTTGTTTGACCACATCCAGCTTGCCTTGATTCATGGATCTTACATTCCAGGTTCCTATGGAATATAGATCTTTGCAGCATCAGACTCTCCTGGGTTGCCATTTCCTTCTCCAGTGGATCATGTTTTGTCAGAGCTCTCTGCTATGACCTGTCCGTCTTGGGTGACCCTGCACGGCATAGCTCATAGCTTCATTGAGCTACACAAGCCCCTTCGCCATGACAAGGCAATGATCCATGAAGGAGAATAGTAATAGTAGTATTACACTAAATTTGTATACTGCCATTCACCTCGCAAAGGTATCTGGGTGATCAGTGTTTGTTTGTTTTTTGTTTATGTTTCACAAAAAATAACTCAGAACAAAAGGGTTTTGTCAAAAACAAAACAGCAGAAAATATCAGCTGAGGTATCTAAAAACAAAATGGACAGTGGCACAGAGATATACAAAATTCTGAGTTTCCTTTACAAGTGACCTCTAGTGATCCAACCCCCTTCTCACAAGAGTGGGCTAACTAGACTTTTTCCTCCCCAACTTCCACTCATGAAAGGATTAATCAGCTGCTCCCACTGGCTGTGACTTAGTCAAAGATGAAAAGGTCTGCAGTTCTACATCTTCCATAAGCCAACATTTATAAAATCTCTGCCCAGTCCCCTAGTCATTCCAGCTGCCCTACCCCTTCCCTGTTGCCTCATCTGCTGCAAATTAGGAGAATTCTAACTGTTCCTTCATCCTCTAAAAGCACCCTTTGCTCCTGTCATTCACCACACATCTGCAGTGTGTTGCAAAGGTGTTCGTATGAAAACTTCTAATACAGTAGCAAGTTGTCTATGGTGTGTCAGTAGAATAGTCCTGCGAGCTTACAAGCAGTAAAGGCCTCACTTTGCTATCTAGCAGGGATAGGCTATGTTCCAGAAGAGACTATAGTATTATTAGCACTTCTTTCTCCACATCAACACAGATTTCCTATATAAGTGGAAGAGTTAAGTTACCCCTAACCCTAACCATTATATGAACAATAAGATGAAGAACACAACCAAGAAGGTAAGCCATAGGGAAGTCCTGATGCTGTTTCATACTAGTAAAAAACCACCAACTTTTTTCCACCCTGGAACTCTGTTAGAAATGACACCACATCATGCCATGGCACTATCCAGGGGACCACTGTGGAGAAGACATGACTACTGGGTTATTTATTTCTTTACTACATTTCTCTGCTGTCCAGTAGCTGAGGCTGTCCGGGTGATTCACAGCAATTGAGTTCATAACATACAACAGAGGCTGCTGTATAAAAGTTTAAGACTGGAGTATAAAATAGAGGTAAAAAGCAAAGCAAAAGCTAGCAGTAGTGCAAAGATTTAAAATACCATGACAGGTTTAGGGAGAAAAAAGCAGATTAAAATGCTTGGGAAGTTATGGTCTTATCCTGGAGCTGGAAAGAGTATAGTGTAAATGCCAGGCAAACTTTTCTGTGAAGCTCATTCCACAGCCAGGGAACCATGGAAAAGGCCCTCATCTAATTGCCACTTACCACCCTTCCTTTGATGAGGGCTCCTAGGAAGGACCACTGAAGATGATCTTAGGGTCCAAGCATTTATATATAAAAGGAGACAGTTCTTCAGATAACTTTGTCTTGCACCAAAAACATGGCCATCTGCCAGGGGCAGCCTTTAAATATATGTAGTAGGCGAGGAAAGGGTGAAATGACCCTCCCAGCAGTCTTCACCCCAAACTGTTTGAAGAAGAACTGTTTGAAGAAGAACTGTTTGTTTTCCGGCGCCAGGCGAAGACCTTTTTATTCAAACACTATTTTAATTGTTAATATTTTTTATTAGTTTTAATTTTTGGCCAGGACGACTCAGATTATTTTTATATTTATTAATATTGAATTATTTATTGTTAATTTTGAATTATTATTATTTTTTTATGTATGTGAGCCGCCCCGAGGCTTCGGTGATGGGGCGGCATAGAAATGCGCTAAATAAATAAATAAGTACTACCACTGTGGCAAAAGGTGGTGGTGGGGAGGATGACCAGGGAAGCCTCAGTGGCTGGTAATGTTTTTCTGATCAGTTCTCTGTCCTTCTGAAGATGTCATTTTTTCTTCTTTTGTAGTTCACAAATGGGCCTAGGAAATGGGAGGGCATCTTTGGCATGCTGTTAGTTGGAGCAAGTTACTGGCACCTAATGATCTGTCCATGGTCCTGCAAGCCTTCCTTCTGTCTCTCTGGTTTCTGAGCTGTGGACATATACACAGGCTGAGACAGTCAATATATTACAGTCATCTGGCACATTTTTATACTGGACTGGTTTGGTTTATGCTACCAGCCCAGTGGCCCGGAAAGGTGAGAGGAACAAAGGCAACTAAGACTGACAGTTTGAACTAGAGTTACTTTCTTTGGTTGGCTCTTTGGCCAATTCATTTGTGATGCAAAGAACCTGTTCAGAACAGTCCTCTAAATTTTATGTCCATTTTAACCCTCAGAAATGAAGATGAAATAAAAGAGATGAAGGGTATTGTTATAAGGAGAGCCAGTGTGGTTATAAGAATACAGGACTGGAACTCAGGCAATTTGCATTCTGGTCCCCACTTAGCCATGGAGCCAACATGGCTGGTCACAGATACTCAGCCTAACCTACCTCACAGGCTTGTTGTTGTGGAAATAAGATTGAGAGCAGGAGGAAGAGAATGATATAAATCACCTTGAGTTCTTTAAAAAAGAGGAGGGATATAAATCTAATAAATTTATTATTAATCATCATCACATTTCTATACCTCCCCACAGCTAAAGCTCTCAGGGCTGAAACCTCAATCATGGGCAATCCAGTACACCTTAAAAAAAATTAAAGGCATCTCAAAGATCTCCCCAAAGAGGAAAATAGGGACAAACCAGAGAGAATAATGTAGGTCAGGTATGGAAGGTAAGAGTATCCCTGGGAAACAAGGTTAGTTAGGCCAATTGTTTGTGGCATTGGTGGAGATGGATTGTGAGAGTGACGGTGGTTATTCAGAGCTGGTTAAATATTATCCTTACAGCATGTTGTGAATTATTGCAACTTGCTAGCACACCATGATTTAAATTGAGGTATGCAACTGCAGAAGGGTTGCTATTTTAGGCTCTAGAATTCAGCAGAAAACTACTTCATAGTGTTCAGTAGTACTAAAAAGGTTAAATTCAACCCTTTACATGCTCTAGTTGCTCAGGAGCACGAAAATAGACAAAATAAGCTTGGAAAAAGAACAATCCAGTTTGCTATTGCATGTCACTTTGTTAATTTTTTTAAAAAATGGGTATCCTGGTGGAAGGGTGTCTTACGGGCTGTATGTTGCCCACCCCAATTTAATTCTAACGTACTTTAATTTTACAGATATTTACCTCAAAAAGTACACAGATTCAAAGCAGTCTATCATAGCTTTTAAAACTCCAAATTTAACATTTTTAGACAATAACATGATTGACTTTCTGAACAATTAAGCTTCTTGGGACATGCTTTAAGACAGTCTGTTATATAGAATATTATTTTCCCTTTTACTATCTTACAAATGTGTGATCCTGTGTAACATGAAGGGATTTCTTTGTTGGGTATAAATAACAAATGCCCTTATTTATCCCCACTGCTTTTGTTGTATAGTTTGTTGTTTTAGTTATATATGTTTTGCAGTTTTCTAATTATAAGATATAATATGCATGGCAGGTAGTATAGAGATACAGTTCAGTTAAATAAATGAATCCTGTGTCCTGTATTTAAAATGCTGACTGCAAGAAAAGCAGCATCATGGTTGGAATTAGAAACCTTTATAGTAAAATGGTACTTTGTGTGTATATATAATATCTATCTAGTGATAAAACAGCAACTAAAGTCTCATTTTTAAAGGTCCTGGAGCTTTGCACTAAACAATTCTGACTTCACTTTTCATAACAGACCATGCAGCAAATGAGCGACCATCGCTATGACAAGCTCACAGTTCCTGATGATGCTGCAGCAAACTGTTTATACTTAAACATTCCTGGCAAGGGCCATATTTTGTTGCATCGTGCCCCTGAAGAATATCCAGAAAGTGCAAAGGTAAAAGCTAAAGTCCCTGTAAGGTACTATTAATTGTGTAGTGCAAGGAGAAGAACGTATTTTAATCCAATCTCCAAATATGATTCAAGGGTTTGTTTGTTTGTTTTCAAAGATTGCTTCTATGCATGAAGGAGAAAAAACAAGTGAGGCATGTAGCATAACAGTGGGATTGTGTACATGGGGTTGGTAAGAATGTTTGTTTGGTAGACTTAAGATCTAGTGTCTTGAGTACTTCGCTGGTCTGAGTAAAGGCACTAAAGCCGCCATTTCCATGAACGCGAACAAAATTTATTCCTGCTTATATCATGTGCATAGTCGCAGAAGACCAGAATACAATTCCTTGCTCCTTAGTAGTTTCCTTATAGCTCCTTAAGACTTTCATGAGCCCCTGCCCATTACCTGAGGTAAGGGATTTACAACACAGGCCGAGACATTTGCTACTATTATCATATTATTGGTCCATTAAATTACTTGGAAAATTGATGCTGACACATAACAATGTTTGTTATCACCTGATTTCTGTTAGTCCTTCTTCAGACATCAAGAGGGAGAGGGATTTCCAAGTGGCAGGGGATAGGTAAATCTGAGACTATGCCAATTTGTGTTACTATGGCAGAATGATTAAGCAGCATTTTTTTCACTAGATCATGCACTTTAGGTTACAGGCATCAAAGTTGCCTTTGAGGTAGTACAGTCCAGCAGCTCTGTTATATAGAAGTAATGTAAACCTCTTAATAGTCTTGTCACTGATATGCATTGGAGCTCCTGCCAGGGTCAAAAATGCAGTTGGAAACAGATTCCATGTGTCCCAAGTTCACTTTTTGACAGTTCAACAAAGAGCAAGGTCATGTTTCATCCAGGAGACATGGGCCAATGCACTTAACAGTGGCCTGTAGCTATAAGAATAGTAAGGCCTGGCACCATGATATACTAGAGGGCATAGTCATGAAGGTTTGGGTGTATAGTTGGACATCTCTCAAAGCTTACTGTGGGACACACACACACACTTTTGTATTCTGCTTACAGTGGATATTATTCATGAGGAAGTCATGCTTGAAAGTGCCTTGCAGTGTGATGTTATGAAAACTCACAGAAGTTGATTTTGGGGCATATTATTTGGGGTGTTGCAAAGCTTAGTTTGGGGATGTGTCTCCAAGTTCTTTATCCAGTTTTTAATGAGGATTATTGGCTAGGCAGTCCCATTCCTGATTGTGTCTTGTGTCCCTACAAAACTTTGGGCTGGGCATGAGTCTCACAGAGAGCATTCTCCCTCATAATGGAATATATGCTTTGCGGTGAGTGACTTTTTTATATACATAGTCTGGCTTAGTTTGGGGTGAATTACTTTTTTTTATTTACATAGTCTGGCTATAATTGGCTTGTTAGCAGTGCTGTTAATAATGACTGCTGCTAAAAGTATTGGGCCAGAAACTATGCACTGATAATTCATAGAGGACAGTAGACCTTCATGTGTGAGTTACCACACAAAACACTCTGGGTCTTGAATATCATTCTACCCACCCCACAGTGCTGCCTTAAGCAGATCTCTTCCCCTTAGTGCATGGCAAAGCCAGCCCTGCATATCTTTTATATAGGTGGTGAATACATAAAAAGTCATGCGATTGCTGATGTCTATACCCATTTTCCATCTCTTTGGATATAGTGTCTGCTAAAAATCACATTCAGTATTATTCATCACATATGGTAAGTATTTTTGTCTTGGCTCATGGCCGCAAAGACAGAATAATAACACGTTTGTCAATCTTCTCCTCCCCCCACCCCCAGAGTATTGCTTCCTGGGATCTATATCAAAAAATATTTAAAATGGGTCAGTGGATAAATGTGCCAAGGTTTGTGCTTTCAACCCAAAGTGTTCAATTTTAGGCTTAGCTGTTCCACTACTAGTTGCAACCTCTTACTGAAATGTTTTAGAAACCAGTGCTGGGGAAGTAAAAAGATTCATAAATATAACACACTGTTTTCTTTTCTTTTCTTCCTAAATAGGTCTTTGAAAAACTGAAGGACCACATGTTGATCCCTATAGCTAACACAGAGCTAGAAAAAGTAGATGGGGCACTCACTTGTTGTTCTGTCCTTATTAATAAAATGTCACACTTATGAGTTTACAGACTCCCTCCCTTGTAACTGGCAATAACGTACATGCAAGGTAGATGAATCTGTATCCACTTTTATTGGTTTTCTTGACAATCTACTGTACCACTGTGCTACTAACCTTTGTTTACAATGGTGCCCCTTCAGATGGTGATTCAGGTGCACATATATGCTTTTTTCTGATGTAAAAGAACTTTCAGCAAGTTTGTCTGGGCTTACAGAGGATCATCAAGCTGATTAGTGGTTGGTGTGAAATTGGTCTAGGAGCCAGAAGTAGGGGCCACTTCTAAGATTACTTTTGATTGCCACAAATCTTAAGACCAATGTCTACTTATCTCTTGACACTGATTAAAAGCACATTCATTTTGTTCATGTTTCATTCCCAGGACAAGCCTTAGCCCAGGGTTCCCAAATATGAAGCAAGCAGGTTTCCTTAAGGGCATAAGGAGAAGTTGTGACTTTTATTAAGCCTCCTGCACAAACCCTATGAAGGTGTTGGTGTCCAGTGAAATGGCAATGATCCACATCCTCCTGCACAGTATAACACAGGTGCTAGGATACCATGGCGCAATGCTTGTTTTTGCTGATACTACCGGTAGCTACTTCATAGGAACTTCATACTGCACCCCTTCTTTCACATTGCTCTGTCTTCTTTCCACCCCGGTATTTATGACCAAAGCAGTCAATCAATAATTTTTATTTTTTTTAAAAAACAAAGCAAAGCCAAACAACCAAGGGAGGCTTCATATTGGAGAACAGGAATGGAAAATGAAAATGCCTCTTTACCTGTAACACTTTCCCTGCTCAAAATACCTCACTAAGCTACATCTTTACCTGATAGTATTGTGACTTTTGCTGGTAAAAATGAAGCTTAGGGAGGATTTAAGTGGAAAATTATTCTAGAAGAAAATGGTTAAGCAACTCCTCCCCTGCTACTCATTCTTCCATTCCTATTTGAAATTGTCTACAGTTGTTTCTCATTTACTACAAGTGGTGGTGGGGTTGGGATAGGAAACCACATGTACCTGCATTAAAACCTCTGGTTAGCTTTCAGACCTGGCCAAAGCTGGAAGAAAAGGGCTCAGGTAATGCCCATGCCTTTAGCAGGAGACAATACGGTGGTAAAATTGATTTTATGCTTTGTACTGGGCTGTTATATTCAGGTGACCACTGGTTCTTTCTCGTCTTCTTTGGGGATTGGTCACTGTAACAACATTGGATTAGGTTGGTTGTTTTTGTACTTTTTAATGCATTTGCTGATAAAGAAATTTACTTAGGGAGTCTTCATACATGAAGCTTATATTGCTTTTCTTCAATGAGTTTATAACTGCATTGATCAAATTGCTTCTATTCTACCTGTTCTTCTACTTTAAGAACAATTGGACATTCATGTAAATAGCATCAGAAAAGCTCAAAGTCAATAGCTTCACACATGAAAATGTAACAAAATGAATTTGAATAACCAACATTGGTCCTAAAATCTGTTTTTCTGCATGAAAATGCAGAAATGCATGAATCAGCCCCAGTTTTAAGCATCTCTGCCCATTTTCTTTTTTATACTAAAACATGCTTTATTTTGGTTACACATTTCTTTTTCCTCCTCTGCTTCCTGCTTTGCATTCCACTCTTCTTCTCTTTCTCTCCTCCAGAGGTCCAAGTTAATAGGTAACCAAAAAAGAAATTCAGAATCTGGGATTTTACATAACCATACTTACAGTTCTACCTGCCATGCAAAATGTATTGCATTCATTATCCCACAGTACCAGATTGCTGCTTGTGCCTTGGAAGGTGCATTTGAAGAGAACTGTAGTAAACAGAACTGATTACAAGCAACCAGTGACACACATGGGGTAAAGTGTGATACTGTAGAGCGAGAATTTTATTCTGGCAGTCTTGAATGAAAGCAAGGGTTTTCACCCTGCTATAAGTCTTTTCTGGATGCTGGTCTGTTTGCCATTTTTGTCCAGTAAAAATTCAGATAGTTCATAAACAAGGTATATTACATTAATCGTCTTATAAAAATCCACATGATTATGTAAATCTCAGAGCTGATGTACTGATACCTGTATAGCTGGTCTTATGCATCTCCTCATTATTTCGCTGACATTAATCTTAATGGGTTTAATTTTTGGCTTTACATTTTTGTTTTTTCTGCAGCACTCTTTTTTCTCTAAAGCCAATGCTGAACTCCCTGGAAAAGGTTGATAGTGAAGAAGAGATAGTGTGAGATCTAGTTATTTTGTTTTTCCTGTGGTGTATTCTGCTGAAGGGAGAGGGTTGACTTTCAGCAGTCTGCCATTTAGATTTTTATGTCTAAAATTATAGCTATCTTGAACGATTTTTTAAAAGAAAATTTCAATTGTGTTGATGTTTACTGTAGCATTTATTTGAAAGAATATTTGTTCTGACAAATTCTGCAACACACGTAAGGCCTTAGTCATGTTTTCCACCACATGTGCAAAAAGAATAGACCATTGGTATTCTCATGAAACCTGTTACACCATTGCAAAGAATGGAGAACTTATCTAATTAGTGTTACGAACTCTTCAAGGGCTGACATACCATCTAAGTATCTTATCATCTTCCTGGTTAAGACCACCATTGCCTGGTGCTTCTAACTAGTGATTGAGGTGCATTATCAAGAAGCCCAACTAGCCATGTAAGTAGGAAAGGAAAATACAGCCAAACTATGTCATGGAATACAGAGGCAGCACAGTGCCTTCCCAGTGTTTTGGATTACATGACCCATAATATGGGTCATGGCCATGCTGACTTTGGCTCATGGGAATTGTAGTCCAATATCTGAAGGGCATAAGTGCCTATCCTGATATAGGAAATTCAGTAAATGTAAGTGGGAAATATAATTTGTACTATTCTGTTGCCCTTTACCAGGATTAATTGTACTTAAAAGCTCTCTGAATAATGATACTCCTATCATTTCTGTCCTTCAATTAGAAGTAATTCCCCCAGGGTGAAAGACAATCTGTTTTCCTGGCAGGTGCCTATACTGTTCCACTAAGTCAGAAGATTTAATTTGCATGATACTGACATGCTGAAATAAAGAAGCATTCACAGAAATTAACTTGAAGGGGGAAAGTGTTGATGTAGTTTGGATTTAATATGGAAGTGAAGGCTTAGTTTCACCCTGTGGAAGTAAATTTATAGGAGCAAATAACAGGGGAAGCATAACAGTGATTTGGTGGTGATATTTGCCTGCAAAATAATAAATAATAATGGCTATGTAAACTCACCCTTCAACTCTCCAGCTAAAACACAAACCCCGTAGCCTAAAGGACAGAAAGGCAGCTCTGTTGTTGCTTCTTTAATCCTTGCCATAAGGAGGCATGCTAAGTCTGCTTCAATTGACTCCTTGTTGCTACACTGAAGTCTAAACATTCCTGCAAAAGGGTTTCTCTGTTTGATACTTCCTGGTGTCTCTGCTGCCTAACTATAAAGCTCTATTATCAGTACACTTCCTATATACTTCCAATGATATAAAGGCTTTCTGACTAAAACCTTGTAAATTGTGTCTGTCATCAGCTGCTACATTGTTTTTATGGTACTCGCATATGGCTTGTTGTACCAAAGCAGAAATATTCATGATAAGTTGGCGGTACAAACTTCGGATCTCTGATTAGAGGCTTTTTACAGTGCGATCCTACTTACTGAGTCCCATTGAATTCAGTGGGTCTTGCTTCCAGTAGAATGGCAGCCTTGCTTGGTAACTTATTTTATTAATGAAATTCCACACCACTCTTCAAAATCAGTTTCCAGGGTAGTTTCTAGGATTGTTAGCATTCCTGATTTTTTTTCCCCATGATGGTTCTGGAAATCACTATCATGAATCAAGAACCACTTCCTTTATAGCAGGGCTTTTTCTGAATTTGAATAGTGAGTGTATACAAAAGAAAATACTCCTTGAAGTCTTGATATATGCATGCTTAATATACTTAGCACACTTGTACTTCCATACTATTGGCTTGAGTTTGTTAAACCTTTCCGTCCTTACAACATGGGCCTAATCATGGGGCAGAATCAGTTTATAGTTCATGTTTGTAGCATAGCAAAGTTTTATCTGAAGTTGGAACTAGACTCTACAGGGAGCTGGATGCTAGGACTGCTCCAAAGCTGCTGCCTAAATCAGCAGTCCTACTCTGTAATAGTTAAAGATTTGTGGTGTAGCATCATCACAATGATTATCCTGAGATATTACCTGGCCAGAGAAGACCAAGACAAGCAGCTGCCCCAAATTTATCTAATCTTGGCCTCTAGGTATGGAACTGCTACCTAAACTACAAAGTGCTTGGCACTGACACTAAAGACCAGTTACGCACTGATACAGTAAAGCCTTTCTCAAGCTGGATGTTTGAATAATCCATTATATACAATAACCCTTCATTTAAAAATAAAAAAAATTAGCACATCGTCAAGCAAAAATTAGCACATATGTGAAGAGGGATTTGCCATAGCCTTCTGTCTTGACTTGGAGTAAAAGTGCTTATATGGAGTGGTTTTATGTGTGGAGGATTAAAAAATGCAGCCCCCTTTCCTCCAAATTCCCTGAAAAGGTTTGCTGCTGGATTGCACTGGTAGCATAAATTGGCCTTGAATCTACTGGCATTTAAACTGGATTCTCTAGCACTACCCAGTTCTGAACTGCCTGAATGAAGAGCCACACTTAGCACTGGAGTCCTCCACAAGTGAACCTAGTTCATGTTACCCTTCTTATTGTTCATGTCCAGAGCTGGACACTCTTTGTCCTGAACTTTGGTAATTACAAAGTTGGAAGCCCTAGGTAAGTCCTCCTATTGCAGCCCTAGCTTCTTGGGTTGTTTTGCTTCTTTTGGAGGATGAAGAAAGTGATGCAATCCATGGGTTTCCTTGTTGGACAAAATGTGATCAGTGTCAGCTAAGGTTCCGTTCCTTGTGCCAGTGAGAAACTTGTATACATGCTGTACCTTATGTTGCTACAATTGAGGTTTTTCCACACCCACCCACACCACAAAGTATACACTTAGTTAAACATTGCACAGATGCCATGATTTAGAAATCAAATGTGGATTTTTAAGGACATGCAGAACACAAGAGTCCCCATGAGATGGGACCATAGCTTATGTGGAACACCATGTTCAACTTAGTAGAGAGCTAACAAAATTGCCCCCCTCTCCTCTATTGACTCAAATTCTGGTGCAATCTAGACACTTAAACATAAGCCGGGCAGAATTCTCAGGAGCTGGTACATATCCATACAGGAGAGAGGCTGTTTTTTTCAAGAGTATATTTCATCTATTAGTAGCTGTGAACAAAATATCAGGGACCTCACTTGAACTCCCAGAAAGCCTGCTAGTGGACGCCTGATGATGTAACTTGTATGAAGTAGCATGTGAATCATGTATATTGTGTTGCTCTGCAGAACACAGATATGACTACTAAATCACCTCAGTACTAGAATCTCTTGTCTTTGACAGAACTTTATTATAATAGAGTGTATTGTTGCCCACTTTTTGTGCCAAAACATTAATGCATTCCATAGTCAGTTAACACTGGAAAAAATTGCTCTGGTCTTTCATTTTGTTTTGTCTTTCACAGTTTCAGTACTGTATGTACCCCAATCACTATGGAATAAAGTGTCAGTTGTACCTGAACTGTGCGTGTTTTTATTCTGACAGATGGCTTGAATTTTTTCCCTTTGGGTGTTTGCAGAAGTCTGCATTTTTGGTAAATGTTATTTTTCTAATCATATATCATATTTAAAGAACGAGGTTTTAATACTAACATTGCATTTAACAGATTGTTGGACTTAGTCTAAGCAAGCTGTAATTGATATGAAAAGTTACTCATGAAGTAACTTTCATTGGTTGCAGTAGCAACTGGGAGTAATTCACCCACAGAACAATCTTAAGGGGTGGGGTTGGGTTGGAAAAGCAAAGTGGCTGATGATCTACTACTTCCAAAGCCCCACTGGTTCACTGTGGCCAATATGGAAGTTAGGAAAAGGGGCTTTTTTCTATTTTGTTTCTTCCAGCAATTAGTTTTTTAAACACACATGTTTTCAATAGGAGAAAAATGAACTACTGGCTCCAGGTTTGTGTAGTTAACAGGTTGCATTCTGAGGCTTCATCCAAGGTCACCATTACTGCTTCAGGGCCTACCGCTGATGGAAACATCACTGGAGCTTTTACTTCCACAGAGCTTTCTGCAGATATCCTGGGTGTCCCTGGGCCCTGTGCTCTTCTGCCAGCAGAGGGGCACTTCCCAATTCTAACTGTATTGTACTGTATCTGGATCCAATCCACTGGACCTGAGAAGCAATTTAGCTGCCTGTTCTGTACCAAGACATCTAATTAACATTATAAATGACAAAAACACTTAGCTCTTGAGTGATGTGCAGTGTTTTTGGGC
The DNA here is from genome assembly GCA_023646645.1 of Varanus salvator macromaculatus. NCBI lineage: Eukaryota > Metazoa > Chordata > Lepidosauria > Squamata > Varanidae > Varanus > Varanus salvator. The sequence goes on from JAIXND010000659.1 coordinate 14,485,153, forward strand.
AGCAGTAGATTGGTGAAGCCTACAGAGCCCCAGTGACGGCTTTCCAGGAGGTGAGGATGATTGGCCTTCCCACCCAGTTTGGTGTCATTGCAACTCTCACCAGCATGCCCTGCACCACTCTTCAATTCGTTGGCAAAAGCGTTGAAGAGCACTGGGCCCGGGACACTCACTGTCCCTCCCCAGCTTGAGAGGCTCCTCTTGAGGAGCGCTCCGCATGTTCCACTCTGCAGCCAGCTGTGGAGCCGCCCAAGAGCTGCTTCTCATGCCCACTTTTTGCTAGTCGTCTGGTCAGAATGTGATGATGTGCTCTGTGAAGAGCCAGACTGAAGGCACGTGCTGTGATGTCCACAGCATCCCCACAGTCCATAAGGGAGGTTCTTTAAAAATTGGGATCAGATTACATTTGTTCTCGAGAACTCTTTCAGGTGCTTATAGGGCGACTACTCCTTATCTCCTCCAGGATTTTCTCAGGATTGCTGTCAGGCTGACAGGTCTCAGGCTCCCAGGATTCTCCTTGCTCCTTCTAAAGGAAGGGGCAACAGGAGCCCTCTTGCCCTCATCCGGCACTTGGCCCTTCCCCATAATTTCCCCAAGACAATAGACAGCACTTCTGGGTGTATTTCTGCCAGTTGCTGCATTATGCTAGGATGGAGTTCATCATCAAATCTGTTCAAAGGAATAAGGTGGTACTTGACCGTGTCTTCATGAATCTCAGGTTTCAATCCGTCTCCTCAGTTTGGACTCCATTTTGGGGTATGGGGTGGGCATCATAGCCCTGTGTTTGGAAGGAGAAGAAGCAGAAGAAGCAACCGAGCACTTCAGCCTTTCTTTTGTCATCTGTTATCAGTTCACTGAACCAACATTTTCTTTCTTGGTTTTTACTTTGCCACATACCTGAAAAAGCTTTTGTGGTTCTTTGTTAGCATTGCTTGCTAGCCTCAGCTCATTCTCAGCTTTATTTATCCTTCCTGATGTCATTCTTGCATTTGTCTGCTACCTGACTGTATTTTCTTTCAGTAGTCTGGCCTTCCTTCCACTTCCTGTCTGGCTTTTGAGCACCTCAAAAACTTTTTGTGGAACCGCATTTGTTTCTCCTCTTGCCTACTGTTTTTCTGTTGCAATTGTTTCTTTGTGTTTTTAAATTTAGGTTTTTAGGAACAACCCGTGCAACTCAGCCTGCACTTGCCACAGGACATTACTTATGACTGTCCTGAATTTATTGAAATTCGCTTTCCCAAGAGCTGGAGAATAATGTGCATGATCCCACTCAGGAGTTGCTTCCTTGAAAATCAGGAATTCACCTTCTCGTGATCACCTAGAGCTCCTGTAACTTCCCGTGACATCCACGCTATCCACTAAGGCATCCCCATGACTCAGGATTAAGTCAAGCAGACCCAGTCCTCTGATTATCATGTTCCTTTGGTCCTTGGCACCTTTCATTTGCCCCAAATGCTCTCCATGGGGCTGCCAGGCTCATCTTCCTGCACTTCAGTGCAGAGATGAGGGCTTTGAACACAGAATGCTACTCCACACCCTTTCTAGTCTGCTTTTTTTGAAGAAGTCTGGTTTTATTCCTGGACAGTAGACCCCAACCGTGTTTCACCAAGCCCTATCAAGTTGCATTTTCCCTCACGGGCAAACAGCTCAAGTTCACTCTGTTAGTTTCCCCCATTCTGGCCATCAGTGTATGCATGCCGAAAACTGTATGCTTTATGGCCTGACACTTTTGGAGTCCTAGTGGAATTATGGTGCAGAAGCCTTCATCCACTGCTGCCTTTGCATTCTTGTGTGCCTCTCTGGAATAGGAGAAAGAGCTATCTTTAGGGCCCTTGGCAATCCTTCGGTCGTACCTCTAATCTGAGCTCTAGGGCAACACACTCGTGCTTCCATCCCTTGCAGCACAGGGTCCCCCACAATGCCCACGCTCCTTTTCTTCTGGGTCGACTGACCTCCTGTGTCTGGCTCCCCGTCATTCTGCTTCCCTTGTACTTCCTCCTTGGCAGGCTGTCCTCCAGCCTCACTGTCCAGGGGCAGAAGGCATTTGCTTAGCTCTGGTGGCTCCACTCATGCAGAGCGTCCTCTGATCCTTCGGCTTCAAACTGATACCCTTCTCCTCTTCATTGGCTTTCCGCAACTCCGCCTCCTCCACAGCTGCTTCATGTGCTCACCTTGGTTCTCTGGTGCTTCTCACTGTTCCTGCAGTTCTGCCATTCTGCCCAGGGTCTCTTCACTTTCTCCTGTCGACTGAAGGTGGACACGCACCACGCAAGCCCTCTCACTTTTTCTCCCAGTTGTGCAGCCAGCTTGCACTTGTTTCAGTGTGCTGCATGTCAGTCTCAGCCAGAGACAACGTTTGCTTGTATCTGCTGCTGGAGACTCTTTGCCACCCGTTTTGTGGTACAGAACGAGCAGTGCCCAGGGAAGGCAGGCTTGCCGAGGGATGCGCTCCGTCGGGAGCGTGGGCTGCGGGGCTGAGCAAGGCAGTCACAGTCCGGCCCCCGCCACTCACGGTGACCTCCTCTCCCTTCCCAGAGACTCTCGGGCGTGTGTGGACCATCAGCACCAGATCTGAGCTGGGCTGCTGTCCAGAGTCCATCACTCACAGTCCAGCCCTGCTCAGAGAATCTTCCTTTGCTTGAGGACAGGGAGGCCAGTGAACTCTCTGAGCTGCTTTCTCTGGCGCCTCCTTGAGGGACGGTGAGACTTGTGGTGCTGGCATACTCAGTGCCTGGAGAGGGGTTCGCAGGCTGCACTGGACTAGAGTTGCTCTTTTCCAGACTGTCCCCCAGGCAAAATCAGTGCTCTGTCCAGATGGAGGGCTCCTAGTGCAATCAGATGAGGTTTCTTTGTGCCATCATCCAGCTGCATGCAGGGACTTTTTGGGGAATGGGGGACCTGGGTACTTTAGGGCTTTAGGGACCACTGGACTGCCCCAAATTTCCTTAGATGCTGTTCTCGTCAGGAGACAGCCTCCTAGGGATGCCCCCGAGTTGGCACATTTGGCTCATTATGGCAACATAATTCTCATATAACGCAGGTCCTCTACTAGTTTCACTGGCTCCCAATTGAAGTCCAGGCCCAATTCAAGGCTCTGGTACTAACCTATAAAGCCCGAAACAGCTTGGGCCTAGGATATCTGAAGGAATGGCTCCTCCCCTATAGGCCCCCACACCCATTAAGGTTGGCAGGGGAGGCCTTGCTTCAGAAACCCTCTTTGAAGGGTTTCTACCCAGAGGAGGGGCTTCTCTGCAGTGGCGCCCAGACTATGGAATATGATCCCCAGAGAGGCCCACCTGGCGCTGACTCTCTACTCTTTCCAGCACCAGGTAAAGACCTTTTTATTTAACCACTATCTTAATAATCAATAATTTTAATAATGATAATTTTACACAGTCGCATTTTCTTTTTCTTCCTTTTTTCCCTTTTTTCTTTAGTTATCAATTGTTGTTTATGCTGTATTATTATTAAATGTTTAATTGTATTTTATATTGCTATTTTTATCTTTTGTAAGCCGTCCTGAGGCTTGTTGCAAAGGATGGCATAGAAATGTTTTAATTAAATTAAGTTAAACAGGGCCTGCAGGGCTCTGGAACTGCCTCCCACTGCAAGTTCTTCTGGCACTAACCATTCTTCGCTTTTGGCACCTACCAGAAGCAGGGCTTTTCCAAAGGTATTCCAGGCAGGGAATTTCTGTGCATTGTTTAGAAAGGCTTTTAACTGACGCTATTCATACACATGTCAGATAAGGAGATGCAGTGCAAGGGGAAGCAGTATATGCAGCAGATTAAAGGAAGCAGGCTGCAGCTGCCCATCAAGCACTAATGCTTTAAGACACACCAATATGCTGGAGCCTACGTTTTGTTGCCAAGTCCCCCATTTTGGAGTTTTCCAACTGTCCAGGGATTTTGCCTCCCTGTCTCTGCCCTCCATAGAGGCCCCATTGAGATGGGAGGGAAGGAAGCTGGAGAAGGCCCTGAACAACTGTATCCTGGCCTCTTTCTTCTGTTTAAGTAGCACCACCACTCCAAGTGAAGGGACAATGCAGTCTTCTCCATTTGCCGGTCCATGCAGATCTCACAGTTCCATCCCTCCCAGTAGCATGAGCTCGTGGGAGGGTGTCTGAGGTGGCCCACACATGCTGCCAAGCATGATGGAAACAGCCAGGTATCCCAGTGTTGCTCTCCCATATCAACCACCTCCAGGCTCCTAAGCAACACTCTTCTCCATTCCTGTTGCAGGAAAATGAAAGCAGACAGATGCCTGAGTATTCTTGTGCTGCTTGCAGAAGCTCCAGAGGTTTCTGGTCAACTCAAGTGAAACACAGGATGCTGGATGAGTGGATCCAGCAGGGCTCTTTCTCCTATACATATGGCTGGAACTGAGAAGAAAAGGCCTGGAATGATCCTCTTGGAGAACAGGGAACAGCATGCTTGCTCGGTGGTGGTAAGGGCAGGAAAAAATGGATTTTCTCCTTTGCACCTTGGAAGTGCTGTAATAGGCTGGGGACCCCCCAGCCCCCCGTCTTCTCTTCTCAAGGCTGAACATGTCCCTTTCTCTCAGTCTCACTTTATGCATACTATCTTGTAATTCCTGCAACACCCTGAAAGGTAGGCCATTATTGTAGACAGAGGGTGCTGTAGATAAACACACTTACTGGGACCATCCCTTGAATTAATAGTAGAGGTGGGTTTCAAAGAAGAGGAGCAATGAATGCTTTTAATATGTCTGTCTTGTTTTTTTGAAATAGCAGGTCCAAGCAGGTGTAACAATCAGGACTGGCACCAGAGCAACACATGTGGAATGGGAATTTTCTGCCTGCACCACAGGCTCTGGTCCACTATGTAATATGGGCCACTAGCATAATATGTCATGTGAATCTCAGTCCAACAGATTTTTACTGAGAGGGAAGTCCCACTTTTTTCAGCAGGACATTTTACCAGCTAAATCTGTTTAGGATTACAGCCTAAGGCAAAGCTCTTCAAACTACTTATATAAGTATCTAATTAAGCTACATGCAATTTTTATGAAGGACACGTAACTTCCAGATTATCTTTTCATTCCATGCTAGAGAAAATAGAAAAAGTCCACAATTTTTCTCTAGTATCCTTGACTGAGGAGGAACTACAATTATGATTAGTGCCCTGCTACACATGCACACACACACACACACACATGCCTTTTCTGTTTCCAAGGAAAATTATTCATTGCCTTTACTTCATCAGCAATCATACAGGCATCATCTTCAAACACAAATGAAGTCCTTAGGAGGTAGGTTGTTGAGATGGTATAAATTGCTTCTTAGGAATGCAGAAGGCAGATGCCCTTAGGTAAACTGGCACCTTCCAGATGTTTTCAGCTGTAACTCCCAGTGGCCTGTAAACATAGCCAAGGATAAGAAATGGAGGGAGTTGTGGTCCAAAACATCTGGATGACACCAAGTTGGAGAAGGCTGCCTTGTAGTCACTATATTTTCTTTTTAAATTATTTCATTCCATCTTTCAAAACATGTTTTCCCAATGTGGCTTACCATCAGTTTCATAAAACATTTCAAAATTAATCAAATACCCAACATTTTATAGTAAAACATATCAGATCATGAACATATATGAAGTCGCATTTGCAACTTTCTGTGGTTGTTTTTGAAGAGTAGGCCTGGATGCAAACTATTGCCACCCTGCAGCACAATGCTTACTTGGAGATAAATCCCACAAAGTTCAATGGAGTTACTCTCAGGTAAGAGGACTGCAGCTGTAAACAATGACAAAGGGAAGGAAAGACTTCCATAGAGGGAGAAATACTTTCTCACTGCTGTGTAGTGCCATCTAGTGATAGCTCATGGCTCCTGTGAATATAATATGTACCATCAAAGATAGTAGGACTGCTTCGCCTTTGGTGTAACCTTTCTCACAGTTATCAAATGGAAGGGGAAGGATACAGGGAACCATATATTGTTCCAAGTTTGATTTTAACTGATTTGAGATAGTTCTAAGAATAATTTGCTGTCAGTATACGTAACACACAAGGCCCATGATCAGAATCTCCCACGGTAAAAAATAAATAAAAAATGCAGACCCTGGACACCTGCCCCCCACAGCTAATAGGACTCTTGCAATGATGATTTAAATGGAAATAATAGTTGGGAAGAGGAAGATTCAACTCATATGTCTGCACCTCTACACATGCCATGTTTCTGTTCCAACTCAGTCCTATGCAATATGCAGATGAAATTAATTTCTATATGGCCAAAGAGCTCAAGTTCTCTGGGTGATTCAGTGATTCCTAACACATTAACAACAATAAAAATAGGTAATCATATAACACCAGTATTGTCAGGATTGTTCCCACTTCTCCCAAAATACAGCATTTCAAGGTGGGTAGCTCAAACTCTGAATCTGAACTGGAAGAGGGGAGCTCAAAATGCTTACTGAAATGCCAAGTAAGTGAGCTTCATGAGCTACGTGCTGATAAGACCTGGCCCACCTTGGGTTTGTGGTGAGACACTGTAGAACAGGAATGGTCAGAGGAGGACAGGAGCAACTTGATCAGTCCAGTTGTCCATTGCTAAGTGAAAACCAATCAAGTAATGTCTGGCATTTCTACCATTCAACCCACAAGCAATGCAATCCTCCCTGACATTGGACCAAATTCCATCTGTTAGGGAAGAAAGGAGGAGATTCAGTTTGGAATCCATTTCTAGTAAGGGCAGAACTTAATTCACAATTAGCAGCCTCATTAACTTGATGGAAGCTCCTTTCTAAAGAATTTTGCCTTATCACAAAGCCAGTTCTATAGGATCAGTTTTAACACACTAAAAGACTGCAATTAATCTGCTGTGAAAAGAAAGGTTGGAAGGGAGACACTAGCTTATGACAAATAGAATAAAATACCTCATAGAAGTCCAGTATAAAGCAGCTTCAATAAAACCAGAGCTTTTGAAACAGCTAATATGGCCTATCGCACACCCTTAAGTACCTGGGAGTAGGGGACAGTCTCAACCTGGCGCTGAAAAGAGGGCAACATCCCATTGGTTGTCTTCTGTAGCAATATCCTTGAGGGGGTTGCCTCTAAACACTTTAGCAGGTCCATAGTGTGGCTTCCTTGTTAACTGGTACAGACAAAGGACCATACTAAGATAGCCTGTCCCAGTTGCACTGGCTCCCAGTATACGTCTGAGGTTACGTTAGATGCCTATATTAGCTTATAGCCCTTAACTCCATGTGTGTTAGGGAATACTTGCTGAAATCAGCTTGACTTGCAAGGAAGGCCCTCTTTATGGCCACATGAACTTTTGCTTGTGGACCTACAAAGCATTCTGCTGTGGACCCACAGTTATGGAAGCTGCTTTCACACAACTGTTTTCCAGACAGATATGCAAACAGTTTTCCCTTCTTATCAAGCATATTAAGAGCTTGCTTGGTTTTTATTTTTATATTGTTACACTTATTACCATTGTTTCGTACTAAGTATTACTATTTTAACCACTTTGTGTTTGGGAGTTTTTAAACTAATTAGGTAATTAACAGTCTTAATTTCAAATAATGAGAAAGTTGCTATACCATATGCTCCCTTGATCTTTTTCTACTGTCATCCATCCATTCTGCATGCTAAACTTAGTGCCCTGTAGGCCACTCTTATGCGATATATGCAGGCTGAGTTTTATGTTTGTATTACAGCTTCCAGAAGACTTCTACTGGATACTCAATAACATTTTAAAATAAAAAGTCATGAAAAGTTACTATGGCACTCTGTAAGGTGAGAGAAAAGAATTTTCCACAATCCCATTCTATACAATCCCACTGTATAGAAATGAGAGCAAATAACAACCACAACAATAACAACAACAGTTAATTTAATGATGCAGAGACAAGTTTAATGTGCAAGAAAGCAGACAGTAAGCAGACACAGGGATGAACGCTGTAAGCCCAATTCCAAGAAAATGTCATTTGCAAAAGAAATTTGCAAGGATTTTGACTGTTATATACATATATATAGAAAGGTATTTATGTGCATGATATGGCTTTCTTTAAAAGTTTAGCATCTACTTAAAAGTTACTTTTGATTATTGTGAAACCATAGAAGTTCCAGGAGCCATCAAGTTCCAACCAGCTTTGAATGACATGTTGGGACTTGTGATGGGTGCAATAGATACCAAGTTGAATATCTAGGCCCTGATTGGGGGTTGTCATGTCATGTAAGCATGGTTATGGATGGGTTAAACAATCTTCACACAACCTTAGAACAGACGATGCACATACAACATGGCAGCCACACACACCCCAGAAATGCTATAGCCTCACCATGGGTAAAAGTGGTAGAGCAACAACTAACCAAGTACCTACAATGATGATAGAATGAGAAGATTCCTGGGAAGAAAGTTACAGAAAAGAGCCATGAATGTGATGAGGATGACTATAATAAGGAAATATATATGCACAGCTGTCATTCTGAACAATCTCGCTTCAAACCTTTTCTCATCAAAGCCAGGTCAAGAAAAGGAGCTGGTAGAAGAAAAGGTGCAGGAAAGGGCAGTCAAATTGATCAAAGGACTGGAGCATTTCCACAAAAGATGCTGCATCAACACTAGACACTGTGAATCTGATCTGAGATGAGCAACTTCTGGCCCTCCGGATGCTTCAGCTTACACTACCATCCCTCACCATTGCCTGTATTGGCTAGAATGTGGGAGTTTTGGTCCAAGACATCTGAGGGCCCACAAGGTTGTCCTCATCTGCTTAAGGCCAGGCTTTCCCAACTTGGACTCACACTCCCATCATTCCAAGAGAGTATGGCCAATGGAAGTTGAATCTGAGACATCAGAGGACACCAGGTTGGAGAAGGCTGATTTATGGGGTACATGACCCCAGCTAGAACAGACTGAACCCCATTAAGTATAAGGCAGGAATAAAAACAATAAAACAAAGAGGAACATTGAACTGTCAGACCAGCAGTGAGGAGGCACAGCTACAGTAAATAAAGTATCTGAGTACTAATTAGCTGTCATTTTACATGACCTCTGAACTAAAAAAGTATTAGCATGCTATCTAAAAAACATTAATGCAGTGATTATTCAGAGAACAATACAGTACGTTTCATCATGACAGTAAAGCGATGGTTCGGTGTTACTAGCAAAGAGGTATAACTCTATGCTTAAATGTTCACAGTAGCATCTTCTCACAGGCTAATGTTGGTAAGCTATGTCAGCATCTGAACCTTTCAAAATGTGCTCCTACTACCATATAAGGTTAAAAACTCAGTGAAGAAATCTGTCTTTATATCCTCTTGGACAGGGGTTCAAGCACAAGACATGAAGTTTGATGCCTGGGTTTACTACTATTTTTTTTGCCAGAAGCCCAGGATCTATTATTCAGAGCAAAGTAGTGTACTTGGAACTAAAGAACAGGGCACATTAGGAGAGTAGGGATTTGTTGCCCATATTGGAAATGAACTAAGCTTATAGCCTGTTTACACAAAACTCCACTCTTATTCCAAGCTTTCCTTATTTCCCCCCAAAAAATTTTTTGGGGGGTGGGATCACTGCTGCTGTGTTAAACAACTGGGAGATGGAGACCCTTGCCAATCACCCAAAGACCTGCCCATGGGTGTATCCTCTCTCCATTCCTAATCTATAAAGATGTTCGAATTTGTGTTTAAATATACACAACATTAGAATCTGAGAGGAAAAAAGAGAGTGAGGATGGTTACATTAGAACTAGAACTTACAATCCAAGATGAGAAATTACAATGCCTGGTGTTTATGAACATATTGGCAAATATACTTAAACAAGCAGAGTATATAGTGCCAAACAGTAAAAATAATAAAAGTTCACATATACTCCATTGTTCTACAATCTCCAAATATTTTTTGTCAAAAATAAAGCACCCGTGTATCCCTTGCCTGTGATTCTATCATTTTATTGTCCAATTTATCATTTCAGTTAATTACTTTCTTTTTAAGTTAAACAAAACAGCCTAAGGGTGCAATCCTGCAGTTTGTGTTATGCTTTCTTATAACTTCTTTCCAGCTTCTCTTTGCACTATGTAAAACTTCATTCATTGTAAATAACTTTATAAGGCAGTTATTTTTAAATCAATAGAATATATGGGGAGTGGTTCTGCAAATATAGTAAGAACACTGCTCTTACAATTAAAGTTAATAACACTGAAAATTACAACGGAAAAAATGCACAAAGAAAATCCTCAAGTACAAAACAACAGAGACCTCTAGTGGGGACTCATTTAGTTGCAATGGTTCAAATTTGCTCCAAAATTTAGACCTGTCACTAATTCATCTCAAGTGTAACTACCAATAATTCAAAATGATTTTTTTAATCCAGTCTTCAGCACCGATTCAAGTTCACTATATTCAATGAACATTTTAGATTGAACCCTCCCCCTCTCTCACACACACACAATTGTGTGATACCTTAAACAATAACACAGCTATCCTATAAACTAGGGCTCCCCAACCTATAGCCCACAGGCCACATGCAGCCCCCATGCTCTATGGGGCCCTCCAACTTGTTTACTGCTATCACTCTCAAGGCATTTCCTTCAGACACACACTGTTCCTTCTGCCCCAAGCAGCACCATCAACTCCCGTTTTACTTGTCCCTTTTTTCCGCAAAACACAATAGCAGCACTGTTTCCTCTTGGTCTTATCCTCCATACCATCATTTTGGCCATTCTGGGTGCTTTGCTAGCTAGCAGAGCTCAGGTACCCGTTCCACTCCACCTTTTCACTCTCCCTCTCCATGCATTACCATGTTGAAGTCTATGTAAGTGTGCACGGAAGATAAAGCAGCTGTGGGGATGGGTGCAGGAGATGTTTGGCCTGCTTTTGCAAAACAGGTGGGAAAAGGAGAGTTAAAGGCCTGATATTTTTGCAAAAAGGATACCAAGTGTTTTACATACTGAATATTTCTAGAAGCTGCACCCATCAAGGATCCTCCAAGTGATGAGGTGGCTGCTTAAGGCAAAAGCATTCTTCCATCTCAACAAGAGCTGGTTGCTCTTTTTGCCTTGCTTGCTTTTGCCTCTCCTCTGCCACCCGCTCCAGCTAGGAGTCTTCTCATGCATCTGTGACCGGAGGAGCCAGTGGGTGGCCCCCTGGGTCGAGAGGGAAGGAGGACTCTCTTAGCAGGGAAGCCTATGGGTTCCCACATCTTCCCCCAGCTGCCATTTTGCTTCTCATGGTTGAGGCTTGGCTGGCAGGCAGTGATGTGCACATGCACCCTGCACATAATTTGAAGCCAACCTAACAGCATATCCTCTGCTCCAGGTGGGAGGCTGCCCTTTCATTCGCTCTTTTCTCTCTACCTGCCCTTTTTTGGAGGGCCCCCAATTTTTAAAGCACGTGTAGATTTAAACCTCAAGGCACTGTGTTTATTAAGAAATAAACCCCATAGTATTCAATGTACTTAGGATTGCAACTCTGTCATCTCATATGTCAGATTCATAATCCATTTTTAAACCATTCTTTCTAGCCTGTTCATATGGCCCAATATTCCTGAGAACTGGAGAGGCAGGGGTCTCTTCTTTGCCATGGTCAAAATGAAAATCTCCAGCTAACAGCAGCCAGAGTGGGATGAATTTGATAGGAAAGGGAAGAGTTAGACCACTAAAACTATATTTCTCATATTTTAATTTATTCAAGGATAGCATTGAAATTCTGCAACTGCAGCTCTGCTAAAATTTCTTTAAGAGGATGTCTGCAAAAGAAAGTGCTGTTTCAAAGAAACAAGAAATCACAGATGAACTCCATGTCTTTAATGACAAATGGAGTACCAAGTACTTCTTTGTTTTAAACAAGAATAGAACAATTTGCCTGATATGCATTTATTTGTTCAACATTATATTCTGCTATAACTAGTCTGACAACTCTCTAAGCAGATTACAACATTTACATAAATAACATCAAATGTTAAAACACATAAAAGCAACATATAATAAAACAGAGAATATGCAGCTGAGGGGGTCAAATATCAATGTTAAAATATATTAAGACTAAAAGCAATATAAATAACATCATAATATACAATTGTTAAAATGTCTTGAAACTATCTCAGTATTAAAGTAGTACAATGTTAAAAGGCACTTTGAATTCTGTCACAAGCACTACTCAAGAGGTACAAGTGAACAAGATAAATTATCTTTTTAAAAAATCAATGTTTTTGCAGCAAATAGTTTTAGAAAGCACATTGAAGACAACCTGTCCACTGTGAGGGCCAGCTATCAGGCAGCTAGATCTATTGCTGAGAGTGGCAGCTATTCACTGATGGTGAACTTGTTAAGAAGTGCGTGGTTAAAGTAATGGAGAAAATGTACCCTGATAAGGTTTCTTGAGTTAGTCTTGTCAGTTTATCTGCATCTACAATCACCAAGCATGTTGAAGAACTAGGAGAAGAACTGCATATGTCACTGATTGTCAAGGTAAAAAGTTTTGATTCTTTTTCTTTGGCGTAAGATGAGAGCAATGACATTACAGACACTGCTCAACTACTAAAATTTATCAAGGGGATAGATTCAACTTCAGAATTACAGAAGAATTGTGTGCACTATAGAATTTGAAAGCCACTACAACTGCAGAAAACATATTCTTGAAGGCGTGTGAATCAGCAGAAAATCTTGGTCTGAGCTGGGATAAATTGAAAAGCATCACAGCTGATGGTGCAAGAAATAAGGTAGAAAGTAAAACTGGTGTGGCTGCAAGAATCAATGAAGAGATATTGAAATTAAACAGCATGCTCCTTGTGCAATTTCATTGTGTCATCCATCAGCAAGCCTTGTGTAGTTAGATTCAGTGGGAAAGTGTTATTTGTTTTTCAGAGCCAGACCAAGACCTTTTTATTTAAAAGTTATTTTAATTGTTAATTGTTGACTGTTTATTGGGTTTTTATATTGTGCCAAGATGTCTCTGGATTTTTAAGCCTAATTGGTTATGTATTGTTATTTGTTTTGTAAGCCGCCCCGAGGCTGTTTGCGAATGGGGCAGCATAGAAATGTTTTAAATAAATAAAGTGTGATGTGTATTGTTCTATCCAGAATTAATTACCGTATTTTTCGCTCTATAAGACGCACTTTTTCCCCCCTCAAAACTAAGGGGAAATGTCTGTGCGTCTTATAGAGCGAATGTGCCTGACACCCGGGACGCTGCCCGCCCGCCCGCGGGCACCACCAGGCCGGCATGTGCTCGGCGTGCCCTGCTCCACCTCGAACTCCGCGAACTGATCACCCCCACCGGGAAGCTCCCCACCTCCCCCCCACGCCAATCCTTCTAAAGCCTCCGCCACTCGCACTGTCATCCCGTGCCGATCCGCACCTCCCCCCCCCACGCCACTGCCACGGCAGGCGCAGATGACGCTTTAGAAGCACAATCCTTCTAAAGCCTCCACCACCTGCACTGTCATCCCGCACTGCCATCCCGCGCCGATCCCCCACCTCCCCCCCACACCACAGACAACGCTTTGCTTTAGAAGCACAATCCTTTTATTAAAGTTTAACAGGTTAAGAAACAGTATACATTGAAGCAGCGTTCTCTTTGAGATGTGAGAGAAGCAATTGACAATGTAAAGAGCTGGACACATGGACTGAGCAGTCAAATAGACATTGTTTCTTCCAAAAGCCTTTTGATAAACTCCATCAACAGACTCTTGAGAAAACCTGGCAGTGATGGAATAAGGGCTGTGTGTGCACACACATGTTGTCCTATGGATCAGTAACTGATTATAGAATTGAAAGCCAACATTGAGAATGCATGGTATTCTCACAAGATTCTGCATTAGGATCAGTGCTTTTCAACCTGTTCATAAATGATCTGGAATTAGAAGTGAGCAATAAAGTAGCCAAGTTTGCTGATGATACTAAAATAAAACATTTAAAAGGGATTGTGAGGAATTCCAGTGGGATCTCTCTGAGCTGGGAAAAAGGGCATCAGAACGGCAATGCTTTCAGTGTAAGCAAGTGTAAAGTTAGCATGCTGGGGGGAAAGAATCTCATCTTCAAGTATAAGCTGATGGAATCTGAACTAGTGCTGATAGACCAAGAAAGGGTCTTGAGAATGTGGGGGACAGCTTGATGAAAATGTCAAATGTTAGGAGGAAATGCCATAATTAGGAAAGGAATTGAAAATCAAATTTCCAAGATCATATTCCTCTTACACAAATCTTTAATATGACCATACTTAAAGTATTGTGTACAGTGCTGGCCACCACACCTGAAAAATGACATTGTTGGAAAAAGTGCAAAGAAGGGCAACTAAAACAATCAAGGGATTGGAGCAGCTCCCCTATCAGACTTTGTTACAACAACCAAGATTGTTTCTCTTAGGAAAATGATGAGTAATGGGAAGCATGGCAAAGATGTTCAAAATTATGCATGGTGTGAAAAAGTGGAAAGTGGGACATTTTCCTCCTCTCTGAAAAAAAAGGGTTAATCCCCATGAAAACACCCATCACTCCTTTGTTCTGAAAAAAAAAAAAAAAAGATTCAACAGCAGAAGTGAGCTTGAAATACCTTTTGGGAATGGAAGTTCCCCACAATTCAGCTTTGTCTTTCAAGGGTTGGGCCTTTTAATACCTCATGGATAATTAACTGGGACTTCTAAATGCTTAACAAAAACAATGTGGATATAAAGTTCCCTTTCCAATTGAGGATTCAAGAAACACAATTATTATAGTGATCTCTGCAACTGTGCAAATGTTAGATTTTCATGCCCTTGGTCCAGAGGAAGAAATGACACACAAGAGACCACTGAGTGAACGTTTCTCTCAACTCAAAAGGATGCGTAGATGCAGCCCGAGTTTCTTAAGCATCACTTTTAAATATGAAAAAAAAAAGAGAGAGAAAAGTTGGAGGATTGAATTTAGGTCTCTCCTCATTGCTCACCTTCTCTGTCTAAGATAGAGGCAAGAAAAACCAGAGAGAGCAGGTATGCTGGGGGTGTGCAATCAAAAGAATTTTGTTGTTAGTCGCAAAGTCGTGTCCGACCCATCGCGACCCCATGGACAACATTCCTCCAGGCCCTCCTGTCCTCCACCATCCCCCGGAGTCCACTCAAGCTCACACCAACCGCCTCTGTGACTCCATCCAGCCACCTCATCCTCTGCTGTCCCCTTCTTCTTTTGCCATCTACTCTTCCCAGCATTAGGCTCTTCTCCAGGGAGTCCTTCCTTCTCATTAGGTGGCCAAAGTATTTGAGTTTCATTTTCACTATCTGGCCTTCTAAAGAGCAGTCAGGGTTGATCTCCTCTAGGACTGACCGGTTTGATCGCCTTGCGGTCCAAGGGACTCACAGGAGTCTTCTCCAGCACCACAACTCAAAGGCCTCAATCCTTTTGCGCTCGGCCTTCCTTATGGTCCAGCTTTCACAGCCATACATTGCAACTGGGAAAACCATAGCCTTGACTATACACACTTTTGTTGGCAGGGTGATATCTCTGCTTTTTAGTATGCTGTCTAGATTTGCCATAGCTTTCCTCCCCAGGAGCAAGCATCTTTTAATTTCTTGGCTGCAGTCCCCATCTGCGGTGATCTTGGAGCCCAGGAAAATAAAATCTGTCACTACCTCCATTTCTTCCCCATCTATTTGCCAGGAAGTGAGAGGACCGGATGCCATGATCTTAGTTTTCTTAAAAATATTCAAAAGAATATTTACAGTTTATTCAGACCTACAGGAAATACATGTGGCATTGAAGGGACTGCAGAGATGGATTCTATACAAGATGTTTTCATCCCCTAACAGTTACATGCACAGTCTGTGGGGGATGGGGGGGTCATGCACACAGTATGCTAGAGGCACATGAGAGTAAAGCAACTGGGATTAAGAGATCCCAACACATCCCATAGTTTATTAAATAGTTCAGTAAACCATTTGATTCAGAATATTTTTTTTCTTGTTTTCCTCCTCTAAAAACTAGGTGCGTCTTATGGTCAGGTGCGTCTTATAGAGCGAAAAATACAGTACATCAGGCATCAGGGCCTTATTCATTGTCAGTTTCAAATTTTTTTCTCAGAGATACATGCAGAATAAGGAGATGTAGTATACCATGCAGAAGTCAGGTGGCTTAACAGAGGCAAAGTGCTCAGATGTTTCTTCAGTCTTTGTCATGAAGTTGATCTTTTTCTCAAGAAGAAAGGAAAGGTCAAAAAGTACTTTCTGACCCTGTATGGACTTTTGATTTGGCTTTCTTAAGTGATATCACAGAGTAGCTGAACACATCAAATCTAAGGTTGCAGGGAAAATGACAGCCTGTGCGCAACATGTATCTGAATTGAAAATTTTTGAAGCAAAACTAAATATTGGAGTGAGTTAGTGAAAGTAACTTTTCAAACTTCTCATGCTCCAATGAACTAAAATTTGAGAAAGACAAGAATTTACCATTCAACGCTGAAAGAAACATCAAAGCACTGAACCTATTGCAGGTGGAATTCCAGAACAGATTCACTGATTGCTATAAGCAAGGAAAGGAAATAAGAATGTTTCAGAATCCCTTTGAAGTCACACCAGAAGATGCAAGTAATTTTTCAGATGGAACTAATTGATTTGCAAACCAGTGATCATCTCAGAGGCATTTACAAAGAAAATAGTCTGTTAGGTCTCTATTGTGATCTAACTGATATATTTATCAGCCTAAAGAAATTTGCTGCAGGCATGTTTACAGTCTTTGGCTCCACATACATCTGTGAACAAACTTTTTCCAAGATGAAAATTATGAAATCCAACATGAATATTTACATGACATTTTAAGGGTGCATGTCACAAATTATGACCTGGACATTAATGCCTTGGCTAACAGAAAACAGCCACAAAAATCACACTGATTAGGTAAGCATGTGTAGCTAGATTCAAGGATTCCATAGTAAAATACTCTTCCAAAAAGGATTGCATTCAAGTTAGCATTTCTTTGTTCACCTCTGAAGGTTTACTTTTGAACTAAATTGGTAGTTTAATAATTTTGTAACATTTTGATTTAAAATGTGGCCCTCCTTACACATTGGGCACTCTAATGTGGCCCCCATGTCCCAGAAGGTTGGGGACCACTGCTATTTTAGTGTAGGGGTGGTGTCAGTTTAGGCTTTAGGAATTCTGTGTCAGGCACTTAACTTGCCACTTTATTAAAGCTTCTTCTTCCATTTACTTTGCAGGAGGAAGAGTGTTTCCTTTATGCTGGAATTTTTTCCATGGTTGGGTCTTTGCCTTTCTATACATTCCATTGTCCAAGCACAAGGTAGTGCTGTGGTGTAGCTGCAGTACAGCAGCATTGCAACAATACTAGAGACTTTCATTTTTGGTTTGTCTCACATTTGAAGTTTAATAGCTGTTCCTCACTCTAAATGAAAGCCACAGAACCAACTAGAAAACATGGACTAGGCCCTAGAAGATGAGGATGTCATAAAAAGGATCTGTGGATTTCTGTATTTAGTATTTCCTCTTAGTATTTTTACTGGCTCATCTTAGTGGTTCATTTTGGTGTTATATAGTATTAGTTTGTTTTGAAGATTGTGGCTATTTATATTGATTATTGCAAGCTGCTCCCTTAAGATTGACATATAAATATTTTAAATAAATAATGGCCCTCTTCGGGCATCTGATGGAGGATACTGGGCTACTAGACCTCGTATCACAATTCAACGACTTGCTGGTCCTACTGTTAAGGCAGAGTGAACCAACTGCCTCAGGCAGCAAGCACTGGCGTGCAGAAGTGGAAGCTGTTCCTTCTGAGGCCCCTGGCTGTTTCCTCTGCTGGATGATATGCATATACCATATGGTAGGCATGTCATGAGTGGAGCTGGGGGTCAGACTAGATGGCCCAGGAGACCCCTTCTGTCTCACTCTGTTTCCACCTTTCATATGGATGCCTACGTTTGCCTCTTGCTGAGGAAGATGCTACCCTGCCACCAGTCAGGCCAGCTTCTGCACTGGGGGTACCATGGATGGCTGTGAGGAGAAGATACTAATCCTCTCCACAAAGTCGTGCTTCTCCCCACCCACCTATCACCTATCACGAAAAAAATAGATTTAGTCGTGCTCATCCCAACAGTTAATATAAATCGATCGTCCATACGTACTACAGTTAAGATTCTTGAGACTAATAATCTTCTACACACTCAGCCTCCCGGATGCAATTGAAGCAAATCCTACATAAATTATTCCTTAACACACCTTAATATATGTTAATTATTCCTTAACATCACTCATGTATGACACTGAAAATAACGTGAGCAAAACACGTATAAATAAACCATAAAGTGAGCCAAAACAATCACACATTAAGATAAAATTAATCCCACAGGAACTAATACGCAAGTGAAAAGAGCCGCAGAGCTATCCTTCGAGGAACAAAGGCGCCATCCGCATGCGCAACTGAGTGAGCCGGCAAACCTCTCCTCGAACAGACCTCGCCAGAGAGTGGGCGGGGCCTCGCGCACGGCGACGCCGGAAACGTGGGTTGCGCGCTCCGGAGTCCGGCCTTGGTCCGGCGTGTGCGACCGCCCGTTGAGGGTTCCTCCAGCTTCCCACTCCTTGACCCTTCGGAACTGGACGCATTGCGGCGTTCGCGCCATGGCGGACTCGGGACTGTTGGCCCCTGCGCGGTCGCTCACCGACGACGAAATGGCGGAGGTGAAAAAGGAAGTAAGATCGCGAGGCGCTTTCGCCGCGAGGGACCGCGGCGAGCTCGGCGGGGAGGGCGGCGTGTGTGAGCGCGGAAGCGGCGCTGGGCAAGCCGACGGGGGTTGGAGGCAAGAAGGTTGGCGGCGGTTGCCAGAAAGTGTGTGTGTTGGGTGGGGGGGATACAAACAGAGTTTCCAGATACATCCTCATATTTTAATAAACAACATAATGATGGGGAGAAAGCAGAGGGGCAGACTGTTTGCTGTACCAAAATTTCCATGGCTCGTTGGCTTTGTACCGCTCCGCGTTCGGCGAGCTTTGAACAGATGAGGCTTTTCCTGTCGGGGTGCGGAGAAGCGGCAGCTGCTGAAAGCTTTTTGTGGGGCTCGCATAACGTACGTTTGTTCCGCCAAACAGGAAGGGCTCGAGGTTGTTAGGGAGGGGGCGAGCTTTCTTCCTCTCTGCCGTCGTAGATGAGTGGGATTTTGAGTATTTAGATAATGAGGACTTCCGTCTCAAAGCCTAGACCTCGAGGCAGTGCGTATGCTTTGTCCTGTTATCTCCAGCAAAGAGCAGCTGCAGGGAAATATCTGCCTAGGGAGCTGCTGCCAGTCAGAGCTGATGGTGTTAGTCTAGATGCACAGTGTCGCCTAGTTTTTTAGTCGCCTTGCTCACTTAGCCCCCTGCCCCTCCTCAGCTTCTGAATGGGGACTGACAAAAGGACTGTGTTGGAAGTGAATAGGATTGGGAGAGTTGTAAAGACAGTGGACATCACTTCCCAGTTTTGGCGTGTTCTCACACATTGAGCAAGTTCGGCATCTTTTTCTAGGAGCAGGCAAGGATGGTAAATCTGCTTGTCCTTCATTTAGAATCATGGTCTTGGGGTGGGGCTTGTTGGTGATTTAGAAAAGGAATGTCAGTCAACCAAATGGCATGTCTTCTGCCCCAGTTCACAAGTTTCTATGTAGGAGTTTTTCCTGGGAAGTTTTAAGGAATTCCCCTCTTTAGTAGATGAGTTTGACATGCAAATGAGTCAACTTGGTGCAATAAACTTCCGTGCTGTTTTATTCTGCTGAGAAGTCCACATGGAATACACAGTGTTTGCTAAAAGTGATAAATTAGTCTCTCTCCCTCCATATCCCCAAAAGTGTGCAATATCTTTTGCTACTTATAAAGAAGATGCAATTCCTTTAGTTCTAGAAGTACAGTGGAAGGAAGTCTTGGTTGAGTCAGTGTCCTGAGCACTACCTGGTATCAGTCTTACACATTGACTCACAGAGGCTCTAAACAAGCTTTTTCTTTGGCTTCTCTTGACAGCCATCAAAAAATGAGCCATCAAGAGAAACCAATGGGTGATCATCACTTGCAGAAGGGTGTTGAGATGCATACCTCCCTTGTGCAAAACATGGAAAGTGCAAGCCACCTCCTTTTAAAAGGAACTGCTAGTTTTGACACCTCCTTTTAAAAGCATATGGCATGTGTCTATGTCAAGTAGAGTACATTTAATCAAATTGATTTAAATCATTAGTCACTAGGTTTAAATCATGGTTTTGCATGCATGCTTGCCTTACCTGTAAGTTGAGGAACTTCACTAAAATATTCTCAAACTGGGTCTCTCTTACAGCCTGCTGCCATTATAGGTTTTCTTCTCCAGGGAAAGAATTATATGATAAACCTAAGCCTATACACAAAAAGAGCCAAAGACTTGTGGAGTATTCTGCTGAAAAGGTTTCACTTTCATATTACTACTTGCCCCTCCCTCCACACACTTAGCTTCTTGTGCAGATCTATTCCACTCCCAACAACAAAATTCTATTCATTGAATTTTTTGAAACTTAGCACTTAAGAGGTAAGGGTGTTGATTCCTTGTACATAGATTTGCAAAGGAACAATAGTTTTAAGGTCTTTTTCTCAACCCTGTATGTTTATCTTATAACATTTTTTGCTGTGAAGAAGCAGACCATGATCTCTGCAGACACAAATTTACAATTTTGGGAGCTGTAAATCCAGGCATCTGTGATAATATCTTCTGAATAGAAAAATTGCCCAATAATCCTATAGAAATTTCTGGAAGCGCATAAAATTGTAAATTTATTTATTTAAAACATTTGTATGCTGCCCCCATCGCAACAAAGCCTCTGGGCAGCTCACAACAATACAATACAAGAATTAAAACTATTTAAAACTGGCCCATCTCGAATAACCAAGTTAAAATACAATAAAAATAATTTATAATTAACAATTAAAATAACTTTTAAATAAAAAGGTCTTCGCCTGGCGCCAAAAAGCAAATAATGACAGCGCCAGGCTGACCTCTCTGAGGAGCACATTCCAAAGGTGGGACGCCACCCCAGAGAAAGCCCTCCTCTGGTTACTCACCCTTCTTATCTCCTTCACGGAAGGTTCCCGGAGAAGGGCAGCTGCTGCCACTTGTAAGGGGCGGGAGGGCATATATGGTCGCAGACGCTCCTTTAGGTAACCAGGTCCCAAGGCGTTAAAGGCTTTATAGGTCATAACCAACACCTTGAATTGGGCCCGGACTTCAGTAGGGAGCCAGTGAAGCTGACGGAGAACTGCGGTAATATGAGAACCATGCCAGTTCCCATCAGCACCCTGGCAGCTCTGTTTTGCACCAATTGAAGTATCCGGACCGTCTTCAAGGGTAGCCCCACGTAGAGCGTGTTACAGAAATCTAGTCGGGAAGTTACCAATGCGTGGGTCACTGTCGCCAGGCAGTCATACTCCAGGAAGGGATGCAGCTGATGGATCAATCGAAGCTGATGGAAAGCGCTCCTCACCACCATCGTCACCTGAGCTTCTAATGATAGCTCGGGGTCAAGGAGCACTCCCAGGCTGCGGATCCTGTCTTTCAGAGGGAGTGCAACCCCATTTAGGACAAGGGCCAGGTCCCCCATTCCGAAGCCAAACCCACCCACCAACAGGATCTCCGTCTTGTCAGGATTGAGCTTCAGTTTATTGGCCGTTATCCAGCCCATTACCTCGGCCAGGCACCAGTTCAGCACAGCCACTGCCTCACCTGGATCCAGCCCATTACCTCGGCCAGGCACCAGTTCAGCACAGCCACTGCCTCACAGTGGAAAATGAGAGGTAGAGCTGGGTATCATCAGTGTACTGATGATTCCGCAGCCCACACCTCCTGATGACCTCTCCTAGCAGTTTCATGTAGATGTTGAATAGCAAGGGGGACAAAATGGAACCCTGAGGAACCCCATGGCATAACTGCCATGACGCAGAGCCATAGTCCCCCAGCACCACCTTCTGGAATCGACCATTGAGATAGGAGCAGAACCACTGCAAAGCAGTGCCCTCAACTCCCAATCCTGCTAGCCTATCCCGCTAGCCTACCATGGTCGATGGTATTGAAAGCCGCTGAGAGGTCCAGGAGAACCAACAGGGACTCCCCCTGTCTTTCTCCCTGCACAGGTCATCGTACAGGGCAACCAAGGCAGATTCAGTACCATACCCGGGTCTGAAGCCAGACTGAAATGGGTCCAGAAAATCCGTTTCATCCAAGAGTGCCTGGAGTTGTCCCGCCACCACCCGCTCCAGCACCTTGCCCAAAAATGGGATGTTGGCCACCGGTCTATAATTGGCGACCACCTCTGGATTCAGGGATGCCTTCTTTAGGACTGGCTGGACTGCTACCTCCTTTAAAGGGGCCGGCACCCAGCCATCTCTTAAAGAGGCGTTGACCACCTCCAGGATCCAGGTCACAATCCCGTCCTTGACACTCTTAAGATGGGCACAGGTCCAGTAAACAGGTGGTAGGACTTACCTGTCCAAGCACCTTGTCCACATCATCAGGCCGCAGTAACTGAAATTCATCCATCAGTAGAGGACTCGACGGCGTCATTGGCACCTCCCCAGTAGAATCTGAGGCAATAGAGGAGTCCAGCTCATGACGAATCTGAGCAACTTTCTCTCTGAAATGCCCAGCAAAGTCGTCAGCGGGCTTTCGAGGGTGGGACCAGATCTTTTTTGGGGCCAGGATTCATCAGTCCCTGCACCACCCAAAAGAGCTCCGCTGGACGGCATTGTGAGGAGGCAATGGACGCGGAGAAGAATTTCTTCTTCGCTGCCCTCACAGCCACAGCATAGGCCCAATAGTGGGCTCTTAAGTGTGTTCAGTCAGATTCATCCCGTGATTTCCTCCACCTACGCTCTAGTCGTCTCCCTACCCAAATTAATGGATGGAATTCATTTGTCAAAAAATTTAAACATTACATGAATATATCATGCTACATGATTAAAAACTAATCCTTATTTCATAATGAATGGATCTTTGGACCATAATGTATCTTAAATAGAAAACTAGCTTTAGATAGGTTTTCTTCAATTTTATTAAAAATATATCTTAAAAAATCAATGTAAGTCAAAAAACCCAATTTAAATTAAAAATCCTAATTTTTATCTTTTAAAAAAAAATTTTTTATTCACCCTTATGTCAAGAAACCACAGTGAGACATGCCCCAAAATCCCCATTAAAAGGAGCTGGTGTTTGACAGCTAGTTGTCAAAATTTCATTTCTTTTAAAAGAGGGTAGCTTGCACTTTTCCATATTCCCAAGCATCTGGATTTTCTGGAACTGGAAAAGTGAGTTCACTCTTAGGATATTGCAATGCAAGAAAAATGAAAAAAAAAAATCTTTGCTCAAAGGCACTTTAAGTCTTATCTCCTCATTTTCCCAAAGAAAGTTCTCTAGCATCTTTGGTTTTCTTTGATATCTGTCAAAAGAAAACAAATGGAAGAAAATTTTATTTTGAACTTATTGAGTTCTGCACATTGTTTACAGTGCTCACCAATTTTCTACCCATTTCCATGAGAATAGGTGCTTGCAAAGATAGTTGAAATGTGTACTTCACTTGCTTTTCACTAATCTTTGAAAGAGAGCAGAAGTAACGTTTTTTTCCATTTTTTTTTAATGGGGATTTAAGCAAGGCAAAGTAGCGTAGTTTGGATGGGGACCTATGTCCCGTTTAATAGGGGCTGCCCATGAATAGCATTGACAGGCATTGTCAAATCCCATCTTTAATTGAAGTTGTGGTTGTATATCAGTCAAATATAATAGTCTGTGTGTCACAGAATTGGTTAATATATAGTGTACAAAACAATCTGCTAAATTGCTAAATGATTTGGCATTTATAGGATTTCCTATCTCTACAACAACCATGCCATCAACTATCCTATTAGAACAGATCCTCCAGTACTCAAAGGGAAAGTAGCCACAAAACCACCCCTATTTGAATGTGAGAAAATGGAGCTTTTTCTGCTGGATTAGGAAACTTGCAACTGAAGGTGGTGTGTTCAGCAGCTCATGTTTAAGGATTTCATGTCAATCTACCTGCCCAAAGTTGCTTTGTCTGTTTTGTCATGTTTCTGATAGCCTTTAACTCAAATCTTTGAAAGTGGTCAACTTCACTTTTACAATGGCAATTTGAAAAGTGACAATTGCGGTATGCTGTAGTAGTTGATTTAGGTTTGCTATCTTCTGCCAGACATTGGTTGAATGCAGTCAAAATAGAACGATCTTTCCCTTACTATTTTTGAACATGACCTAGCTGTCAGCCATACAAGATTACAGAGAGCAGAAGAAACCGCTTTAGATACTGCAAGAGAAATTTGGTCAATGGATTTCTGTGGAACGTTGAATTTCTAGGTGTGGATCATTTTTGATGCAATGATCTTGTTGGAATCTCCTGGCACATTCTTAAAAGAATCATTTTTTCTTGGTGGTTAAGTTGAAGTTATGGAAGGAAATGCTTTTGGTGGACCATCTTGAATCTTTGTGTGGAATGTTTCTTATAAAGTGGTTGCATTGTCAGCTGCAAAACAGGGCAAAGTGATTTGGTCAAAGATTATCAGGAATAACATGACCATGTTCACAAACTCCTTCTAGTGTTCTTTCCAGCTAGGCTTCTGTATGTTCTGGGAATGCCATCATAGGAAACTAGCTGTAGCTTAACGATTCATACTTACTAGCTGTTTTAGTCAAGTTGCTCGATGAACCAACAAGACTGTGCTGATTTGTGAGTGTCAGCATTTCCCCGTAGGCAGTGTGTGAAGGAGTTCCTGCCCTAACAATGTTAAGTGATTTTCAAGAATTTCATCTAGTAAACTGTCATCCAGGATCTCAATGCCTTTATCACACACCAGAATAAGAATAACAAGCATGTAGACTGTCAGGAATTCAAGGGTGTGTTGCTTGGATCATCAGATTATTGCCTGTCATAGTGACAAGTCATAGTGACAGATTACTGTCTTGTCATAGTGACAAGACATATTTCCAAATCAGTTTTCTCCTAACAGTTGCATAATACATATTTTTGCTACGTTTTTATTTTAAATCAACATGTATATTTGAATAAAGGTAAAGTTTTCCCCTTGACATTAAGTCCAGTTATGCCTGACTGTAGGGGGCGGTGTTCATCTCCGTTTCCTAGCCGAGGGAGCCAGCGTTTATCCACAGACAGTCTCCGTGGTCATGTGGCCGGCATGACTAAACACCGAGGTGCATGGAATGCTGTTACCTGCCCACCGAAGTGCTACCTTTTTATCTACTTGCATTTGCATGCTTTCGAACTACAAGGTTGGCAGGAGCTGACACAGAGCAACGGGAACTCACCCCGTTGTGCAGATTCGAACCGACTACCTTTCGATCAACCAGCCCAGCAGCACAGCAGTTTAAACCACTGCGCCACCTGCAGTCCCGTATATTTGAATACTGATTTCCAAATAGTGGATTGCTGAATGTGTTCTTGGTTATTATATTGAGGGTGGCACAAGGGTGTAAAGAAGCAAGTGCTTTGTAGATGAGAATGAAGAATGAATAACTGAAGATATACTCCTGTTAGTTTCTGTGTAAACTCACTCCTGCTACAATAGCAGACTAAAAAAGGACCATTACTCATTGTCTTGTGCCAGGCACATGCTCTGCATGAGCCTAAGGCAGATGTGCTTCCCACCTCAATCCCCTCCCTCATGGGTGAGGGCTCGCCCTTGGCCCCCTCCCATCTCCTGACAACAGGAATGAACAGATGGACTCCTCAAGCAATAACTTGTGCATGTGTTTACATTATAAACATGCACACACATGCTGTGGAAACACAGCATGTGTGTATGTGTTTCCTCCCACAGCCTCTCTCAGAACCGCCAGTGAACTTTTGTGGAACCCTGAGGCTGCAGGGATCACTGGTTGAGAGAGGCTGCTCTGAAGTTGCTCAAAAGGCTGTGCTCCTCTGTTCTGTCCCTACCCCATTTCTACAATCATTTCTTTTTTACTTGTAGAAATGGGGTGGTGATTCCCTGTTTTTTATTGCAAGTGATTCCCTGTTTCCTAGAATATTTCCCAGTATCCCAGGTGATTTCCTGTTTTTTATCCCATTCTAAAAGGTTGAAATACCTCTCCATAGGCTTAGTCACAGGCAGTAAAAGCTTTACGTTAAAATGTGCTAATATTTTTTGGGAGGAGGGCGGTTGGCCTTGATCCTTTACCTTACCTTTAATCCAACCCATCCCTGGAATATAACCCCTGAGAGGTTCTGCAAAATGAAATTCAGTCTTCAGAGTAAGAGTGATTCTGTGCCTATTATAGTTTATTGCTCCTGAGCATTGCATTTATAGTAGCACATAATCTGATGTACAAGATGATAAAATGTTGCTATTACTAACAAAGTTTTATTTTTTTGCTAGGTTTTAGAGCGGTTGCGTCGCTATCTATGTGACAAAATAATTGCAGAAAGACACTTTGACTATCTACGCTCAAAGAAAATACTCAGTAGAGAGGACACTGAAGAAATCTCTTGTCGAACCTCAAGTAGGAAAAAGGCTGGGAAGCTGCTGGATTACTTAGCAGAACATCCAAAAGGACTAGATGCTTTGATAGAATCAATCAGATGTGAAAGAACACAGAACTTCCTGTTAGAAAAGATAACTGATGCCATCTTGAAAGCAAAAAATGAAAAACTGGAAACCCTTAAAGGTAATGTTTCATAACTGATGCACACTAATATGTGTATTATATTCCATTCCTATGGGTTGTGTCCTTCTGAGACAGAAGGCTGTGAACTCAGAGGCTTTAAGCTACTGCTGGCAGGGTGTGGGGGGACAGCAGAGGTATTTTGCTTCTCCATCCTTCCATGTTGCTTTTTCCCTCTAGTTGGTTCTCTGAGCCAGTCTAGAGATGATACGCTGGTGAAGGCAGGGTTAGAGCTAATTAGGCCACAGGATTCCCCTCCT
This sequence comes from Varanus salvator macromaculatus, assembly GCA_023646645.1. Lineage (NCBI taxonomy): Eukaryota > Metazoa > Chordata > Lepidosauria > Squamata > Varanidae > Varanus > Varanus salvator. The sequence goes on from JAIXND010000659.1 coordinate 14,512,019, forward strand.
TATCCACCAGAATGGCCTTTTTCTGACTTCTCCAAGGCCACTTTTGTGTTCTTGAGAAATAGCCAGCACGGGTCTTTCCACAGTGGCTACAAAGGAGTGGGAGGGATCAGATACTAGAGTTCACCTTACCAAGTTCATACCAGTGTCTATGGCCTTCTGTGGGATTTTGCAGTATTTGTGGTCCCTGGGATGCTCTTCTGGTTGCACAGGATTGCTTTCTCTGTGTATTTAAATGGTTTGCAAAAATTTGTAACCATGCAATTTGATCCTAGATATGTTTACTCATAGGTATATTCCACTGAATTCAGCTGGACATACACCATGTTAACTGTGCATAGAAATGCAGCCCAAACATTCTTTCATCTGTTGGAGCTACTCCCATTGTTTTAATCTGTTAAAGTGTTTTTGTTCCTCTCTGTTTCCCCCCCCCCCTTTAATGTCATCCACACATATGTCTTCTAGGTAGCTTCATTCCTTAGTCTTCCCTGGCTATCTCCTTAATCCTTAATTTCCCCACTCCAGTTAGTACCTCACCAGCCAAATAACTTGATTTTCCAATCAGACTTTGATCCTACAAAATTTGGGGTGAGTAATTTTGTAGGATCCAGATTTTTTGGTGTACAGCTCCTATTATCTTTCACCGTTAGGTGTGCTGGCTAGAACTGATGGAGGCTATGGCACCTTGTATTTTTTCATTACAAGTTGACTTTCCTTGTATGAAATGAACAGGAAAAACAGGACCACCACTAAGCCCAAAGTTGTGCTTTTCCCTAACCAGTAAGAACTTCACATTTGAAATTTCCTGTTTTCCCAAATAGAATGTTACCAAATTGTATTTTGTAAGATTGCTTTTGTCTTATCCTTATAATCAACTCTTTTAAATATAGAGAAAATATTTTACTTCCCTGAATTTCACATTTCCCAGACTGTATTCCTCTTTATCTGTTAACCTGAGCTATCTGCCAATTTTCAGTGTGCCACACTTCTGCAATTAGAATGATATCGTTTCTAGTTAAGAAAATCCTGGAATTTTTCACTTCATCCTTTTGTAACAAATGTCATTTCCATATAGTATCCATTTAAATAGCTACTTCAGCTTGACACTCAGGCATAACTATTAATATACCTGCTGTGGCCTTAGTAGCTGAGTTAGATTATTTTAGTAAAAATGGTTAAGAGGAAGTTTCATGCATCATTGCTCTGCTAGCTTTCTCTGTCTTCTGCATGTAGCTTAAGCAGTGGCAAGAAATATTCCAATATGTACTAGTGTTTACAGAGAGGCTAATGGAGGGGTCTCCTTGCCAGCATGCCTTCCCTTAAAACCTGCAAATAGGAGTCAGAATTGTCATATGAAGAGAAAGAAACTGATAATTTGGCCTAATATGTATTCCCTTTACCTCACTGTAGGAGCAGCTGTATATGTGAACCAGTATCCTCCACTGCTTCTCTTGACTCAAGAGGTAGTGATTGGCCCACATTGGGAGAAAAGGAGCATTGCATATACAGCCAGCATGGATAACAGGAAAACATTTGGCTTATTGTTGGGGCTGCAAAGATTTATTTATAGCTTAATTTAGAGTCTCTTCCCAAAGCTAGCAGATAGTTCACTATTCAAGTCAAAATCACCATTGCACTCCTTTTTGCAATAAGAAATAAATAATAGAGGATGCCAGATTTCTGCAGGGATGAAACTGTTAAAGTTTCAATGGGTGGCAGCATTTCATTACTTCTAGCTTTTATTACTTTCAGAAACCGTACCATTTTGGTATTCTTCAGAAACCTCCTTTATTGAAATCTAGGAATAAGTACCTTTATTCAGATTTGAAAGCCAGAATTTAGAGTGATCCTGTGATTCAAAGGGGAGCATGGGGAGCCTGAGCCTCATGTTAAGATTTCTGGGGGATCCTGAAACATAACCTTTGTTCACTTGACAAGGCATTTCTGAACTTCAGGAACCATCTTCAGTATAGTATGAGGAGATACAGCTGGAAAAGTAAATATTTGTGTGCCCTGGAGAATTTATGCACCTGGAAGCCCCTTGGAGACTGATCTAAATGTGTGCATAAACATTTGAGATATGTCCCTACAAAGTGATGATTTCACAAACAAAATCAGACGATAATTTAGATAATTTATTATTTATTTAAAATACTAACTCCCCTTCTGTCCTGCAACATAAATTCTAACTGGGTTGTTATGGGAGAGATTACTCAGTTCAGACATTGCACAAAACAGCCAGAAACAAACTCCTTGGGATTGTGGGGAGGGGGGGGAGGGAGGATTAGCCAGCCAGCTCACTTGCTCCCTCCCTCTTTGTTTACAACCACCTATATTAAAAAATAAACCCTGATGGTTGTGATATCTGAACATAGTAACTCAGAATAAATATATATCACCACCTTTAATTGTCCTTTAAAAAGCACTGCAGGCATATGTAGGTTCTGTGGGGTTAGACCGTGATGGTCACTCTACAGGCATTGTTGATGTTAGTGTTTTAAAAAGCAAATAAATAATAAAGAGGTTTTCACAATGGTCCATTTTATGTCAACATTCTCTTGTCAAACTTCAGTAAACTTCATACAAATCTAATTTATTCTTTTACAGGGCTGAGTTGTAGCAACTGTATGGCTTCAGTATGTGGGCAAACAAACAATCTTTCTAGGTCACAGTCAAATGAATCTAATTTGTTTGAAAAACAAAAAGACAGAGAAGCCACCTGCCTTCATCCGGAAGAATATAGTACAACTGCCTTTGTATCTGCTACTTCTCTTTGTTCGATGAATTTACCTGTTACGGAGGTTGGAAATATGGAGAATTCTGTTTTCTTGGCTACCCTTCCCGGACCTGGAGATTCTGGGGCACCACCTCTTCCACCACAATTGCAGAATGAGCAAGAGGAAACACATACCACCTCGAGTGATGATCCCTTCCTTCCTTTAAGATCTCGTTCACTTCTGCCACAGTGACATTTCCCTTGAGTAACCTTAAAGTTCAATACTAGGTTGGGTGCCTTATATAGTTTTGCAATAAATGTTTGTAGACTATAAAGTCAGAACCGATCAAGAAAGTGCCAAATAATCTGCTTTAAGTATTTTAGGTTTTTAGCTAACCAGTGTATTTGTCATAATTTTGTTATGAGGATGATTTGTTATTCTGCTTTTAGTGATTACTGCAACCCTGTAAGTGTCTAATCAGAAGTAAGCCCTATTGAATGAGACTTATTTTAAGGTATATCGGCTTCAACCTTGAAAAACATTTAAAGGGGTTTTTGCCTCATTCAAAAACAATAACAGAAAAATGATGCTAGACATATCTGAAATAAATTTGGGAGATTTCTTCCTAAAATCACATTTTTATAAAGTTCATATTGAGAAGACATAACTTGATCTTCTTCACCATGCCAGTTGTTCCATCTAGTAATTATTGGAACCTGCTGGGACATACTTGTTTCTCAGAGGGGACTTCTTGTTGAAGTTTCTCTAGTTATAGAAATTATAATGCTTCTGAAATGTCATAATGAGGTTCAATACAAAGGGTGAAATATAATGTTATTGAGATACAATATAAAAGAAGTGATGTTTGGGGTTCTTACTATTGGTGGCATTAGAGTAAAAATAAGCTTTCTCTTGCAGCATGTAGTATCCAAAAGTAAATGTCACCTGGAAAATATTTTGCAGCAATCTTTGTTGCAAGACCATAAATAATTGATCTCTGCATGAACACTATTGGCAGAAACAAAAATCATCAAAGAGAAAAGTATATTGTGTGGCTTGCATCACTGTGCATACATGTTGCATAGTAACTTACTGTGTAGTGTCATTTGTCCAGTTTGTGTGTTACCTGACTGAGCAAATTATTTTTCTTGTTGCATTCAGTTGTCATTTGAATGATATATCTTCTGAGTACCCTTTGTTTTAATTAACTTTCAAAAGAAATTAAGGGTATGCTTGACAAGATAATGTTTGACTTAAGTAATGAACATTATAAACCCTTAACTGTCACACTTCCTTACTAATAGCAACCTCACGTGTAATATAATTATGTTAATAAGCACACTCAACATTGCTAGATCTCATTGAGTTTATTGGGCTTTACATCTGAGTAGACACATATAGGATTGGATTTTGGACTCATTCACCATGCTGGATATAGTTCTAAAAGAAAAGGGCAAGGTGAAGCAATGGTGTGTTGCAGACATAATTTCTACCATGTAGGTATTGGAAGCATAAATTGCCCTCAGGCCAGTCAAGGGGTTCCTCATGGCTAGATAGCAAAGATGCAAAGGAGGCAGAAGGCACTGAGGAAGGGCCCTGCTTTCTTACAAAATACATCTATGAATAGACTTGCAGGATTTACCATGCTTCATCTTTTTCTTAATTTCTTTTTCTATTTTAATATTATTGATGCTTGCTTTTATTGAGAATGTATACTACCCAACCTATGTGAAAACACCTGACTTAAAAACGTGTCCCTTCACATTTATTCAGTACATTATCTGGGCATTATCTGTGTAGCATTCAAATTGTGTAGCTTTGATATTTATTTTCAGATCTTCTGTCAAAGCTATATAGAGGCTTTGTGGACATCAGTCAAAGCAGTGCGTTTTTAGTTTAAAAGTAATACTAGATCCAGCCAAAAGGAAAGTGATCTTTTATTGGGCCTCTGCAATACCAACAGATTATAAATGTATATTTGCATTTTTATCTTAGAAGTCATTGGATAAAAGGTGCAATAACTAGCCAAGTGTAATTACACTACTGCCTTATCCTTTACATATTTTGCTCATATATGTCTCAGAGAATTCAGCAGAGTGTACTTCCAGCTAAGTGTGCACAGGATTACAGCCCAATATGTTAAGAAAATAAGTGAAGAGACAATTTTACATAATACATTGATCACTGTCTGGCTCAAGCACAACAGGGAGCTATTATGTTCTCCTGCAGTGTACCAGACTCATAGCTTACCTCATCTGAAACTTCCATGGTCATGATTTACAAAAACATTCTTAATATGATTGCCTGTCCTAGATGTTGTTAAATTACTAGCAAATCCGATGTTTAGTTAACCATCATCTAATGATCCCCATTATTGTGTGATGCTTCCCCTCTGAAAGGCTGTATGACTTTCCAGGTATTGCACTTACACAAGAGATATTACTTTTATCCTGCACTTCAGCTCTTCACCCTGAAGTCTAATAATCTGGATGCCTCTAGAAAAATGGTAGACAGATGAGGGAGAGGAGATTCTGAACAAATGCTCATTCTATTTTCCAGACATGTTTGGACTGGAACACCCAGGATTTCCAGTCAATGGCCCAGCTGAATGGGAATTCTGGGAATTGTAATCTAAATGCCTCTGAAGGCCACCAGGTTGGGAAAGGCTGTTCTAGAGGATAGTGCAGCACACATCTTTTGAGATTACAGATGTGGCTGGAATATAGCTGCTTATACCTTTTCTGCATATAATATAAATTACGCTGGTCTACAATTTTTGGGAAATTATCAACCTCCGAGATAAAATGTGCTAATTCTTACATATTTTGATTAGATGAATTAGAAAGCAGGTGATAAAGGTGCTGGTTGGCTAAAGTTTTCAAGATATTTCACAATAAAGATTTATACACAGGCTAGTATATTTGCCTACAAGGGAGGGAGGTTTCTGATGATCATGATGTCTCATAACTTTTGAACAAAGTATGGTAGAACAATGAAAATGGTACCACGTGGAAGTGAATAAATTTATCTTCACTTTGAGACTAAAGATTATTACCTAACTGTAATTTATTATTTTATTGCAAGGTACATTTGTCTTGGTCAGATCTACGCATCATACAGTTACATCTGGGGGCTTGTGAAAGTGTCATTACCTAACATTTCCAAGGAACAGTTGCGTGATATTTTCCCTCAGAAGCTAAGATGCCTCGAAACTGTGTAAACAATGCAGATAACTTCTGCTACATTTGTGGTGAGGTTACATTTGCATCTCACAAGTGCAGTATGATGGCAGTGGTAAAAAAAGGCATATCACCTATATTTTGGATGCAAAATAGGGGATCAGGACAAGAGTTGGGCCCCACGTTATTGTTGCATTACATGTGCAACTTATCTGCGTCATTGGCTAAAAGAAGAAAAAGTCCATGCCTTTCGCAGTCCCAATGATGTGGAAGGAACCCACCAATCATACCAACTGCTATTTTTGCATGGTTCTCCCAATTGCAAAAGGGATCTCAAGAAAGAAGTGGTCTGTAGAATATCCAAGCATTCCATCCACACTATGTCCTGTACCCCATGGTGAGGACTTGCCAATTCCAGATCCACCAGAATTCTACTCTCTAGACTCAGATGATGATAAAGACAGTGAGCAGGATGCAGCTGATCCAGTTTTTCATGCAAAAAAATGAAAATGTTACATGAAAAACCAATAAATGTAAAGTTATTAGTAAAAAGATAAATATATAATGATTGGTGTGGCACCATTCTCATTGCTATATCACATTTTGCAGAAAAGTTATGGAGCATAATTGAACATCTCATAATTTTGAATTATTTTCATGCAATTTCGACCTGAAATTGTATCTTGGAAACTGGAGCCAATTAATACTCAGGACTTAATTTCCCTTTATTAGTGACCCAATTCTGGTAAAATTTAGCTACTTTCATTTCCGAGGCTTTTCCTTGTAGACCGGTGTTCCAGAATAATTGCAACTATTGCTATTTTGGATGGAGCTCTTTGGGAATTACTGTATATTTAAATGATTTTCCATTTATACTTTTTTTAAAAAAACAAGGTTGGTTTTTATAGAAAATGATGTTGAATTGAAATTTTCCTTGGGCACTTTGTGCTAACAGCTTAACTCGTTTTCAAATGTTCATTTGTATTTTAGAGTTAGGTTATAAAATATGTCATCTGACTGGCATCCAGTGTTTTTTATTTTTTGAAAGAAAATAGTTGTTTCATTATACTCCATGTGTGCTGCTCATGATATTGATGGCTGAATTGCAATTGTGTTCTTACTGGGTTTGTAGACATGTGATTTATCTGGCAAGGAAATATACCTAGGTGTATGATGCTTCAGAAGCCACCTTCTAGGTTTAAACAGGACAAGCTGCAGCCCAAGACACTTCTGTATGAAATTCCATATGTATTCTGCTCCATGTATTAGATGCTGGAAGATGGAGCAAAAAAAGCTTGCTTCCTTCTTTCCCATCTTATGGGTCTCCTGGAAGATTCTGGCTAGGTACTGTTGGATGCTGAATGTGAATATACTTTTGTTTTGACGCCTGAGATCAAAAAATTTAAAATAATAAACTGATTTGATTACATTTAATAGTACCTATTATTACTCGATTGGGCAGCTGCCTTACTCAAAATCCCACCCACTCCAGTTTCTCAAATCTTCTAGTCAATAGAGTGTTTATAGCAATTTGCCAGTCATAATACAGTATGGCCCCAAAAATTATTTCAGTATTTTATCCTTTATTGTTTCTAATGGCAACAAACCATTTAGTTTCTTTCCTATAATAACAAGTGTTTCATTACTCACGCCCTAAATTCTCTGATCTGCAGCCCAGACAATTCCTGGCTATAAAGTGTACAAATACCTATTTATGAAACTTCTATATCACTTTGGATTTATCAGTTTGCTATGAAACATTGTCTGCTGGATTATGATCAGAAATGTTGAGATGGGAGATACCTGCCTCTGATGTCAGTGCTTGAATGTATAGCTTTGAGATGACAATGAAAGCTTGGTTCTGTTGTAGGGTCACAAGAGCAAGTCAGTATTTGGTTTCAGTGTATGAAACCAAAGGTATTATTTATTAATTAAAACATTTCTATGCCGCCCCATTGCAATAAAGCCTCGGAGCGGCTTACAACATGATATAAAACATATAAAACAATTCAATTAAGCCCTCCCCCACCCCGGTGCATCTCAGCAAAACCTCTAAAATCCCGCTTATCAAGAACAATTAACAAAATACAATTTAAATAAAAAGGTCTTTGCCTGGCACCGAAAAACAAATAACGGCGCCAGGGAGACCTCCCAAAGACCCTTTGGTAGGTAGGCTACAGCAATTATCCCCATCCTGTTCCTTCCATATGTTTTGGATTGAAACTCCCATACGCCTCAGCTGGAAGTCTCTGGGTTGGTAAGGGCTGGGATAAGGGATAATTTTGGACCATTCTTGAATCGTAAATCTCTTATAATAACAACTGTGCAACTCTTGCTCTGCAGTTTTCCATTAGATTAATTTGGGTACACAGATGTATGCCCTTTTCTGATACTGCTAAATCTGGGGAGGTGACTAGAAAGAGGGGACTACTTGATGTTAAATAGGGCTCTGTACAAAATGAGAAACCTGAGACAACTTCGGCTGGTACAGTGCCTTGCAGAAGTATCTATCTACCCCTTTCACTTTTCTATATTTTGTTGTGTTACAATCTGGAACTGCAATGGATTTACTTGACACTGCTGTTGCTTGACGTACTCATGATACTCACAGTACTTTTATTGTGGCAGAGATGTTAAGTAAACAAAAACAAACTGGCCACTATGTAAGTATTCACTCCCAATTACTGTGACTTGCCTAAATAAGCACTGGTACAAGTCACTGCCTCCAGAAAATACATACTGTAAATAGTTGAATGACATCCATTGGTGTGCAGTTCCAGTGCTACATGATCTTAGATTAAAAATGCCTATTTCTGGAAGGCCCCAGAGTTTGTTGGAGAATATACAGTATTTATTTATTTCATTTCTATACTGCCCTATACTCAAGTGTCTTTGGGTGGTTTGCAACAAGGTATAAAGCAAAACAATAAAATACAATGCAAAAAACAATGTAAGAGTTAAAATTCATTTAAAATAGTATCTAAACAAACAGCATTATGAACACCAAAGAGCTAGTGTATCCAAACAACTCTGGGATAAAGTGCAGAAACACCGATTGGTTGGATTGTAAAAGAATATCCCAAACCGTAAACATCCCCTGGAGTGCTGTTAAATCCATTAAACGGAAAGAATATGGCTCAACTCGGTGACGGGGTAAGGAAAATCAGAGACACAACCAAGAGACCAGTGATAACTAAAGGAGCTAGAGTGATTCATAGCTGAAATGGGGTGGGGGGAGGAATAGCTCATGGAACAACTACCACCTGGATGCTCCACAGAGCTGCATTTTTTGTGGAAGAGTGACAAGAAAGCCATTGCTGAAACAAACTCATCAAGATATCATTTGGAGTTTGCAAAAAGCTATTTGGAGACACGTTAAGAAACAGTTATTTGGGTTTAGTGTGACCAAAATGGATTTTTTTGGCCTTGGTGCAAAACGTTCCATGTGGTGCAAAGCCAATAGTGCCCATTGTCCTAAGAACAACATCCCTGTGTGAAACAGTGGCAGCCCCAAGGTTGGGATGCTTTTCCTCAGCAGGAACTGGAAAACGAGTAAGGATTGAGAACAACCCAAATGGTGCCAAAGACAGGGTAATTGTAGAGGAAAACCTGTTTCAGTCTGCAAGGGACCTGGAACTGGGGTTCACCTTCCAGCAGGACAATGACCTTAAACATACTGCCAAAGTAAGACTGGAATAGTTTAAAAACCTGAATGTCTTAAAATGGGAGTCAGAATACAGAGCTCAATCTGAGAATGTGTGGCAAGACTTGAAAGTTGCAGTTCTACAACCATCCCCAGCCAACCTGAATGGGCAAGCACTGCAGCACCCAGAAGCTCAAAACTGAGAGAGACCTATCCAAGAGGAATCACTGCTGTAATTGCAGCCAAAGACTCATCATAGACCCAATATAGATTCAAGGGGGTGAAAGTAACTAACAAATGTCAGGTTGTTTTTGTTAACTCCTGTGCCACAATAAAAATATTTGGTAGCTTCACAGTGCTAAGAAACTTGTGTACATCAAGTGGTAATGATGTTAATTAAATCCATCTTCATTCCAGATTTTAATGTAACAAAATGTGGAAAAGAGGGATGTGTGTATGTGGGTGTGGGAATACTTCTGCAAAGCCCTGTCTGGGCAAATAACAAAATTTAAGAGAGGAAGTGCCATGGGTGGAGTTGCTTAGGAGTGTTACAAAATGTCCAGATTCTTATTGTAATCTGGACATTTGTAATCAGTATGATTGACAACTATTTCATGGTGAGGCAATTTTTTTCTTTTTAAAAACGACAATTTGGGATAGGATGCTATTATTTCTTTATTACACTTTTGGAGAGAAAGTATTTTATTTTATTTATTTATTTGGAAATTTATAGGCCGCCCCTTGCCACAAGCCTCGGGGCGGCTCACAACAATAAAACAACAAATTCTAATACATTAAAATTTCCAAACATTAAAATTCACAAACATTAAAAACTGGCCCATCTCCAGGTCTGAATTAAAACCGCCACAATATAAATAAATTAGCATTTAAAATATTGTTTAAATAAAAAAAAGGGTATTATTAAAGTAGGGTATTATTTATCACACTTTCCATGGAAGGAGCTCTGGGTAGTGCATACTTGGTTCTTACCCCTTCTCATTTTATCCTCAGAACAGTTCTGGCACATGGTATAGCCACACTAATCTGCTAAGCAAAGCCAACAAAAATTCTTCAAGCTTCTTTAAAAGAAAAGACTATATACAATGGTATCATTCTTTAAGTGCAAAACTTCTATTGCTCATAGAAACCCTGTTTTTATCCTTGCATATATAACATCTATTATTTTATATAAAATCTATTATTATTTTGATTCCTTTTGCACAAAGTGTTACACAACTCATAATCTCATTAGGCTTAAGTGTTGGTTGCACTTGCTGCTCTGCTAGTGGTGTTGCTAAAACTAGAGAAACACCACCAATCAATCTACTAATGTAATATTTGATAAGATCCTAACAAATTTATTATATTATTCATGGACTAGAGTGATTATTACATGCATGAAATCTTATGCTCCAGAAGTTTGACCTACAACTCCTATCAGCCCTAGTCAATGCAGCTGAAATATCCAAAATTAGGCTAAAATATCTGGAGAGCCATAAATTGTCCATTCTTGCTGTAGAAGGAAGGAAAGTTTTAAATGATAATGAAATGGAAAACTATACTCTGTGCCAATTCAATTGAAGTGTAAATATATGAAAAAGGAGCAGTGACCATTTGCAACTGCAGTAATACAATCGTTCTATTAACATAGCTTTCTCTGTAGTTAAGCTGAGCTTAACTATTCTAAGCTCAGGATCCCCCACCGACACATAGCTGTGTGGATTTGAAGTTGGATTGCTCTTCCAACCTAACATTAATTTCATGTTCTAAAATACCCAGTTATACAACATTATAAAGTGCCTAATGTTGGTATGTATATGACTGGACTCAAACGGATGAGAAAGGAATTAGCTTCATTTTCTGGAACCTGCTCAGCAACTGCCTGTAATAAGTTCGTATTTTAATAGGTAAATACACAAACATACTTTGGCCACCTAATGAGAAGGAAGGACTCCCTGGAGAAGAGCCTAATGCTGGGAACAATAGATGGCAAAAGAAGAAGGGGATGGCAGAGAATGAGGTGGCTGGATGGAGTCACTGAAGCAGTTGGTGTGAGCTTGAGTGGACTCCGGGGGATGGTGGAGGACAGGAAGGCCTGGAGGAGTGTTGTCTATGGGGTCGCGATGGGTCGGACACAACTTCGCGACTAACAACAACAACACACAAACATACTTTACAGAAATTTCATGTGCTAGTAGTTTACCACTATAAAGGATTCCTCACTCCTTTACCTACCCATCTTAGCTCACTTACTGTCTGCTAGCAGCTTGGCCACTGACATAAGGGGATTGCTTAGCATTCCTTTAGTGGCAGCTCTGAATGGGACTTGATATTTGAAAGTAGCTTGGCCTGGGGTTAGTTTCCGTCTCAATGGAAAACACTTACCAGCAGCTGCTAAGGATATTATTTATTTAGATTTTAGTCACTAGAACAATCATGGGGTGAGTGCTTCTCAATTCATTAGCTCCTTCATGAACTTTCTCCACATTTTCCTTCCATGGAAAAGGGAAAGCAGAAACACATGTGTCCGAATTGGGTCCCCAAATTCCAGTGATCAATACAACCCCCCATCAGAAAATATGGAGCAATCCCACACCCTCCATGTCCCAAACTAGTGAGGTACTACTAACCGTTTTTGAACTGGTCCTGAATTACAAAGACAGCCCAGCAGTCGTGGATCTTTGAGTAATAGCTACAAGCTATACTACTCCATGATTATTATTCATCAACATCATCCCGCCTTCCTGCAAGGAGCTGAAGGCAGCCTTCGCAGTTCACCTCTGCAGGCCCGTGCTCAGCGCGCTACTAAGAAGAGGGGGATTGCTGAAAGGGGGGCGGTGGTCCGATGGGTGGCTAGCCAGGACTAGTGGTCCCCGCTACTTCTTCCAGAGCCGGGGCAGGGAGGCCTTCCCGCATATGCCACAGACCCGGAACCTTGCTCTCCGTGAAGCTCGGTTTCCGCGGCCGGCTGTGTCGGTTGCACCAGCCCCCCGCCATGGCAGCGGCGGAGGGGAAGGACCCGCTGGGATTTTTCGCCGCCTACGGGAGCGACAGCAACTCGAGTGCCGGCTCGGATTCCGAGGGCGAGGAAAGCTGCGGGCTGGACCGGGAGGCCCATTCGTCGAAGCCGCCGCCGCAGCGGGGGGTCTCCGAAGGGAAGCCACGCTTGCCCGGGCCCGACGAGCTTTTCCGCAGCGTTAACCGGCCTGCTTTCCTCTATAACCCGCTACACAAGGAGATTGACTGGGAGAGCCGGGTGCTGCGAGCGCCCGAGGAGGTCAGAGGTCCGAAGGGAGGTTGGAAGGGAGAGGGCCGAGGAAGGGACCGATCAGCCGGGCCCGAAACGAGGGGTGTGCAAATACGTCGCTGGGGGTGTTGCCCGCGTTGTGTATGGCTGTAGGCATTTGGTTTCAGGGGGGTGTCTGTGTCTTTGGCTTTACTTTTTGCTTGTCTTATGTAGCTAAAAGGCCTGTGAGGAGTCGGAGCCGCTGTCGAGGCTTCTCAGTCAGGTTATACTGAAAGCCTTTTTTAAAAAAATCGGATTTTGTATTTGTGTAATACTTCTACTGAGCCAAAAAGTGGTCACACACATGAGCAAGCTTTCGAGATCTTCAGCAGTAGCTATACAGAGTATAACGGATATCTTTCTCTTCAAAACGTTACTGCTTAGAAGATTAAATACCTGTGTTTAGTAGAAGGCTGTCTTTGAAGACCCAGCCTACAATAAAAGAGCTAGATGTAAAGAAATAAAGTGCTGTAGGGACCATTTCTTTTACTGTTAAATATTTGGGATTCTTACTGATAATCCTGATGCGTTATCTGATGTGGATTTTTGGTCCCTTGGTTTCTCTAGGGTAGGGTAGGGCAGGGCAGGGCAGGGCAGATTTGGGGTTTCTGGGATTTCATTCTTTTCTAGTAGATCCCTAGTGTCAATACAGGAACAGGATGCCTCAATGGAGGAACAGGATGCCTCTGAACTAAGGATTTATGTTATCTTGGACTGGAACATTCACTCCTTTGCACAAATATCCACTTCTGATTTTCTTCTAAGTATTCTTCATTGTTGTTTTTATATGCTGTCAAGTCACCTTGGACTTACAGTGACCCCATGAATGAAAGCCCTTCAAAATGTCCTATCCATGACATTCCCGCTTAGCTGTTCTGAATCTGAGGCTGTGACTTCCTTTATGGAGTTGATCTATGGCTTAATTAGAAGAGTCTAATTTAGAAGTGGGAGGGAACAGAAGGGTTTGGGGTTGTTGTTTTTGGCTGTTATAGTCATGCAAATAGAAGACAGACATTTAGGATATACTGCAAATCACCCAGGACCCCTACCTGATTTATTTTCTTCCCATCCCTGTTCCAGGGATTTCTCTTCTGCCTTGGAATGGAATTGTTTTCATTAGTCAGTGTTGCTTATGATTGTTTTTGCTCCATTTTTCATTGGCTTATTTGTTTAAACTTTTACATGGATGTGGCACTGATATTTATCCTTTGGTGCCATGGACGTTTGGTAAGAGTTTGATATATATTTTTATATATGGGAACAACTCAGGTCCATTATTGTATCCATGGCTTTTTTTTTTTTTTATAATAAATTTTATTGAACTTTTAAACTACACTACAAGTTTCTCAAATACATCAAATACATCGGACAGCTGGGTCAGCCCCCCATAACACAATCTTTTACCACTCTGTAATCATAATCAAATCAATTTATAAAAGTTAAAAAACATCTTTAAATCTACGCCAAGTCCCATTTCTCTAGCCAGTCGTAAAAAAAGTTCCAAGTTTGATAATAGTCTGTATCATCCTTGTCCTTCAATAGTAAAGTCAGTCTATCCATTTCTGCGCAGTCCAGAATCTTCCTCAGAGTCAACTCCTCAGTGGGTAATTCCTCACTCTTCCAGTATTGAGCAAGTGCGATCCTCGCCACTGTGATTAAATGTAATATCAGGTACATTTCTTGTTTACTTACATTTTCCGGTATAATGCCTAACAGAAAAACTTCAGGTCTAAAAGTTATAGATTTTTTTAGCATTTCCTCAAGCCATTTGTGTATTTTTATCCAATACTTTTTCACATAATCACAGGTCCACCACATACGATAAATGTACCTACACCATGTTTACACTTCCAGCATCTATTGGACATATTTGGAAACATCTTAGCTAATCGATTTGGCGACAAATACCATCTGTAAAACATTTTGTACAAATTTTCTTTATACGAGGTTGCTAAAGTTACCTTAATATTTCTCTCCCACAACTTTTGCCACTTTTCAAATTCAATATTGTATCCAAAATTTTGTGCCCAAGTTATCATAGTATTCTTGACCTGTTCTCCTTCCATCTTTCTGTTAAGCAAAAACTCATAAATTCTCTTAATCATTTTCTCATCTGCTTTTAACATCACTTGATCAAAATCTGTTAACTCTTTATAAAACCCCCATATTTTGCAGTCTTTGGCATATCTTGATTGCATCTGCACCTTATACCACCATGATATATTGAGTCCCTGTTCTTGTATTTCTTGCTCCAGTTTTAAGCCTCCATCCTTATCTAAAATATCATCATATCTTATGATCCCTTCAAAATTTAAGACATTTGGATAGATGAAGGCTTCCATAGGTGAGAGCCATCTCGGTAGCTTATTATACAGTTTTAACTTTAGCTTTTCCCATACTAACATTAGCGATCTTCTGATAAAATGCCTTAAAAAAATCCTCTGTGACTTAACCTTCTCATACCACATATAAGCATGCCAACCCATTTGTAAGTCATGACCCTCCAGGTACAAAATTCTCTTATTTCGCAAGGTTATCCATTCTTTTAGCCAAGTACAAATAGATGCTTGATAGTATAACATCCAGTCCGGTAATCCAAACCCCCCATTCGTCTTAGTTTCTTGAAGCATTTTTAGTTTAATCCTTGCTTTCTTTTTCTTCCAAATAAATCTCGAAACTTGACCGTTTAGATCCTCAAAAAACTTTTTATCAATTTTTACCGGAATCATTTGGAATAAAAACAGAAATTTTGGTAAAATGTTCATTTTAATCAGTGCTATTCTTCCCATCAAAGACAATTGTAGATTGGCCCATCTCTCCAGGTCATTTTTAGTATCTTTCAGTAATTTATCATAGTTATCTTCTTTCAAAGTCGTACATTTAGCTGTAAGATAAATTCCCAAGTATTTTACCCTCTTAACAATCTGTAAATCCACTAGTTCTTGGAGTTCTTTTTTCTGCTTTTGTGTAAGATTTTTAACTAAAAGCTTCGTCTTTTCTTTATTTATTTTCATCCCCGCAACTTCCCCATATTCCTCAATCTTTTGTAAAAGCTTAGGTATAGTTACAGATGGTTCCTCTATTATAAAAACCAAATCATCTGCAAACGCTTGCAACTTATACTTTTCATCCCTAACTTTAGTGCCTTTGATATCTTTATCATCTTGAATGTTCCTGTTCAAGACCTCCAAAATCAAGATGAACAATAGAGGTGACAGTGGGCACCCCTGCCTTGTACCCTTTTGTATCTCTATTGCTTTTGTACAATCTCCATTAATTGAAATCCTGGCCGACTGTCTTTGATAGATGCTTGAAATCGCATTCATAAACCTTTCCCCAAATTGCATTTGCTCCATCTGATACATCATAAATTGCCAATTAACATTATCAAAAGCTTTCTGAGCATCCAAAAATAATAAGACCATTGGCTTTTCCGTATGTATCTCATGTTGTATCCATGGCTTTAACATACAGCACAAGATGTATTGCAAACCTGGTGGTTTTCTGGCTGTGAGGTGTTTTAATATTATGACTTTTCTTCAACAGCCTCCTAAGGAATTCAAGGCATGGACTACAAATGCTGTGCCACCCCCTGAGACTTACACTGTCAAAGAAACAAAGCTTCCACCCCGACCTGAACTTGATATGGCAATCAAATGGTCTAATATGTATGAAGACAATGGTGATGATGCTCCAAGGCATGCAAACAAGATTAACTTCTTACCAGAAGAAGAAGAGCAAGATCATATAGAATCAGGTAATATACCATTTAACTTTATGTATAGGGAAAGAAATAACTTTTGGGTTTCTTTTTATTTGAGTACTATAATGTGAATTATTGTTCCCTTTGAAGATTTGATATTCCTATCTCCCATTGATCTGAATTTGTGCAATACTGTTTCAAATCCACTTAAAATATTATCCAGCAGTATACCACTCCTTACATGAAACACACATTTTCAGTAGTAGCATATTTCACCTACTGTAGTCTTACATTCAAGTGCAGCATTTACTTGTCATGGGATGTAGTGTAATAGAAGGTGCAAGACACTTTCTCACTATTCCCCTATGTTTCCTTAAAAAATCTTTCACCTCTTGTCCTCCTACAGTGGAAGGTAATTTGTTCAGTCTACAGGGAAGAAGTAAAAAGTACCTGAGCATTCAGTTCTCACTCCCAACATAAACAGTAACTTTTAAAGCTACTATGGGCTAGTGGCTTTAGTGACATGGAAAGCTCTGGGCTTTCTGCTTTTATAGGGAATCTGTGTGCTATCTTGGATGAGTTTTTAAAAAATCTTTAAAATAATTATTCAGGATCATCTTGAAACATTCTGATATTGATACTGTGTTTGTGATTTAGATTACACCTTAGGATGAATTGGCTTTTTTATATAAATGTGCTAAGAGTTTTGGACCTTTGTTGCAGTGTATATATTTTGAAGTTTCTGAGTTCTGCATAAAAGTATTATTCCAAAGGCTTGAAATAAATTTAATCATTTGTGTTTTTTCCCTTTACCAAAGGCCCAACAACCTATAGAATCATAGTGTTGAAGGGGGTCTGTAGGTTACCTAGTTCAAGTTCCTGGAGTATACCCAACAGATGGCTGTCCAGCCACTTCTTAGAGACCTATAGCAAGGGGGAGCCCACCTACATAATTGGTTCCATTTTCAGACTACTTTATCCTTCTGTATCTGAAACCTATTAGTCCTGTTCTCTGACACAGCAGAGTAAAACTCTTTACCCTCTTCAGTGTGATAGGCCTTCAGGTATTTGAAGAGTATCATCATGCTGCCACTCCCTTCTTTCCTCCAGGCTAAATATACACAGTTCTCATAACAGTTGTTTTCTATACCTTTGGCCATCTTCAATGCTCTCCTCTGAGCTTATTTCAGTTTATCTATATCCTTAAAGTTCAGTGCCCAGAACTGAAGAAGGTAATCCAGATGCAGTCAGACCAGTGCAGAATGAACTCTGTTAATGTAGCCTAGCATTACCTTAATTTTTTTTAAAAAAATTGGCAGCCATATCAACAGCTGATTCACATTCAGCTTGTGATCAACCACAATTCCCGTATCCTTTTTACATATACTGCTTCATTTGTACTACATTAAGTTAGTCTTTCTGAACAGACAAAGCTATTATTTTTCGCATGTGTGAATTTGGGAATTTTTAGACACATTCATATTTAAACAAATTTTGTCTTTTATTTGAAGATGATGAAAAGGATGAACCGGCTTCATTTAAGAAACGCAAGCTAGACCCTGAGGAAGTAACAAAGAAAAAAAAGCAGCGATGAATTGGACAAAGTCTGATTGCTAAAACTTTGTTATTAAATATGTTGGACAGCTCTTGGATGTTGATTTCACTACTGGAGCCAAACAAAAAATAGCATTGCCAACAATAGCATTGCCAACAATACAGCACACTTAAGGATTCTGTAACTTCAGTGATATCTTTATTGTACTGAAAATTATGGAATTGTTCATATTGTTGTAGATGTTATACCTATTTACTGGAAATGTTTCAATTAGAAACCTTTTAATTAAAAACTTCTTAGAATATTGTGGTATATATTTGTGTTCCTGCAGACTATGAAGTTTCAAAGTATTCTGTTCATCCATGAAACTGATATATAAGAGAATTGTTTACAAAGCTGCCATTGTGATAGAAGATTTTTAAAATTAAATCAAGAGATTACATTTTTATAGGAGTTTTAAACAATGTATTGTGATGGTGATACTATTTTGAAATGTATGTAAGTATGTAAATAGGTTGCTGAAATAAACTATATGTTTGAAAGGGTATTTTGTAACCTTACTATATTAAGGGTAAGTGAAGCAAGTACCAAAAGAAGTTCTGGGCTCAGACATGTCTTCCCATGAGTCAGGCCAGTAGCCATATTCATGCATTCTGTTTCTTGTTATTCTTATGAGCAGAAGCACTCCAGTCTCACCCATAGGCTTTATTGCATTTGTCACCCTCCACTCTCGGACAGCAACTGTCTGAAGACGAGAGCCCCTTGTACCTCTGGAGGCTTTCCACATGAGCCAGAAGGCTAATTTTCTTGAGCCAAACTGTTGTTTTTCCAGGGCTGTGGCTAATGTGGGAAGCCCCCAGGAATTCAGGAGACTTTTCCTCTTCAGACATCCTCCATGAGCTGACAGTGAGGTCAATGTGTGAGTGGGGTGAGGGTGCTTCTTATGTGTTGAGTAAAACCAGAAATGGAACACCTGAGCAGAGCTGCTAACAGTGTTGGTTGAAAAGAGATGGATGAAGTGTAGTTGTTGCCAAATGTCTGGGGGGAAAACAATATCTTAATCCGATACCAAAAAGATAACAATGCTTGTTCCAAGTGGGCCTCGTTAGGGAGATCACTTCATAATTGGGGGACCAGGGCCAAGAAGGTCCTCTCCCTTGTTATTGCCTTTTTGAGCCTTCCTTGAGCAAGCACTTGAAGGAGAGCCTTAGGTGAATAATGTACTCATAGTCACTTACATACTTCCTTAGCCTGAATCTTCAAATGTTTTTATTGAGTCCAATATAATTAAAAGTTTGTCAAGTAATTGAGAGGTGGGCAACTTGTGTCCCTCCATATGTTCTGACTTCTGACTGGTCAGCCTTAGCCAACATTACCACAAGGTAAAGGATTGTAGGAATTGTAGTCTAAAACATTTAATTTAATTTTAATAAAACATTTTCATCCCATCTTTTCACAAACATCTCAAGATGGCTTACGGAGTATAAAAACAATAAAAATACAATCTATAATAAATAGCAATAAATAAAATCATTACAACAGAACAACATTAAACCAATAATAAACAAAGGAGAATAAATCACAATCATGGGAAAAACAAATAATGGATAAAATAATGAAGTAAATAAAATACGACCATTAAGTTTAAAAATCTAAAAACATCAATTCTTAAAATGGTGCTTAAATGAAAAGGTTTTAAACTGGTGCCAAAAAGGTGCCAAGCAAATCTCTCGGTGCCAGGTGAACCTCTCTGGGGAGTACATGCCACAGTCTGGGCGCCACGGCAGAGAAGGCCCTTCTCCAAGTAGATGCCCTTCCTACCTCCTTCAAGGAGGGTTCCTAGAGCAGGGCCTCTCCCACAGATCTTAAGGGGCATGAGGGCATATAAAGAAGGAAATGTTCCTTCAGGTATCCTGGTTCCAAGCCGTTCAGGGCTTTATAGGTCAAAACCAGCACCTTGAATTGGGCCCGGACTTCAACTAGAAGCCAGTGGAGCTGGTAGAAGTCCAGCATTGTATGAGAATAACAGCCAGTCCCTGTCAGCAGCCTGGCAGCTCTATTCTGCACCAGTTGCAGTATCCAGACCATTTTCAAGGGCAGCCCCATGTAAAGCCCATTAAAGTAATCCAACATCGGAGGGCCACTAGTTGCCCTCTTCTAATGTAAGTGAACATATTTTTGTATGTTCTTAAACATTCGTTTAATAGTAAAAAAAAAAAAAAAGTACAATTGTCTTCCAGCACTGCCTTCCCACTGCTCATACAGCAAGGAGATGCACACAGCGTTTGTCACAGATTTTGCTGCTTTCTTCTTACATCAGAAAAAAAAAATCAAATACAGTTTTGATATAATTCAAATGGCACCTGCATGTTGGTAAAAATATTCAGTTGTGTCTAAGATTGAGAATTGCTTGTCCTGTACAGATTTTCCACATTACTCTTCCTAATAGTAAGGCTAGTCCTACCTTACTAAAAAAAAATGTTTTGAGTTTCATCATCTAGATTTATATTGAAGGATTTTGAAATCCATAGGTTCCTGTTCACAGCAAAAATGAATAAAACAGCCAGGTTTCTAGTAAGTAGCTGCTGCCTGCTTATTTTCTGAGAGCAAAGATGGTAAAGTACTTAATATGTTGACTGAAAAAATAGTTACTTTTAGTTATTTTGACATGAACAATAATTCTGTGTTTAGCTATTGCTATCTTTGGTTCATTCAAGTTTTATAGAAAAAAATGCTTTGAGGACATAATTAAGCAAATTGGGTAATCAGCCAGGTTATATCATAGTTATACAATTATATTTTGAGGGGAAAAGAGCTTTAAAGTGAATGCAAATACTGCCTCTATTACACACTTCTGACACTGTTTTGAATCAAATGTGAGAGTAAATTGTACTATCAGTTTTCCTTTTAAAAGATGTTAATTGCAACCTCTAGGGGGAAACTGGTAATATTTCTAATGGCGCACAAATTGGGTAGCAATGATATTTTAGCTGTAAAATATTCTGCACTTAGCAATTCTCCATCTGTTCTAGCAAACATTTGTGTTAGAGTGAATATACACTCCTGCCTCCATCTGGGACTGATAAACAGGAGTCTGTAGAAATGTTAATTTGGTGTCTGTAAAAGAAGTGCCCATTCATGAAGTCTTTGCTAAAAGGAGGATAGATAAAAGTGATCTGACGTGGGAGCCTTGGCTTACGCAGAAACACCAACTGCTTGTACTCGGTGTATTTGTCGGTGGCAGATGTTCTCCTGGAGCAGTCTGTGTTCTCAGAAAACAATATGTGTAGTAAATAACCCGGATCCTTGTGTTCTTTCAGGCTTCAATAAGAATCCACAATCAGCCCGGAAAATTGACTTCTTTCTCCAGCATCCCCCCCCCCCCGCCCCTTTTAAGCAGCAGATGGTATTGTTCAGCTAAGAGCTGCTCAAGGATACAGTGCATTCTTCGCACACAAAAGGACTCAGATTCAAACCTTGGTGTTTCCAGGTAGGGCAGAGAGAGACTTCTGTTCTGCTGTTTCGAAGAACAGCTTTATAGCCACCTCCCTTATTTAAGTCCCTCTTTTATTTAAGTCCCTCTTTCCAGGAAGCCTTTGGAACACTATCACTTGATGCATGGAACTGAAGTAAACACATATTCTTCCCAGTTCTCATTTTCTACCTTCCTCTGTTGTTTTCCTTGGACTATTTAGAATGCAAACCAACTGGGGATCTGAAATACTCATTCTCTGTAAAGTTCCAGGCACATATACGGGGCAAAATAGATAATCATCTGAAACCCTGGAATCCCACCTCCAGCCCATGTAGGCCTGTGTTCCCAAACCTGATGCCCTTGAAATGTGTTGATCTAAAATCCCCATTATTCTTAGCCAGCATGGCAATCTTGACCAGGAATTATGAGAGCTGTAGTGGAAGACCAGGGTGCCAGGTTAGGGCAGATGAGTGTAGGCAATAGTGAACTAAATCAACTGACAGTCTGAATTAGCGGAAGGTATTATTGGAATCTCGTTCATGGATCACTGTCTTGTCGTGGCGAAGGGTGTTGTGTAGCTCAATGAAACTATGAGCTATGCCGTGCAGGGCCACCCAAGACAGACGGGTCATAACAGAGAGCTCTGACAAAACATGATCCACTGGAGAAGGAAATGGCAACCCACTCCAGTATGTTTGCCATGAAAACCGCATGGACAGTACCAAAAGGCAAAAAGGCAAGAAGATGAGCCCCTCAGGTCGGAAGGTGTCCAATATGCTACTGGGGAAGAGCGGAGGGCTAGTACTAGTAGTGCCTGAAAGAATGAAGCGACTGGGTCAAAGCCGAAAGGACACTCAGTTGCAGATGTATCTGGTGGTGAAAGGACAGTCCGATGCTGCAAAGATCTATACTCCATAGAAACCTGGAATGTAAGATCCATCAATCAAGGCAAGCAGGATGTGGTCAAACAAGAGATGACAAGACTGAACATTGACATCTTAGAAATCAGTGAACTAAAATGGACAGGAATGTGTGAATTTAATTCGGATGACCATCAGGTATACTACTGTGGGCAAGAATCCCTCAGAAGAAATGGAGCAGCCTTTACAGTCAATAAAAGAGTAGGAGAAGCAGTACTGGGATACAATCTCCAACATGACAGAATACTCTCAGTTCAAATCCAAGGCAAACAATTCAATATCACAATAGTTCAAGTCTATGCCCCAACCACTGGTGCTGAAGAGGTTGAAGTTGACCAGTTCTATGAAGGCCTACAACACCTTCTAGAATTAACTCCAAAAATGATGTCCTTATCATCATGGGGGATTGGAATGCTAATGTAGGAAGCAAAAAGATAGCTGGAATAACAGGCAAGTTTGGCCTTGAAGTACAAAATGAAGCAGGGCACAGGCTGGTAGAATTTTGTCAAGAGAATACGATGGTCATAGCAAACACTTTTCCAACAACCCAAGAGACGACTCTACACATGGACATCACCAGACAGTCAACACAGAAATCAGATTTACTATGTGCTCTGCAGCCAAAGATGGAGAAGCTCTATACAGTCCGTAAAAACTAGACCTGGAGCTGACTGTGGCTCCGATCATGTGGCTTCTTGTTGCAAAATTTAGCTTAAGTTGAAGAAAGTAGGGAAAGGCACTAGGCCACTCAGGTATGACCTAAATCATACCCCTGATGAATATACAGTAGAGGTGACAAATAGATTTAAGGAATTAGATCTGATAGATAGAGTGCCTGAAGAACTATGGATGGAGGTTCGTAACATTGTACAAGAGGTAGCAACTAAAACCATCCCAAAGAAAAAGAAAGGCAAGAAAGCAAAATGGCTGTCTGAGGAAGCTTTACAAATAGCTGAGGAAACAAGGGAAGCGAAAGGCAAGGGAGAAAGAGAAAGATACACCCAACTGAATGCAGAATTCCAGAGAATAGCTAGAAGAGATAAGAATGCCTTCTTAAATGAACAGTGCAAAGAAATAGAAGAAAACAATAGAATAGGGAGGACCAGAGATCTCTTCAAGAAAATTGGAGCTGAAATGAAGGGAACATTTCATGCAAAGATGGGCATGATAAAGGACCAAAATGGCAGGGACCTAACAGAGACAGAAGAGATTAAGAAGAGATGGCAAGATTACACAGAAGAACTATGCAAGAAAGAGCTTAACGTCCTTGATAACCACGATGGGGTGGTCACTGACCTTGAGCCAGACATCCTGGAATGTGAAGTCAAATGGGCCTTAGGAAGTCTGAGCAACAACAAAGCTAGTGGAGGCGACAGTATTCCAGTTGAGCTATTCAAAATCCTAAAAGACGATGCAGTAAAAGTGCTTCACTCAATATGCCAGCAAATTTGGAAAGCTCAACAGTGGCCACAGGATTGGAAAAGGTCAGTTTGCATTCTGATCCCAAAGAAGGGCAATGCCAAAGAATGTTCAAACTACCGCACCATTGTACTCATTTCACATGCTAGCAAAGTGATGTTCAAAATCGTACAAGCTAGGCTTCAGCAGTATGGACCGAGAAGTACCAGAAGTACAGGCAGGATTTCGAAGAGGGAGAGGAACTAGATATCTATTTGCCAACATACGCTGGATCATGGAGAAAGCTAGGGAGTTCCAGAAAAACATCTACTTCTGCTTCATTGACTACGCTAAAGCCTTTGATTGTGTGGATCGCAACAAATTGTGACAAGTTCTTAAAGAGATGGGAGCACCAGACCATCTTATTTGTCTCTTGAGAAACCTATATGCGGGTCAAAAGCAACAGTGAGAACTGGACACGGAACCACTGATTGGTTCAAACTTGAGAAAGGAGTTCGGCAAGGCTGTATACTGTCGCCCTGCCTATTTTACTTATATGCAGAGCACATCATGAGAAAGGCGGGGCTAGATGAATCACCAGTTGGAATTAAGATTGCTGAGAGAAATATCAACAACCTCAGATATGCAGATGATACCACTCTCATGGCAGAAAATGATGAGGAATTAAAGAGCCTCTTGATGTGGGTGAAGGAGGTGAGTGCAAAAGTTGGCTTGAAACTCAACATTAAGAAAACTAAGATCATGGCATCCAGTCCTCTCATTTCCTGACAAAATGGATGGGGAAGAAATGGAGGTAGTGACAGATTTTATCTTCCTGGGCTCCAAAATCACCGCAGTTGGGGACTGCAGCCAAGAAATTAAAAGACTCTTGCTCCTGGGGAGGAAAGCTATGGCAAATCTAGACAGCAGACTAAAAAGCAGAGACATCACCCTGCCAACAAAAGTGCGTATAGTCAAGGCTATGGTTTTCCCAGTTGCAATGTATGGCTGGACCATAAGGAAGGCTGAGTGTCAAAGAATTGAGACCTTTGAATTGTGGTGCTGGAGGAGACTCCTGCAAGTCCCTTGGAATGCAAGGCGATCAAACCAGTCAGTCCTAGAGGAGATCAACCCTGACTGTTTTTTAGAAGGCCAGATCCTGAAGATGAAACTCAAGTACTTTGGCCACCTAATGAGAAGAAGGAATCCCTGGAGAAGAGCCTAATGTTGGGAACAATAGATGGCAGAAGAAGGAGGGGACGGCAGAGGATGAGGTGGCTAGATGGAGTCACTGAGGCAGTTGGTGTGAGCTTGAGTGGACTCCGGGGGATGGTGGAGGACAGGAAGGCCTGGAGGAACATTGTCCATGGGGTCACGATGGGTCGGACACGACTTTGCGACTAACAACAACAACAAACAACAATTATTGGTATAATACTTATGCTTCTATTGTCAGATACAACTCCCGACAGAAGCACAATATGCACATGTGCTGACATGGCAGCCACTTCATATTATGGCAATGTATACTTTGCTGAAATCATGCCATTAATATGATAATTGACGAGCAAAGTATACACTGAGAATGAAACCATTTGTCCATTCATTAGGTGGAAAGAATATTTCATAAAGGTGTGCACGTAACTCACTGTTATGAGTACCTATTGCTCAGAAATAACACTAGGGGGTGCTTCACTCACATTTTTCAACTGAAGCTGAACTTCCAATAGGGCGGGTATTGGTTTTGCTTGAGTAAGGGGTGGTGCTTAGCTACGTGCTATCTGGAATACATAGTCTGACCCATAGCTTTAGTTTCTGCTTAAATGACTTACTTTGTTCCATCTTGAGTGCCTCAGATAGCTGTGCTGGTATTTCTTTGCTCAAGAAATATGCTTCAATAGTGTGTCAGTCTTAGGTGGAGTCATTTGAGAAGATCAGAGGACAATTTTTGTTATCCAGGCTGTTTTCAGCGCCAGGGATAAATACAACAGGACCCCATATCCATGGGATAAGTTCCAGCACTCCCCCCCTCAGCAGATGTCTGAAACAACAGATAATTGCTAATACTATATGTACTACATATTTTTCATATATATTTATTTTTTCACAATTGCAAGGACAGATTTGTTCTTATTATACAACCCCAGCATCCTGTTTTTCTTTCTCTTATTAAAGTGAAAATTTTCATTGAAAGGAAGCACTTTACGACTTCTCTTTTGGATGGAGGTCAACCATGGTTAAACTGAAAATTCAGTAACTGAAACAGTGGATCCGAAGGTCCTGTTGTACTTGTTTCTTTATTTAAAATATTTTAATACTATCTTTGAAGGCAAAGCCTTTTCAATACAGCCCACAAAATATAAAACAATGAAAATAAAATACAATTAATTAAAGCATGACAAACTTGACTTTGGTTTTAAACAATTGGCAACAGTTAAAACTGCGGTGTATGAAAAGTAGTTTTTAGTTTAGGTAACAGCCAAACAGTCTATATCATTAAAGCTCATCTTAAAATGTAAAGAGAGGGAGGCCAGTTATACCTCTTGTGGAAGAACATTCAATGGATGGAGCCATTGGCAGGAAAGGCCCTTTTCTCTTGATGGACTATAATGCTCTTGAATGGAACATGTGTGGCCATTCTCAGAGTCTGAGTAGGTTTAGCCAGTCCTTCATATAACCAAGCCACTTGGAATGTTGGAGGGAATCCCATGGCTTGGCAGCAGATGTTGGAGAGGTGATGACAGGGCTGTGTGCATTACAGAGCTAGCCTGCTGCCCTTAGTTTCAGCGCAAGTTGTCCCTATTCCTTCACCAGTGCTAAAGTGAGCTTCCAGTTGGCCTCTGTACATGGAATGGAGGAGAAAACAACTTGTCCCTTGCCCAAGGCAGCAAAATATCATGTTGGCCAGCCCTGATCGCCAAATACTGATGAAACCAATATAAGTGAAGGGGGGAATTGCTCACCAAGAGCCACTGTTGACAAGCAATTCTGCACATTTTTTTTCCAATTTATTGCTGTAAACATCCATCCAAAGTTTGAGCTGTTTTGCAGAAAACACGCAATCTATCATCTACCAAATTTGTTAATAGCTTTGCATTCCATTTGCTTCCCTAGTTCAAATATTTAATCCCAGTTTTGTTCACTGGGGATTTCTTAGGTTTTGGTTTCCCAGCTATGGTTTCACTTGGTGCAGTCCTCTGGTTCTCTCATTTGGGGAAGTCTGTCCTCAATATGATGAAATATAAGTCAGAAAAACTGCCTGCTGGTGGAACTTAAAAGCCAAAGGTTAAGGAAAGCAGCACACACACACCCCTCCGGGCAAATGCAAATGCCTTACCAGATGTCCCAAAAAGTAACTATGGAATGTTGAATCAAACTCTTTCGGCCTGAGCCATGAACTAGATGCACTTTTAAACCAACCCAGTGCCTTGAAAGTCAGAAAATTTTGGCAGTGCTAATGCAGGTCAGAACAAAATGAACTTGTTTTGTTAACATTTTAATTTACCTTGACTCTCTATTAAGGATGCTAATAAATACAATTAAAACCATTAAAGCCATAAAAATGGAACATTAAGAATGTCGGTATAATTGCTGACAATAAAGTAGCAGAGATGAGGCAAAGTATTCCTAACCTCAGCTCAGTTAATAAACATTTGGAGGGTGTGGGTTAGCACTAAGCCATGTACTGGCTTCCAATGTTTTTTTAAAGCAATTTATCCCCCTTTCTGCTGTCATCAATTATTTCAGGCCCTAGATCCACAATGAGTCTTCAGAATACTAAATGTTTGTCCAATGGATGTACTACCATCTGCACATCTGCAGTGTACCCAGCCATTCCTGCCTCACAGAGATTTTTATTAAATAAGAATAAACAGATTCACTGTGATTCCTCCCATCTCCCATGAATTGTCATGCTGTCTCCCTGTTTCCAAAACTAAACAGGGAATGGGCACTGCTGGTCCCAGATCCAGCTGAATGGAGAAGCTGTGCTGAACTGTGGAAACCTTAAAACAGACCATTGATTCTCTCTGTGATTTCAGAAAACTAATCCTATCATGCAGGAACTGGGTTCAGAGGACTCAAGAGACCCACAACTGAAAGATTTCACTGTGGCTTCTTGTGTCAAGTGAATATGCTTGAGGATTTGCCCCAGGCTTCAGAGTGAACTTCATGGCCATGCAGTGCCTCAGATATGAAGCTGCCAAATCCAGATCCAGAGCACCAGGCACACTGCAGCAGTGCGTCTGACCAATGGCGGGGTGGTATAAGTGCCTTGGAAATGCCCTGTGGCTATCTGTTTGCATGTGCTGATGCAAGGAGAGTACACAGCCCCAGGTGCAGGTGCTGGCTGGAGGTGATAGGAGATGTAGTCCAAAAATGTCTGGAAGGTGCCTGGCTAGGAAAAGCTGGCTTAGGTTGCCGAAGCAGGCTGCAGCTGCACCTGCATGTTGAAGAGATGGACGTTACAAAGTGACTTTATTTTATGTAAACAAACTGATCCAGCCATTCCTGGAAACTTGCCAATATGCTGTGCTTGAAGTGGCAGTCTCCCCCCATCTCTGTCCCTCACCAACAACATTCTTTCCATCCATTTGTTCTGAAGTGTGAAGGATTTAACAGTTTGGTGAAGCTTGCTGCTCCTTCTCAGGGACCCTGTTCACCCCAGGCAATAAAAACATTGTCAACTGGACTGCTGTTGTTCTGAGGCTGAAGGCAGCTTTGTAAGGAGTGCTGCAGATATCTTACCATCTTTGTTTTGTGCGCCTTGAATACTGTGCAGCACCAGGCTGGGAAAGATTGCTTTTGGGATGATGCGGCTCCTGTGTTCCTTGGCCCCCAGTTCAGGGCTGGTCCCCTTTGTACCTGCAAAACAACTCAGCACTGACCCTGCTGCTAGAGCCAATGCAGGACTTTTTCCTCAATTTTGCTTTCTCTTTGCCTCTGCTTTTCTTCAGTTCATGTCTCTATCCCCTAATCTTTCCACAAGGCCAGTCCTTTCAGCCAGCCACCTATTTTTTCCATTTTCTTTGACTTCCCCTGTAGAACATGCACCTCTCTCACTATAGCATAATTCATTTTATTTGCCATGAGAGTCTTCCTCCCTCTGCTCCTCTTCCAGTTCCTGGGTTCACTACTTATTTAACATCCTCTCTCAACCATCTTGGCTCTTGACTTTTTGCCCACTAGCTTCCCTTTGCCATTCAAACTTTTGCCTTGCCTTGTTTATACTACAAAGCTCTCCCATGTAAAGTTCTATCCAAATTGATCTCATTCCCTTCCCTCACAAAGCTTTGCTGTGCATATTTTGAGAACTTTAGTACTTGAGCATGTGAAAAGTTCTTGAATATTGCACTAGCTAAGCCAATTGGCATCAAAGTTTCCACCGCCACAAATGCAATGTGATATAAATATTATGGTGACCAGTGGGAGAAGGTAGCATCTGCTTATGATTAGCTACAAAGGACTAAGGGCAAGAATTTGAAGCAGGAGGAGTTTACATGGAAGTTCAAATTGCTCCAATCAGTATAAGTGGAAGTGGGACAGGCACTCCCCACAACCCCTTGAACAGTCTTCATCTTTCAGCTCTGCTTATACGTCCCAAAGATATTCAGCAATTTCTTCCCCGCTTTATCTTAGAAAAAGGAGATGGGACAGTCACAGGCATGGGGCTCCCATGAAAATGCAAGCTATGTCTTCTGCTCCACGGCAATGATGCAGCCAGTGCCTTCCCACTAGTTTGAAATTCAGGCTATGATCTCCAATAGAAGATGCTGCCACTGCCACTTCCCTGAATATGGTGCCCTGCTTCCTGGTCCCCTGTTCCAGAGGCAGGGCTGGTATCAAAGGCAGGAATGGGCAGCCACCTGCCAAAGGGCCACACTCCAGCAGAAGTCACCTGGAAGGACCCCCTGGGCTAGTAATCTATTTATTCATTCTACTTGAAAGCTGTCAGATTATTTATTATTTATTAATTAAATGCTTTTCTATCCTATCTCTTACAGAACGTCTCGGGAAGGCTTACAATCAATAAGTACAATAAAACAAAGCTCTCTGTCATAAAGCTCTCTGGGCGGCTCACAACATGTTATACAACTATTAAAACAATACAATTCATAATATGTTTAAAACAGCCCATGATATAAAAACCAGCCATAGACATAAAATCAATAATAAAAATAGACATAAAATTTAACAATGAATTGAAATATTTAAAATAATGTTAATTAAAAAGCAAATTAAAACATAAAGTACAAGAGAGAAAACCTGGTGCTAAAATCAAAATGTCACGGCGGCAAAACACCCAGTTGGGTTTTTAGAGCAAGCACCAGAGTGTGCTGATAGATCGCAGGATTATTTACATACTACTCAACAGGCCAACCTATGGGGACTTCGTTGTTATTGCTGTTAAGTGATGACTGCTTTGAGCCTCTTCTGTGAACTTGTGAACAAACAGCTGCCTCTCATTTTATTCTTTTGCTTATTTTTCCTTTGCATGTTGCTCCATAGCCCTTGCTAAGAACTCACTGTTTTTGGCTACTTGATCAGTCTTGGAACCAGATAAACTTCACAGAAAGCAGTTCAACCATCTTCTCTGGTGGGAGGTCTGAGGGAAAGGAATTTGGGAGAAGTACCAAAAAATGAAGAACTGGAACATGATGGGAGGGGATGCCTCCTGCACCTTTCCCTTGGCCAATATGCCAAGGCCAGACTGTAGAAGTGTGACTCAAGTCACTGAAGCAGAAAGAATCGGGCAGTCTCTATCATGGCACTCCCCCTTTAGGGTCTCTCACTTTCCTTACTGCTGCGTATGTATTCTAAGCATTGCCTATGATGGGGTGCTGACCCTCTCTCATCCCACAGGCCAACTTCAGTTTCCAAGAAGATTTTGAGAGCTACATTCCACTGATGGGAGGGACAGGCAAGAGGTGTGAGGCCGACCCCCCTAATACCAGAAATACCAGCATATTTTAGTTTAAAGCCCCTGCTACCAGTAACTAAATCTTAGCATAGGAATTTCAGCCTTTTGGGATGGAAAAGATATATAGCCTATCCCTCCTGTATCTGGAAGGGGATTGATTTCTCTCTCACCTCTGGAGCATCAGAGAGGAACACAGCTGGAGATGGGATCTGGATGGCATAGAGCAGCCTTCCCCAAGCAGATGTCCTTGAGCTGAGTGGGACTCCAAGTGTACCTCAGGCAACACATCTGTGGGTATCCTGAACTAGAGAACATTTGCCCCCTCGGAGATTCTCTGTGTCAAAATAGTTTGTTTCCTATTTCAGTCATCCCTGTGTCTGTTATAAAGGAATTTCTGCAGGTTTGATTGCATGGCAGACCTCCAGATGTTTCATCTACTACTATCATGTATGGGATGAAGCCATCTGAATCATTTGTCTGGACTGTTCATTGAATCACAAAAGTACTTCTTTGGCATGAGGCATATTTTAAACGTCTGCTTTCTGGTATTGTGCAGTCTGATGGTTTTAATGCTCAAACTCAAATCTGTGTCTGCAACATGGTTCATTGTACAATGTGCGAATGGGTTACTGCAGTCTGGATCCTTCTTTTCACAAGTTCACATGTTGTACTTTGCAAGTAAGGGGCTACACCTGGATGCCCCTGAAATGCCTGCATCTTGGAAGTGTCATGTATGGATATTCTTATGGGCAGCAAGTTTATTTTTACCACCTCATTCACAGCAAGTCTCAGGCCATGATTCCAGCAAGGAGGATTTATTAGGGGAAACATTCATATAATATAATATTTTACATTCACATCATTCTGCGGACCAAGCCTGTTCCTGGAAAATGTCATGTATGTGGGAGTTTTGAAAATAGCCACTTCTTTGAAAAATATATTTCAGTGCTCTTGAACTATGTTAGAGATTTATCATAAAAAAGCCAGTTGTTCAAATGTTTTCAGAAGCCACACTTGCAACTTCAGTTTTTTATTGACAGAGTGATAAGGCCCTCATGTCTTACCTGCCTGCTCTAACCACTAGCAGGAGGCAAGCTATGAAACAGGTCGAGCAGGTTACAGCTGCTTAAGACACTGTGTGTGTATGTGTGTGTGTACACATCTGTCTCCAAGATTCTTCCTTTCAAGCCTGCAGGCTTTGACCTGCTAATAGGTGCCCAAACAGGGAGTCATCTGTCACACAGGTATGCAGCATTATCAAGTAAGAAAGACTCCACTGCAGCAATTGCTGCTTATCACATACTTCAGCCTGTAATTTGAATGTTATTCCAACAGCGTGTTTAGAAGTGTAATGGAATCTGACCAGTGTGAAATATTACATTCTCTATTTTTCTTATTGAATTGTGGATGGCAGGAATTCTCGAATTCCTTGTACCAAGTACTTACCTGCACAGGTGTCTGGAATCCTCTTCAGTTCTGCCATAACTAGAGGGAGCATTTTACAACCTTGATCTGAAGATAAACACTGTTCACAGATTTGGGATACAATCAAGTTCTTTCCTCTCTGTTCTGCTGTTACTGACAGCAACACTTAGCACCAATTTTATAACCATTTTAGAGCCATAGGGGTGGAGTGTCGTTCTGCTGCCTGCTAATTTCAGGAAGTGCAGAACTAGAGGAACACCCCACAAAGGGTGGCACTCCACTAGCCTCTCCTTTAAGAGCTCCAGTGAGGGACTGAGTACATGGCAGTCCCAGAAAAAGGCCAGCCCATTAACATGCATCTGCTCCAGTCCATATGAAAGTTGGTTGTGGGCATACATGTATATAAACAATGAGCTAAAGTTACCCCATATTTGGAATATGGAAAATGTATGTGCCCAGAGTTTCCTAGACAAGAACACATGCAGTGTGCTGAGATTCCTGTAAGGAAAATCTCTTGTTCTTGGGTAACTGGGCAGTTGGCGTTTTGTACAGTATCATGCCTGTTCCCACCCCAGTCCCTGAAGTTTACTGAACTCCCTTAAAAGAATCAGGCACATGGCACAACACTTTGTATAGATGAGCTGTTATGCCATAGCATCTTGTGATGGGACTTCCCTTCCCTTCCCTTCCCTTCCCTTCCCTTCCCTTCCCTTCCCTTCCCTTCCCTTGAGGAAACATGTTGTGTCTTCATGCCAAAGAAAACAGTCACAGCCCCACTCCCTGCAGGTATATCCATTTGGGATCACCTTCCATAGCATTCCTGCCCACATTACTGAGTCTAGCTTTCTGATTTTTGTGGCCCACCCGCAGATGCAGTCAGCAGGTTCAGAAATCCATTTTGGGAGAGGAACATCTCTTTTGCTCTAAGTCCAAGTTGCAGCAAAAACAGAAACAATATTATATTATAGGCAAGCCACCAAACCATTGGAGAATTTGTTTTACTTTAAAAAGGATTGGAATGAAAGATGATCATTTGAACAGAAAGGAGCAGGATAATGAGATTGAATATACAGGGGAAAGTCTCTCCATTCGGGCAATGTTAAGTGTGCAATAATTGCTGAAATCATGCTTTTGAAATAGTAAGTGATATTTTCTTGTTGTGTTAAAAATATTAAAATAACATTTAAATTTTTCCTGCATATTTGTGTCATGCCACATGTTGCTCATTACCTTCATAAAAAGCATCTTCATACAGGAAATAGTATGTGAAGGTGGAAATGCCCAGGTAGTGGGCGTTTTTGCTCTGGACATTATTGCTCATTATCTATAATATGTTTTACAGTGGGCAGAAGTTGAAAAAAATGTATGAAATTTTGCCATCAGATTTCCTTCCTTCCTTTCTTCCAAAAATCAGTTCTGTGTTTTCTGAGCAGTCATAAGGCAGTGCGTACCTATTCTGTCTTTCTCTCAACAGATTTTTTTTCTTGGTAAGGTTAAAAAAAGACAGAAGAAGTGGGAAAGCATGGAAGGATTACAAATGGAAAGACAGCATCAAAAGTCCTTGTAAGATTCCACATTTGTCACAATGAAATTGTGGTATAAAAGCCCCATGTACCCTTTGCTTTCCATTTTCCTTTCTGTATATCATTCCAGCCTTTGATCAGCTGGTCTCCAAGTCAACGAACAATACGTTAGAACAATACAAAGAACAGAACACAACAAAAATTATGAAGGGTCTTTCCCCCCCTCTGATTGACTACAGAGGCCGGAGTGTGATTTCCTTCAGATCTAGAGTCCCAGGACAAGTGACAAGTCACTAGGACATTGTTCTTTCTGGCAGCAAGGCAAAAAGCAAGCTGCTCTTTCTCTGGCCAACCCCATACCAACCCCAGTTTTTGAGGAGCCCCATAGGCATGATGCCTTCAATGGGACCCCTCCCTCAGGGAGTCTACCTTTTTAGCACCATCTTCACCAATGGCCGCTGCTGATTCGTTCTACCACCTGCTGGCTCGCTTGCCAGAGAGCAAGGAGAAGGCAGCATCTACTGCTTCTCTGTTCCTGTGCCACCATTGGCTGGGCCAGAGCAAGGGCAGATGAACAAGGAATTGCCATTGTGAAGAGGAGGAGCGAGTCCAAGTGGTTCTTGTCAGGGTGCCCTTGCCACAATGTGGTCCTTCGGCAGGTGGCTGAGCATGGGCACCCTGTCACGCTGACTCAGTGGATGAGACAAGGCTTCCAGTCTCCTTTGCCATGATGGCCATCCTGGGAGAGAGACAGATGAAGCCTTCTAATCACCCCTGTTCCTCTGCTTACAGTAGAGGCCAAAGTGACCTTCCCTGTCTTCTGCTGCCCCAGAATTCAGTTGGTGAATACCCTCCATTCTTCATTCTAAGATGTTACTTCTACCGTTTATTTTTCTTTATTTTTCAAACGAAGAAATCTTCTCTCCAGCACAAACCATCAAAATAATGGAACAATTTATGGCCAGAGCTATATCTACTGAAAGGTAAAAACAGTATCAGCAATCATATGCATGTTATGGGTAGTAGATTACAAATCATTTAAAATCTGACAGTGCTCCTCTCCATGTGCATCTTTGTCTTTTTTCACTTATGAAATAAATTTTAATTATTTGAATTACTAACAGTTTTAAAAATATTTTATCTTTTGTGGGTCTGAAATAAGCTATTCACTGGTGAAGCCAGCAGGACTATTTGCGAGTTAGTGGTTTCTGGACTGCAGCCATAATCCTCAAAATGGCACATTCATTTATAAACAGCGATTACTGCATATCTCCAGTTACGTAGTATTTTCCCCCTCTAAAACACCATAGTGAATTGTTGGCTTCTTTAGGAATGAATAGGAAAGATTATGCTGAGGAATGGCTGGGAAATCAAACTATTGGAAAGGAGATTAAAGTGAACTTGTGCTTTTATCCACAGGAGGAATGCAAATATTTTGAATATCTTTGACCCTTAAGATGTCTCAAAGCAATCCTCATCTGAAGAACAGTCTTAGTGTGCAGAACCCGGTGGGAAAGAACAGTCCAGTATTATAAAGTTCTTCCTAACAGGAGATACATAATGAGAAAAGTATGTATATAAGTCAATAAATAAAGTCAGTATATAAGTCAGTATATAAGTCAGTATATAAGTCAATAAAGTCAATAAATAAAGAAGAATTTGATATTCACTCATTGGTTATAAAGATATCCCTTAATAATAAAGTACAGAACAGAATTTTGGTGACATTTCTCCTGAAAAATGGTATCAGGGTGCTGACATATTTAACTATGAGATCTCATCCATTGGTAGGGCAAACTGGATCTTTTCATCCCAATAAATCCTCCAACTGAGTGAAGTCTCTGAGTGCAGAGCAATTTAAAATTTGGTTCTTGCAATTAGCAAAATTGCCAGGTCTGGTTTGATTGTCCTTTCCTCTTCCCTGCATCCCATGATAATTTTCATGGAGCCTCATTGAAATGTACAAGAATCAAGCAAAGCAAGGAGTGCCTGTGGGTGGCTAATGTCCATTTCAACAGAAGAGCCTTCTTCATGTCACCAGGTGTGTTGGATTACAACTCCCATCATCTTCTGAGTTTGTGCAAGAGAAATTTCCAATGGATTGTGCTTGATTGCTCACAATTGTATGTCTATGGTTCTGCCACCAGAGGTGAAAGTCTCATGAGAAGGGACACCATTTACTGCTCTAGTACAGGTGCAAAGTGACTCCAGTTGGCATTTTGACTCTCATGATCTTTTGAGAAGGCTATTCTTTGGACACCCTCACTTTCAGAAGACAGGTGGTCAAAACTAAAAGACTTCCTTCGCAACATTCATCAGCCAGAGGCCTGTCATATCTATAATAATCTCTTTGGCAAGCTTCCTGAAAACCAGAACATCTCCTTTGCCTTTATTCTATCTGGCATATCTTAGATAATGATCATTTGTGTTTGTGTTTAACTGATTCTGTTGTGACTATCTTTTATTACACTGATTTAACTGTCTCTTAGGCATTCACCTTTTAATTAGTTAACTAATTTTCATTGCTTATCTATTTAAATATTTATAAACCACTTGTCCCCCATTTCTGAACAGCTTTCAAGGGTTGTGCATTGCTGTCATCTAAATAGGAGGGAATTGAGGCATAGATCACTGTGGCCAGACCTGCCTATCCGAGATTCAGCTAAAGGAATAGAAGCTGGTATGTTTTTAGTAGTGATATAGAAGGAGGAAGTTTGACAAGTTCTGCTTTCCAGGGTGTTGTGTTGTAGCACTGTGATGGGAGAAGCTTTGCCCATTTTTCCCTTCATGCGGCTATCAGTGCAACAGTGGTGAGTAACATAAAAACAGCAAACCAGCCATACAGGCTATAGATGCTAATCTAGTTAAAGATCACTCTGTTCTCTTTTAACCCTACTTTGACAACTTTACATTTGGAAATCCCAAGTCCACATCTGACCTCGCTCTGAGGAAAGGGTTCTCAGCCTTAGTCTCACAACTGTAACACAGAGGTGTTAACAGTGACCTACTTACAGGGCTGTTGTAAGAAGTTATGATTTGAAGTATATTGTGGTCTCACATTAATACCAAGCATTCTTATTGTTTACCTGAATCCTAGTTGTAGCTGAATGTTACACTGCTCAATGCACAAAAGACATTTTATACAGTCATTTGCATGGCAATGCCCTGAATGTTTTTGCAGGTCTGCAATAGTACCCAAATTCAAGGAATGAACCTGTAAGCATCTGTGCAAAAGGATTGCCATCCCCTCCCTTCCACCCCCTTGGTTTCGGTGAAGAAATAACTCGCCTTCTTTTTTTAGAGAACGATGTATATGTCTGCCATAGCTGTGACTCACATGTAAAATATTTCATTTGTTTAATTGCATGGCAGAGTAAACAGATGTAGAATTCCACATGCCTCCAGGCAGTCTGAGTTTCAGCTTTGGACTTTGCTATCTAGCTTTTTACACGTCCTCCCTCCCCCTCCCTCTTGTTTACAGTCCTTATGTGTGCATTGCTAAAATTGCATGTGTATGTGTTCCTAGTGAAATAATGAAATTCAAAAACATCAAGTGGGCAGCTTTAAGCAAGTGCGTCTCACAATTTACATGGGCATCTTGTCAGTCCCAGGTGACTGCAGTTGGACCAAAGAGTAATGTACAAACAGGAAAAGGAAGAATGAGCTACATAATGACATTTATCTCCAAAGTGACTTCAACCCAAAAGGAAGACACTGTTGGACCATTTCATATCCAACTGAGCAAGGCGTCTTGCTATTTCACAACTGCAACAAAGAGGTTTTCTCATATTCTTACTGGATATTTTTTGTGATGTTTAGTATGACTAGTGGGAAAAAAGTCAGCACAGAATCATGGAGAGGGAAGTGGAACTGCTTGTTGTAGAAACAGACTGAAATGGTGGGGAAAAGTGAGACAACTGGAACTCAGAGGAGAGGAGGGGGCTGGTGAATCTATTTATTTTGTGATTTGTTGTTCATCCAGAGGTACCTCATAGAAACCTTTTCATTGTTCCTTGTCTTGACTGTTTTTATACTTTGAATGCCACCCTACATTAAATTTGTATGTATCAGTTTGTATTTGTCTTTCAACTACCAAAATTTTAACTCTATGCATCTAATATACTGATTATAAAACTATTTCAAAGCTCATGTTGTCTTCTTTCAGTTTAAGTGGGAGTGTAAAACCTGGCCCAGTATTAAGCAACTGAGAGCTGCACATCAAGTGGACCACACTTGGGTAGCAAAAATGGCACCACATACACAAGAAGGAGCTATCAGTAGGTATCGGGACCCCACAGACTGCAGAAGTATGAACCCATGTCTCAGTGTATAACTTCAAGCACAGCCCAAATAGGACGGATCATGTTCAGTGGTCACAGAACACTGAATGCCTTATGGAAGTAGGAAATTGTGGGAGGGCATGGGATGGAGACTGCTAGAAGAAGTATGGCCAGGTTGCACACTAAAGCGGAGCATTCCAGTGCCACAGCTTGTTGTTAAATGTGAGCCCAGAGACTGTGAATTTTGGATGTGTTTGACAAGCCATCCAGAACCCACAAGCTGTTTTAGAGTTGCCAATAGCATGTTAGCCACCACTGTAAGTCACTCTTGCTGACTTTGCATGTAACAACAAATGATGGTATGTTCCTGCTGCCATCAGAACAAGAAAACTTGCAGGGAAATTCATTAATGGTAGTTTTTCATTATGTTTGAACTGCAACAGTCTGTTGCAGGTCTAAGCTGTATCTATTTATGACAGTTTTAAGAGGACAGGCAAGCCTCTAAGTACACACTTAAGGCTGCATTCCTTGGCACATTTACACTGGAATAAATCCCACCCAGTAAGACTTTCTTCTTCTGTTCAGTAAGCAGCAAAGTGCATTCATGATGATCATGGTGTTATGAATGCTGAATCAGAGTTTTGGATTTGGACAAGAAACATTTGCAATGCATGGGAGCAGAGACAGAATAACTCATGAATTCCTTAACTGTCCTTTCCTTCCTTCACTTTCACTGGAAAGTGAAATCCAATTTGGAATTTCTCTCTCCCACCCCTGCCAATGTAAAGAGCATGTAAGCAAGGTCTCTCTAGATGAGCAAAACAAAAGAAGCTGCAGTTCTAAGACAAAGGGTGTGTCCATATGGAACACTAAGCCAGGATTTAGCACTCTGTGGATAAGCCTTTACAAGTCTGGCAAAGCGTTAGGTTCACATGAACCCTCCTTACCTGTCTCTCTCTCAGACAGGAGGACTTAATCAGGTTCCACCTTCTATGATTTGTGGTATGTTGTATAAAAACCAGCAGCAGTGGTTTAAAACAAATTGATTGGAATAAGCTCAAACATATTCTGATGTCTGACAAGCTGAAAAACCTTTTTCAGAAAAACTTCTGATCAGATTCTGTCTATATACTAGGTCACAACATAAACTCTGGTTAGACAAGCCAGAAAACAGTCCAGGGGTTATAGCTGTCTTGTTTAACTAATGCCCAGAATGCATTTTAAAGTACAATTCCTCATTTGTATTTAATAACAAACCAGGAATCATAGGAACTTTTCTCCCAGTTATGTGGGAGGAGGACAGAGAGGAGACTGTGAGCCCCAGACTTTGCTTGCACTTTCAGGGGCTTATCTGCATAGTGTTAACTCCTAATTTAGTATCATATGTGAACCAGGCCAGAGACCATGTAAGAGAACCTTAAGCTTTGGTAAACTTAGTGGATATGGGAGTAACTTTCTCTGGAAAACTCATGTGGGACAGAGGACTTGTTTTGCTGGAGAATTTTGTGCTTCCATTTATGTTCAACTAGTATGTGTATAAATACAGTCAAATCCTGTGTAACTATTAACTTTCCCTTCTAATTAGTTAATGTTTTCCATTGGTCCTGCATCGCTGTCTTCAATATGAACTTTTAGGATTCATCTGTTCCATTTGGTTTCTGCCTGGCACCTAATCTAACAGAATTTAGGTCTGCAGTGCATGTGTGCATGCGTGTGTGTGTGTGTGTTGAAAAATGGCACCCATGGTTGTGATCAATTCCATGTCTTTTAGTCCTGTTGAAAGCAGAGCAACAATAGTCTTTCATCCTACTCCACAATTTGAATTAGATGATCTTTGGTGTTCCATTTTTTTCCCTCCAGTACAGAATTTATTCCAGTGAATTAAAATCAGAGGCATATATGATTCTGATGTTCCATAAGATATCCATACACCACCCTTAGGGACTGCAGGTGGCACAGTGGTTTAAACTGCTGTGCTGTTGGGCTGGTTGATTGAAAGCTCACCGGTTCGAATCTGCACACGGGGTGAGCTCCCGTGCTCCGTCCCAGTTCCTGCCAACCTTGCAGTTCGAAAGCATGCAAATGCAAGTAGATAAAAAGGTACGACTTCGGTGGGCAGGTAACAGCATTCCATGCACTTCGGTGTTTAGTCATGCCGGCCACATGACCATGGAGACTGTCTGCAGACAAACGCTGGCTTCCTTGGCTAGGAAACGGAGATGAGCACCGCCCCCTAGAGTCAGGCATGACTGGACTTAATGTCAAGGGGAAACCTTTACCTTTACCTTAAGAAGCAAGAGTCTAAAAATCCCAAGGGTTGCTTGATACACAATTTTTTTTCATTCTCAGTTGTCAGGAGAGGGGGCATTACAGGCCCCATTCCTGCAGGAAAAAGAAAAGCCCCCAGAGGTTGCCCCAGAGGTTGCCGAAGCCTCTTTCCAGGCTCGGAGATGGAGAGGGACATTCTCCAACAGAAGTGGGCCATTTCCTCTGCTGCTTGGATTGCAGTACAGGCTTTCCCAGGAGTGGGGAGAAACTTCAGCAGCCAGCATGAGGACTCCGAAGGCTTCACGCACTGTGATCCTACAGTATGTCTGTCTGTCTTTTTAGAAGTCAGTCCCACTACTGGGTTCAGTGGGTTGCAATTCCAGGTCGTGCACAGGATTAGAGGCCCTGACAGCTGAAGGGCAGGGCGGCAGGGAGAAGTAGCAGCCAGCTGAACACTGGAGAGCGGCTGTGAGGCTTTGTGTCCAAATAAACTCAAGTCCTGAGCAACTATTAACACAGCGAGAGGGCTCTAAAGTAACAACTTAATCATAAGATCCAAGAGAGCAAATGAGCCCACTTTAATTACAATTTCTCAGAGGATATAAATAAATATGTGCTTTGGTTAGAATTCTATGCATGCTTAGGCAGAGAGAAAAGTCTTATAATTCCCCTTTGCAAGAAAAAGTTCTCCATTTCAGTCCCTGGCTTCTCCAGGAAGGGCTGGAAAGATTCCTGGGTGAAACTGTTGCTAGTTGATTGTGTAGATCAAAATAAATCCTATTTAGAGCAGGCCCATTGAAATAAATGGGAATTAAATGGGATTTTATCTCAAGGCTGCATCATCACCATCACCATCATTGGCCCCAGAGACTTTATAGGATGCTGGCTTGGTGGTTGAAGTTCACATGTATGCCCCTATTACTCTGATATGAATCACTGGTGCTTGGTGTAGGTTGTACAGCGCTGGTGTAGAACAAAGGCATCAGAAAGTAGATCAAGACCTCCTGGTGTATGGCTGGAGGACTTGCAATAGATTAACAAGACAGGTTAAACCCATAAAATGCAAAACACCGCTGATAATTATCAGCCAGCCAATCATACATACATGGAAAAGTCAATATAAGAATAAACCTTGACTGTTTTTATTGTTTCAATGCCATTTAATATTGACTATAATCTTGTCAACACAGAGAGATGTTTTACAGTATGCAGAATCTATTTTGTTTGTATGTATGTTTGATGGCTGCACATAGTTCAATAAAGCAGCAACAGTAATTCTGAAAACAAGATTGATTTAAACAAACACATGGTGTTACTGAAATGTTGCATCAAGGTAAAGAACTCCAAAAGACTGTTTGTATGAAGCAGAATTGACCCGGAGAGCAGAAGCAGGGTCACCCCAGAGTTGTTAGTCTCCTTCAGTGAGTGGCTGGAACTTTCCATACCTGAGTTGAATTGTAGCTGATGCAAGAGTCCTTTAGTTTTTCTTTGTCACAAATTCTGCCTTATGGTAACTGAAATCCTTCAACTAACAAGGTTTCTTGTCTCTCACATATTGGTTGTAAGCCTTAAAACCATTTCCTTCAGAGTAATCCACAGATGGAACTCCTCTAAGTCAATAGGTTGAGAATGACAGAAAAAAACAGCTTACTTGTGCACTTTCTTTGGGTTGTTCCTGTGCCACTGAGTTTTGCTTTATTAAAGAATATTCCTGGCTTAAATTTCATGCCTATAGCAGTCATTAGCATTCTCACTGCATTGGTGCCATATCTGATAACTGAGGCACCAAACAATGCAAGCAGACTGAATAAGGACATCTGAAAATGCCAAAGCTCCATCTGATTCTGATTAGAGAAATACGTGATGGAATATATATTCAGACATTTAGCATTGTTATTTTAATGTATGAATGAATCAAGACACAAATTCCCAAGTGGAGTTTCAGAATTCAGGCATACAATCTTTCACAGAGTCCTACTAGCTATGGGGGAGGGGGTGTTTGGCACCAATTTCACAGAACTGAGAGAGTTTAAGTTCTCTAACCATATTGGAGTCCCTGCTCCATCCTCAACCACAGCTGTGGGGAGGCAGATCTTAGATTTTCCCTTTTTAGAAGAACAAAGACCACCTTTTCTTTGCTGGCAATGGAAGGAAAATGTATAGATGTGATTTCCCAAGGATGCAGAGAGAGGCTGAGAGATTACTGGATTCAGTGGCTCTCTCCCAGTGATCAAGTTCAGATTTTTCACTTCCAGAGAGAAACGCACCACCAAGGGTTTGGTTTGATGGATTGCTGATCCACTGTATCCATGGCTTTGTGTCTAGTCTTGGAGGGTGGGATTCACTGCATCTTATGACACCTGCCTATGGGCTTATAAACCTCAAATGCTGGAGAGAAAGCTGCATTGAACTCAGTAGTACTGACTGTAAAAATGTATAGGATTGTGCCATTATGGTAAAGGCTCTAGTGCCTCGCTCAAGTCTATTTCAAGATAGGTTCTCAATGTTATATTCATTTTCAAAATATTTCTTAGTAGTAGTATTATCACTGATTTGATAGACTGTCCCATTCCCATAGGCTCTGAGCAGTTGATAACAATTTAAAACAAGAATAATTCAAATCTATATTAAGAGCAGCACATAAAATTAAACTAATCTGGGAAGGCCTGTCAGAAGGACTTTAACTCCCTCTTGAAAGTAACAATCTTATCTGATGCATCTCTCCAGCAGACCACTTTAAGGACAACCCCTGAGAATGTCTTCTGGGTAGCTGATATTAATCTTGTAGAAGCAAACTTCAGAAGATTATCCCCAGAGGATCATAGCAGGCAAGGCAGAATATATGGGCAAAGGTGCTTCTGTAGGCATTATGGACCCAAGACATGAAGGTCTTTAAAGGTAAATACCAACACCTTATACTGCACCCAGAAACCTCTATGATGCCCCAGAGACAGGCCTGGCTGTCATATTTTGCACTAGTTGTAGTTTCCAGGGTAGGCACAAGGGTAGCCCTACACAGAATGCATTGCAGAAATTGGACTTAGTTACCAGAAATCGTTCCCAGTGCATGCATGACTGTTTTTAGGTCATTCTCCTCCAGGAAGGGACACAGACACAGCTGAAGCTGATAACAGACACCCTTGACCACAGCGTCTATCTGTGTTGCCCTCTGAAAGTCTGGGTCAAGAATCACCCTCAAATTGCAAACATGGTCTTTCAGAGTGAGTGTATGACTGCATCCAGAACTGGGTGGCATACATCTAAACCTGGATTCGAACCCTTAACAGCAAGCACCTCCGTTTTATCTGGAATCAAATTAAATTTGTTTTTCCTCATCTAGCCACTACCAGCTTCAGGCAATCACTCAGTGAGACCTGTCTCTGGAAGAGGTAGCAGATGCTAGTAAGGAGAAATAGATCTGGCAGTCATCAGCGCATTGGCAACACCCAGAACCTGCTGAGGTTCAAGGAAAGGGCTGTGATCTTAGCCTTGACCAGGTAATGATCTGACAAAGCAAGACTGAGGGTGTAGAAACCTCAGACCAACTCTTCAGAACTGAATATGCCGCCCCGAGGCTTTGGCGATGAGTGCGACATAAAAATGCTATAAACAAACAAACAAACAAACATAGCATCAAGCATGTGTCCAGCTGTATGTGCAG
Source organism: Varanus salvator macromaculatus (assembly GCA_023646645.1). Classification (NCBI taxonomy): domain Eukaryota; kingdom Metazoa; phylum Chordata; class Lepidosauria; order Squamata; family Varanidae; genus Varanus; species Varanus salvator. Next base: position 14,555,968 of record JAIXND010000659.1, read on the forward strand.
GTCCAGGCTCATGGAGAAAGGCTCCGAGAAACTGAGAAAGGCTCATGGCTGTCATGGTCATAATGAATTTATGAGCAGTACTTGACAAACTACACTTGAAAGAAATCCAAGAACCTGAAGGAATCCAACACCAATTCCAAGACCTGTTTTTTGAGCTCAGCCAGAGATTCTGCTAGGCTACGAGGTGGTCCATATACCAGCACAGCCCCCAGCCTGTTTTTGGACCACAACTTCCAGTACATACACTCAATATATTTCAGTTCCTTGACAGGTACCTGGTCAAGGGATGGTATGGCTACAGATCACAGCCACACTGCCACCCCCTACTCCACCCACACCACTTTCTCTTTCCTGCTCCACAACACAGTAGCCAATCAGGAGGCCTGTTGCCTGTATTGAGTGACTCTTCTTCCTGCCAGGCCTCTGTGAGACAGGCCAGGTTGACGCTTCCATCCCTGACCACATCATAAATGATCACTGTTTTATTACCAACTGACCTGGCATTACAAAGGAGCAGTGAAAGGTGCTGAGAGTGGCTCAGACTGCTCTCCAAATTATCCCAGCTGGCAAGACAACCAGAAGGAGAGACTATTATAAGACACCGATTTCTCCGTTTCCTGCAACAATATTTCATCCTAGCAGCACTGTATCGCCCTTGGCCCTGAAGCATCTGAATGGCTGCCCCCTACATATAATTCCCAGATCATAACTAAAAGACAACAATAATTATTAACATAGCAAGCCTAAAATTACTTTTGACAATCTAAGGTGGTATATGCTAAAACCTGACCAAACGCCACATCCAGTCTGTCAGTTCAAATGGTATAGTGGATCTGCTCTCACCAATATCCTTACAAAACTAGAAAACTCCCCAGCAGGATCTCTCACTTCTAGCTGGGAGAGTCCTGCTGAAGCAACGCCCCAATGACAATGCTCTCCCCGCCAAGGCATTGGGGGGTACATTAAAGGATCTCCTACTCCTGAATGGTCACAGTTGTATATGTAACTTCTGAAATCTTAAATCAGGCTTATCTTGCAAAAGCAAAGAAAATATAGACCAACAGTATCTTGCACACAGAAACAAAAAAAATAGTCCATCCCCTAATAAAATGAGCTACTCTGAGGGTTCAAAGAGGGATACGTCTTCCTTAGTCAAATTCCTGTCTATACATAAAGCTTGCTTAATGAGGTTTCTTTTAATGCTTACTATTTTAAAGAAATGTTTTTCAGCCACCAGTCAGCTAGAAGCAATGTCCTGTTTCAGGGAACAATTTCAACCGAACAGGCATTTTTAATTCTACTAATTAAAAACGTCCCACTAATTCCAGTGGAAACAATCCAAACATCCGCTAAACGGCCCCCACTGGAATCAAGGAGACTTAAATTTTATTGTCTTTGGCTTTCTTTCTCATACAGATCATGGCGATGGTGGCCTCTCCCACTGCTGCACCTTGCACTGTGTGTTCTATTTAGTGGGCCATTTTCATGTGTCTAGACTAAGCCCTGGGCAGGGTGACAAAATAAAACCTGGGCACTAACAGGACTTGGCATAATCGGTCGGCTCCAGCCCTCTTTCTTCCCCACCACCCATCCTGGCACACCCCTTTTTATCCTACTGAGGACCAGTTATGGCCTCAGGGCTGGCATGATTCTTTCTGAACCAGGGAGTGGCTCAGCCTTCTGAGTGACAGTTCCAAGATCACAGGACATTAGAGCTGCAGCTCCAAATAATCTTCTCCCCTCCCCACACCCCCCGACTATGCTAGGAAGCCACCACACACTAGCTGGCATCTTCTTGGGGCAATTTCATGTGTTCCAGTGTGGCTCATCTTGGAGGTGCTGCAGTTGGAAACGTTTCCTTTCACATTCGTCTTACATGTGCTGCATAAAATTGTATTTCAAAACACAAGTTGTCTGCAACTTGTTTTTTCTTTCAAGATACAGCAGTTTTTCTCCTCAGATTAAAAAAAAAAAGAATCACATGGTATTGTGGCTGATTTTAGCTTTTTAGATGTGAAAGAGAAGTATTCTGCATGTGTCCAAAAGTATTTTTTTTCTGTTGTTAGTGTTTCTAGCCCTGGGAAAGAAAGCAGGTTACATCTAAGCTTGAGCTGCACTACTTATTTACAACATAAATAACAGTACTATTAAGCTTTTAATATGTGGATAAGCTTTGTTGTTGTTGTTGTTAGTCGCGAAGTCGTGTCCGACCCATCGCGATCCCATGGACAACATTCCTCCAGGCCCTCCTGTCCTCCACCATCCCCCGGAGTCCACTCAAGCTCACACCAACCGCCTCTGACTCCATCCAGCCACCTCATCCTCTGCCGTCCCCTTCTTCTTTTGCCATCTATTGTTCCCAGCATTAGACTCTTCTCCAGGGAGTCCTTCCTTCTCATTAGGTGGCCAAAGTATTTGAGTTTCATCTTCACTATCTGGCCTTCTAAAGAGCAGTCAGGGTTGATCTCCTCCAGGACTGACCGATTTGATCGCCTTGCGGTCCAAGGGACTCGCAGGAGTGTCCTCCAGCACCACAACTCAATCCTTTTGCGCTTGGCCTTCCTTATGGTCCAGCTTTCACAGCCATACATTGCAACTGGGAAAACCATAGCCTTGACTATACGCACTTTTGTTGGCAGGGTGATGTCTCTGCTTTTCAGTATGCTATCTAGATTTGCCATAGCTTTCCTCCCCAGGAGCAAGCGTCTTTTAATTTCTTGGCTGCAGTCCCCGTCTGCGGTGATCTTGGAGCCCAGGAAAATAAAATCTGTCACTACCTCCATTTCTTCCCCATCTATTTGCCAGGAAGTGAGAGGACCGGATGCCATGATCTTAGTTTTCTTAATGTTGAGTTTCAAGCCAACTTTTGCGCTCTCCTCCTTCACCCGCATCAAGAGGCTCTTAAGTTCCTCTTCACTTTCTGCCATGAGAGTGGTATCATCTGCATATCTGAGGTTGTTGATATTTCTCCCAGCAAACTGGTGATTCATCTAGCCCCGCCTTTCTCATGATGTGCTCTGCATATAAGTTAAATAGGCAGGGTGACAGTATACAGCCTTGCCGAACTCCTTTCTCAATTTTGAACCAATCAGTGGTTCCGTGTCCAGTTCTCACTGTTGCTTCTTCTGATTTCTGTGTTGACCATCTGGTGATGTCCATGTGTAGAGTCGTTTCTTGGGTTGTTGGAAAAGAGTGTTTGCTATGACCATCGTATTCTCTTGACAAAATTCCACCAGCTTGTGCCCTGCTTCATTTTGTACTCCAAGGCCAAACTTGCCTGTTATTCCAGTTATCTTTTGGCTTCCTACTTTAGCATTCCAATCCCCCATGATGATAAGGACATCATTTTTTGGAGTTAATTCTAGAAGGTGCTGTAGGCCTTCATAGAAGTGGTCAACCTCAGCCTCTTCAGCACCAGTGGTTGGGGCATAAACTTGGACTATTGTGATGTTGAATGGTTTGCCTTGGATTCGAACTGAGATCATTCTGTCATTTTGGAGATTGTATCCCAGTACTGCTTTTCCTATTCTTTTATTGACTATGAAGGCTACTCCATTTCTTCTGAGGCATTCTTGCCCGCAGTAGTATACCTGATGGTCATCTGAACTAAATTCACCCATGCCTGTCCATTTTAGTTCACTGATTCCTAAGATGTCGATGTTCAGTCTTGTCATCTCTTGTTTGACCACATCCAGCTTGCCTTGATTCATGGATCTTACATTCCAAGTTCCTATGGAGAATAGATCTTTGCAGCATCGGACTTTCCTTTCACCTCCAGATACATCTGCAACTGAGTGTCCTTTCGGCTTTGACCCAGTCGCTTCATTCTTTCTGGCGCTACTAGTACTAGCCCTCCGCTCTTCCCCAGTAGCATATTGGACAACTTCTGACCTGAGGGGCTCATCTTCCGGTGTCATATCGTTTTGCCTTTTGGTACTGTCCATGGGGTTTTCATGGCAAAGATACTGGAGTGGGTTGCCATTTCCTTCTCCAGTGGATCATGTTTTGTCAGAGCTCTCTGCTATGACCTGTCCGTCTTGGGTGACCCTGCACGGCATAGCTCATAGCTTCATTGAGCTACGCAAGCCCCTTCGCCACGACAAGGCAGTGATCCATGAAGGAGTGGATAAGCTTGGCTTGAAACTCAACATTAAGAAAACTAAGATCATGGCATCTGGTCCTCTCACTTCCTGGCAAATAGATGGGGAAGAAATGGAGGTAGTGAGAGATTTTATTTTCCTGGGCTCCAAGATCACCGCAGACGGGGACTGCAGCAAAGAAATTAAAAGACACTTGCTTCTGGGGAGGAAAGCTATGGCAAATCTAGATAGCATACTAAAAAGCAGAGACATCACCCTGCCAACAAAAGTGCGTATAGTCAAGGCTATGGTTTTCCCAGTTGCAATGTATGGCTGTGAAAGCTGGACAATAAGGAAGGCTGAGCGCAAAAGGATTGAGGCCTTTGAGTTGTGGTGCTGGAGAAGACTCCTGCGAGTCCCTTGGACCGCAAGGCGATCAAACTGGTCAGTCCTAGAGGAGATCAACCCTGACTGCTCTTTAGAAGGCCAGGTCCTGAAGATGAAACTCAAATACTTTGGCCACCTAATGAGAAGGAAGGACTCCCTGGAGAAGAGCCTAATGCTGGGAACAATAGATGGCAAAAGAAGAAGGGGACAGCACAGGATGAGGTGGCTAGATGGAATCACTGAAGTAGTTGGTATGAGCTTAAGTGGACTCTGGGGGATGGTGGAGGACAGGAGGGCCTGGAGGAAGGTTGTCCATGGGGTCGCGATGGGTCGGACTCGACTTCGCGACTAACAACAACAATATTAATAACTTCTTCCACCCCATAGGGGGCACCCTAACAACAAACCAAAGAAGCGTTCCCATGAAGGACCTCACATTTTGTAGGTGGCAGCTGCCAAATCCTCAACAAAATATCTGAGTACACTCTAACATTATTTCCAAAATGTGTATCTTCAAAGATTGAATGCTGAATGCTGGTTCCACTAATACATCTAGTTAATTTTGATTTCTTTTCAAAATGATTATTATCTACACTGGAGAGTCAGTGCAGTGTAGGATAGGGTGTTGGAGAAGGACTGGAGGACTCCTATTCAAATTCCCACTCACTTCTCACCAGTCACTGTATTTCTCCCTGTTTCACCTTCCAAGGTTGCAAGAATGATGCAATGGAAGAGCAAGAAGAAACAAACCACCTCTAGCGCTACAAGATAACAAGCAAAAATAATGCATGTTTGGATATATGACATATGTCCAAAAGTTTTTTTTTAAGTACCGGTAAGTATATTTTGTTACACTAAGCCCCCCTCTTTCCTTCTTTTGTTTCTGTATTCCACTCCCAAGGAAAACTTAGTAAGTTTCTTCTGGATGGGTAAATATAATGATGTAAAGATATAGCGATAGATTGGGGGGGGGGGGTGCACGCACACACATACACACACACGGGCTTGTGTGTGACTACGTTGCTTTGAAAAGAGTCATGCGCACTCTTGCTTTATATAACTCAGAATTGTGCAAAACAAAACAAAAAACTACCCACCTTTGACAAGTGTCATGTCAGAATAGCTATAGGAACATTTGTTTCATCCCAATGGCAAGTAATAACATATTTGCAAAGGAAGGGTTTGGACTTCTGTATGTGGGAATTCTTGTGTAAACCAATAATACAAAAGCCAGACGTTTTAATAGTCCCTTGTTAGTGGGTGATAATAGATCCATTAACACATCACCACATTACATTTTGCTCCTGAGTCCAGTTTCAAAGGCACACTTAGGTAAATAGAAGTTTAACTAATGACTTCAAAGAAAGGTTGGTTGGTTGGTGCGCTACTTTTTGCGACCATGCACATGGTCTCTATGCATGCTGTGACCCGATCCTCGGCTGCAGGGGCAATGCTGGGGCGACTTGGCTCACATGCCAACAGAGAGGACTCTGATTGTCCACCTTAGGCCTAAACCTACCATGGTGCACACCACCAAACTTAATATACGGGTAAACATCCATGGAAAAGAGAGCGATTTTGAAAAGGCCACCATTGAGTAGATTTTTCTGCACAGCCCAAAATTTCTGCCCATTCTAAAAACATTCCAACCATCAAAATCATACCAAGACACCTCATTTTTCCAACCCTAACCCTACACTGGTGCATACACCTAACCCTAATTTAGGGGTAAAGTTCCAAGGAAAGGAGGGAGATTTTGAAAAAGCCTTCCTGGAGTAGCTCTTCTGCACTTCTTATGATTTCTGCCCATTCTGAACACATTCCAACCATCAGAATCATCCCAGGACACCTCATTTTTCTAGTCCTAACCCTACCACGGTGCACTCCCCTAACCTAATATAGGGGTAAAATACCATTCAAAGGGACAATTTTGAAAAAGCCTTCCTTGAGTAGGTTTTTCTGTACAGCTTGTCATTTCTGCCTATTCTAAACACATTTCAACCATCAGAATCATCCCAGGACACCTCGTTTTACCAACCCTAACCCTAACCTGTTACACTCCCCCAACTCTACCATAGGGCTAATGTTCCATGGAAAAGAGGGTGATTTTGAAAAGGCTATCCTTGAATAGCTTTTTCTGCACTGCTCATCATTTCTGCCCATTCTGAACACATTCCAAGCATCAGAATCATACCAGGACATCTGTTTTTGTAACCCAAACCCTAACTTGGTGCACTTCCCTAACCCTGATAGAGGGCGATTTTGAAAAAGCCTTCCTTGAGTAGCTTCTACTTTGCTCATAATTTTGTCCATTCTGAACGCATTCCAAGCATCAGAATCATCCCAGGACACCTCTTTTTTCTAAGCCTATTCCAGTGATGGTGAACCTTTTAGAGACTGACTGCCCAAACTGCAACCCAAAACCCACTTATGTATCTCAGCGTGCCAACACTACATACAACCTGAAAACTGAGGTTTTAATTTAGAAAAAAACAACTCACAGCCCGTTGAAGCAAATATATATACTGTATTTTTTGCTCTATAAGACTCACTTTTTCCCCCCTCAGAAGTAAGGGGAAATGTCTGTGCGTCTTATAGAATGAATGTGTGTGTGCAGTAAGTCTGTCAGATGTGCAGCCCATGGGGAAGTGATGAGGAATGTGCCTGTGATTATGTGCCCATTTGATTCAGAATATTTTTTTCTTGTTTTCCTCCTCTAAAAACTAGGTGCGTCTTATGGTCAGGCGCGTCTTATAGAGTGAAAAATACGGTATATCCTTGGCAGCGCACTGACCGGCCATGCGAAAGTTCGGATGAGTTGCGGCCAATGAGTCATTGCTTGGCGGTGCTACTCCTTTCTGAGCATGTGCATGGTCCCTGTGGGCACTGCTATTCGATGCTCAGCTGCTGGGTTGATGCCGGGGTGGCCTGGCTTGTGTGCCAACAGACAGGGCTCTGCGTGCCCGCTGTGGCACGCACGCCATAGTTCACCACCACTGTTCCAAAGCATCAATTAATACAAGCTGATTTTCTCTCTCCTTCCACATTGTATCCCTCACCACTGCCCTAAAATAGGCCCAGGGTGTTTCCTATCCTTCTAGAGCAGATTCTGAGGGCATCCTGGAGGCTACCCAGAACTGCTTCCGTCACCCATCCCTAGGCCTTTTCAAAAAGTCCTATTTGTGAAATAAATACTGTGGGCCTATGAATTTGTCTTTTCTCTTGTAGCAAATTTTATTATCCTGGGGAAATGCCAATGAAACCAAAACTCAAGCTCTTTAAATTTTGCAGTTTATCAATGGGGACCAATTCACAGGGTCATTCAGTCTGTGCTTGCCAGATGAATATTGAAGAATAACCCTGATGTCCACTGGAAAGTGAGCTTTGAGTGAATGACTGCATTGGGGCAACTCAATTTGCCCATTTTGGCACCATTTACCATGCAGCTGACATCATGGGTGACATTAAATAGTTTTCAACAACAAACATGATCCAGGGTTTGGAAATCCTGCCCTATAAGGAGAGACTGAGAGAACTGGGCATGTTCAGCCTTGAGAAGAGAAGGCTGAGGGGGGACATGATGTCCCTTTATAAGTACCTCAAAAGTTATCACAAAGAGAAAGATCAAGATCTCTTCTTGCTGATGTCAGAGTGTAGGGCACAGAATAATCAATTCAAATGGTGACAACCCAGTTTCAAGCTAGGTATCGCAAAGTTTCCTCACTGTCAGAGCATTACAGCAGTGGAACCAGTTGCCTAGAGAGGTCATGGACTCTTCTACACTAGAGAAAGAAACTGGACAGCCATCTGAGTGGGATGATGTAAACTGATGTCCTGCAACTGAAGGGGATTGGACCCAATGATCTTCATGGCCCCTTCCAACCCTACTATTCTATGATTCCACCAGCTTATTCAAGAGAGATGAGATGAGACCTGGCTCCATGCTAAAAGACTCACATAAAGACTACTCATTTTAAAGAAGGGACCTCTGGCCTCCTGATGTTCAAAGTCATCTTCAGTCAAATGAGCTCTCAAGATGACATTTTAGTGGAAGAGAATGATAAATGTTGGCTCATGAGGCTTGGTTAAAATACCATTCCTCACAAACTACTTTGTGACCAATTGCATGACACATTTGCTGTTATACAAGGCTGGTGCTATACTTGTTTGTCTCCTCCATGGTATTCCCAAACCAGACCAAACCAAACTAAACCAAAGCAAGCAAGCGGACAAAAAAATCTTTGCAACTCCATCATCCTTGATGCTTTCTCTTATAGTTGCTTCTGAAATATCAGTTGAGAAATAAGTACTGGAGAAAGAAACAATTGCTACGTAATGTGTTACACAGGCAAGCATCACATCTAAGCATTTGCACTAATTTTAAGCTTTATATCCTATGTTTAGCAGCATTTGCTGATATTTTTCATAATATAGTAATTAAAGGAATGTATGCAACAGAAGGTGAAGAAAGTGTTTTGGGTTTCTTATTTTTTTAAAAAACACAGACATTAATTTTCATGCTTTACATAATAGTATTCTTACTGTATATTGTTTTAAGCTATACTAATAACATATATTGATAGATTCCAATCAATAATGTCTGTTCCTTCTTGGAAATGAGGCTCAGAAGTTTGTCACTCTGAACAATATCAGTGCTGCTGTTTATTCACAGATAAGAATTTCCAAATGAGGAGAAACTCAAATGATGATCAGAACACCCGCTTCATTCCAGGAGTTGGTTGCACAATTTCTGAGCCAAATCATCTACTTATCCATGTCATGGTCAAGTTTCAGAACAGCATCTAACTGTATCCTGACATTTCCCTTTGATGAGAGAACTCCAGTCCTTTGGGGCACTGTAAAACAGTGACGCATCCTCACTTAACCTTGTCCTGGCCAGGAAACAGCAGCTGGCTCCAGAAGCTCCTCCTGTCTGCCAGCTGGTGCACCAATGCCAAAAGCAACTTGTAGCAGTGGCCAAGGCAGCTGCCACCAGCAAACAGTCCCTCTTTTGACCAGCTGCCACCATCCCTGCCACCTTTCCTTGTTTGAAAGTCAAGAGCAACCTGCCCTTAAAAGAAAGAAAGGCAGGCAGGCAGGCAACTGTTGTGCCCTAGTTGACGTACTGCAGCAGCTGAGGGCCTTTGCTCAGTGCTGGTCCAGAAAAAAGGATGTTGCCACTTACAATGATCATTCCAAACAGTGGGCCAGGAAGGCTCTCCCTCACCCCTGCCAGAGATAAATTGCCAAGTTTTTAGAGACAATGGGGGAGGCTGATAAATCAGAGCGGGGCTTTAATTTTCCAACAGGCAAGAGCACTTGTGCAGCTGTGATTGGGGAAATTTAGTGATTGTGTTATTGTCTCTCATACACAAGGCTGTGCAGTTGAAGATGCATGGGCCTTTTCCTGTTTCACTACAAGCAAATATTACATGCTGTATAAGGTGAGTCCAAAATAAAGTCAACAGCCTCTTTCAAAGTGCACAGATGTGCAGATGTGTTAAGTTTCTTCAGAGCTTAGACATATATTGTTCAAATTCCTTTGACAGGAATGGGGTGAGGTCATGGCTGATACTACCCATCAGAACAAGAAGTTACCATGTTTTATCTACCTTTAAACTGTCCTTTCCCGTAGTGTGTGTGCAGTTGCAAAATGCTTGCTACTCTTTATTGAGTTTCTTCTTGGAATAATCCTGCCAGCAGATCATGTTATTCCCATTGTACGTATGCGGATCCGGGGCACTGAATGGCTCTTGCCATAGCAAGCAAGCAAGCAAGCAAGCCATAACAGCAGAACTGGACAGGACTGCTGTTTCTTCCTAACAGACAAGCAGATACTCAGCCAGCTCTCCTTTTGCTTTTCTTTGACACGTGGGATGTTCTACCCCTCCCAGGTAGCTAGTTCTTAAAGAGAAGCCTCCCCAGAAAAAGGAAACATGCCGCCTCTGGAGCCACGTTCACATTCATACCCAAGGTAGCCCACGGAAGCGCGTCTCAAGAGGATTTATGAGAGGCCAGTTAAAGGGTTAATTTTCAGGAGAGGGAGGGATAGCACGAACGGCTGCACCACCGCTCTCCTCGTCCCGCCCCTGCGCGTGTTGGGGGTGGGTGGGTGAAAACCTCGCCTCTCCCGTTGTTCTCCGACGTCCTATCCCAGCCTGTGCAGCCTCAGGGCTGGAACGAGGAGGAGGCAAGGCCGTGTGTGCTCCTGTAGGAGCGCTCAGCCCAGCTGCTGGCAGCAAGACATGCGCATTGCAGGGCGCCCTCTCACCCCGCTCAGCTATGCCAAGTATGTGAGCAGCAACAGCAGCAGCAAAAGGGGAGACCGAGACGCGCGCACGGACCAACTCGACCATGGGGCGCTCCTGCCAACTGGGCTGCGCGCTGCTGCGCTTGTCGCTGCCGCCGCCGCCTTCAGGGGGCCACTCAGCCGCAGCCACAGCCTCGTGCTCGACGGCGGCAGTAGCAGCAACAGAGACTAACTGAAAGAGGTGAGGAGATAACCGGGCATGGCTGACCCTCTGCGCCGAACTCTTTCCAAGCTGCGGAGCAGAAGATCGCAGCGAGGGGTAGTAAGCACCGGGGAACCCGTCGGGCACCCCAACGGAGTCGGCGTCCTTCGAAGTAAAGCCCAGCGGAATTTGCAGCCCCAAGGAAACAGGACGGCAGCGTTGTGCGCTCCCTTAGGCAGTCCAGCGGGCGGCTGTGAGGACCTCGTGTCCCCACTGGAAGAGTCAGAGCTGCGAGATTCAACCGACTGGTTCAGGCAGGGGAAGGCGGCAATTCCTGGGGAACGGTTGCCGGGAGCTTCCATAGCTTGCCCTTGCCCCCCGAGGAACCGCGTGGAAGGGACTCGGTTGCAACCGCCTAGCCCTCCTGGGTTCCGTGCACCTCTGCCGTCAGAGCTCCCCTTGTCGTCCTCCGTTTTCCCGCGAAGCGCAGACTCTGAATCGGCCCGGGAGCAGGGCGGCGGGAGCGAGGAAGACGATTACTACGATAACCAGAGCCTGCCAGGCTGGGGCTGCCACGGAACGGCCGGAGCGCTGGACGAGGCGCGGGGCGCCAGGGAGGGCAGCGGCGCCGTCGTCGGGGGCAGCAGCCGGGCCAGAGCACGGGAGAGTACTGGCAGACTGCGCAGTCAGCTGCAGGAGGCCTATTACCTGCTGATTCACGCCATGCACGACCTGCCACCGGCCAGCCCCACCGTCGCTGGCTGCTCCCCGCACCCGGTGACCTACCTTCCCTTCTCCGCTGATGGAGAGAGGAAGGATGGGCTAAGGTGGTCTCCCTCGTGCAGGAATAGGTCTTCTCCGCTGCAAGGGTCCGATCCCGGCTCCCAAGGCTCTGTCCGGCGCCCCGCTTGGCACCGGGACGTCAGCAAGAGTCTGGAGAGCCTTCTCTTCACTCAGCCTCCCGCCAGGCCGCTGTCCACGCGGAGGTGTAGAAGCGACGGCGCGCTTCGGTCGCTGCTTCAAGAGCCGCTGACGCCCCAGGGTCACCTGCTGCAGGAGCAGGCGCCGCCGCGGCCGCCGCCTAGCACAAGGCGGGAAGCCTGTTGCCTTGCAGTTGCCGCCGGCTGCTCTGTCGATAGCAGCTGCAAACAGCGCGCCGGCAGCCGAAGCGTTTGCGGCGTAGCTTCGTCGGCGCTCCGGGACGACTTGGGGCAGATGCTGCTGCCGAAGTTTGGCTCGGCGCTGTGCACCACCCTGGCCGAAGCAGCGGCGCTGGAAAGCAGCGTGGGTCCAGAAGAGGCGTGCGGTGGCGGCGAGATAAGTCCCCCTTCCGCAGCAGATGCCCACGAGAGCCTTCCCAAACCGCCAGTCGTGACGGTTAGGAAACTTCAGAAGTGGATGTACAAAGGACGCCTGCTCTCCCTGGGCATGAGAGGCCGCGGTGCGGCCGCTGGGACTTCCCCTTCGTCACCCGCAAAGGCCACTGGGGCCTGCGGGCCACTTCTGGGCAGAGAAGAGGGTTCTGCGGATCCGCAGCCTGCCCCCTTGGGGGGGCACGGGGGCAAGGGCCTAGTGGCGCCGTCAGACCAAAGAATCTTGCTGACAGGTAATGGTTTTCGAAGCCTCTGGCTTTCCTTTGGTGGGTTCCTGCAAACCTCAGGCTGCCACCCATTTTAATGGACTATGGATCTAGACTTTTAACAGCTGCTGCCTGATCTTTCCCAAAGCCAGCAGGCTGTTTACCTCAGCTTTCCATAGTTGGAAAAGCTTCACATGTTGAATTTGGGTTAGGCATTAGAGATCTGCCTTTTAAAATGTGGCAGTCTTGCTCAAGCCTAATTTGTTTTGTTGCCTTCTACAAACAGCTGAACTCCTCAGTAAGTTAAATCAAACAGAAAACAATCTTTTTGGGGACATTATACAGAGCAATGGCATGTGAAGCTGATAGAACACTGTATATCAGAGTGGGGGGGCTGCAGCCCTCCAGGTGTTCTCGGACTCCTCTGCTTACCTGTACCAGCCAGCCTAGCCAATGAGGAGTGATGGAAGTAGTAGTTTGTCAACATTGGAGTGTGTGGGGTGGGGAGACACAGAGCATGTCCTCTGCTCTATGTAGTATTGTATAAAATAAACTTAGCATAAAGGCATGTGAAGTTTGGAGGAGACTGAGCTTTGACAAAAGTCCCATGCCAAATCCTAATTTTTCAAATGGTGTGTTGCATTTGTGTGTGCATTTGTGGGGTGAGCACATGAATTATGTACATGCAAATAGACCCACACTAATAGGTTTGTTAGAGGAAAGAAGGTGCCTGTAGCTTAGAAAAGGACCACAGTCAAAGCTACTTTCTGACATAACTTCCCCTTATCCCATGGCCTGTGCCAGCCACATTTAAACACATTTGTGCCTCCTTGAATTCAGTGGGACTGTTCCACACTTGCATGAATCTCATCAAAATGCCAGCATTTGGCTGGACATTTTTCAAAACCAAATGATAATGCAAGAGGCATGATGATTCTGAGCCTCTTACTGTGCAGAATGCAAATACAGCAGTTGACAGGAATATTTGAATGTTGCCATTGCCCATGGAAAGCTGGTATGGCAAGGTGAGAGGTGCTATGGTAACATTTTCCCTGATGAGCTATTATGTGCAGGGAGATTTCTTCCTTACATATGAGGGAAAATAAAAATATGACCAGGGCCATATTTTCACTGTGTGGGCATGTACTGCTGTACTCAGACAATTTGAGGAGTCCACATGGATGTTCCCTTCATGCCAGGGTTGCCTTACATGTGATGTGCCACAGGGAGAGGCCGCCCCATGCACTCCTCACTTTATCCAAGTGACAGTGGCACTTGCAGGACAGCCCCTCCCCCTCCGTCCTGGCACCATCAACATGTTGTCTGGGGATGATGGGCATTGTAGCCCAGAGCATCTGGAGGGTTCCCAGTTGGCTTGAGGTAGTTTATTTTTTTATTAAAACATTTCTATGCCGCCCCATCGCAACAAAGCCTCGGGGCGGCTTACAATTAGTTGTTGCACTCACCCATGTTGCAAGTATTTATTATTAGCCAGAGTAATAGTAGTACAAGAAGCCATTCTTGATTTTGGGCCATTTTTGTGTTTTCACTTCTCAACTGCACTTTGCCAACAGGTAAACATTTTAATTATATTTCCACCAAATAATGGAATTTAAGACATCAAGTGATTCCTAATTATTTTCTTTTAATTGAAAATAAAGAAAAGTTTGTTTAAAGAAATGCCAATTAAGAAAGTCCCCTTGAATCTTCTGTCCCACCCCCTTCAGCAATCTTCAGCAGCTCAGATTCAAGGAGCACACCTCAGAAACTGATGACAAAAGAAAGTGGACTGGGGCCGAGGAGGGTGATGGGAAGTATATTAATGTATCTGGACAAGCACTGTTACCTCATTTTATTTCTATGGGTGCTACAGGGTGAGACATTCCAGGTAATGTTGCCTAATCAACATGGATACTTCCAGAAAATGCCTCCCCTTATATATTAATCTCACGTGTGCTGCTAAAGTGAGTCAATAACTCACTTATTCAAGTACCCCTATGTGAACCAATCCTTATAGTTTCCAGGTCTCTCTGTATTTTTTTTCTCTTAAGTTCTGATTATCGCAAATACTCCTGTCTAATGTGTAGAAATGAGGAGCTATTGATTGAGCAGCAAGTCTGACAAAACAGCTGTTTAATTACTTTCTGTCAGCATGTTTCTTTTGCTGGGCAAGCCAATGGCTTGCAATAAGTTTGTTTTAGAAATTCTGCAGCTTCAACAGAACACAGAGCTTGTTATACCTAACTTGGCCAGTTGCATTATTTAGTGCGTGCTGAATGATTTTCTGCTGTGTCAGCCTGTGCTTAAAATCAATCAATGAATAAACATTTCATTGTCTGCTTCTGAAGACTAAGAGGTATGAAAAGTTATTAAAGATGCTAGTATGAAAAGTTCAAACCTACGCCTTAAAAATAAGCACACCCTGATTGGTTCACAGTTTACATGCTACTTGGCACTGCAACCATTACACTAATTGAATCCAACTTTGTAGAGTTTAAATGACAGGAGCCAGCCCAAATTAAGCAATTTTTTCTTTACCCTTTCATTGTTTACCCTTTTGTTTACCCTCTACTCCTCCATTACAGTTAATGGAGTTTATCTTTGATTGGATTGTTCCCTAAATCTGAAATATCCTAGAGCAGATATTGTCACACAAGAAATAAGACTGGATGTACCAGATACAAATCTAAAGTTGTTGTTTGCTATACCTTAGGAATAGGAAACTTGAAGCCCTAACAAGTTTTTGACTTACCACTGTCACCTGACCTTTGGATGTGGTGGCTAGAGCTTAGAGAAAGTGTAGGTCCAAACATTCGGAGCATAATCCCAGCTGTATTGGAGGTGAAATCTCAGACACCTTCCACGATGTGCAAGTCACATAAGAAGACCAGCATTTAGAAATTATAAGCAGGCCTGGTATATTTGGGTGCTAGCCAAGGCCTTTATTGAAGCATTTGGACCCACTGCCTGCTCTCTGGCCCTATTCCTTTTCCTCTTTCGTGTATCTACGTGGTCATTTCTCCTCTCCAAGCATAAGAAGAGAAGAGCAAAGGAGAAAAACAGAAACTTCCACTTGCTTTGCCCTGGATAATGGTATGAACTGTAGCCAGAGGCAGAGGGCAAGCGAATGACAATTTTCAGGTTGGGGTGGCAATTCTGCAGTTGCTTGGCCTGGTGGCAGTTGCGGAGATGAGAGGAGCACATGAACCACAAACTCTTCTGCTTTTAATTAACAACTCGGAAATTACCTGTACTTGGATTAATTTATGACACATAAACCTGGAAACACTGGCTTGCTTTATGGGTTAACTCAGACTTGGGCCAACAAAAATCATGGGCAGTTATTGAGCTAACTGTGGGCTCTTAATCCATAAACAGTCCAGAGTTCCCAGTTCACATGTCAAGCAGCCTAAGAATTGCCCTGTGACATGTGAATCAAGTTGATAGGTTCTGGTGACCATGGTAATGAGGAAGGATCCACTTAGGGAAGGAGAGGGGTGCTAAGGTAATGTTACCAGTGGGTCCACGCAACCCAGAGCTTGCACTGATTATAAGGAGACTTATTAAATTGGTTTCTCACACTGACCTCAGTTAGGGCAATTGAAAAAGAGTGAAAGCAATATTTTTGAGAGGGTAAGTGGTGGCACAAATGTACATTCTGTATGTCTTGGAGGTATACAGTAGAATCCTGTGCATGTTTATTTGGGAGTCAGTCTCACTGTGTTTTGCTGAGCTTACCCCCAGGTAAGATTATGAAATCAGAAGTTATTAATGAACATTGAGCATATTTTTATTATATCTTAGCTTTTCCTGTCAAACAACTTCTAATTACAATTGTTGGGATAAATCCATAGGATTGTTGTAGTGTGTTGTATTGTTTAATTTGCTTTGTGTCTCTTACTGGTTTTTTTTTTTAAATTAAAGATTGCCTTAGAGTAGTGTATAAAAGTGTGATTAATTTGAGTGGGTATGCATAGAGGTTATGTCTAAATCACAAAAAAGGGCTTTCTTAAGTTGTCCATAAAGTACAACTGTCTATAATGCAAGAGGAAACTTTCAGTTTCAACATTGGAAGAGATTGCTATTTTTTCTACCGTAACCTACAAATTCAGAGATGGTACATCATGTTATTACACATACATTCTTATATTATACAAAGTGTATTGACATTATACATGGAATGTTGTCCTAACTAAAGCTGCAGTGCTGTACCCGATTGCCTGGAAGTAAATTCTGTAGTCCTCAACAGGACTTATTCTGGATGGACCTTTATAAAATTGCTCAGTATATGTACTTGGAAGCAGTGCCCAATTGTTTCAATGAGGACTTCTCAGTGTGTTGAGGATTGTTGCTCTATGGTTGTTTAATTGATCTCATGTGAAGCTGGTCATATTTGGGATCTAAAGTGACCACATGCAAAGAAAGACAAGGATTATTGGCTCTGTTTTGCCTGCAAATATGTTAAAGTTACAGAAATCTAGTTGTCTTTAGACCTTGCTGGAAAATGCAAGAACTTAAACAAAGCTGTGAGCCCTTCCAATGGTCACATGCATTAGTAAATGCTTGCATATTTTTATAATGCAGGAGCAGGTCTGTGTTTTGTTGATAGGAATTCAGATGTTCCATGTGTTATCCTATTAACAGTGTGTGGTCTCTTGTTAACTGGATGTAGTTCCATTTGAGCATAGTTTCTTTCATGCTATAATGTTTTCACATAAGTGCATGCTAGATAGCTATGTTGGAAAATGCTCTCCAAGGGTGGTTCCCTCTATTTTGTTTTAAGTTCTGTTTTAGGATTATACCTGGTTTAAAGTTTCATTGCTCCAAATCCCCTTAGATTTATTGCAAAACATTGCTTCAGAAAAATAATTAGCAAAAGTATTCTAAGTAGTGGTTCCATAATAATATTACATTGTATGTATTGTTTTACAGGCATAGGAAGGCTAAAATCCATATAATTACAAGGCATCTTAATTATACAGACTTGAATAGTCGTGGTTATACAAATAGAATATGCCTTTTCTATAGGATAGTGCTGCCTTGTTTTGGCTTAAGTAATAGCAGAATATAAAAGTCAGTATATGGGGCAATTTTTAAAAAGAAAGATCATATATGCTTGCACATTTTTAAATAGAATTCCGTCTGTCTATTGTCTAAATAGGAAATTCATTGCATTTACTTGTATGGTAGGAGACATGAGTAAAATTAAATGGACTGAACATAAATTCTGTTATTGGTTGTAACATTACATTTGATTAGGAATAATGATGCAATAAAACTTTTCTTAAATGCCCTTCAGCAGTTCCTTAAAAATAAAGTAGTAAATTTTCTAGTGAATATTTATTTAGTATATGTGCAAATCTTATGCCCAGAATCTTAAAACTGATGCTTGGGTAATATAGGTGCCATTTATGTGGAACAATACCTCAAGTTTTGTTTGTCATTTAATTGTAGTTTGTTATTAAGTGTGAACCAGCCATGTGGTTAACTATGGATTGCTAAACAACTCAGGAAAAGAACCCATGATTTCTTGTTGGGCTGTGATCTCTGGGTGGTTCATGGTTAGCAACCCATAGTTGAATCATACTTATAGTTTACACATAACAACAGCTCATGATTGACTAATAGCCCACAATTCAATGACATCCCATACTTAACTGAACTCTGGGTTGTTGTTAGATATAATCCCATTCAAAGTGAATAGGTTGGAGAATCACATTAGGACTAGTTCTTTTTCTAGTGGGAATTTGGTCATGAGCATATTTAAGCAGATTGTATAGGATCAGAACCTTATGGAAGCAAGATCAGGGTTCAGAACATTCCTAAGAATCTGGTAGGTGCTGTCCAATCTTGCCAGTAAGAGGAAAACAACATATGCATAGACTTAAAAACTATACTGACGTTTATGTGTAGAATCAGAACTCTCTCTCCCAAAATTCCTAAGAAACTAATTCAGGGGTCAATTTTCAGGTTTTGGCAAGGGCTACAAAGGGCCATGTCGGCGTGAGCTTAAGTGGACTCCGGGGGATGGTGGAGGACAGGAAGGCCTGGAGGAATGTTGTCCATGGGGTCACAATGGGTCAGACACAACTTCTCAACTAACAACAACAAAGGACCATACAAAGATCCAAAGTTCTGTTGTTATATAAATTCAAGATTAAATTATAAAATAGTGTGCATTAACTACAGTTACTGCTATGGTTGGGGTTATATACATATATACATATACACCCACCATTACAATAACTATAGCAGTGTTACTTGCAAAAGGCAAATTTGAACTGCCTTCTTTTGCCCCTTTCCCCACTGTGAAGCAAAGGGATCCGTGCCTTTTAACATGTCTGCCTTATGCACAGGACCATTCAGTTGCTTCTACATACTAAGCAACTACAATTATAATCAGTAAACTGACCAGAAAGACAAGTACTCATGAGAAATAATCCCATCTGGTTTGAAATAGCACTGGAAGTAACCATCCTACTTTCCTTTGAATGGCACTGTTTGTGATAATGAAAATCCAGTGAGCTAGGGCAGGATTCACATCTAGTTTTAGTTAATTCAAACAGTTCTTTTCTCAGCATGACAACCTCTGGAGCAAGATGTTACGCATGAAATAATTCTACAGTATAGTTGCATCAGCCTCCTTCACCCTTATTTATTTACTTAGCAAACAAAGCCATTTTTGAAGTATTTTGTTTGTTTTAGATGGATGTGTCAGTATGTTTGCTTTATGGAAACAGGAGGAGTATGTTTCTTAGAAATGCATCTTAGATGGATCTGATGTTTAAGCATTTGCTGTGAAGATTCCTCTTCCAGAAGGATGAAAGCCACACTAAGAATCTTGTCTCTTGGTGGGTCATGATAGCTCACAAAATTGCATGCTCACTGAATAAACATTTATCAAGAGATGTAACCAATGTATGATAAGTTGGGGTGGGGGGGTTAGATTCTCTTTTTGCAGCTCCTGTATACTTGGAATGTGATACAAGTTCAGACATGACCCTAATTTCGTTTGTAGTTGTGTCAAGACTTTTACTACTCTCAGTGCATCTGATTTGAATAGTTCGCTATCCAAGTATGTAGCCTTTCCTTATCATCTCTGTCCCTATGCTGCTGTCCAAAGCCCTGGTCTGTCTTGATGTTACATGAAAACTACATTAGTGAAATGGTGTTTGTTGAACTTTTTAGCATATATGAGCTATGTAGTTTGTTGATAAAAAGAAAGAAAACAGGTAAATCAAGTAAGAGAATTCCTGAGAGCTGGATTTTCAGCTTAAGTGTGTGAAACAGTAAGTCTTTTTAGGCTTTCTAGACAGATGCATCATGTGACTCTGGTCATTTTGTTTTCTCACCCCATTAAAAAAATCACTCTGCATGTTCAGCAATTCAATGGCAACTATTTTAAAGCTTGAAATGGCACAGAAGTACATTGCTAAGCTGTGCTGGGTACATAGTCCGTTCAGCAATAACTGCATACATTTCATTAAAAAACATCCAAACTGTGAAGCCACAAACTGCTGATTCAAGTTTTCATGGCAGTTTCCAACCTGATCTGAATTTGACTTTCTTTGAGAAACTAAGGCTGCTTTCGTACGCATACTCTTACCTGGGAATAAGTCCCATTGGATACAATAAGACAGACTTCTGAGTAAACATACTTAGCATAGGGAAATGTGTTATATTATAATATTGCATGCGCTTGGCACATGTACCACTGAAATCAGTTGAACAAGTGAGTAAACATGCAGAGGAGTAAACCTCTAAGATGTCTGTAGCCTGTCCTATTCAATATCTACATAATTTATTTTTATTTATAATACATACCAATTATTATAAAAATCTGTAAATAGATTGCTTTAAAATACACATGTGATACATTATATAGAAGCAATATAAAATGGTGAATACTTAAATACAAATATTTAATATATGTGAATCCAGGAGAAATATAAAATAGTTAGCAGTGTCACAGTCAGTTTCAAGCCTAGGTAAACAGAAAGTGTTTGAAACTTACCACAGGTTCTGCTTCTTGAACCATGCATGGGGGAGTGGATAGGTGCCATACTGAGAACTCACATTTTCATGATACTACATGGCAAAACTGCATTGGTTGCAGAATAACCAATGGAGCCTCCTGGGAAGCATATCTGTCCCATTCAGTATTTCAGTGAGTTCAGTGGCATTTGAAGACCAACCATCATCATCATCATTATTATTATTAGATATGTGGATAAAATTTTGTGACAAAAATTTTAAGTTCTGTGTATGTAGCATCTCAGCATACTGTCTTAGAAAATTGCCTTCATAAATATTGTTTTCAAGGCAGTATAGCCTGTTCAGATAAGCCTGTTGTCCAGATTATCTTGCTACAGGCAGGTGTTGGTGTTATAACACTGGCAGAAAAAAAGTCTGTTATGTACCCACATGATTCAAGAAATAAGATAAACCAGGTGGTACAGTCTCATGAGCCAGCAGTATATTTTTCAGAAAAAGACAATGACCTTTCGCCTTATCTAGTATATTTGGTCAGTATATCTGTCCCATTCAGTATTTATGCACAGTACATATTGTTATATTAGAAATGCAGGATATGTTTGATCTTCTGTTTTGCAACTGGACTATTGTGGATGTGATGGCTGAAATCCAATTGCAGTGTGACTTATTGACCTGCTTCACACGTAACACCAATTAATGGCTGTTTGACCCATAAATCAATTAGGTCTCTGCCTCCTGCTTTGCAAAAACAACCCAGGTATACCATGTTCCAGGGCTGGTTGATGTAAGTTATGAACATAGAACTCTGGATTATTGAAGGACAAACTATCCAGAGTTTTAACCCAACAACAACCCATAGATTTGCTTCTAGATAGTTGATTTAAGCTAATTCAAAGCAGATGTGGTTTGAAGCAATGCATCCCCTCAGAAACCTGCATGTAGCCCCTATAACCCATGGTTTAAACAAGCTGTGAACAAGCGTGTGTGTCATTTTTTAAAAAGCATTAAATATAAAGTTGATTCTGTTTATGCATACTTGAAATCTGAATGCTTTAATGCTCTCCAACTTTTTTACAGATCTGATTGAAAATGTTTACATACCCTCTGTAAGTAGAAGAGAACTCAAGACATTTAAATCCATTGAAGGAGCAGAGTGCAGGCCTCGGATTACCAGCATCACAGTGTCAAAGAAGCGGAACTGGTTGCATCAAAGTTCTCCAAGAGTACCTAATTTGGAGAAAGGAAACTCTGGTAAAAAAAAATCAGGGGAAGGCCACCAGGTACTGAAAACTCCCAATCCTTTGCTTGAGCCAAAGATGACTCAGACTTCCTCCAAACTTATAGGGCATGAGAGCCCCAAAAGAAGAGTCCGTTCTGTACATGCTGCTGTGAATGGGATGAACCCATTGGTGATGCAAAAATGTACTTTAGATTTTGGTGATGATAATGATGCAGATGATGAAGGAGAAATATGGTACAATCCTATCCCTGAAGATGATGATCCTGATTTCCCTTGTTTTATAAGCAGTAATGTTGATCATTCAGACTCACAGGCCATGAATTTTAAGGTGTCCTCTGGAAGTGATGTGGTTAAAACCATAGGGGATAATGAGGGCCTTCTACACTTTACAGACAGTGCTGGAAATGCTCAGCTGAGGGAAATTAATCAAATAAATTGTGTTCATTCCATGGAACACTTGCAAGTGCCACAGTCAAAGCCTGGATACAGTATTCTGACTGGGTCTGCGGTGGAGGACAGTTCTACATTAAAAAGTGCTCTGGGAGGTAAGAGGAGTATAAGCATTCAGCCTACATTGATGCTTGTAATTACTGCTTTTAACATTGTTGTCAAACATGCTTTAAATGTTCAGATCTGTTTAGGAATCAATTCATATCTTGTTCTATGTGCAAATGACTTACACAAGCATTTATGTATATGTACTGTGACATATAACTCCATTTAGCCAACATGATCTGTGCATCTTTATTCAGAAATCCATCAGCTTCAACTTTTAAATAACTGTGTTTAGGTTCATCACATTATGGTAAAAACAGACAATAACATGTGGGACCTCCAAAATAATCTTGCAGCACAGAGTGCTCCCATCTGCTGTTTGACAGTCACGCATACCCTGCGCTGTGATGCTGTATTGCACCTCTCTTCTTTCCACATTTTTGTACCCTGTCCACAGCAGTCAGCATTCTGTGACCATGGAGCATGCTTAGTCCTTAGTGGACTGTTTGGGGTTTCTTGCACTGAAACGGCACAGAGAGCTTTGGCTATGGGGTGGTATAGAAATGAAATAAATAACCACAACAGTAATAGATCTGGTATTTTTGCAAATCTTGGGGTTTCCCCAAGCTTGCCAAGCTCTTTTTTGTGTGTTTGGCTATGTAAGCTACAGAACTGACAGCATGAATCCTAGAAACGAGAGATGATGGTACCAGTACATTACCATTTGCCTGAGAGTAAGTCACATTGAATGCAATAGGACTTATGTCTGAATTGCAGTGTTAAGAGTTCTTGCCACACATCTCACAGCTGTGGGGGAGCGTGACTTCCTTTTGCAGACAAATTTATTAGCAGATCAAGCACTAATGCATCTGAGTCTGAACTGGTTCCTTTTGCTTCAGGTTGGCTGCTTGCTTGTTTTACCTTTTAAGGCCTGCATATGAATGTATCTGTACATCTCTTAAGAAGATTAATTATTAATTAAAATATTTGTTAAAGTTCAAAACTGCACTGGGCTAAGAATTTTTAAAGGTGATGTGATAACATCAGCCAATCATGTTGTGAGCCGCCCCGAGGCTTGTGGCAAGGGGCGGCCTATAAATTTCCAAATAAATAAATAAATAAATAAATCAGCTTACACTGCAAATTTGCATAAACATTTTTTTTCCAAAAGCATAATGTTAGCAAGGAAAAATATATGTAGATTGTATTCAGTATGTGTGCTGCTAAATTGAGCTCAGCAATCTAATAACATTATGTCTACCTTTATGTTCCTTCCACTTCTTCTACAAAAGCTTTGATCCGTCTGTACAGGAACACTGACAATTGTGGGTTTGGCTACATCTCTTTTCACATTATTTGGAGTATTTAAATAGAAATCTGAATTAGTGCTGCTAATGTGCTAATAGTACTTGATGCTCTAACAGCCGAATACTAAAGAATGAGTTAATGAGGCTTACTTAGGAACATCAGACCCTTGGTTAATCTAGGCCAGAACTGTCAATAGTAAAGGGATTTTTTTCCAGCCCTACCTGATGATTTTGGGGATTGAATCTGGAACCTTCAGCATGCAAACCAGTGAGCAGTGGCCTTTACTTACTTGTGAATATAGGACTGCAGGCTTTCTCTAAGGATGAGTCCTAGGTTCTTAGTAAAAGTTTCTGAGGTCACATTTATATTCTGACAATTGTTCCAGTATGTAACATTCCCAGAGTGCAGGACATGGAATAATGGGTTCAAGTGGCAGGAAGCCAGATTCTGGCTAGACATCAGGAAAAACATCCTGCCTGTTTGAGTAGTTGTCAATGGAACCAATTACATAGGGAGGTCATGGGCTCTCCAGCACTGGAGGCATTCAGAAGGCAGCTTGACATCCATCTTTCCAAGAGGCTTCAACTTGGAGTTTTGCACTGAGCAGGAGATTAGACTTGATGACCTTACTGTCCCCTTCCAACTCTACTATTCTATGAATCTAAGAAGAGAGAGCCAAGATAACATTGGGACTGGCAAAGCCATATTATGGAAACATGTGAAATTCAGATGATGATATGTGTGCAAGGAATGTACAGAAGCACCAAATGATAATTATACCCATCTGAGAGGGATTTTCACCTTACTAGTAATCCAACTATAAGCTTAATTTTTTATTTCTATTTGTGGCTTTTCCAAATAACTTTGGACAGTCATATTTGAACATTACATATTAAGATATTCCCAACCCTATGGAATAATCTATAGCAAGAATCTAGAATAATCCTATTCTACAGCTCTAAATTACATCTTCAACAGAAAATTAGACACAGAATCCCAATAAATCTGGAGAAAAGATTCAGTAATACAGGTCTGATGAGTTTATGGCTTGAAGTACTGTGTGTATCTGTATTAATATTTATTAATATTTATCTGAACACTTGAGAATAGAATGCTTAGACCCCATGGTGGTGATTTAAGCAGACTTGCAGCATTTTCTCTTGGTTATACTCACTATCAGGTAGGTGAGGTTGATTTGAGATTTGCTCAGGATAATTCAGTGCACTTCACAGCTGAATGAGGTTTTTAAGCCATGTCTCTGCATTCCAAGCCCAGTGAACTAAATCAAACTGGACTAGTTTATCTTGCTGTTAAATGGTACATATGAGCAAATATAAAGTAATGTAGTTCAGAAGCCACAGCTTGTGCAAAATGTGGCAGCCAGACTTATAACAGGAACCAAAAGGTCTGAGCACATAACACCAGTTCTGGCCTGCTTGCACAGGCTGCTGTACATTGCCTGATTTCAGGTGCTGGTTTTAACCAATACAGCCCTGCATGGCTTAGGCTCACAGTAGTTAATGGAACTCCTCTGCCAACTGCAATCTTCCTGCACTAGGATTAATACCTGGTATTTTTCTCTGACTGCCATGCTAAGAGAAGGCTTGGTTGGTGGCAACAAGACACTCGCTTGTTGAATGACCTCTGCACTGAGGCTGACCTGATTCCAACATTGCTATCCTTTCGGCACCAGGCTGAGTGTTCTCTGTGCCCAGGCATTTTATAGCTTGAAAGAACACTTGTTGGGCACGCAGGTATTGCCAGTTTTTTTTTAGGAGGTTAAGCTTTATAGACCCATCTTAGCTGTTTATTTTGTTAAAATTAGGTTTCAAATTTTCAGTGATATTTTATGATGATTTTATCGTTATTTATATTTTAAATTGTTATTAATTTTGTACACAGCCCAGGGAGCATTGGCTGCTAGGTGGTATAGCAATCAAATTGATGACGATGGCGATGATGATGTATACAGCAGTCACACTATCAGTAACAATAATCCCCTTTACTGATTTTAATTTTTAGTTTTAATAATTTTGTATTCAAGTATAGTTGTCTGAAAATTTCATTCTGTCTCCTCTGTTTCTGTCATCTGTCAAATGACAAATTTCATTCGTTTCCTCTGTTTCCTCGTGAAAAAAGAAGGAAAGACAAGAAGCTGTTGATACTTTCATTTGCTCCTAGAAAAATCTCTGGTAGTTTTTCCAAATTGCTTTTGCTGAAGTATTCTATTTTTAGTCATGCTTGAATGTGGCCTGCTACTGTATGAAGTTAACTATTGATTTTTGTCTGGAAAACACTGACAGTATGTTATTCCTTGTCCAGTATTGAGTACAATCTATAACATACCAATTGCCCATTGCTATATATTGAACATATTTCTTAATAGAGCTGACAGTAGGGTACACTGGACATATTAGGGAAGTTCTAAATCGGCTTTAGCTACTTACAGCATGGTTGCAACATGTTTACACAGAAGTAAATCAAATGTTCATGGGGATTACATGCAAGGAAATAGGTATAGAATTGCAGTTTCAGAGTTTTTCTCTTGTTTGGATGGGGGAAAACTGACTGTTAAGGGGTTTTTTTGCAAGGACTTGGAAATTTTATTTGTTTGTTTGTAAGAGTACTACCATGCTTTTCCTGTGGAATGCTAATCTTTTCATGGCTTCTACTATTTAGCTAAGAAAAGATTTTATTTGTCAGCTGAGGTGGCATAATGGTTGTACAAAAACTGCATGCATTTTGTACTGCATGTCATGGATTAATATTTTAATGCATGTATAAGTTCTTATTATACAGAGATCTTGTGTTACACTAAATTTGCAGCGAAAATTAAATCAAGACTTTCAAATCATAAAGGAAAATGTGATGCTGAACTAAATCGAGATTAGACCTTGACTGTGTGCCTATAATGAACCCTGGCAGAATTGATTGTGAATTTATCTTACACTTTCCTTGTTGTCCTGAGTTAATGAAGCTATTTTAAATGCAGCTTTCCTCTGTGTGTCCCATGCACACTGAATAGCAATCACATTGACTGCATTAATTGATGAAGAGACTCCCTGCTGTTAAGTAATTGGCTTTATTGCTAAAGAGTACTTAGGGATTCTTTTAATCCTGTTAAGGTGTCTACAGTTAATTTCAGTCAAAGCTGAAATGACAGCTCCTCCAGACAAAATTACCATATAAAGAGCAGGGCAAATGTGTTCCATATGAATGTATGAATGTGTAGCATAAGCTAGAATTTTCACTAGCTATGATGAAGCCATGTTTATATGTACTCATGAATTTAAATTGTAGGGAATACTGTGGGGGGGGGAGTGGGGGGTTGTTCGTTTGTTTTTACTTTGCAGTATTCCAAATATTTATGGAGAAGAGATAACATTCAGGGCTGTGAAATTGGGTATCTGCCTCTGTAAAATTAGTGTGTTGCATGTCTATTAATTGAAAAATTTTTGCAATCCTGCTTACCTCATTTCATAATATCACAAAAGACTTGTTTGCTATATTATCCAGAAGGCCCCTCTTCTTAGCTATATACTGACAGTAGGCTATTGCTGGCACTGAGTTAGTAAATATGCATTCCATTGTGTCTTTCACCTTCTTTCACCAAATTCTCACTCATACTAAGTGTGTTGTTCATTGCTAGTCTTCTGCTAGTGAAGACAGAACTTCAGGCTGCCACCAAAAATAGCATCCCTTGTCCAGTTCTTCCATTCTGCAGGATGCAAGTAAAGCTACACCACATCTTGATACCATTTCCTGCCCCTTTCCTGCCTCATTGGCCAGTCTTCTCCAACCTGGTGCTGTCCAGATGCTTTGGGCTACAACATTCCCCATCCTTGACTGTCAGCTGACTGGGCTGATGGTGGTTGTATTCCCAAACCTCTAGAGATCACCAGGTTGGGAACAGTGTTGCTGATAGAACAAGACGACATACACTGTGATGATAGATTATAGGATAAGTTTTGCTAAACATTGCAGAAAGGGTAAATTCCCACAGAGGGATGTGGCATTTCAGTCATGCTTAGTCCATTTTTCATTCAGTTCTATTGATGCCCCCTCCCCTTGACTCTTAAAACGCTGGCAAATAACACACTGACTTTTCTCTAAAGAAGAGGAGACTTTCTATTCCAACTCTGTATATTTTTAAATCTATCCATGTAACCATCCCTCCTAAACAGTCCTGGATTAAAGCAACTAGAAGTCCTGGGCTAGGAGACCTTGGGAGTCCCAAACTTAATAGCATCTGAGCATGAGAAACAAAACTTTCACAAAATGAAAGTAGAACATTGCTAAAAATTTTAGCATTGATAAAAAGATTGTTTATACATTTAAACTTAACTTTTAATATGTTTAATAAACTTATAAGTTTACAAAAGTATGAAACTAATGAAGATGTTCACACAGAACATTACTAGCAGAATCATAGCTATGTTATAACATTACACTATATACAAAATCAGAACAGTTTCTTTTGAGCATTTTTGGATGCAAACTTAATTATATCATTAAAATAATTGCAGTTTATCATTTTCTGTGCAGAAAATGCTTAGATCAGACAACCAGTCTTGTGACATTGTTGACCATAGATCATTCATTATCCTTTTCAGTTTAGATTAGAAAATGATATTTCACCTAGGTACCCCTCCTGATTTTTATCATTACAAATGAATTATTATTATTATTATTATTATTATTATTATTATTATTATTTTAAATTAGCAAGAGGCTAGATTAGCCCATATGTAAACCCAGCCCTGCTCCTGAAGGGCCACTGGAAAGCAAGTCTTGACCTCTCCGATCACAGAAGAGTGTCATGAGTGTTCTCAGCAGGTGTCATGAGGCTTAGTACTCTTTATGATTCCAAATAACCTCAATTTCACTGTTTCACTTTCTTAGCTCACATCTCCCTGTATGATACCCTGCTGTGGGTGCTTGTTTTAATCATTCCAGAATTAAGCAGGAGGCTTGTTTTATGATAAGAATGTAACAACTGTATATCCTGGAGGAAAACCACTTTTAGGCAACTGCAAGTCTTCTCAAAATAAGCATGTTTCTTTATTGGATTGCTATTTTAATCTTAACTATAGTGTATGCTGCTGAGGCTTTTGGACAGAATGTTTACAGAATTATATCTAGCATCCCTAAAACTTCCGCAAAAACAAATTAGGGAAAGTAGTATATTTAGTTGGTGGGTGTGAGGAACCAAAGGAACAGCACTTGTTTTCCTTCCTGAAGTCAGAAATTCCATATTTGGATAAATTGCTTCCTGATTTCATCTTAATGTGTTCCTTTTTATCTAAGAATTATAGCTCTTGAGTTTTTAAGGCTTCTAGATGGAAGGACAAATAGAAGGTTTATGTTTAGCAGGGGCAAGGAACCATTATTGGCTCAAGAATGGAGACCAAAATAGATGGAGCCACCCCACTGTTTCTCACATACAACATGCTAAAATGCATCTCCAGGTGCCTTGAAGCAGTGCCTCTGCCTTGCAGGCATCCATTGAGAACTGAGCTCCAGATAACTGAAAGCTCTCAATAGCGTAGCTAAGAGGCAGGCTTTAGGAAAGGGCCTTAGCTAGCCAGATGGTGAAGCTTCAAGATTCAGAGGTTCAGTCCACCAGCTTAAATATTTCCTTTAGAAACAGAAAATTGTTTTAAGCTTCTATTTGTTGATCAAAATTTATATACAGTGTTTGGTTCAAGCCAATCAGTCTAGTATCACAAGGGTAAGCCTGTTGAAGACTGGGTATTGAGCTCTGAACTTAATTTGAGTTAGTCTTTCTTTTGGAAGAGTTGTGTATGTGCTAATGTAATTAGGGTTGCCTCGCTGGATTAAATGGTCTTTGATTTAGCCAATGCAACTTGCCTGGAGAAAAACAGTTCTGAATTTTAAAAGTACTATTAGTCCTATGTGTGATGCTTGTTGGGTTTCAAGTATGAAAATTGTGACTGTGCTTAAGCATGCATGCATGCAATTAACTTATCACAAAAGCTATGCAAAACTTCAAAAACAGATAACACCTGGGCAATTGTTGGAGGTAGTGGAAAATCTGGTGTATTTTTTTCTGTAATGGTAGTATCTTCTATGAAAGCTTTTAGACTTCTCAGTGCCAAACTGAATTCTAACAAACCACACAAAGCCCTCCCTCCCTCTCACACATGAGTACCTTACATATGTATTTATAAAGGTAAAAGCCATCAAAACTGACTTATGTTTACTTTTCCTTGTGAATATATGAAAGTGGGCAAAAGTAGCAATGACACAAATGAGAGATGGGCAACCACAAGACTACGGTGGTGCTTCCATTTAACTTAGTGACATTATTGCTTAATATCTTTTTCCTTGCTTCCTAATTCTCTTGTGAATATGGGACAGTATTCTGCAGAAACCAAACAAAAATAAATGGTAAATAGGGTATTGCAAAATCAGTTTTTCTAAACAGCAATAGCCAAAAGAAATAAATGCAAAAATTGTACTACCAGTTAAACAGGTGGTTAACCCAATATATTCTTCCTTCAGAGAGCTTTTTGTAAGATCTATCAATCCAAAATGGTAAATAATAACAGAATGCTAATGACAGAATTAAACTAACCTGTGCTTAAATCTAGGTTCCACCATGAATATAAACAGAACCTGCCTGTTAATTTTGTACTTTCATGCCACTTTTATTCACAGAGAATGTTCAACTATTTAAAGCCCTAGTAGATAAGACCTCTTTTTGAAATGAATAGGTTTCTATTGAATAAGTGCTATGAAGCCCTGGTACAGATGCTGCAGTTTGCACATTTGTTATATGATGTTCAGTGTACTGTGTTCAAAACTGCATTCATGCTGCAAGCAGATTTCCTGGATCAGCTCAGAACAGCCACATAGTTTATGACTCATAGGGGAAATGCTTGTGTTTATGTTGACATCTTTTAAAGTTACACTTGTTCCCATATAATTTATCATAATTTCACCTCTCCTGCCTACACACATAAATGCTGTTCTTAATGAGCTTTTAATTCATACAAAGAAGTGCAGAGATGGCAAGGTTGAAAAAGGAAGAACTCTGTAGTTCAAAGGCAAAGAAAACATTGGATCAAAATAAATAAAATAAAAGTCAGCCCGATAATTCAGCAGCTTCTCAGTCTCTCTTTCTTTCTGTGCCTGTGTGCCTGCATGCATGATAAAAGAGTGATGATCATTCTTTAAACAGAGAGAAGAAAGCTTCAATATGAACATAGGCTTTAAGAAAAATGATGCATTCCCAGTATCCCAGTTTGAAGCATGAACCTTCTCACCCTCACCACTGATATAAGGAAAGGTACAACCAACTTAGATAGTTTAGCAACAGAGACATCTTTACCATCTGCCTATGTTATAAATGGGTACTGCCATGAAGGATTCCAGCATCCCTTTGGTTTCCCATTCTAGCACATCAGAAAAAAGTGCTGAAGCCACCAGAAATTAGATGCACAGTGTCAAGAATCTCAGTTGTAATGAAGCTGAGGAAAGTTTTTAATAACTTGGCTCACTATTCTAAGCCTTTGCCAGAGGCTTCTGATAGAAAAGGAAGATTAATGTTACCAGGCTAGAGCATGGCACTGAGGACTATAGAATGCCTCAGAGCAGCTCACCAGTGGGATGATGCTGTGATTTGCAGTACAAGGGAAGTCTTTGTCCAGTTTTATCAAATACCACATTTCTTATGAGCTGCTTGCCAGAAAAGCACAGCAGGCGTGCTAGAAATAGTCTATTCTATGTAAGGAAACAGCTTCAATAGAAACGTAGCAACTGGGTGAAACAAGAAAATTCATTGAGGCTTCTTGAAAACAGACTTTGTGCAGTATTGTCTCCATAAACTTTTTTTTTTTTTTTTAAATAAAGCTGCCTTGAGAATTTGTATCTAGAAAGTGAGTTATCCCGCCACCAGTTAATAAAAATGCAATACATAGATCCTGAAGAATGCTGATGAATGTTAACTTTTTGGGCTTCCGTTTCTAAACTGAAGAGTGGCAAGAAAATTGAATTATCTGCATGATGTTGTAGAATCAGGTGGGTTTAGTCTTGTGAATGTTGTTCTTACCATATAGCATTATATTCCTACTTTTTTCCTCTTGCGAAAAACTCAAGGCAGCTTACATAGTCCCTCTGAACTCCATTTATCCTCGTGGCAAAACCCCATGTGGTAAGTTAGGCTAAGATTGAGTGACTGACCCAAAGCCATCCAGTGAGCTTCATGGCCAAGTGGGGACTAGAACCAGGCTCTCCTAGGTCCCAAGTCCAGTATTCTAACCAACACAATGGCTTGAATGCAGGGTTGATATTCCCAACATAGTGTCCCTAAAATATACAGCATGACAAGTATAGATATTTAATAATGTTTTTGCAATGTTGCTTAAAATGTTTATTCTGTTTGAACATTTTGCTACTCAGGCTAATAGGACTGCTTTCGGAGTGTCTGTGTTGGAGCTGGGCAAGTGATGGCTTTATGGTTCATTGTGGCCTCTGGAGGCTTTTTACCTGCCTCTTGCATAGCCCATTTTGCTAAGAATGTGCCACCTTGTGCTGCCCAGGTAGTTTCATGGAATATTTTGTCTGTGTCAGCTTGTATTGCCCAATTGTATGTTGGGCAATTCTAATGTTGTTAGAATTTCAACTTTATTCTTTTTAAAATATGGCTTTTGCAAAAAATTGCAGATATAGTCATTTGTTAGTAAATAATTTTGTTGGTTTGGTAGTGTAGAGTTTGCTGAAACTCTTGGACTGGCATAGTGATACTGGAAGGATTCTCTGTAACTTAACAACATGTACTCTCTGACTAGGTTGAGGGTGGGTTGTTGATAAATGGTGATGAAACATGACTTACTGTGTTGTCCAAACCCAGCCAAAATGACAAACCATGGTGAATAACCCATAGTTCACAGCCCAGCAAGAAATAATGGGTTCACTTTATGGATTATTAATTGCTAACTAGTGTCAGATGTAGGCAGCTCCAGAGCTTCATCTGCTAGTTAAGCACCAGAGCAACCACCATGGCAGTTGCAGGATTAGTCCCAAACTCTTCTGTAGCACTCAGGGCCTTGATGAGCACTACCTGGGAGCTCTGGGGAAAAAGCTTTATAAGAGCATGTTCTTCCCTTCAGAAGCTGCCTCAGCAACCTGTTTATGGTGTAACTATAAATTGTGGTCCAGGGGCCTGGTCTCCATCAGAGAAGGTAAGAATACAACTAGCATCTCTGGCTCAGCTCAGACATTCTTCCAAAGCATGGTTGCAGTAATGAGAGTTCATAACTCAGTTCATGGGTTGAGCTCCCCAAGACTCATGCTAAGCATCATAACTTTTGCTTCTGTTTTCAATTAACCACAGTCTATTATTTCATTCAAATCCAGCAAATTCTGGATTATGGCTTATTTCACCAATATATAGATAAGATTAGCTGTAGTTTAGGGTTCAGATGTAATGATAAATTGTGGTTAATTAGAAAGGGAAGTGAAAGTTGCTAACATCCTCCTTTTGAACACTTTGGAAAAAGAGAAGAGAGGACTCATTTGAGCTCAAAGATTGCTTACGCTTATTCTGCTGCAGTAAGCCATGGTTTATTGTGATGCCCAAATACAGCCATTGTGAACAAGTCTTTTCATTCATGCCTTCCATTCGCTTCCTTCTGTTAATGAGATTTTTAAAAACTTGTTGTGGGTAATCATACAAGCTGGTGACACTTAGCTGAATCAACTGGAGCCTTCTTACCGCCTAGGTGGTTATCATCTAAGAACAAACAATTATTCATGAGATACATAAGGGGGATTATGCAAGCGAGGAAGGAAGTATTTGGGGGCTTGAAGAGACGAGATGTGTTGGAACCATTGAGAAGAATAAATTCCCAATACATTCCACCTCCATCCTGGCGGAATAAACAGAGTTGCACATGGTTGCTTGCCAGTGAAAAATGGAAGCAGGCAAATTACTGTGAAATACCATTCTAGGCCTCCTTTGAAAGGATGGTAAAAGGCCAGCTGTGTCTGCTCAGCTGTTAAAAGATACAGGTGCTAAAGCAAAACTGGTCTTCTTCATTTTCCTTTCTTTTCCAAAACTTTGGCATGCAGGCACAGCATAGAAATCTGTTTTCAAAGGGCTTGCTCAGATAGAACAGTTGTATTCAGTGATCTCCTTTTCTGAAAGAAGTTAAATTAACATGTATGAGAAGACAATACGGACAGAATTGAACATGAGTTTCAGGGATGGGTTAATTGTTCCTAAACTGTGGTTGCTTCTTTTCTCTTTTGTGCAGTTTCATAAGGAAACAATGGGACAGGTTTCTGGTTAGAACAAATGTATCAAGTATAGTATACAGGTTGTGTGTGTGCAGGGGGTGCAGCCAGTGCTCAGCATCTTTCTAAACACTTTCTCAGAGCATGAAAAAATGATTGCTTCTCATTTCAAAGTTTTACTTTTAACATAGAGTTTTTAAAACATGTTCTTCTCTTTTTTTGAAGGATCTGGAATCTTGTCTACAAGCAAAGCTGAGACAGGAATGGTAGAATGTTCTCCTCCAAGTCCAACCCCTTTGAAAAAGGTTGGTTCGATAAACTGGTCTTTCCCAGATAAAATAAAATCCCCAAGAACAGTGAGGAAACTTTCCATTAAAATGAAAAAATTGCCAGAGCTCAGCAGGAAGCTGAGTGTCAAAGGAAATTCAAGCCATAATAGTTCAGATAATTCTTCATTGGTTAAACCTAATTGCCAGAGTATAGGCCATGCATCTTTACCCTCTTCTGGGAACATAGCAGCTGCTAGCAGGAATGTTATAAGCCGATATCATCTTGATAGCAGTGTATCCTCTCAACACAGCTACAAAAAAAAAAGCAATGGGAGTTCCAAATCTTCCAGCAAAGGGGGCTATCTCAGTGATGGTGACTCTCCCGAGCTTATAACGAAATCAGGGAAACATGCAGCTGAAAGCAGGACTGGGAAAGGAAAGGAAGCATTTCCAAGCAGCAATGGTAATAAGACAGAAATAGACATTGATGCTTTCCGACACTACAATTTTTCTGACCAGCCCAAATGTTCCCAATACATATCTGGACTCATGAGCATTCACTTCTATGGTGCAGAGGATCTGAAACCACCACGGATGGACTCAAAGGATGTTTTCTGTGCAATTCAGGTAGATTCAGTGAATAAAGCAAGGACTGCCTTGCTGACATGCAGAACAACGTTTTTGGACATGGATCATACTTTCAACATAGAAATAGAAAATGCTCAGCATTTAAAATTAGTGGTCTTCAGCTGGGAGCCCATGCCACGGAAAAACCGGGTTTGCTGCCATGGTACGGTGGTTCTTCCTGCTCTTTTTCGAGTGACAAAGACTCATCAGTTGGCAGTAAAGCTGGAGCCCAGAGGCCTTATTTATGTCAAGCTGACCCTTCTGGAACAGTGGGAGAACTCTCTCAATGGACTAGATGGAGATCAAGAACCAGTAATGTTTGGGGTTGATGCTCGGAAAGTTGTTGAGAAGGAGAACGTAGGCTTGATGGTGCCCCTCTTGATGAAGAAGTGCATCATGGAGATTGAAAAAAGAGGCTGCCAGGTAGCTTTTTTTAATGCCTTTATTGATATTTCTGTATTTCATTACTGATGTTTTGGGCAATAATATGGTTTATGTATTTGATCTACAAAGAATGTGACCTATTTGTCGAGTATACCCTCCATTGCTTCACTTCCTTTGGGCAATTGGCTGTCATGAACTGCCTTGTAACAGGATGATGCCAAGCTTTCTGTTTTGCACTGCAATGGGAGCATGATGTGGTCTTTATGGTACAAGGGGTCAAAGGGTGAAAGAAATCAGCATGTTCTACCATGTTTGCTAGGTTTCTGATAGGTTTGGAGGTCCTACACTCTAACATATGGCAGTGGGACTTGGAAAATATATATTTTTTGGAGGGTTGCCCATCTAGACTAGGGATGGACAGAAGGTAGATTGGAATCCATTAGTAAATATTGTGTGGCATGCAGGAGATCATCAAGGCTTTTTTGATCACCTAATACTTTAATGAAAGCAAGAAAAAGCCCAGTGTTGTGGCTACTCTCATGCTAATTGCTTATCTCTTGGTGTCAGTGTTTCTCATACATAGAAAAGGAGCGGTACCTGTTTCAAGTGTTGTGTTAGTCTCTCTGCTAACTCACATGCAGATTTGGGTGTATTTTAGTGTATATTTCACAGTAGATGATTCACTCCCAACTCTTGAGCTACCATTTTGTGTCTTACTCTGACTGATAGAGCATCATCATCATCATCATCAATTTCATGAATCTGTGATCTGCTTATTCCTCATCAAAACAAAAGCGATCCAACTGAATACTTAGTTTATAAGGCTTCATTGTGAAACTGAAATAGTGGCAGACAATTGTGACAGAGAGAATCTTCACAACATGTAATCTTGCTCTTCATAGACCAAGTTTACATATTGTGTTGCTTCTGTGTGGATTGCAGTTATTACATGATAAAGTCAGAGTGTATAGCTGCTTGTTGCATCATTCAGTCAGAATGGGATTATTGAATAATATTCTTTCAGACAATTTGTGTGTATACCTATTTGATTTATGGCTCACCTGAAAAGCTCAAGGTGGATAACAATGTTGAGATCATGAAGTGCATTAGATTTATTAAAATAATCCTCACCTCCTTGCTTACCAAATTTCAAATCCCATGAAGAGGTGACTGATTTTTGAAAAAGTCTTAGACAGATTCCAGAAACTGTTTGGGCTCAAACCTAAGTGGATCTTTCAGGAAAGACATTCTTCAGCCAGCTTCTCTGTGTAACTTTGTAAACCTAAGCAGAGATGGACCTTTTGAGAAGGGGTATTTGTGCAGACTTTGGGATAAAGAAAGACCCCAAGATATGTGAAAACATTGACATCAGAAACAAATGAGACAAGACGCTGTTATGGAAATAACAGCATAGTTCTTTAAATAGTAAACAGCAGGTATAGGGAGCCCAATCAGTTCAGGACCTTTGTGTGGTGATTTAGTAGGCTTTGATTCTTTGCCCCCCAATGTGGTCCCTATTAAATTTGGACGATTGTGCCTGCTGTTTGTGTGGGAAGGAAAACTTCCATTGGTGGAAATGGTGGTTCTTCGTCGTGGCCTCTGCGCATCACACACATGGGTACTGTGCCTGCGCAGTGCCTTTGGCTGGAGATTGCAAGCTAACGGTTTTTGGTGGGAAAACGCTCCGCTCCCTCCCCCTCTGACTATAAATAGTGGAGTGCCCGCCATTTTGTTCAGTCTTTGCGACCGCCGTTCACTGTGCCTCGTGCCGCTTTTGCTCTCACTGTTTTTTGCTAGCTCGTCTCCTTCTTGCCAAGTTGTTATTCCCTTCATTCTATTCCTTGTTCGTAGTTTATACTTCCTTCTTCTACAGTCGTTTTCTTGTCTTTTTTCCATTCTATCCTATTAAAAAAAAATTAACAAAAATATATACTTACCCTCTACACTGTCTTCTTTCTCTTCTTTTTCTGTGATGGCACAGTGAGCGGCCTTCCGCAAGTGCGCAGAGTGTGGGTCGAAAATGTCACCGACTGACCCGCACGACCTATGCCTCCTCTGCCTGGGAGAGGGGCATAGGACTGACAAGTGCGCACATTGTCTGGCTTTCTCTAAACAAGCCAGAAAGAACTGGGAAAACCGGTTGAGAAGGCTTCTCTGGGATCGGGCTCTTATGCAGTCAGACCCTCTTGTGACTGCACCAAAGCCAGCCTCTTCTTCTGTGGCCCCACAAAAGCGCCCTTCGGACGAAGGCGTGTCATCTGCCGTGGTTCCTCCCGCTTCTCCGAAGAGGAAGGCGGAGAAGAGAAAACATGCTGACTCTACCAAGTTGACAAGCCACTAGAAGGCTAAGAAAGACAAGCCTCCGAAGCCTTCCCAACGCCCGAAGGGATCCGAGTGCCCACGGCACCAGGACTCGGGTTCGTCGGCACCATCGGTACCAGGTCCAACCTGTGTACCGACACCTCCTGATCCACTTATCCAGGATGCCATGAGGGTTACCCTGCAAGGGTCCCCTCGATGAATGGCGGACCGTCCATCCGAACCGCCTCAGCCACTTCCGAGGGGCTCGATATCGGATGGGGAGATCCAGGACTCCCCCCCACGGGCACAGTCCCCGACACTGATGCCCCCGACTTCGGTGGACATTGATATCACTCCACCTCAGGGCCGACGGAGCTGATCTGTTGATCAACCTATGGAAGGCTGGCACCATCCGTCCTATCAACTCTGGCATGAGCCCCGTCAGTGGGATACTACCCAGAGCCTCGGGGCCGATTCTCGCCCCCTCGGGACCAACCACACCCGAACGATCCAAGGAGGGTCTCCTCGATGCCCTCCCGCCGTGACAGCAGCCGCTCCCTCTCGCCAGCTGACTCCTCCTCTTCGGCACCACCATACTTCATGGCCAATTCTGATGATTCGGAGGTGGACTCTACCTCCCCCGACGCCGTTATCACCTCTCAGGACCCCGCGTCGTCGGACGAGTCCCATGTTTCATTTGCAGACCTGATGGCAAGGCTCGTCCAAGCTCTGGATATCGATGCAATCCAGTGTCCGGGGCTGTCGACAGACAGGTTCTACAACATCATCCGGGGAGAGCAGTCCACCTCGATTGTCCTCCTGCTTATTACCACGCTTAAGCAGGCGATGACCCAGCCTTGGGACTTGGCCTCCCACCCCCAACCGACATCAAGGAGGTACGAGACGATGTATCGGGTTTGGGAGGAGGATATTCCCTCCCTCCTCTGACATCCCAAACCAAATTCCATCATCGTCGAGTCCTCCCAGGGTAGGGAGGCCAGAGGCCATACTACACCGAGAGATAAGGAGGGGAGGAAAAACGACTCTCTGGCCAGGAGGGTTTATTCCGCCTCAGAATTGGGACTTCGCATCTCAAATTACGAGGTGACATTGGCGCGATACCAATATTTCCTTATGCAGCGCCTTCACAATGTCGCCTTGACCCTACTGGACCACCAAGGAGATGTGGCCAAAGTGTTGATAAAGGAGGCCATGCAAGTGGCTGTCCAACAATTGTCTACGGCCAGACATCATATGGACACCAACTCAAGAGCTCTCGTTGGTGCCGTCTCCCTGCGCAGGCACGCTTGGCTCCGAAGCTGCCATTTTCCCAATGAGACCAAGCGCAGGATTGAGGAAATGCCATTTGATGGGTCTGGGCTTTTCCATTCCCGTACGGACCACAAACTTAAGAAACTCCATGAATCTCAGATGATGGTGCGCCGGATGAAGTTACCGCCTCAAACGAGACGTAAGTGGCAATGGTCCTGCCCCACCTATCGGCAATCCTTCCAGCCCAGACAGCAGCCTCAACAGAGGCAGACGCAACAACAGCGCCGTCGACAGCAGCCCCAGCAGCGCTATCAGCAGTCCCGCCGCCGATTCGATACAGACAGGCACCAGCGTTGATGGGACGGATGGACCACTTCTCTTTCCCACCCAATACCTACCCCTCTCTCATCTGGGGGTTGGTTGCAAAACCAGCTCCCCATTTGGGAGTCCATCACATCTGATCCATGGATATTGTCTATCATACAGTACGGCTATCAGATAAAATTCGACGTCGTTCCCCCATCGGGCCTGGTACAGTCTACTCTAAGCTCACCGGTCCTGCTCAATGAGATACAACAACTTCTTCGTAAGGGAGCGATCCGTCAATTATCTTCCTTTGACGGAATTCACGGATTCTACTCCAGATATTTTACGGTCCCGAAACAGGATGGTGGTCTCAGGCCGATTTTGGACTTACACTTCCTGAATTGCTTTATCCAAACTAGGAAGTTCAGGATGACCACCCTTCAAAATATCTTGCCGTTGCTACAGAAGGAGGATTGGTTCGCCTCAATAGATCTGAAGGACGCCTACTTTCATATCTCGATCCATCCGAGTTATAGACGTTTCCTTCGCTTTGCCAGTCTGTACGAATTCACTGTCTTACCGTTTGGATTGGCCACTGCTCCCAGAGTTTTTACCAAGTGCATGGCCCCGGTCTGTGCCTTCCTTCGCCTACAAGGTGTCCACATCTATCCATACCTGGACGATTGGCTGCTGGTTTCCCCATCTAGAGACGGACTTCTCGAATCCATTCATATAACATGCAACTTGCTAGATGACCTGGGCCTATGTATTAATACGGAGAAATCTTCTCTCATCCCAACGCAGATACTTACCTTCATCGGAGTACGCTTGGATTTGACGGTGGAAAAGGCTTTCCTTCCCTGCGACAGACAAGACACGCTTGTTCGACATGTTCTTCGGATGCGACACAACGGGATGGTCCCTGCAAGATCTGTTCAAAGACTGTTCAGCCATATGGCGGCATCAGTACCAGTGGTGCCACATGCCAGACTTCGCCTTTGCCCTCTGCAGCTGCTCTTCAACAAGCTGTTCCACCCACAGAGGGACCCATTGTCGAAACTGATTCAGATCCCATCCTCAGTTCTCCACTCTCTTCTCTGGTGGACAATGTGCGCCAATCTAGCTGTCGGAGTTCCCTTTTGACAGCCATCTCCATCGATAACAGTTACCACCGACGTTTCCCTCTCGGGTTGGGGAGCAGTATGCAGTGGTCTCTGTACCCAGGGCACGTGGAACCATCTCGAATCCACGAAACACATCAACTTTCTGGAACTTTTAGCAGTATTCAATGCCATTCACTCTTTCGAGGATCTCCTTCATCATCAAGTCGTTCAGATAACGTCGGACAATACCATGACAGTTTTTTATCTGAACAAGCAAGGGGGAACAAAGTCTCCGACCCTAACCAGACTCGCACTGCAAATTTGGGATTGGTGCATTCTCTGAGATATCACTCTAATAGCGGTACATTTGGCTAGTGTAGACAATGTCCAAGCAGATCTCCTCAGCCAATGCATACTTGTTTCCCACGAGTGGGAACTACATCCCTTGATGCGCAACCAGCTCTTTCATCGCTGGGGGTTTCCAGACATGGACTTATTCGCCACTCAACAGAACAAAGTGTGCGACCACTTCTGCTTGAGGGCGGGGATCGGCCTCGGATCCCTAGGGGACGCCTTCATGATATCTTGGACCAATCTACATTTTTATGCGTTCCCACTGATCCCACTGATAATGAAGGTCGTAGCGAAGATAGTACGAGATCGACTTTTGGGGATATTAATTACCCCTTGGTGGCCACGCCAGCCCTGGTTTGCTGCTCTTCTCACAATCTCTCACAGAGAATACCATCCTCTTCCATTGCTTCCGTACCTCA
Source organism: Varanus salvator macromaculatus (assembly GCA_023646645.1). NCBI lineage: Eukaryota > Metazoa > Chordata > Lepidosauria > Squamata > Varanidae > Varanus > Varanus salvator. Next base: position 14,596,798 of record JAIXND010000659.1, read on the forward strand.
TAACTCAACAAGGAGGTACGCTTTGACATCCGGATCTGAGGTCCTTGAATCTGACAGCTTGGCGAATTCGATAGATCCTGCCTTCCCATTGGTACCGATGGCTGCTTCTACTGCTCCGATCATATGCTCGGAACCTTCATCTAGCGTGGCTGCCTTATCGGTTCCAGTTACATTGTCGGCCCCGACCACTGATGCATCGGACCCGACAAACTTAGATCCTTCTATCCAGCATATCATAGACTCTGCCTTAAAACCCTCCACACGGAAGTCTTATGCAGCTAAATGGAAGCGTTTTTCCAGCTTTGCCGAATCTCATTCATTCTCTCCACTGCAATCTCCCATACCTCAGATCCTCCTTTTCCTGTTAGACCTCCATCGTTCTGGACTTAAACCTTCTTCAATTAAAGTGTATACGGCGGCAATTGCCTATTATCGAGGGTTCATGGATGGCTCTTCCATTTTCTCCCAACCTCTTGTGAAGAGGTTCCTTAAAGGACTTCACAACCTTAATCCTATAATATGACCAGTGATGCCTACCTGGAGTCTCTCTGTCGTCCTACAAGCTTTAACAAGAGCTCCCTTTGAACCGTTAGCAACTGTTGATCTACGGCTGGTGTCATGGAAAACAGCCTTTCTTGTTGCAATCACCTCCGCTCGACAGGCCAGTGAGCTCTGTGCCCTCCGTACTTGAACTTTTTCAAGGGGAAGGTTGTTCTAACACTTGATCCCTCTTTCCTGCCAAAAGTGGCTACTTCATTTCATCTAGGGCAGGACATTGTTTTACCAGCCTTCTTTCCGTCACCAGCAAGCCCTCTTGAGCGGTCGTTACATTCCCTCGATGTTTGTCGCTGCTTGGCTTTTTATAGGTCTAGAACTGAGTCCATTCGACGCACTAATAGACTTTTTGTGAAATATTCCTCAGTAGATCAGGGCTCTCTGATATCTCCACGGAGACTCTCTAAATGGATAGTTCATACTATCACCTTATCTTACCAACTTGCCAAGATCGATTTACCTTCAATCCCTCAAAGCCATTCGACCAGAGCCGTTGCTGCTGCTTCTGCTTTTGCATCGGGAGTCCCACTGGATGACGTGTGTCGGGCTGCTACTTGGGCGAACCCTTGCACGTTTGCCAGGCATTATCATCTCGATGTTCGAGCTCGTCAGGACTGCTCCTTCAGAAGGGCTGTCCTCTCATCGATTCTTCAATAAAGACACCTTTCCTCCTCCTTTAATGGTAAGCTTGTTAGTCTACCCATATGTGTGATGCACAGAGGCCACGACGAAGAAGAACAGGTTGCTTACCTGTAACTGATTTTCTTCGAGTGGCCATCTGTGCAGTCACACAACCCACTCGCCGGCCCCGCTCAGTGTTGGTGAGTGGAAATGTTCTTGTCGGTACTGACTACTTTTTCGGTCGTAAAGACTGAACAAAATGGTGGGCGCTCTGCTATTTATAGTTAGAGGGGGAGGAAGCGGAGCGTTTTCCCGCCAAAAACCATTAGCTTGCAATCTCCGGCCAAAGGCACTGCACAGGCACAGTACCCATATGTGTGACTGCAAGATGGCCACTCGAAGAACATCAGTTACAGGTAAGCAACCTGTTCTTTTACTTCCAAGATGAATAACATACACTGGAGTAGACTGTGTGTATCAAAGTCTTCTACCCCACCAAGACCTTGATCTAGATTGAATCCCCTCACCTGCTGTTAATTTTAAAAACCTGAACATGTTATTCACACTATTCCTTGTTATATGAATGGTAATGCATCTACTGTGGCCCTTAGAACTTTTATAAGCGATAACCAATATCTTAGATTGAGCCTTGAGAAAAGTTAGGAACAAATACCATAATAGAACTATTACTTCAACTATTACTTGAACTATCTACTTCAACTAGTTTGCAGGTACCTGTAATGACTGAGAATATATTCATGCTTTACCCACAACAGTTAAGGAAATTAGCTATAAAGAACATCAAAAACACTTAATATAGCAGTTTCCAGAGGAGCAACCATGTTATTCTGCTGCGGAAAAAATAACAAAAGTGTCTTAATTGCATCTGGTGAAGTGGGCTGTAGTCCACAAAAGCTTATGACATAATAATGTTCTTCTTCATGGCCTCTGTGCATCACACATATGGGTGCTGCGCCTGCGCAGTGCCTTAGGCCGGAAGATTGACAGCTAACAATTTTTGGTGGGAATGCTCCCCCCCCCAATAGCCCATATAGAGCGGAGTGTCCGCCATTTTGTTCAGTCTTTGCGACCGCCGTTCATCGTGCGTAGTGCCGTCTGCGCTTTCGCCTTGACTATCGACCCTTTTGAGCTTTTTCCCTAGTTAATATTTCCAAGTTTAATTCCCTTACTTACTCGTTGGTTGTTCTGCACTTGTTCCTTGTTCTTGCACTTGCACTTGTTCGCATTTCTTCACTTCTTACTTCTTTCTAAAAACAAAACAAAAATTATATACTTACCCTCTATTCTATCTCCTTCTCTTCCTTTTCTGGCATGATGGCTCAACGAGCGGCATTCAGAAAATGTATGGACTGCGGGTCTAAAATGTCACCCGCTGATCCCCATGATCTATGCCTCCTCTGTCTGGGAGAGGGGCATAGAACAGATAAATGTTCCCACTGCCTAGCCTTCTCCAAGCAGGCTAGGAAAAATAGGGAGAATCAGCTCAGGAGGTTGCTCTGGGACTGCGCCCTCCTGCAGTCCGATCTGCTGGTCTCCCACCCCGCTACGACTGTAGCTGCAGCCTCTCGACCAGCCCCTCCTGCCTCGGCTTCTGCGGCCCCGTCCACCAAGGCCGCTCCGTCACGCGCTTCGGATGAAGCTGCGCCTTCCACTGTGGCTCAGCCTGCCTCTGCTCCTGGAAAGAAATCAGAAAAACAGAAGCATGCAGAACCTGAGAAGCTGTCTGGCCACAAGAAATCCAGACAGGATAAATCTGAGAAGCTGAAAAAGGCTAAAAACCAGGATCGTCCCAGACACCGGGATTCTGGCTCCTCTGTCCCGTCGGTACCATCGGCTCTGGCGGTACCGACACCACTGGGACCCGTGTTGCAGGAGGCGATGAGGGTGACTCCTTTGGGATCTCCCCGATGCATGCAACCAACATCGGACCCGACGGTTATGCCACTGAGGGAGCCCAGCTCTGACAGGGAAATCCAGGACTCCCCACCAAGGCCAAGGTCCCCTACACCGATGCCACCAGTGGGTTGTGATGTGGAGACCCAGATGTCCCTACGCTGTTGGCAGAGCAGGTCTTCTGATCCGAGCTTGCCCGAGTGGTACACAAGGCCTAGCTGGCTAGACTACCAGTCTGAGGGTCGGTACCCAGCTCCAGAGGGGTTCCCATCTGACCTATTCTCGATTTGAGGGGTGTAAATAAATTTATTACCCCACGTAAATTTTGGATGACCACCTTGTAGAATTTTTTGCCACTGCTGAGAAGAGGGGATTGGTTCGCTGCACTGGATCTGAAAGACGCCTACTTTCACATCTCCATCCATCCTTCGCATAGGTGTTTTCTCCGTTTTGCCATCGATTCCAAGGTGTACGAATTCTTGGTGCTTCCGTTTGGTCTCGCAGCTGCACCTTGGGTCTTTACCAAGTGCATGGCTCCGGTCTGTGCCTTCCTACAGCTACAGGGGATCCAGATTTACCCGTACTTGAATGATTGGCTGCTGGTTTTCCAATCGAAACAGGATCTCCTTGGGGCTATCCGAACAATGTGCTCTCTGGTAGACCATCTTGGACTGTGTATCAACTTTGAGAAATCTTCTCTTGTTCCTGCACAGGTCATTACCTTTATCGGAGCATGCCTGGATTCTATACGGACTCGTGCGTTCCTCCCATTGGATCGACTGAGAACTCTTGTGCATCATGTCCACACACTTCTTCGAACCGGGACCACGTCTGCCAGGTGTACACAGAGACTTTTGGGACATATGGCGGCATCAGTTACGGTCGTGGCATATGCAAAACTACGCCTCAAGCCCCTTCAGCTGTTTTTCAACGGAGTGTTCCACCCGCAGCAGGACAGCCAATCGAAGATCCTTTGGATTCCATCTTCTGTCCTCCACACACTCTTGTGGTGGACGGTACCATCCAATTTGAATGTGGGGGTTCCTTTTCAACAACAACACCCGTTGAAGTCTCTGAACGGATGGGGTGCCACATGTGGCAACATGACGACTCAAGCCCAATGGAACCGACAAGAGACCAGCAATCACATCAACTTTCTGGAACTACTGGCCGTATTCAAGGCGCTTCATACATTCGAGGATGTCCTCCACGACCGTACAGTCCAGATTACGTCGGACAATACCACTACAGTCTTCTACATATACAAACAGGGTGGAACGAAATCCCTGAAATTAGCCAAGTTGTCGATCAAGATCTGGGATTGGTGCATCCCCAGAGGGATCTCTCTAGTGGCAGTACATCTTGCAGGTACTGACAACGTGCAAGCCGACCTACTGAGCAGGCAGATGTCGACTTCCCACGAGTGGGAACTAAAACCCCAGATCCGTGAATGCATTTTTCATCGATGGGGCTTCCCAGATGTGGACCTGTTTGCCACCAGCCAGAACAAAGTGTGCGAGAGTTACTGCTCGAGGGCAGGGATCGGACAGAACCCTCTGGGAGACGCATTCATGCTCAGCTGGACCACTCTCAACTTTTATGCCTACTCTCCGATACCTCTCATAATAAGAATAGTTTCGAAGGTCCTCTACGAGAGGTCGACAGGGCTCCTCATCGCACCATGGTGGCCACGTCAACCTTGGTTCCCCACCCTACTTCGGCTTTCTCATGGAGAATATTTACGCCTCCCGGTAGTCCCAGACCTTATTACACAACAGAACGGGACTATCCGTCACCCGGATCTGGACTCGCTCAAACTAACAGCCTGGTGCATCCGATGACTCTTCCTACTACATCGGAACCGACCAGGGTACATTTGCTAACTTCCTCGACCACATCGGGCCCAACGATCTCAGATAATGCTTCGCATCTGGCGCATGTCTTTCAGGACCGTTCGTCGTCGGAACCACTGCTTACCGCACTGATATTACCAAATAATTCATCGGACTCGACGTCTCTTCTGTCAGACATTCAGCTTGTTATTGACTCAGCTCTAAAACCCTCTCCACAGAGATCCTACACAGCTAAGTGGCAGCATTTCTCCAATTTCGCGGACTCTCATTCTGTTCGACCACAATCGGCATCGATTTCGGACATTCTTCAATTCCTGATGGACTTACATCGCTCTGGACTAAAGCCGTCTTCCATCAAAGTCTACATGGCAGCGATTGCCCATTTCCATGGCACTCTTAAGGGACTGTCACTTTTTTCACAGCCACTTATAAAGAGATTCTTGAAGGGACTTTATAACATAAATCCAATATTAAGTCAACTATTCCTACCTGGAGCTTGTCTGTCGTTTTACAAGCACTTACAAGGCCTCCGTTCGAACCCATGGCTACTGCAGACTTACACCTAGTTTCATGGAAAACGGCATTTCTGGTAGCAGTGACTTCAGCTCGAAGGGCTAGCGAACTTTGTGCCCTTCATGTGGATCCTCCCTACCTAAATTTTCATAGAGACAAGGTTGTACTACGGATGGATCCTGCCTTTCTTCCAAAGGTTTCCACTCCCTTTCATCTCCAGCAGGACATTACGCTACCAGCATTCTTTCCATCACCAACGAATCCGCTCAAACGATCTCTTCACAGCTTGGATGTTCGGAGATGCCTTGCTTTTTACAGATCCAGGACTGAGTCTGTACGGCGTTCACACAAACTGTTTGTCAAGTACTCTGAGCGAGACCAGGGTTTTCCCATAACTCCTCAACGGATTTCTAAATGGATCGTCCAGACGATAACGTTGGCTTATCAGTTATCGAACATTGACTTACCAGTGGCTCCTACAGCTCATCCACAAGGGTGGTGGCAACTTCTTCCGCTTTTGCCTCCGGAGTGCCTCTGGACGAGATCTGCAGGGCTGCTATCTGGGCAACACCAAGCACGTTTGCCAGACACTACCAACTTGACGTTCGTGCGAGACGAGATGCATCCTTCGGTAGAGCAGTGCTCTCCGCTGTTCTTCAGTAACGACACCTTCCCAGCCTTCCTTTAAGGGTAAGCTTGCTAATCTACCCATATGTGTGATGCACAGAGGCCACGAAGAAGAAAAGCAGGTTGCTTACCTGTAACTGATGTTCTTCGAGTGGCCATCTGTGCAGTCACACAACCCACCCGCCAGCCCCACTTGGTGTCGGTGAGTAGAACTCTGTTCTTAGTACTGGTGAATAGGAAATTTTTCCTTGGTACCTGGGCTTGTGCTTTCCTCGGTACCGTATTAGGAGCTAATTGTTATACTACCAATACTCATCTGTAGTACAGATTTCTTCCCGCATGGGGGCGAATGTTCGGTCTTCAAAACTGAACAAAATGGCGGACGCTCCACTCTATATAGGCTATGGCGGGGGAGCGGAGTGTTCCCGCCAAAAATCGTTAGCTGTCAATCTTCCAGCCTAAGGCACTGCTCAGGCGCAGCACCCATATGTGTGACTGCATAGATGGCCACTCAAAGAACATAAGTTACAGGTAAGCAACCTGCTTTTGTTGGTCTTCAAGGTGCTGCAAGATTCTTTCTCATTTAAAGGAAATAACTAAAGCAGACACCTTAGTTTCAATTGCAGATCAAACACTGATCTGTTTCTCACCCTTGTTAGAGAAAATGTAAAACTGAATTTCAGGTTCTGTGTAGACCAGACAACTTCTTCTGTAGTTCTGATTAAACTTTAATGTTGTAATAGGATGTTTCCAGACAGAGTTCTTTGAGTGTCTAGTACCTTTAGCACCTAATGCTTACAAGCTGTACATTGGGAATGATGCTTTTCCTCACCAGTCCAAATAGTAGACCAAAGATCCATTACAACGGTACAGCCAGAAAAGTAATAGCTCCAAACCAACACTTGTTGTTGTTGTTGTTGTTATTTGTTACATATATACCAATCTTTCCATTAAAATGCTGAAGGTGGCTACATCTTTCTTGCTGTGTATTTTCCCCACATCTGAATTGGCTGTAGAAGATCTAGCTGCAAAGGAAATTGCTCTCTGAAAAGTCCCATAAGATAAATTGTACCACTGCTATGAGCACAAAACCATTCATTGATTGTGGATTTCATTAGGGTGCAATCCTATGCGTGTTAGTACAGAAAAAACCCTACACCTCTCAGCATGTTCCTGCTAGCCAGTGATTCCAATTTCTTTTGGAATTTTGCATGGATATCTTAGTGCTGGGAATATTTAAAATAGTTTGATATATACTACATTCTTATTCCTCTTTTCATGGCAAACTGGGGCCATATGGTAAGGTTATGTTTTACTTCTAGGTTGTAGGCCTGTACCGTTTATGTGGATCAGCAGCTGTCAAGAAAGAGCTCCGAGAGGCATTTGAGAAGGATAGCAAAGCGGTTATTCTCTGTGAAACCCAGTACCCAGATATAAATGTGATAACAGGTAACAAACTTGATTTGTAAGTGAATATATGCATGAAGCATCTGGAATATCATTTTGAAATTAACATTTTTAATATTTATGGAACAAGGTGGAGCCTTTTGATATTATATTATGTAAGCAAGTCCTGAAAGTAATTGTTATGAATACTATTCAAATGTGGCAATTTTTAGCTTCTTTATCCTGGTATCACTGTCTTTACTGCAAGCTGCGGGGGGAGGGGGGTGAATTTGGTCCTTTAGGGTACAACCTTATATCTGTTTTCAGGTTCCACAAGCTACAGTAAGTCCTATCTCTGGTATAGCTGCATTGAAGCAGCTTCCTTGGGATATCTTGACTGGTCTGATACAGTTTAGTTTAGAATAAAGCTTTCACTCAGTTGGATAAAACATTCCTAGATTCCTTTTAATGGAAAATTCTTGTTTTGCTGCCTTCCTTCCTTTTGGATGACAACAAATCTCAAGAGTGGAATTTCCTGTGGGACGGAGCATTTCAAGCAACACCATTTGAATTATAGCAGTTTTAAAAGTAGAAGGTCTCTTGTGTTCTTGCCTCTGAATTTGAGCTGCTGCAGCTGTTTTTATTTGTGTGGTCAAACTTTTCTTTCTAGTATGTGCAGTAATGAGAATGCAAGGGAAGACAAACTTGACTTGTACACTGATGGGGCCTGAGCTAATCAAGAAAGAGTTGTTGGGGTTGTGATACAAATGTCAACCCAAATGTCCAGCTACTCTGAAAAAGGCCAAGTACATATTAGGCTTAAGTAGAAGAGGCATTTAAAATAAAAGTGCTAGTATTTCAGTATACAAATTTTAATATATTTTAATATCAATATATTTTAATATTTTAATGCAACCTTTAATCTTTCTGGTGCCAGGTTCAGATAGTTCTCTACCACAAGGCATTTAACTGGTTTACTATTATACTGTGGTTTTGTTAGCTGCTTAAACAGATATTTTGGTTTAACTTGTATAAGCTATTGCAAGCTTTTTACGTTTCATACAATCATAGAGTAGTAGAGTTGGAAGGGGCCATGAAGGCCCTTGGGTCCAACCCGCTACTGTTGCAGGCCACCAAGTTATCCCACTCGAATGGCTGTCCAGTTTCTTTTTGAATGTCTCTAGTGTGGGAGAGCCCACCACCTCTCTAGGCAGCTGGTTCCAGAGCACTGTTGGATTGCTCTGACAGTGAGGAAGCCTTTCCTTATGTCTAGCCTGAATCGGGGTCATCACTACTTGAATTGATTGTTCTGTGTCGTACACTGACATCAGCAAGAAGAGATCCTGACCTTCCTCTTTGTGACAGCCTTTGAGGTACTTATAGAGGGATATCATGTCCCCTCTCAGTCTTCTTTTCTCGAGGCTGAACATTTGTTTTAAATTTAGTTTTCAATTTTGAATGATAATCTTTTATGATGCTCTTGTTGTTGTCTGTTTTTATATTGTATTTATAGATTGTTGTAAATTGCCCAGAGAGCAATTGGGGCATTTTGGGCAATTTGGCTGTTGGGCAGTATAGTAACATATTTAATTATAATTATGGTGCAGCCACACTTGGAATACTGTGTACATTTCTGATCTGCACCCAAAAATGCTATAGAGTTGGAAAAAATCAAAAGCAACTCTCTTATGGGGAAAGTAACAATGTCCAGGATGCTTAGCTTGGAAAAATGCATGTAGAGAGTGACATGATGGAGATGTATTTTCCTTCCTTTCTCATAACACTAAAACCTGGTGTCATCTCCTGAAGCTGATGAGTGGGGGATCCAGGGTGTATATAAAAGGAAGCACTTCTTCAAACAGTACATAGTTAAACTGTGGAATTAATTCCCATAAGATGTAGTGATGCTTACCAAGTTGAATGGTTTTAAAAGGGGGTTAAACAAGTCCATGGAAGATAAGGTTATCAATAGCAACTAGTCTGATGAGTATCTGCTACCTCCAGATTCATTTTTTGTGTTTTTATGTACCTTTGCTAGCTTAGACCAAGGGTCTACCTATCTTGTTTCCACTAACAGCTATAGCCTGTGGAACACCTACAAACAGGACATGAAAGCAGCAAGCCTTTGCCCTCATGTGTTACCAGTGGTATGTGGTAGTGTAAATCTATTACTTTTAAAGTGTATTTCTTAGCTGCTTTCCCAAACAACCATCTTAACCAAGGTCCTTTTTAGGACCTATATGAGAAAGCAGACTTCTGCATTTTTCTTGCTGCAGCAACTGTGCCACAGCACTCTGGCAAGTATGACATGTGATCAGGGTTTCTTTTGGTGCTGAAGCTTCAGAGGTTGCTGGAAAGCATCTTTGTACTCGCAGAACCATTTCCAGCTCCAGCTCCTCTCCAGAGTTGAAAAAATCAGCTGCCTAGCTAGTGAGCACCCTTGTGACAAAATTTCCTGCCCTCCTTTCCTGATCTAGACCCAGAAAGACTAGCAAAGAAACTTGCCTGGATGGAGCTACACAGATATATCCCAAGAGCCTTTGCCAGCAACACACAAATAGCACCTGTGCCCCACTTAACTTTCTCTAGGTGAAATATTGGTGAGGCACTTGGAAGAAGAGAGGGGATGGTGACTTCACTTTGTTTTCAGTTTTTGCAAGGTCAGCCAAAATGACAGATACTTGGATAAAGAGATGAGAGAACATGAAACTTGTGTTTCAAGGTCAGTAATCATGAAAATGAAATAGGGGCTGTTACATTTCCATTGTAAAGTCCACTGCTTGACTTCTTCACGGTGCTGTACATTTCCTAGGCTCTTGTAACCCTGCCAGCTAGACGCTTGCCTTAAAAAAGGAGACTGTGAAGATTGTCATATTTAACACCAAATATTTCTTTATTTTTCGATTTATATCCTGCCTTTTTCCTACAAAGGGCTCAAGGCAGCTTACATATCCTCCTCCATCTTATCCCCACGACAACAACCCTGTGAGGCAGGTTGGGCTGAGAATCTGTGATTGTCCCAAAGTCACCCAGTTGACTCCATGGCTGAGCGGGGACTAGAACCCAGATCGTCTGAGTCCCAGTCCCATGCTCATAACCACTACACCACACTAGCTCTCAAATATGGAATTCTGTTCTTAGAAAGTGCATCTATTGAATTGTGATGTTTGAATAGTGAGGAGAGAGATGCCACTAGAGAAACGCTACATAAGAGAAATATAGAAAAGAAATACATTTGCACTTTCAGGGTTAGGGACAGTTTTAGTTCTAAACATTTGTAATGCTCAAACTGATATGTTCATGCATATGTTACTACATGTGTTTCTTGTTAAAGGTATTTTGCTGAAAACTCAGTCTAAATTGTAGCTTTTAAGCAGCTTCTGGTTTGATGCTGTTTTTCTTCAAAAAGATTTTTATGTCATATTTCATTGTCTATTTTTTCCAAGACATTGAAGGCACTCTCTGTTTCAAAAGCTCCCCAGTTGGTCAAGGAATGCACATTTAATTGTGAAGCCTTGACTGAGAAATGTTCCAATGGCTGGCCACTGGCTTACACTCAATGGAATGCACATGTGATTTGGAATAACGTGGCCTGCTGGATTTAAATGCTAGCTGGTTTCTGATATTGCTGCATCATGTCTGCTTCCAGCCATGTGAACTCTCATCTTAGAGTTGTACAGTTAACAGTTCAGTGGGTCAGAAAAATGAGAATTTAATGAGGTGGATGCGGGGGGCTATGTGTTTTCTGCTTGCTGCCTGAATTGGTTCTGTGCGGACAATGGTTGAATCAAGAAAATTACAGCTGTCAGAAGAGGCAAGTCCATAAAAATAACTGCCATCTCTTACAGGGCTCAGTTAGTAAAAGGATTTGGAGGTGGGTCTCAGGGCTCACAAGTTATTCCTTTCAGGAATTAAGCAAGATAAAATGTTTTGAGAAGGAAATACCAGGTGACTCTGTTGCATAGCTCTGCACTGATATTATTAATAGAAGTTCCAAGTAGTGCCTCTGCACTAAATGCTTTAGAAACATAGGATAGCTGTCTCCTTGCTTGGTGCAAGATCATCCCCCCATCCCCAGAAAATGGATGGAACTCTTCTAAAGGAACATTTGACACGTTGATGTTTTTTCACTGTGTAAACAAAATCCAGTTCCTCTCCATTTGTTCCCTGTAGTGGTCTAATACATCTAATTCAAAATAATTGTGAAAAATGCAGCCCTTTGGGCTGCAAGTTACCAGAAAACTTCCCTTGTTTGCCAGGAAGATTTCTAGGTTTGGTGTCTGATGGATTTCTGTTGCCTCTTAGCTGCTGTGGAATTCATAAAGAGATGTTTACTGTCATGTTATGATTATGCAATTAGTCATTACATTCTGACTGAGCCATTTTTCCCTGACACTAAAATTATGTAGTGTTCAGGGCTATTTGAGCTTCCCTTCAATGAAGAGTGAAGATGGAATCCCTCACTTTACTCTTAAGGATTTTACTCTTAACAAAGTCTTCAATTAACACAGTTCACATTACAATTGGGTCATAGGGCAGGATTTGTGGTAGGCACTCTGAGGCTTGCAACAAGTCTTGCTTTGTTAAAGAACACTCAGCAGTGGTATTTCTGTCATGGTTTGGGGATTAACAGGGCCTTTATTTGGCAGGTACTTAAACTGGTATCTCAGCTTCTTACTTCCAGCTTCCATTGTTTTCATCCTACATTAAATGATGCTGTTTATTAAAGTGCAGGTTGTCCTTACCTATTTGGTTAACAGCTCATAAATGGTTATGAAAGAGGGTTTTTTTTTTTTTAAATTTTAAAGTTAGATACCTGACCTGAGATTTTAACAGTTTATAAAGTTAGATCCTCTACTTTTTGTGCCTAGATATTCTGTGAAGTTTATTTATTTTATTTAATTAATTTATTGAGCAGATTTATATAACATGGACCTTATTAAAATAGGATTTTGCCTGGGATTCAGGTTCTATCTGTAATAAATAAAGCAGATTACAATTTTACAGTTGGATGAGGCACACAAGCTCTTATATTTTATCCTGCTGAAATAACTAGTACTACAAATCCTGTAAAGCAAAATATATGAAGTGTTTGAGATATGAAATAAATATTCTTACATAGGAATGTGTGTGCCATTTTACAATTCACCCATTCATCTGTGGAATCTGTTTCTTTGTGGGCCCCGTCATGTTGAAACGAACATTTGCACTTTATGTTAAAGAGGGAAAGCCTAGTGCATTAGAGCAGTACTAGTCTTGGCTCACTTGGGACCAGTTTATTTGTAAACATAGGCAATGAACCAGTGTAAACCGTAGTATAGAAATTCAGTAGCTTGCTAAAGGTTTCCTTCTACCTCCTTCAGTAGTGGGTATGTGCAAGAAATACCTGATGGCTCCTTGATCCAGTTCTTCTTCCACAGTTGCAATACAATCTGTGTTCCTGGGGCAGATAGAACCTTGGATCTGGTCTACACATGCAATGGAATCAGCTATATGATTTCTAGCTGCAGGTGGTGGACCATATTTTTTAATATTCCCTACATCAAGAGTTCTCTTCAAATAATAAAAAGGCCACACAGCATGCAAAAGGGTAGACAGTGTGTATTCTGTTTCCTAGGAGATTTTTAAATAGCAGATCCTAAAATGTTGGGCTCCACTCTTAGGTTGAGTAGACCATTCTGCCACCTCATTTCACTGTAAGTATAGATCCACCTACAGTGAATAAAATCTTACCCGTGCTTCAGCTCCTTGCCTTCTTCCAAGAGAAGCCTGATTGTGACACTCAGGTCTGAAGAACGATGTGGAGTAGCAGTTGTTTCTGGATAACAAATCTGCCCCAGACCCCACCTACATGTGAGTTGATGGGGTTTGGTAAGAATGTGCTCGTTCTTTGGCTTTTAGTAGTGCCATGACCTAGAATACTTTTACTTCTGGAAGGAGCTGGTCAGTTTTCAAGAACTACATGGTGAATGGCAGTCTTGTTTCAAAAATGGTTCAGCAAATAAAGGATTTGGGGGAAAGAGTTAAACTGAGACTTTATTCATTTAATTTTACACTTGTATACCACCAGCCATTCTAATAGGGATCTCTAGGTGGCTTATAACAATAGTCAAAACATGATCCTTAAAAGCAATAAAATGGTAAAAACATCATATAAAAACATCATAATAAAACAGCAACCATATCATTAGTAACCATTTTTTTTAAATATGGCAAGTTAGGACAACATATTTAATTAATGTTAATGATGTATAATATATATAATGATGTATAAGTTAAAATAAGTTGTTGAAATACCTGGTAAAGAGAAATGTTTTCACCTACTGCTAGAAAGAGAATAATATTGGTGCCAGGCAAATCTCTCTGAGGAGTATATTTCATAAGGTGGGGGGCAGCTACCAAGAAGGCCCTTCTTTTATTTGCCATGCCTCTCTTTGAGGTATGGCGCTTTTAGAAGGCCCTTCTGCCCAGATCTTAATGGGTGGGTAGGTATATATGGGAGAAGATGGTCCTTTAGGTAGCCAGGTCCTAAGCTGTTTAGGGCTTTATATGTGAAAACAAGTTCTTTAAATCGGGTCTGGGCTCAACTAGCAACCAATGTAGTTTGTATACAACTGGTGTTATATTGGCCTGCAAACTTACAATTAGTTGTTCACAGAATTGTTCTCAGATTTGAGAATCAGAATTAATTTCAAGATTCCGTACAGGCAAACAGAGGGATGCTTGCTCATGCACATGATTTGAGATCCTGTCTTGAGAGGCAGTGCTGGGAATGCACAAAGTGGTGGACTTGGGGCCTGTCCTGATGCTCTCAGGGTTCCACAGAGTTGCCAGCTGGCGTAAGTTCATTGCACATTGTTTGCATCTCTTACAAAGGTGTCCTCAAGGATTATTTAAGAGAATTACCTTCTCCCTTGATCACCAAACAACTCTATGAAGCAGTGTTGGATGCCATGGTGAAGAAACCTTTGAAAATGACAGCAAATGGATGTGAGAATGACCCTAGCGATTCTGAGCACACAGTGGCTCTCTTGGATTGCCTGCCAGACGTTGAGAAAGTGAGTATTATTGGCCTCTTCTGGATGGTTTATCAAATGTCATATCTAACTTGGTAGGTTTTTTAAAGTTTTTATTAAACTGAGTGCTGATCCGAGCCAAGTAGGCTCATTCATAAGACCCTGGTATTCATGAACCTAAAACAGATGGCCATACACATCACACTGAGTGAATGCACCCTTAATCATAGCAATATTGTCATCTCTGTGTTGCTGTTTTTTCCCAAATATTGAAAATCTTTATATTTGGGTGGGTATATCTCATTCAAAGAATTAGCATGCAGTTCTTATTATAAGAACTTGCTGGGTCATATATCCAGCATCTCATAGCCAGTCCCTGTGCAGTTCACATTTAAGCCCCTGTAGAAGGCAACTTCAGACAAAATCTTCTTCCCATTTTGTATGTTCACCTGGCATGCAAAGGGGCACTAAAATGCTTATTGATGTGCACACACAGAACTCAGGGAATGCCTGGTGGATTATTCCCATGTATATAGAGATCCAGGAGCCACAGAAGAATCATATGCACATGGTAGAAAACAACACATGCAGCTGCAGATCCTCTTTTAAATGTATGTTTAACAGTTGCTGCATGGTGCCCTCTACTAAAGACCCTTTTCTAAACTGAATCATGGTTTGCCTCTTCAGCAGTGAAGGAAAAAAAGGGAAAAGCAAATCTCTGCTTCTCCCTGGTTTGGGATATGCTGATGCTGGGAAATCTGGCTTGATTGAGCTCAGTAGATTTGCTTCCTGCTTCCAGTCTGATGATCAGATGTGGACTGACCTGGGGAGATTTCATAGACTTCAGATGGGTGGCAGTTTTCTCATTTAAAAGAAAAACACACACTAAGGAAATCTGTGCAAATCACACAATTTGCACAAAGTGGACTAGCATGATTTGTGCTAATTGGAATCTGGAAATAATGTGATTCTAATGAAATTTTGTCTGGTCCAGAATGTAGGTGGCAGGTGTCTATGGCTGGAGCAGCATTGGATTTTCACCCTCTCTTAGATTTCTCTCAGATCCCTAGGCATGCATGCATACACCCCTTTTAGGGTCCTGGCAGGTGGAAAACTTTGATCAGTCCTGTGTGATCCTAAGTGCTCAGATACTGCATAGGGTTCATGAAATCAGGTGAGATTGCACAAACACCTGGGAATGACTACATGAATGAAAGAATTAGCTTTGCTGATGGCAATACATTAATTTTGAATAAAAAGAAGCACATTAACTAACTAAGTCAACAATCGTGTGCCTCTTTTGACTATTTCAAGGCGGTTGTTGTTGTTTAATTGACTTAATAAATGATCATATGGTCACTTTCCCCCCTCCAAAAAAACCTGAAATGTTCAGGCAACCCTAAGTAAAACCTGCTGCTTAATTAATGTCAGGTACAGGCAAAATATTCTTTATTGCAACATGGAATTCTAACCTTCTGTCAAGGAGGATGTCTGTGAAAGGAACCAGCTGTACCACTTTATAGGCAGGCAGCTAGGCATTGGCAATGTTTTTCTAAGCAAGGTTACTTAATCCTGAAGCCTTACAAAAAGGGCTATTTATGTGTTACTTCAGCATCTTACCCTTTCCCATTCCTCAGCTTTGGATTCAATCCTAAACATACATATTTGATAGTAAATTCTGCTGAACGCAGTGGGAGTTGATTCTGAGTTAAACATGGTGATAATTAGGCATTTAATAAAGCATTACTTTTGACTTCAGCAGATATGGAATAAAGGGCTAGTTTGGTTTACACAACACCAAATTACTTTTCCCATTGCTTTGTGATGAGGTTACAACTTGGATTTAAAGGCTGCCCTGAAAAACAGCTAGGGTGGATGTCTTAAAGAAAAGGAGTAACATTTTAATTACGTGGTGGTCTTACAAGTCCCCCATTGCTGCTGCCAGTGAAGGGCCATAGCTCAGCATTATTTAGTACTTGCTTTGCATGCAAATGGTTTAATTCCTGATTCAATCCCTGACATTTCCAGGTAGGCATAGGAAAAACCTCTGCCTGGAACTTCAGAGAACTGCTGCCAGTCAGTGTAGACAGTACTGAGTTGGATGGACCAGTGGTCTGACTTGGTAAAAAGAGGCTTCCTTATGTTCCTAGAAGTCTTGTAAACTGCTCTAAGAATCTTACCAGGTGATATGAGGGGGCTATTAAAGCTAAATAAATAGAATGCCATTTAATGTATAAATGTTTAAAATATGTTAAAATATAATATATATTTATAATAAAATATAATACACATGTTTAAAATATAATACAAACAAATGTGGCTTCTAATGAAAGGTCCAAACCTTCTAATTCTGTGAACTGCCCAGAGAAGTTTGGCTATTGGGCAGTACAGAAATGTAAGAAACAAATAAGGTTTGCTGCAGTTACTGGTCCCACCTCAGCAATACGTGTTATAGCACAATTCTGTACATTAGTAAATCTCATGCTATTCAGTGGAACTAACTTAAAGGTAAGTATGTGTAGGGTTGCAATTTAGTGCACTTTACGCAGCTTTCCTGGAAGAGGAATGACAGAATAATGACAAAACATAAAAGTGCTATATTGCTGTGCCTTTCTGTTTAATACATGCAGAAATACTATCAAAAAGTTATTTTCTGTTGACTGCCTGCATTGTGCATAAATGACAATATTGTGACTACATTAAAAGGACATGACCTTAAAGAAGATTAAAATTTCTCTCACCCTCCCCTGCTCTCCATAATTAACTCACCAAAATAGTGCTTTTTCCAAACTTTATTTTAGGCAACTCTAAGGATGCTGCTGGACCATCTGAAATTGGTGGCTTCATACCATGAAGTAAACAGAATGACATGCCAGAACTTAGCTGTATGTTTTGGGCCTGTGTTACTGAGCCAGCGGCAGGAAACCACCAATCATAACAACAGAGTTTTCACAGATTCAGAAGAGCTTGCCAGTGCCTTGGATTTTAAAAAACACATAGAAGTTTTACATTACCTACTCCAGTTGTGGCCAGGTAAAAAGAGGAGTGTGTGCTGAAAAAAAATCTCACTTTTATTTCTAAAGAAGTAGTTGTGTTAGTCTGTTCAGGAAAAACAAGGAAGAGTTGTGTGGCAGCTTATAGACTAGTAAAATAATTATGCTATAAACTTGCATGAATTGGAGTCCAGTTCATCAGATGCACATAGTATTACCATAAGGAAGAAAGAATTTGCACAAATGGTTATAGAAAGGGGAGAATATTGTAAGCAGTGAGGAATGGACTAACAATTACATTGGTGCTTAAATGTACACAATATGGTTACAGTGACTATTCACAAAGGCATGTTGATGGTAATGCAGATAGCTTGGCATTGGTAACTGAATTAATGTCTGTAGTGAGATAAAACCCTATTATCTCAGTTCAGGCTAATGATGAGAGAATTTAGATTCTTGATAAGCTGTAATTCAGCTTGAATTTCATCCTAAAATCTCCTCTTTGAAGTTTCCATCCCACCCACAGAAAAAGCCACATTAAGGTCAGTAATATAGTACTAGAAAGTTCTAAGTTCTTAGTAGCATAGTAGTTAGAGTCTTGGACTGACTGGAACTTGGAAATTCAGGTTTTAGTCCTCACTCATCCACAAAGCCTACTGGTTGTCTTTTGCCCAATCAAAGATTCTTAGCCTAACCTACTTCACAGGGTTGTTGTTGTGAGGGTAAAATGAATAGGATGGGAACCTTGTAAACTGATTTGAGCTTCTTGCAAGGAGGAGGAAAATTGGGGTATAATTGCATAATAATAATAATAATTCTTTTGTGTTTCTTTGAAGCATTTGGGGAAAAATATTTTCAGTTAAAGATGGTGGCAGTAATTATTTATCCTGGTTGGTTTCATTTGAGCCGCAGTAGAGAAATAGGATAATAGGCCAGTGTGTTTTTCCTATAAGCAGGAACTGGAAAGTTGCTTAGCAAAAATGCCATATTTTCAGTAGAATTTAGTTGCAGCGTTTCAGAACACTGATCGGCATGGAGGTGGGGTGGCAGTGATGGCAGAGTATCCCTCTCTCAATTCTTCTTCCCTCACCAGTTGCTGGTGTCTCAACAAATAACTTAGGCCCCAGGTGCATTTCCAGAATGCTCGCCAAAGCTAAAAAAATAATACTATCAAGAGCTTAATTTCATTTTTGACAGAGCTACTTCAGTACTCAGGAATAAAGCTGATGATCCTGGCAAATCAAAGTGAGAAATTGGACTGCACAGTGGAAGATAATGTTATTTTTATGTAAAGGGTAGCTGTTGTTATTGTACGCCTTTTGTATTGAGGAACAGCTGATCTAAATGAGTTGTACAGATGGAGGCTTGGTCCTAAAATGGGCTAATTGCAAATTGGACTTGTTAAATTGACTGTGATCAAGTGTAATGTCTGTTTGAATCAGCGCAGACCTTTGTGCGAGTGATATTTTCATTTAATACATTTAAGTGTGGTGTCACTTCATCAACACAGACTGAAGAGATGTTCAGTTGCTTAGTACAAGCCACAGTTTTTATAGAACAGATTTGTGGTGCTATGTTTTTTCTCACATGTTTTGTGTGTGTGTGTGTGTAAAGACAAATGCAATTAATGCCAATCTGGTCTTCAATCCCTTCTCCTATTTTGGATTCTTTTTTCTTCAGCGATAAGGTTGTAACATTTCCTTTTGAACCTATTTCAGGCTGCTGTAGCAAATCTCTGAGGCTCTGTGTGAAATTATTAAAACCTGGCTGGGGAATGCTGGAAGGTGTATAGGACTTTCTCCTGTCTAGGACTGCACCCTTAAATTTACAACTTTACCCTCTAGAAGGCAAACAATAAGAACAGGAAACCAGTGCAGAACTCCACAGGTGCAAGATTTACTGTAGCTTCTAAACTTGCAATATATCTGCAGTGTATCAAAGAATGGTAAACAAATTCATTCCTAGGCCATCTGAATTTTAAAGATATGGAAAATTTCTTAGTGCTGTATATTTGCTTCTGTCTGATTACTGATATAGGCAACTGAAAGAACTGAACGCTTGCTGAATGGATTTCTCATCTGTGAGCTGGCTTTGCGGTCCTAGAACCATATTCAGAAACTGCTTTCACTTCCTTTCATTCAAGCTCTGTCATCAGCCTCTGTGATAGGGAAGAGAAAGTATGCAGAAAAAAAATCCTAACTTCACTGTGCTGCAAAGGCTGGAGGCCAGTAATTACAGAAAGCCATCTCAGTTTTAAAGATGGGTGTTACATACATGCCAGTGCCAGTGTTTGATCTTCCAGCTCCAGCTTTCCAGTCCAGTGTCTTATGTAATAAATGCATCTCCATTGCCAACCTGTGCAGTATGTGGATAAGTCTGTATTATGCACATGTGGATCCATTCAGTGATTAATGGCTTTGCAAGTGTGTTCTCTCTGGATGCATGTGTTACTATAATACAAGCAAGCAGGATCTGTGATTAGGTTTCACTGGAGTAACGGCAGAGAAGAGCATTGTTACAACAAAGACAGAAACTCTACTGGTCCTATCTCTACACAGGTTGAATATCTAGAAGTGCACACTAGTTATCCAAATTCCTTGAGATATCTATGTCTATACTGGCTTGAAAGTTATGTTGCTTGCCACTCTAGCATCCTGTGTCCAAAGAATATCTCCTGAAAAGATTTTCAAACGCCTTTCAGATTGTCTACCACTCCTTCCCCCTCTGCTTTTTTCTGTTACCTAACCTTTTTCACAACTGCTTTCCTAAAGACAGTCCCTATAAATACAATGCTTGATCTAGTAGCAATTTCAGGCAGCTACTTTCCAGACTGTCCTGAGTAGGCCAGGCTGAAAGAGATTTTCTGAGCAATGTGCCTGAACTTCAGCAGGAGTATCTCCTGATGGCCACTTGCATAATGCCTGAGACTATGATGGGGCAGATCCTGCAGTCCTACATTCCAGGTCAGTTGCAACCATGATGGCCAAGCTGCCAATCAGCAGTGGTCAGCTGAGGTTTTATCAGCAATTTGACAAATGAGGAGGAGAAATGTCTACAAAAGTAGGGTTCCAGCTGGTTGGTCTAGGATTGATGTATCACTGATTTCGAGTTATAGACCATCAAGTATGAGGAGAAAACTTTTCTCCATTCTGTCTAATTATGCATTTATAGTCAAAACACCAAAGCTTGGCATGAACGAGAGGATTTCTGTCCTTTCTGTAGCTGCATGGGATCATGCAGTGTCCGTTTGCTCTTCAAGAATTTAATTAAACATTGTGCAGTGAGCTCTGCTGCTCTGAAGGAACCAAAGCCAGGGCATGGGGTCTCCAAAATTAATCCTCCTATGGATTTGGAAAACCTGATAACATGCTTGTGCCCCAGTTCAGCTCCTTATTTAATAAATAAATAAATGGAAAACACATGGTCCTTGTTCACTCAGCAAGCGTAACAAAGCTGGCACTTAGGGTTTAACACATGACCCCTTTTTCTTTAGAGAGCAAATCCTAAACAGAAGAGCTTTTGTTGATGTGCAGGGTGCTCCCCGTCTCATTTTCTTTTTTAAAAAGTAGAACTGTTAAAGGCTAATAAGAGACATAACCTCTCTCCCAAGATTGACTTCTATAGAGAGGTGTTTGGGTTCAAGTGAAAGCACATTCACACAAATACCTCGAAAGTGGTGGCTACAGTAAGCACCTGTATGTTGGATCCTGGTTGTGGCATGTTGCTTTTTTGCAGGATTTGGCTTTTGGTATATTCCAGCAAATGTTCCTTTTTCAAGCCTTACTACTACATTTTGCTGTATTTCTTTAAAATCTGATAGTGCCTCTTTCCATTCAGATTGAGTAGAACTCCCGCAGTAGTTCCAGTTACAGAATATTTTTTCAAAGCCCTCAGATTTAGTGCAAAGCTGGTTGGTTGAAAATTGTTAGTGCTGTTTCTGAAATGAAGGCCCTTAGCTTGTTGATGTGGCATTCTTTGGATTTTTCTAGTGGAAAAATGTCTAATAATGTCTAGTGGGTTATCAGAAGCAATGTCGTACTTACACAAGATGTCACACATTACTGGCACCCTAAATTGAACAAACTTATCCAGTGCTTTCTCCCTTTGTTCTTCATGCCCAGCAGTCATGTGAAGAATGTTCACAAAATCTTTAGTGCTTCAGATCTCTTTAGTTTTTGTGCTTCAAATTAAGGGTCACTAATGAAAGAAAAATAGATTTGGATTTCTGTCCTCTCTTTACATGTATGCAGCATATTTCTAGACAGAAATATTTATTGCTGTTTGCAACACAGAAAGCCATCTAATAATGAGCCAGACTGTTCTTCCTTCTAACTCAGCCTTGCCAACACAGAATGGCAGTGCTCTCTAGAGTTGTGGACTTCCTCAAGTGGAGGAAGCCAGTTAGCTTGGGGAAGAGCCAGCTTCTGCGGCCAGGATGGCAGTCCTCAATTTGAACTTCCTGGAGAAGGAGGGACAATCTTCACTTTGACTTCCTGCCTTCTGGTGGGAGGCTGATTCTTGGAGCTCTCAAATAGTGAGAGCAACAATGGCAAAAAAAGAGGGAAAGGTGGAGGCAGCCATTCTGCACTAGTATCCAGGTGGATGGATCACCTAAGGGGCCATGGTGCCAAGGAGCAACTGCCACCCAATAAGCTTTCTTGGTTTATAACTCCACTTTAAATTGGTGATATATCAATCCTAGGCCAACCAGCTCTAGAACCCTACTTTTGTAGGCATTTCAGCTCTGCAAAGAGGTTCATCCGTCCAATTGCTGATAAACAAGCTCTGCCTCTGTATAGGTGCTGAGGAAGTGCTTGGGCTACAGGGTTCCCATATGCCACTGCTCATGTGCATTGCATTAGTGAGGCAGCTCACACACAGGCTTCCTTCTCACTGCTGCACAGGCACAGTGAGGACCTGAAATATTGAGCAAGCAGTGGAGACTGGGAAATGGGTAGCCTCAGCCCTTGTTGGCTTTCTTCCACCCAGGAACCCAACACAGTGGGATGGAAGTGGAAAAAAGACATTGCTGACAACTTACTCCTAGAAAAGGTGCTGGACTGGGCAAGGAACCCTATTTTCCCAGTTACCCTGGGCACACAGGGCTTTTGAGGCTCCATATCTCCCACTACCAGAGTCCAAGCCAACTGGACACAGAGGAGCATGTGCTTCCCAAGTACAGAGAAAAACCATACAAAGGTTTCCTTCGTCATCCAAAGGCTTTCCCAAAGTTGACTGTTAGCTGCCTCAATATCCTGGCGCTGACAGACCATGAAGTGGTACCAGTGGCCTCACAGTGGCTTCCTCTCCTAAATGAGGAGGTTGAAACCACCCCAACTCACCCAGTGGTGCCTTTGTTGGAAATCCTGCGCAAAGAATGTTCAAGGCCAGGCAAGCCTAAGACAAGTTAAGTGCTCGTCAAGACACAGCAGCTCTTGCAGGAAACACATGCAGCTTCAGGAGACCCATCCCAGGCTCCTCCCGGCTGGAAGTAAGAGCTTTAGCATCAAGTGCTGTGCCAAGAAGAAACATTTGACTGCAAAACTGCAGCATGGATGCAAAATCCAACCTGGCAAGCATCCCATTTGCAGCAACACACCTGTTTTGCAAATCCCTAGATAAGGTCCTGGTTGAGACAAAGAACAAGAAAAAGGTTGTGCCAGATATACAGAAGAAAAAGATGAGACACTTTCCAGCAAAGACCAAACCATTTAATTCCTTTGGACCTTCCTTGCTGACAAAATATTGCCCAGAGAAAACAAAGATGGCAGCAGCACTCCAGGCTCAAGTCAAAGATTTAGAGAAGCCAGCTCTGGCAAGGGGGAAAGGTCTGGCATGGCATTCCAACCTGTTTCTCTTACTGGAAGGATGGCTGCCAACTTTTCAGATCTTTGGCGGTAGTTCTTTTCTGACCTTTGATTTCCATGGAAGACACTTGGGGACAGATTCTCCAGGGCAGAGTCTAAGGGATCTCTCCAGCCTCTGATGATTCTAGCAGTGTTGTAAAACTTGCTACAGATATGAACCATAGAGAAGTTTCCAGAGAAGGAAAGGAGGTAGGGCATTATCTCTGTGTCCATGAATGCCCCAAAGTAGAGTGGGAAAGGCCAGCCATTTCTCAAAAAGTGACTCAAAAGAATCTTTCAGGATGGCCTAAAGGAATCCTTAAGCCTAACGCCCTGAGCAGGGGGATCTTGGTTCCAGAAGAATACAATGCGTTGTTGGCAAGTTGTTAGTCTAGTACCAGCCAGAAGTGTGCATTCATTGGAAGAATCAACTGGGGATCCTAGGGGTAATGCTGTCTCCTCTGAGAAGTTCAAAATGGAGACTGTGTTCCTGCCCTGGTGGTGTGGCCTTCTCTAGGTGAACTGCCCTCCATCACTCAAAGAGGAAATTCACCAATGAGTAAAAATTTTCTTGTTTCTTAGCTCTACCTGGAGCTGTCCAGGATTGAACCTTTTGCATGTGCATTGTATGTTCTTAGCTTTGGCAATTTGCCCAAGGGAGTTTACATTCAGACTCCTGATGCTTCCAGTTTAGAGAGGATTTCACAGAAAAGTGCTTTGTACTGCTGCTTTCTGTAGTACATTTGCCAGACCTGTACTTGCTAGAATGTTTAACTGTGCTATCTTCTGCATTCCTTGCCATGTGACACACATACTGTGTAAGAGGCTTTAAAGCTGAGTTAAAGCTTTTTTCCTCTCAAACTCTCCAACCACAGCGATACCTTTGGTCTCACTTTTCCCTTTCTTACAGACTGTTTCTTAGCTTCATTATCTTTCACCTTTATGACTTCTGACAAATTTTTCCCAACATGGGCCACTCCATCCCACCCAGTACTTGAATTATGAAGGAAGATAGTAAGAAGACTGGGGCTGGGGCATAATGAATTTTGTGGCGCCTACTCCTGGGCCCAGAACACAGTAGCTCCTCTGCCCCCATACCTTTCCAAAACAGTGGCTGGGGAGGTTGTCACAAAATATAAGGGAAAAACCCTTGTTTCCCTGTACTGTGAATCCTGTTTCTAGTTCTTTCAGTGCAGAATAATCTGTGTTGTTGTTTGTTAGACCAGGGAGGTCCTCCCATATGTTGCTGTATTGCATCTTCCATAATCCCTCCCCATGCTGTCTGGGGCTGATGGGAGTTGCAGTCCAGCAACATCTTAAGGGCCAAATATTCCTCGTCCTACTTCTACAGACCCTGTCCTTCCTGCCACATCCCTTATGAACTCCTTCTGACAGATTTAATCCTGAGCAGGAACCGAAGACCTTTTGGTATTTCATAAAGCAGCCACCACATTCCAAAATTAAACAACTGTGGCATGGTGCTTGGAGTTTAGTAATATACGGATAAAGACATACACGAAATATGCAGTAGTTGTTGATCAATAAAACATTTGTGCTGTTTATCATAGGAAGCCGGTAACAAGAGGAGACTCTTAGTTTCTTGGGCTGTTAAACCATGAGTCCAGGTAATAAAAATACCAAATGTGTGTTGAGTGTATTTTTTCTCCCTCTGAGCTAGAGTTAATGGCTGCTTAGAAAGAAACATTGGAAAGCTTCGGCTGGCTTTGCACACATTTGGATTCCAGAAGGGCAGCTTCCTAGAATAGTGACTTTATTTACGAATGATTTAACCCTTGCTGTGCCTGCTTTCTCTTACACAACTGAATGCGGATGGCAGATGGAAGCTCTTCAGCTCTTATTTGAACTGTACTGGGTTTGTGGATTGTGATTAACTGGCAAAGTTAATCATGGCATCTCTAAATCTAGGACTTCTGCGTTGCAGGTTGATTAAGGCATGGTGGTTTTGAGACAGAACTTTTTTCTTAGGCTTTCCTCTCCTAATATAAGATTATTAGCTAGCACCAAAACCAAAATAGTAGAATGTATTGGCTGTTGAGTCTGCATGCATAAATGCATGTTCCAAATCACGTCAAAGCAGATAGAAAGAATGGCAAATGTTGCACTGTTCATTTCTTAGAATATGTGTAGCTCAGCTAACAGGTATGAAAACTGTTCTTTGTCTTAGTGCAACTACTGATCACCAGAGGATCTACTTCACCCGAACAGCCATCTTCCATGAGTTATCTGAGACCTAAGAAGCAACGGCCTCAAATGTTGAACTTAAGTGGTACTGAGATGTCCAGGATCCTGAGGCCTAGGCCAGCTAGACTCGATAGTCCTTCAAGTAACCGCTATGCTGGAGACTGGAGTGGCTGCAGAGAGAGCTACTTCACTGGCCCCAAAGAGGCTCTGAACGAAGCAGACTATGATGACGTCCCTTCCGAAGATGCAGAAAGTGGGGATGATGCTGGCAGAGTGGGTGGTTCAGAGACGTTGCTTGGGCAACCCAATTGCATGTCCAAAGAACATACATTTCAGGCTTACTTGACAATGCAAACAATGGATTCCACAGTGAACCACCGGGTAAACCTCAAGGATTTACAGGAAAGCATTGATATTCTGATAGGAAACTTGGAGCGGGAACTCAATAAAAATAAATTCAATGTCAGTTATTAATACTCTCCTTCAGCAACACCTCCCTTTTCATATATTCCTTTCCC
The DNA here is from genome assembly GCA_023646645.1 of Varanus salvator macromaculatus. Classification (NCBI taxonomy): domain Eukaryota; kingdom Metazoa; phylum Chordata; class Lepidosauria; order Squamata; family Varanidae; genus Varanus; species Varanus salvator. The sequence goes on from JAIXND010000659.1 coordinate 14,622,842, forward strand.
TAAGAGAAAGTTGGAAAACACCCAACCATGGGCAGAGTGCTGGTATTATAATTGTATTGTGCAGTGGTTTTGTTCTACCTTAGGGTTAGTGCATTAACATTTCACAGTTTCTTGCTTTGACATTGCTTCTCTCTCTCTCTACCCTTCCCATTCTCATTTGAAAAAGGTATCAACTTGACTACCTGAGTTTAGATTGGTATATTACCTTTTGTGAAATGATTCTAGAATTCCCCCTTTCGTCTTCAAGGTACTATGCACATATAAAATCAAAAATCACAATGCAAGGTACACAAGGCAGAAGCTCTGCTACATCACTCAGGAACAGCACTCCTTGTTCCTGAAACTTTAGCCCTAGTACCAGATATTCCCCCGAAAGGGAGGATTAATGTTGTTGCTTATGTGATAATATGCAGCACAAGCCGTAGATAGATCGTGTTCTACCATATTTAGACACCTTTTCACTTGCAATGCAAAAGCTGCTATGAAAAATAAGCTTTTTTATATATCTGCCTCTATCTATATATATGAAAAAGTTTAATTGTACAAAATAATAATGTATTCTGCATTAACACTTTCCAGCAATTATTTAAAACTGCAAAAATTAAATATTTTTCTAACTTTGGTTTTGTACATATTTATATATTAAAAACATTGGACTTAATCCACTCTACTCTGGGTGCAGAGCCTGTGCATTAAGCAATTATTATGGGCATAATAATTGCCCAGAGCATAGCATAGGAAAATGCCCCACTTTTGCAGAGCCCATGCATGGGTGTATAGGCAGGACAGGCCATTGTGGGAAAGAGGGGGACTGTACACCACTCACATATCCCATCCCAGTCTTCTTCGCACCCCACGTAGTACACATAGTGTGTGTATGTGTATGTGTGCATGTTTGTGGAGAGCATAGAGAATCTGGCTCCATCATGCCTTAATGAGTGTGTTCTGTACGAGGGTACTGTCACTGCCTGGATCAAGCCCTTTGTATTTGGGAAAGGGGCGTATTACAGTGGAATAAGAACCCAACTTCTGAGCCTTTCATTTTGTGATGACAAGGAAGGCAGCCTTTTAAGCTATGGCACAATGTGTAGACTGGGGGAAGCTCTTTTAGCAGTAGCAGGGCTCCAGATTTCTTTAAGCAGTCCAGAACCATACGTTGTCCCGATAATGATGGTTTGCTTGATGCACAGGGTTTTTTTAAAATGTACATTTCCACTGTGATCGAAGCAAATGGAAGCTTTGGAGATGAGGCAGTATACTATGATTGGCTACAAATATGCACATTGTTCAAAATGCACTTGTCTTCCAAATGCACGTTTGTGACCTGTCCCAAGAATCAGATTCTAATAATGAACCAAGCAATCATTTCATATATCACCTATAGCTTTGGCTTCATTAATATCAGATGTTCAGATAAGTTGTGGATATGTGTGTAACAAAAAAGGAGGGGGGAATTTAAAGCAGACTGGATTCAAGGGCTTAATGTCCCTTCTGTTTGAGCCTCAAATTTGGATTTAATTCAAGGGTATAAAACCATGCTTGGAAGGTTGATGTCTCAATCCCCTTTTGACTGCAGATGTGGCCTTCCCTCCAAACATTTTTCCTTGACAGGGAATTTCACCTTATCACATGCCAACCAGAGCAGGCTGCTAACTCCCTATACTTCGGCATGTTGTCAACCGGTCTCCTTTCTTTTGATAAAGATCCAGCCACTGAGCTACATGGGATTTTAAAGGAGGCCACAATATTGATCAGGCCTGGCAAAATCTATCTATCCCCCGCTCCACTAGATAATTTACATTTGAGCTGTAGCTATATCCCATAGCTTACCTCCATCATGATCCCAAGCATATGTAACCAGATGTCCAGTTGAGGTTGTTGGAGTTTACTCCTTGGTTAACCAGTGTGTTCAGGATTGCAGTCATAGCATGATGGCTGATGCCATTATGCTACACATAATTCCTCGTGTGTTCAAAGGGCTACTAATACATAAATATTGAGATTGTCTAGAACTATAGGGTCGCTTTGCAAACTGACCTGGCATGCAGATGGTACAAAGAGCAGCATGTGGGAGCAGCTCTTGAGGTGGCGCATGAGTCCCTATTCTCTGCGTGTAGGTCTTTCAGTCAAGTATATGGGGCAGAGGTGCGGAACCTCAAGTCCACAGGGTCCATAGCTATCTCTTCCCCCAGAACTGCCTCTCAGTGGTTTTCCAGCTGTTGTGCAATCCCCTCACCCCAGTTCTAAAAGGTTGAAATGCCTCTTCATCACTGTAGTGCTAAAATGCACGGATAAATTTGGTCCCATCCCATTTGCTTTTGGTTCTGCCCACCAGAGGTTCTCCAAAATGGAATTTGGCCCTCGGGTTGAAAGATTTTCACCAGGATCTATGTGGTGTGTAAGAATATGTGTGTATCCAATGCAAATACATGTCCTGCGTGTGCTTTAAGTGTGCACAAGCTGAGGACTCATATTGGGCTGCATGTAAATTACACATTCCAGACCAATGTCCACTCAGCCTTCATTTTCACAAAAATAGTTGGGGAGATGCCACATAGCAAGTCCCAAAATAGAATTTCTTGGTTCTATACCTGTAGGGCTGCAGCATAGTTCTTGTGCATGGATGTATGAACTAGGAGTCTGTCAGGGGGAAAAAATCATTGATCTGCTCGTGACTTTGTAGATACTCTTAACACTAACAGAGAATTATGGCATTGCAAGAATGTTCCACCCAAAGACTCTCTCAATTTCAAGGCTGATGGGTGAACAGAGTGCCTTTTAACAATAAAGTATCCAAAAGACCTGAAACCATTTTGAAGTTCTTGTTTCAATTTTTTTTTTCAATACCAGAAATACCAATTTAATAGCAGGACTATCAATTTACTGTTTATCTTGCCAATTGTCTTACATGAGCACTGGCAGCTCTTCAGCTTTACTCTTGGAATAGTGAATCTGAGAAACCCAAATGCTTTGCAGTTAACCAAAGCCGACACAAGTCTTATGGAAATCTAAATGAAAACTGAATTCTTATCCTCTGTCTAGCAATAAGACCCAAATAATATGAAATGTTTCATCCCTTGTATCATAAAATATAAAAACTGAATTCATAGTGTATGTGAGTTCGCTTTTAAAATGGCATGTTGTAGAAATACCAATTAGCAAAAGGGGCTTATTTGAAGAGTGTTTTCAATCTAAACAATTCTCTTTATACTGTTGGGCTTAATTTTCTCTCATTTACTTTTTAGCCCCTTTCTTTTATATGGACCCTGTGTAAGTGCTATTTAATGTGTTTCTATATATTGTCTGATGATTATTTATTATAGGATGACTGAATTTGGTGCATGATTTTTTCCTCATTTTCCCCCTTGAAGAAATATCTTAGCATTCTACCCAGCTTTCTTCTATTAATTTATTATCATTAGTGTGGCAATATACAAATACAGTCTTGCAATTCAATAGCAATGGTACTGTTTTAACTTGAAGCATTTATTGATAAGCTGATGGGGTTTTTTTTTAAAGGTATGTACAGGAAGTGAATTATTTTTGAACTATAAATGTTAATTCTGAATAAAACCTGAAATAAAATAAAACTGAATGTTATTTTGTTAAATGTTGCTGCTATTTGAAGAGAGAAGTCTTCATGACTTGTATATATTTCTGATTTCAAATAATATATTGATTTTTTTTTTAAGCCGCAGAGGTTTCAGAACTACTAGTTCAGTGCACTGAAACTGGGAGGAAAGCACAGGCCTAACCTCCTGATGATGCCTTTGGTTGGTTCTGTTTCCTTTCAGCTCTATGTGCTGTTTTGTGGGACTCGAGGTGGGCAAAGAGTAGCAAATCAGGATTTTATCAGAACAGCAACAGCTGTATTCAAAAATGTAAGAAGAATTGCTTTCAATTAGACCAAAATCCTATCTAGCTCAGCAATCAGCCAGTCACAGCAGTGGCTGGCTGGCCACCTGTGGAAAGCATGCAAACAGGATAGAAGCGCATCTTACAGTATCTTCCCAGCAACTGGTGTTGAAGGGACCAATGTCTCTGCTACCAGACAGAAACCATGGCTGTTGCTGCTTATTCAAATGTCTCAGATGCCTTTCTCAAGGCCTTCTCATCTGGTCCAGGTGAGTAACGGCACAATCTAATGAGGACACTGGTTAGCCTCCAGACTTGGAGGACTGTAGGTATCTTATGCAGGACTGGAAGAGCATGGAGGCAATGTTCCCTCCCTCCCTTTAAAGACCAGTGTATTAATTATGCAGTTTGCTACATTAAAATGCTCTGCTGAGTTATGAGTACACACATGGTGGAAAGGCAAAGATCATGAACTGAGGTCAGAGGTGAATGAAATGCAGGCAATACAGGTAGTGATCATTGCCTTATTAACAGTATCCATTCACTGGTGTGGTGGTGACACAGGCATCCTGCATTGCTAAATTAAGCTATGTTATACTATGCTAACTAGTGTTATAAGAAGCTTTTTGTCCCCACAGGAGATACAGATTAATCTTTCAGTGCATTATAGTTCAGATGTGTGGGCAACAAGCTGTACTTGATAGTCTGTTATTCAAGAAAGGCTTCTCTAAGGTCAGTGACATGGTGTCAGCAGGAGGTTGAAATGTTAGTCTTTTAAAAAATAATGCCTTTTCTGATGTCAGATTTGTATCCATGTATTCCTTTGTGTATGGGATGCAGGTGACGCAGTGGTTTAAACTGCTTTGCTGCTGGGCTGGTTGATTGAAAGGTCACCGGTTTGAATCTGCACAATGGGGTGAGTTCCCATTGCTCCATCCCAGCTCCTGCCAACCTTGCTGTTCGAAAGCGTGCAAATACAAGTAGATAAAAAGGTGCCACTTTGGTGGGAAGGTAACAGCATTCTGTGCACTTCAGTGTTTAGTCATGCTGGCCATATGACCACGGAGACTGTCTGCCGACAAACGCTGGCTCCCTCGGCTAGGAAATGGAGATGAGCACCGCCCCCTAGAGTCAGCCACGACTGGACTTTAGTGTCCCTAAACCTTTACTTTTATTCCTTTGTGTAGACTGGCCTGTTTGTCCTATGTAGAAGATGTTTGCCCAGAAAAATAATCCTTAGGTGTTGGAGTTCTCACCTCAGATTGAGGTTCTCGCCACTCAAAAATGACAGCCAGTGCTTTATAGTGGTTAGAATATTGACCTGAGGAATTGCGATCCAGGTTGCCCATGAAGCTCAACTGGGTGACTTTGGGTCAGTAGCTGATTCTCAGCCTAACCTACCTCACAGGCTTGTTTATATGTTCTGTGCATAAAGATTGTTATAGTATTTTAATATGAATGGTTTCTGCTCTATTGAAATGAACACAGGTCTAAATTATTACTGTGAATGTCTATGGGATAATGTACTTGTTAAATTAAAATTAAATCCTCTTGGTAGCCTGTATTAAATGACTTAAAACCTGTTTTTAAACATTTCAATACATAACTACTTAGTAGGTCATGACCTACATGATTGTGACTTAGTAGATGGCTGAAATTTTGGATTTATATGACTCATTTCGCTTTGATGTTTTTGTTTGCTTTAGAATATTGATTCTATTCAATGTAAAATTACACTGCTCTTACCAAGAAGAATGTCTGAATTTTGTCATAGTAAATACAGTGTTCGTTCTGCAAATATAATACATTGATGACTGGTGGTGCAACCCTGAGATCTTCAGTTGATAAAGTGAATAAATTCAGGGTAGTCTTCCATGTGGCTGTTCCATTCTCAGGCTCTTTTTGTAATAAGGGAGACTTAAAGTTGCATGTATACCAAATGTCAGTGTGTTTGTTGTAAAATTGCCTTAAAATTGATAATCCAAAACACTAATGCATATTGTATAATCTTAGTTACATTATATAACAGTTACATTGCATAATTACATTGCTTACATTACATAAGAATTTCTATAATAGGACCTATTCTCACCTTCAAAACCATCAGGGCTTTCCAGATGTGCTGGGACATAACTCTCAGCAAGCATGACCAGTAGGCCAGCTGGCTGGAAATTTCAGTCCAGACAAATCTGGAGGAGTCCAGGTTGGGAAAGGTTGATCAAGTCTGTTCTGTGAACATTCCAGTCAAGTAATGAAACGTAGGTTTCTTCTTAAATAACAGGCTTAGAGCATAGCTGGTCAGTGATGTATATGCTTCATATATCACTGGTCCATCTAGGTCCATATTGTCCACACCAGACTTTCCAAACCCAGTTCCCTTCAATTGTGTTTGACTATAGCTCTCATCACCCCCAGCCAGCCAGGCAATCCAACTTGGGGATTGCTGTTCTACATTGACTGGCATGTGTTCTCTGAGGTTTCAGGCAGGGCTTTTTCTGAGCCCAGAGATGCAAGAGACTGAACCTGGGCCTTTTGCCATGAAACAATGTTTCACCATCATTGAGTTTATGGGCCCATCCAATTAAAATAGGAATTCAGTTCAAGCAGCAAAAATTGCAAGGACAGCATCAACTTGCTGTAGCAAGATGGAAAAGGCTTGGCACGTTTTCAAGGACTGTCTTGCAGGAGACTCACCCAAGAGCCTTGGCTATGGGTTGGTATAAAAATGAAATAAATAACTAAAACAATCAAGAGGAAATCCTAGGTAGTTAAATGAAGTAGCTTATCCCAAGTGTTCGTTTTGATCAAAGGAAGCTCCCTCTTCAGCTCTCTGACTTGGCAAGTCTTTCCCCTTCCATTTGCTACTGTGGGGGGAGTAAGAGCTTTGGAGTCTTCTCAAGCACTCTCTTACTCTATGCTGGGATGGCAGAAGGTGCGCCGTGTGTCCCCTCAGTTTATTTGGGAGAGCAGGGGTCACCTGCACCGCAAGCAGCATGAGGGGCTTTTGTGGATTCCTTGCTGCTCAGTGACTTGCTTTCTCCCTGTGCAATCCACACACACTCTGTCACATCTTCCCTTCTCCAGCCAAGTAAAATCATCCTTTCCTTAGAAATACCCTTCTCAGGAAGAAAGTCGCTGTGGCCCAACATTTCTCTGAGATGGAGAAATGGCTGTAGCTCAGTGGCAGCTTGCTGGCTTTGTCTGCAAGAGGCCTTCGGTGCAGCCTGTGATATCTTCAAGTAAGATCAAGAAATACTCTAATTTGAAATCCTGCCAGTCAGTAGACGATCTAACTGCGTTCCCAAAGACACATCTGTTACAGTTCAGGATATGTTTCTCCCCATCTCCACATTTGTTTTTATCTTTTTAGAATGTGATTGTTGGATCTATTAATTTCATAGATTTAACATTTTTAAATGCTTTATTTTTTAAAATTCATAGACTTAAAAAGCCCTCCACCAACATGGAGTCCACTAACTTATTTTCCTACAGCAGTTTTTCACCGAAGGGTTTGTGGATGACTGCTGATCATGTAGCCCTTCAGCACTGCATCAAGAAACTCTACACTGCTGCCAAGCAGCAAGAAGAATGTGTGGTGCTGGCATAAAGAGGCTTCCTTTGAAGTGGAGGATTCATGTGGTGAGCAGCATCTTTCTTCTTCTCAGATGCAATACCCTACAGATTGGCCTCAGTGTGTCTGTCAAAAGGCAGTGCAAGAGACATTCTAATAGACTTTTTAGATCCAAATCTAAGTCGGAGTACACTTGATGTTGCATGCATAAATAGCTATTGCAATCCACCATGAAATGTGAAAAGGAGGAGTCATAACTCAGTGCTTTGCATGCACATTGTCTTGGATTCTGTACTGGATATCCCCAGGGTTTTTAGTTTTTGTTTTAAGTAGCATATACGGGAAAGACGTTTTCTGCAATGGAGGAGACATTATTGCGCAAGATTGATGGACAAATAATTGGCTAACCTTAGGAGCTAGCCCTTTTCAGTGTTACAGTAACAGTGTTACTGTTACCTAGCCCTTTTCAGTGTTTCTGTAACAAACAGCTGTATGTCCTCAGGTCACTTGCATATTGTGAAAAAAAAACTGCAATTCCTTTATTATTAATATTTTATTTTATATCTGGAACTATGTCTGGCTTCTTCAGAGTCCCTCAGTTTCTGGCTTTTGGAGACATCTTTTCAGCACATCCTTGATTTTGTTTGTTGACACACATGCACACACAAGCACATACAAGTAGAACTCTCTAGCATGTCTGGTTCCACTTTTCCTCTGTCTCCCACCTTCTTAGCTGCCTTGCCTTGCCCTGCCCTTCCATGCTCATGTCATCTCAGTGGTCAATAAGAAAAGAATGCCAAAGTAAACTATGTTGTGCTAGTATAAGGGACCTCTAGCACTGCACAACGCTGCAAAACTTTGAACCTGGGAGCCAAATCTCATCTTCTTGCAGTCCCAATCCAGCCCTCTTGATTTCTCCAGAAAGCCAAGCTACCTTTCTTCTGGCTTCACCCTCTTTCCTGCAGCCATCCATCATTCATTGGTTTCCCAGTATTCATGTTTTCCCCCCTTAATTTTAAATGGCTGAAGTGCTAAGAGCTTTAAGCTAAAATATGCTAGTATTTTGGCCCTTTACCTCCAGTAGGAAAGAGGCTCTGCAAAGCTTCTCCAAATTGTCCTTGGGTTAGAGGTTCCTCACCCTCATGCAGTGCCAATAGCATTAGTTGACATAACCAGTTTTCCAAGGAATCTTGTCATGCCATTTCTCAAAATTGGGATTGTTTTAGAGGAATCTTATAATTAGTACAACATGATTTATTTTAGTGCTCGTATCTTATTGGATGCTGCCGAGTATCATATAGAATATCTTTTTCATGTGTGAAAGATAACTACACCTCTTCCACCTTCTTGCTACATGGTACTGTAGTTCTAAGTACATGTCCTCAGGAGCAAGTCCTGTTTATTCCTTTCCATGGAAATTCTGATGTGAGTAGAACTGCAGTTGAAGGCTGCGTGTACTTTTAACCTTGTTTGTTTGAAAGTAAATAAATGTGATTCGTATATCTACATGCTGCAATTCATTCACTGTAGCTTTTTCAGTTTGTAGCAGTTTCCCCTTTTGGTGCTTAAAGTGGCTGTCCCATATTCTGTACTGAGGAATAAAGGAATAAAAGAGGAGCATTTGCAAAAGATCACTGAGTTATGCCCACTATATTTGCCTCCCATTGTCTGTGCCCACCTTTTGTGAGCGCCTGCTGACAGATGGAACATTGTAAAGTGCACATTTATTGATCTAACTCCCTTCCCCCACCATATGGTTAGGCAGGAGGCCCCATATGTGTTTCATAGGGGCTGAACCTTTGAGTTTATTCTTTGGGGTCTTCAGTGGTTCATTCTGCAAAACGAGAAACCTAGTTTTTTATGAGCCAGCCAGTTTGAAAAAGTGGGGGTGGGGGAAGGCTGCATTTTTTTTCTATAAATAGTTGGAAACTTCACTTGCCAAAGCTGATCTTCAGGATTTTTACAGCATAAATCTCTAAATCTGATAAGCTTGGGACACATCTGGTAGTTCAATTGCCAGGCGACAAAGCTTGGAGGGTGAGTCCAGTACACAATGCACAAGGTCGATATTTATAGTATGCTGTTATCCATGATAGTTGATTTTTAAAAGTAACAGTAACAAGAACCACAATTTTGGCTGTTTTCTAATACTCCAGTCACGTGGGTACATTTTGAACAGAGAAATCCACCTTTTCTTGCCATTTGTCTTAGGGTATTATTTGTCCCATCTTTTTCAGTGGTTGTATTTGCCTTAAAAACTAGATGCATGCTTCAGAATCATATTTGACATCTCAAAGAATGTACACATAGCCAGTATAAATGGCTCCTTTGTGCCCTTTTGACAGCTAAAACACTAGTATTATACCAATGGATGGACACACAGCCACCTAAAATAACATAATGGATTAAGAACTCAATGCACTTTCTAATTTCTGTACAGGTGGTCCTTAGGCATGATTTATAAATGCATAAATATATGGATATCTGGGCTGTCTTTGTTGAAGTCTATGAATAAATATCCCTAAACATGGAAGCATATTTTGCTATACATATAATATACACAGCTCCAAAAACAGTGGCATATAAATGCAACGTAATTAAAACATAATAAATAAGGGGGTGCCAAGTATATATGTGCTTATTGTAAAAGAGTCACTCAAATTTCACTTAAGGGTATGACGCATCATTTTTTGTTTTGACTAATGAAACTCACAATAAATATGATGATGATGATTATGCACTTGCCACACTGAGTGTATAAATGAAGACAATTCCTTGTAACAACTGGATTGAATCTTTTTAATGGTGGTTCAGCCATGGTTTCTTCTTCCTAGTAACCTTTGGGAGAGTCCTGGATACAACCCGTCACCATGTCAGTACCAGGTACAGCCTAAGTTGAATGTCTGCAGCCTCCTCCCATTTTCTATCTTAAGACTGAGACCAGATGTCTTATTTTGTTTTTGCTTTAACATCTTGCAGAATGAAGAGTTCTGGAGAGCTCAAGAGCTTGCATAGCCTTTTGTGACCATTGAGTTGACATAATAGAAGGTATCACCCTAGCATTGATTTGGTTATAAAAGGAATATGTGGCCACCTTTGCTTTTTCTCTTTGTTATTCATTGTACTCTAGATTGTGTGTATGTGTATCCAAGACAGCACAAGAAGAGAGCACATCTAAGAGCTAATAAAAGACCCTGATTTGCAATGGGGTGGTGGTGGTGGTGGTGGTGGTGGTGGTGGTGGGGCGGGGGGGGGGGACAGATAAGTTTAAATTGCCTTCATTTGTGTCTTTGAGGTCCTTGCCTAATTTTTGTTTTTAAATGTTAGCTTCTCCTCCTCTCTGCTTCGCTCTGCTACACTAATAGCCAAAGATCTCTGGGTAGTTTACACAAGTTTAAGTCCAGAAGTATATTATAAAATATAAAAGCTTTCTAAGTATAAAACAGAATATAATCCAAGTAAAAACCATTTAAAACACGCACACATTTAAAATCAAAACTGAAGGACTAAAAAGCCAGGGGAAATAAAATGGCCTTCACCTGGTTCTGAAAATATTCCTCTGCTGTAATCAAGCAAGGTCAATATATCTTCAGATTTCTGGACTTCTACAATAACGTTTGCTTTGACAAAGCAAAATCAGGTGCTCCCTTGTTGCTGGTTTTTGCCCATGTCACCATATGGATAATTCTGGCAGCAGCCTTTGCCAGCCAATGCAGTGACTCGTGGAAAGTGCTTGTTTAATCTGTCCTCCTTCTACAATAACTTTAATTTCTGCTTGATGGACTCTGCTGTCTGATCTGGAACATAGCAACAGGCTGAAAGCAGCATTATGTACCACTCATCCTGACCAACAAGAGAGATGCCTTAGTATGCATAAGCTGCTGTTAATTCACACAGGTAAATATTCAAGTTGTTGGATAATTGCACTCCTGTTGAAGTGCAAATGGCTGATATGTGTACCAAGGGAAAGATACTTTTCGCAGTGCAAGCTGAATTCACTGTTGGACAGTCTCTCTGTCCTTTTTATGTTAAGAATTTATTGGGCATCTGAACCATAGCTGATTAACAAAAAGATGCCATTGGCCACAGATGAGCAGACATCTGTAGAAGTCAGACATATTCCACACATCTGTTGCTGATGACTTGAGGGGTAAGGGACAGATTGTAAAAATTATAGTCTGGTTGAGGCCATTATACTTAGAAAATGAATACCCAGCAAGGAGTCAGTAGCTTTACTATAATTTTGAAAGGATCTATTTAGCTGCAAAGCATTTTTCCCTCTCTTGACATCTACAGGCAGTAGGAAGGGAGCTGCCTTTTCATTTAAATCAAATGCATTTAAGACATATATCTTTTCAGGATGAAATTGTGTAGTTTACCAAGATCCTTATAAAGCTAAATATATTAAACAATACAGGCGTCAAGTCAACAATCCACTGAATAAATACAGGCATTAAACTGTATTTAAAGCAATACTAGATGGTCAAATTTAGCTCCCAAACATAGCTATTGAAAGCTAACTTCTGTCACTCTGTTACTTAATTTCCCCTTCTCAGAAAGGTCAAAATTGCAATGTCTTACTGGGACTCAAAAAGTTAATCCCTTTTTTTCTGAACTCAGTTAAAAAAAAAAATCAAAATCCTGATAACCTAGTTTACAAGTATTTGTTTCTCAGAGTTTCATCTCAGTTCACACAAATGGTATTTCTTTAGAACGGCCCCTCTTTGATCATATTCCACACTTCATTTCATTGAGAAAATCCTGCCAACTGACTTTGAAGCTTAATCCTTTAAAATAGCTAGAGCAATGATATTCAAGGTTTTCAAAGGGGCACAATTTCTCCCTGCAGATCTTTCTTCAAGTGAGTGTATGCAATCATTGCAGACTTCAGGGTCAAACTGATCAATTAAATTTTTTCAAGAGAGATAAATAATGGATTCCTAGACCAAATCAAGCCAGAACTTTCCCTGGAAGCAAAACTGACAAAACTGAAGCTGTCACACTACAGGCACTTCATGAGAAGACAAAATTCACTGGGGAAGATAATCATGCTAGGGAAAGTGGAAGGCAGAAGACCTACTAGCGATGCATGAATGCCATTAAAGGAAGCCACAGCCCCATAGCCTGGAGGTTACAAGAATTGAGCAGGGACAAGGCATTCTGGAGAGCATTCATTCATAAGGTGACCACTTCACAGCACACATAACAACAAATAGGTGTTAATTCAAAAGAGCTAGGCTGATGATTGTGAATGTTTGCTTTGCTTTGCTTAGAACAGTGGCAGCCTGTACTTCTTTGTATTTCATTGTTATTTGACCCTCCCACACACCAATATCCATGTGACTATATGACTGAGAATCACACTTCAGGCATCTGATGAAGTGGATTTCAACCCATGAAAGTGTGTGCCATGTTAAGTCTGACCGTATTTAAGGTTTCAAAAGCCCCTTTGCCATTTTGACTGCTTGAGCCGCCTCCCCAGTTGGTGTTCTCAAAAAGGGTGCATTTGAGTCAGTTGCTTGGTTCTAGAAACAGTTTTTCATTTTGCTTTATCTCATTTGGACAAATCTCAGTTTAAATATCTAATATCTAATTTATCCTATTTGGAGCTTTCCCTAGGAAAGTTGCAGTAGAACATGCCTCATTCTCCCTTCCCCTCCATCATTCACAGCCGTGGCAAGAAATAAAGGCACATTTGCTGGGCCTCCTTTGTGGAAGACCCAGTAATCCTCTTCATTGCTTGACGCCACCACAGCAAGCAACAGAAGGGAGCTGAGCAAATGACCGCCACGAGCTGGGCCCCTGGGAGGTGGCGCATGGTGGTCAGGAAGCCCATGGCAATGGCCAAAGTGACACTTGGGCACTTCAGGCAGCTGCCACTGAAACTATTTTGCCAGTGGCTTAACATGTTGGGCAAACCCAATTATACTCTCTCTGGATTGGAGCCATTTTAAATATGCCACGCATATGAAATATTCTGAAATAGATCAAATACTTGCCTTAATAAAATTGTCCAACAATTCTCAGTCAGAAAGCTATTGGTTCAAGGATTACATGTAGCTTCTGGTCTACCCAAGAGTAAGCTCTATTGCATTTAATTGGAAGTATGCTTTAGTAAATATGCACAGGACTGCAGTATGTCACTTTAAAAGCTGAAGCATTACAAAGACCTGCTCCACAAATTGCAGTTTTATACATGAAAATCTGCACTCCATGAAGCTGTAATGTTAGAGTAGCAATGTTACAGTCCCATATGAAGCTCTGGATGAAAGCCAATAACATGAGAAACATCCATACATATTCTGTTCTTGTGTTACACCTTATGTGCTGGTACTTAATGGTCATACCTAACAACAAATCTTTTAACATTTGCATTCGGAGCTTCTGGTCCATTCATTAATCTCAATGCAAAAAAGTTTGTACTGCAAATACAGAATGTAACCACAGGTAAATATATATTGCATACATGCATCTTTACTATACATATTCTAAGAACAGGGAATAACAGCATATACACCCACATCTTTTATTTAACCATTTGGGAATTCCCTTCCCCTTCCAAAGAGACCAGCTCTAATTTAACTGGACAGCAGGGTGTCTCTCTGGCCGAGGGGACAGCTGCATGGATAATTTCAAAATCTCATTTCACATGAAAGTCTCCTCAAGCACACACATATCTTTGGATCACAGCCATTCTAAATGGCTTATAGTAATTTAGACCACTGTGATGATAACAGCAGTGGCTGGCCATAAAACTAGACCACTCTGGAGGGACTAAACCTGTCAGATCCCTTCACTATGCCAAGTCGAACCAGAATGCTCTTCTCTAGTTCCAAAAACTCTGTATAGTCTTGATGGGTTTGTTCTTCCATTAATTCTCTTGACCTCTGACCACCAGCTACTTTCTGCAAGGGAGAAAAATATTAATAAAAAGTGTTTGAAATCATAGGAAAAAAGTCAGTTCTCAAGTCCTTGAGACATAACATTTTGTGTTCCATGGTAGACCAAAACATGTGGAGGGCTACAACTTGCATGGTCCTTCATCACTGGTTATAGCTAAGAGTTGTGGGCTACGCATGGGAGTCACCCATGTCTGCTCCAGTATTATAGTCATTCTTCACCATCCTTGCTACATCAGATATGGTCCAAAACTCTGAACAGACACCAAGAGTTAGAGCAGGGGTGTCTGACCTTTTGGCTTCTCTGGGCCACAATGGAAGAAGAAAAATTGTCCTGGGCTTCAATTAAATACACAAACACTAACAAAAGCTGATGAGCTAAAAAAAAAAGGATATTTTCATGCTATCTGCTGCCACCATATGCACAAACAGCAAGAGCATATGTACATTTGTTTTACGTGACATTGTCATCCACAAAGTTCATGCTTGAGAACTGTTCAACCAAGTTACAAAAAGAAATAGCAAAAATTCTCAATGTTTTAAGTAAACTTACAATTTTATGTTGGGCCACATTCATAGCCATCCTGGGCTGCATGCGGCCCATGGGCCACAGGTTGGACATCCCAGAGTTAGAGCTTTGCTGCTTGTAACCAGCCAGGAAAGCCACAGGTCAAATGTTATCTATATACTAATAGCAAACCTCCATTATTCTGTTAAGGATTTCATGTCTGTTACATGCTAGATTCTAGGCTTACATTTTAGTAATAAAGATCCTTCCAAATATATTTTCCAGAGGCTGGGTTCAGCCATAATGCAAAACCCTTGTGTTAGTTTTCAGGTGGAAAGACTCCTTCTAAGGTGAGGCCTCATGGGGCGGGCCTGTCTGTCATCATCATTCTATTTTCCTATCCAGCCTGAGCATGCCAATGATGCCATATCTCTGCCCCTGCTATGTGAGATAGGATTGCTCCACCCCATTACATGAAAAACTGCAGAAACCTGCCAAATAAGAATAAGCTTTCTAGTCTACAAGAAAGCTGCTTTTATTAGCTACTGCAGTGCTGTATTCTATTTGTAAGTGGGCCATGAATTGTGTTAGCATGACCTTTTTTCATTGCTCAATCAATCATTAGATCAAAAAGTGGAACTAAATGAGGAATTTCCAAAGAGTGACCACCAAAAAAGGAAGTGAATGTTACATTTTATAGAAGTAAATAGGCAACAATTGCAGAAGCACTCTGTTAAAATATTCCTTCTTAGGGAAAAAACAAAACACACTGCTAATTATCTTTGGCTGCACTCCTACGGATATGTTCTCAGGAATAAGCTCCACTCAGGGTGGCTTACTTCTGAATAAACTTGCCTAGGATTTCACTGTTTGTAAATCAAAGGACTTGAAAGTTTGAAGAACACCTGGCCAATAGCCAACAACTAATCAAGAACAGGAGAAAACCAGAGGTGAAGATGGCCAGTTTGAGCTATCTGAATGTTTCCTCCCTTCTTGCAAGGAGGAAAGGGTGAGGCGATGCATGGATTTGGCAGAAGCTACAGGGGCCTCGCCCTGTCTCTCCCTGCCCTTGGTGCACCCCCCTTTTGTCCAAAAGATGAACTTCTACATTCAGAGTCTCAGCCAGTGCAGGAATAACAAGGCCAGCTGAGAGGATGCAGGATTGTGTCCTCAAAAGACTTTTCCAAGGTTACAGTGGGATTTCCAGCTTTTCCTATGACTGGGCAGACTGTGTCTACCAGCAACAGCATGGCTCTAGTGGTGCCAGAAGAGCTTACCGTTTTCTTCAGCATCTTTTCATGCTCTATTGCCATTCTTTCTTGATCTCTGAATGCCTTCCGCTGGTCAAAAAACTCTAGGTGTTTGACCTCTCGCTCAAAGTAATGGAGAACGCTGGAACGCTGTAGTGGAAATTGTAAAATTCTATGCATGAAGCAGAGCCATCACACACAAAGCACATTACCTGGAAGCATCGTATGGCACTGTTCCAAAACCCTGCTGCTGAGAATGCAGCAACAGCACTAATAGGCTGTTCTGGTAGGGGATGGCATTTTGGTGTCCGCCCCCCCCCCCCACAACAGTTCATTGCTGTACGGACCTGTGGTCCTCTGTCCCTGTACAGACCAGGACCTGCTCTGTACAGTGATTAATCCTGAGCTGGTGAATGCACAGTTATGCTTTCACTTAGCAATCTTCATTTTTGACATTTCTTGCCTAAATGTGGGCCACACCTGACTTACCTGCCAGTAAACAGCATGCCACAAGATGGCCAAACCAACTACAGCTTGTAATACTCTGAACATCCAATGCAAAAACCTTTTGATGCCTGTCCCCACCATCCTGACACAGGTTACAGACCTCATTGGTGGAAGGGTGGCTTAATGTCCATGAAATTTCTAAAATATGGAGTGTACCAAAGTCATCAGATACAGCTAAGAAGTGCTGCTTTGCTGTAAGAGAAGACAGAAAACATTACTGCAGAAGGGGTTGTGAAAACAATTACAAAGTAGCATGCTTTCATTCAGTGTTTCGTGCAGATAATGAATGGGCCATAAATGTTCACTTTGGGAATCAGTATTTATATATTTTCATTAGCTTTGTAATACTAAAAAATGGATGGTTTCATGGAATGACATTTCCCCCAGTTCCTATATTTCTACCCATCCACCTATTCTGTTTGTTTCCCACCAATACCTGCTACATTTAGTTGGGCTCTAAAGAAACAAATTAGAAGCAAAACTTCCATCATATGTGCAAACTGTACATCAGGATGGGCAACTTACAGCCCTCCAGTACTTTTGCCTCACGGCTCTCATGATTTTTCCCCATGAGTTGGAGGCCAAAGCACCTGGAGGGTGACACATTGTCCATAGCATAATAAAAAGTTGACAGGATTACTAAATGCAAATGTTCAAAGAAGCCAGTAGAGCTAATGCTGACCAATGTGACTGTGAAGCTAACTAGTGCAAAATCATTTAACTGAGTTCATATGCTATTCTTCAAAATAAAAACCCATGAGGATAGAATGGAATTTGGTGCTGATCCCACCACTCTGCTCCAAAATCGTACTCTCCAGTGCTTTCCCCAGTGCCCTTCATGAAATGGCATTGGGAGCCACTTAAGCGTTTCATCCTTTAAGGCAATCTAAAAATAAGTTTAAATAAATAAATAAATAAATAACAAAGCTGCCTTTCATTAAAAAAAGAAAGGTGTCAGGGCTCTGTGGCATGCTTTTTTGTGTAATGTATAATTGGCCCTGGGCCTATCAGCAATGCTCTACTGGCTGCTGAAGACAGACAGCTGCAAGTAGTTAGAATTTGTGCCAGATCTGACTCCTGTCATAGTGCTCTGACCTTCTTGTCCCTTCCCAAACTTTTCTAGTCCATTTTACAATGATCTAAACATTTGGCACAAGCTGATGCCTTCATTTGAATTGCCTTCATTTTTTTTTTTTTACATTGTCTTGCTAGCTAGTAGCAATTCCATATGGATATACCACTGAACGCTAAAGAAAGCTCTATTGCAATATTACACTCAGAGTGGGAAAATAAACAATACATACAAGAGTAGATCCAGGGTTTAATACAGGTAATCAGTGCAATGCAGACATTTTGGGTCTGAGATGCTTCATGAGTTTTCTCCAGTAGGTCCCAAATGTCAATATTTCCATCTTCTCTTCCAATAAAGAAAACACCTGGTCTGGATAAGGACCAGTGGCCAACAGTGTATCTCTTTGCTGCACAGCTTGACTCAAGGAGTGGCCCACTCTTAATTAAAAACAGAAAAGACAAAAGCCAAATGGATGCATGAATAAATATAGAAAAGAGACTGTTCACCTGGCACTCTCTTTAATTTTTTTTAAAGATTCAGGTAACTTTGGCTATTTCCTCATCTCATTAAAAACTCCAATGCAATTGCTGTGCTGAAAAAAAAGCTTACATTGGAGAATCACATGCCATTTTCCAAAGACTCTTTCAAGTACTTGTTAGAATGCTGTGAATACGAGTTTAACTGTCATACAAATTAGGGGATGTTTGGTAGAAACATACAGTGTGGCCCTGCCTTACCATCTGTTGAGGCATACTGGTGGGGATGTGATCATTAACAGGTCCCAGTTACCTTATGGTGCACCTATACCCATATATACCTACCAGGCCTTTGAGATCTACGCAGGGGGCCCTCCTGCATGAGCCATCCCTTAGGGAGGTGAGAGGGGTGGCTGCTAGGAAGAGGGCCTTTTCTGCAGCTGCTCCCCACATTTGGAACACTTTCCCTAAGGATGTTCACCTGGCACTTTCCTTATACTCTTTTCAGTGCCAAGCAAAGATCTACCTTTTGAAAAAAAATATTTTATTATCTGATGCCTCTCAACCTCTATTTGTATTTTATTTGCAATTTAATTGAAGTAGTTTATTTATTGGATTTAGGGGTAATTGCTGTTTCAGTTTTTGTTTTAAATGTCCAATTGTGAGCTGCCTAGAGATGCTATAGCACATTAGGCAGCAGACAAATGTTTTAAATAAATATTAAATCAATAAATTAATAAATTCCACAGTGCTGCCAGAAAGAAAAGCAATGTTTGCATTGTGAATTTACCCAAGTAGACAGGAGCAAATCTGGCAGAACACCAGCAAAATCTGAGCAGAGCCCAAATGTTGGCCAGGGATGAGTGGGACTTGGCTCCCCCACCATACTCACTGTGGTGCAAAGGAAGCCTTGCGGGTGGCACTGCCCACAGAAAACAGCTAGTCCATGATCACCAAAGATGAGGGGCAGATGGACAACACAGCAAATCTTTACAGTGTCTTGGTTCAGAACTCCAATCACAAATACCCACCAGGAATATCAAGGGAGGGGATTTCTGGGGTGGGGGTGCTCATAACTTCATCTATGCTTCTTGACTATCTTCCATCCATCTCCCCTTAACATTCACAAAGAGATAATTCCAACAGTCAGGGTGACCATTATCTCAGGAAAATGGGATCCTGTGTGCTGGCTAAACAACCATCATACTTCCCATAAATACTTTTCTGCTATAATGTGGAATATTTATGTAAGTCAGTGTTTCCCTGATGAAGAATTATTCTTACAGTTCAAATACGCTGCAACTTAACTGTTTCTTGCATCTCTCTGAATTGTCCTGTGCTATATTTGGAATGGATTTGTGACTTCTTTCTTTGGAACTTCTGATTCCAGAAGAACATACCATAACACCTTCTTTCCATATTGCAAAATTCCAGCCTCCAACTGTGAGAATTATGTCTTTGAAAAAAGGAGACCTCTGCACAGTGTGGACAAGTCCGTCATGGATGCTGTGTATATGGAATGGCTTCTGGCCTTATGGAAGAGAAAATCAGAAAGGAAGAAATCATAAATTTGTCTCATCTTCACATAATTCAATTGTTACAAGATGCTGAACACTGTTGGTAAGAGTTTAGGATAAAACGAAAAGTCATCATGTCTCCTGAGCAAGAAAGAGGCTAAAAGCAGCTTAAATATATCTCTAGTTCATCTTCATATTTCCTCTTGAAAAATGTCATTGAGGGCTACTTGTCTTGGGTAAGACAATACGATAATATTCTTTATGTACAGTTTTAGGCCTCTTTTGTGACTTTTTCAATAAGACCCATCTGATTAGAGCACTGCTTAGTTGCTATGACAGCTTTCCCCTAGCTGGTGCTTTTCAGATTTTTGGCCTACAACTCCCAGTATCTCTACCACTGGCAGTGATGTTGGGCCTGATGGGAACTGTGGCCCCAAAATCTTGAGACACTATGATGGGGAAAGCTGCAGTAAGTGGTGCTTTCAATAATTTTGCCTCCCTCTATAGCTTCACGCTTTCTACCTTGCTAAGTCCAGTGTAGTTATTTCTAACATGGGGACAAGAAATTGTTGTGTACAATTTTTACCAAATTCAGGTATCTGTTCTGTGTTCTGTAAAAAATTGTACACAACAACTTCTTGAACCATTGTTAGGGTTAGTTTTTGGCTATGTAAAAGTCACTACCCAAGTCCCACAGCAATCTTGGTCCATATTGAGAAATTGATAACATACTAAGCAGTCTTCCTGAGTCACCATCTCTTTCCATCTTCCAATCTGAACAAAGAACTTCGCCATCCTGTAATGCCGCAAAAAATGTAATAAATATGGGCAGTGAGTGTGAAATACTAGTCACCATTTAGAAAAGTAAAAAAGAAGGCAAATGTTTGTCTCATTTATAAATGTACCTAAAACTGGAAACCATTTCCTGCATTTAGATGCATTTGAGCTGAAAGCTGAGAGAATGCAGGACTATTTGTTGGTTTTAAAGTCATTTAAAATGTACTTTACGATGTTATCTTTTTTTCTTTAAGTTTAACTAATGAATTTTTGGCACTGACACCCTATGTTTATGGGCCAAGAGACAAAGCAAGACAAGGGAACAATTCATACAGTTTTCTGTTTCATTTTGAAACTGGGGAAGGGGTTTAATATGGAGCAGAACTGCTGATTCAGAATATGGTATAAAATCACAAGCAGCTGTTTTCTGAAACAGAAAGGGAGCTCCACTGGGAGAGAATCTACATATTTATTTACTTCTACTTTTGAGAAGTCATATTTTCCACATTGCTTTAAAAAAAGGACTTCGTGTTTACAGAGCCTTACAAAACAACTGAGGAAAAGATAAAGGCCTGGCCCCAGTGAGCTTACACTTTACTCCAGGGAGTGGGAAGGAAAGAGAGAACAATGGAGGGTAAGAAAGATGCAACATAAACAAATGCAGTTGCTTATACTTTCTCCAATTGCAAGACATTCCTACACATTCTTGTTGAGTTCAGTGAGAACCATGTGCGTAAGATTGTGCTTTTAGAGTTGGGGAGAAAGGCTTAGCCAAAAGCTTTGTGGAAGAGGTGGGTTTTGAAAGAAAAAAGAACACAATTTTTAAAAATCTGATCCCTTCCTTACTATTTGTACGATCATCATAAAAGCATGGGTTCCACTTGTACAAGATTTGCTATTTCTTACAGAAAGTTAGGCTAGCTGGAGCAGATTTTGAGTCCAGGGAAGGTGTGGGAAAACTCACAGGTTTAAAACTTGGAAGTTTATCTAACATTTTTACTATGATTCTTCCTGTGCAACATCTGGTACAAATCTATTCTAAATTTTCACAAAAGAGAGCAGCTCCTGCTGTATTCTTTTGGGTGCCTCTCCCTACCCTCTGCTCCCACCCAGCTATCTAAAAATAATATATTGGCCATAGCCAGCTTCCAGGAAGCACCAAAAGTTCCCCTGGAGGGTGATCTGACACACTGCCTGTTCTGGGTGAGGCAACAGATAAAGTGCCCACCCAAGCAACAACTATAAAAATATGTGCCTTGGTAGCTGAAGTTATTCTTTCCCACCCTATTTGCCTTTAGGAACTAGCAAACCTCAAGGGCCAAAGGGCTGTCTCTATTGGCTGGTCCCAAATCTGCAAGAGACAGAGACACTGAAATCTGATGAGCCAAGAATCCCAAAGCAAAATTGCTGCCAAAAATGTCCTTTGGGAAACAAAGGACCATCTCTCCATGAGATACAGGCAGAGTGTCCAGGGGATGGAAGGGAGAGAGATGGCTGTCTGTCACTGTTTGATGTGGATGTCACTGAGAGGGAGCTGTTTCCTGGAAAACTTCTAGGGGTTGCTGGGCAAAGTTCTGATGAAATAGTTACCAATAAAAATACGTTTGGTGGCAACCTCGCATGCCTTCCAAACCTCTGTGCACAAGAGGTTGATTCAGCTCCAAAACTTAGCAGACTTCTGACAGCTGCTTTTCCTGGTGATGCTAAGGGTGCTTCAAACCAAGAACTCCTTGTGCTAAGTAGCCAAAGGCAACATGCAGCCATTTCTTTTTCTTTTTCCTTAGCAGATTTTCTGCAGTAAGGAAAAAAATGAAGCAGCAGTAGGTAAACATGGGAATCCTGCAAAGGGTAGACAATGCCTGGTACCCAAGTAAAATTCTGTGACTGACACAGGGCGATGATCTGGAAGCACCATAATTTGAAAGAATCGCAATTGCTAATTGTTGTTGTTGTTATTTATTGTACATTATTATTAGCAGTAGTAGTAGTAGTAGTATTTTACTTCTATACTGCCCAATAGCTGAGTTTCTCTAGGCCATATATAACAATTAATGAAATACAATATAATATAAGATATAACAAGAAAACATCCAAACATTTCATTAAAACATTAATCAGTTTATAAAATAATCAGTAATAGATTCACACAGATGTATTACTCTGAAGTATCCAAGTTTCTTATCTCTATTATTTTAAAAAATACACTTAAAGGGTCAACTTACTTCAGTCCCAACATAAAAGATGCTAGTGATATTTTCTAGCAGCTTAAGAGGTTTCATTGACGTGGCCTGTATCTGGTCATATGGCAGCTTTTCTGTAGGTGCCTCTGGTCTGACTTGGGGTTGTGTCTTGTCTTTAAAATAATTTGGAGAATATTACTAAAATGCAAAGGCTATGTAATCAAATATTTTATCTTGTTCACCAGCGCAGATAAGCAAATAGGCATTTTTTTTCAAATATATATGCTGAACTTTTAACTAATCCATTTGTCCTTCCGCTGGATAAAGAGTTCTGTGTAAACTGAAAGCTGATAAACACACTAAGACACTAATAGCCATTATCACTTCTTACTGTTAAGCACAGCTATTAGCTTTACCTATTCCCACTGATTTACTCACTAGCCTAAGTTTCTAACACCTCAAATTTACCCATTTTATAAGCGATTGTCCTTTAGGTTGATATGGGTATATTTTGTTGGGATTTCTAACAATTCTCAATTAGAAACTCCTGGACCTCTTGTTTGTATTGTTTGACATTTCTTGAGATTTATACAGATTTTAGATTATGAGATAGTATCCAGTCTTAGTCTTTTAATAAGCAGACGCAGTAAAATGCATGGGATTGATTAAACTGCAATCCTAAACATATTTAAACAGAGAAAAGACCTACAACCCTGAGGATGCTCAATCCACCACAGCTAACTAGGGCAAGCTCACAGTTGTAGGGGTTTTCTCTGTCTAAACATGCAGAGAATTGTATATGTTCTCACTGTACACATGCATAGGATGGCAATCTGTCCAAATATGAATAGGATGGATTGCACTCTGTCTAAACAAGCATAGGATTGCACTCTTTTAAATATACACAGGGACCCAAAGACCTTTTCCCTGTCTAGACATGTACAAGACTGCACCCTGTCTAAACATACATAAGATGCACCCTTATTAGTTCCTTGTAATGGGTCTATTCTATATAGGACTAACACTGAAAGCCATCTATGGTGTGCAGACATGCCACATGGTCAGCATATACGGCATTTGGCTGCTCTATCTGTGGACTGTAGAACTCATCTGCACACGCTACTAACAAAAAGTAGTGGGCACCATTATTAATGACACCCAGGAAACTGAGCACAATGATGGCACAACCATTCATCAAATCCAGCTTCTTATCTTCAGAAGGACTAATTATTGAGATGCATGCTACCAAAACAAAGAATGTAAAAATATTATTACCTTGAATTTTGGTATGATAGTGCTCTTCTCTGAGGCTAATTTTTATTGGACTGTACTCTGCACCTGTATCTGTCTTGGGCAGGTTTACCTGTTTTGGGTTGTAAAAAGCATTTGATAATACAATTCATGAAAAACTTATGTGGCTACAGCACTTTTAGGTAGCCTGATCTGGTGCCTTTGCAAAATGTTGGGTTGCAGTTCTTATCATTCTCATCCATGAGAGCAGTTAAGAGGCCAATAGGCCTGTAGAGCATTGGGGAAGGCTGGCTGAAGTTAGAGCAAAAATTGCTCTAAACATTTCAGGGAACTGGAAAACAAAGCCAGAAGCATTCTTTATGCGACACAGTCCTCTAAAAGGGTATGGCTAGGCTTACAAATATAGGATGCAGTTCTGGCTATGCTGTGTGTGCTTCTATGCATTAGTGATTTCAACTGGCTAGAATTAAGCATGAGTTGGTAAGGCGCCAAAATAAATTAATGGAATTCAAAATGCCTCACTGTAGATAGATCAAGCTCACAATATTCTGTGATCATGGGGATCCCGCCTGCCTGGGTATTGCTGTTCTTTTAAACACCCAGGTTTTATTTACTTACTCACTGGGGTATGTTTCAAAACAACATGAAGGTGACAACTCTTAAGTTCTTTCAGACAAACCTGCTATCATCAACTGACTTAAGATTAGTACTTGTGCTCCTTATATTGATTTATACTTTTAAGTAAACCAATATTGTTCTGACTTTAAGAAGAATCTTACATTGCTTCCCCTTGCTTGCTGCTTTTGGGAACATGAGATCTGGTCAACAGATCTGTTCTAGGAGCAGGGAAAACCTGCTCCATACACTTGCTTGGCAAAGTTTCAGCAATGTTACCTCCAGGATTACAGGAGGCAAACCTCTGCTTACCAGTTGCTGGTAAACAGGCAGCAGGAGGGGTCGGTTGCCTATAGGCTTGTTTGTGGGGCGGCTGGTTGGCTACTGTGAGAAATAAGATTCTGGACTAGACAGGCCTTTGGCTGAATCCAAGAGGGTGGTTCTTATGCACTCTTTAGCAACCTTAGTTGCCCTGGTAGTCACAATGGGGACAACAGTGATCTACCTCACTATGGATGATGAGAAGCTAGAGCAGAATCTACCAGCAGATGTGTAGTTTACTAGCATATATCCTTGTTCTCATGGACAGTACCTTAATGAGAGGCCTCCATGAAAGATCTAGGTGCTTAAAGGTCGTGGGCACATCGGGTGGAGCCGCAATGATCTTATCCTCCTTTTTTTTCTCATTTGAAGACTGGAGAGTAGGCCTGTGAGCTCGGAGATCCCAAAAGTATATTGTGCTGCCAAGGAACAAGGACAGGAAGGGCCACAGGGCTAAGAAGTCAGTGAGGCTGATTCCACTATATCCAAAAGTTCCCAGTAGATATAGCAGAAAAATATCACCCCCCAAGCTGCTTTAGGGCCATCTGGTCCTCATATGGACTTTATAATCCAGATGGGCTTGCACAAAACACGCTTTGTACAACTCAGTAAAATGGCCCATGCAAGAGAATTGTGCCATTTACTCCTGAAAGTAAAAAATAAAACTTAAGACTTCCAATGGAACCAGCCAATCAACAAATATGAAGGGGGTGGGGGGAACCCTTGATCTTCCCTATCAAGCCCTGGTGCTTTGGCATACATGAGGAGTGGACTATCATTGGCTTGCATTGTTCTCAAAGTCTGGTTTTTCCCCTGCCACTTGTCCTTTGTGGCCAGCTACTCCAAACATTGTGGAAGGGAGGCGATCTCCAGACCTCCCCACATCTCCCTTTGCTGGATTGTGAAACAAGACAAAGAATTCACAAAAAGGCATCACAGAGCTGAACCTTGCAGCTAATACTTTTGGAACAGCTCACCTAGTAGAGTATATTATATTATCAAGATAATCCTGTCTTTGAATCTAATTAGGAGGACTCCAGAAAAGAATGGAATTTTTAAAAGGAGTATGGAAAAGGGCAAAATCAAAGAAATCATGAAGACTTTCAAGGAAGGCTAAATTGGGTTCTTTTTTCAGCCCTTTGGCAGGCAGGCAAATTATGCTTTATCCAAGCAAACCTTGGCACATAAGGTGATCTGTTTGGAGGAACACTTGTTGTTATTGCTGTGTTTCCATGTATTTGTTTTAGCTTTGTTTTAATCTTATTATATATCTTTGTTCTTAAGATGGTAAGCTGCCATGAGTGCCATTTTCTTG
This sequence comes from Varanus salvator macromaculatus, assembly GCA_023646645.1. Classification (NCBI taxonomy): domain Eukaryota; kingdom Metazoa; phylum Chordata; class Lepidosauria; order Squamata; family Varanidae; genus Varanus; species Varanus salvator. The sequence continues at coordinate 14,648,956 of JAIXND010000659.1, forward strand.
GAAGGAAGGTGTGAAACTGGTTTACTGGCCTGTTCATGGGACACCTTGATTTAAGAACCCAGGATATGACCCAGGAGCATGATGGGCGGCAAGGGTAAGGAGTGGGTGTGTGAGCTGCACAGGCCATTCCTGGATTGCTGCACAGAGATAATGTCTGAACTGGGCCTTTGTGTAATAAACCTTAAAAATAAAAATCAGTACCAGTCTGGTGAGCAGGTGACAAGCTGTACACAAACTCCAGCTCTGTTTTCAAAAACAGTGCCCATTCTGTTGAGCTAAAAAAGAACAATGAAAATAGCACTTGGCATTAAGGCACATCTGTAAGGCACATCTGTCCCATTAAATCTTTCAGATCAATGCTTAAAATATATCAGTAGAATTCAGAATTTAGCTTTTTTAACCTATTCCAGCTTAAATTCCAGTATGATTATTGATATCAAATTTCTGCCTTTTCTGAAACAGAAAAGTTGATAAAATACTTCAAAATGATTAAAGTTTAAAGTCATAAGTTCTCAAGTTCAACATTTTAAGATTCAAATTTTAACACTGCTCAAAACTGCATCCTACTTTGGGTGCAGAATAAACTCACCAAGCTGGCAAATGCATAATTTCAGTCTGATGTTAGCGTAAAGTGAGTACCTTTGGTGCTTGCTACATTTCCAGGAGGCTGTGGGGATCACACTATGCTTGGTTTTACTAACCATGCCTAATAACTCGGGTACTGGGCTGAAGATGGTGCAGGGTGGCTTGCTGGATTCAAGTGCGTATGCAGCACAGGCCACACCTTTCAAAAACACTCAGCTAGCTAAAGTTTATCAGGAAGGTTTTCTGATAGAATCCAAAAGCCTGCAATGATTATACTTCGACATTGGGCTTTCTATTGTTTCCTTTCTAGAGTGGCATGATGTCCTTTAGTCATGCAACTAGCTTTATACTGTTTGTTTTTGTTTCACTGCATGTATAACCAACCCCTGGAAAGGCGTCTGTGCATCCAACTACAGAAGTGAACAGCTTTATCTAGCAAGCAACTGTCTGGGCGATATATGCAGTGTTTTGTGTAGCATACAGGACTGAGCAGTGAAAGTCTTTCAGAAATGGACCGCAGGAGCATTTGACAAGCCATTCAACCCCACCATGCAAAGCAGGTGTGCATGCATGTTCTCGCATAGAGCCCATATCTGCAACATGGTCCACCTTGCAGTGCTGTTGTAAAGGTTAATGAAATAATGCACATAAACTACTTTGAAATTAGATACTTGCTTAAGAATAACCTTCCTCTTGGGCTAGGTTAGAAATTTCCAGGCTTAAAGAAGGCATACAATGCACAACTTGTCCAGGTGTGACAGCCAGATTATGCTCATTATCATCATAGAGTTGTCCTAGTCACATTAGAATGTTTATTGGTATTTTCTAAATAGCCAATGTTTGTTCTCAGAATACCAACCCACTGCCAAATAGCATCTGGTCCTGCTTTAGCAGTGAGCGTAATGAAAGTGGTATCAATGAACAGACAAGAGAACCAAAGTGCATGCTTACATCTTTCTCACACAATGCTTTTCTTAATGGATATGGGGAAGGGAAATATGTGTCCATCAATGTATACAGCCATATGTGAAAATTACTGGAATGCCTATTCTACTCCAGTTACTTGTGTAGACATGACCTTCCTGCAACAATCAAATTTATGTGCATGCCTATGTGAAGCAGAATAATAGGGATGAACAATACAGAGCTTAAATATGGAATGCTTGTTTAATGATGTGCAGATAATTGTTCATGCATTGCTCCCAGACAGCAATACCAATGTCACAGGTAAGGCAGTATCTGTAGATTTTGCATTAGTGGAAGAGGTTGGAAATATTAACTGTATCTTACCTCAAACATTTCTGGAAGCCACTGTATATCTGTTATTACAGACTTATGACCATATTCTATGGATGAGACTGCGCAATATCTCACCAGGTGTGGCTCCTTCCCCATCTGCTGCTGCAGCATGAAGCTTGGCTAAAATTGAACATTATTTCCTTAGAAGGAAAGTAGTTGCCACTTTAAAAAATAACTAACATGTTGTTTAACTCTGTTTTGTTAATCGGAACCTCTGTTGGGGAGATCACAAAGATCACTACAGTCTGGTGTACAAACAGCATAATTTTAAAAAAAGGGAAAAAAAACTGAGCATGCCTCTCACTATTTGTAGAAACACAATTATATATAGATATAATTCTTATAGGTGTTCTTTCTTTGCATCCATTTTCACCTATTTTTTTCTAAAGCTGTCCTGATGGGCATGGTTTTGGTTTGCAAGAAAATAACCTGCAAAAATTCAGTGATATATGTTGACCTAACTGGATGGCCCAGAGTCTAGGAGTTCAATAAAAGACTCAAGGAACTTCAGTCTGTTTAAAAAGAGGAGTTAGAACAAGCCAAGATCAAACCATGGTTCAGACTCTGGCTTGTCTAAAATCACTATTTAAACAATCTATGTTTGCCTGAACATTGGCCTGAATGTAGAGCTGTGATTTGTTGAAAAACACAACAGAAAAATACTAATTTCCTTGAAGTCACCTCAAAGGAACAGCAGAGAAATTGTAAGCCTGGAGTGCATACAAGTTTTTACATTCACTTATTCAGACCCACTGCACTCAGGTTTATGTAGGATCTCCTTTATCTGTTCTTACCTTCTTCTTCCATGACATTTCTGTCCATGCATACCAGAACCTGAGAATGACTGGGGCTCTGTTCATATGTAGGGAAAAATATCTTGTGTCCATCAGTCCTAAGTTAGCAAAACTGCATTAGGAAATGCATTTGGTGGAATGATAAATAGAAACATGAAGTACTAACCATGTTAACAGTAGTGCTCTTACTTCCACCTGTTCCTGACTTGGCATTAAGCAATCTCTCTTCATATTCTGAAATATCCCACAGTACAACCTGGAATAAGAAGCGGAGGGTAGGCAGAATAACATGTTGTAAGGCAATTCTTTTTGTCACTGTGCCACGTGATAGAAAGGTGAAATATATAGATATTTTCTACAGAAAGAAGATATACTTGAGTTTACAAAAGGTAATGGGTTTATGGAAAAAGGAAGGATAAGGTTTTAAAAAGTGCAGTGTCTTGAGTATTAAGACATCCCACACATCAGCCTGGAGCTCCTAATGTACTGAATTATACTAAAATGAAACCAGGTCCTGAATTATCCAAGTGAAAATGCATGTGATACAAAAGTGCAGACAGTCAAGAGGGATGGAGAGTGAACTGGTAGTGGTGAAAATCACTGTATTTCATATCCTGGAGCAACCAGTTTGCCTGTTTCAGAGGCATCATTGTGTTAAACTTTGCCACCATGAGGCACAGAAATGTTCCCTTCCTACATTTCTTTCCCAGAAGCAAAATTTAAAGTGTAAGGTCCTTGGGGACAGGGACCTGTCTTTTCCTTTAGGAAACTCTGCAACACATCATGTGCATTGTCAATACCGTCTAAATGGCAGTAGTAATTATGAATTATATTAATCAATTTATTTGGATGTTTATTGACACCAATCCAAGCATTTGCCTGAACTGCAGAGATAGGAAAGTATGGGCATGAGGAAGAATTAGACTCACTAAACCTGGAAGGCTACTAGGAAAGTCCCAGACCAACACCGCTCAGACGCAGTGCGATTCTGTGCATGCCCATTGAAAGGCAAGTCCCACTAAGCCAAATGAGGTTTGTTCCCACATAAGTGAGTATAAGATTGCAGCTTCAAATATCTCTAAGGAAGAGGAAGGGAATGTTAGAGTTTGCCAGGCTCTGTGTAGCTGCAAATAAGACAAAGGCAAAGAGAGTCTGTGGTTATCAATGGCAAGTCTCTCTGTTGCTCACTGACCTGGAAAACTTCGTTAGGGATCAACAAGCATTGCCTAGCCTTAAGCCATTGGGACAAGAAGGCTTCCTTAGCTGGCGTGCCTGGTCTAAAAACTGTAATATAGTGTGATGACATGTGAGAGCCAGTGTGGTGTGCTTGTTAAGAATGTGGGGCTAGGACTCACGCGATCTGGGTTCTAGTCCTGGCTTGGCCATGAAGCCAACTGGGTGACTTTGGGCCAGGCACAGACTCCCAGCCCAACACACTTCATAGGGCTCTTGTTGTGGGGATAAGACTGAGAACAGGAGGAGGTGAATGATGTAAGCTGCTCTGAGTTCTCCGTAAGAAAAAAAGTACGGCTCCCAGACAAGGGCTGACAAAGATGTTCCTAGGATCCCTGAACCTAATTAACTGGCCCTATTGATTTCAGTGCATCTCCTCTAAGCATAGCCAAGTCTATAGTCAACCCAGTTTATTCTACAATTTACAGCAGAAAAGATCTGCTGTAAATGGAAGCACAGGCAGTTGGCGGAAAGAGAGAAGGAAAGGGCATGCAGATGTCCTCTACCTGTCCATTCATACAGCCTCCTGCAATTATGTTGGGGTTGCTTGGAGAAAACTGAAAGCTGTAGATATCTTCAGGGCACTCCAGCATAAGCTAGAAAACAGATAAGGGGCATGGGGGTGTGATGGGAAACACATTAGATCTGAGCAAAGTTGTATGTTGAAAGGATTCCTTCTTTATTTCTTTAATACCTCAAATATTAGAGTCTCCCTTCAAATACCTGAGGGTGAATAGGGTCTGCAAAACTCCAGAACAGAATGGGTGCTTTCCACAAGAGTAATTTCCCAGACTGCTGCACTCGATCCTCATAGGAAAGCCGCTCTGTTACTGCCACGGCAACAATCCCTGATTGAAGACACATACAGTTCCATTTTCCACAGTGGGAAAGATCTGTGTTCTTTTTTTAATATTCATGATAAACATAGACTCAAGGAATCTGTGTTCTTTTTAAAGAAGCCGTGTCCAGAATGATGCTTAGCAATTAGCCTGATTGATTAGCTTGATGACACATAACAATATTGTCTCAGAGTTAGGGAGGGCAAAAACTCTTTCTATTCTCCCCAAATTGTTCAGAAGAAATATTGCAATGCATTCCAATATTGCAGTGCATTCCCTGACAGAAATGCTCCTGGTCGGGGCACCATGTAGTCCGTCATACTGCTCACAGAAAGAGGGGAGCAAAGACCGCTTTCTTTTTTCTCACCCCACCTCTTGATGCCTCTCCTGGTTGAAGGAATGGAAAAAGGACCAAGATGTGTCACAGAGCCCAGGGTCTTTGTTTGTGCCAACAGAGGGGGCTTTCTCAGCTGAATTGCCATGCTGGAAGTGGTTTTTAAGGGGAGCTACAGCTGAGAAATGGAAGATTACCCCCCCCACACACACAAACTGCACCCTCTAGTCCCCTCCTGCACAGCAATTAAGCTCAGAAAGAGGGCTTGCACTGTTGCCAATGGAAGGCTTTTCCAAAGCTTAATCACCAGTTGAAGGATTTTTCAGGGATCATGGTTGGGAAGAGAAGGGTTAACTCTACCCTCCCTCCATGCTGTGCCCTCCCATAATATTCCCCTGCTCCCACTCCCATGGGCTCCACATCTTTTAAGTATCTAATAATATCCCTGGGAAAATGTATTTAGTTCTCCATTTACAAAAAAATGTATCCACTTTCTGAAATTTTCCATTAAAAAATGCTAAGGTGGTGGGGGGAGGTGGTGGTGGTGGTTGTTATTATTTTTAATGTCCTGCCATGTATCCCTTTCAAGCCTGGTCCTTCTTTTCTATTACATTTACTGTAAACTATTAAAGGCTTGAACAAATCAACTTCTTCGTCGTGGCTTCTGTGCATCACACATATGGGTACTGCGCCTGCGCGGTGCCTTTGGCCAGAGAGTGGAAGCTAACGGTTTTTGGCGGGAAACGCTCCGCTCCCCTCCCCCATGGACTATAAAGAGCGGCGCGCCGGCCATTTTGTTCAGTCTTTGCGACCGCCGTTCACTGTGCCTCGTGCCGCTTTCGCTCTCGCTCTGACCGTTTTTTGCTAGTTCTTATACTCCTTTGACCAAGTTGTTATAACCCTTGCTCCTTTCCCTTGTTACCTTGTTCATAGTTCTTTCTTCTACAGTTCATTCTTCGTTCTATCTAAAAAAAAAAATTACAAAAATATATACTTACCCTCTACGCTGTCTTCTTTCTCTTTCTTTTCCTTTTCTGCGATGGCGCAGCGAGCGGCCTTCCGCAAGTGCGCAGAGTGTGGGTCAAAGATGTCACCGGCTGACCCACACGACCTATGCCTCCTCTGCCTGGGAGAGGGGCATAGGACCGACAAGTGTGCACATTGTCTGGCTTTCTCTAAACAAGCCAGAAAGAACCGAGAAAACTGCCTGCGGTGGCTTCTATGGGATCGGGCTCTCATGCAGTCCGACCCCCTTGTGACTGCCCCGAAGCTGGCCTCCACTTCCGTAGCTTCACAAAAACGCCCTTCGGATGAAGGTGCATCATCCGCTGCGGCTCCTCCTACTTCCCCAAAGAAGAAGGCAGAAAAGCATAAGCACGCAGACCCTGCGAAGCAGTCAAACAACAAGAAGGCTAAAAAAGATAAGCCTCCAAAGCCTTTCAAGTACGCGAAGGAATCCGAGCGCCTATGACACCAGGACTCAGGTTCGTCAGCTCCATCGCTACTGGGCCAAACTTCGGTACCGATGCCACTCGATCCGCTTCTCCAGGAGGCTATGAGGGTCACCCCACAAGGGTCCCCTTGGCATACTGCGGACTGTCCATCCGACCCGCTCCCGCCGCTCCCTAGAGGCTCAATCTCGGAGGGGGAGATCCAGGACTCCCCACCGCGGGCAAGGTCCCCAACTCTGATGCCCCAGACTATGGTGGACGTGGACAACTCTCCACCTCAGGGCCGACGGAGCCAATTCATTGAGCAACCCATGGAGGGCTGGCATCTTCCATCCTATCAGCCTTGGCATGGGCCTCCCTCCATGGGGTACTACCCAGCATCTTGGAGCCATTCTTCACCTACTCGGGACCGACCACGCTTGAGGGATCCAAGGCGGACCTCACTGATGCCCTCCCGGCATGACAGCAGCCGCTCCCTTTCGCCGGCTGAATCCTCCTCGTCTGTACCACCTTATTATATGGCCGAATCCGATGGCTCGGAGGTGGAGTCTACCTCTCCCAACACTGTTATCACAGCCCATGACCCTGCTTCACCGGATGAGTCTCATGTTTCGTTCACGGCGAGGCTTGTCCAGGCTTTGGACATTGATGCGGTTCAACATCCTGGCCCGTCAACAGACAGGTTTTATGACGTTGTCCGTGGAGAGCAGTCCACCTCCATTGTCCTCCCATTGATCACAACGCTCAGACAGGCGATGACCCAGCCTTGGGACTTGGCCTCCGACCCTCAACTGACATCACGGAGCTCCGAGACGATGTATTGGGTTCAGGAGGAGGATATCCCCTTCCTCCTCTGGCATCCTAAGCTGAATTCGATCGTCGTCAAGTCCTTCCAGGGTAGGGAGGCCAGAGGCCATGCCATGCCGCAAGATAAGGAAGGCAGGAAGATTGATTCCCTTGCCAGGAGGGTGTATGCAGCTTAGGGACTAGGACTCCGCATCTCCAACTACGAGGTGATGTTGGCGCGATACCAATACTTTCTGATGCAGCGCCTCCACAACGTTGCCTCGACCCGTCCAGACCACCAAGGAGATGTGGCCAAAGTTCTGATAAAGGAGGCCAAGCAAGTGACCGTTCAACAATTATCCATGGCCAGGCACCACATGGACACCAACACGAGGGCGCTCGTCGGTGCTGTGTCCCTGCGCAGACATGCTTGGCTTCGGAACTGCCACTTCCCCGAGGAGACCAAGCGCACAATTGAAGAAATGCCCTTTGATAGATCCGGGCTTTTCCATTCACGCACGGACCATAAACTCAAGAAACTCCATGAGTCCCGGATGACGGCGCGCCGGATGGAGTTACCTCCGCAGATACGACGTAAGTGGCAATGGTCTCGCCCCACCTATAGGCAGCCCTTCCAATCCAGGCAGCAGTCCCACCAGAGACAGCCGCAACAGCAGCGCCACCGTCAGCAGCCTCAGCAGCGCTACAGACAGGCGCCAGCGTTGATGGGACGGGCGAACCTTTCCTCTATCCTACCCAATACCCACCCCTCTCTCATCTGGGGGCCGGCTGCAAAGCCGACTCCCCATTTGGGAGTCCATTACACCTGATAGGTGGGTATTGTCTATCATACAGCACGGCTATCGGATAGAATTCAATGTCGTTCCTCCATCGAGCCCAATACGGATTTCATCATGCTCACCGGTTCTGCTTGATGAAATATGACAACTTCTTCATAATGGAGCGATCCATCAATTATCTTCATTTGACGGAATTCATGGATCCTCCATTTTTTCCCAGCCAGTTGTTAAGAGGTTCCTTCACAACCTTAATCCCATAATACGACCAGTGATGCCTACTTGGAGTCTCTCTGTGGTTCTACAGGCTCTAACGAGAGCTCCTTTTGAGCCACTGGCAACGGTTGACTTACGGCTGGTATCATGGAAGACAGCCTTCCTCGTTGCCGTTATCTCAGCTTGGAGGGCCAGTGAGCTCTGTGCACTCTGGATAGACCCTCCATACTTGAACTTCCACAAAGAGAAGGCTGTTCTAAGGCTTGATCCTTCTTTTCTCCCCAAAATGACTACATCTTTTCATCTGGGACAAGACATTGTTTTACCGGCCTTTTTTCCATCACCAACAACGCCCCTTGAGTGGTCACTACATTCTCTCGATGTTTGCCGATGTTTGGCTTTTTATAGGTTTAGGACCAAGTCCATTCGACACACGAATAGATTTTTTGTTAAATATTCCACTTCAGATCAGGGCACTCCGATCTCTCCACAGAGACTCTCTAAATGGATAGTTCATACTATCACCTTATCTTACCAACTTGCCAAGATCGATTTACCTTCAATCCCTCGAAGCCATTTGACCAGAGCCATTGCTGCTGCTTCTGCATCGGGAGTCTCGCTGGATGACGTGTGTCGGGCTGCTACTTGGGCGAACCCTTGCATGTTTGCAAGACACTATCGTCTCAATGTTCGAGCTTGACAGGACTGTTCCTTTGGAAGAGCTGTCCTCTCATTGGTTCTTCACTAGAGACACCTCCCCTCCTCCTTAATGGTAAGCTTGTTAATCTACCCATGTGTGTGATGCACAGAGGCCACGACGAAGAAGAGCAGGTTGCTTACCTGTAACTGATGTTCTTCGAGTGACCATCTGTGCAGTCACACAACTCACTCGCCGGCCCCGCTCAGTGTCGGTGAGTGGATGCTCTGGTCGGTACCGAATTTTTTTCCTCCTACCGGTGCCGACCCTTCACATCCAGTTATTCCTTGTTAGCCGTATGGGGGCGCACGTTCGGTTGCAAAGACTGAACAAAATGGCAGGCACTCCGCTATTTATAGTCCATGGGGGAGGGGAGCGGAGCATTTCCCGCCAAAAACCATTAGCTTGCAATCTCCGGCCAAAGGCACTGTGCAGGCACAGTACCCATATGTGTGACTGCACAGATGGCCACTCGAAGAACATCAGTTACAGGTAAGCAACCTGCTCTTCTCCATCTTCTTCATTTTCCACTCAACCTGTTTCCTTTTCTTCCCCTCTAGACTGATGCCTCAACCATCCTTAAATTTCAGAAGTTCAGACATCCTTGTTAAGCTAAGATTGGGTCATTTAAAAAGTCTATTTTCTCTTAATGTACAAACACACATACATTAATTCTGCATGTCAAAGAAGACCTCCAAGTATATAGAAATTACCACTTTAATATTGAGTGGCCTCTTTTTGCTTCCAAACTGATGGGTACTCAACTACCTGAGTTTTCAGTTAAAGAAAGCATGCTGAGCAGGAACAACATATCGCTGTTTGGAACAGTCCTGTTCAGGCTGCCAGCCAGCCATGCCCTGCATCTATTAACCCTTCCGCCTGGTTTTCTGCCCCAATGTTCTGCCCAGAACCAGCTTACAATTCTGTTGGCACTCGCTGCCAGTTTACTATTAGAGCAAGTGACGATTTTGTACCATCACCATGTCCCCACTTAGCTACTGATTTTTCTATCTGAAAGCGCAAACTATATCGTATTAGCCATTCCTCAAACAAGGCAGAAAAAGCAAGCGGACTTTGCTGCACACAGCTTCAGTCCAGCACATTGTTTACCCCTTTAGGGATGATGGAATACTTGTATTTCACTTTCAGTTCTTACACCACTGGCACAACCTGCCTAGAGGTGACATGCCCTTCCTAGGATAACAAATACTATCTCTTGGGATACCACCGTATCTGCTTTGCTCAACACATCTCCTTTTCATGACATCCAGATTTTTCAAAGAAAGGCCAACAAGCCATTAATCTTTAAAGATTTCAAAACATGCCCCAGAATGCTTGAACTGAATATTCTGTAAACTTTACCGTAAATGGTTGGGTGCCAGCAAATGCAGCTAACCGTTCTGTCCTTGAGATAATGCAGGTCTGTAAATGACTGATACTCCTTAAGAGAAACTTCTGATTTGCCTGCAAAGCCACTTTCATCTTCTGCAAGGGCTTTCCAGTCATCATAAAAGGCATCCATTATTTCATTTTGCTGGAGTGCTACTTCCACTCTATGGTAAGGGCAGTGACAAAGAAAAACCAAATCATGGCTTACTACAACTTCATTGTCTCAGAAAAGATGTTCCTTTCAGCTTAAAATTATTGCTAACACCACAATAGCAGCATACTCAGTGCAACCTGGTCTGCATTTGATAGTGAGACCAGGATATAATTGGAAGAATAACTGTCCATAATATATCCTACATGATACATTTAGGATTAAGTGGATTCAACCGGTGGTGCACTAAACTCCTTTCCAACCTGTGTTATTCCAGTCATTCAGGAAAAGCACTGGCTAATTGTTTTAAAAATGCTGAGGCTCAAAACTACCCCTGGAGCCATGTCTTCTCAACCCAAAAATGGAATCTGGGTGTTGCTCTTCAGTGACGAAGGAGGATCACTCTGTATATGGACAGAGTCACTTTTCATTATTGCTTAGATATTTGAGTGCCTAGGCTTAGCACTGAAAACTGAGGTTGAGATGAGTATTTATAAGCCCTGCTCATCATTAAGTTCTAGCCATGCTAATAGGAATGCCTGTCATGAATATAGCTGAGTATATATAATATTAAAGAGGAAGGCATGACCTGAGTGTAATGGAAGACCTTGTTTTATTTATTCATGCACATAAAAATGTCAGCGTTTCACAAACAGTAGCAGATTACAGTTTATGCAGCCTAGGAAATCACAAACTTAGTGCAGACCTGTGCTGTGAGTCCCCCATCAGCAGCTAAATTTGAACAGGGGCCTTAACTTGATTTGGGAAAGGGCTGGGGGGAGCAACATTGGCACGATCCTCAGATTCACTCCCCAGGCAGCAAAAGGTTCTCCAGGCTGTTCTCCCACTGAAGAGCACAGAGATCCTGGCGGACCTCTTTCTCCAGGCACCAATGAAACCAGCTGGACAGTTTTTTATTGGGCCCTGAATCTGACCCCTAGATCTTGAGTTGAATTATGTTTCGAAGCAGTGATCTTCACTATTTTTCAAGCAGGAGCCTCTTTGATTCAAGCCACTGTGTTGAATCCATTTGGGAGTCTTTTCTAGGCTGTGGGTGAGGAAATGAGGGTTCTCTTATTCCCTGACTCCCTCAAACAGGGCTAAGAGGCACTGGATTCCACCTGAGGCTTTTCTGGACCTCTGCTCAGAGTGCTAGGCTGGGACTTGGGGACTCAGGAGATCAGGGGTCTAGTCTCACTTGGCCATGAAGGTCATGGGTGAGTTGGGGCTATTCACTGACCCCCAACCTAACCTATCTCACAGGGCTGTTGTGAGGATAGATAGAGAACAAAAATATGAAAACCACTTTGGGCTCCTTGCAGAAAAAAGACAGGGTTGCAAGGCAAGGCAATTTCCCTCGACAGATGTAATCATCTGTCGGTCAGCAGTCAGGCATATTCAAAGGGGCTTGCATGCTTCTTGGATTGGAATGGTTCTTTGTAATCACTAAGGGAGTGGTTCTGATGAATTCAGCATCACAGAATCTCCCAACATAGTCTGCACTCTCTCTTTCTCCCTTTCCTTTTTGCACATCCAAATGTTGTTCTACCTCCTGTAATCAAGAACACAAGAAGAGCCATGCTGGATCAGACCAAAGGTCCATTAGTCCAGCATTGTGCTCACATGGTGGATATCCAGCTGTCTGCAAGCAGGATGTGTGCAACAGCACCATCCTGCCAAGTTCCTCAGTCACTAGTATCCACAGCCATATTGCCTCTATACCTGGGGGGGGGGGGGGGGGGGAGGGGAGGGAGCCAGTAGCCACAGATGACCTTCCTTTTCATGAATTTGCTTAATCCCCTTTTACAGCCATTCATGTATGTTGGCAAGCACTACATTTTGTGGAAATGAATTCCAAAGTTTAACTATGTGTTATCTTAAGACATGCTTCCTTTTATCCGTCTCGACTCTCCCACCTGTCACTCAATGGGATGATCCCAGGTTCTAGTATTATGAGAGAGGAACAAAGATGTCTCCCTCTCCAACTTCTCCACACTATGAATCGATTGGCACACCTCTGTCATGTTTCCCCTTATTCTCCCTTTTTCTAAGCTAAACTGCCTCAGCTGCTATAACCATTCTTCACGGGGGAACTGCTCCAGCCTTTCCAGTTGCCTCCCTCTGCTCTTTTTCCAACTCTACAATATCACGTTTTGGTGCAGTGATCAGAATGGTACACAGCATTCCAACTGGCCACATTACACATTTGTGCAAAGAGAGTATAGTATTAGCAGTTTTGTTTTCAATTCCTTTCCTAATTATGTCTAATAAAGAGTCTGCCTTTTTCAGAACAGGTGCACACTGGATTACCATTTCCATCAAGCTGCCCACCAGAAGCCCAAGATATCTTTCTTGCTCAAGGCGCTACTAAATCAGATCTCATTGCCTTATACTTGAAGTTGCGGGAGGGGGGAGTGTTTCCCAAATGTGCATCATTTTACACTTGTTTACACTGAATCACATTTCCATGATGATGCTTCCAGCTTGGAGAGATCATTTTGGAGCACCTCATTCTCTCTTTTTGTTATAACAACCCTTAACATTTCATCAGCAGCAACCTGACCACTTCATTGCACAGTCCTAATTTCAGATCATTTATACATCAGTTGAAAAGCTACGGTCCCAATAGAGATTCTATTTGCACAATGCACTACTGTAACTAGCCAATCAAGTTGCTTGTTGCTTCTTAGGCTCCCTTCCCCACTGCTGCAGTAATTGGCTATTTTCCCTCTCCCATTCCCAGCCACCTTACAGTAGATGAGCAAAGGTTTCCTGACTCCTCACCCCCAAATCCTTCTTCAGCTGCCCAAATCACACCAACCCACTGCCAAAGCAAATAAGTAGTCCCTGCTGAGAAGGGAGAGCCAACACAAGTAGGGAGAAAGAGAGGCAGAATGAGAAAGAAAGCTGAAGAGACACGCTTGAGATGAGTGGGAGCTGCCAGTGGCCTTCAGGTAGCAAATTAATGTATTGTAAGCTGCCTAGGAAGGCCTGGGCAGTTATAGGAGGCCTATAAATGTATGTGTGTGTATGAATAAATAAATTCTTGCGAAATGATGCCAGTATGCTGGAGGCTTTTCTCTGGGTGGACTCCAGTTGGTCCAGAGGTCCAGGAGGAAGCACCCAAGGCATGCCATCCAGCGGCCTCAGCAACTTCAGCGGTCTTAGCCCTGCACTGCCATGATTCAGAGCATGCAACCAGGCAAAAACAAAACCCGTGCAGGGCCAATTGCTGATGTCTTCGGGTGGGCCTAGGAAAGCCCCCTGCCTGAAAACCTGGGAAGCCACTGCTAATCAGTGCAGATGATATTATGCTGATCAACCAGTGGTTTGAGGCGTTACAAGCTAGATGTCAATGTTCTTCTAATTACAGGATTTGCTGAGGCAGCTTGTTTTAGGCTGAAGCTCTTAAAATTTAAGAGCTGATCAGAATATCTTAAAAAATCAAACCCATTTTTAAATAATTCACACCATCAAAATAATTTTGCAAAGTATGTTACTTTATCAGTTACTTGTGGAAACAGTCATGTGATCTTAAAGACTTACTATATTTTTAAAAGTCGGGGGAGACAGACAGAATTACTGTAGGGTTTGGGCCCGATTCTCCCAAAATACAGCATTCCAAACTAGAGAATTCAGACTCCCAACCTTAGCAAGAGAAGGGGTTCAGATGCTTAACTGAAATGCGAAGGGTAACAAGCTGAAGATTAGTTAAGCAGCTGGTGAAAACCAGACTGTCTCTGGTTTGGGAGGGGAGATACTGTAGAATAAGGAAGGCCAGAGTGAATTCATCAGCACAGTGGTTTGCTTCAAGGCAAACAAGTAAACAAGTAATATCTCCCACTGTCTGGCCCACAAACAGCAGGAACCTCCTTGAGGGTGGAGCCAGCTTCATTTGGGGGAATGGAAGAGGGGAATTCAATTTGGAATCAACTTGTAGCAAGGCTAACCAACCATCTTGATGCATGTTTCTTGCTAACAACTGTTATATTACTTACTCTGTATTACAAATCCAGCCTAACTCAGTAAAGGGCTGTAGCTAGAAATCACTTGCTTTGATCTGCTGAGAAAGGAAAAGGAGAGAGATGTGTTCCCAACAGTTGCAAAGAGCAAGGGATGGGAGGGAGACAGGTAGAGGACAGAGGGGAAACAGAGATCATTAATATATTCCAAAATAAAATGTTAGTAGCAGCAACAACAAAAAGACAAAAGAAAGATTTATTCTGGCAAAAGCTTCTATGGACTAGAGCCCAATTCATAGGATGTAACATCTTGGAATTACCCATTAGAACAGAAAAACCAGCATGTTGACTATACCCTATTTTATGATTTGTGTACAACATCTTGTTTATAGTTCAATTAATTGCTCAATTTATAGTTCAACTGTATATTTTAGATGAGGATGATACCAACCTTATAGCCACAGACAAGATGAAGTTTTTCAGCTCTTCTGAAGACAAATACTTCTCTCTTTCTTCATCTGAAAATTCTCTAGGATAATACTGTGTTGTTGCATTTTGGGGGTAGGTCCTAGGGGAAGGGAAATATACCAGGATGGATCCAGATTTAACCTGGATGAGCTGTGGTGATGAAAGTGAGTTTTCCTGCCCTCCTCTTTTTCATGGCAGCCCTCTGAATGCTACAAAGAGACCTGATTCACATGATCAAAAATGTCTTTATGGCTTATTTGAATATGCAAATTCTCCCCAGCATATGCTGCAGCTACAGTGGACTGTGGGACATATTGGTTGGAATTTGCATATTCAACCCCTGCCTGAAGCCTGTAGCACTGTTCTAACCAGGGTAGCAAAGTTTGTGGGGGGGTTAAATGGTAACTGGATGAAAGACCACCTGGGAATATCTGAAAATATCATCAGGGAAGGCTGGACCGATATATAGCAATCTACCTTCCTCATCCTAGGATGTCCAGCAGATGTGCTGGCCAGTAACTCCCATAATTCCAGAACCCAGTTATGGAAATTGCAGACAAGACACTGAGAAAGCACCAGATTGGAGAAGGCTATAATAGACAAATCATCTGAAATTATTCTCCCTTCTCCAGCTTTTGAGTTAGATTTCAGCAGTAGTTAATGATGTTTGATTCCATGTTACCCTGAATTCATATAACAAAAAACTGAGTTTAGCTCCAAAATTAATACTGTTACTTTCTTATTATATTTGTTTTTGTTTGCTTGATTGATTTTGAAGTCTTAAACTTACCATCTCGTCTGAGTTCCCGTCTCTTTTTCCTTTGGAACAACCTGTATACCAGTATGTTTCTCAAGCTGTCGAATGGTGAAGTTCTTATCCTGATAAGATGTGCATTCCACATAGCCTTGTTTATCAGTTGAAGCATTTCTTTTATGGAATCTAATAGGAACCCCAAATTCTTTGTGTGGACGAGAAATCATATATTTAATCTGTAATTTCAGCCAAAGTAGTTCTTAGTGGAAGAGTTTTCTTGGAGCAACATCATCCATGATTTGATAATTGCATCATGGGGATTTTGTTCAGTTTTTTATTGGTTGATTTTTAATAATCTCTTTTCGTATTTTGAATGTGCAACAGAATACCCTATTTGTTGTGGTTTAAATCCACAGAAATAAATTAGCCTCATAGTAACAGAGGTGTCAAAGTTGGGTTGTTTTTTAAACTTATCTTCACATGTGTAAGACATGATAACTTTTCCAATATGAATAAATCTTGACTTTGTATAAATAGGGGAAACAATTTCTTGTATTGCACATTCATATTCTACCACCATGACACAATTTCCATAATTACCAGAACAATCCTTTCCACGTTTAATCAGAAGTCTGTCCATCCCAATATATTCAATGGAGCTAATTTCCAGGCAAAAGTGCATTGGATCACAATCTGATTCTTTATGGATCTTAAATGTTAAATGAACACCCATCTCATAATGGCGCAAGGTTTGATGCACAAAGGTACCAGAAAAGAGACTGGGGAAGGAGCTGAGAGCCAAAGGTAGATTGGAGATAGATGTGGGTTGTTTCAGTTATCTTGGGATGCATATGCTATGGTGCCAGTTTTTTGGGAGGGTCTTCCATGTCCTGATCAAATAATCACAGATGTATCCAGAATCCCTTTGCCATGAAACACTTCACACATTACCACTTTAGTTTTCTCTGGATAAAATTGTCTCTGGCAAAAGCTAGCAAAAGTTGTGTAAGGTTAAGGCACAATCCTTTTGGGATGTCCATAAACCCTTGAATGTGGAGGCCAATGGCCATCCGTGCAGAAGGGGAGGAGCAGCAGAAACAATCCTGGCTTTCCAATCCTCCTGATCTTGGTTTATGCTTTAAGGTCTTTCTCACTTGTCTAGCTGGAGTGTCTCAGAAGGAGAAGGAAGGAGGCTGGAATGGCTTCGGGATGCCTCATACCCTCACTTCTCCAATTTCATCCCCTCCCCACCCCACCCCCTTTCCCATTCTCTTTTGCCCCTCCTCTGGGCATACTTAAAAGAACAGTCAGGGCAGTTCCTTCTGTGTCCACTGTGAGGGAGCAGCACCCAGAGGTTGATTGCCGTCTCCAGCCTCACTGCTGGAAATTTGAACTATCATATGCCCTCAAACCTCTGCCAACAATGCCTAGAGGTCAAGGGACCACTTCCTTAGACTCATTTTTCTATATGCTTTCTTATTCCACACTAAAGTTACCTTATGAAAAATGAAAGGGTCCTAGTGACCCATTGGAGAACCAAAGGAAATCCAGCTTTTCCTATATTTTATAACTTTTTAAAGTCATAGCTGCAATACTGTTGTTTAGTTCTGCAAATAAAACAATGTTATCCCTTAGAGATCTGACCTTCCTAGTTGATTCCTTTAGTGATTCTTCTTCAATTTCCTTTTCACTTCCAAGTGAGACCCAAGGTTTGTGCACTGGAGGCTTATAAACAAATTCTTCCTGGACCTCTTTAACCTCTTTTTCTTCTTCTTCTGGCTCTGGAGGCTATCAGAGGAAATATTTGCAAAGGTTTAGATGTAAAGCTATTTCATAACTTAATGCAATCTTCAAATCTAGTTCTTTTCACCTGGTATCAGTCTCAGCAACCTTTATTCAACCTTTATTCATGATTTGCTAGTCTATCAGGTATATTTGAAAAAAAAAAAAAAAGATGTTTACAGTTTTCAAAATGCCTTACATTTAAAATGCTTTCCTTGGCCTCTTCGGTTGCAATAATATAAAATATTTGACCATACTTTAATTCTTTGTCAAAAACTAACAGAAATTCTTCTCCAGGATAATCCTGTGTGAATAAAAACAAATGAGAAGTTTCAAGCAGAAATAACTTCTATATCCAGCTACAAATGACATGACTTTAATATTAATATGGATTTGGGGATTTGCCAACTACAGTTTTTTTCTAGCATGAACTGCTTCAAAGGTCCTGTTGCCCTTGAGCATCTTCCTAAATGAACCCTCTTCTCTCCCACCACATGTGATAATACTTTCTACCACCCAGTCAGGGCCAGCTGAACAATTTCTAGGTCATCACTGCCTCTCCTACACTGAATACTATCAGCTACCTTTGGGGGAAGCTAGCAGAAAGGCCAGAGAGTTGGAAGTTTCCCCAATTTATCCTCAGCTCACCAGATCCAAAGCACCTATCTAATGCCCTACTTTCAGAATCTGTGAGAAACATTTGTTGATACCTTGGAAGACATGGGCTCCCCTCAAAAAAAGCAGAGATTTTGCTGTAGAAAGGGGGTCTGAGTCCCCCTTTTCACAGGCACTGCTCACCCTAGGCTTTTAAAACACCTGACCCTTTTGTCTGACAGGTGTCAAATACTTCAAAAGGATGGGGAAGAGCTTGGAATCTACTTATTTAGGGGCCAGCGAGCTTTGCCAAAGTTGAGCAGGCAACCCTTCCCCCACCCCCCGGCCCCACCATCTCCATTGTTTCTGACACATAATTTTGATTGCCTGCAGTTGTGCATGGGTAGCAATATTTTTTTAAAAATCATGCTTATTTGCAAAAAATAATTTACAGAAAAATTGCAAAACTGTATATACCTACTCTGGGCAGCCCCTCAAAGGTACTACTAGTGTAACTAGGAGGGAATGTTCATGTAAGGTAAGGTTAGCTTGGAATCATGAAAACTGGCTTGAGAAGCAGCTTCCTCTGGCAATGGGGAGGGAGGGAAACCTCTGTGTTCCTGCAGGGTCACCTCCAGGAAGACCAAAGGGGAGAGGACAACCAGGAATCCATCACACTCCCTATCATCTTTTGCTGTCATCATGGGCCCTTCAGCAAATGACCCACACTGCACTGCTCGTAGCACAGTATGGGATGCTGTGTTGTCTGAACCCACCCACTACATTTCAGACTGATGTCAGGAGTGATGTTAAAACTGGTCCATCTTGGGATGCCTCGGCAATCATGATACAAGGGACTCTCCTTTCCCTACATGCTATGGAGGCTGCTGGTCTCATTTGTAACACATAAAATATCACACATTTTCCCTGTCAGTATCTCTAGGATTCCATTTTAAAGTGAAAAGGTTTAAAAGTATTTTACTGTGCAACCCAAGTTTAATAAAGTACAGTAGTCACTTCATTAAGTTGCAGCAAAAACCATGAAAGAATAACTCACTAAAACAATTTTTTTGATGGGATGGAAATCAGAAATTGCAGCTCTTGTCTTCATATCATTAATGATGTCCTCTTTTTTCAGAAGTTTGTAAGGATTTTCAGCTGAGACATCTACGTCAACACGGCAATTAAATATTTCCTGTGTTTTTTCAGTGAGGACCAAGGGAAAAATTTCTGGGTGTCCTGAGAAAGTAATAAAGATCTTTTAAAACCTTCTTAAAAGATTCACAGCATTCCAAATATCACAAGCATTCTGAAATAACTTTAAAGTTATTTGTTATCCACAGAGAATTACTGAAATTAAATAATAAGATAGGTTTTTTTTCCTCAGTATTACCCTTGCTAATTCTTTTGACCCTCTACTCTTTCTGTATTTACCATCTGGTGCTTTAAAACAAAAAACTACTCCAGCTGTATCAAAACTGAAGCCACAGCCAGTCTTCCAATAATGCAAAGCAAGAGTAATTCATCAAACAATTTGCCTTATGCTCCAGAAAAATTCTATATTCTAGAATATAACAGACTAGCTGTATGACATACAAAGAGATTACAAACTTCTTTGGGATCCAGTGAGAAATATTTATCAAACTCAGAAATTGTGACAAAACAGCTGCGTGCAGCTAAGGAGATCTCTGGCATGTAGCTGGAAATAAATTACAGTTCTGAAGGTTATGAATACCTTTCTAAAAAATCTGGCAAGTAAAAGCATGCTCAAATTTATAAATTGTAGATTCATGCCAACGTTTTTGTTCCATTTCTGGAAATATAATTCTATATATGGATTTACAGATTCACTGATTCATAGAACAGCCAGGTCAGAAGGGGCCCAGATGGTCATCAATTCCAATCCCCTGCTAGTGTGGGATGCCAGTTCCACTCCGATACCTGTCCAATTGCCTCTTGAATGCATCTAGTGTGGAAGAACACACAACCTTTCTTTGCAGCTGGTTCCGCTGTTGTACTGCTCTCACAGTTAGGAAATTCTTCCTTGTGTCTAGCCTGGTCCTGGTGTACCGTACTTGAAGTTCATCATTCCGTGTCCCACAATCTGGGATGAGTGAAAATAGGTCTTTTCCTTCTTTGTGACAGCCTTTGAGGTACCTGCAGAGTGCCACCGTGGTCTTTGTACAGTAGTCTTCTTTTCTCAAGACTGAACAGGCTGAGTTCTTTAAGCCTCTCATCATAAGACTTATTTTCCAGGCCCTTTATCATCTTTGTTGCCCTCCTCTGAACTCACTCCAGATTATCAGCAACGTGAAAATGAATCCTGTATTCCAAGTGAGGTCTGACTAATGCAGAGTAGAAGGAATTGAGTACTTCTCTATTTCTGGAAGTGATACCTCAATTTATGCATTCCAAAATAGTGTTTGCCTTTTTTGTGGCTGCATCACACAGTTGGCTCATATTTAGCTTGTTGTCTACAACAACTCCAAGGTCCCTTTCACTCTCAGTGCTGGTTAGCCAAGTATTCCCAATTTGTCCCATAATTGTTAACGGTACAAGACAGGATACTTGTAAGGACTGGATTGCCGAACTTCCTGCCCTAGGAGGTGTGTTTGTTTCACCACTACTGATGTTTGAACGTTTGAATGAAACAAGATTGTTTATTCTGCTTTTGGTTTACACAAAGTGGTAAAGTTGCCTTTCATGATATATTTTGGGGTAGGATGCTGTTGATGTTTAAAATATTGTATGATTATTGTATAGTATTTTATGTTGGTTTTTAAACTGCATTTTACATTAGTATTTTAGCTGCCTTGAAGTTCCACTCTGTTTAGCCAAAAGTCAGAGTAGAAATATCTCAATTAATAAATACTAAGAACCAGAGAAAACAAGATCATCTTCAAGATGGCAGACAGTTCTTCCACTTTATATTTAAAAAGCAGACATATTTTGTGTATTTTTAATGTTGTTTTAAATCTAAAGTTGAGAATATTGATCAGCTTAAGTACACATGCTTTGGGAAACTCTTGCTTCATTAATCCTTTTTTTAGAACTAACCTAACAATAAAATCCAATTTTAATCTTTCTCATCTAGAAATCTAAATCCCTCAACAACTGTCTATCACTTAATACGTTATATTTGATAAATCCTAGATTTATCCCTTAAGCCTTTTCATTTCTGGACATCCACTGCAACATGCTCAGTTAGAAATATTCACTGAAATCTGCAAAGATTTTATTTATTTTATTTTCGATTTATATCCTGCCTTTTTCCTACAAAGGGCTCAGGGCAGCTTACATCTCCTCCTCCATCTTATCCCCACAACAACCCTGTGAGGTAGGTTGGGCTGAGAGTCTGTGACTGGCCCAAAGTCACCCAGTTGGCTCCATGGCTGAGTGGGGACTAGAAGCCAGATCATCTGAGTCCCAGCCCCATGCTCTTAACCACTACACCACACTGGCTCTCAGATGAGAGTTATATGGTGCATTCAGAACCTTAGTGACAAGAATCCTCCCAAAATGAAGAGGAGCTGTATTTGTGGGGGAGGGTACATATACAACTTACCCACAAACTCACTGTAAGATGCACAAGTGGTAACCTACTGCTAAAATGGGCAATTTTACACAGTAGAGCACATACTTTATGATTCTCTGCATCTCACCCCTTTCTGTATTCTCCCTACTTAGGATGTATGAGTTTGAGGTAATATATCTGCTCTTTCTTACCATGACTTCCAAAATGCTCATGTGTTTTATTTATTCCACAGTTCTTCAGCAGCTAAATAACAGGAATACTTCTCATCCCACCCTTTCACACTGCTTACAGAGTTCATGATTCTGCATACTTTATGTTCTTCAAAAACTGTTTACTTAAGTAGAACTTACCCATGCTTGCCATAGACAGATCTGGTTCCTCATCTTTCTTAGCTGAAATTACAAAGAGTGGTCTTAACAGGCAGACATAAAAAGAGTCCTGCAGAACCAGGCCGAGGCTTCACTTAGTCCAATACCCTCAACAGTGGCTGGCCAGAGCTCTCCAGGACTCAGAAACCCACAGGGAAGCCATGAAGTATCAACCCTCTCCCATGGTCTGCCTCCAGCATTTCTACTCAGAGGGTATATTCCCGAGTCCTGCTGCCTCCATTTTCTTGTTGCTCTTCAACTGCCTCGTCGTCATTCATTTCGTGTTGTCAATATTAGACAGTAAGACTACAGGCAGGGTGTGGCGCCTTTTGGGCACTTACCAATAATAACAATTATTATTCTTGTTCTGGTTCTCATATCACCCCAGTTCTCCATCAGCTTCACTGGCTTCCGATTGAAGTCCGGGCCCAATTCAAGGTGTTGGTTATTACCTATAAAGCCCTCAATGGCTTGGGTCCTGGCTACCTAAAGGAGCGTCTGCAACCATATCTGCCCTCCCACCCACTACAATCAGCAGCAGATGCCCTTCTCCGGGAGCCCTCCATTAGGGAAATAAGGAGGGTAAGCACCCAAAGGAGGGCTTTGTCTGCGATGGCGCCCCACTTATGGAATGCGCTCCCCAGAGAGGTTCGCCTGGCGCCGTCGTTATTTGTTTTTCGGCGCCAGGAGAAGACCTTTTTATTTAAAAGTTATTTTAATTGTTAATTTATATTTGTTTATTTATCTTATTTATTGTATTTTTATTTTTACCTCGAGATGGGCCAGTTTTTAATGTTAGTTTTTAATGTTTTGAATATTGTTATTATCGATGTTTTATTTTGTTGTTGTGAGCCGCCCCGAGGCTTGTTGCAAGGGCGGCATACAATTTTTTTAAATAAATAAATAAACAAACAATAGAAGTGTGTCTTTTCAACTGTCAACACCGCACCACCAAGACAATGAAACTTGCATGCCTGAAATTTTGCATATGTACTTGTGGGACCCTGAGGTGTGCCCTTCAGTGTTTTGTTTTGAAATGTAATGCTTAGTTTTAAGTAGCTTAAATATCTCCATAGAGTTGCAACTTACTTCTTCAACTGCAAGGAGCAGACTTCCTTAAGTAGCACATAGTTTTGCAGCCCACACTAAAGTCAGGGGAGATGCAGAGGACAAGGAAGAACGTTGGGCAACTGCCTATTTCTCCTGCTATGGGGTATCCTTCTACTGAGAAGGGAGGGGAAAGACTCCTCCCTTACAAGCACATGGGAGTGCAACATGGCATGGATTATGCCTAGGGGTGCCAGAGGGTATGATTGCACTCAGTGGGGTGGGCACCATGTGTCCTTTGAAAACTTCGTGAGTCTGCATGAAGTCTTTGCTGTCCCAGGCTAAGGGCTATTCCAACATCAGGTCCATTTGGTAGCTATTCATATCAATACTTCTATAGCTGCTGCTGCTACTACTACTACTATTCCTTCTGCATCATCAGGACTAGTAGCCATTCACAGGATTATTTTCCATTAATCCCCTTTTCAGGCTACTAAAGGGGTGGCCATGAACACACCTGGATGCCCTAGATTTCATAATTTAAGAGGGTATGTTGTGGAAGACTAATTTCATTCCAGCATCATGACAGAGAAAAATGATCTCTCCCAGTCATAATTTTACAAACTTTTATCTTGCCTTCTCCACAGTAGCCATTCTTCCCCTAAAGCTCCAGACACTTTATTTATTTATTAAAACATTTCTATGCCACCCCATCGCAACAAAGCCTCAGAGCGTCTTACAACAATAAAAATTTCAACAATACCCCTTAAAACCATTCCACCCACTTCCACTTTAGTCTTTCTCTGCGCAGAAAGTACTGTGACATTTTGATCAGTTTGGTTGCCATATTCACAGCCAGAGTTACGACCTCTTTTTTTTTTCCAGACAGGGTACTGCAGGAGTCCCCGATCCTTTTGGACCCATCAAGACATTTGGAAACATGAGAAACTGCTATAGATAGCACCACAACATGCCTAATTTTAAATAATAATAAAGAGATTATTATGCGGATGAATTTTGTACTGGAACAGTTTTCAGTATTCACTGATGCATTGTTTCAGCTGGTAGATTTAGCTGGCATATTGGGGGCTGGTGTAGGTGATCACAGAAAACAATGCTGTCATTTTCAGCCTCTGGTCCTGCAAGATGGGGATAGTTCTGAAAGAAGCACATTGCCAGCTGATTCATACGTGTTGAACAAAATGTTGCTACACTGACATTTGGCTTGAGGTCTTCTTCCACACCCATAAGTGTGTAAAAGGAACACCACCAAGGTGCACAACTCTCCAAGCGGCAGTAATAGTTGATGCTTTCCCATTGGGATGTCCTTGGAGCCTAGTATGGTGCCATAAGCCACAGCTGAAGTGCAAATGTCTAGCCACTGAGAATGAGGAGGGATACAGGAAGTCCGATTACTGTGGCAGGGGGACTGGTGAAGAATGACATTGATAGCTTATTTGTCAGTGGCAAATTCCAGAATATAGTGGGGTCATGGGTTAGGGTGAAACATGTGCATATTCATTCATAAATCTTCTCTTAGTGTCCACAAGTGCCTGAAACACCAAGTAGATCCCCTCGTCACCCCTCTTGGGAAAACTAAAATGAAACTTACAAAGTTTCCAATGTTCCTGCCACATGAAGAAGCCTAGCTCCTGGAACTCTTTCATTTTCTTCTACGGCCCTGTCCCTTCCCCTTCACCTGCACTGCAATGGTGTGGCAGAGCCAATATAGAGTCCACACTAGGTATGATTCAGTAGCACTCGTGTGGATCACTGAGCTGATCAGTAAGAGCTTTTAAAACAATTTTCTTTGTGGATCAATAGCAGCTTCTTCTGCCATACCTCGATTCCTGGCCCTTCCAGAGTACACAAGAAGTGTGTAGCAGTCATGTATTATGATGCGTCAGAGGCAGGAAGAGTTGAAGGGGAACAGGGCATGGAGGAAGAATCATGGGAAAGATACCATTTCGAGTGAGTTTGGGAATGCTTGGCTCAGTGGCAGACGTGGGGTGATGCAGCGGATACTGATGGAAGTGTAACTTGATGTGTTATGGAAACACCTTAGCAAAGAAGGAAGAGTGGCCAACAATTTTAAAGCACAAAAAGAAGGGAAGCAGGGGGAAGAAGCAGTGAAATAGTATTGGGGGTGGGGAGCAGAATGCTGAGGGAGAATGAAAGCTGTAGTCATGAACAATTCTGTTGCTCTTTTCAACAACCCATGATGACATTGCCCTGCTGGTTTCAGATGACATGACAAGCCACCTTGGGTATGAAGTACCCTGAAACAAAGCATGGATTTTCAGGGCGACTTCAAGAAAAATAAGCCACCCTGCTAAAACTGTGCTGGGTTCAGACAGCATGACAAATTGTCATGGCTGATCACCACAGCGGACTGTTGTATGACATCAGAACTAGGTCACTGTTTGTATACATGCACCCAATAAAATGATTCCTTATTTAGTTTTGTAACATTATGCTTACCAGCAGGTTTTTGCTTCCCTTTGGGTGATCCTTTTGGGCTTCTCTTAGCTTTTGGTGTTTTTTTACCTTTACCTTTCTTTGCTGAACCACTACGAGGTGGAGAACCAGATTTAGAAGATAGTGAGCTTTCAGCCATTCTTCAGCCTTTTCCCTGAAAATTGGGGTGGGGTGGAGAGAAGAATTCTAGTGAGTTACAATTCAGTACTTTAATCATTTCCTGTATCACACCAAAGTCAAGTCCAATTGGTAATACTCCATGAGGAATATACCTCATGCTACTGGAACAGAATGACACTTGCCTAGGAGCCCAAGTTCCTGTGCAGCTGAGCTCCAAGCAGTTCACTGTGCACTCCAAAAATCTGAATTCCAGAATTCTTTGTGATGTTACAGGGACTGTTAATTCACAAAATGGTTTGGTTCATACATAGCCACGCCTACATAATTAGAGTGTCCCTTTGCAACCCCACACAGTTTCTTGGGGCAAATATTTTGGGATGCTGTTTCACTGATACTCCTGGAAATAGCACAACCCAGCACAATGTGAAGGAGGAAGAGGAGGGCAGGGAAAGACTTGTAGGGACTATTGAACTGAATGGACAGAATGCAAAAATACTAACTGAAGAAACACCAGGCTGTATTTTTTTTTCTCTCAAGCATGATAGATTTCCACACTTCTGACAGATGGCTCTATTAAGAGCCAGCCTGGCACAGTAGTTAGAGTGTTGAACTGGAGTCCTGGGAGGTCCAGGTTCTATTCCCGCCTGGCCATGAAGCTCTCTGGGTGACTTTAGCTCAGTCACTCACTCTCAACTGAACCTACCTCACGGGGTTATTGTTGTGAAGATAAAAATGGATTGCAGAGAACTATGTAAACCTTCTTGGAAACCCCCCCCCCCCTTGTCACTCCCCCGGTAGGGATATAAATGTAATGCAATGATAATTATACCAGTTAAATAGCATTGCACAGATATTAATTCTTTTTATCTTTAACCATTTTTCTGTGATAACGGAAAAAACAGAAGTGGGAGAAATACATGCAATGGTTACAAAGAGAAGACATAGTCTTCCGAAAACATTGTTAAATTCTGTGAAAGGGGCAGGGTGATATAGAAATGGCATAGATAAATAAATGTACAATAAAAGAGTTGTCTAGAAGCATGTATGATAAATAACACTGGTAAAGGTAACAGCTGGAGCTTTTCCAAGCAGGAAGATACTACCCATATATAAAATGATGTTTATATTCATTTAATATTATTTTTAAAATTGTTGATGGCAGAAATCAGAACTCTAATCAGAAGAGGCTGATTAGAGGCTGATGCGGCATAAAGTACAGCACGGTAGACGAGGGTGTGTGGCAGTGGAGAGAGAAAATTATAAAAAACTAACGGCAGCACCATCATGTGGAAATGATCCATATCACAGCAAACAAAATTAGCAGTTTCATAATTTGAGTGAGTCAGAGTTTTCTTCTTTACATTTCCCAGATTATAACCTGATGCTATGGAAGAAATTGGGTCTTACAAATGGGTAACAAGAAGTTGAGATGCAACTCATACATCCAACCAAAGTTAAGTCCTTTCTACAAGGAGAGATTGAAGCAGCTGCTCGTTTCTTTCCAGATGTGTATTTCAGAGTATGGAAGAAAAACAAGGATCCCTTATAGTCCTGAAATGAACATCATATAATGTTTATAGAAACACTACCCATCAGTTCTTCAGTAAGGAACTGAAATAACCACAAATTGGAAAATATGATTTGTTTCTACCAAGTCATCCAAACATTTGACTCACATGAACAGATGTAATTCTGAACTTTTTGAGATTAATCACAGAGCTATTTTTAAGAATGCAGTGCGCAAAGCAAGGCAGAAACTTCCGAAAAACTGTTACTGTAAGTGTGTGTGTGTGGGGGGGGGGGGCGGAATTCAGAATATCAAGAATGAATGACTTTATTAATGTATCAATCAATTGCAAATGGCTATAGTCCAACAATAATGCTGGTGGGTGTAAAAGGAAAAAAGAAAAGACATAGTTAGCAAATGTCCTTTCCATCACAGGGTCCTTTAATTTTTTAAAGATGTTGTTCTTTCATTACTACCTGGAAGTTGAATTAAAAAGATGGCTCCATATCACATTTAATATAATGTTACATCCCTCATAAAACTCATGCAATGCCCGTTCCCGCTGGCAAGATCCTGTGTTTACTCAGAAGTCCCATTTAATTCTATATCGGCTAACGTCTCTGGTCTGAAGTTGGTATTTTAGTTATTTCCGAGATCCTGCCAGCCCTTTAATTAGTAATTTCCTGTTTGCAGCCAATATAGTCCAGTATTTGCTTGAAGTACACTTATTTTATTTTTTATTAGTTCAATCCAGCATGTGCATGTGCTTGCATGTGTGCAGCTAAGGAAGTTTTTGTTTGACATGACAAACCACACTGGATTTTTTTAAATCACTGTTGGTCTGTCATATCACCCAAACCTCATTGGTATTTCAAGCATGGTTCGTTCGTTCGTTCGTTCGTTCGTTCGTTCATTGGATTTATACGCCACTACAATAGTCCATATCTGGGCTCTCTGTGAGGCTCACAATATAAAACAACACATCATCCTAAAACCACTAGTATTAAATCAGCATATTCAAAACACATTAACAATCAAATCCAAATATAAAATATTACATCAAATTATAATATAATACAAACATTAAACATTTTAAACTAAAAACAACTAATCTGGGATCAATTTTAAAACTAGATAGCCAATGAAATTCACTGTTAAAATAACCAGCGAAAAGGTGAGTCTTCACCTGGTGCTGGAATACTAACAACATTGGCGCCAGGTGCACCTCTTTGGGGATCCTATTCCAGAGATGGGGTGCAACTGCAAAGGCCCTTCTTTAGGCCAACATCCCCCTCACCTCCCCCGGGAATGACTCCCTAGGAAGGACCTCCTGGCTAGATATTAACAGATGGGTAGGGACATATGGGAGCCGAGGCACCTTTAGGTACCCGGGACCCAAGCTGTTTATGGCTTTATTCATATATACAAGAACTTTACATTGGGCCTGGACTTCCACTGATAGTCAGTGTAGTTGGTATAGAACTAGTTTGATATGTGCTCGTGGACTAGTTGTCAATAATCGTGCAGGCCTATTTTGAACCAGTTGGAGTGCCCAGACCATCTTCAAAGGCAGCCCCATGCACAGCACATTACAATAATCTAATTGGGATGTTACCAGGGTATGTGTGACTGTGGCTAGGTGTTGTCTGTTGAGATATGACTGTACTTTGCAAATTAGCCTCAGTTGGAAGAAGATGCTCCTGGCCTGAGCATCTACCTGAGACTCAAGAGAGAGTTTTGGATCCAGGAACATCCCCAAACTGCAAACCCTGTCCTTTATGGGGAGCACAATCCCATCCAGGACAGGGTGTAGGCCATTCAACCCATCCAACTAAACTCTCATCAAAAGTACTTCCATCTTGTCTGGACTGGGCCTCAGTTTATTGACTTAGTCCTTAGAAACCATAAACAGAAACAAGTCTGTTCTATGGGTTCTCAGTACAATGATGTCTTGCTGTGTCATCTGAACCCCAGAAAACACAAATCATGGTACTAGTGCAAGAACCAATGCAAGCAGCCCATTGCTGCTCTTTTCACAGTTGTGAAAGTTATCCTGCTCTGCCTTCCTCCTGGCCTAAAGCACTTTAGGAAAGTGGAAAGGAAGGTGCTTTATGGTACCACGTTGGGGCACCTTTGCAAATGGGATTAAGAAAGAGGGACAAGTGGGAGAACCACCTGAGTGGCATTGTCCCCAACCAGGCACTACCGCCTGTCTGATTTCCCCACTCCCACCTGCACATGAAGAGTTTCCTTCAGGTGGGCATGTGGGGCAAGAGAGGAGTCCATTAAGTAATGTTGCTCTTTCCCACTGCACTGCCCAGTTGATTTCTTCCCTTTTGCCTCACCATGGAGTGGATGCTCCCCTCTTGCTCAAGTGGTCCCTTCTGGAGGAGAATGTTCTTGTCCTCTTTGCTGCACTGCAGGACATGAGCCCCATTTGCTCAACAGAGCCTGCTTGACAACCAAAGTGACTCAAATCTGGCTCACAATTGCGAATGTCAAGAGAGGACCCTCACTTCTCCCCATGCTGTCTCCTGTGATATTGCTTGGGAGGGAAAGAGATGGCAAGAGGGTTGAGAGTTACCACCATGACCTGATCTTCTGTCGGGCACATGGAGGTAAATACTGCAAACCATGGTAACCACACAAGATTCTTTGTTGTGATGTTTGAACCCTGTTTGAACCCAGTCCTAGTGTAGAAACAACCAAGGTGTCTAAAGATAGAGTGAATACATCAACCTACTCATAAGTTTTAAAAAACATTTTAATAACTAATTGTCATAGATCTTTGTTTTGTATGTTTTGCTGTATTTTATTGTTGCTTTTAATGTGTTATGGTTTTTATTATGTATTTATCTCATGGTTGTGAGCTGCCCAGAGGTGCTGTGGCACAATTGGGTGGCATACAAATGTTTTAAATAAATACATAAGTGCGAATAAAACCCATTCAAGTATTAAGAGCATGCATAAAGGTGGAAAAAGGAAGAGATGAGACAATGGCTGAGACAAAAAGGGCCAAGAACTGTTTGCCTAAACGGTTATTGTTAGAATTATGCAGTTTTATGCTATATAAGAAGTACATAAGAAGAGACCTCCTAGATTAGATCAAATGTCTAGTTCAGTATCCTGTTGTCCACAGTGAAGAACTGTAAGCAACAGCTTTCTCCTGGTGCTGCTCTCTAGCATTTTTCTCTGAACGTGGAGGTACGTGTAGCCATCAGTATGAGTAGCCTTGGAGAGATTTTTGCCCCTACCAGTTTATCTAACTCCCTCTCAAAGCCATCAAAGGTAGCAGCCATTGCCACATCTTTTGCTCCCAGCTTCACATGCAGTGAAGCCAGTTTCCGGGCAGAAGTGCAAGAGCATCCACCCCAGTCGGTCAGGTGCCTTTGCTGCACGTGGGGCTTTCTTGGCTTTACACTCAGCCTAGCCACATCCCCAACTAAAGCAACCGCTGGAGAAGTGCCAGTTGGTGCTTCGTGCACTGTGGCCACACAGCCCTGTTGTCACTGCACCTGTGAAGGGCTGGGAGGCTGTCATCTGGCCCCCACCCCATTCTCATTTCCCACTCCTGTCCTAAAACATCAAAAGGTAGAATAGTAGCTGCAAAAAACAACAATCCATCAGTAAACAAAAAACCAAACACTGACTGGACAACAGTAGCAACAGCAGGAAGCATTTCAGTCTCAAGTAAAAATCAATATACCCATAAAGTATTGTGGGTTTTTTGGTCTGTCCTAAATCCTTTGGCTATCACCTTAACTGGTACAATTGATGCATATTATAGGAGATACTAGATTAAGAGAAATCAAACATGCAAATTTAGACCAGATCAGTACATGGTTCTACAAACCACACTTGATAACCACATAAGTGATTTTACAAGTACTTCACAAAATATGAAATGCAGGCATCACTTTAGGGCCGTGATTATTTTAATCTCCAAAGGAGGTCATGCAGTTAAGCCTCTCTCTAGGGCTAAACTGAGTTGCACCTCAGTGGGACCTGCATTAGGGCTGGAGCCATAGTACTACTTAAGGCACCTTTGTGCAGATGCACCACACCGTTCATCTCATGGAGCAATGAAGGTACAATGAAGATTAGAAGGCATCGAAATCCTCACACTGTGGGGTTGCTGGTAAGATCCTGCCACTCTCTATTTTACTCTGATTTACTGCCACAGGTAGGATCAAAGAATAAAGGGATACAATAGCAGCAAATTTCGCCTGCCCTGATTGAAATGATGGGAATTAAGAGAAAAGAATAGTGCATTTCATTTAGCTTACTTGGCAAGGAGAATGCAGACTGCATTCAAGCCCTTTAATGTGCCTAATTCATTAAGCAAGTCTTTCGGATGCACAGCACCCAAATAAAATTCTGTTTTGCTCAGCCCCCCCCCCCCAACTGCTCTACTGGGCTAATGAAAACTATTTTCCGATGAACTGTCATTAGGAAAAAAGGAAGGTGGAATTGCAGGGAGGGGGTTAAGCTGGGGTCATGTTATTTCTGTATTTAAGCAACCTGTGATTCTAGTATCATAAAGTAATATTAAAGCAGGCAGTGCATTAGCAAATCTGCAGATAGACATTAACATTGTGCTTAAGTACTTTTTATTAACATAAAATGGAAAGTAACAAAAATGGAGAGGGAACAGTTTAGGTTGTATGGTTTTTGTTAAATTTATTCTGTCTGTATTCCATGGCTTGTCAGGTGCCTTTCATTCCATTGTCCCCTCATTGATGGAACTGGCTTTTTTTCAATTTCCCAAACTTGTGTTTGTGTGCATTTGTATAAATTGGCACTCCTGAAATGCACAAATTACCCCCAAATGCACATTTTCAGAGTTTGTTCTATGAGGAAACCCCCCTCCCACATTTTGGGTTTTAATTTTTCTTTGTCTAAATTTGTGTAAAATTCCAGAAAGTTTAAAAAATGGTTTGCAAGTCAATGGAATCCATGCAACTGAGGAAAAGCTTCAGGATCTGCAGGCTGGATTTACAGAAAACAAAATTTATTTGAATCCACTGCAGATTTCTTGAACACCCATAAGAGCAGTATGTTCTCAGAATTATCTAATGGGCTGAAATATGTAGTGTTACAAAACTAAATGATCCTGTTGCTAGGAGCTCAAGGTGGGGAAAGTTAATTAGTTATCAGCAAAGACATGAATGCTGTCTGTACTGTGAAAAAAGAATGATTAATTGTGACCAAATTGAACTATTTAAATATCATGTTTATGTGCACTACTCATTAAAGACTGCAATTTATTTCCATACAAAAGAGGTGAATCATCAGAATACACAGGTGTGCAACATGAAGAATTTTACAAAACACTTAATCCACAAAGGAGCAATGTTGCGAGAAGTCCATGGAAAGAGGCACCTCAGTCCTCAAAGACTCCTACAGTATGCCTTTCAGAAGACAAATTGCTTCTTATTCATACAGCTTAAGTCTAATCAAACCTAATCCTTCAGTCCTCAATTTTAATTTAAACCCTGAGATTTGTTAAGCGGCTAAGCAAAACACTCTTAGGGTCCATTATGGTATTTCTAGAAGGCCCCAATGAAAAGTGAATCCAGTTAATGTCTAATTTAAATAGAGTTTGGGGATATGAATGGTGATTTCAGCTAACCCTAAAACCACGCATGGCATTTAAAATAGCCAGAACCTGGAGCTAGAGAATAGCTTCTAGAAAGTTAGCACAACTGGGAAAGATATTGGATTTAATTTTGAGGGAATGTGGTGGACATTAGCAGGTGATTTAGAACTGAGTGGGGTAAAAATGGAAGTTACTTTGTAAGCCAAGTGGCTTATTTTTTGGGTCAGAACTTGGACAAGTATGGCATTTCTAGATTCTTGCCATATGGAATTCTTGTATATGGAAAACACAACTGTTCTTTAGATATGCATCAGATCTGATATGCTTTGAACCTGCTTGGTTATTAAGAGCGTCACTGGAGGCCCTTCTATCAAGGCACAGCATGAAAGGATGCAGAAAAAGGCCTATCACATAGTCTTCTTGGTCACAGCATCCAGTCCCAGGGAGCCTGCATGTCCCTAATTTTGCTTTCCTTTTGGTACCAGGAGATCTTTTTCTTCATCCAGAATTTTAGTATGTTTTAATTCATGAATGTATCTGACCTTGATGTTTTTGATATTGCTTTATTGTTGCATACTATTTTTGTAATTATTGCTTTGGACTTAATAAAAACTGCTTTCACTTAAAAACAATGTAGAAACATTATAACAAATGTGTTGCTTAACTTTTTATAACTGCACTAAATATTAAAAGATATTATTGCACACTTGCCAACTTCCCAGATCGGATAAGCAAGTGGGGCTAGGAAGGCACAAAGAGATATTTAGGGGTCATTCAGTGTTTTCATTCAGACGATTATTGCTGAGATAATCTAGTATTGCTAACACTTAAAAGCCATACTCACCCAAAATAATTAAATACGTACTTTTCACATTTCAAATATATGCTACCACATCTAGCTGCCTGTATACTTAGGGTGATAAAAACACTCCTGTTTAGTTCTTCTCTCCAAGACTACTGCACCACATCCTGTACAATTTTTTTAAAAAAATAGCTGGGATGCTTAGCCATGGTCTCAATTAAATTCCACATGGCCCAATGCACTATATAAAGACCTCAGCCATATACTTTTATCAATGTTGGCTGCAAAGTTCTACACAATAACACATTTAGTAGTCCTGATGATGTAAATGTTTATACCCATAATGTCATGCAGTGTTGTTTTGTGTCTGTGTAACATAAAATGTCCTGAAAACATTACAATCAGACCGTCAAAACTTATTGGATAAAAGGCTTGTTTATAATGTAATCTTGTAGATGTCTCCACAGAATTAAGGCTCACTTGTTTATGGTCTGGTATACCATGCATGAACACAGAAGAGCTCAGCCAAAGCTTTGGGTCTGCCTGCTCCTCCTTCCTTCCCCACATAGTCTCCAGGCTGTTTTAATTTTAAAACATTCCTGTCTGACATTGTCATATGCATATTATCCAAGTAATTGCTCTGATTTATAAAACATAAATTTAGTCATTCTGAGCTATTACCAAAACAGCAGCTAGAACATCACTGAATTGCACTTGTCTATCCTTATCCTTAGGACTGAACAGGATCTTCAGGCAACACCAGTCAAATGCTGTAGGGAGAGGGTGTCATGCAGGTTTGCATGACACTCCCTATGTAGATTACTGTCTCCATAGTAGCCCTGTAATTCTCTTAGCTTATCATGTGCTGAGAAATCTAACACTTGGTTTGCAGGTTCTCAAGTCCTAAACCAATGCATCTTGGACTCTGATAAGCTCCCCATATAGACCTGTAGTCATTGTCCCCAGCAATGCCCAACACTCCCCGCCTCTCCACCTGTACTTCTGCAACAAGAGGACATAGCCCAGGGGCACAGCATATCCTTTATATCTCTCATGAAGGGTCCAGAACCAGAGGAAGCCTTTAGCACTACTGTGTCCTGGGAAAAGTTCTAAGACCTTGTCATACATTGCCAGTCCAAGTCAATGGTAGTGGCCTAGATGGGCCAAAGTTTCCTGCCTCTGCCGTAGTCTGTCTAACTGTTAAACAGAACAAGGTGACTGCCCCTGTTTACTGATTTGAGGCATCACGGTGAGACAGAAAATTTATTATTATTTAACCTTGCTGGCTTTGGGTACCATCCCACCTGACTTGAGCAAGGCAGCAATCTATCCTGAGCCCACTCTGTTCATATAAGGCAAAACATGAACGCCTTCTCCAATAAGCAGAGATGAGGGAGCAATCTCAGCGTGCCCCAAGTCTGCGTAAACCAATGGCAAGCCTATTTGCGATGACAAGGATCATCATGGGTTGTGGGGGGGGGGGGTGCCTCTTTCTGCGCAGCCCCGGACAGGATGGAGGGCAGTCCCTGGTTTTCCACCCAGGTACACGGCAGTACCCCATTCAGTGAGCGTAATCGACTGCAGGTCTGTGAACCAGAATAAAAGAGCGGTTGCACGGCGCAATGCCAAGCGGGGAAGCAACACCGCAGTAGAAAACTTCAAAGAAAAGTCTTGTAGGACGGACTAAGTAGTCCTCTAATTGGTGGCGTATCATTGTCCGTAAACTCCCAGCTAGTGCCTAACTCCATGTGCAACCTTTTATATACCCCAACGTAGATGGCCCCAAGCGCAAAGTTGCCCTATATCCCTCCCTCTCCCAGGGATCACTGCCTACCTGCTTGCATGTGTATTTTTCCTCTCTCTCTCTCCCCCTCTCCCCGGTCTTCCGAATCTTAAGGCTGCCTTCACATAGCGGGCGTCGTTCAGTTGCTATGGTCAACAGCCACTCAAGACTGGCAGCTGCAAGAGCGAATGAGCATTCCCTGGATTCAGCCCGCCCTCTCTTGAA
This sequence comes from Varanus salvator macromaculatus, assembly GCA_023646645.1. Taxonomy (NCBI): domain Eukaryota; kingdom Metazoa; phylum Chordata; class Lepidosauria; order Squamata; family Varanidae; genus Varanus; species Varanus salvator. Next base: position 14,684,551 of record JAIXND010000659.1, read on the forward strand.
AGAAATTGCCATTCGAGGCTGCTGAGCAAAGCGCAACTTTCACCTACGAAGAAGCATCGAGTGCACTACCATTCCCAGCATACACTGCCCGAGTCCTCTCTTAATCTAGGAGAACAAGCAGTGCATCTTGGGAATTGTTGGCTCCTTTGCGGAGGGCAGTTGGAGTTTTGCTCAGGAGAGCAGATTGCAGGCTGCATGAAATATTCTTCTTTAAGGCCATTGCACGTCTCTCTTTTAGATTTTCCTCCTAATGCTTTGCCGAAGCCAACGAAGGCGGCCCGCGGCTGAGTCGTGGGAAAGCCGGAGAGGGCGTTGTTCATTCGCCAACATTCACCCTTCACTGGAGATGGTCTCTTTTGCAAAAGAATCGGTTGTGTCTTCGTGTCTACGGCCGATTCGCAGCGAAAGACAACTTTGAGCCCGTCTAATAACTTTAATTACTTGATTACTCTTGAACTTTATTTTTGACTGTACTGGTGGAGATGCAGTCAAAAGGAGCTATTCATAGTAGTGCGCCTTGGCCCCATACCAAGAGATTGCTCTTTAATTGTAACTTTGTGACTGAAAATTGAGATTTCATTAACGACTCAGCAACTCACTGACCAGCAATAATGTACATATTCTTTTTTTATCCAGGAAACGGGAAAGGGGTGGGAGAGAACCACATACAAAGCAGGCAACTGTTTCTGCAGAGCCTGTTCTTAGGAAAACGAATGTTTGAGGGAACCCAACAGGGTACACACAGCTCAAACGTCTATAACATTCGTGCAATTTTTAAGGGGACTTTATAACTGCCAATCATTTTTAGATCCCTAGGATTAAAAACAAAACTCGAGGGCTATCTTTTTAATCAGGGCATTTGGTTGTCATCTTTAAGATGGTGGCTGTGACTCACAAGATGAATAAATGCTTAGTAAGATTATACCAAGATACTAAGAAATAAAAGATTACCAAGATAATATTGGTGCCTATGAGATTGCTTGTAATCATATCACAATATAATCCTACACCTGCCTGCTCAGGTCTTTAAATGCATTAAATTATGAAAATGATTTAAATATCGTTTATATTGCCACTCTGATAAACTAGCACTGTTCTGTTATGTGTACATGTGTGCATATATAATTTTCAAAGGCAAACAGACAAACCAGATTACATTAATATAGTTATTGTCTGAGGATGTTACATTTAACATTCCCCCTTTTATAGACAAAAGTATAGATGGAATCTAATGGCTATTTTGAGGTTTTATGATGGTAAATTAAGTAAATATGACCTAAGGTGAAATGTAGATAGTGGAATCAAATTCTGAGGAGGAGCCCTGCTGGGCCCTGTTAGTACCCTACATACATCTAATATTAGAAATGGAACACTCTGCAGTGCAGACTTGCCCAGAAAACAAAATGCTGTACCTGTTTAATAGAAACAGTAAAGATATGTATAGCACAATCTTGTGCATGTCTGCCCAGAAATAAATCTCATGGAGTTCTTAGCATTCAGTATATAAAGGCTATTACTTTTAGGGAGCATAATTAATTTTTTAAAAATATTGCACAGCTCCTAGCATTCATGATATTCTATGGGAGTGACTGCCTGAGTCAGGGGAACTATTTTCCAGTGATTCTGTTCCTTTGGATAGACACTTTCAAAAGGTGGTCCTGAAGTATTATTGGCCTGTTGCATGGCAATTATGTCATGGAGGGAGGTTTCACAGGGCTGTTTTATTATTATTAATTTCTATACCACCTGTAGCCAAAGCTCTCTGGACAGTTCACAACGTTTAAGAGACCCATCCAGATTTCAACAAGGACCAACTCTGCTTAATTTCCAAGGCAGGATTTTTTTAAAATTTATTTGGGTATTTTTACCCTGCCCAATATGTTGCAGGTCTCTGGACGGCTTACAAGTCAAAATTCAATAAATACATATAAACCCAAATAATACAAAATAATTCACAATAAGGATCAGGCACAGTACCTTTATTCCCGGTGCTATGTAACGTCTACATGAGAAAAGACTAGGGTTATGATAATACAGCACCTAAAGGGTTCTTGCATAGAAGACAGTAACTTGTTCTTTGTCACTCATGATTGCAGGACATGAAATAATGCACATGAACTACAGGAAACTATGTCTCAATTGCTTATCAGGAAAACTTCCAAGATGGTTAGATCAGTCAATGGAAACAAGGGAAGTGGTGGGTTATCATAAGTATTCAGGCTGAGACTGGACAGACATCTGTCATGGATGCTTTAAACTAAATACCTGCACTTAGCAGGGACTGGACTTGATGGCCTAAATGCCTCCTTTCAACTCTACAATTCTATCTATAGTGTTAAATAAGAGGACCAGCATGGTGCTAGTAGTTAGAGTGTTGGACTGGGGTTGAGGTCTAGCTTCTAGTCTTCACTCTGCCATAACATCACTTCATAACATTCATCTGGGGCCAGCCACTGACTCTTAGTCTATCCTACCCCACAGGGTTGTTGTGAGGATAAAATTGAGAGGAGGCACTGTCTCGAATTTCTTGGGTGAAAGGCAGCCTATAAATGAAGCAAATACAAAAGATCAAATGAGTAGGTTCAGCTTGCACCTGGACTCTGCACTCACTGTGGCAGTGCAGGTAGCCATGTTGTCCAGGGGTGTGTTTTAGGTACACCGGTGCAACACCATCCAGAGAGGATGGATCTTGTGTCAGTTCTCCAGCTGGACTACTGCAGATGATCTGGAAAGTTCAGCTGGTGTAGAATGAGGCTACCCAAAGGTTGGTGGGGGTGAAGCGATTCAGTCATATATCTCTATTGTCCCAGCTGCACTGCTTAGCAGTATTTCAAAGCCCAATTTGAAGTGTCTGTTTTGACCTGAAAAACTGTAAACAGTTTGAGACCAAATTAATTGAAGGGCTGCTTTCACCCATGTTGTTGTTGTTGATGGTGTTAGTCGCGAAGTCATGTGCGACCCATCGCAACCCCATGGACAACATTCCTCCAGGCCCTCCTGTCCTCCACCATCCCCCGGAGTCCACTCAAGCTCACACCAACCACCTCAGTGACTCCATCCAGCCACCTCATCCTCTGCCATCCCCTTCTTCTTTCGCCATCTATTGTTCCCAGCATTAGACTCTTCTCCAGGGAGTCCTTCCTTCTCATTAGGTGGCCAAACTATTTGAGTTTCATCTTCAGTATCAGGCCTTCTAAAGCGCAGTCAGGGTTGATCTCCTCTAGGACTGACCGGTTTGATCGCCTTGCAGTCCAAGGGACTCGCAGGAGTCTTCTCCAGCACCACAACTCAAAGGCCTCAATCCTTTTGCGCTTGGCCTTCCTTATGGTCCAGCTTTCACAGCCATACATTGCAACTGGGAAAACCATAGCCTTGACTATACGCACTATCGTTGGCAGGGTGATGTCTCTGCTTTTTAGTATGCTGTCTAGATGTGTCATAGATCTCCTCCCCAGGAGCAAGCGCCTTTTAATTTCTTGGCTGCAGTCCCTGTCTGCGGCGATCTTGGAGCCCAGGAAAATAAAATCTGTCACTACCTCCGTTTCTTCCCCATCTATTTGCCAGGAAGTGAGAGGATTGGATGCCATGATCTTAGTTTTCTTAATGTTGAGTTTCAAGCCAACTTTTGCGCTCTCCTCCTTCACCCGCATCAAGAGGCTCTTGAGTTCCTCTTCACTTTCTGCCATGAGAGTGGTATCATCTGCATATCTGAGGTTGTTGATATTTCTCCCAGCAATCTTGATTCCAACTGGTGATTCATCTAGCCCTGCCTTTCTCATGATGTGCTCTGCATATAAGTTAAATAGGCAGGGCGACAGTATACAGCCTTGCCGAACTCCTTTCTCAAGCTTGAACCAATCAGTGGTTCCGTGTCCAGTTCTCACTGTTGCTTCTTGACCTGCATATAGGTTTCTCAAGAGACAAATAAGATGGTCTGGTACTCCCATCTCTTTAACAACTTGCCACAATTTGTTGTGATCCACACAATCAAAGGCTTTAGCATAGTCAATGAAGCAGAAGTAGATGTTTTTCTGGAACTCCCTAGCTTTCTCCATGATCCAGCGTATGTTGGCAATTTGATCTCTAGTTCCTCTCCCTCTTCAAAATCCTGCCGGTACTTCCGGTAGTTCTCGGTCCACATACTGCTGGAGCCTAGCTTGTAGGATTTTGAGCATCACTTTGCTAGCATGTGAAATGAGTGCAATGGTGTGGTCGTTTGAACATTCTTTGGCATTGTCTTTCTTTGGGATCAGAATACAAACTGACCTTTTCCAATCCTGTGGCCACTGTTCAGTTTTCCAAGTTTGTTGGCATATTGAGTGTAGCACTTTTACTGCATCATCTTTTAAGATTTTGAATAGCTCAGCTGGAATGCTGTCACCTCCACTAGCTTTGTTGTTGCTCAGACTTCCTAAGGCCCATTTGACATCACATTCCAGGATGTCTGGCTCGAGGTCAGTGACCACCCCATCATGGTTATCAGGGATGTTAAGCTCTTTCTTGTATAGTTCTTCTGTGTAATCTTGCCACCTCTTCTTAATCTCTTCTGCCTCTATTAGGTCCCTGCCATTTTGGTCCTTTATCATGCCCATCTTTGCATGAAATGTTCCCTTCATATCTCCAATTTTCTTGAAGAGATCTCTGGTCCTCCCTATTCTATTGTTTTCTTCTATTTCTTTGCACTGTTCATTTAGGAAGGCATTCTTATCTCTTCTAGCTGTTCTCTGGAATTCTGCATTGAATTGTATCTTTCTCTTTCTCCCTTGCCTTTCGCTTCCCTTCTTTCCTCAGCTATTTGTAAAGCTTCCTCAGCCAGCCATTTTGCTTTCTTGCATTTCTTTTTCTTTGGGATGACTTTAGTTGCTGCCTCTTGTACAATGTTGCGAACCTTTGTCCATAGTTCTTCAGGCACTCTATCAGATCTAATCCCTTAAATCTATTTGTCACCTCTACTGTATATTCATCAGGGATATGATTTAGGTCATACCTGAGTGGCCTAGTGCTTTTCCCTACTTTCTTCAACTTAAGCTAAATTTTGCAACCAGAAGCTCATGATCTGAGCCACAGTCAGCTCCTAGTCTAGTTTTTACTGACTGTATAGAACTTCTCCATCTTTGGCTGCAGAGCACATAGTCAATCTGATTTCTGTGTTGTCTGTCTGGTGATGTCCATGTGTAGAGTCGTCTCTTGGGTTGTTGGATAAGAGTGTTTGCTATGACCATCGTATTCTCTTGACAAAATTCTACCAGCTTGTGCCCTGCTTCATTTTGTACTCCAAGGCCAAACTTGCCTGTTATTCCAGTTACCTTTTGGCTTCCTACTTTAGCATTCCAATCCCCCATGATGATAAGGACATCATTTTTTGGTGTTAAGAGGAACTAAAGAGCCTCTTGATGCGGGTGAAGGAGGAGAGTGCAAAAGTTGGTCTGAAACTCAACATTAAGAAAACTAAGATCATGGCATCCAGTCCTCTCACTTCCCCCATGATGATAAGGACATCATTTTTTGGAGTTAATTCTAGAAGGTGTTGTAGGTCTTCATGGAACTGGTCAACTTCAGCCTCTTCAGCACCCGTGGTTGGGGCATAGACTTGGACTATTGTGATGTTGAATGGTTTGCCTTGGATTCGAACTGAGATCATTCTGTCATTTTGGAGATTGTATCCCAGTACTGCTTTTCCTACTCTTTTATTGACTATGAAGGCTACTCCATTTCTTCTGAGGGATTCTTGCCCGCAGTAGTATACCTGATGGTCATCTGAACTAAATTCACCCATGCCTGTCCATTTTAGTTCACTGATTCCTAAGATGTCAATGTTCAGTCTTGTCATCTCTTGTTTGACCACATCCTGCTTGCCTTGATTCATGGATCTTACATTCCAGGTTCCTATGGAGTATAGATCTTTGCAGCATCGGACTCTCCTTTCACCATATTAGTCTCTTCATACTTTAAGATGGGCCAACGGAGTTCTTCCCATTTCTTCATTTCCAAAGGCAGCTATGTTGGCAAGCAGAGAGAAAGGATCTTTTCCACAGTGGCCCCCAACTGACTTGTACCTCCAGATTTGTGCTGTAGGCCTTCTCTTACGATGGTACTTTTGTTTGCTGTTTTTACTACTCCTCCGATTTCATTAATTTCACTGTTGCAGACGGCCTGGAGAGAAAAAAGCCACCGTGAAAAGCCACCAAGAAATATTTTTAGCTTGGAAGCTAAGCAGGGTCAGGCCTGTTTAGAATTCAGCCCTCCTACATTGAGTAGGGGGTTGGGCCCGATGCCCTTCTAGGCCCCTTCCAACTGTATGTATCTGAATAAATCGGTCGACAAATACAAATTCTATACAAATGTATGTATTTTGGCCTGCCCTGCGCCCCAATACGCCCCCCCCCCGCCCTGCCAGCTTTTATGAGCCTAGCAGCAGCCCGGCAGCTAAAGAAAAGAGCGTGTGGGGGGAGGGGTTCCTTAAAGTCTCGGTGTGATGATGATGAGGAGGAGGAGGAGGATGCAGGGACAGGCGCGGCCAAGATCCCGCTGACTCTTGATCACATTGTCGGCGGAGGTGGAGGCTGCCGCCGCCGCCGCCCGCCGCCGCCGGAGCGGTCCGCGGTCACGTGCCGCCGCAGTGGCTGCCCTGCGGACGCTGCTCCGGCACGATCTCGAACCTCGGCTGGCGGCTTCAGCGGACGCGCTCTCGGGCAGTGCCGCCCGGGCCGCTATGCAGCCGGACTCGCCCTGAGGCTGCCGCCGCCGCCCCGAGCAGGCGCTGCAGCGGCTCCTGGCCCTGGCGCCTGCGGCAGGTGAGCGGAGCGCGGCGGCATCGTTTCGCCTGCCCGCGGCCCCCGTCGGGTGTCGGGTTGCGCCGCCAGGGGCCGCGCTGTACTGCTGGCGCGAAGGGGGCGACGGTTGGTGCACGTGAGCCCGGCGGAGGCGATGAGTAAGTCGCCCGAGGAGGATGCAGCGCCGGGGAGCGGGGCGAGGGCGGGAGGAGGACGGTCATGGACGGCTCGGGCGCCTGCCACGAGATGCGCTGCTTCTCGCGCTGCCCTGCCAAAGGTCGGTCTTCAGGATCCGGCGGGCGCTCTTTCGCCTGCACCCCCCGGGAGGGAGAAGGGACGCCCTCGAGCAAGGAGCCCGTCGGCGGAAAGCTCCGGGACCGGGGGCGGCTTTTCGCTGCGACGGCGTGAGTCGGGAAGCTTGATGCGCCTTCTTCGCAGGCGTTGAAAAGGGTTTGTCCGTTTGCCCCAATGAAGGGCGCCATGTGGGGACGGTCCAGATCTGTTTAGGTGCCCTTTCCCAGGGGGATCCTCGCTCGAATAGGTTGGAGTTGGCACCCTGCGAAGAAGGACGCTTGTGCATGTTCAGAGACACTGTCCTTGCTTTCAAGAGTAGCCTTTCCCAACCTCCCAACGGGGACCACAACACCCACCTTTCTGGGCAGCAGCTGAAGGTTGCAGAAATCTGAAACACCTGAGTGGTGTTATTTAATTTCATTTCTATACCACCTCAGCCTCAGCTCTCTGGGCAGCTGTTCTTCCTGGCTGTAGCAGAGAAGGCTGTCCCAGCGGGAACTGTGAGATTCGCCCTGCACTGTGCCTTGTATCCAACTGAAGTTCTCCCAAATGCTCCTTGCCTCTGAAGAAGTGGGTTGTGGTCTGCAAAAGCTTGTGCTTGTGTTAATCTAAAAAGTGGCACCAAGTATTTTTCCTACACTTTTTCATCATTTCAGGGCTGAGAGCTGGCCCTGGAGGTAGGCAAGGCTGCAGCCATTGATTGATTAATGAATGAGTGCAGTCACTTCAAAATGTTTTAATCAGCTAAACAGATATCAGCCCCATGAATAGTTGCCTTGCGTTTTGCATTTATTGTTTGTATTATTCATGCAATAACACATCTGATTTTTTAAAGTCTTGAGTGGGGGGGAAGGAATGTTTTCATTCAGTACTGAAAAGATAATTCTGGGCACAAGGAAATCCTCCTTGGGAAAGGCAGGCACCACAACCAAGAAGGCTCCCTAAAAAGGGACACTCAGGTATTTATATAAACTGCAAGTAGGAGGAGTTGTGTCCCCTTCAATCTCACCAAATCTCATCAAAATTGATTATTGCTTGTAAGATGGCATTTACTGTGACTTACTCCCCCACCATCTACATCTCCCCCCACCCTCCAAAAAAACCCTGCTGTTTTACTGATATACAAATATACCGTATTTTTTGCTCTATAAGACTCACTTTTCCCCCCTCAAAAGTAAGGGGAAATGTCTGTGCGTCTTATAGAGCGAATATGTGTGTGCAGGAAGTCTGTCAGATGTGCAGCCCATGGGGAAGTGATGGGGAATGTGCCTGTGATTATGTGCCCATTTGATTCAGAATATTTTTTTTCTTGTTTTCCTCCTCTAAAAACTAGGTGCATCTTATGGTCAGGCGCGTCTTATAGAGCGAAAAATACGGTATGCTGATAAAAATAGCATCAGTGTAAGCCTGTTACCCATTGGAAGTAAGTCCCATTATATGCACTAAGCCTTACTCGCAGGTAAGTGGGCAAACGATTTTCAGCCTTAAATTTCTTCAACCTAGTGATGCACCTAGAGAGGTTATGGGGTTAAGCATCTATGAGTCTTGGCTCAAAGCCCTTCTCACTCATAGCAAACAGTTAAAAGGATTAGGAGCAAAATAACACCCTAGATCTGGCTTTCTTTATGCTTCAGTGAGGAGGTCTTTCTAATTCTGTGTCCTTTCTTTAAAGTCATTTGCATGAACGCCTTCCAGTTCTTGCAAATGCTGATGCTTCCTGATTGTTATCAACTCCTATAAACCTCTAGTTGAAATATGATAATGCTTCATTATTACAGGGACGTAAAACAGCCTTCCAAGAGTGCTGGATTGTCCAAAAGGGAATGAAAGTTACTACTTCGTAGATTAGCTGCTGCTTCTCCACATATACATGATTTTGTTTTCCAAACTGAGGCTTCCTTGTTTTCCATAATAACAGCACAATTTTATGAATGTCTTAAAAAATAAATCCCATTATGTCCAATGCACTGAAGCCTCAGTAAATGTGTTCATGATTGTAATCTAACGCAAAGTTATTTGGGCTATGTGTTGTGCAAAGTATAGCATCATATGTTCACCTTAAAATTAGCCCTCCAGTGAGTTTTCCCGCATGGAAAGCTGTAGCTTTAGTATGGACAATTACTTGAGTAAAAAATAAACTTCTAGTACTTTATTCTGCTGCTGGTTTTATTTTGATTTTATTCTGCTCTGCTTACTATTATATTTATTTTCAAATGCATCTGCTACTCCATATCTAAACAAACATTTAATGTTTGTATTTTATGTTTTAAGTGTATTGTTCAGTCAAGAGAACTTATTGGACAGTTAAATGTATACTAACAAACAGACAAAATATACTGCAGCATGTTAACTGACTCCTGGATTATTTTGACCTCTGGTGTACACATAACTAAATAATTCAAATGTCCTGTGGAAGAGATAGGATCAAGAGAACCAGAAGGAAAGATGATTAGACACAATGAAGCTTGGTGCTATTTGAGCTACATGCAGCGAAAACAAGATACTGGATCATGGCGCTGTCAAATATTTTCTGGCTGTCTCAGCATAGCACAAGTCGAAAAAGCTACCAATAGAGCCTCACACATATATGAAGGCTTTCAGGTACCTTCCATTCACAGCTCCTTTGGGTAGTTGCCACCCATAAACCACTTAACCTTAAATGGGTCTTCACCATCCTGTGATTATTTGCTGTGCTCTTGGGAAGGCAACCAGCCACACATTAGTGAAAGCAAGGGTGGCAAAGGAAGACTTGCAGTAGGCAGGGCCATATATTTCCCCTCTCCCTATTGCTGCTGTGATGGAAAAAGAAAGTTGCCTTCAGCCATCAGCCACTGATATGGGAGCTGGCAAGTCTTTGTTTATACCTTGAGGATCTCTTCTGCCTTCCCCCAGTTTGAGAAATGGTTTGTTGTCAGTCACCAAAAACTTACAACAATAGACCAATACATTTGGTACCTTAAAGACCAATACATTTAGTCTTTTCCAAGCTTTCATGGCCTGCAGCCTACTTCAGATGCACGGGAGTGTTCAGCTTCATATACACATGAATATGTGGGAAAGAATGGTAAAGAGTGAAGTCAGAAGGAAATTTAAGTGTAGAAAGTATTGACAGTGGCAATCACATTTACAGTCATCCTTCACAGAGCAGTTCTTCCTGATAAGACACAAGCCTTGGTAAGCGATTGAACACATGCAGTGTGATAAACATCCTTTATCCTGATTCAGTCTCCTAGAGATAGAATTATATCTGTTGATAATTGATTCTAATGTGTCTGCTGTAAGCATCACTCAGTCTGGAGAGAGGAGGACTTTTACTCCATTTGAAGGATCTTACAGTTACTAATCAACTTGCATACAAAGATTCCCTTTCTCATCTTGGGTGGTGTGTAGGTATGAGGTAGAGCACATTCTGACCTCAGAATGAGTGCTGCAAGAAACACAGATAAGATTCAAAAAAGTATTTTCACGCAAGGGTGATTTTTTAAAAATAACTTTTATTTCCCCCCGCCCCAGCACCCACACATTTAAGGAGTATCTCTTTGACCATGTCCAATCTCTAAGAAAACGGGAAAATTCTAATTTGACATTATGTGTTTATGGAAAATACTTCTGTTGCTTGGTTCTAAAAATAGTACTTTCAGAGAGTGAAGCCATGCAAGCTGTGATTTAATTTTTCTGCTTCCTTAACAGATTTGTCCAGGGTTTAGCTGGTAAGTTGATGGGCTTAGTTGATGGTCCTTTGAATTGACTGGCACTTGCGAGTAGTGTATATGGGTTTTCACCATCCATTTTATACTTCTGGCTGTAATGTGCCATCCCTCCCGCAAACAGACTAGCCCAGATTGTGTTTTAGATATGCTCATAGCTAACCAGAAGTACACATTTTTCTGTTATGCATTCCAAGATTGTTAAAGTGTCTCTTTGGTTTTATCCATGATTTGTATGTTGCAGCAATGGAAAATCCTGAAGTTACTGTAAGCGGTTGCAATTCTCATGAAGATGAAAACCTTTACAGCTACAAGCAACCTCCTTCAATGTGTCAAGAATTGCTTCAAGAAGATCAGCTGAGAAGAAGGCTTAAATTCTTCTTCATGAACCCCTGCGAAAAATTCTGGGCCCGGGGGAGGAAGCCTTGGAAGCTGGTGATACAACTTCTGAAAATAGCCATGGTTACTATCCAGGTTAGACTAGGAAGAGTTGTAATGTCTTTCTGCTTACTATCAGAACAGAACTCCAAGAAGTTGTTGTCATTCTACTGGTAATCCTATTTGTTTAAGAAAATATATTTCCAAAACTACTATTTAGAATACTTAGATGTAGTGCCCAAAAGTTTAACTCTTGAAATGTAATAATAAACCAGGGAAAAATGACCCTAGTGTTTCCATAACATGGATGTTTGGAATTAAATATTAGGTCCTTAAATATTAGGAACTGACAGACTCCATGGGGGGGGGGGGGCTGTAGAGAGGGCCCCCCAGCTATAGTACCAATTCAAGGTGGGAGGGGGATGAGCAGGAATTGGCAGAGGGCTTTGAACAGCCAGGGTCATGGATGAATCAGAGGGTGGGAAGCAAACCATCTCAAAGGAGGAGGAAGGCACTATAGAGCTGAGGAGGTAGAGCTCAAGGAGGCACCCTATCATGAGGCGTCAGGCCAAGAAAACAGAGCAGTTAAGGGTAATCTGCCATTGCCACCATCTCACCCTCAAGCAGCGTGGGCCATCCTGAAGGTGGAGTCCAGTCCTCCTCGAAAGGGAAGGGAAAGTTCCAGTTTGGATTTTTATTATTTATTTATTTAGAATATTTATATGCTGTCCTGTCACGAAGGCCTCAGGATGGCTTACATAGATAAAATAATATAAAACATAACACAAATGAATTACAGATCCACACTGGCTGCAGTTAAAAACATATAAGAACCAATATTAAAAGTTATTAAAATATTGCTGGAATAAAAAGGTCTTAACCTGGTGCCGAAAAACAAATAATGACGGTGCCAGGCGGACCTCTCTGGGGAGCGCATTCCATGGGGGGGCGGGGCCACTGCAGAGAAAGTCCTCCTTCGGGTACTTTACCTCCTAATATCTTTCATGGAGGGTTCCCGGAGGAGGACCTCTGCTGTCGATCTTGGGGCAGGAGGGCAAATATGGAAGAAGGCATTCCTTCAGGTATCCAGGTCTCAAGCCGTTTAGGGCTTTATAGGTGATAACCAGCATCTTGAATTGAGCCCAGACTTCGATGTGAAGCCAATAGAGGACTGGGGTTATATGAAAATAACACCCAGTCCAGCAACCTGGCTGCTCTATTTTGCACCATCTGAAGTATCTGGACTGTCTTCAAGAGCAGCCCCACATAGAGCGCGTTGCAGAAATCCAACCAAGAAGTAACCAATGCATGTGTCACTGTCGCTAGGCAATCATCCTCCAGGTAGGGACACAGCTGATGGATTAGCCAAAGCTGAAGGAAAGCTCTCCTCACCACCGCAGTCACTTGAGCTTCCAGGGACAGCTCCGGGTCGAGGAGCACTCCCAAGCTGCGGACCCTGTCCTTTAGAGGGAGTGCAACCCCACCCAGGGCAAGGTCCAAGTCACCTACCCAGGAGCTCAATCCACCCACCAACAGGACCTCCATCTTTTCTGGATTAAGTTTCAGTTTATTGGCCCTCCTCCAGCCCATTACCTCGGCCAGGCACTGGTTCAGTACAGCCACTGCCTCACCTGGATCGGTTGAAAAAGAGAGGTAGAGCTGGGTGTCAGCAGCATACTGATGATTCCGCAGCCCAAACCTGATGACCTCTCCCAGCGGTTTCATGTAGATATTAAATAGCAAGGGGGACAAAATGGAACCCTGCGGTACTCCATGGCATAACTGCTATGGTGCAGAGCCAAAGTCCCCCAGCACCACCTTCTGGAATTGGCCGTCGAGGTAGGAGCAGAATCACTGCCAAGCAGTGCCTCCTACTCCCAGTCTCACCAGCCTATCCAGAAGGATACCATGGTCGATGGTATCGAAAGCTGCTGAGAGGTCCAGGAGAACCAACAGTTGAAACGGAGATGCACTCCCCCTGTCTATAACTGGGGGACTCCCCCTGTCTCTCTCCCTGCACAGGTCATCATACAGGGTGACCAAAGCAGATTCAGTACCATACCCGGGTCTGAAGCCGGACTGAAATGGGTCCAGATAATCAGTCTCATCCAAGAGTGCTTGGAGTTGTCCCGCCACCACCCGATCCAACACCTTGCCCAAAAACAGGATATTGGCCACCGATCTATAATTGGTGGCCATCTCTGGATCCAGAGACACCTTCTTTAGGACAGGCCTGATTACCGCCTCCTTTAAAGGAGCGGGCACCCGGCCATCCCTCAGAGAGGCATTAATGACCTACAGGATCCAGGCACCAATCCCGTGATTGGCTTTGGTCAGCAGCCACGACAGGCAAGGGTCAAGTAAGCAGTGGTGGGACGTACTTGTCCAAGCACTTCTTTCACATCATCAGGCCTCAATAACTGAAATTCATCCATTAATACCTGACCAGACGGAGTCATTGGCATCTCCCCTAAAGGATCTGAATCACTTGTGGAGTCCAGCTCATGATGAATCTGAGCGATTTTCTCCTTGAAGTGCTGGGCAAAGTTGTCACAGCGGGCCATCGAAGGTGGTACAGGATCTTTCTTAGGGCCAGGATGTATCAGCCCATGTACCACTCGAAAGAGCTCTGCTGGACGGCACTGTGAGGAGGCAGTGGTAGTGGAGAAGAATTTCTTCTTCGCTACCCTCACCACCACAGCATAGGCTCGATAATGAGCTCGTAGGCGTGTTCGGTCAGATTCATCCCGTGATTTCCTCCACCTACGCTCTAGATGTCTCCCAGCAGATATACAGTATATCACAGAAGTGAGTACACCCCTCACATTTTGTAAATATTTTATATCTTTTCATGTGACAACCCTGAAGAAATGACACTTTGCTACAATGTAAAGTAGTGAGTATACAGCTTGTATAACAGTGTAAATTTGCTGTCTCCTCAAAATAACACACAGCCATTAATGTCTAAACAGCTGGCAACAAAAGTGAGTACACCCCTAAGTGAAACTGTCCAAATTGGGCCCAAAGTGTCAATATTTTGTGTGGCCACCATTATTTTCCAGCACTGCCTTAACCCTCTTGGGCATGGAGTTCACCAGGGCTTCACAGGTTGCCACTGGAGTCCTCTTTCACTCCTTCATGACGACATCACAGAGCTGGTGAATGTTAGAGACCTTGTGCTCCTCCACCTTCCGTTTCAGGATGCCCCACAGATGCTCGATAGGGTTTAGGTCTGGAGACATGCTTGGCCAGTCCATCACCTTTACCCTCAGCTTCTTTAGCAAGGCAGTGGTCGTCTTGGAGGTGTGTTCGGGGTTGTTATCATGTTGGAATACTGCCCTGCGGCCCAGTTTCTGAAGGGAGGGGATCATGCTCTGCTTCAGTATGTCACAATACATGTTGTCATTCATGGTTCCCTCAATGAACTGTAGCTCTCCAGTGCCAGCAGCACTCATGCAGCCCCAGACCATGACACTCCCACCACCATGCTTGACTGTAGGCAAGACACACTTGTCTTTGTACTCCTTACCTGGTTATCACCACACACGCTTGACACCATCTGAACCAAATAATTTTATCTTGGTCTCATCAGACCACAGGACATGGTTGCACTAATCCATGTCCTTAGTCTGCTTGTCTTCAGCAAACTGTTTGTGGACTTTCTTGTGCATCATCTTTAGAAGAGGCTTCCTTTTGGGACAACAGCCCTGCAGACCAATTTGATGCAGTGTGCGGCGTATGGTCTGAGCACTGACAGGCTGACCCACCACCCCTTCAACTTCTGCAGCAATGCTGGCAGCACTCATATGTCTATTTCCCAAAGCCAACCTATGGATATGACGGTGAGCACGTGCACTCAACTTCTTTGGTTGACCATGGTGAGGTCTGTTCTGAGTTAACCCGCTGTATGGTCTTGGCCACGTGCTGCAGCTCAGTTTCAGGGTCTTGGTAATCTTCTTATAGCCTAGGCCATCTTTATGTAGAGCAACAATTCTTTTTTTCAGATCCTCAGAGAGTTCTTTGCCATGAGGTGCCATGTTGAACTTCCAGTGACCAGTATGAGAGTGAGAACAATAACACCAAATTTAACACACCTGCTCCCCATTCATACCTGAGACCTTGTAACACTAATGTGTCACATGACACCGGAGAGGGAAAATGGCGAATAATGCCCAATTTGGACAGTTTCACTTAGGGGTGTACTCACTTTTGTTGCCAGCGGTTTAGACATTAATGGCTGTGTGTTGAGTTATTTTGAGGGGATAGCAAATTTACACTGTTATACAAGCTGTATACTCACTACATTGTAGCAAAGTGTCATTTCTTCAGGGTTGTCTCATGAAAAGATAGAATAAAATATTTACAAAATGTGAGGGGTGTACTCACTTCGGTGATATACTGTATGCCATCCTGTTCACTGGGGAGAGAAAAGGAGGGGAAGAGACATGCTCCTGATGGCCAATTTTCCAGCCATTATGCTGTCTTCACTTTTGGGGGTTCTAGTAATTGAGCCTTTCCCCAGCCTGACACCCTCTAAATGTGCTGGACTGTATGTCTCATAATCTCAGCCAGCCTAGTAAATGGAAGTTGTAGTTCAAAATGTCTGGAAGGGTGGGAAAGGCTGAATAATGAAGAAAACAAGTGCTGCCTTTTTGCAAGTAAAGAGAAAGATGTAACTTTTAAACTGCTAAAATCCAACATTGTCTGTAATCTAAAACAAAAATTACTTTGGTGGCTTCTTTTCTTTTTTTTCTCAGCTTGTTGTGTTTGGGTTAAGCAACCAAATGGTGGTTGAATTTAAAGAAGAAAACACAGTGGCTTTTAAACATCTCTTCCTGAAAGGCTATACAGACAGAATGGATGACACCTATGCAGTTTATACACAAATGGATGTCTATGACCAGATCTCCTTTGCAATAAACCAGGTAACTGTTTTTATTGTGCTGTATAGCAATAGGAATGATCTTATGCAAGGGTAAAATTTCCCACTAAATTTAAGTCAGGCTTTAAGCACCAGGTTGCTACCCCACAATAGTTATGATCAGAACAGTAACTGAACAGAAATAAGCAGTAGAGCAAACAATTCTGTTTTCTGCATTATGTTTCACATTTGTGTCCTGCCTTTCCTCTGGCAAGCATAAGGTGACATGCATAGATTTCCCTCCTCCATTTTACCTACACAATAACCCTGTTTAGTGGGTTAGGCTAAGAGATAGTAATTGACCCAACGTCACCCACTGAGCTTCATGACTGAGTGGAGAGTTGATCCTGGATCTTGCCAGTTTTAGTTCAACACTCTAACCCAGCCTAGCCCAACCAGGTACCCTCCAGGTGTATTGATTTCAACTTCCATTAGCCCCAGCTAACATGCTGAGAGCTGTAGGTCTTTTTTCTGTCTAAACTTGCATAGGATTGCACCCAAAAGCAGTTATATAACTACATGAAGATGTCTACTTAAAACTAGTTCCTGTTTGATCCTATGGAGTATCATGCAATCCATTTTTTCACCATGACACTGGGAAACTGGGTTGTGATAGATCTTTGTGTGCCTTTTGAACTAGTTCAGTTCTTGATTGGCTACCCATCTGCCCCATACGGTTAACAATTGGTGTGAACAAAAGAACACTAGATCAATCAGACCAATGTCCATTCATTGTCACATTTTGTTTTCCTGTCTCCAGGAAAACAGTTGTACAAGGTCACAGAAAAATCACAGGTTCCTCAGCATTGCTGTGTAGTGTGGCAACTAGACATTGCCATGCTTGTGCGCCAAACTTAGGTCCAGATCAGAACTCCACACACAGATGATTACTTATATCAAGATACTGCAGAGAACTTGAGAACTTCAGTTACTGAGCAAATTAGAGATGTAATACATCTATAAATATATAAATAGTTAATTGGCCCAGATTGGTTCCCACCTCATTGCTGAGGCCAAGCATCACTTGCTGTCGCTCTGTAAAAAGAATGCAAACTTTCAGTCATTTGGGTTTGTTTAGGGGAACTTCCCATGAAAAATGCTTAATGAACTGAAGAAATTTTACATTATTTCACTAAATAATTGCAGGAAGCAAGTGAGATACCCATTGAAGTGTAGGCTCTGATCTCACAGACTTTGTCCGTGCAAATGTAACTATGTCCAGTAAATCCTAATGTAGCTGAGAGGAACCCTAAATCTGTTTAAGAAACTTTTAGTATTGATTTCAATGTTCTTAGTATCATTTGGAGATTATTATTATTGTTGCTGATGCTGTTCCTTTTATGGGAATCATTCAAAACTGTTTGCAACTAAACAAAAAGCAAAGGCATGACAATAAATAAAAGTACACTTAACAAACAATTACAAATGTCACAGATAGATAATAGCATATCACAACATCAAGCCAGCAGGTTTGTTGTCACAGTCCTAGTGTGTTGAAAAACGATGGCCTTTTAAAAGACACCTATAAACCAACCGAGAAAGAGGCTGGCAGACATCCAAAGGAAGGATGTTCCCAAGCTTTGGCACCACTGCTGAAAACATCGTGTCTCTTGCATGTGCCCGACTGACCTTGTATCAACAGGACAGAGAGCAGGGCCTTGGACCCTTCTTAATTGTTTGGCATGTTCAGCGTTCACTAACTAGCTGTTGTTTCTGACTTAGTATTTACAGCTGCACACTATATCTATTGGAAATCATGCCTATGAAAAGAGAGGAGCTGAAGAGACACCTATGGCAATATGCCAGTACTTCTACAAGCGAGGAAACATCTGCCCTGGAAACGACACTTTTGATATTGACCCAGAAATTGAAAAGGGTGAAACTCTTAACTACTCAAATCGGTGTGTGTGTGTGAGAGAGAGGTGCATAAGTATCTTTCTTCGTCATGGCCTCTGTGCATCACACATATCGGGTACTGCGCCTGCGCAGTGCCTTTGGCCAGAGAGTGCAAGCTAACGGTTTTTGGCGGGAAACGCTCCGCTCCCCTCCCCCATGGACTGTAAAAAGCGGAGCACCCGCCATTTTGTTCAGCCTTTGCGACCGCCGTTCACTGTGCCTCGTGCCGCTTTCGCTCTCGCTCTGACCGTTTTTTGCTAGTTCTTCTACTCCTTTGACCAAGTTGTTATAATCCTTGCTCCTTTCCTCGTTATCTTGTTCGTAGTTCTTTCTTCTACAGTTCATTCTTCGTTCTATCTAAAAAAAAAATTACAAAAATATATACCGTATTTTTCGCTCTATAAGACGCACTTTTTCTCCCCTCAAAACTAAGGGGAAATGTCTGTGCGTCTTATAGAGCGAATGTGCCTGACACCCGGGACGCTGCCTGCCCGCCCGCGGGCACCACCAGGCCGGCATGTGCTCAGCGTGCCCTGCTCCACCGCGAACTGATCACCCCCACCGGGAAGCTCCCCACCTCCCCCCCCACGCCAATCCTTTAAAGCCTCTGCCGCTCGCTCGCACTGTCATCCCGTGCCGATCCGCACCTCCCCCCCACGCCAATCCTTTAAAGCCTCCGCCGCTTGCTCGCACTGTCATCCCGCGCCGATCCGCTCCCCCCCCCCCCACGCCACTGCCGCGGCAGGCACAGATGAGGCTTTAGAAGCACGATCCTTCTAAAGCCTCCGCCGCCCTCACTGTCATCCCCCATTGCCATCCCGCGCCGATCCGCTCCCCCCCCCACGCCACTTCCGCGCGGCAGGCACAGATGAAGCTTTAGAAGGATCGTGCTTCCCTCACTGTCATCCCCCATTGCCATCCCGCGCCGATCCGCTCCCCCCCCCACGCCACTTCCGCGCGGCAGGCACAGATGAGGCTTTAGAAGGATCGTGCTTCCCTCACTGTCATCCCCCATTGCCATCCCGCGCCGATCCGCTCCCCACCCCACGCCACTTCCGCGCGGCAGGCACAGATGAGGCTTTAGAAGCACGATCCTTCTAAAGCCTCCGCCGCCCGCACTGTCATCCCCCATTGCCATCCCGCGCCATCCCCCACCTCCCCCCACACCACAGGGGGCAGGCACAGATGACGCTTTGCTTTAGAAGCACAATCCTTTTATTAAAGTTTAACAGGTTAAGAAACAGTATACATTGAAGCAGCGTTCTCTTTGAGATGTGAGAGAAGCAATTGACAATGTAAAGAGCTGGACACATGGACTGAGCAGTCAAATAGACATTGTTTCTTCCAAAAGCCTTTTGATAAAATCCATCAACAGACTCTTGAGAAAACCTGGCAGTGATGGAATAAGGGCTGTGTGTGCACACACATGTTGTCCTATGGATCAGTAACTGATTACAGAATTGAAAGCCAACATTGAGAATGCATGGTATTCTCACAAGATTCTGCATTAGGATCAGTGCTTTTCAACCTGTTCATAAATGATCTGAAATTAGAAGTGAGCAATAAAGTAGCCAAGTTTGCTGATGATACTAAAATTAAAAGGGATTGTGAGGAATTCCAGTGGGACCTCTCTGAGCTGGGAAAAAGGGCATCAGAACGGCAAATGCTTTCAGTGTAAGCAAGTGTAAAGTTAGCATGCTGGGGGGAAAGAATCTCATCTTCAAGTTTAAGCTGATGGAATCTGAACTAGTGCTGACAGAAAGGGTCTTGAGAATGTGGGGGACAGCTTGATGAAAATGTCAAATGTTAGGAGGAAATGCCATAATTAGGAAAGGAATTGAAAATCAAATTTCCAAGATCATATTCCTCTTACACAAATCTTTAATATGACCATACTTAAAGTATTGTGTACAGTGCTGGCCACCACACCTGAAAAATGACATTGTTGGAAAAAGTGCAAAGAAGGGCAACTAAAACAATCAAGGGATTGGAGCAGCTCCCCTATCAGACTTTATGCATGGTGTGAAAAAGTGGAAAGTGGGACATTTTCCTCCTCTCTGGAAAAAAAAAGGGTTAATCCCCATGAAAACACCCATCACTCCTTTGTTCTGAAAAAAAAAAAAAAAGATTCAACAGCAGAAGTGTGGTGAGCTTGAAATACCTTTTGGGAATGGAAGGGAAGTTCCCCACAATTCAGCTTTGTCTTTCAAGGGTTGGGTCTTTTAATACCTCATGGATAATTAACTGGGACTTCTAAATGCTTAACAAAAACAATGTGGATATAAAGTTCCCTTTCCAATTGAGGATATAAGAAACACAATTATTATAGTGATCTCTGCAACTGTGCAAATGTTAGATTTTCATG
Organism: Varanus salvator macromaculatus; assembly: GCA_023646645.1. NCBI lineage: Eukaryota > Metazoa > Chordata > Lepidosauria > Squamata > Varanidae > Varanus > Varanus salvator. The sequence goes on from JAIXND010000659.1 coordinate 14,704,885, forward strand.
CCCTTGGTCCAGAGGAAGAAATGACACACAAGAGACCACTGAGTGAACATTTCTCTCAACTCAAAAGGATGCGTAGATGCAGCCCGAGTTTCTTAAGCATCAGTTTTAAATATGAAAAAAGAGAGAGAGAAAAGTTGGAGGATTGAATTTAGGTCTCTCCTCATTGCTCACCTTCTCTGTCTAAGATAGAGGCAAGAAAAACCAGAGAGAGCAGGTATGCTGGGGGTGTGCAATCAAAAGAATTTTGTTGTTAGTCGCAAAGTCGTGTCCGACCCATCGCGACCCCATGGATAACATTCCTCCAGGCCCTCCTGTCCTCCACCATCCCCCGGAGTCCACTCAAGCTCACACCAACCGCCTGTGTGACTCCATCCAGCCACCTCATCCTCTGCCGTCCCCTTCTTCTTTTGCCATCTGTTGTTCCCAGCATTAGGCTCTTCTCCAGGGAGTCCTTCCTTCTCATTAGGTGGCCAAAGTATTTGAGTTTCATTTTCACTATCTGGCCTTCTAAAGAGCAGTCAGGGTTGATCTCCTCCAGGACTGACCAATTTGATCGCCTTGCGGTCCAAGGGACTCGCAGGAGTCTCCTCCAGCACCACAACTCAAAGGCCTCAATCCTTTTGCGCTCGGCCTTCCTTATGGTCCAGCTTTCACAGCCATACATTGCAACTGGGAAAACCATAGCCTTGACTATACGCACTTTTGTTGGCAGGGTGATGTCTCTGCTTTTTACTATGCTGTCTAGATTTGCCATAGCTTTCCTCCCCAGGAGCAAGCATCTTTTAATTTCTTGGCTGCAGTCCCCATCTGCGGTGATCTTGGAGCCCAGGAAAATAAAATCTGTCACTACCTCCATTTCTTCCCCATCTATTTGCCAGGAAGTGAGAGGACCGGATGCCATGATCTTAGTTTTCTTTAAAATATTCAAAAGGATGTTTACAGTTTATTCAGACCTACAGGAAATACATGTGGCATTGAAGGGACTGCAGAGATGAATTCTATACAAGTTGTTTTCATCCCCTAACAGTTACATGCACAGTCTGTGGGGGATGGGGGGTCATGCACACAGTATGCTAGAGGCACATGAGAGTAAAGCAACTGGGATTAAGAGATCCCAACACTTCCCATAGTTTATTAAATAGTTCAGTAAACCATTTGATTCAGAATATTTTTTTTCTTGTTTTCCTCCTCTAAAAACTAGGTGCGTCTTATGGTCAGGTGCGTCTTATAGAGCGAAAAATACGGTACTTACCCTCTACGCTGTCTTCTTTCTCTTCCTTTGCTGCGATGGTGCAGCGAGCGGCCTTCCGCAAGTGCGCAGAGTGTGGGTCAAAGATGTCACCGGCTGACCCACACGACCTATGCCTCCTCTGCCTGGGAGAGGGGCATAGGACCAACAAGTGCACACATTGTCTGGCTTTCTCTAAACAAGACAGAAAGAACCGAGAAAACCGCCTGCGGCGGCTTCTATGGGATCAGGCCCTCATGCAGTCCGTCCCCCTTGTGACTGCCCCAAATCCGGCCTCCACTTCTGTGGCCTCGCAAAAACGCCCTTCGGAAGAAGGTGCGTCATCCACTACTTCCCCAAAAAAGAAGGCGGAGAAGCGTAAACACGCGGACCCTGCAAAGCCGTCGAGCCACAAGAAGGCTAAGAAAGATAAGCCTCTGAAGCCTTTCAAGCACGCGAAGGAATCCGAGCGCCCACGACACCGGGACTTGGGTTCGTCGGCTCCATTGCTACCAGGCCAAACTTCAGTACCGTTGCCACTTGATCCACTTCTCCAGGAGGCTATGAGGGTCACCCCACAAGGGTCCCCTCGGCGTATTGCGGACCGTCCATCTGACCTGCTTCCACCGCTCCCTAGAGGCTCAATCTTGGAGCGGGAGATCCAGGTCCCCAACTCCAATGCCCCAGACTTAGGTGGATGCGGACATCTCTCTGCCTCGGAGCCGACGGAGCCAATCCATCAAGCAGCTTATGGAGGGCTGGCATCTTCCATTCTATCAGCCCTGGCATGGGCCTCCCTCTGTGGGGTAGTACCCAGTATCTCGGAGCCGTTCCTCACCTCCTCGGGACCGACCACGCTCGAGGGATCCAAGGCGGACCTTGCCGATGCCCTCCCGGCATGACAGCAGCCGCTCCCTTTCGCCGGCTGAATCCTTCTCGTCTGTACCACCTTATTATATGGCCGAATCCGATGGCTCGGAGGTGGAGTCTACCTCTCCCGACGTTGTTATCACAGCCCATGACCCTGCTTCGCCGGATGAGTCTCATGTTTAGTTCACGGAACTGATGGTGAGGCTTGTCCAGGCTTTGGACATTGATGCGGTCCAATGTCCTGGCCCGTCGACGGACAGGTTTTACGACGTTGTGCGTGGAGAGCAGTCCACCTCTATTGTCCTCCCATTGATCACAACGCTCAGACAGGCGATGACCCAGCCTTGGGACTTGGCCTCCCACCTTCAACCGACATCACGGTGGTACAAGACGATGTATCAGGTTCGGGAGGAGGATATCCCCTTCCTCCTCTGGCATCCTAAGCCGAATTCGATCGTCGTCGAGTCCTCCCAGGGTAGGGAGGCCAGAGGCCATACCATGCCGCAAGATAAGGAAGGGAGGAAGATTGACTCCCTTGCCAGGGGGGTGTACTAGGACTCCGCATCTCCAATTACAAGGCGACGTTGGCGTAATACCAATACTTTCTGATGCAGCGCCTCCACAACGTTGCCTCGACCCTTCCAGACCACCAAGGAGATGTGGCCAAAGTTCTGATAAAAGAGGCCATGCAAGTGACCGTTCAACAATTATCCACGGCCAGGCATCACATGGACACCAACTCGAGGGCGCTCATTGGTGCCATCTCTCTGCGCAGACATGCTTGGCTCCAGAACTGCCACCTCCCCGAGGAGACCAAGCGCAGAATTGAAGAAATGCCCTTTGATAGGTCCGGGCTTTTCCATTCACGCACGGACCATAAACTCAAGAAACTCCATGAGTCCCGGATGACGGCACGCCGGATGGAGTTACCTCCGCAGATACAACCTATAGTCTCGCCCCACCTATAGGCAGCCCTTCTAATCCAGGCAGCAGTCCCACCAGAGACAGCCGCAACAGCAGCGCCACCGTCAGCAGCCTCAGCAGCGCTACCAACAGGCCCGACGTCGATTCAACACAGACAGGCGCCAGCGTTGATGGGACGGGCGGACCTTTGCTCTATCCTACCCAATACCCACCCCTCTCTCATCTGGGGGCCGGCTGCAAAGCTGACTCCCCATTTGGGAGTCCATTACATCTGATAGGTGGGTGTTGTCTATCATAAAGCACGGCTACCGGATAGAATTCAATGTCATTCTTCCATCGAGCCCGATACGGACTTCATCATGTTCACCGGTTCTGCTTGATGAAATAAGACAACTTCTTTGTAAAGGAGCGATCCGTCAATTATCTCAATTTGAAGGAATTCATGGATTCTACTCCAGATATTTTACGGTCCCGAAACAGGATGGTGGTCTCCGTCTGATTTTGGATTTACATTCTCTAAATCGTTTTATCCAAACTAAGAAGTTCTGGATGACCACGCTTCAAAATATTTTGCCGTTGCTCAGGAAAGAGGACTGGTTCGCCTCATTAGATTTGAAGGACGCCTATTTTCATATCTCAATCCATCCAAGTTATAGACGTTTCCTTCATTTTGCAGTTGCATCCAGTCTGTATGAATTCACGGTCCTACCGTTTGGACTGGCCACTGCTCCCAGAGTCTTCACCAAGTGTATGGCCCCGGTCAGTGCCTTCCTTCGACTCCAAGGCATCCACATCTACCCATACCTGGACGATTGGCTGCTGGTTTCTCAATCTAGAGATGGGCTTCTTGACTCCATCCACACGACGTGCACCTTGCTGAATGACCTGGGCCTATGCATTAATATGGAAAAATCTTCTCTCATTCCAACGCAGACGCTTACCTTCATCGGAGCACGCCTGGACTCGACCACGGAAAAGGCTTTCCTTCCCCTCGACAGACAGGACACGCTTGTTCGACATGTTCTTCGGATGCGACGGGACGGTCCCTGCAAGATCAATTCAAAGACTACTCGGTCATACGGCTGCGTTAGTAGCTGTGGTGCCACATGCCAGACTTCATCTCCGTTCTCTACAGCTTCTTTTCAACAAGCTGTTCCACCCACAGAGGGATCCACAATCCAAGCCGATTCGAATCCCATCCTTGGTTCTCCACTCTCTCCTCTGGTGGATGGTACGAGCCAATCTAGCTGTGGGAGTTCCTTTTCGGCACCCATCTCCATCGGTAACAGTCACTACTGACGCTTCCCTCTCCGGTTGGGGAGCGATATGTGACGGTCTCCGTATGCAGGGCATATGGAACCGTTGGGAATCCATGGAACACATCAACTTTTTGGAACTCTTAGCAGTTTTCAAGGCCATCCGTTCTTTGAGGATCTTTTCTATCATCGAGTCTTTCAGATAACATCGGACAATACTACAACTGTCTTTTATCTGAACAAACAAGGAGGAACGAAGTCTCCGACTCTGGCCAGGCTTGCGATACAAATTTGGGATTGGTGTATTCCTCGGGATATTACTCTTGTAGCGATACATCTGGCTGGTGTAGACAATGTTCAGGCAGATCTCCTCAGCCGACACATGTTCGTCTCCCACGAATGAGAACTAGACCCTCGGATCCGCAACAAGCTTTTTCATCGCTGGGGGTTCCCAGAAGTGGACTTATTTGCCACCCAACAGAACAGGGTATGCGACCCATTCTTCTCGAGGGCGTGGATCGGACTCGGATCCCTAGGGGACGCCTTCATGATCTCTTGGAGCAACCTACATTTTTATGTTTTCCCGCCGATCCCTCTTATAATGAAGGTTGTGGCGAAGATAGTACGAGAAGGAACTCAGGGATACTAATTACCCCTTGGTGGCCACATCACGCTTGGTTCGCTCCGCTTCTAACAATCTCTCACGGGGAATTCCGTCCTCTTCCATTGCTTCCGTACCTCATAACTCAACAAGGAGGTACGCTTCAACATCCGGACCTGAGGTCCCTGAAATTGACAGCCTGGCGAATCCAATAGTTCCTGCTGTCCCATCAGTGCTGACGGCTCCTTCTGCCGCTTTGAGCATACAAGTTTCTGAATCCTCTGCTCCTAGCACTGCTTCTTCATCGGCTCCGCCGGCGCCCTTGGCTCTGACCACCGCTTTGTTGAATCCGCCAACCTTGGATCCGTCTATCCAGTACATCATAGACTCTGCTTTAAAACCGTCTACACGGAAGTCTTATGCGGCTAAATGGAAATGTTTTTCCACCTTTGCCGAGTCTCACTTGTTCTCTCCAATGGAATCGTCCATACCCCAGATCCTTCAGTTCTTAATGGAACTCCACCGTTCAGGACTGAAACCATCTTCAGTTAAAGTGTATACGGCAGCCATTGCCTATTATCGCGGGCTGGTGGACGGATCCTCCATTTTTTCCCAGCCAGTTGTTAAGAGGTTCCTTAAAGGCCTTCACAACCTTAATCCCATAATATGACCAGTGATGCCTACTTGGAGTCTCTCTGTGGTCCTACAGGCTCTAATGAGAGCTCCCTTTGAGCCATTGGCAATGGTTGATTTATGGCTGGTATCATGGAAGACAGCCTTCCTTGTTGCCATTACCTCAGCTTGGAGGGCCAGTGAGCTCTGTGCACTCCGGATAGACCCTCCATACTTGAACTTTCACAAAGAGAAGGTTGTTCTAAGGTTAGATCCTTCTTTTCTCCCAAAAGTGACTACAGCTTTTCATCTGGGACAAGACATTGTTTTACCGGCTTTTTTCCGTCACCAGCAACGCCCCTTGAGCGGTCACTACATTCTCTCGATGTTTGCCGATGTTTGGCTTTTTATAGGTCTAGGACTGAATCCTTTCAACACACAAATACACTTTTCGTTAAATATTCCACCGCAGATCAGGGCACTCCGATCTCTCCACAGAGACTCTAAATGGATAGTTCATACTATCACCTTATCTTACCAACTTGCCAAAATCGATTTACCTTCAATCCCTCGAAGCTATTCGACTAGAGTCGTTGCTGCCTCTTCTGCTTTTGCATTGGGAGTCTCACTGGATGACGTGTGTCGGGCTGCTACTTGGGAGAACCCTTGCACGTTTGCAAGACACTATCGTCTCAATGTTCGAGCTTGACAGGACTGTTCCTTTGGAAGAGCTGTCCTCTCATTGGTTCTTCACTAGAGACACCTCCCCTCCTCCTTTAATGGTAAGCTTGTTAGTCTACCCATGTGTGTGATGCACAGAGGCCACGACGAAGAAGAGCAGGTTGCTTACCTGTAACTGATGTTCTTCTAGTGGCCATCTGTGCAGTCACACAACCCACCTGCCGGCCCCGCTCGGTGTCGGTGAGTGGATGCTCTGGTCGGTACCGAATTTTTCCTTTTTGCCTGCACCGACCCTTCACATCCAGTTATTCCTCGTTAGCTGTATGGGGGCACACATTCGGTCACAAAGACTGAACAAAATGGCGGGCGCTCTGCTATTTATAGTCCATGGGGGAGGGGAGGGGAGCGTTTTCCTGCCTAAAAAACAGCTTGCAATCTCAGGCCAAAGGCACTGCGCAAGCACAGTACCCCATATGTGTGACTGCACAGATGGCCACTCGAAGAACATCAGTTACAGGTAAGCAACCTGCTCTTTATTTATTTATTAACAGATTTATATGCCGCCCCTTGCCACAAGCCTCGGGGCGGCTCACAACCTCAAAAAACATTAAAAGCCTACACAATATTAAAAACTGGCCCATCTCAAGGTCCGAATTAAAACATACAAATACAATATAAAATCCAAACAACTAATTTAAAATAATTTAACATTTGAAATATTGCTTAAATAAAAAGGTCTTATAAGTACGTGAAAGGCTGTCAGAAAAAGGAAGGTCAAGATCTCTTCTTGCTGATGCCAGAGTGTAGGACACAGAATAATTAATTCAAGCTGTGACATCCCAGATTCAGGCTAGATAGCAGGAAAAGCTTCCTCACTGTTAGAGCAATACAACAGTGGAACCAGCTGCCTAGAGAGGTGTTGGGCTCTCCCACACTAGAGACATTAAAAAAAAAATGGACAGCCATCTGAATGGGATGGTGTAATTCATTGTCCTGCAACAGTAGAGGGTTGGACCTGATGGCCTTCATGTCCCCTTCCAACTCGTACTATTCTATGATTCTAAGTCTTACAGTACTGGGGAAAAAAATTCAATTTCCCAGTCATAAAATGTAGTACCAACTGTTGCTCTCTGTGAGTCCAGTATACAGGGAGATTTCCTCCTATGAGACAAGGAACAGGCCTGTGTAGTATGAAATGCTTTGGACTGTGGCCATGCATCTGTATGAGAGGGCCAGTCCTTTGCTTCATCACAGTGGGAACCAAGATAATCTGCTTTGGAAGGGAAATTACAGTGTACAGGTAAGGTTAGCATTAAGGCAGAGTGAGGCAGCTGCTTCAGACAGCAGAATTTGGCTACATGGAAGGGCAGCAAATTATTGGGGTTTTAAGCCTCTTGGAACAAAATAACTTAGGAAGGGCCATGGCTCCATGGAAGAACACATGCTTTGCATACAAAAAGTCCCAGCATTCATCCCTGGAATATCCAGGAAGGGCTAGAAAAAAACCCTGGAGAGCGCTTGCCACTCAGAGTTGACAATACTGGTCTAGATGGACCAAGGCTCTGTCTTGGTATAGGACAGCTGGCTATGTTCCTAATATGCCTGGATTGTTTATTGTGCAACAGTTACTGGGACTGGGGAGCCATTCAATGGTTTTTCCCAGGCAGAGCAATGTCTTGGGCTATTTGTACACACTGAACTATTCCACCAATTCCCTAGTGCAGATGTCAGACGTAATGATTTCTAAAAATTACTTAAGAAGAAGACTTTTATGTATGGGGAAATATGAAAGCTATGGTATAAGGCATGGGTCCTCAAACTACAGCCTGTGGGCCGGATCCGGCCCACCATGCCCACTTAACTGGCCCGCCTCAAAGGTTTTGCACTCACTGCGTGTGCGCACGTGGCTTGCTCACATGGAGATGGTTAGGATTCACTTGAAGAAATGATCTCACATGCATGCCCAGCAGCGGCTTGCTCGCGGGGAGATCGTTTTGGACTCACTCAGAGAAAATGATCTCTGCTCGAGCAAACGGCTGCATCACCCCACACGCCCCCTGCCCCACCTTGCTGTGTGCCTGCACGCGCCCCAGCCCACCCCTCCCCAGGCCAGCACCACCTTGGCGGCTCACGCCCACCGCAGGCACCTTTCAACTGGCCCCTTGTTGGAAAAGTTGGAGGACCTTTGGTATAAGGCATTGTTTGGGAAGTGCTCCATAGGATTTCTAATGCGGATTTCCAGAGGGCAGCCAGGAAGGACAATGAGACTTGCTGAGATCAGAAAAGCACACAGGTAGAAGAGGACTGCAACAAGGGCTATACCAGGAACACATATGCACAAGTTAAATGAATTTGAACAGCTTTTAGTGCATGCAAAGCAATTATAAAAAACAAAGGAAAGAACTGTCTGATCAACAAAACATCAAGAACAGATGGCTAGAATACACTAAAGAGCTATACACCAAAAGCAGTAAAATGCGGAAGATGAAACCGAGATAGAAATAGAACCAGCCTTTCTTGAGGAAGAGCTAGCATGGGCAATAACTCAGCTGCCAAACAACAAAGCACCAGGCATTGCCAACGTCCCTGCAGAGTTGCTGAATCAAGTACCAATCAGAACCATAGCAGGCTTATGCCAGAAAATCTGAGAAACCAGCACATGGCCAGAGAATGGGAAGCACTTAATCTTCATTCCCATTCCAAAAAAAGGGCGACTCAAAGGACTGTTCTAACTACTGCACAATTGCCCTCATACCTCATGCTAGCAAAATTTTTCTTAAAATTATACAATGCCTAGCATCTGTCATAGAAAGGGAGCCACCTGAAGTCCAAGCAGGCTTCTGAAGAGGCTGGGGCACTCATGGCCATACTGCAAATTTGCACTGGATTATGAAGAAATCTCGAATATCAAAAGAACACTTAACCTGTGCTTTATTGACTACAGGAAAGCCTTTGACTGCATTAATCATGACAAGTTGTGGAAAGCACTAAAAGACCTGGGGGTACCAACACATCTGGTCAGGTTGCTACAGTCACTATATACAAACCAGCGAGCAGCTGTAAGAACACCATATGGGGACACAGATTGGTTCAAGAGAGAAAAGTCCAACAAGGATGTAGTCTCTTCACTTTTCTGTTCAATTTGTATGCTGAAGTAATCATAAGGAAGATGTCAATCTTGAAGAATCAAAAGTAGGGACAAAGAGGAAGAACCATCAGCATATGCTGATGACACAAAATCCTCTCCAAAACTCAGGAAGGTCTAAAGCAATTGATCCAAAGAACCAAAGAAGGGAGTGAAGATCTTGACAAAGGCACAGAATGAAGTCATCAAGATAGCAGTTGATAATGTGGAAACTGAATGTGTAGAGGAATTCACTTTCCTGGGATCACTGATTACTCACAGTGGTGAATGCAGTCCAGAAATAAAGCGACAGATTTCACTAGGTCGTTTGGCAATGACAAGCATGAATCAGGTGTGGAAAACAAGAACATCAGCTTAGCAACCAAGTGCAGATTGGTCCGAGTGGTCATTTTTCCTATCGCAACCTACAGTTGTGAAAGTTGGACAATGAAAACGCTAGACAAGAGGAAAATTGGCTCATTTGAACTATGGTGTTAGTGGAGGCTCCTGCACATTCCTGGACAGAGGGAGTCACGAACAACCAGGTGCTAGGGCAGTGATGGTGAACCTTTTAGAGACCGAGTTCCCAAACTGCAACCCAAAACCCACTTATTTATTGCAAAGTGCCAACACTACAACAGAATCTGAAAACTGAGGTTTTAGTTTAGAAAAAACACCTCACAGCCAGTCTAAGCAAATATATATATCCTTGGCAGTGCACTGAGCAGCCATGCAAAAGCTGGGATGAGTTGTGGCTAATGAGTTGCAGCTTGTGATGTCATCACCTGGCACTGCTACTCCTGAGCATGTGCATGACCCCTATGTGCGTTGATAACCGATGCTCGGCTACTGGGGCGATGCTGGGGCAACTTGGCTTGTGTGCTGACAGAGAGGGTTCTACGAGCCCGCTGTGGCAAGTGTTCCATAGGTTCTCCACCACTGCCCTAACCCTACCCTGGTGCACACCCCTAACCCTAATATAGGACTAAAGTTCCATTGAAAATAATGCAATTTTGAAAAAGCCTCCCTTGAGTAGCTTTTTCTACACTGCTCAACATTTTTGCCCATTCTAAACACATTCCAACCATCAAAATCATGCCAGGACACCTCCTTTTTCTAACCCTAACCCTAGCCTGGTGCATAACCCTAACCCTAATATAGGGCTAAAGTTCCATTGAAAAGAGGGTGATTTTGAAAAAGCCTTCCTTGAGTAGCTTTTTCTGCACTGCTCATCATTTCTGCCCATTCTAAACACATTCCAACCTGTTGTTCATGAAGCCACGACAGGAGCTACTACCGAGGAGGACCTGATCTTGACAGCCAGAGTTCAAGAGACCTCACCACGGCTCGACGTAAACACAATCCAGCCTGTTGCTGACAGCCCCTCTGGTCTACATCCCACTGAACAGACGCCTGGCCCTTTAAGTCAGCCAGACCGCGAGAAGGAGGGGGCTGCCAGGAAAGAGAAAGAACAGGATGCCTCCTCCTCTTCTGAAGCGGAGCTGACAGGACCGGAAGCTGAAGGGATCCTGGGACTTGTGGACTTTAAAACTGCCAAAAACAGGAGGATTCTGAAAGCCTATGAGGTGAAGACAAAAAGAGAACAAGAAAAGAGGGAGGAATGAATGATGGGGGGAGGTATGACGTAAGGGGAGAGGCTATCGCCATTCAGAGGTAAACATCTGTTCATCAAAGACTATCATTAAGAAGTTTGTCAGTAGAACTGTAAATCTTGTAGATAACTAGCAATAAATAGATTTTTATTGCTCTTGCAAGTGTGGTTAATTACGACCAGAGCGACCGGGCCTCCAGCCCCATGACACAACCATCAAAACCATAACAGGACCCCTAGTTTTTCTAACCCTAACCCAGTGATGGTGAACCTTTTAGAGACCGAGTGCCCAAACTGCAACCCAAGACCAACTTATTTATCGCAAAGTGTCAACACTTCAATGAAACCTGAAAACTGAGGTTTTAGTTTAGAAAAAACACCTCATAGCCAGTCCAAGCAATGGCAGTGCACTGACCAGCCATGTGAAATCTCGGACGAGTTGCGGCTAATGAGTCACGGCTCGTGACGTCATCACTTGGCACCGTTCCTCCTTTCTGAGCATGCGCATGGCCCCTATTCAATGCTCGGCTGCTGGGGCGACTTGGTTCGTGTGCCAACAGAGAGGGCTCTGCGTGCCCGCTGTGGCACACATGCCATAGGTTCGCCACCACTGTGCTAGGGCATATTGAACCAGATGTGTCGCTGGTTGGCAAGATAACAAAGCTGAGACTCATGTATTTTGGCCATGATATGAGATCAAGCTTATTAGAAAAAGTTATAATGCTTGGAATGTTCAGCAGCTACAGAAAAGTAGGTCCCCAAAGAGCAAGGTGGTTAGACCCCATCGAAGAGGATGTGGGTCAGAGAGTCAGCTGAAAGAGGTGGCACAAGATTGGAAAGTGGCAAAATTTGTCCCATGGGATTGCCTATAGGTGGACACGACTGAACAGCTGAACAACAACAAAAGGCATTGGTTAATTTTCTCTGATTCCCACTGCAGTTATTGTTTCCATTTCTTATTAAAACAGTAGATTAAATGTTTATCAATAAATTTGATAGACATAAATCAATGAATGTTCACAATATGATGTAAGTATATGCAATTTGATATAATGGAAGTGTCTTTGTAGGTACTTTGTACAGTTCCTTGCAAGTGTAAGTAAACGCTTTACTCTGAATACTCAATACAATACTGAATAAAATGTGCTAGGGCTGCTGGGGGTGAAATCCAGCCTACTGGACAAATTGTTGATTTTCTAGACTCTTCTTTAGCATGTGAGATGCTGAACACCTCTCATATAAGCTGCCTTTCTTCTTACAGAATGTTTTTATGTGGAACCAATGTTACCTTTGGAAAACAAGACATTGGGGAAGAGCGCTTTCAATTTCACCTTGGATTTCCATAGGTAAGCTAAAACACCAGCTGCTTGCAAATGTTCGTGTTGGTCATAGTGAAATAAAATTCTAAACTGTCTTCCAGACTTGTGACTGTGCAGCTCACCTTCAAACTGAAGGCCATAAATCTTCAGACTGTCCGTCATCATGAACTCCCAGATTGCTATGATTTCACTCTGACAGTAAGTAACTGCTTGAATTGGAACAATCCCACTAGTACAAGAATTAGGCTTCTCTTCCCTCCCTTCCCCTCCCCCTCCCCCTTCCCCTTCCTTTCTCTGACAAACTACTTTGAGGTACTGATAGACCCAGGACCACCTCAACATGTCATATCAAGATGGACTGTTTCTGTGTCTTGTTGGCAACTTAAGGAAGGGTGGTAGATGGGCTAATTTATCATGAGCCTAAATCTGTTTCAGGGGTGCTGGTTGCTGATTTCTACTGTAGAGACAAATGGCTGCCTTTTAAAATCAATAATTTAGTCCCCTATGCAAATATTTCTCAAACACTATTAAGGCTCGTGGAACTTTTTTTTTGTGTGGTGATGGATATGGTGCTAGAATAAGGTTAGGGGTAGAAACAGTAAAGAAGCTCTCCTCACAAAAGCTATATTGGTGGCGGCAGCATTCCAATCAGTGCCGGGCAGTGAGCAGTTCTTTTAATTTCCTACAGTACCTATGATGTAATTTACTCCTGGAGATTGTGGGAAACTATAAAATGGTGGATTCCAAATTCAGATGCAGACTGGAGCACTCAGCAGAAGGTTGGAGGGGAGAGTTTAAACAGGCCCCAAGGGCAGGCATCAGTATTGAGTGCCAGGAGGTTCTGACTGGGAGTCTCTGACTAGCCCACAGTCACCCAGTGACCTTCCTGGCGAATCAGAACTGGAACCTAGATCTTCTAAACTCCCCTGCAGCATTCTGACTGGTACAGCACCTTGCTCTGCATGGCTAGATACCTGTTCGTCATCTTAAAAGGAAAAGTGGGCATCACAGGGGCACCATGTCTTATCGACATGGAAGCACTTTCATGCAGCTAATGCCATGAAGCACTCATCACATAGGTCACCTCTATTTTAAAGCTGTGCTTAAAGCTAAATTTTAATCTTTGTATTCATTGCGAGAAGAATATTTTGCAAATTCACTCTGCTTTCATGGTGTGTCAACATTACAGGAGGCCTTATAGCTGTCTGTGAAGAATGTAAATGCTGAAATAAAGTAAAATTTTAATATAAATATTCTCCCTCTCCTTTTTTCCCTCTCTCACTTCCAGATAGTGTTTGATAACAAAGCACATAGTGGAAGAATTAAAATAAGCTTAGATAATGATATTGCCATCAAGGAATGCAAAGACTGGCATGTTTCTGGATCAAGTAAGTAGCTATATCACCTTTCTCACTTTTCCCTATTTGTACAAGATGTAACTACCCATATGGTTAAATCTTTAGCATCAAATTAGAAAGAGCGAAATGCACCAATTGAGGATCTGAGCAGGAGTGGAGGTGGCATTTTAACCCTTTCCTTCCTTGCTGTAGTCATGGCATTGGGAGAAAATGTCCCACTAGTCCCAATGAAGAACTCCCCCCTCCCCTTCAAAGCAAATGCCAGCTTCAAAAGAGTGATTTTCTTAAAAATCACAGGAAAGGAGTTCATTCCACCCTAGCTGATGTAGTTTGCATTTAAATAACAATAAACTTTCAGGTTAGATGCATTTAATGTCATGTCAAATGTACTTGAGACCTCAGAAAGGCACTCAAAGAAATGTAGGACTGGTAGCCAAGCCCTATGCGGAAAGATTGAGAGGATAAGCATGTTCATCTACAAGAAGAGAAGACTGAGGGGTGATATGATAGCACTCCACAAGTTCCTGAAAGGCTGCCACAAAGAGGAAGGAAAAGACCTCTTCCCATTCTTTCCCGAGTGCAGACTTAATGGATTTAAGTTAAAAGAAACCAGATTTAGACTGGTTTCCTCACTGTCAGAGCAGTACAACAGTGCAATCTATTTCCTGGGGAAGCTGTGGGTTCTCCCTTGCTGGAGACGTTCAAAAAGCGTCTGGACAGTCATCCAAATAGGATGGTATAATTAGTGTCCTGCCGTAGCAGGGGACTGGACCCAATGGCCTTCTGGTCCTTCCTGACTCTACTGTTCTATGAGTCTGTGTGCAACTCTTTACACATGTCACTTTGACCTTTCAGGCCTCTGTGAATATGACAGATGAAACTTTGTGCCTGGTCTTAAAAGCTGGGTCACTACCTTTCTTTAAATGATTAGCCTTTCTCCAGAAAAGCTCTGCATGTAAGCATTTTAAGAGCGATGGTAACATCTTGGACAACAGTGTATGAATACATGAATATACCATGTGTTCATATTGTACAGATGTTCTCACAAAAAAAGAATACTGATCCTCACCTAGCAAGCACAAGTATTTTACAGGGTAATAAGAAAGAAATTGTCATCTAGTTAACCATTTAAACATGAAATGGAAATTTAGGATCTATGCAATGAGTAGTAGAATTGGCTTGATTAATATGTTTATAGATCTATTTAATACTATTACTATAACACACTGCATTTATGTCCCACCTTTATTCCTCTTACAAGGAACCAAAGGTGGCTTACAAGGTTCTTCGTCGTGGCCTCTGTGCATCACACGCATGGGTGCTGCGCCTGCGCAGTGCCTCTGGCCAGAGATTGCAAGCTAACGGTTTTTTTAGGCGGGAAAGCTCCGCTCCCCTCCCCCCTAGACCTATATAAGAGCGGAGCGTCCGCCATTTTGTTCAGCCTTTGCGACCGCCGTTCGCTGTGCCTCGTGCCGCTTCGCTCTCGCTCTGACTATCTGTTGGTTAGCTCTTCGAGATTCTCCCAGTTGTTTGCCCTCGTTCCTCGTTGCTGTTCGTATAGTTCTCTTCTTCTTGTTGTTGGTTCTGTCTTGTTCTTTCTTCTTTTTCTATATAAAAAAAAACCAAAAATATATACTTACCCTCTGCACTATCTCCTTTCTCTTCTTTTCTAACGATGGCGCAGCGGGCGGCCTTCCGCAAGTGCGCGGAGTGTGGGTCGAAGATGTCGCCTACCGACCCGCACGAACTATGCCTCCTCTGTCTCGGTGAGGGGCATAGAACAGATAAGTGCGCACATTGCTTGGCGTTTTCCAAGCTAGCCAGGAAAAACCGAGAAAATCGCCTTCGCAGGCTGTTATGGGATCGGGCTCTCATGCAGTCCGACCCCGTGGTGACTGCTGCGAAATCGGCTCCTTCTTCTGTGGCCCAGCAACGGCGTCCTTCGGACGAAGGCGCCTCATCGGTGATGGCTCCTCCCGCTTCTCCTAAGAAAAAGTCGGAGAAATGGAAACATTCTGACTCTTCGAAGTCGAGCAGCCACAAGAAGGCTAAAAAAGATAAGCCCCTAAAGCCTTCTAAGCGCCCGAAGGAATCCGAGCGCCCACGGCACCGAGATTCGGGTTCATCAGCGCCATCGGTACCGGGCCCAACTTCGGTACCGACACCACCCGACGCTGTGCTTCAGGAGGCCATGAGGGTTACCCCGCAAGGGTCCCCTAGACGTGTGATCGACCGTCCTCCAGATCCACTTCCTACCCTTTCGAGGGATTCTATCTCGGACGGAGAGATACGGGACTCCCCTCCACAGGCGAGATCCCCTACACCGATGCCTTCTGCTGCAGTGGATGTCGTGTTATCTCCACCTCGAGGCCGTCGGAGCTGGTCTGCTGAGAGACCGATAGACAGCTGGTACCGACAACTGTATCAGCATTGGCCCGATCCTTATTCCGTGGGGTACTACCCAGCCCCTCGGGGTCGCTCTTCACCTCCTCGGGACCGTTCTCGTCCCAGGGACCCGAGACGGGACTCACCGGTACCGTCCAGGCACGACAGCAGCCGCTCTCAGTCACCACCTGAATCCTCATCATCGGCCCAACCATACTACATGGCCGATTCCGATGATTCTGAGATCGACTCGACCTCTCCCGAGGCCGTCATTACCACTCAGGACCCAGCCTCGCCGGATGAGTCTCATGGCTCATTCGCGGACCTGATGGGTCGGCTGGTTCAGGCCCTGGAAATCGACGCTGTCCAACATCCGGGCCCGTCGTCGGACAGGATTTACGATGTTGTTCGGGGAGAACAGTCTACATCTATCGTTCTCCCCCTCATAACAACTCTCAAGCAGGCTATGACCCAACCTTGGGACCTGGCCTCCCATCCCCAACCTACATTGAGGAGGTATGAGACGATGTATCGGGTTCGAGAGGAGGACATCCCCTTCCTCCTCAAACACCCGAAGCCGAACTCGATCG
Source organism: Varanus salvator macromaculatus (assembly GCA_023646645.1). Lineage (NCBI taxonomy): Eukaryota > Metazoa > Chordata > Lepidosauria > Squamata > Varanidae > Varanus > Varanus salvator. Next base: position 14,721,445 of record JAIXND010000659.1, read on the forward strand.
TCGTCGAATCCTCCCAGGGTAGGGAGGCCAGAGGCCACACCGCGCCGCGAGACAAAGAGGGGAGGAAAATTGACTCTCTCGCCCGCAGAGTCTACGTGGCGGCAGGACTGGGGCTCCGCATCTCTAACTACGAGGCGACGTTGGCGCGCTATCAGTACTTTCCAATGCAGCGCCTCCACAACGTCGCCTCGACCCTACTGGATCACCAGGGAGATGTGGCCAAGGTTCTGCTAAAGGAAGCCATGCAAGTGGCCATTCAACAGTTGTCCACAGCACGCCATCACATGGACACAAATTCGAGGGCCCTCGTCGGTGCCGTGTCCCTTCGGAGGCACGCTTGGCTTCGGAACTGCCACTTCCCTGACGAAACCAAGCGTCGCATCGAGGACATGCCCTTCGATGGGTCCGGGCTGTTCCATTCCAGGACTGACCATAAATTGAAGAAGCTGCATGAGTCCCGTATGACAGCGCGCCGGATGGAGCTGCCACCCCAGACCCGGCGTAAGTGGCAGTGGAACCGCCCTACTTATAGACAGCCTTTCCAGGCTAGGCAGCAGCCCCAGCAGAGGCAACAACTGCAACAGCGTCGCCGTCAGCAGCCTCAACAACGGTACCAGCAAGCCCGGCGCTGATTCGATATGGATAGGCGCCAACGCTGACGGGACGGGCGAACCTCTCCGCTTTCCTCTCCAACTCCCACCCCCCTCTCAGGTGAGGGTCGGCTGCGAAGCCGGCTCCCCATTTGGGAGTCCATTACATCTGACAAGTGGGTGTTGTCCATCATTCAGCATGGCTATAGGATTGAATTCGATACCGTCCCTCCATCGAGCCCGATAAAGTTTACATCATGTTCGCCGGTTTTGCTCGACGAGATACAACAACTTTTATCTAAAGGGGCTATTCGTCAATTATCCCCTCTGGACGGACTTCATGGATTCTATTCTAGGTATTTTACAGTCCCGAAACGGGACGGTGGTCTCCGGCCAATTCTGGACTTGCGTCCTCTAAACCGTTTTATTCCAACCAAGAAGTTCCGGATGACCACTCTTCAAAATATCCTGCCATTGCTGCGGAAAGAGGACTGGTTCGCCTCCATTGATCTGAAGGATGCGTACTTTCACGTCTCAATCCATCCTGGCTATAGACGCTTCCTTCGCTTCGCTGTTGAATCCGACCTATATGAATTCATGGTGTTGCCCTTTGGACTAGCTACGGCACCACGGGTGTTTACTAAGTGCATGGCCCCGGTATGTGCCTACCTCTGCCTCCAGGGCGTCCAGATCTACCCATACCTGGATGATTGGCTCCTGGTTTCCCAGTCTAGAGACGATCTTCTTCGTTCTATCAATTTGACGTGCTCCCTGTTGGACAACTTGGGCCTTCGTATTAATACGGAAAAATCATTTCTTGTTCCAACACAGATACTTACCTTCATCGGAGCTCGTCTGGATTCGACGCTGGAAAGAGCCTTCCTCCCCCGCGACAGACAAGAAACGATGATTCCACATATTCTTCGGATTCGTCGCGACGGTACGGTACTGGCACGTGCTCTCCAAACCCTGCTTGGTCACATGTCAGCGTCGGTCGCTGTGGTGCCTTATGCCAGGCTTCGCCTACGGCCACTACAACTACTGTTCATCAAGTCCTTCAATCCGCAGTGTGATCCACAGTCGAAGCCGATTCGAATCCCATCCTCGGTTCTCCAGTCACTCCTTTGGTGGACCTCCACGGCGAACCTGTCTGTGGGAATGCCCTTTCGGCAACCACCTCCATCGGTGACGGTTACGACCGACGCCCGCTTGGGCTGGGGAGCGATTTGCAACGGCATTCGAACTCAGGGCATTTGGAACCGTTCCGAATCCAAGGAGCACATCAATTTTCTGGAGCTCTTGGCAGTGTTCAAAGCAATCCGTTCCTTCGAGGATGTGCTTCGCCATTGTGTTGTTCAGATAACGTCGGACAATATGACAACGGTGTTTTATCTGAACAAGCAAGGGGGAACCAAGTCTCCAGCTTTGGTCAGACTTTCACTTTGGATTTGGGATTGGTGCATCCCGAAGGGAATCGCCCTGATAGCAGTTCATCTAGCGGGCGTGGACAATACCCAGGCGGATTTTCTCAGCCGCCACATGCTTCTCTCCCACGAATGGGAATTACACCCTCGGATATACAGCCAGCTTTTTCGTCTTTGGGGAACTCCGGACGTGGACTTGTTCGCTACCCAGCACAACAGGGTATGCGACCTTTTTTGCTCGAGGGCAGGGATCGGCATCGGATCCCTAGGGGACGCCTTCATGATCTCTTGGAACCGTCTCCACGTCTATGCCTTCCCACCGATTCCACTGATAACGAAAGTGGTAGCGAAGATGACCTGCGACACTCCACTGGGAATCCTAATCACCCCTTGGTGGCCACGCCAGCCTTGGTTCGCCACGCTTCTCTGTCTCCCACGGAGAATTTCGTCGCCTTCCGCTGCTTCCGGATCTCATAACTCAGCAGGAGGGAACAGTACGCCATCCAGACCTGCTCACGTTGAACCTGACGGCCTGGCGGATTCGATAGCTCCTGTGCCCTTATCGGTACCGTCAGCACCTTTGTCTTTGCCGACCTCGACTACCTCTTCAACATCGGTCCGTAATTTGTCGAATCCGACAGGCTTGGATCCGTCCATCCAGTTTATCCTGGATTCATCATTGAAGCCTTCTACAAGAAGGTCTTACTCAGCCAAATGGCATCGTTTTTCCATCTTCGCCGATTCTCACTCTTTCTCTCCACTGGAATCGTCTGCACCTCAGATTCTTCAATTTCTGCTAGAACTTCATCGCTCTGGGCTTAAGCCATCTTCGATTAAGGTTTACACCGCTGCGATTTCCCACCATCGAGGGATGATTGAGGGACTTCCGGTATTCTCTCAACCGCTCGTTAAGGGATTTCTTAAAGGACTTCATAATATCACTCCTGTCATAAGACCTCTGATGCCGACCTGGAGTCTTTCGGTAGTTCTTCAGGCCTTGACTAGAGCCCCGTTTGAACCTTTGGCTACAATCGACCTCAGGCTGGTGTCTTGGAAGACTGCATTTCTGGTGGCCGTCACTTCAGCGAGGAGAGCCAGTGAGCTCTGTGCGCTCCGTATCGATCTACCATACCTGAACTTTCACAAGGAGAAAGTTGTCTTGCGACTTGACCCTTCCTTTCTACCGAAAGTTTCAACTTCTTTCCATTTGGGACAAGACATTGTTCTGCCAGCCTTTTTTCCGTCGCCTACAACCCCTCTTGAGCGATCACTGCATTCTCTCGATGTTCGGCGTTCCCTGGCCTTCTATCGATCCAGAACAGAATCCATTCGGCATACGAACAGACTTTTTGTTAAATATTCCACAGTGAATCAGGGAACCCCTGTTTCTTCACAGCGTTTAGCGAAATGGATAGTAAATACCATCACTTTGTCATATCAACTCGCCAAACTCGATTTGCCTGTGGCTCCTCGAAGCCACTCGACCCGGGCAGTTGCTGCTTCTTCTGCATTCGCATCAGGTGTGTCCCTCGAGGATGTCTGTAAGGCTGCTACGTGGGCGACTCCTTGCACCTTTGCAAGACATTACCGCCTTGATGTTCGAGCCAGACGAGACTGCTCCTTTGGAAGAGCTGTTCTTTCATCGGTCTTGCAGTAAGGACACCTTTCCCACCTCCTTTCTGGTAAGCTTGGCATTCTACCCATGTGTGTGATGCACAGAGGCCACGACGAAGAAAGGTAGGTTGCTCACCTGTAACCGATGTTCTTTGAGTGGCCATCTGTGCAGTCACACAACCCGCCCGCCGGCCCCACTTGGTGTCGGTAGGTGGAGCTTGTCGGTACCGTTGTATATTTTTTGTTGTCGGTACCGACCTTTTTTTCATCTGTTCACTAGGTTAACTTCTTGGCAGGGAACGTACATTCGGTCGCAATAGACTGAACAAAATGGCGGACGCTCCGCTCTTATATAGGTCTAGGGGGGAGGGGAGCGGAGCTTTCCCGCCTAAAAAAACCGTTAGCTTGCAATCTCCGGCCAGAGGCACTGCGCAGGCGCAGCACCCATGTGTGTGACTGCACAGATGGCCACTCGAAGAACATCGGTTACAGGTGAGCAACCTACCTTTCTCCTCTTCATTTTATTCTCACAACAGCCACCATGTGAGGTAGGTTGGGCTGGGAGTCTGTGATTGGTCCAATTTATGGCTGAGCGGGGATTAGAATCTAGATTTATTGAGACCTAGTCCAACACTAACCAACACTAACCCAGTATACAACACTTGGTCCCATGGAATCTAAGCTTCATTGTGCCAAGATTTTATTCCATTCAACTGCTTTGTATTTCACAAATAAAAGTAAGCCTATAACTACATATTTAAGGACAGGAATGGGTGTGGAATCTAAGAGGGAATCAAGATTACCAGAATGTATATAAACATAAACCAAATGGCCAAATGTTGGCCATTTTTTGTCTTCCAGTTCAAAAGAATACCCACTACATGATGATCTTTGATGCCTTTGTCATATTGACTTGTTTAGCATCACTGATTCTCTGCACAAGATCTGTAATTAAAGGAATTCGTCTACAGAGGGTGAGTTTAAGTTTGTTATTGTTTCCTAAAAAGTACCACTAAAACTTCTTAATGGCAATTTGTCTTTTCTCTCCTACCTCCTCAGGAATTTGTGTCCTTTTTCCAGAATCATTATAAGAAAGAGGTATCTTTCACTGATCTGATGGAATTTGTCAATGGATGGTATATTATGATCATAGTTAGTGATGTGTTAACCATAATTGGTTCTACACTAAAAATGGAAATACAGGCCAAGGTAAGATGCTTGTATGCTAGATAGAAAACAAAAACATGTACTTACATGCAGCCTCTTCCTTTGCTCTGAAACTCCTCCTAATTGAACTGGTATTTAATTTGGCAATTTAGGTTAAGCATTTAAAAGCTCATTCCTCACAAGACCCTGAATGCTCTCATTTTAATATCCTACCATGTGGAGTCCGTATTTTCAGGAAGAAGCTCAGCTAGGGATACTGCTGTTGTATGACAGCAAATTTCCCCTCACATTCATGTCATGCAGGGAAAAGGAGTAGAAAAGGCAGTGCTTTCATGGAACGCTATTTGGCAATATCAAATGCTGGTTCAGGAGGCATAAAAGCCCCTTATCCCTTAGATTAGGGTCCTTGTTTGTTTAATATTCCTCCTTGTTTGTTTAATATTCCTCCTTTCAACAAACTCAAGGCAAATTGCATAATTCTTTCCTTTCAATCTTACCCCAGAACAACAACCCCATGAGTTAGGTTGGACTGAGAGTCTGTGACTGGCCCAAAGTCACCCAGTTGGCTCCATGGCTGAGTGGAGACTAGAACCCAGATCTTTTGAGTCCTAGTCCCATGCTGTTAACCACTGCATCACACTGACTGTTCAGCAAGGCTGTAGAACATTCAGCCTTGGAGCTGAATTCTACTGTAGATGAGGCTTGGAGGCCATATTCTAGTGGTGGGGGTAAGGCAAAAGCGATTGGGAGCAGAAACGCAAGCATATTTCAGCTTAAAGTGCTTTACTGTCAGTAATTAAGTATTAGGAGGGGCCATCAACCCTTTAAATTGCAATAACAACTGCATGGAAGCCAGAATAGCTACCAAACAATACAGGAAAAGGAGACAGAATGGGCTGTGGCTTTTTGCATGTTCCCTGTTCCCAAAAGAGCAACATTTGCCCCCAGGCCTGAGCTTCTAATCCTCTGTAAAGACATTTCTGAGTAACTATTTACATCCTGAAAATACTACTTTTGGGCTCATCCCTGAAGTAAATAGAGATTTTATCTAGACTAGCTTCCAAGAAGTGTAGGCTACGTATCTATCAAACATGATCTTTGATTGGAACTAAAGTTTGGCAAGGTTTTCCAAAAACATTTTTGTGGCAGGATTTGCCCCAAATCCATTTTACTTTCACTGCTGCCACAAGCATAATCTGATTTCTGTACAATTCACCTTTCTTTGTACCACAGTGATAATGCTCTGGCTTTGGGAAGGAGCACATATAGAAAAGGAGCAAATTATTTTTCTAATTCTGTTTTTATCTTCTCTATTCCATGCAGAGTTTAACGAGCTATGATGTTTGCAGTATCCTCTTAGGAACATCCACCATGCTCGTCTGGCTTGGAGTCATTCGCTACTTGGGCTTCTTTCAAAAGTACAATGTAAGGCTTTTCTGGGGTCTCCAGGGTGTTGGTATTCTTTGTGTTTTACTGTTGCAATCTAGTTGTAATTAATATGTGGATGAAATCTAATCTGCAACTTGGGGTTTGGGCTTTTTTTCTTGCAGCTACTTATTTTGACACTACGTGCAGCATTGCCCAATGTCATTCGGTTTTGCTGTTGTGCTGCTATGATTTATCTGGGTTACTGTTTCTGTGGCTGGATTGTGCTGGGCCCTTATCATGTCAAGGTACTGTAATCTACATTGTAGTTGCTGTTCATTTATTCATCTGTTTTAAGGCTTGTGTCTAAATTCTCTGTGTTCTTTCTGCAAATGTTAAATCTTCCCATAAAAATGTACAGGAGATGTGTGTGTTGCTGACACACCTGTAGAGGCTGTTCTATCTCCTTAGTTATAAACTGAATTCTGTGCAATTTAGCACAAATATTTGGTTGGATTCAAAGTAGACCATTGAACTCAATGTGACTTAAGTTGTTCATGATCAGTTTAAATCCCATTGAAATAAACTTTACTTTTAGTCCTCTCCATGACTAAACTATTGACCCAAACTATTATCTCAATATCTATCAAATGTTACCTCTGATTAGAATGCTTGTTTGCCTGTCCATGAATATGCAGGTTACTGTACATGCAAACAATCCCAAAATAAGTTTCTGTCCAAATGCACTAGTATTCAAATTTCTATTAAGTGTGACAGTGTCTCCAAATGAAATATGCAATGTTTATTGCAGCTTATCTTGCAAGTACACTGTAAACTTCTAGAATGTTCTATATTTAATGATCAATTTTTGTCTTGTTTTTGGCTTCTTCTCTCCAAGTTTCGCTCCTTGAACATGGTTTCTGAGTGTCTCTTCTCTTTGATCAATGGAGATGACATGTTTGCCACGTTTGCTAAAATGCAGCAGAAAAGCTATTTGGTTTGGCTATTCAGTCGCATCTACCTCTACTCTTTCATTAGCCTGTTTATTTACATGGTTCTGAGTCTCTTCATTGCCCTTATTACAGATACATATGAAACAGTTAAGGTAGGTATAGGCCATTATTTTAGAGAACCAAAGCTTAAAATGTATACCTTACATCCAGTTGTAAGTTTCAAGGACTTCTGAAAAAAGCATTTTGCGGATCATTGTGTGGTGGCACCCCAGGAACAGTAGCAAAATGGAGGAGCACTGGGGAGACAAGGGCTACCCACAAAATCCCAGGGATTTTGCAAAGAGGGATTTAATAGCCATGGTGGGTTTGTGTATCATGTGAATGCAGTCACTCTGTGCATTAGCAGTTCTAATCCAGCCTGTGTTTGGAGTTTGGGGAAGTGATGATGGGAATAATGGGCAAAGATTTTTTTCTGCATACCTTGTGGGTCTTCAATATACATCAACCTGCTCTGATGCTCTTCCTTGGATGTGCTTTTCGATCCGTGGATCTATCTACAACCTCTCTTTTGAATATAAGGGAAGAGATAAGCTGATCGACAGTTGTTAAAATGACAGTACTGCATGAATTTGTCTACAGTAATTTAAGTTGAAGCATATTTATGCTAAATCACAACACTTTTTAGCATTACCAGCAAGAAGGTTTTCCAGAAACTGAACTTCGCGCATTCATAGCACAATGCAAAGATCTACCAAACTCTGGAAGGTACAGATTAGAAGATGAGGGGCCAATATCACTCTTCTGCTGCTGCAAAAGGTTAGTGACAAGGGACGTATTGGCTGACAGCTGCATATTGTGTTCCTGAAAATGTAATTAACCACTTGTGTGCACTGCCCCATTCAGACGCTACACAGCTGAAGCCGGCTGCTGGTTCTCAGTTCTGTGACAGCGTCTTTGATCTCCTGAGTTTGATGTCTCCTAGGAGACAATGCTGAAGTGATACTTTATGGGAATCCAAGACCAGTGAAAGCTGGTCTGTTTTGTTGAATGGTGCGAGTATTTACAGCTCTGATGTAAGAGAGAAAGTTTGCCAATTAGAAATGTATTCAGAAGCTGCTTTCACCTACTTAAGAATTTTAGGTTTAGTTAAAGATTTTAGCCATTTAGTTGAAGTATGGCAAAAAGAGGCTTATCCACACATGCACATCTGGAAATGAAGTCAAGCCCTAGTGAGTGCCTCCAGGGGGCACTGCTTGTCTGTTCATAAACCATGGTTACCTTAGAATGTGAAAAATATAGTGTACTTTTGGTCACTCCAAATGACAGTTGATTTGGAGATGCACATCATCAATTCCTGAAGCTGTAATCCTGTGCAACTTTGGAGAGAGAAATAAACTATGCTGTCTGGGGCATGCTCAGCATTATAGACTTTTTCCTGACTAAACATGCAGAGGATCTTGCTCTTAAGCCATTTAACACAGAGAGATTGGCCTGGGAGCAGCTGATGAAAACTGTTTGGACAAAAATGAAGATTGGGCTGCATATAATTCCAAAACATTTGGAAGGAGACAGTCTTCTGTTTTGTCAATGTATGATTTTTGGTGGCATACATATTCCTTATGCAAGCTGCTCATGTAGCTTTGTGCTGAATGAAAACATTTGGAACCAGGAACTAATTTCAGCCCTAACTAATTTTGCTTGTTCACCAAGTATCGGTTCCAGGTACTACTTCAGTACATTTGCAAAATTTGACATTTACCCACCCTCTTCTCTATGCTATGTTTATTAGGGAAAAGTGTAAAAAGAAAGGTACTGAATCATATGCACACACAGGCTTGCAAATAAAATCATCAAACTGTCTCTGTTTATGGTGCATTTGTCCTTTTAGTTGCCCATGTTTGCACAGAAGACCTATTTGCTGTTTTTCAGCTCACATTTTTTCTAAACTTTGCAGATAGATCTTTTCCAATTTGTGTCCATTTATTCTCCTTAGATCAGAAGTAGACAACTCACTGTCCTCCAGCTGTTTCAGACTACATTTTCCATCAGCCCTGGCCAACATGGGGGTTATAGGGTTATGGAGGGTACCAGGATGTGTACCCCTGCTCTAGATCCCCCACTGCCCAGCCCTACAAGCACACTGGATGAAATAAAAAATATAGCATACAATACACTGAAATACCTTTTAAAATACATATTTTTAAAACATGTAATCTGTTACGTAAACTATTAAACATGGGGCTCCTAAGCAATCTAGCAGTGTGGGCACAGCCTACCAAAGAGCTGATCATGGGTTATGCACTGAATTGTAAGAGGCATGCACCCAGCAAGCAGTATGTTCATTTGTGCATAACGACCCATTGGTTTTTGAACTGCTGGGTGGTGGTTGTGTGTGAATAGGGCCATAGTTGGCTCCTTTTTTCAGTATCCTGTTTTGCTGTTCAGCAGCTTTATTTGGGCGGGGGGGTTTGTGTGTGTGTTACATATTTGTCAAAAGCTGTAAATAATCTGCAGATATATTTGCCTCATTTGCATAAACCTGGTGCTGTAAAAAATCTCCCAACACATCCCAGAAGGAATATATGCAATCCATTACACAAGACACAATACTCATGCACAGCTGGAACAAAACAGGCAAGAATGCTGAACACTGCAATCAAGGGGTTCTTGTAAGGGGCCACAGCAACATTTTGGTGAGAAATAAAAATGCGAGTCAGACAAAACAGGAATTGCTCACGTCTATAATCAAGGAAGTTATAATATATGCAGTTCAATCACAATGGAGCAAGTGTACTGGGAAACAAATCTTGGATTCAGTGAAATCTTACCTCTGCATAATTACTATTAGGATTGCAGTTTCAGTTCATTCTGTTTTATAAAGTAAGCAATCTTGGCTTCTCCCCTCCTTAGACTGATGGGGTGAGTGTGCTTTAGGGAAATCTGAACCAGTCCAGCTCCAGATTGTCTCCAGATGGCCCATCCCCTGCACCTTGCCCCTCCGCCCCAGCCCCCCCCCCCCCGCTCACCAGTTTGGTGGTTTTCTGGTTTTCCCCATTCTAAAAGGCTGAAATACCTATACCAAGGGCACTTACTGGAACGATGAGCTTCTGTACTAATGGAATTTTTGCCCCCGCCCCTTCTACTGTTGACTCCTCTAACCACTGAAAATTGGTCTTTGAAGCTTCTCTGAAATCAAATCAGATTGTTGTGTTGTAGTTGTTAACTTCTGCTGCAATATTTATATCATAACTTTCCCGCTGTGAGGAATCCAAGGTGGCTTACATGATCCTCCTCTTCCTCTCCATTTTGTTCTCATGACAACTCTGTGAGGTAGGTTAGGATGAAGGTCACTGACTGGCCTGAAGTCACCCCATGAGCTCCATGGTCAAGTAGGACTAGCACTCAGACCTCCTGTGTCCCAAAGCACCACTCCAACCGATATACTGCATTGGCTCTCAAGAAAGATGTTTGACACCCCTGCTTCAGACAGATAACATACCCAACTTTTTTCCTTCTTCTAGGTCTGAATGAAAATAGTGGCATGAATTCTTGAATTTAGCTGGAGATTCTTGAACTACACACTCAGCACAGATCCCTACAGAAGATGCCCTCACTACATGAAGCACAATGCTCTGAGTAAAGCTCTTGCAGCATCCATCAACTTTAACCCTGGTTTATAAGCAGAGTTCTGGTGATCTTGCAATTGCTGTGGAAATGAAATCAGTCTGTGCTGGTGGCATTATTGGGCAATAGCCTATAACTGTCATAGTCCTACTGGCAAACCATGAAGATGACTGTTTACTTAATGGGCACATTATCTCTCTGAAAATGGCTTTGCTTCCTCTTCTTGCTCTGTACAAGTTCCCATGCACCTGTAAAGACAGTGTTCCAGTTTGATGTTGTGATGAGTCAGGGCCAAATGAAGAGTTCAAACAGCTTCAGAACTTAGAAATACCATAATCAGCTACCAACACTCTGGTATTTAAACTGGTATCTATAGTTACTTCTTTGAAACATAAAGGGATTCCATATTTAGAGGTAGTTTAAAGTGTAGTCAGGCCACTTGAGTAGAAAGAACCCAAGAAAAGACATTTAATTCAAAAGGTCTAAAAATTGTTTGAATTTTTTCTGTGATACCAAAGTAAAGAGGAATTGGAAATCAAAAGAACAACAATTCAAGTTTCCTACACACTTGTTCTGTGGCATTGTCTGGCCCAGTGAGTCATGATGTTATTTTCAGAAAATAGCTATTTAACCCTTTGTAAAGAGGGTGTCAAGCACATGTCTCTGACAACGGAACAGGTAATCAAAGTACCCTATGGAAACTTCACTCCTGGGTATTGTCTACTGTAGACAATTATATCTCCATTACAGAAAAGCTTTCAATTTCATTTTTTTAGTGGGACTGAGAACTACTTTAATCATTGGTTGAATTGAGCTGAACCAGTGAGAGTGAGAATTGGCAACCTGGGCCAAATTTAAACTCTCAGTCGGAAAAGATCATGCAAATGTAGATGTTATCCTTTGTGCTGATACAAATCTCCCCAGTCAATGACCAGAAATATATTTTAAACACTGGAATGAATGAGCATAACTTAGCAAGAATATTAGTCATAAATTGTCTTAAGCTTGCACTGATTTACATTTGTTTTATTGATTAAATGTGATAATGAGGAAGAAAGGAAATCTTGTAAGAGGGCTTGTTACGGAATTTCACACTCACATGTCCAGGCAAAGCAGCAGCTGGAAAATGGGACTTTTCGGGCTTTAGAACAGCCATACTTGTGGAATGCTAGGAGCTGTAGCGTTACATATCTGGAGGATACCATGTTGGGGAAGGCTGCTTTAGGAACATGGACTTTGATCAAATTGAAGTCCAGCATGCTAGGAATGGTAGGGCATTTCTCCTTCTAAACATGCACAGAATTGTGCTTTTAGTTGATCAAACTTTATAGAAATATAGCCAATTCCCTACCCAGGTGTTCATGTTATCCTAGCATGGTTCAAGCAAAGCCTAAGTAACTGGCATTATTTGGTATTCCTCTAATGCCTCTCTTGCTGAAAGAGACTGAGATATCTGTCAGTGTTACATCTACTACCTCAAAGATTAATGAGGTGGGAAGATATGTGTACACTAATAAATGGAAGGCCTAATACATCATTGCAAATCTAGCATAGTGTTCAGATCAGTGTACTTCTCAAGACCTTTTATTAAACAAACAAACAAACTGCAATAGCAGAGAACACACAGAACTACTCACAGAGTTTTTCATCTACAACTTATGTTAGAACTACTAAGAGTGGACTTTTCTGGCCTTGCTGTACTGTATTTACTTGGAAGTGTGAAACAGGAAATCTATTTTTAGACTTCTGAAAGTTTGAGGTATAAAACCAACAATCATGACAGTACTGAATAAGCAGCAAAATTTTTTATGTGCTGTGTACAAATTTTGGAAAACATGCTGTTTGTTCACATTTTTGTAGAGAGATACTATAGTAAAGATTGCATTATATTGTATTGAACTTTCAAATTAATATTGACATTAAGAATAAAGTTTTGTTACCCAGTATTTTTTCATTACTACTCACGGTTTTGGAAAGGATTTCATATTGTGGTGTGACTGAAATGGGTTTGGAGAGAACAGTATAATAAGTATAATAATAAGAAAACAGAATAAGTCATGCCAAACCAACCTAATCTCATTCCTTGACTGGTTACCACCCAAATGGACAGAGGAACACCCAGGTTTAAAAAGGATGCTGAAAATCTGGAGAGGGTTAAGAGGCCAACAAAGATGATCAGTGTACTTCTGACTTAGACTTACAGGAGCTAGAAAATTAAGCCTTATGATTAGAGGCTGAAAGAACTGAGCCTGTTCAGCATTGAGAAAACTACAAGCTGACACAATAGCACTCTACAGGTACCTCAAAAGTTGTCACAAAGACCTCTTATTCATCCCAGATTGTAGGACATGGAACAATGAACTTAAACTATGATGCACCAGGTGTAGGCTAGACCCAAGAAATTTCTAGTTGTAAGAGCAATACAACAGTGGTACCAGTTGCCAAGAGAGGGTGCATGTTCTCATACCTGAGTAGGATGGTGTACCTGGTGTGCTGTGCCAGCAGGGGGTTGGACCCGATGGCCGCCTTGGCCCCTTCAAGCCAACTATTCTATGATGATTCTATGAAATATAAATTGTAGTTTTGAATGTGGCTGTGAAGAATATATAGCTCTACCTTACAACAAAATCTTTTATGCATGGAATCAAGATTACATTCTACCAGTGATGTGTTCAAGTCCTTTACTCCAAGTCTTGAGTCAACTCTCAAGTCTTTACTTTCATGTGCAAGACTCAAGTATTGCAAAAAAAATTTCAAGTCAAGTCTCAAGTCTCTTTTCAAGTCTCAAGATCCTCCTTTAACAGAAAAAAAGGAGGTGGTCTTAAGGTGTGTGTGTAAGGGTGGGAGAGTTGTAACCCCTCCCCCCACTGATGTTCCCTTCTGCACTTCTCTCAGTGATGCATTGAAGTCTTCAGCCATAATTTATTTAAACAAAGCTGTGCTTTTTTAATTTAAATTTTATTAAAATTTTTAAACTAAAACTAAAAACACAACAATCGTCGCACACACCGGATTTTCTGGATCAGCCCTCTACCACATATCTTTTTAAACATTTTATGATCCTACTAGAATCCATTTATAATAATTTAAAAGCATCATTAGATCAAAACCAAGTCCTGTTCCTCCAGCCAGTAAAATAATAATAATAAATAATAATAATCCAATTTGAATAGAAGTCACTATCTTCCTCTTCCCCCATGAAATCACGTTCATCATTTCCTACAAAGTCCTGTTTCTCTTAGACAGTGTCAAGGGGAAGCATCTCCAGATTAAATAAAATTACAATATTTCCTTTCTTCTTCAATGGTGAATTTGACTTAAACATTTCTGGACAATTCAAAATATTTTTAATTTTCTATTAGCAAATAACTTCCTCACTACCACAGTTACATATAAACATCAAAAATATCCATCTAGCATCTATACAATTTTCTTACCTACTCTACTTGATAATGAGCAATACCTATAATATCTTTTTGAACATTTTTTTCATTACTAATACTTCATCTCACATACCATTTAATCAAATATAGCTAATTCCATATAAAAGCCCAGCTGTTTACAGTCTTTAACATATATCATCAGCAACAATAGTTTATTAAGAATACAATCAGAGACCTCAATTTAACAATATCTTTTACACAGGATTTCATTAAGCTAAATTGCTATTATTTCATCAGCAATAATAGCTTAGCCTTTCTACATCATGTGTGAGCATATCAAGCTATATGAATCACCCTTTTATCTGTTTACTTTTTAGAGTAGAAAGAAAGAAATTTCCTTTATCTTCCCTTTACACCCCTACCATGTTTATTTTTTCTTCTTTACTCCCCTAGCAGACCATTCTATTTTCCTTCCATTAGACCACCTTAATGTCTGTGATGGAGTCTTCAGTTGCAGCCACATGAACATAACTTCTTTCAGATGATCAACTAATTTGCCCTTCTCTAAGATGAGACGCAGATCAGTTAAACTTATTTTCTTTCCAATTTCAACTTTTCCTTCTGTCTGTAGTGAACTCTTCATCTGCAGCCACATAAACATAACCTCTTTCAAATGGTCAACTAAATCACCCTTCTCTGAGATAAGACACCGATCCCATGGAAACTTGCTTCGTAATGACTGCAATAAATCATGTGTCTTGATTTGTGGCCAAGCTGTCTTCTCCTCCAGCGTATCAGAAAAAACAGTTGCACTTTCTTTCTTTCCAGTTTCGGATTTTCCTTCTACTTGTTGGATATTTTGCATATTCTGTCCAGATGCAGGTTGTTTATATAGAGTGCAATTGATAGCAACACTTATTTTGTCAAATCCACTTTTCTGTTCAGTTAAAAGACAGTCAAGTCGCTCTAAAACAGTTTTTTGACGCCTTATTATCGCCTGCTGGGATAACTGAACAGCTATTAAAGATTGTATTGTCAGAAATGATTGTTCCAATTCTTCCATGATAGCAGTAAAATAGACTTGGCAGGTGTCCAAGGGTCCCCGGAACAAAGAGAAAGATGGCCGCTACTTCTTGGCAGCAGTCCAACATAGTCCAATTAAAGAAAAAGATCCTCTATTACTCAATTCCACATCACAATTATGCGCCCTTGGAGAGATTAAAGAAGAAAAATCTATTCCTTACTTAAAAACAGTTCTGTCTTCCTCTCCGTTATGCAATTCGCCGCTTTTTAACTCTGGGGGGTGGGGGTGGGGAGAGGTTTCATTCCCCTTCCATCCGACGGGCTTTTTAACTAACAAGAAATACAGCTTATTCCACGGGTATCATTGCAGAAAAAGCAAAAACAAAAATACTTTCCAGTAGATCCGGTGTGTTCACAAAAGCTAAAACAAAAGCTAAAAAAAAAGCATGTCGAGAACTTACGGAGAGCAGCACTCTCTCCTGTTTTGTCCGGCTGAAAAAGCTTGATTTCCTCCCACTAAATGTGGAGTTGCCATTCCACACCTCGTGGGGGATTCACCAAGCAATCTATCTAGCTCCTACAGAGCTTAGATTGGGCCCCACGGCCCGTGACTGGGCATTTACCAGTGTGATAACGGAGGATCGTTAATCACGTCTGTATCATTCTGACGCCATACTTCATTCTTTCTGAAATATTTCTGAGTTGCTCTGTTAACTTACAATAAACTGTAAGAATAAAAAATGCTACAGTTCCACACAAAACCAAACCTAAAACAAAACATAGAAAATATTGGGTATTATTTGCAGGCCTATTGGCCACTTTGGAGGAGACCAAGGCTGACAAATTCTACTCAGAGAGGTTCTAGTTCTATTTTTCTCTTCACTGTCAATTCAGCATCATTTTCCCACCTGCAGTATGGGCATGCTAATACTGACCTAGTTCCTCTTTAGCATCTCCCCTTCCAACCAGGCCCTCAGCTGCAAACAGCCCTTGAGGCCTACTTCAAGAAAGCAACTCCAGCCCTAACCCTCCTCCCACTCCAGCATCACAATCAACCCTGGCTCTCCAGCACCAGGTCCATCTTCATCAAGCCTTAATGTTAGGCTTGATGTTACCTCGTGAAATAGGAAGTTATGAATAAAAACAGGATTTCAAGCTTTAAAACAACAGCAGAACAGGGAAGAGTCATCTGGGCACCTCTGCTTCTGTTCTTTCTAGAAACTCTTTTGCTGTGCTTCTGCTTCCTCCTTGAGGCCCCACACATGCCCAAAACATGCTGGATTGGGTATGCTGGAGCTGATACTGCAAAACAAAAAGCCATGAACGAAAAGCCAAGTGAATCTCCAGATCTATAAAACCCTTGAATATCTCTAGGGAACTACATGTGCACTGATGACAAACTAGCCAAGTTGCCAAACATGTAATGCAGTTCCCATGAGCTTTTGATGGCTTTTCAGGAGAAATATTCATATAGGGTTTATGCCATCTGTGAGTTGTAAGTATGTAACTTGTGGACTACCTGGATCACAACCTTCTTCCCCCTGCCTCCACACCATTGTTCTTCCCTTCCACTGCTTCCCTCATGCCAAAAAGCCACTTGGCCATAAAACAGTAAAGCATTTGAGTCCAGTCACTTGTTCATCGCTCCCAAGTTGAGTCTGTGTTAAGTCACTTATGTGACTTCAGTTGGCCTTGGGAGTGCGTTGCTCAAGTCAAGATCCCAACATTTCAGGCTACTTCAAGTGAACAGCAGTAGTGAATGAGATGGACATAAGAGTTATGATATAGGGAAGAAACACTACACACAAAAGTCTGCTGAATCCTGCTGTGAGAGGTGGAATTTAGATGTATCTTTTCCCCTTCAAATAGGATGCAAAAAGGGTACCAGGAAAATCCTTTCTAACTTTCACCTTTGATCAAGTAATACTTTATCATTTAGCACCTTATTTAGTAAAGATGTGTTCACATGGTACAAAATTACACAATCTAAACTAAACAGTATGTGTCTGTGTGTGTGCTTGCCATTTAAATAAGAATATAATTAGAGAATATAAGAATTTTGGATCAAACCAAAAGCCTGTTTCCTACAGCAGCCAATCATATAGTATTGGGAAGCTCATAAGTGGAACATGGGGGCCATAACCTGTCTTGCTGTCCCAAACCTAGTGGGCTTCTGCTTAAATATAAATAGATTTGACTTAATTGGGCTAGTTCCTTGTGTGCAACTCCCACTGAACACACCAGGCCTCTGACCAAACTTCATACCTGGTCAGCGCACCTTGCTGACTCTCCTGTCTGCAGGACCACCCAAAGCCACTTTTCTGGCAGAGGAAGAGCAGCTAAGACTGCCTTTACCTACCATCTGATTTATGGCTGGGAGAGAAAGAAGCCTACAATTCCCTCCTCTCTCCAGAAGTACCATTTCCCTGAAAATAAGACCTAACCGGAAAATAAGCCCTAGCATGATTTTTCAGGATGCTCGTAATATAAGCCCTACCCCCAAAATAAGCCCCAGTTAAAATTGTCATTCAGACAGACACTTTTAGTGTGTCTGTTGAAACACAACTCAGGGTTTGGAGAGTTATGACGATGTTCCAGAAGATGACATGACTGTATTTGAATAAATGTAGTATTTTTGTATATGAATAAATGTAGATTGTTGTACGTGAAAAAATAAGACATCATCTGAAAATAAGCCCTAGTGCCTCTTTTGGAGCAAAAAGTAATATAAGACCCGGTCTTATTTACAGGGAAATACGGTGTGCTGGGAGTTACAGGACCTTTTTCCTGTCTGAATTTGCTTAAGACTGTGCCTTAAGTCCAGAGTGGTAGTACCGGAGATCGATCAAATTATCTGGGCACTTGAGACAGACAATGCTACAAGCGCCTCTTTCCTGCCTTTATCCGAAAAAATAAAAATAGTTCGCGGCGCGTATTTCTACTTTTCGAGATTCCCCAAGAAGGCTGCCTCACCCTGTAACTGGAAGTGGGCAGCAAGCGCCTCCCAGCACAACCGACCCCAAATGGCGCCCTCCTAGCCCGGCACCGAAGACGAGGCGAAGATAAACCAGCGAGGAAATAATAATGATGCAAACAAATAGCTGCCGGTCACAAGCAGCACCGCCCGGCACGACTTTGCGCCCGGCGCTTGGGACAGAGGGGTCCCGGGTTCTCGAGCGACGCCAGCCGCGCGTGCCAGCCGCGGCTGTGCGGGGAGAGCTTTCGGCTCGGCGTGCTTCTCCCATGCTGGCCCAGGAAACCGCGTGGGCCGCCGCAAGTTTCCGCTCGCCGATGGGGTGGTGGAAGCAGCTGCAGCGGCGGTGGCGCTCGTTTCTGCGGCGCGTCCGCCCAGCCTGCACGTGACCCTGCGCCGGCGGGCCTTTCGCTCGCCTGGCTGCGCTGCCCTCCATGAGCCCCGCGTCGCTCACCGGCTATGCTTCCCCGCCGGGCAGAGCTGCAGGAGGAGGGCGAGAGAGAGGCGGCGGCAGCCGTCGCCAGTCCCGCCGCCCAGGCACCATGGCCCTGAGGGACCTGGGCAAGGGAAGCACGCTGGTGACCAGGTATGGGGGAGCAGCGACGGCCCCTCTCCAAAACGCCTATCTGAGCCTGCCCTTTCAATTAATTATGTCGCGGTACTGCTCTAACATCCGAGGGGGTTCGCAGAGCAAAAGCTAACACATTTACCGAAGAACTAAAGCCCCCTTGAATTCACTGGGATTTCTTCAGTAGGAAGGCACAGGGTCGTGCTGTGTTTTTAAACAGGGGTTGTCGGGGGCGGGGGAAAATTCTGTTTGGGATTAAAGGATCTGTTCAGATAATCTCACACAACACACCTTTCAAAACTTACGGGCAGCTGTGCTGGTTGGTTAGTGGGGGGAAGTCCCAAAATGGAGTAGCATGCATTTTTAGTTGTTCTTAAAAAGGATGCCACTAAGGTGCACCATAGATGCTTTCAGGTGAGATTTTTCATTGTGCAACCCTGGCTTCATTCATGGAATTTTTACTGGGGTTCCAGGTACTCCATCCCTTTTCTTTCCACAAAGTGTACTTCAGACAGAGTAAGTTCCTAGCACTACCAATCAAAAGGACTTGTGCAATTATTCAGTCTTTTTTTTTTTGCTCCCCCCCCCCCCCCGCAACCTGTAAGAAGGATGGAAGAATCAGTGGGAAAATATGGGAGGATTACAAATGGCAACCAAGTAACCTGACTCCCCGCTCTGCAAGATTCTGTGATTCTGAAGCTGAGACTCTGTGTGGTGGTGTTGTTAAGAGAGTCAGACTGGGACTCTGGTGATTTGGTTTCTAGTTCCTGTTCAGCATAGGGTCCGCTGGGTGACTTTGGGCCTGTCACAGACTCCCAGCCCAACACAATTCTTAGGGTTCTTTTTGTGGGGATAAGGCTGAGAACAGGAGGGGGCAAATGGTGTAAGCTGCTCTGAGTTCATTGCAAGAGAAAAGAGTAGGATAGAAATCTAATAAATAAACAATAAAGAGTGATGCACATTAAAAATGCCCCAAAATTCAGTTCAGGAAACTACAGGAAAACTGCACAATATAATTTGCTTGGTAGGACTAGGAACCCTCTTCAGTCAAGTTAGATAAACATGGAGTAAATTGTAGTGTCCTGCAGCTACAGAGCAACAGAAATATGTTGCTTATTGTGATTCTTTAGAATATGGGTGCCCCCAGACAGGTGGCTTCTGTCAGTGACTTTTTCAGATAAGAAAAAGGAGAGAAGAAGCAGTGGGAGAACAGGGTTGGTTGCAAATAAAAGACAATAGTGGCCACCCCCTGTAAATTTCAATTGTTGATTGAATCTTACTTCAGCACTGGCAAATGGATAGTTTCTTTACTGCATCTGAACTCCTCAGGATTCTTGCTGTGTTGGCAATGTCTTGCGCACTGTGCATTGCTTGTTGCGTGAAGGACAGCTGTCACAAAAGGGGACAAGAGCATCTGCATAAAGCAAGACAGCACACTAATCAAGCACTCCTGCAGCACAGTGCAGCAAGTAACAGGAGTGCCAGGCATGGGCATTGCCATGGTTGCTGCTGGTGGAGGCAGTACAGCACGATGCCCCACTGCTGTCAAAATTGCAAAGCTGCAGGTGGCAGCATGTGGAAAAAGGGAAAGGAGTGCAAAGTGGCCAATCAGAGTGTGGCTGGCTGCAAGTCAGTAGTTGCTAGGCAGATCTGAACAGTGATGCCTGCAGGTAGTGGCATCCACTGCAGCTGTGGTCATTCTGCATATAACTCTACAGAAAAAAAACATGGAAACCACATTTCCTGGGTTCAGATGTCCAAAAAAGCCACGTTGAAGCATGGAAACCATAGAACAGAACATTGTTTTTCAGTGTGACCCTGCGGAGACCATCCTTACCACACTGCTCCATGGCTGCTGGGTTCAGATATAACAGGCCACGCCACTGTTTCCACCATGGCTTGTTGTTATGTCTGAACCCAGGCTATGTGTGTAGGGGAGTCAGTTGCCTTGGAAAAATACAGAATAATTCTGTTCGGAAGGAGAAAGCAATTTGAACCAAACTCTGTATATGTGGATAGAACAAATTTAAGGTACTTGTTTCAGAGATCTTGAGAAACTGTCCAAATGTTGGTGAATGAGCCAAAAGTTATAGACTTATCTGATCAGGCTGAGTGTGTAAGCCTGAGGGAGAAAAGTTGAGGCTGGTGAGGAGAAATGTGTGGCTGTCTTGTTTCCATGTAACAGTATGTAGCATATGCAGAGCACTTTAAGATGCCAATAAAATTATATGAAGTGTTCCAAATAAAGTAGTCATGTTATAAAGAGCAGTGTGTTGTCGGCCAGCAGGACTTGGTCAGGGATTTAACACTGGATTGTCACAAATGCAAGCTGTGCATGGTGCAGGGAAACAGGAATTGATTTTCATGCATCCACCAGAACAAGATATTGTAGTGACAAGTGCTGTAGATTTGGATTACAGGCTGCTGGTCAGCTGCCTCAGATACTTTCAGAATCCTGAAATTTTGGGACACAGGAGGGTTAAGGTCTTTGAGGCTGTACGGCATACAGGTTAGAGGATAAGAAATACACAGAACTCACAGGCTTTCAAAGTAATGTTCATTTTATCTTGTAATTGTGCAGTTGAATTATGAGTTCTGCTTAAAGTCCATCTGTGCTTAACTCCAGCACAGTCTGTGCTGTAACTCAGGATGTCAGGCAGAATTAAGTTCTTGTTTAGGGCTTCCCAGAAGGCACTATTTGCCCTGACACTGGAGAGGACAGTGGGTCTTTCAGTAATATTTTTTAATCATGAGATAGGTGGCAGCTTCTGTATTTGTTTGGCTAATGCACAACCACAGAGACCTTTGGTTTCAATCATTTCCTTCTCTGAAGGGATGTTTTATAGCTGTACTGTTTGCGTAATATTACACAGCCAAATATAGTGAAAACGTTCAAGGAAATGAGAGAGACGGTCATTTCTGTTGGTGAGTCCAGGTGCCAGCATGATGAAGGGCTGCTGTGATAATCCTCCTTACCAGTGTGCTAGGGATATGCCATGTGTTACAGAACTGTAAGTATAAAACCCCCAATGACTGGTAAGAGTTTTCTTTGCTCTACTCAGCTTTGGGAGTGACTAACTCTTTTTCTGCCTTCATGATTTCTGTTGCTCTTTTGCTGCGTCTGCATAACCTCATGCATCCAGACTTAGAAACCTGCAGAGAGAGAAGGCATTCTTGTAAGAAGGAATTGCCATGGATGGGGAAGGGGATAAGTGTCCCTCTCCTCAAATATAATGCGTAGGCTGGATCTTAGTCTGTGACTCACATTGGCTGAACTGGGGCTGCTCCTGAAAGTTCTTTAAGATTAGCATAGTTGTATTCCAAACAGTTCTTAGCAGCTGAAACTTCTTGCTTGCTTTGAGTTAATCTGTCTGATTTAATGTTAATGTTTACTAGGGATAGTTGTTATTTTTGCTTTTTTGGAACAAGCTCATTTTAAAATGCCATGCAAGATGCGTAAACAAGATGCTCTGATAAGGAAAAAGGAAACTTTCTTTTGTCATTAAAAAGTGATAAAGGGCCTTAACTCTTTAATTTGAGAAGCTTGTTCTTTATACTTCTGAATACAAGCATGACAGTTGTGTGTGTGTGTGTGTGCGCGCGCACACATGTGCGCACACATGTGCGTCTGCTTGCGTACATGCACTTGAAAAACTTGAACTGTTACATTTAAGCACAAACCTATTGTTTTGGCAGAAGTGTGATGGCTCAGCTGGACTCGGACTCTAAGGAAGAAGTGTCCCTTAAGGAGGATTTAAAATTCTATTTTATGAATCCATGTGAAAAATTCAGAGCTAGAGGTCAAATACCCTGGAAACTAGGACTTCAGATTCTGAAGATTGTTATGGTTACTACCCAGGTAACTTTTTAATAATTCTAGTTGACAATTGTATATCAATGCTTTGTGTTCATGAACCAGGAAACAAACAGACTTTTTGCGACTTCATATTGGTCCTTAAAGCTGTTCTCTTACATGTTAAAATTCCAGCAAGTTTAAAATGTACACAAAGAAACAGATAGTCAGCAGAAAAAAATTGTTGACCTGCTGTAAAGCTGTTTATGGCATTTGACCGTGTACCTTTAACTAGCTTTCACAAGAATTTCAGGAATAACTACTATGATGGTATTGCTAGGGGATGGAGCATTTTTTCCAGTGCGTGGCCTGAGAGGGGAAAAACCTTTTGAAAGCACACACTGATTGGGTCCACTGTGGTGGCTTCACATGTTGTCTGGACCTGAGATGATGTTCTCAGTGAGGCTTAAGCTGGCTGATAAGCCACTCTGACAAGCTATGGCTTGTTGTAGGGTTTGCTTAACTTTCCTTGGCTGGCTATGTGGGCCAAACCCCACAAGAAGCGAACTTTTTGACCAGAATGCCACAACCCCTGTACCTTTCTGGCCAAGCAGCTCCTTGTGAGTGCCTTCGAGAGCAGCCCAACATGCTCATGTGGCACTTTGAGTGGCTGTCACAAGTTCCTTGTTCCCATGTGATGCCTGCTCAAGCCATGTGTGGTGGTTGAGGACCTGGTGTGAGCACTGCTGGGATTCATGGAGCGCCACCAACTGGGGGCTTAAGGAAGTGGTACAGATGCAGCCCTGTGTGCTGGCTGCCAGCTGACACAACAGCCCCCCACATTTGCTGCTGCCGTAGCCGCCAAGCAGCTGCCACAATGAGCAAGGAATCACATTTTCTTGGACGACTCTGGGGAAGACCCTGAAGACTGTGCCTTGTTGCCCCCCACTTGTTGCATGATCATACCAGCAGACAACGGTTAGAAGTAATTTCTGCTGCCTCTTCTCCTTAGGTGACACAGAAGACATTGGCTTCCCTGCCTGCTGCATTGCATATTCCCCAGGAGATGCCCAGAAGAGCACATTGTTGCTCAATGCCATGATCAGAAGTTGATTCAGCAGTGGGTGGGTGGAGAAGGTGCATCATCTTGGGTTTCTCCCAGAGAGGTTCAGGAGAATGTGGCCCCTGCACGGCTGTTGGGATCACAGAGCAATCATGGTGGCATGAGGCTTGAGAGGAGGCCAAGCAGAACCAGGCTCGCTCGCACCGCTGCTGCTCCCAGAAAATAGGAGATGCTGAGCAACACTGTTCTGCCAGGATCAGCAGTGGGAAGCCTCTGGCAGTTGCCCTCAAGTGCTGCTTGGCACTTTTGGACAACTGTATCCCCACTTCTCTCCCCTCCGTGTTCCTGCAGTGTCCCTATGATACCAGGAGGGGAGAGCAGTGAGGAGGTGCTGCAGGACCCCCACTGTTTTTTCCCATCTGTTAGTATGTTGTGGGCCCTGGGCAAACAAACCATGCAGCACAGCTTTTTATGTGGTGTGACTTGTGTCATATAGATCTGGCCACTACGTTAGTTAGCAGCCAGCACCATTCATTCTTGCAAGGCTAAAGTGCACCTCAGTTTCTTATCCTGTCCACCTCCCCTCTGTGCCACTGTACCCCTCCCTTTTTTTCTTTCCACCTCACTTCTCACCTGAGAAGACCTTTGAAGGTACAGATCAGTGTACATTGAAGGTGTTCACTCCCCTCCTCCACGATGGTTTAGATAAAAGAATGGAAAGATGCCAGTCGGGTTATAGTTCACTGATTTATCACTGTTGCTAAGGAGTAACAGTAGCAACGGCAGTATTTATGTGTCCTAATATATTTCAAAACAGCTCAGTAACAGTAGTTTTCTGGTCTGCAGACAGAATTAAAAGGTCAGTTTAAAACAAGTGAAAACCTTTAGCAAAAAAAAGGCATCAGCAGAGGTAAAACAGTGCAAAGATCTAAAAGCAGTTCTCAACATCTCTGAAGAAATAAAAAGGCTTTCACCTGCCAAAGAACAAGGATCATGTGTTGACTGCCTCTGTGTTGGTTAACTGGATGGATCAACTGCTGATACCTTTAATTGCTCCAAATTGAGATCACTGTTCTCTCGCTGCTGAATGGATCTTGAGTAGCCAGGCTGGGGCAAACTCATGCTTGAAGAGCTGTTGCCATGAGTTCTTCCATGGAGTTTCAAGTAGAATGTAACTGACATTTGAGAAAAAAGAACTACATGGTGTCCCTTACCCCCTCCCTTGGGAAATGCTCTGACTGGGTTCTGTCAAGGGCTGAGTAAGGATTGTTGAACCAAGGGTTGTTTAACATGGGTTATTGTGTTGTCTGAACTCAACTGTGCTAACAAGACATAGCTTGTTATCTACAAACAAACCAGGAAGAGAACTTGTGGCTTGTTGTTGGGTTGTGAACTATGAATTCTTCACCATGGTTTGTTCTTTCAGCTGGTGTTCGACAATACAATAACCCACATTTCAACAACCCTCAGTTCAGTGACATTGCATACTCAACTTGAGTGCAGTTTTTTGTGTTGCCTCAACCCAGTCATCATTAGCTTCCCCAACAATTTAAAGCATAATGTAACCTTGTCCAGTGCTTTCTCTCCTTTCCACCTCCCACCTTTCTCTCCTTTCCACTTTTTTGATGATGCTTCTAGCTTATTATTCATAGACTGCAACCTCCTAGTCCAATATTTGTAGAAAAATCATGGCATAGATATTTGTATAGCTCTCTCCCTGCAATATCAGGTTGCCTTTGAACTGGGCTGCTGCCCGGTACACATTGCTGGGACCATTCCAAGGCCAGACCCTCTATTGTCTGTTCTGGGAGAGTCTAGCAGCTTGTTATCCCCCTGGCCTCCCCATGCAGTTCTGTGATGCTTGCTTTCTTCTAAGAGGCGCTTGCATGCCAAGGCCCTGGGGAAGAATGAGCTGCTGGATGTTGCCAGCTGAGCTGTCCTTGAAAGTATGGATTCGTTGCTGCGCTGATGGATGGCAGCACCCTGGCACAGCAGCAACCCAGGCGAAAAGCTATGCTAACTTCTTAGGAAGTTGTACACATAGGAGTCCACAGAATTGGGTCCACAAATAATGCTTCTTGGAAGTTGCAAAAAGCTGTTCTTAAGAGGCACATGTCCTACATGATGCGCCATCTTCATATCTTCCCATTGTCTTTCTTGCTGCATTTTCCCTCACTTGGGCATCTTTTCTGCTGACATTATAACCCTCAGGGTGAGTAGAAGTCCAGCCTCCATAAAACGTAGGTAAAATATGCATGTGACTGTAGATGTATGTCCAGTATGGAGTAAATAGTTAAAAAACAAACTATGAATGTACTGCATTTCATTCTTATTCTTCAACATAGTTTAGTAAGTGTTCTCTGTCCTTCCAACATGTTATTGTAGTAATGTGAAATATTTCCCTTTTCGGTTTCCATGCTGGATTATTCTAAGTAAGTATGAAGGATGGGCACTGCCTTGCACCCTGCATTTGTTCACCTGAAGTTACCGTATTTCTTCTGGGGTTTCTTGTCTCTGCAGCCTATTCCCTCCACCATCAGTTTGTACCTTGCAGGTCCATTGAATTTCTCCCTGCTCTTTAACATGTGATGCCATTTTGTATTGTTTGCTTATCAACCTTGTGTAATACATACATTCAGATCATTGCTCTAAATTGTTTAAGTAGCCTGTGAATTCTTGCATAGGGTTAGAAAAGCTGTGAAATGAATTGTGATCATTTTAGTATAGTATGATTTGAAACAAAATAATTGTAAAAGGCTGCCTATTTGGGGACCCTGAACTTGCAGGATTAGTGGCATCCAATGAAGGGCAGGATGAGTGCAGAGACAAGGATTGCTTCCATATCTTTTCCACCTCTGCATGTTCCTGACCTTGTTTGCAAGGCATCATACCCAGGCAGAGCTTTACTCCTCCCCTCCCTGTGCCCTGTGCCAGCTCTGAAGTCATACTCGGACCTTTGGAGTCCTGGCCAGTGTGGAAAGCATCGTGCCAGCTGTGAGGACAGTGGGAGGGTGCTCCAGATTCAGAAGCTGGGACCTATCCCATGACTATTAAGACAGTGTCAGGCTCATGGGGAGAAACTAATTGGAGTTGTAAAGTTAAATTTTGCTCGCCTTTTCATTTTTTCAATCTCAACCTCAAGCTTGTTTCATTCTGGATCATTTTACAATTTAAAAAAAGGTGGATTTTCTTATGCATTTCTCCTAATCTTTTGTACACACTCTTCCTTATAGCAGTTCATTTTCTTAATATATTACTCTTACTAATATGCATTTGGCATAATTCCTTAATGTAATCATTTTTGTTTATTTGCAAAGTTGGAAGAAATGCAAAGATGTCAAAGTACAACTGCATTTCAGTTTTGTGTACTGTTCCAGAAGTGTGAAGTAAGATACTGAATGAATTTCTCTTCCATCCCTAGTTGTATAAACATGTAATTCAGCAAGCTGGCATGAGTGCTGGGCCTCTTTTGCCCCTTCCCTCCTCTGTTTTTGTTTCCATTTATGAGTCACTTGATAGCCATAGCTTTCAGGGTGATGTACATAATAGAAACTAGTATACTATAGAAATGCTAAAACAGATCAAAATCATTTTAATAAGTTTTAACAGGAGCAACAATAACTGAAAAAAGGGATAACTATCTAAGCAACTAAAACATGCAAACATACATAGGTTTCTGTGTCCTGTCCTGTTTTAGCCAGACTTCTCCATTATCTCTGCAACAGGATCCTGGTTTAATGTCACTGTACTAACCAGAGGCTTACTGAGAACAGATCATGGAAATTTTATGTTTTACAATTTAATAAACTCTGGTTTAGTAAGCTGGAAACATTATATCTCAAAATGTTTGCACATAACATGAAACAATTTACCTCTCACTCTGTTGTCTCTTTTTAAAGCTCATCCTTTTTGGCCTGAGAAATCAGTTGGTGGTTTCGTTCAAAGAGGAAAATACTATGGCTTTCAAGCATCTGTTCCTGAAAAACTATTCTGGTGTTGATGAAGATGACTACAGTTGTAGTGTGTACACACAACAAGATGTTTATGATAGTATCTTTTTTACAATTAATCAGGTATGTGCCTGCTCATGGTATCCACATGCTCACACAGCATGTGATAGAGTAACAGCAAACCTTACTAAAATATGAAAAGGTGTACCTGGTTTACTGGGCGGCTCCTTATTAAGAGAGAACCTAGCATGTCTGTCTGTAGGCATACAATGGGATAATGATGCAAGTAGGGTACTGCTCATTCCTTCATAATTTAATGTGATATCTGTCTTTCAGAAACAGTAAGCTTCTTCAGTAATTTGTGTGTCTTACAATTTGGCTAGCTTTTAAAAGCCATGTTTGGCCAGCTATTCCAAGATAGCAGCAGCTCTTCAGCCATCCTGATTTCTCTCTAATCCTGGCATACTAGAACTAGGATCCAAACAGTTTTGTCTAGAAATAAACTTTTAAATTGGTGGGATTGGTTTCCAAGTAAGTATTTATTAGGCAGAAGAGGTCTTAGTTATTAAACCAGTACCTTTTCACTGTTTTGCCATTAATGGAAATTTAATTTTTTTAAAGCTAACTGGACAGCATTTTACATTTTCAGTAGCTTCCATTTTTGGATATCTTGTAATCTGAGTTGTGGCTACAAAAAAAATTATTTCTTCTTCTACTTATTTATTTATTTTATTTATTAGACAAATTTCTATGCCGCCCCTTGCCAACTAGCCTCGGGGCGGCTTACAGCATATAAAAAAAAAACACAAACCAAAAATCCAAAACAATACACAATCTAAAATACACAATCTAAAATTGGCCCATCTCAAAGTCACAATTTAAAACTATAAATAATCCTTATTAACTTTAAAATTTACAATTTAATTTAATTTACAATTTAATTAATAAATTAATAATAAACAATTAAAATATTTCTTAAATAAAAAGGTCTTTGCCTGGCGTCGAAAAGCAAATAATGACGGCGCCAGGTGAGTTTCTCTGGGGAGCACATTCCATAGGTGGAGTGCCACTGCAGAGAAAGCCCTCCTCCAGGTACTCACCCTCTTCACTTCCCTCACAGAAGGTTCCCGGAGGAGAGCATCTGCCACCGATCGTAAGGGGCGGGAGGGCATATATGGTCGCAGGCGCTCCTTTAGGTAGCCAGGACCCAAGCCGTTAAGGGCTTTATAGGTAAGAACCAACACCTTGAATTGGGCCCGGACTTCAATGGGAAGCCAGTGTAGCTGACGGAGAACTGGGGTGATATGAGAACCATGCCCAGTCCCCGTCAGCATCCTGGCAGCTCTATTTTGCACCAGTTGAAGTATCCAGACCGTCTTCAAGGGTAGCCCCACGTAGAGCGCGTTACAGAAATCTAACCAGGAAGTCACCAACGCATGTGTCACCGTTGTTAGGCAGTCGAACTCCAGGAAGGGACACAACTGATGGATCAGCCGAAGCTGATGGAAAGCGCTCCTCACCACTGCTGGCACTTGGGCTACCAAGCTCAGCTCCGGGTCGAGGAGCACTCCCAAGCTGCGGACCCTGTCTTTCAGAGGGAGTGCAACCCCATTCAAGACAAGGGTCAGGTCCCCCGCTCCGTAACCCAAACCACCCACTAACAGGACCTCCGTCTTGTCAGGATTGAGCCTCAGTTTATTGGCCCTCATCCAGCCCATTACCTCAGCCAGGCACCGGTTCAGCACAGCCACTGCCTCACCTGGATTGGTGGAGAACAAGAGGTAGAGCTGGCTATCATCAGCATACTGATGATTCCGCAGCCCACACCTCCTGATGACCTCTCCCAGCGGTTTCATGTAGATATTGAAGAGCAAGGGGGACAAAATGGAACCCTGTGGAACTCCATGGCATAGCTGCCATGGCGCAGAGCCATAGTCCCCCAAGACCACCTTCTGGAATAGGCCCGTGAGGTAGGAGCGGAACCACTGCAAAGCAGTGCGTCCAGCCCCCAACCCCGCCAGCCTATCCAGAAGGATACCGTGGTCAATGGTATCGAAAGCCACTGAGAGGTCCAGGAGAACCAACGGGGATGCACTCCCCCTGTCTCTCTCCCTGCAGAGGTCATCATATAGGGCGACCAAGGCAGATTCAGTGCCAAAGCTGGGTCTGAAACCGGACTGAAATGAGTCTAGATAATGAGCTTCATCCAAGAGTGCCTGGAGTTGTCCCGCCACCACCCGCTCCATCACCTTGGCAAGAAAGGGGATGTTGGCCACCGGTCTATAATTGGCAACCACCTCTGGATCCAGGGAAGCCTTCTTTAGGACTGGCCGGACTACCGCCTCCTTTAAAGGGGCAGGCACCCGGCCGTCTCTTAAAGAGGCGTTGACCACCTCCAAGATCCAGGGCACAATCCCGTCCTTGGCGCTCTTTAATAGCCAAGATGGGCACGGGTCCAGTTCTAGGTGGTTGAGCGTACCGATCCAAGCACCTTGTCCACATCATCAGGCCGCAAAAACTGAAATTCATCCATCAATGAGGGACAAGCCGGCATGGTTGGCCCCTCCCCACAAGAATCTATATTAACAGTGGAGTCCAGCTCGTGACGAATCTGAGCAACTTTCTCCCTAAAATGCGTGGCAAAGTCGTCACAGCGGGCCTTTGAGGGTGGCATAATATCTTTTGTGGGGCCAGGTTTAATCAGCCTCTGAACCACCCGAAAGATCTCCTCTGGACGGCATTGTGAGGAGGCAATGGACGCAGAGAAGAATCACTTCTTCACCGCCCTCACCGCCACAGCATAGGCCCGATTCTGGGCTCTAAGTTGTGCTCGATCGGATTCATCCTGTGATTTCCTCCACCTACGCTCTAGCCGTCTACCAACTCGCTTCATCGCCCGTAATTCAGGTGTATACCAGGGAGCTGGATGGGCTCTGTCCGGCTGGAGAGGGCGCTTAGGAGCGATCGTGTCAATAGCCCTGGTCATCTCCCTGTTCCATACTTCAACCAGAGCCTCAACAGGAGCACCAGCCTTGTCAACTGGAAAATCCCCCAGAGCCCTCAGGAATCCATCCAGATCCATCTGACTCTGGGGGCGGACCATCACAATCCGGTCCACACCCTTACAGAGGGAGAGGTCACTATTGAGCTCAAACCTCACGAGGGAGTGATCTGACCATGATGGGCGTCAAACGTAGATTCTTCACCCTCAGACCACCCTCTTCCTGACCTGTCGAGAAAACCAGGTCCAAAGTGTGTCCACGTTCATGGGTCGGGCCGCTGACATGTTGAGACAGCCCCATGGCCGTCATGGCAGCCATGAAGTCCTGAGCTGCCCCAGAAAGGTCAGTCTCGGCATGGAGATTGAAGTCCCCCAGGACCATCATCCTGGGGGTCTTGAACACCAGGTCCGAGACGACTTCCGTCAGCTCAGGCAGGGAGTCTGTTGGGCAGAAGGGTGCTCGGTACACCAACAGAATCCCCAATCTCTCTCAGTCACCCAACACCAAGTGGAGACACTCCAGCCCCGGTCTCGAGGAGACAGGAAGCCCCGTGAGGGGAAAAGAAGCTCGATAAACTACAGTGACCCCCCCTCCCCTCCCCTCCGGGGGTGGACAGTGCTGAACTGCATACCTGGGCGGGCACAGTTCTGAGAGGGCAACGTCTCCCCCCTCCCCCGCCCAGGTCTCGGTGATACAAGCCAGGTCGGCCCTCTCATCCACAATCAAATCGTGGATGAGATTAGCTTTATTGTGGACCGACCTGGCATTAAGCAACAGCACCGTCAAGCCCGTGGGGCAGTTGACAAGACTACCTGGCACCCGCTGACTGGGGGAGTAACCAGAATGAGGGACATCTGTCCCGCCTTCTCCTAGGTGGGACTGTTAAACCCCCACTGCGACCATAACGACCATTGCCCATCACCACCCCAATGGTGACCCCCATGTGCTCCCCAGGCAACATTCCTATCCAGACTAGAGCTGGGCCCCTAAAACACTTAAAACTTTAAAACACTTAAAAACATCCACCCCACCTTAACCCCCGCCAAACTCAGTCCGTCCAAGCACGGCCAAGGTCCCTGGGCCAGCCCAGCCCCCAAGCGGCCCTAACGGCAGCGACCGGCCCCTGGCACGGCCGGCCCTTTGTGCCTCCCAGCTGGCGCCCACTTCTGGCCTCCTCCTCTGGCCTCGGCCTTGCCCCGCCCCGCCCCACCCTCTTCGGCGCATCTGCCGCTCAGGACACGAGGCGGGGGTGCGGAGCAGGGGCCTCGATGCCGGCGGGTGCTGGTGCGTGGACGCCACGGCGGCAGTCCTCCGGGCCCCGGCGCAGGTGGACGGTGTGCCGGTGTGCTGGTGTCCCGGTCTCTGACGCGAGGCTGGCGGCAGCTCCTGGTGTAGGCTGGCCCAGCCCGGCCCGGCCCGGCGATGGTACGGCCGGCGGGCGATGGTATGGCGTGGGGGGTGAGTGCGGTGGTGAAAGAGCCGCTCCTCTTTCACGTCCATGTTCACAAGTGATACATTCCAAATGAAAAGTTGCTCATAATGTACTTTTGCCATTATGGAAATTGCTGTTCTTTTCTGAAGAGGTTTCTTTGTTTTGTGTGTTTGCTTTGCAATTAGTATCAACAACTGAAGAACATATCACTGGGCACACTAGGTTATGAGCAAGATGAAGATGACCTGCAAGGCTTACAGATATGTAAAAAGCAATATAGGAAAGGCACGATGCTATCTTCAAATGATACACTGCATATAGACAGTGCTATTGAAACAGGTACTACTGAAATAGAAGTCTGTTGTAGCTCTCCATTTTATATTTATACCTTTGGCAAGACCACAGGGGCAGGCCAAAGTGCATCCGTAAGCCTGTACAGATAGCCATCTTATCTCTGATTTGTGGGAAAGTCCTCCTTACCATTGTGACAGAACAATAAGAATCACATCCTTCACTTCTGGCTCTCTGTGTGAGTCCTGTTGTCTGTAGCAAATCTATGCAGCCATTCTTAGGACTGGATTTCTGCTATAAGCACATAGTTGTGTTCTGATGATGGTAGTTTGACTTAACAAGGTGAAATATGCAAAAAACATGCATGCAGCCCCTTCTCTCTCCTTTTCCAGCATAGTTTAATGAAATGTAGATTTTGTAATTAGCTATTGTTTCCTGTTTTGTCAGAACCAGAAAACTATGGTTACCAGCTTTGGAATAAGCCAGGATCTTAAACCATAATTTGAAAGTTCTTCTAAAGCTGGTAATTATCATTTCCCAATTCAGACAAAATGGGAAGCCATATTTCTTCATGGTGCACAGTAACTGAAGGACAGGAAGTGCTGCAAATACTAGCAAACGTATATCCATACTCGGGCTTATTTGGCTAAGATATAATGAGCAGAATGCGACCTGTAGCTTTTGAAATGGAGCCTAGTGTGTGCAAGTAGGTTCTAGCATCCTACTTAACCAAAGGTATGGGGAAGAGGATTTTGGAGTGGGTGCACCAAAAAAAAAATTGCCTGTGAAGAATTTGCTTGTGAATCTGCAAAGCTCATTCTGTGTATTGATGGTATGTGTTCCTGATGCAGAAGTAGAAAGCTACTTGTGTACAGAACTGTATTAGCAGAAAATGAGGCTCTGTCTTGGATATGGAGTTGCAAAGCAATCTACCTTGTACAAATTGTGACAGAATCCTATGTATGCATTCTTTGAAATGTGCCCCATTAAGTTTTATTACAACCCTAGATTTTGGAAGTACATGTAGTACAACTGGAGATGAGCCGTTTGTATCTTTTTATTTTCCTACTGCTAGAATGCATTCGCCTGGAGCCTCAGGAACTGGCTACTAAGGAAATAAGTGACTTGAAGAATACATCATTTTTCATCTTTGAGTTTTATAGGTAAAGTGAGGATTTTGGAGACAGTTTGTATGAGTATTTCTAGAAAAGGGAATATATTGCAATGTCTTCTCTTTTTCCAGGCTCATAAAGGTTGAAATCTCTTTTAAACTAAAAGGAATTGATCTACAAACCATTCATGCTCGTGAGCTGCCTGACTGTTATGAATTTGAGAATACTGTAAGTATGTTCTATATTCTTCACATATAAAATATAGCTCTTTTCTCTTGAGCAATTTCCTATGTAGGTTTATCTTGCTGTAGTCATAGTTCACATGTAGTGGCAAATCATGGCTTAATTAAGCTTCTCATCTTTTAGTGATTTCTGACATCTAGGTGTGTGTGGGTGGCAGGGAGACAGAAAGTGAGGAGGTCCAGGTTAACAGTTTGTACAAAGGAAAATGTTGTCCAGTATCTTTATTTAAAAACAAACCGAAAAACAAGAAACACAGTGTTTACACTCTTACATGCATGGATTTTAAAGTTATACAACTTTTCCCCATGCTACCCACAAGAATTTTAAAAATGTGTATAAATTGCTTTATATGATCTAAAGCATCTGTCCAAGCAAATAGTTTGCTTTTTAATTATTTTATATTAACAGATTACATTTGACCATAAAGCCCACAGCGGTAAAATGAAAATATTTTTTGATACGGATGCTGACATAGAAGAATGTAAAGACTGGAACATAGCTGGCTCTAGTAAGTATTGTGCATATAAGTGTAAGCTCAAAGAGAATCTTGTGTGAGGGTGGTGCTGTTTTGGATACATTTGTTATCACTACCAATACCCAAGCAAAAGAAACAGAGGCAACAAGTGGAATTTCCCACCTCCCCTCCTAAAAAATGCAAGGTAGACTGTTCCTGCCTATCATGCCCTCCTCCATGGTACAGCATTCCATAGCCCTTCCCACCTGCTTTTCCTCCCAAACACTCTATAGTCTTCACTAAGACCACTTAGTGCTCATGCACCTGTTTTGCACTTTCCCCTCTTGTGGGATCCCTTCTAAAGCTATTTTGCATCCTTCTGCAAATCTTGCAGTTCCCAAGCCTATGGAAACTTTGGTTGTGTGTGTGCACAAGCTGCGCAATTTCAGCTGCATAAGCACTATCCCCAAGTGAATATGGGAAATGGAGGGAATGGTGACTTGTGTAACTGGAAACTGATTTTGGAGGAGAAATTTATTTTGGGCAAGATTTTAAGTGTCCGAGTTCTGCAGTGTCAGTCAAACTTAATCACATTGCCACACTCTACTTTTAGTGAATTTGGGATATAAGGAGGAGGGATGTCTAAGATAGATGTGGATTACAGATATATCTAAAACTTAGTGTATATAAGTAACAGATGAATACATTAAAAATCTTGTTGAAGCTTCTAATGTTGTTATTGGCAGTACTTGAATTCTTCCACATGTTGTCTTTGCAAAATCACACTGATTACCTTTTGGAAGAGGTGATTATTTATAAGGATGTGCTGTTTTTCCTTATTTGTATTGAGTGCTCTGATCTCTGTCTGTCAAAGACCTATTTTTTTAATGTTCTGAAGTAATACATTGATGATTGAGCAATGATTTAGTCTTTTCTTTCTCTCTTGTATCATGACTTACTTGTAGATGTCTATGCTAATTCAATATTTCTGATCTTTAATTTATATGTATCTCCTATAACAGTTCAGAAAAACACATCATATACCTTGGTTTTTGATGGCTTTGTCATTGTGAACTGTTTTGCTTCCCTTATTCTCTGCTCACGGTCCATTATTCTTGCTCTAAAACTGCAAAAAGTAAGTAAGTCTTGGCCTTTCTGATGGATGCATGTGATGTTTTTATTTTTGCAAAACAGAAATGAGGATGAAGTCTATGAAGTGGGAATTTATGAACCTCCTTTCTGGACAACTCCAAGGCAGCAATCAAAATACAAGTAAACCATGGCTTAGGGGCAGTCTGCCTAAAGGAACAGTTTCTCCCATGCATTCCTGCCTGATTGCCAGGATAATCTTTAGAGGGTTATCTCTGGGTGTCACCACCCACAATCATGTGGTGGGTGATGACTAGGAAGCAGTCTTCCTTCTCTGTGGAATGTAATTCCCAAGGAGTTCCACCCAGCATCTTCACTGCGTAATAGTGAGATGCCAGGTGAAGACCTCCTTTTCAGGCAGCCACTTAGCCTTCGCTGCCTCCTCAATGTTTTAGATATTTTTAATGTTCACTATTATATTATTTTGATACTTTTATTATTGTGCTGGTATTTTGCTGTTGTTTTACTTTATGTAAATAACCTGCTCAGAGAGCATTGGCCAGGGTTGCAGTATAAAAATCTAATAAAATAAAAATCAACAACTTTTAAAAAGATTTAAAGTAAACAATACATTAAAACATAATTCAGCACATGAGAGCATAGTTTGTATAATGCTTGAAGGTCTTGATTATGGTGCATTTACCCTGGTAACAACCTTTTTGCCTACTGTAATACATCCTATAGATGCTGCCCTTCAATTATTCAGAAAGTTCAACTAGTTCAAAATCCAGGGGACACACTGTCTACATGTGTGATCACAAGAAATGTGTAATGTCTATTCTTCATGGGCTTCCCTTTTGGTCCTAAGCCAGATTCATGGTGCTGGTACTTGTCTTGCAAAATTGTTTAAAGCTCAACTGTTGTTTACCTGCCATAGTGGCAAGTGCATAACCTAGTAATTTGTTGTAATCCTCTGGTGTTCAAGAAAGTGTTGACCATATAAAGCATTACAGCAGAAATCACCCTTTGCATAGTTCGGATGTTATGGACTGCATTCAGGAGGTCCAATGGCCAGTTGCACTCTAAATCATGCAGAGAGGAAGGCTGGCCTGCACAACAAGCACTGTGTCAGTGATGGCCCCTTGGTGCACTCTGATAATGTGAAATAAACTAGTGTACTAGTATTATTCTAATGCAGTGGATACTTCCTAACAATTCTCTTCTTTTTCATACTTAAAACAGAGGTTTGTGAACTTCTTCTTAGAGAAATATAAACGCCATGTGTGCAGTGCAGACCGCCTGGAGTTCATTAATTGGTGGTATGTCCTGGTGATTATAAGTGATATGATGACTATCATCGGATCTATAATGAAAATGGAAATAAAAGCTAAGGTGAGCCTTAGAGGCACAATTATTTTGGTCTGTTTGGTCTGGGGTTGTGGCTGTGAGGGTCGTGAATTCTTCAAGGTGCAGTCCTATACATGTTTAGACAGAAAAAAGTGGTACAACTCCCAGCAGTCCCCAGCCAGCATTGCATGCAAAGAACTGGTCCCAGATCTAAGGAATCAAAGTGCACCCAAACTAATTTCAGTTGCTTAACATTTTCTTATCTCTTTCAGAATCTTACAAGCTATGATGTTTGCAGTATTTTTCTTGGTACATCTACTTTACTTGTCTGGGTTGGAGTCATTCGGTACTTAGGCTATTTCCAGACATACAATGTAAGCTCTGGGGTAAAGTATTGCATCATGTAATATATTTTCATTTCACGTGCCTGTTCAGTTATGCCTCCTCTCCTCCATTCATAGGTGCTTATTTTAACAATGCAAGCATCATTGCCCAAAGTTCTGAGGTTCTGTTGCTGTGCTGGAATGATATATCTTGGCTATACTTTCTGTGGCTGGATTGTTCTAGGGCCATATCATGAAAAGGTATGCAGGTATTTGTATACTTTTAACATAGTTTGCTATGCAACTAGAATATAATATAGAAGGATATGATGTATAAACTGTGTGGCTGTAAACTCTGTCCACGCTCTGTTCTCAAAATGTCTGTTCTTGTGTGCACATGTTTAATTTTCTATTCTGGAACCAACAGATAATATCTAGAGAAAAAAACTTGCCATGCTTGGTTTTGTTTAGCAACCCTCTTTGCAAAACCAAAGTGGTTTGAAGTTCGTTCATGTCTGCATGGAAAATTGACACATTTTTTGCTACAGTCTATCTGTTAGTTTCTCACAAGAGGGCAGCATTGTACCATGCTAGTAAACACAGCCTGCTTCAGCTCTTCATAGCCAGCTCTCAAGCTTGAGGCAGCTTTTCCATCTTTGTTCAAAATGCCTCCAATAGTCTAAGCTTGACCTTCTTGGTTTATTGTAGTTCTATTTAAGATTGCATATATGTGTCAGCAATTAGTTATTAATTTAATAATAAAAATCACATTCAGTTTTTAAGGGCCAAAAAAGGAAAGTATGAGCCCAATTGTTTTGTTTGGAGGCTTAGATTTAAAAATGGTGGTGAACAAAAAGGGGTACCAATCAAAGTGGAAAGCGGGGACAAAAGGGATTCTGCCAGGAAGAACATTGGTCAATAAGCTGGACCTAACTGATGCCTGAGGGAAATACAGCAGAGCAACCCCAGCTGAGCCTGATCTTGTGCTGGGTATACTGTCCATTGTTCAGTGAACAATGAACCCACGGTGCAAACACACCCAGGTGGTCCTGCAAAACTCTTGTGTTCCCTCACGTGGTTTTTGTACGGCTGTTTCTGATGCTGAATGGTTGTATTATTCTTGTGCCCTGCTTATCCTGCACAGAATGCAGTAGGCTGGCAAATGCGGGCCTATAACACTTTAGGAGTCAAATAGGGCTATAAATGTGCTGATGCTGTGGATGATATTGTTATATCTTGTAACAATATTGCCTTACTAGACATGGTAACAAAATGGCATCTGGGAGAAGCTTTCAGCTACCCAGGACACTGTCATAGACCGTAAAGTGGCCATTCTTGAACAAAGAAAGTTCAAAGACAACTTGTACCCCTGGCAACTGAACTACAATTCATTTGCTTACCAAGACAAGGTTATCTTTGTTATCAACAAGCAATTGTATAGCCACTGTCTGACCGCTGTTGACAATTCCAGTCCCAAACCACACGTGTGCGTGCGCACACACACACACTTGCTCCTCTACATAACACCTCCTGCATCTGTTAAAGTGGACTAACTTATGCTGTGACTCTGAGGTCCTGCAAGACTTGTAGTCTGCTGCAGAAAACACAACAATCACAAATATCCTTCTGGAAACAGTAAATTATATGGCTAAACTAAGAATAGTGTCAGTGAAGGCTTGATTCTTAGTTGGGTCCTGCATGTCATCTAAAATACAGTACTCAGATCTTTTAGAAGCCAGTGGTATTCTGGCATGGAAAAATGGCTGCTTGCATCACAATTTTCATTTAACTTGTAAAGAAAAAAAATGTTTATCACATTGACAACAATGGTGGTTCTGCTAATTGTTGTAATTGTTTTTTTAAATATTGTAAGCCATCC
The DNA here is from genome assembly GCA_023646645.1 of Varanus salvator macromaculatus. NCBI lineage: Eukaryota > Metazoa > Chordata > Lepidosauria > Squamata > Varanidae > Varanus > Varanus salvator. The sequence continues at coordinate 14,760,108 of JAIXND010000659.1, forward strand.
TGAGATCTTGTATAATAGGACGGCATACAAAAGCTTTTAATAAAATAAATAAAAATGATGAACAGACATGTATTTTGTTGTGCTTGGTCAAAGGTGAGTATGAAAAGCAGAGACTTTTTGTCAAGGCAGAGACTTTTATTTTCTATTATCATGACATTTCTTCACCACCCATCAGCTCAATTCAGATGCTTCCTGGGCAGCTGACAGTTTGAAAATACCATATAGAACACTTATAATAAAATGGCTGTAGCCCTTTGCAGCTGTTCGGGCTTTTGTGCACAAGGCTGTAAATATGCTGTTATCTAGTGTTGGTTTTGTTGCTGAATTGAGACCCAAGCTCTGTACAAGGATGCATTTCCTTTCCTGCTTTTTTGCTACGTAATTTCTATGTGGCGCAGTGATTTAGGAGAATAACACAAACAAACAATGAAAAAACATAGTTCCCTGGTTTGAATAATAATAATGATGATGATAATAAACCCTGAAAGTGCTGTTTAGCCATAGAAGTGAAACTAAAAGGTAGCAGTGTTTCCTAAAGAACCCATCAGCAACCATAAGCAGGGAATGACCAGCGCATGATAAATGCCTCATGTAGAGAAATCCACAGTCCCCTTTCTCAAAATCACCACAAATCTCATCTGCAAAGTTAACATACAATCTTTTTTTCCTTTACATTCAGACATGCTTTTGACACTCAATCTTACAGGGCTCGGTCTGAGTCTGAAACAGTATACTTCTGTTTTTTATTCATTTGAGTCTGAAACAGTCTGTTTGTATTAATTTGTGGGATTTTATTGATCCAGCATAAGACATCTAGAATTTTTATAAATGGCTGGGATGATATGGCCTTTGATCCTTTTGTGCGCCATGGTAATAGCTTCTGATGTCAGCTGTATTCCATGCTTTCTAGTTTGAAGATCTGAACACGGTCGCAGAGTGCCTGTTTTCTTTGGTCAATGGCGATGACATGTTTGCTACATTTGCTCAAATACGGAAGAAGAGTACTTTAGTGTGGCTCTTCAGTCGACTATACCTGTATTCCTTCATTAGCCTCTTCATATATATGATCCTCAGCCTTTTCATTGCACTGATTACAGATGCCTATGACACCATAAAGGTAAACTCATGTTGTGAGTGGTTGTTTTCCTCTAAAATGCCAAGCTATTCTTAAACCCTAATGAGATCTTTGATTTTACTGACGTTTACTTCTAGAATGATTTCAAATGTTCTCAGGCATACTAGGGGTATTGTTATATCATGGGGGGGCGGGAAGTGTACCAAGAGGACATTTCAATTTTTCCCCCTTGGCAGTGTTCATGCGCCTTTTATTAGCTGCTAAACAGGTGATGCATTTTCAGGTTGCATTTTCAGGTTTCAACACCTTCCCGGTTGAGGTCTGAATTTCATTTTGTGGAAACTCTCAAGGGCCACAGGCCAGAAGTGGGTGAGGCTGACAGCAAAGGAGATCAGGAGCAAAACTTCTAGGTTAAATCTTTTAATGCCAGTAGTAACTAAGCTGTAGAACTTTCTAGAGGTAGGAAACCACCATATAATTAGTGGTTGGGGGAAAGGGGGCCTGGATTTCTGCAAGGGGATACATTTGGTCCTTGGGTGAGGTTCTGCACCCCTGCAGTAAAACATAGTACTGCTTGTATGCTGGAGGGGGAAAAGTGATGGCAATCCTGTGAATAAAACAGATCACACAGCACTGGGAAAACACTGGGAGATGCTGCTTCCTGCCTCTCCATGTTGCTTTTATTACAGCTATTGGAAAGCCATGTATATAATTGGCGTAGCCTAGCAGTACAACTCTTTGAAAGAACAAACAGAATTGGACCAGAAAGATCAATGTCAAGCAGGGATAAGGATTTTGCAGTTTACATCAATGTACCATTGAAGTTATTCTGTCTGAATAGAGGAGGAGGAGAGGAGAGGAGCTTTTAACTCTTCACGAGCACTTTAGTGAGAAATTTATTTCCAACCTTTCATTAATGCATTTTAGACTTGCTGGCTTTGCCAAAATAATGACTTGATCCATCTTCCCCTTGCCCCACCCCCTTACAATACAGTGCTGTTAGGAGAGCAGTAGAAAATGGGGAAAAGCTTGAGTAGAACAGCTTCCTAAACAAATAATTTTCTATACCCATTTCAGAAATATCAGCAGATTGGATTCCCAGTTACAGATCTTCATGAATTTCTGAAGGAGTGCAGCGGCGAGCACACAGAACCACAGACATCAATCAACTTCTGTTGCCGTAGGAGGTGCGTCTCCTCTTTCCGATTCTGTCAGTTCTTTGCGTCTGCATACCCTTGAAGTTCGCTCTTAATGGGCCGAGGGATGGGGCCCAACCAGAAATGTGGAAGATTTGTTGAGTATGCACTCTCTTACTCTCTGCTGTTGTACTTTATTACTACTGGGAGAAGAGAAAGAAAGCTCATTTATTAAAAAAAATTCTTAAGGAATTGTGCTAGTGAGGGCAATTAACCTAAATATTTTTTAACTGTGGAGCGAATTATCTTCCCTGGTAAAACCTTGAGATTATTTTTAAATTAACAGATGTGTTGGCAGACAGCATAAGCCAAAAATGATGGTGATCTCTAGTTTACTGTCTTAATTATACTCTGGGGATGTGATCACAGGACGAAAGTGCTTCAAGTCCTGTATCCTACACAGTTCTAACATTTAAAGTGATTGGCCATGTGGCAAGGTGCACCATAAAGAGATGGCATCTCCCAGGCAGAGCCCCATTGTCTTGCACATAAACCGAAATGAGAGAGGGCTGAGTGGCCAGGGGACTGGCGAAGGCAAGGTAGGTGCTGGTCAGGTTGGAGCAGAGGTCCAGGAGCAGCAGAGAGGGAGGGGGTGGGCCAGAGAGCTAGAGCAGCCAGGAGGAAGCAGGGGATGGGGCCACTGGCCTGAGGGACTGAGGAGGCCAAACTCAGCCACTGCAAGCCCTTTTGGCTCTGGCCTCTTGGCAGAGCGGCAGAGCAGCAGAGGCACAGGCTGGGAGAGAGCGCTGAGTGGCCAGGGGACTGGCGAAGGCAAGGTAGGAGCTGGGCAGGTGGGAGCAGAGGGCCAGGAGCAGCAGAGAGGGAGGGGGCAGGGCCAGAGAGCTAGAGCAGCCAGGAGGAAGCAGGGGGCGGGGCCACTGGCCTGAGGGACTGCGGAGGCCAAGCTCAGGTGCGGCGTGTTATGGGCATCGTCCCTTGTCTGCGTCCCTTAGCTGCGGTCCAGACGGTCCAGAGACTCCCTTCCCAGAGACACAGAGGTTTGTTTGTTTGTTTGTTTGTTTTGTTTTGTTTGTGTGTGTGTTTTTTTGTTTTGTTTGCGCTTTGCTTTGCTTTGCTGTACTTTTTCTTCCGATTTAAATTTAAGTTTATTTTATCCTTGTGTGTGTGTGCAAGTGGGTTTTGTCTGGGAGAACTGGGCGAGTGAGAGGAACTGCAGGACTAACAAGGCAGGGGACCAAGGCAAGGACTCGGAAGGGATACTGATGGCAGACCAGGAGATGGCCTTGGCGGGAGTCACGGGTGTTGCTGTCCGCTGCGAGAGCTGCGACATATTCGCCCTTCTCCCCCAGGAGAGGCAGGGATACACTTGCCCTTGGTGCAAGATGGTGACCCTGCTAGAGGAGGAGGTGAGGTGCCTGAGGGCCGAGAGAGCTCTCCGGGCCCCCCCGGAGCAGCCCCCCTCTGGACAGAGGGCTGAGGGAGAGACCACGGGAGGAGCAGCTGCGGAGACATGGAGGTATGTCACCCACAGGAGGAGGAGGCCAGCACGGCCTCCTCCTTCTCCTGGCACCGATCTGGAGCTGGGAAACAGGTTCTCTCCACTTGGGGAGGCTGGGGCTGACGAGGCCTCGGGGGACCAGCAGGACCCCCAGCCTGGGACATCAGGAGGCAAGGGAGCCACTGCAGGAGAGGCGAGGACCAGGGCACAGCTGCCCACCAGCACCGAGAAGGTACGGCGGTGGGTGATTGTTGTTGGGGACTCCCTGCTGAGGGGCACTGAGGCGGCGGTGTGCCACCCCAGCCTTGAGACAAGGGAGGTTTGCTGCCTGCCAGGCGCACGCATCCGGCATGTGAAGGACAGAGTGGAGCGTCTTGTTCGCTCCCGGGGTCACCAGCCACTCCTGGTGATCCATGTGGGCACAAACGACGTGGCCAGGCAGGGTGTGGTCGGGATCACCAGGGACTTTTTAGCCTTGGGGAAGAAACTCAGGGAGCTGAAGGCCCAAGTGGCCTTCTCGTCAATCTTACCTGTCCGGGGATTTGGGCCAGAAAGGGACAGGAGGGCCTCTGAGGTGAACAACTGGCTTAGGGTGTGGTGCCAGAAGGAACGCTTCGGGTTCCTCGACCACGGCACTCGTTTTCTTGCCAATGGACTTCTGGCAAGGGATGGGTTACACCTCACGAGGATGGGGAAAAGGTCCTTTGGAGATGCTCTAGCGAGCTTTGTCTGGAAAACTTTAAACTGAGCCAGTGGGGGGTGGGTTCAGGCCCCCCAGTAACGTGCCTGCACTGGACAAGTGTGCGGGGAGGATTGGGGCTCTGGGAGCAGGGCTTTAGAGATACTGCAGGGACTGACAGGACTTCTACGGAGAGGGGCAAGGTACCAGGGAGGATGGGAGGAAGGAGGATGCTGGGCACTCCAAGGAAAGGAAGCAGTGGGAAGGAGTTGAGGTGCATGTACACCAATGCTAGGAGCATGGGTAATAAGCAGGAAGAGGTTGAAGCTCTCTGGTAATAGGAGGGTATGACCTGGTGGGAATCACAGAAACTTGGTGGGATGAAAGGCAAGTCTGGAATGTAAACATAGAAGGGTATCACCTTTTTAGAAAGGACAGGAAGGGAAAGAGAGGCGGGGGTGTGGCTTTATATGTCAGGGAAGGGATAGGATGCAGTGAGATAGAATGCAGCACAGATGGGGATTCGGTAGAGGCAGTCTGGGTGAAACTTAGGGGTTTTGACAGGGAAAGAGACCTGACAGTGGGGGTATGTTATCACCCTCCAGGTCAACTTGAGACCCTGGATAATGTCCTGACAGGCCAGATTCTAAGGATATCTCGGGGGAGAGACACAGTAATTATGGGAGATTTCAATCTCCCAGATATTACTTGGGAGACTCACTCGGTGGTGACAGCCAGGTCACGTCGCTTCCTAGAAGCTCTAGAGGGTGGGTTTTTCACACAGAGGGTCCGAGCGGCGACGAGGGGGGGGAACATCCTGGACTTGGTCTTGTCCAATAGGGAGGAGCTGATAGATGAAGTACAGATTAGGGGAGCTCTGGATGCAAGTGATCACTTCATCCTTTGCTTTGAGATCAGGGGACTGGGGCCGTGCAGCAGGGCGAGCACTAGAAGCTGGGGCTTCAAGAGGGCCAACTTTGGCCAACTGAAGGCCAGACTGGGGAAAGTCTCCTGGGATAGGTTACTGGAAGGTAAGCAAGTTGAGGAGGGGTGGATGGCACTCAAAAGGGAGGTTTTAGAGGTGCAAGCCCTGACGATACCTCTAGTCAGTAAGGTGGGAAGGCGGAGGAGAGTGCCGCCATGGATGCGAAAGGAGGTGGTTAGGGGGATTAGACGAAAGAGGAGCCTCCGTAAGAAATGGGTACTGGGGGAAATAGACAAAAGGGTATACCGGGAGGAGGAGGCCCGTTGCAGAAGGATTCTTCGCAAGGCTAAGGCTGATTATGAGCTGAGACTTGCCAAGAATATCACGAGCAACAAAAAGGGCTTCTTTCAGCATGTAAATAGGAAAAGGAAGGGGAGACAAATGGTGGGACCACTAAATAAGAAGGAAGGAGATCCAGTGACTGACATGAGGGAACAGGCACAGATGCTAAGTGACTATTTTGCCTCTGTGTTCTCCCCAAAGCAGGACGGGGGATATCCGTATAGGAGATTGGATGAGGCTGGGGATTTAGGGGCAGAGATTAGAGTCACCCCCCTTGAAGTCGAGGGGCTCCTCAGGGCATTGGACATTACAAAGGCGCCAGGCCCTGACGGGTTACACCCAAGAGTACTTAGTTGGCAGGGGTTCTCTCATGCCCGCTGGCCTCCATTTTTGAGGCCTCGTGGAGAACGGGTGAAGTTCCAGAGGACTGGAAGGTGGCATCAGTGGTCCCAATTTTCAAAAAGGGTAGCAGGAAGGACATGGGGAATTATAGACTGGTTAGCCTTACGTCCATTGCAGGAAAAACAATGGAAAGGCTCATAATAGAGAGAGATCTAGTGATGCTAGATAGGGAAGGGAGGCTGACAGCCACACAACACGGCTTCCGCAAAAACAGGTCCTGCCAGACAAACCTTGTGGCATTCTATGACAAGGTTTCAAGATGGCTAGATGGAGGGGATGCAGTGGATGTGGTATACCTGGATTTCAGCAAGGCCTTTGACAAAGTGCCCCATGATATCCTGGTGGAGAAACTGAGGAGTTTTGGGATACACCAAAGCACTGTCCGGTGGATTAGGGCATGGTTGACTGACCGAAAGCAGAAGGTAACCATTAGCGGGGAATCGTCGGGATGGCAGCCAGTGACAAGCGGGGTCCCCCAGGGCTCTGTCCTGGGGCCGATCCTGTTTAATCTTTTCATTAACGACATGGAAGAAGGGGTGAACAGTCTGCTGATCAAATTCGCAGATGACACTAAAACTGGAGCAGTGGCCACAACTGAGGAGCAGATACTCCAGATCCAAAAGGATCTGGACAGACTATGGAAGTGGGCAGGAGACAACAGGATGGCGTTCAATGTGGAGAAGTGCAAGGTCTTGCACTTGGGGCATAGGAATAGCTGTCATAAGTACAGGTTAGGTGACAAGTGGCTGGAGAGCTGCACTTGTGAAAGGGACCTCGGGGTACTGGTTGACCGCAGGCTAAACATGAGTCAGCAGTGTGATGCGGTGGTCAAGAGGGCGAATGCCACCCTTGGCTGCATAGCCAGAAGTGTGGCTTCTAGATCAAGAGAGGTATTACTACCACTCCACACGACTCTGGTGCGCCCACAACTGGAGTATTGTGTTCAGTTTTGGGCCCCTCATTACAGAAAGGATATAGCCAGGTTGGAGTCAGTGCAGCGGAGAGCCACAAGGATGGTGGCTGGTTTGCAGGGGATGCCGTATGAGGCAAGACTGAGGGAACTGGGTCTCTTCAGCTTGGAGAAGAGGAGACTCAGAGGGGATATGTTGGTGACATACAGGTATGTGAGGGGCTGTCACATGGAGATGGGGAGAGGCCTGTTCTCCCCTGCAGAGGAAGGCAGGACGCGCTCCAATGGAGCAAAGCTCAGGGAGCCAAGGTTCAATTTGGATGCCAGGAAGCACTTCCTGACAGTTAGGACCCCGAGGGCGTGGAATGGGCTTCCACGGGAGGTCGTTGAGGCCCCATCGGTGAGGGTGTTCAAAGACAGGCTGGACATACACATGGTGGGCATGTTGTGAGCGGAGCCGGCTGGTGCCGGAGGTCAGACTAGATGGCCCGGGAGGCCCCTTGTGACTCGCTCTGTTTCTATGTTTCTATTAAAGGTCCCTGCATCTGCTCATGGCAGTGAAGCCTCAATCAGTGGCTGAGCTTGTGTGAACAGTCCAACTCACATGCTTCAAACTGTTTGCCCACATTCTGGATGAGTTAGAAACATAGAAACAGAGTGAGTCAGAAGGGTCCTCCTGGGCCATCTAGTCTGACCTCCAGCACTAGCCGGCTCCGCTTACGACATGCCCACCATGTGTGTATCCAGCCTATCTTTGGGGGCCTCAACGACCTCTCGTGGAAGACCATTCCACACCCTCGGGATCCTAACTGCTTCCTGGCATCCAAATGGAACCTTGGCTCCCTGAGCTTTGCTCCGTTGGAGCGCATCCTGCCTTCCTCTGCAGGGGAGAACAGGTCTCTACCCACCTCCAGTTGCTGGGCCTCATGTTCAGTCAGTGTATAGAGGGGAGTAGGATCATCAAGCTGGGGCTGACCTCTGTGCCTTGAGTCAAACGTAAGAATTGGCTGTTTGCACATAGGATCCTGAACACACATGCAGCCTATTCCTGCACTGGGGAGCATGGTCAGGGATGCAGACCTGCTCCCCTCTGTGCATTAACTGAATCGAAGAACTGTGGGGTGAGAAGAGGGCAGAAGAGGGCTGACACTGTACATGTATTGCTTGCCTAGAACGAAAATCCAGGGTGCATGAACAGATTTGCCAGTGTTGGTAGCACCTGATGCTAATTTTGACTGGAAAAGGTATGACACCTGGGTGTGGGGGGAGACAGTGTATAGTTCTTTATAAGGAGAACATCAGCAACTCTAGCAGCCCTTGGTGAATTCTGGAACATGTTCTGACACCTCTTGCCATTCCCCTGGATTGTCTTTTTGGGGCTCAGGGCAATAGTCATTAGATGTAAGGAATAGCAAGGAACAGCAAAACAGATGTATAAGCATGCGATGGGGGTGGCAGTGGGCTGAGGAGAGTAAAGCGAAACCTGTAAATGCCAAATTATATGCTGTTTATTATTGTGAAGTTTGGATGTTAAAAGGCAGGTGCTACAGCATTTTATTTATTTATTTACAGTATTTTTATCCCATCCTTAACAAATGTCTCAGGATGGCTTACAACATAGTTAAGCATAACAATAAACAAACACAACAAATACAGCAAGCATAACAGAATAAAATGAAGTGAAATGTGATTAAGCATGAGGATTAAAAACTTTTTGATTTTTCCCCAGTTTCCTCATACTCTCCAAAATAATTATATGGTATTCCTAATGAAAACTGTCTATCAAGCCAAACCGAAGGTCTTAAATATTTGGGGACCAAGTTACCTGGCAGATTGCATTCTTTAGTATAGACTTGTGTGACTGCAAATGTAATTGAAGTTGTTCCGTGACCTTGGAATATCATCTGCCTTCCCCACGGGTATTTGGGAGATGCCAGTTATTTTAGAAGCCTGTTAAAGACCCATCTTTTTACCTGGGCCTTTCCTGAATGATCCTCTTGCCAAGTTCATCATTTACTAGTTATTGTGCGTTTAGCTTTGGTGTGAAATATTTTAAAAACTTAACCTGGATATTTCTATTATGATTTGATTGGCTAAACCGCTTGGATATATTTTCAGACATAGTAAGTGGCATATCAGTTGATTAAATAAAGGATTCACATCTTTTCCTTTCTGCAGGCATAACAGTGATGACAACTTGATACTTATTAACTGAAGATGGATGGTGCTGGCCTAGATTACTGCAGAAAACCTGCCTGGGAAAGTTGACCCTCTGGAATTGCAGTGAAGCACAGTACATGTGTGCATCTTCTCTACAAATCAAAGACTTTATGTCAAGAAAAGAGAAGCAATGGCATGTCCCTGCCATCCACATTGGGAAATTCAAAAACTATCAATTAAGCTGGTGTATGAACAGCACATAAGCATGTTGCAACAGCTGATCCTAAGAGGCACTTTTGACAAAATCCTGGGCCTTAGGTCAATCCTCAGTTGTAACCTGCTTTCTAAATATTTTAATATTAAAATATTTAAATTAAACCCATTTCTTAAACACAAAATACTGCAGTTATTGGTAACTGTAAGTTTTTTGTTTTGCTCTTTTTAAGATTGTCTTTGGATTTAAGCTTAATGGGCTTTCCTTTACACATGCCTTTGTTAAATGTATGCAAAACTCAATTGCTTGGTTTATTTCTCCCTGTGTTCTGGTTTTGGGTTCATGAGGTTGACATAAAGTTGTCTAGACATTTAAGGTTCACTTGGCTGTATATGCACTTTTCCTAAAAACAAACTTTTCAATCGGTACGGGGTATTTTGTTTTTGTGGCCTGGACAAAGTTTTTTTCCCATTATCCCCTTAAATCTAATTAAGGCTAGTCTTAGGTACTCCTGAATTCAATGAGACTTATTCCTAATGGGTTTCACTTGTCAGCAAACATACATAGCTTTGGCAAACACTTCCATAGCAGTTATGGGACAATCTCAAAATGTCCCATGATTTCTTAGAAAGAACACAGCTTCTAACTTGCATTATGGAAATTTGATAGGAAAGTGTAATTTTAAAAGCCCAACCACCCATTACGGGTTCTGAAATAAGGACAGCCGTTTCCCAAAAATGAATAAATACAAATACAAATTGGGAAATGGTTCAGTTTATACCCAATTTGAACCTGTCCACTAACCCATATCCAAATTTGGCAAGGAAATTAAACTTTCCAGGATATAGAAAGCATTGATGTATCTCTCCAATGGCTTCCATAGCAGGAAAAATGTGGAAACCACTAGTGTGCACAGCTGCCCAGGTTCCTTGGGGCAAGAGGGTGCTGGGGATTGGCTGTTTCTTCAGGGTTGCAGCCTCTTTACCTACTTAACTTTTCATCTCACTTGCAGCTGCCACTCAGAAGTTTTCAAGGGAATGGTAAGTGTTTGGTGATGGGGAGCATTGTTGGTAGAAGGAATTCTGGGAACTGAGAAGCCTGGAATTCTTCTTTGGCTGGCATTTTAAGCAAGCACTTTGGTGTTTTGTTCTGTTTTTTTAATTATGAACCACCTCCTCCTTTTCTAAAACCTGTATGGGAACCCAACCTCAGTGACCTGTAGTATAATATACCTGAAACAGAAACAACAGTAAATCAAGGTAGGGTACGTTATTTCATACTAAATGAAGAGATATCCTGTATTGATGTGATACAGTTTGATTATTTGCCCTAGTTTCTTATGCTATATCAGGCAAAAAGAAGTATTTTAGAACCCTTTGCAAGCTGAGTGACAAACTACTTTTGAAATTCAGACCTTCAGAAACAGTTAAGTATGGCACACGGGTCAGCTACTTAAGTTAGATTCCACTGGAATAACAAAAGCCTTTGCATGGATCTTAAACAGCTCTTCAAAGTCCAGCAACAACATTTTATTAGTATCACTATAACTTGGGGAAATGCCACTGAAATCTCATTTATTCCATCTGTACAGCAAAATCTCACTTATTTAACTAAAGTACCTCCAAAATGGCAAGGATAGGAAATCTGTGATCTCCAATGTATCAGTGGATTGGATATCCCATCAGTCCTTGTCATTGCATAGCCAAGAATTTCTGGAGTGATAATACATTCCTCATCTTTGTGCTATTCACATGACAGATTTTCTTATGATTTTCTTACAGTTTTAAAAATACATATTTTAAAAATATTTGGAATACCTAATTATAAATGAAATATCCATGATATAGCCAAGGTCCTCCCCTGAGTGATCAAATTGTATGTATGTATGTATGTATGTATGTGGGTTTATTATATTTATATTCCATCTCTTTTCTTTGAAGGAACTCAAGGCAGCTTACATGAGCTTCTTCCTCCCCAGCTTTATTCTTGCAACTAGCCTGTGAGGTAGGTTAGGCTATTGAAGCAAAAATGGAGAACTGTTGTACTGACAAAGATTCTTCTATAATAGAATCTTTGCCGAGATGCTGAGGCATGTGGTGACAGCATATAAAAGTTTTAAATGCATGAATGAATGAATGCATTGATCCAGAAGAAGAAATGAGGCCAGTTTTGTGGGAAGATTAGCATTAGAATTACCAGGGTGGCAAGAGGTGTGTAGAGGGCCAGGGAAGCCGCTCCTTATCTTAGCTACTGTTTTTAAAAGACTGGAACATGCCCTGGCTCAAATTTAGGGGAAGTTGGTTGGACTCATGGAATTCATTAAGGACCCTTTTCCCAATAAACTTGAATTGTTCTTAGTCTTGACTTTCCCTGTTGTTTTTGTTTTAGAAAGTCTCTCACCCTTGTTTGTGTCAGATACTTTAGAAATGCCAATTGTCCATGGGAAGTAGGGTACATCTAATCACATACTGCTTTCCTGGAACCTAGCACTCCAAATGCTGCTACCGCAAGTACAAAGGTGAACACTGGGGAGAAAGAGAGGCAAGACAACTTAGATACAAAGGACTCAAGCAATTCTACCTGTCATATTCTAATTTGTGTTAATGTTAAAAGTATAAAATGCTGCTTCTAATGTAGGCAAAAATTACTGTGAATTCTGGCATGGAATTTGTTTTCTATAACTTGAGACCACCAGGGAGAACTGTGTTGTGATGCTATGAATCATCTTCAAAGGCTAAGCAAATGGAAGTAGTCAATTTTCACTGACATGCTAGAAAAGCACAAGCACTCCATCACAGCATTAGCCTCAAGTGTAACATAAGATGCATTGAATAATCTTGCAAAATGCAGAGCTGGAGAGCCACTCTGCAAGCCAGCTTCAGCAGTGCTATGGACAATTGGCTGGAAAATTCTGGTTGCATCAGACTTGCATAGATGAGAAACAAATGCACAAAAAACTAAGCCATTTCCTGGCTTCGAAACTCAAACATTTGAATGTAGCAAAACTGACTGTACTTTTTTCATTTAAGTAAATTATACAGCAGTTTTGTATCTGGATATGCCGCTGAATCTAATTAGCTGCATATTCTCTTTGGAAATGCTGTGCTTTTTCAGTATCATGCAATTGTATGAGGGGTCTTCAAAAAGTTTCTGCACTTTTATATTTATTTATATATTTTTTACTGATGGCATTAAAAAGTTGATACAACACTGGGAAAAATGCATCACAAAAGGTGACTATGTGGAAAAGTGATGTTCCGTATTTTTTGCTCTATAAGATGCACTTTTTCCCCCCTCAAAAGTAAGGGGAAATGTCTGTGTGTCTTATAGAGCGAATATGTGTTTGCAGTTAAGTCTGTCAGATGTGCAGCCCATGGGGAAGTAATGGGGACTGTGCCTGTGATTATGTGCCCATTTGATTCAGAATATTTTTTTTCTTGTTTTCCTCCTCTAAAAACTAGGTGCGTCTTATAGAGCAAAAAATACGGGTTTTTTTTTTGAAATTCTTAATAAAATTTTAAAAAGTGCAGAAACTTTTTGAAGAACTGTTGTATAAGCTATCAGCCTTCTTCAAAAATGCAAGTTCTTTGATTTAAATCTGATTGTTGGTTGCTGGCTTAGTGTGGGATGCATAGCATCAGCCTGAAGGATGGGCACAAGGAGAGGGCCTGTCTCTTACTTGAAAGCACATGTTTATTGCAGGGTCCCCAAGAGAAGGCTTCCCAGCTGTGCAGTGAGAAAAGAGAAACGGACAAAATGCTATTCAGGTTGTACGATTGTATGCTTCTTTACTTGCATTTAGGATTTGTAGTTTTAAGGAAAATAGTGGCAATCTCTTCTACTTGTGAATATGTTGTGAAATTGTTAAGTTCGTGGTTCTTAAGTAAACTTTGCATTTTGAGCTCAAAATGTTGCCCAACAACAGCATGTCTGTTGATGCCCAGGATGACTGAGTTGTCCCATTTCATCTCTGGATGTTTGCAGACACCTGGAACAGCTTAACTGTGCCTTCCCCAATCTTCTAGATGTGTTGGACTACAACTTCCAGTAGCCACCAGCCAGTGCTGACTGAGGGATGCTGGAGATCATACTCCAATACATCCAGAGTATTGGATGTATAGTATTGGATGCACCAGCTTGGGGAAGGCTTTTCTAACTAATACATTGTTAATGTTATATAGAACAACATTGCTAAAAAGATCAACAGTATATAGCAGAGACCATAGAGATCTAGTCAACAGCTCACTCTAGAATAAGGTTAAGATCTGCAAGGCCTACTTCCTGAAGGAGCAATTTAGGAATTGCCAGTTCAACCTGTGTGCATGCAGCTATAGCTCACTGCAGCTTCTCTGCATGTGTTCCTGTGTTAATGGTTATCTATTCTCCCTTGATGGTGTTTATTCTAATATAGAGCAGTATAAAACTAGCTCTCATACTCTCAGTACATGCAGAACTAATTAATGCTATTGGATATATAGGCTAGATTTGTTTTTAAGGAGTACTACATTAATCTTGGGCTGCAACTCTGACTCTGATCTAGCTCTGTATGCAGGCACTATCCAGCACTATTGTTGCATTTCCATTATTTCTATTGCCCCAGTGGAACCTATTGCCAGTGCTTCCAAAAGCAATCCTGGAAACAAGCAGAAATGCTAATTTCCAGAATGGAAAAGAGGTGGGCAGAGCTCCCTACTACAAGCTCTGTTGACCTACCTCACTCCACACGTGACTATTTCCATTCAATTTTAGTTGCTTCAGGATCCACTGGCTTCCCGTTGCACTTGTGGTGGGTCCCATTCGCACATGGACAGCATTGGACACTGCCATTAAGTAGTCCCAAATGGAAATTCATTACCCAACACAACCTATGCCCAAATTAGAGGACTCTCAGAGGAGCTTGCTTTATGTGTATATGCTCATGCAATTACTCCAGTGAGGAAGCATGCTTCTTACTACTCTCCCTTTGGAGAGCAGGTTAGTTGAATATTTTTGGTCTATATGTGCTATAAATTCATAGTACATTCTGGTATTCTGATGATGTCACTATCATGCTTCTGGTAATGAAAGCCAGCTTTACTTTCATGTTGTAAATGAACAACCTGCCATACAGCTTGAAGTACAGCTGTAGTAAGTGTTTCCATTTGTCCCATGTTTTCATGTTAGTGCTTCTTTTGTTGCTCTCCTCTGATTTCTTGTTTTCCCTGAAAACTCTTTACTGGATTAACTGCAGAAAAGAAGTAATAAAGATCTGAAATAGCTTAATGACAGAAGAAAAATTACATTCAGGACCAGAACATTAACCATAAGAAGTCTAGTTTCTAAACCTCTGGGAATGTCATCATCTGATTTAGCTGAATGTTTGTCTTATATTTTTATAAAGACTGTGGAAAACTATAATATTCTACCTGATCTACTCCTCTGGATTGTTTCCATAGTAGCTATTATCACCAGAATTAGGTTCAGTCAGATTTTATGGACAATCCAGCCGACACTGCCAAAGAGTTGAATTCAGTGTTTTCCCATGTTGCCCTCTTGTTCTCTTTCATACTTGATTTGTGGCTTTGATATTGTTTGCAATCAAAATGCTATTGTCTATCTAGCAAAGGGCTTATGAGAATTCTCTCTATAATTTTCCCTTTTAATTAGTTTTCTCCCAGCCTCCTTTTTGTAAAGCAGATTCTGCTCCTCAGTTTATGACCTTTTACTTGGTTGTATCCTGTTCCCTTCAGGGGGTCACAATATTACTGAATTGGCCCTGGAGTAATCAGTTCCTATTACCAGGGGCAACAGCATTAAACGGTCTGTTTACAAAAAGGATAACAGTAATTATAGCCTCCTTACTAAGGTTCAGAACTGCCTGTGGACCACTTTCCAAAGCTGTGGTCATTTTCTGAACAAGAAAAAAAAAGCAAAAGGATAGAAATGCTTTAAGGGCAAATAAGAAAGTTTAGGGCCAGTTATAGACAAGAGCAGGAGTTAATGTGTTCAGGAGTAAGGTCTTGCATATGAGAGATAAGTGTGGCTGGAGTTTTATGGAAAATGTAATACTAAGTGTCATGGAAACAATGTTCTACTTCTGATTGCAGTTGTGTGGAGAAGAGCAAAGCCTTAGCAGTGCTAAAGGAGCCTACCTTGGAAGCAAAGTTGTTGTCTTAATACACGGGAGTGATGACGCAGTACAACGACAACTGGTTCAATAGTGAGGTCTGCGTGGAAGCAGTAATTGTCCCATGCGGGTGTGCTGGGTGTTTCCAGATAATTGAATGGCTATTTTGTAACTAATGCTGCTACTATGGGGGCATCTAGAATCCTTGTGCTTTAAAAAGCAAGTTTGATTACCCATGTTCATCCCTCACCATTGGCTATGTTACCTCTGGAGGCCCACAGGTTGCTCTCCCTGATTTACATAAATAAAGTCAGGTGGCCTTTACTCTTCTGCAAACTAGTAAAAGAAGCGGCATCTGGAAGCCTCCCCTGCAAATGATTCCCTAACCATTTTTTACCTACAGGACATAACAAAGGATGGGTCAAAAGCAGAAATATATGGATTGAGAGAAAAGCATTGAAGGGAGGATAGTGAGCAGTGAGAGGCTGAGATACTTACCAACTAACTAATTAGTGGCCTGCTGTTTTGTACAGTAATGGCAAACCCTTCATGCAGTAATAGCAAGCTCATTTCTGGTTGTTGTCCATTGGAGAGGAAATAGCTTGTGGGGAGGAGGGGAACGGAATGGAATGGAGCATTATGGAGAAGAGCAAGGCTGGCTTGTTGGGTTAGGATTAGGAAACAGGAACCTCCTACTTGGTAATGTTATGCTGCCATTGTTTTTTTCACAAGTGAGTAACCTGGAATTTGGGGGATAATTAACAGAAGTCTTGCTCTTCATTACAGTTATAAGAGACTAACATTTTAAAGTTGAATAGATACTAGACCTCTTAAAAACATGCAGAAAGAGCCAAATTTCCAACATTGTTATAGTTGGTAAATTATTCCAGTGTTCCAGTTATTGAGTTAATTATACATACTTCATTGCTTCAGTCCTTTCCTATTTTTGCCATCAGTTTTATTAAGCATGATGCAAAAACCAGTTAGGCGCATGAGTCGTCTCAAAATTCAGTCAAAGCATAGCTGAGGTGCATTTTGCCTGGCTGCCCAGAAAAATACAGAAGGGTTTAAATAAATGTAAAATGTTTGAAATGTTTCTACTGAGAAGAGTTTATAATGCAAGGTCCTGATGCTGTGGGAAGAAAAACAGCTTGAACTATTTAAATTGTGAGGATATTTGGCTTAATGGAGAAGGGGTTTTTTAAGTGCCTGAAATGGTGGTGGTTGAACGGAAATTTTATGAGTGTATAGATAATGGAGAAAACCATAATGCAAGCTGGGCTTATTTATCTACTTATAATGAGTGAGATAATCACATTTTTAAATACAAACTCTGAATGAACATGAACACCAGCAAATTATAGGAGGCTTTCAAACTGTAAAGCTCTCCCTGACTTATCAAATGAGCCCCTCTAAAGTTTCCATTGCAAAGGAAAGTCCTTGCTCTTTCAGTGGTAAATGGAGACTTATACTTGTTTTTACAGTCATACTAAGATTAACTTTAAAAGGGGAGCCAAATATTTGCATTGAAGTTCATGTTCATAAATTCAGTTGATCCAAGTGGCCTGAATTTGGCTTCTTTCTGCTTTGAAATTTCACTAACTTCTCAAGGGCAATTAAATTATATATGGAATGCTGAATGTACCTTGGCAGCCTTCTCAGTCTCCATCTTTGTAACTGGAAAGGACTTCTGTTGTTATAAATTTCTAATATATCAGTTATGTTCCATGATGCTGCATGAGAATAGTCTCTTGATTAGTATAACAGTGTAATATAGATTTTGGATTCTCATGGGTACAGTTAGTAATCTGAATATACTAATTTGGTATAGGATAAGGCTGAGGTAGTTGTGGCCATCCAGATGTTTTGGCCTAAAGCTCCCATAATTCCTCACCATTGGCTGTGCTATGCAAGCTTGATGGTTGCCACATCTGGAGGGCCACAAGTTGCTCACTACTGGTATAGAGAAACACATGCTTACCCCTCTTTTAAACACCATGGATAGATTTCTGTTCTTCCCTTTTTTCTGTCAACCATATATATATAGCAGCTGAACTGAGTTTCTACCCCAGATCAGTCTTGTGTCTTCAGCTACAATGAGTTGTCCCTCATTGCTAAAGAAAACATTCCTTTTGGTACTCCTAAGGAATAACAGTGTGTTTATCAGCAGAACAGAAAGTCATGCTGGGACATGTGGTGATATTTCTAATACTCTGTTTAGCATTTTTCAGCTCACCTCACCCATGTGCAATGAGGTTTCATTTTGGTCTTAAGGGGAAGTTGTGATGCTTATCAAAAGAAACTTCATTACATGGAGCTGACTTTGGGTCCAGATCACTGCCAGATCACTGGGCAGGTGGCTATGTTTCCAGAATTCAGAAGGCTGAATCCAGACCTAGTCATACTTTCAGAAAATCCACTGAAATTTATTTATTTATTATTTATTTAGGGAACTTCTATGCCGCCCCATTCGCCGAAACCTCAGGGTGGCTTACAACCACCCCAGCTTACAACCACCTGAAATCAGGTGTACTGCTAGACTTAGGACCCTGGTCCTGAAGCAAGTGCCCATTGCCCCAGATCCATTTTGCAAATTCTTAAAGGCCAATTAGTTTCAGTGGAAAGAATTTTTTGCAGCTCATCATGTAGAAGGTAATTTTCAAGGGAGATTGCATTTGGGGATAGAAGAGTTAACCTCCTCCCTTCCTCCCAATTAAATTTAAGGGTGAAATCCATAGATGCCACAGGGGAGGTTTTCCTATTCTGAATTGCCGTGCAGATAGAGATGGGAAGATTTCTGGATCACTGTTGGGGAGGGAGATATCCTTCCTGCAAATGGAAAGTAAGCTAAGGGAAAACCTCCCATTAATTGGGCCCAAATCCTTTAAGTGCCCAGCAAGAGCTCTTACTGGAGTTAAGTTAGTCATACATTTGTTTCATTGATTTCAGTGGACCTGCTCTAAGTATGACTAAGTCTGGATCCAACCCAACACTAAGTGCATAAGTCAATTGTCAGGAGTGAATCTGTGGCCCTCCAGATACGTTGGTGGCAGCTAGCACAGCCTAATGGCAAGAGGAATTGTAGATCAAAACATTTGGAGGGCCAGAAGGTGCCCATCCCTGGTTTAGCCCCAGCTTGCCTTCATGGCAGTAGCCATGCTGTGATTTATTTAATCACATGCTGGGCTTTGTTACTAATAAAAATGCATTGGTCAAATGTCAAAGGGGGGCCTGTAGGTGAAGGGAGGTAAGCCCTCCCACCCTTCTTCCAGTCTGTTGCACTTGGCAATTTTTGCCCAGCCTGTGGACAAACTGGACTGTTTGTCTCCTCACATTTCTGGCAGCACAACAGGGGTCTACAAAAACTTTGCTTTAAACCCAAGTGCATGAATCTATCAGTTTGGAGGTCTGCTACTTGGACCACCTCCTTCAGTACTTACTAAGCTAATTTTTGACAGGTAATGACCAAACCTCTATCTGCTTGTGTTTACACGTTATTGACAAGATTAATGGTTCATCCATACTGTGCAAGTGCTAGAAATTAATGGTTTATTGAAAACGGTCTTATGCTCTTTGCTGTTTGTCTTAACCAAAAAAAATAAAATAAAATTAAGAAGTACATTCCAAAAAGTCAAACTCACCTTTTTAGCTTTGTGGGGGGTATTATAAAAGCAAGATGTCTGGCATTACACTCAGCTTTTAATTCTGACCATGACAAGAATACAGTAAGACACCTGATAAGCTAATGCTAATAGCTCTCCCATAATGGAGGGAGATATCAATATGACCACTTACCAAGTGTTCGGAGAAGCAGTACTGATTTCATTTGTTGCATCTCTGTGGGAATAAGAGTTAAACTTACCTTGGGACCAAACTTATCTGAAAAAGGAAAGAAATGGAAAAGGAATGAAAAAATGTAATGACTTTTTTGGGGTGAGTGGAGCAGTTGAAAAATTTCAAAGAATATGGCAGCATGAGATGGATGAGGGAAAGCATATAGGCCATTGAGAGAGCAATCATTTGGCCCCTGAACAATGTCTAATAAGTCCTAGGATCATTGGATTCCCAGATTCCCCAGGTTGGAGGAGGGGACCTGACCTCAGAGCTGGCGATCCACACTTGGATCTTTTCCCTTCTGCATAGCTGGCATGGAAAGAATTTTGCCAGCTGCTTCTCAAAGGCCCCAAAAGTGACTCCACAGCAGAGGTAAAGGGGGCGGGGGGGGGAGACTGAGGTATCTTCTGGCCTCCTTCCCTCCCCCAGTGAAATGCTGCATCTCAGTGGTGACAACTGCCCCCTCCCCACTTCTGTGCTGCAGAAGATGCTCAAAAGCCTCTGCATTTGGAGGGTGCAGTTGATAGAATTGCACCCGCAGAAAAATAACACTGTTGAGCACAGTCCCAGCCAATGTTAGGACACACACAGAGGGTGCCCAAAGGAGTCTCTTTAAAGTTGAAGTATGGCTTCCTTATCACTCTCTCCCCACTCTCCACAATTCATTCAGCTAGTATAAGCCTTGCCTTAGCAGCACAGGAAGCAGCCTTATTACAGGTCAGACTATTTGCCCATCTTGCTTCGGCTGCCTATTCTGACTGTGGGGAGAATGCTGGGGTAGGGGAAAGCTGCTTGCTGCCGCAGTCCTTTGTGCACCAACCATGGGAGCATCTCATCACGGACCACCATGGATGTGATCACCCTGCTTGCAAGGACTTGGGTCTGGCCCCAGAGAGGAGACAGGGAGGCAGAGGTGGCCGGGGCATCCTCGGTCGGTGACTTGCTCCACTCACTGCTGCAGCACAACTGGTCTGTTGAGTTCGGTGCTGTTATCCTTCTGCTGTTGCAGAATAAAGCAGAATACTGATATTTTGATGCATTAGTTAGTGCTACCAATGCATTGGTTAATGTATGCATTTTAATGCCTTGGTTAGCGCTACGCATCTCCGGCTGTAAGCAGCCTCGAGTGCTTGTGGAAAGGTGGAGTGCGGATCAAGTCCATCGAAGGGGCTGATCCAGCCAACAGGTGGGTCCCAGGTTGGGTAGGTAAGCAAGGGGCCGGGGCCGCGGATCCCTCTCCCCCAGATCCCGAGAACGCAGCGCCTAAGCGGGCAAGAGGCGAAAGGCTGCCGCTGCGGCGCCGTCCTTCCTCGCCTCGCTCAGGGGCAGGAGACGCCTCCGATCTGGGGCCGGACAGCCCCTTCCAAAAAGCGCCGCGGCAAACCAAGCCGAGAGGAGCGGGTCGAGTCCGAGTGTGGCTGGGCCCGAAGCGCTGGCAGGCTCGGCCAAAGGAGGGCACCTCGGCCCGGCAAGGGTTACAGGCACTCCCTCCCTCACCGCCTCCCCTCCCTCCGACCTGGAGGAGCCAGCCCACGCCCACGCCGCTGACTTAGCCGCCGGGGCTGGCGGGGCGGCCGTCAGACTCCCCTGCCCGGCGCTGGCGCTGCTGCCGCTGCCGCTGCGGGAAGGCGCCGCGAGCGAGCGGCGTGGCGGATGCCGGGCGAGCTGCCGCAGTGGTGAGTGGGCAGGCGCGCCGCGGTGGGTCGCCGGCCCTGCGCCCCCTTGGCCCGCCGCGAGGGGGCTGCGGCGCGCCAGGAGAGGCTCCCGGGCGGCGTCGCGTGGGGTCCCGCGCTCGGCTCGGCTCGGCTCGGGGTCGGCTCGGGGTCGGAGCGCGCGTCGAGCCTGAATGCGGCGGGAGGGGAAGGCGCGCCGAAGGGCTTGGTACCTGCCCGTGGTGGAGAGGCGGGGTCGGGGGCGGTCCTGAGAGCCGGAGCCCCGAATATCTAGGCAGCCAGTCGCCTGCCCCGCCACCTTCCTGCCCACGGGCGCTGGTGGGACAGTTGGTTATTACGTTTGCAGCGCTTCTCTCTCCTGCAAGGAATCAAAAGTAGTTCACCCAACTCTGCTCCCCTCACTTAATCCTACAACAAGCTTGTGAGGTGGGTTGCGCTGAGAGTCTGCGACTGGCTCAGGTTCATCCGGTGACCCGCATGGCACAGTGCGTGGGGAATGGAGCCCAGATCTCCCAAACCCAGCCCAGCCCTTTGGCCCTCGTGCAACCGCGGTATGGGGCCCCAATTCCCCTGGACTAGTCGGCCGGCCGTTTTCCTACACCTCCTGCTGCCCAGCTGCCCTTGCCTCTCTCCTCTTGAATTTTTTTCCTGAAATCAAATAGCCTCCTCACCCCTCTGCATACCTTGCTTTTTACAAACAGTGTTTCTTTAGGAGGCAAGGCCATTGAAAGACAGAATGCTCACGCAAGCCCAACAGGGCCGTCTTAACAGCATTATGGACCCCGGCAAAGCAGTGTACTGGGGCCCCTACGACAACTCACAGGAATAAAAATGTAAATAGTCGATACAAAGCAGAAAAGAACTTAAATGAGCAGTTAGTGAAGTAACTATACGCCTTTGATAGGTATGTATCATATATGATACAAAGTGTATTGAAGGGTTAACATACACAGATTAGTATGGGGCCCACAGGCAAGTGCCCATCAGGCCCATGCGTTAAGACGGCTCTGGAGCCCAGAGAATTTAGCGCACATGCAAAACAGTACAGGTAAATCCAGGGCTTTTTTTTGTCATAGAACGCACCTGAACGGCGTTCAGGCACCTTTTTTTCCAATGGATTTTACGAAGTGATTTTGAATCGTCTGTCTGGCGTAGCAGATCAGCAGCAAACGTCATTAACATAGCGCCTGCTGCTTTTGTGTGTTCGTGCTGATAGTGAGTGAGTGCTTACTGCCGGTGGTGACCATTACGTTTATGTATGTGTAGAATGACTGGCTTTATGTGTGTGTAGAGTGACAGGCTTTACACTAAAAATCTTTTTTAGTGTAAAAGTGTGACCCCAAGATGTGAGTTCCTGCACCTCTTTTTTTTTTACAAAAAAAAACACTGGGTAAATCTGTGCCTTTTTGTTGTTAGTCACCAACTTTACTGCTGGTGTAATGTTAACATTGCTGCTGGTTATATGTCTTGAGACCCATTTGGGCTATAGACAGGGTATAAATGTTATACATAAATAAGAATAAACATGTGTACCCATGCACTCTTGCAAATAATGGAAGGCAACAGCACTCTTGCCTCCTCCGTGGATTGAGGCACAAGAGGTACCCTGAGCAGCTCCCAGCCTTTTTCTCAGGGAGCTGCATGATACAGCTAACTTTTGCAGTTAACTGTAGCCATCTGGAATTAAGATGCTTGGTCAAGGCAAGGCTTCGTGGCTGCATCCTCTCACTGGCAGGCTTTTCAGTGAGGCGTGGGGTGCATGACAGCATCCCCTACCATCAGGCAGAAGGAAACAGATGCCCTGGCAGCAAATTGTCATGAAAGGCAGCACAGTTTTTTATTCTTTCATGAATGCATTTCTAGTGCTATGAAAGGGAGAAGGGACCTTGTGGCATTTTCTGCCTCAGGTGCCCAGATAAGTTGAACAGCTTATGGTATTACACATCTTGCCTTGATGTTGGGGAGGGAGGCCTCCATTTTCTGTTTTGCCTCAGAGATGTCTTGGCAATTGAGCAGGCAGAGTTGGTTTCTTGTCCCTCCCTCAGGGGCGAGCTCCACTGATCCTTCCTGTTGCACCACCCAAAGGGAGAGGACCATGAGCAGGTTGCGCCTTCTGGAGGGAGAAAGCTGGTGAGCAACCTTCACCCTGTCCATGCAGAAGTGATGAAGGTTGGTTTCCATCTATCTTGGCTGCCCTCTCTCACTGGGTAGGTGGTGTGGCAGATTGGGCTGGTTGGGTGCCATCTCCACTACCCAGAACACATGGACAGGTAAGTAAGTGAGGTGAGGTGAGGTGAGCTGGCTGCTCTTTCTTAAACTAACCCTCTATGCTGAGCTTTTCTCAGCTTCATGCTGAGAAAAAGGAGAGTGCATGGAAATTGGATGCTTTAGTTTCTCCCTGGAGAGCATCATGATCTCAATCCTTTCTTCCAAGGGTTTCCAGAAAGGGAGTGCAAGAGAAGAGCAGCTTCTCCCCACCTTACTCTCACAGAAGCAGCAGAAGGGAAGGGACTGAGAGCACACGTGTGTTCCGGGGTTTTCTTTTCAAGCAGGTGTCCTCTCCATACCAGCCTCTGCTGCAGAGGAGAGATTAACCTTTTCAGGTATAGCTGCAGATCACTTACTTTTCCAGGGGATGGGAGAGTGGCTGGGTTAAACACATTTTCCAAAAAGGTGTGCTTGCTTAGTGTTATGTGCAGTCTTCGGGGTGAGGGTTTCCATTCCAAGAAGTAATCATCTTGTCCATATGCCGATGTGGCTGCTGCTCATCTCTTTGTCTTTCTCTCTGACTCAGATTTAGCCAAGGCAAAGTAAATATTCAGTTTGTAAAGTGGTTCCTGTTTGGTGGTAAAGCATTTTAGTGGAATTTTTATTCCTAATCCACATCCCATGCCCTATGAAGTATTGCCAGTTCTTTTATTCTCTGGATTGTGTTGGGGAAGCTACTAGTACATTCTTGATGTTGGTTTACAAGACTGTTTGGAGAATGACATAAAAGTGCTTTTTTCTTCTTTTACTTCTCTGACTGGCTCCCTCCCTCCCTCCCTCTCTTTCTCATTTCTGTAATTTAAATACAAACGCTTACTTGGTCAAAGCTGTAGACCTAATGGCAGCACCTAATCTTCATGAGGGTTTCTTTGATTTTTTTTTCTTCCTTTCTGTGTTATCTAGCCTAATGAAGATTTCTGGAGAACTCAGAATCTTACATGATCTTTTGTGGCACTTTGGATAATCCTGCTAAAAGTATTGGCTAACTCTAAATTTGGCTAGAATACACATTTTAATTTGTTTTTAACATTGCCTAATGGTCAAGACTGCCTAGCCTTTTGTGTCTTTATAATCCACTGACGACTCATTTAGCCATATATGAAGACCTGGCGATTCATGTGTAGGCATTAATACTGGAACTAGAAAAGAATGTGGATCTAGCTACACTGTGGTAAAAATATTTGAAATAACACTTCCAGCCCTTGGCACTAGTATTTCAGAAGCTATGGGAATGGCAGTGCCTTCTGGTGGATTGCAGATTTGTAACAAATTTTATTTAAGCCAAGATCCAGTTGTAATCTTGGGTGATTTGTAAGCCTGAAATCTAATCATTCACATGTAATCACAGCCTGCAGTTGAGCTGGGGCTCTTAATGTATGGTCAGTTTACAGATAAGATGTAAAGGACTGGCTTCTTTCTTATCTCTGACCTCCCATGTGACAAATAGAGGGCAGCTCTTTTAAGAGTAAGTTTTCCTAGGATGAGATTTTTCTTCCACTCTTGTACCTATTCTAGAGTTAAACCATTGTATTCCTGCGGGTCATCTTATATGGATAACTATAACCATCTGGAATTAAGATCCAGGAAAACATAATCTTCCTTTTAAATTATGCCAATGAATTTGCTGTCATCCATTCCATTCACTGTTGAGTGGAAGGCAAATGGTTAATAGAAACACTTGATTAGACATCAGAGTTTGAAGTCACAGAATGCTGCAACTAAACAGCTATTGCAGGAGAAATTGTGGACTACCTGGTGCATGAAATAGCATGACAGCAAGTTAAGGTCATAATAGTGATATGTTTACTGTGATCAAGTTCAGCCAGGATTTCAGATTAATTCATGCATGCAGGTACTGCTGACTTCTCTTGGTGTTAGTTGTTTGTATGGTACCTGCCCCCTCCCACATATACAAGTACCTGCTTGACATGATCCAGAGGGTAGTCATGATAGTCTGCTGTGGGAAACAGAAGCAGCAGAATCTTGTGGCACCTTCAGAGCTATCAAGTGTGTCTTGGAATATATTTTTGTGGAATTTAGCCCACTTTAGCATATCTGTGGAATATTATGGAGAATCTAAGGTTTATATACACTATGTATATTAGAAGAGAAGGAAATTAAATTAAAGAAGCTATATTATTAATAGTGGACATTCCAGGACAGTTGTTGAGTTCAATTGTAAGAACAGCTGCATTGTGGATGCCAAACTGTTAATAGTTTGTCACTTTGTATTTAATTTCTTTCTGATAACACTTTTGCATTTCTTTCCTCCCAACAAACACATGCCATATATAAAGTATATAAATTTTTCCCTAATACAAATTTCCACAGTGAACCTGATGGGTCCATACCAGAATAAAATGTATTAGTCTTTTTAACTGCCCAGAAAGCCTCAGCTATTGGGTGATAGAAAATGAAATAATTGCATAAGTAGTCTTTGTGATGCCATAAGATTCTGGATCGCTTACACTTCAGAGAGTAATTTCCAGTAAAATACACTCAGATGTAACACACTAATAGAAAGTCCTGTAGCAGCTTTTTAGTAGTGTATTTTGCCCAAGTTCTAGTCAGAGTGGCTGGATATTACTCTTTTAGGGCAGAATCCTATGCATGTTTAAACAGAAGAAGGTCCTCCAACTCCTTGTCTTGTAGCACTTTTTTCTGCCTAAGCATGCATGGGGTCTCATCCCTAGTCTTATCAGTTGCTTCTGCTGATCTGCTTGGTCTGAGGGCCAGGCTAAATGTGTTGGCAGCAGTGCTCTTTCTTTCAAAAACACAGTGCCTGAATTGCATAAGACAAATGTGGTAGCACCCGTTTTTAACAGCTGGAGAGTGCAGAATACTCCTCCTTGCCTGCACCTTGTTTGGTAGCTTATACTCTGCTCCTTGAAGTGCACTTTTGCCTTGATGCAGCTATGGCTGGTTGAGAAAATGCTTCCAGACAGGGCCATGGAGTAGTAACCAGTGGGTGAGGTGTGGATTATGCACTCCTCATTTGCTACTAAACAGAATTGCCTTGCTTCTTTCTACACCATTAGGGCAGATCAGCATTTAATCACAGTGGATATGCCACCTTTTCATCTCCAAGAGGCATCCTTGAATCCAGGCAACAGCATAAATACTGGCTGAGTTCAGCAGCTTTTTAAATTGCTCAATTAAAAAAGAATTGCTTGTTTAAGTCAATAGCAGAAGTTCTTTTACACAAGGAGTGCCACTTTTAAATTATATGCCCTCCAATTACTGATACTGTTAACCTGAATCAGAATGGTTGATGGACTAAATATTTACTCTAATTTATTGGCAGTAATTATAGCTATTTGGACAAAAGTAGATCTGAATCCATTTAAAAATTGATATCCACCAGAAAATGCATTTTTCTACCAGTAAAAAGGACTGTTGCTATTTCAATATCAAGCAACTTTAAGTAATTTAGCTTCATGAATGTCAGTGTGGCTTGTGATTTGACCTCCAGAAATAGGGATAGAACAAAGTTGTCCTTGACAAGTTGAAAGACAGAGAACATCCTGAATTTAAGCTTTTTCTTACGCATTATTTTCTCCAGGGCACTGGGATGAGAAACATACAATACTGCAGACATGTTGCCCATGCCCTTCCACTTAATACAAAATGTGAAATAGAGGAAGGTATATTTAATATGCTAGTTCTGCTTTGGTGACTATTGATAGTAACTTGGGTATTTTTATCTTTGCTTTATATGGGCTTTACAAGTGCACCGGAAAGCAAAACAAAAATACACCCTGTAGTAAGATGCAAATCCCAGATTTGTCTAGGTTGGATTCTATTTTATTTTCAGTCCACTGTAATCAAGACATTTCAGGGACCTTGAGGGCGCCTGCTCGTGGCTTTCTAAAGATCAAAGTTCTCTTGAATCCTCTGCTGCTTTGAGAATATAATGTATGCTGACATTGTTGATATGAATCCTAGCGCTGGTCTCTACATACATATAAATGCTACAGGGAGGGCAGTGAATACAACTTGTTCCCTCTTTCTGCTTCTTTCCACCCCCATGACTTGTGGCTATTATATGATGAAGGGACATAGCTTAGAGATGCTCTTTTCATGCATAAAGTCTCAGGGTCAAATTGTAGCATTTCTGGTGAATAGGCCGTTTGGTAACAAGGCTGGAAAACAAAATATATGCATATCAGCAATCTGTCCATCAGTGTATGGACCCATGGGGCATGTTTGAGTAGATGACTATAGGAGTGCAGTGTGGGGAAAAATCAGTGCAAAAGATCCCGATTAACTATGCATCAGATTTAAATACAATACCCTCCAAAGGGCAAGTATCCTCTTCAAAAAAGAAAAGAAAGAACCAATTTTTGATTGATTGTCCTATTTTGAACCAGCTAAAGTTTCCAGACTGTCTTCAAAGGCAGCCCCATGTAGAGTGCATTGCATTAATCCGAGAAAGTGGTTACCAGATCATGAGTCACTATTGAGGCTCTGCCTGTCCAGGCAAGATTGCAGTTGATAAATTAGCCTTAGTTGATAGGAGGTGCTCCAGGCCACCAAATCAACCTGTGACAGCAGTGGCCCAGGAGCAGCCCCAGGAGCACCCCTGAGGCCGTTCAGGGTCCAGGAGCAGCCTGGAGGCACATTAAAGAGTAGCACATTTTTATTTTGGCACAAGCTTTTGTGGATGCTGTCCACTTTATAAAGGTACACAACTGTTAGTATCTGGGTAAGCCCCTTCACGAGGTTAAAGAATTTCACTCTACATGGCCAAGTCTGGTGCTTTCCATTTTAATGATATTCAGAGGAGGTAATTTTAGGACTAATATGGCTATCCCTCTGGAAAATTTTATAACGCCCAAAGATCTGTTCTTTTCATTAGACAAGATGTTACAATAAGCACATTGGCAGGGGTGGAATGAGAGGGAACAAGGGTCTGACTAGATATTGCAATCAGGATGTCATCATGGACCAGATCTTAAAATGTTATGGAGGAGGAGCATTTGCAGATAATCAAACTGGGCTCTGCCAGGTGTTGATGACTTCAGGTTTCCTAACCATGATCTTGAAATTTGTCTTATGTCCAACCTGTGTTGTATTGCCAGCATAAAAAAGCTTCCCTGTTCTTAAATGGTCAGAGCAATATTTTTGTATGTGTTTCTGTTTTGGTTTTACAGATTCAGGGATATTGATGGCAACAGTTCTGTGTTGTTCTTTTGGGTGATTCCAATCATCCAGGTCCAGATTCTCTCCACTCTTCCAAGCTGACTTTTGGGAAGGGAGTGAGGTGGGTGGCTATCAGGATGACGGCCTTTTCAGTTGTGGCACTCCAGTTTTGGAAAGACTTCCCTAAGGAAGTATGCTTGGCGCCTGTTTTGTATTCTTTTCAATGCCAGGTGAAGAACTTTTCATTTTCCTGATATTTTAATAGCTTCACTTTTAAACTTTGTTTTTATATATTCCATTATATTCTGCACTGCGGCTATGCTTCTATGCTGAATCATAGATGTTGCAATTGCTATTATGGGTGTGTGTGTGTGTGTGTGTGTGTGAGAGAGAGAGAGAGAGAGAGAGAGAGAGAGAGAGAGAGAGAGAGAGAGAGAATCTGTTTAATGTTTAATTTTAACTTTGTTACCTTTCCAGAAAGTCTTGGCTATTGGGTGCTATAAAAATGAAATAAAGAAATAAAAAATAGTATGTACTGCCCATGTACAGGAGACAGGGCAAAGGCAAGAAAGAAAGGCTTTGATGGTGATGTCAAAAGGCAATGAGATATACATATTTAGTAAGCCATGCCTGTAGAAAAAAATTAAAAGTATGCAAAAGGCTTTATAATATCTTAAATGTTGAGATTATTTCCTCATTGCAAACAAAGTTGCCAATTCTTCATTTAGAGCACTCCTCTAAATGAAAGCTTTGCCATGACCTTTTTAGTTTAGACTCCATGTATAGATTTCCTAAACCGTAATTTCAGAAGATCTTAAATTATGAAAGCCTCTACAGTCTAAATTTGTGGTAACTAGAGATGTACTGGGTGTCTGCCCTTAACAGGTTTCAGCATGGCTGTGATAGCTTTAAACTAGAAGAATAGGCAGAATGTCCTGTAATGTCATACATTGTTGCTCAACCTTGTTTTTCTATGTTGCTTGCCTTGGCCATGATTATCTTTGAATAGATGCAACTTCCAAGTAAAGAAGGTTGTTTTTTTGTGGATCTTGCTTTATATCATCAGGCTTATATCTTCATTTGTACCAAATATTGGATCTTCTTCTATAGACTGCTTTCTAAC
This sequence comes from Varanus salvator macromaculatus, assembly GCA_023646645.1. Lineage (NCBI taxonomy): Eukaryota > Metazoa > Chordata > Lepidosauria > Squamata > Varanidae > Varanus > Varanus salvator. The sequence continues at coordinate 14,789,616 of JAIXND010000659.1, forward strand.
TGGAAGGCAATATGTTCTAGACATATTAAAATGGATAAAGTTCTTCCCATAGTTATGGTGGTTAGAGGTGTGGGGCATTGCTAAATTGAAACTGTGGGGAAACCTAGATTTAACAATTCTCCATACCCTTCCAACAAATAAAAGACTGCTATCATAACGTGGAAAGAGAAACACTCACCTTGTATAGCAGATTGAAGAACTTGTAATATTTTCCACATCTGAATGTGTGGCATAGAGTCACCACCTACAACTGGACACTTATCTCGATAATTTTGAACATGTTGGTTGAAGTTTATGTATAGTTCTTAGAAACTTGCATTTTCATTCATACACATTTCATATGTATGTGTTGGAATTGCCAGTGTGATGTAGTGGTTAAGAGCATGGGACTGGGACTCAGGCGATCTGGGTTCTAGTCCCCGCTCAGCCATAGGGCCAACTGGGTGACTTTGGGTCATTCACATACTCTCAGCCCAAGCTACCTCTCTGGGTTCTTGTTGTGAAGATAAGACTGAGAGCAAGAGGAAGAGCATTGTGAAAGCTGCTATAAGTTCTTTCTAAGAAAAAACAATGGGATATAAATCTAATACACAATTACATACCTTCAAATCTATGCACTGTCTGTCTGTCTGTCTGTCTGTCTGTCTCTTTTGTTGAAACCTTTGTTGGCTAGTCTGAGCTAGTCTGATTAGCTAATGACTAGCAAGAAAAGAAGTTACTGTAACAGACTTTGAGACTGTTATCCATTGCATTGGATTTGTTAAAAGTCTCTTCTGAGCAAGATCCTGTATAGCACCCTGATAATTCTATATTGAAATAGTAACAGGATACAATAGATTATTTTACAGTTGGCATCTCACTCAACTCAAATTGACAATTCACTGAATGTTATTTGTCCATTGTCAAATATTCAGTCCCCTATGAATCTGATGGTGCTTTAAGCACTGGTCTGTTCCATATTCAAGCATGACTGCTTTTAAAGAAAACCTTGTTTTTTTACAATTGCTTTTACTTTGACTAATTTAACCATAGGCTAACTCTGGTGCTGCAGGATAAAAGCCAAGGAGAAAAACTGTTTAGTTAAATGTTCATTTACAGAAACTTTATGAAACAATTTATCACATTCTTTAAAGGTTACTTTTGTTATTCTACCAAAGAAATTAACTAAGGCTGCAATCCTGTAGCCACTTTCTTGGGAGTTTACTTTTGAGTAGACATGTCTAAAAGTGCTCTGTAATTTGTTTTTGTAATCTTACTCAAGCTTACCTGCGCAAACCCCCCATTGAATTTGGTGGGACTTATTTCTGAGTACACATGTGTAGTAATGACATGAATAATGAGGTGACTTCAGATTTAGTCATGCTTAAAGGAGAACCACTGAATGGGACAAGGTAGTAATAACTAACTTGAACTGATGTCAGTGAATCAACTCTATATGACTAGCTCTGTATCTAACCAAGTATTTGTTCGGTTATTCTAATAAAGTTCATTCTTTAAAAATACTTGAGCTTTATTTTACAATATTGTGCCAAAGTTTAAGAGTCAATATGACCAAATCTCTTGTTATCATTAAAATGCCTAAGTAATTTGTTTCTGGTAGATATTTAAGGTATTTTTACTGAGCTTTTCAGACAACAAGGCTCCAAGACTGGTTTACATAATTTCAAAAGTATTTGCTTCCATTTTTAACTAAGCAAGTTCATTGTTTTATCTAAATGTGGACTAGTTGTAGTTAGTCTTAACTTTGAGATACTTCAAACCTTGGTTTATTAAACCAGCTTGTTAAGATTAACAAGGTTTGGATACAATTCTAATGTTAATTATGGTTATCTGAAAATTTCTAATGTCTAAGATCTTCTATTTGGTGGAGAAGGGGGGTTGTACATGTAATCCTAAACCATAGTTTCACCTTAATTCTGAACCAAACCTTTATGTTTGGTAGTAGAATTTTTAAAAATCCTGAATTATGGTGACTCATAAATGCAGCCTGCAGAATAATTGTTGCTTGAAAAAATAAATCTCTATGTTGCATCCATCTCTCATAACCAGTTAACAAAATCATGATTCTCAAATAATTGTTAACAAGATCATCTATGAAAAAGTTGTTCACCTTATTATGTTTTTATCTTTCCTTTCCTCTGAGAAACTCATGGTATTGTAGAGAAGGCTAAGATATAGCAACTTGGTTCAGCAAACCTGGAAATGCTCAATGGTTCAATGGTTCTGAACTTGTACCTTCCCAGTTGAAATCTGATGTTGCACTAATGTCGCATGTATAGCTTGGGATTTTTCCAGACCACTAGAAGGCAGATATTACTTACTGATGTCCTAGAAGTTTTCTAAATCTTCTGAAACTTAGTGGTTGATAAATCTTTTCTTTTTCTTCTGTTGGACTTTTACCAAATGACCTGATTTCATTGGTTATATCCAACGTTGATCCAATGTTAATAATTGTCAATGGGGCTACTTTAAGTAGGACAAACACAGGATACATCACTTTATTTTTAAAGCACCTGAGATACACTCTTCATTAAAGCATTAAGAAATAATTCATAACATTTAAGGAATCCATAAATAGTTTGTGTTTTCATTTTTAAACAAAATATACAAAAAGCTTGCCAGTGCAGTGCACACAAGGATTTCTTTCCCCTCACTCTTGTGATAGTGAGGACTAAGCCTGCATGTTATAGTGCCAAAAAATAATAATAATAGGCCATTATTTTTGCAAACCGGCATTTGGCGAGGGAGAGATCCGGTTGCAATCCTTTTCTCTGCAAATCAAATCGTAATGTTAGACCAAGTAAAAAGTTAATGATTCATGGCTATGTATATAAGATGGCCAGATTAATTAAACAAAGTACTAATCAAACCCAAATCAAAGTGTCTGTCTTTATGTTTCATGTTTGTATTGTTTCTCAGCACTCTTAGCTCCTGTAGCTGTTGCTTCCTTTTTTCAAGTTACTTACAGAATTTAGACACAATCACATCCAATGCCCTTTCACATATCTATTGCAAATACAAGTTTACACATGCATCAGAGTTGCACGTGCATGTTGGCTTGTACTTGCTTAACACCGTACTGTTTTGAACCTTCAGGGTGTCCTTTAAAGTCATGCTGCCCATATCCGATTATGTGTTCTTGGAATGCCCTGTGTACAGAATTAGCTCTTTTAGATGCTTGCATTGTGGAACATCTGCAGGTTTACTATATGGTTTGAATCCAGGTCTGTTAAAGCTTTCTTCCCATGTATTCCAGAAAATGGGAGGACTAAAGGGGCAGGGCCTGCACATGCTAGCCCTTTCTCTAACATCTGTGTGTACACTGCACCCCTTCAAAATCCCCAGTCTTGTAGTCCTGAGTGGTAAGGTCTACAGGAGAGTCCACTGGGAACTCTCAGATAAAACTCAGCTTTATCAGGGTTCCCAGTAAGACCAAGAGATCTACTCATATTCAGGCAAATGTGAGCAGAACACCACTGCACACCTTATTGCAAAACAGAAGATCAGGAATTTAAGGAGACCTGGACAGTGGGCCTAGGAGAATGCAAGCAGGACCAGTGTGCCCATCCCCAGTTCTAGCCTTCTGTCACTGGGGAAAAGATGTGAAGATAGCCGTACACAAACTGGATGACCTAAGGAGACCTTTTTGAGACAGGGGAGTCAGGTGAGTCACATCCTGCTGGTTCAGCACTGCAGCACACAAATAGGATGCTCTGGTGTTCAGGAAGTACCTTTCTCTCCCTGCTTCTTTCATGTTCTCCAAGAAGCACTGTACCCCTTTTGTGTAGCCAGGAATTTGTGCAGGCCTTTGTAAGCTATGGTGGTTCCTGCTAGCAGTGTGATGCAGCAGGACATTGGTGGAAGATGAAGCATGCCATACATCCAGAACTGTAAGGAGCAGAAAGATGGGAACAGCACATCTCATCCTGGCAGGTTTGGCACACACATGTCCATTACTATAAGATGCCTTAGTCCAGGATTGGCACATAACATGGAGCTATCACTGTTGCAGCTGTACCAGCTTAACAAAAGCAAGTGCCTCTTTTATGAGGTCCTTTTTGTTCAGGCCATATGACTATTGTCAATCTGGGCAATGCTTGGAAGTGACCACATAGTGGAGTGTCTCACAAGAAGGACTGGGTGACTTTTCTCCATCTCACTGCAGATTCTTGACAGCATCTGTGGCTGTGTGGAGAAAATTGCCTGCTCCAAGTGGTGAGCAATATGGAGTGATTTTAAAAGCCACTTCCAACTACATGGACTGGGTGTGCCAGCTCTAGAGCACTTTGGCTAACCCTAATACAATTATCACTTGTGCACTAAGGAGACTGAATGGGGGTGGGGCAGGGGAACAGACTTTCTGGCAAGCTTTGGTTAAAATGGAGCAGAAGCCAGCAGAAAGCAAGTACACAGTGTCTGCGTAGAACAAGCAGCATGTTCTTTTTCCTGTGAACAATGCAGGCAACTTGTTTCTGCCATGGGAAGGACCAAGTGAGGCATTTTTTAATGGAATTACCTCCAGTAATGAAAATAAGCAGGGACAATGATTGCTTAAAGACTTCTTTGTAATCATGTGCTGAGCTGCATCTGGCAGTAAAAGCCATACATTAGCGTGCACAACACAGTGCATTAAGGAAAGTAGTTACCAGTAGGGATACGCTGCAACGTCTTGCACACTGCTGCACTAGAGAAGCAAAGAGGTTGATCAGCTGGGTGAAAGTGCTCATAGACCCCAAGATGCTGCTTGGCACATTTCAACCAACCACTTGCTGCTTGAACCATTTGAGGGTACACCACTCACAGAGCCGGCAGCTTAGGGATTGCATGTAGTGCCCCAGCCCTTTTCTGTGGTCCCTGATCACACTGCTGATATTCCGTCACATAGCAGCAGCAGCAGCAAAAGTGTGGAGTTGCTTGAAAACGAGGCCTGTAGGGGAGCGCCCATCATGCTTTCAAGCCGTGTTGCATCTCTGAAACTTCCTTGTATGACTTGCTTCTCAACAGTCCCAGGTTGTTTCACCATTGCTGCTTTGCCAAATTAGTCAGCAGGAGTGGTTTGCCCCACTGTGGCATGGATGAACAACGCTGGCACAAATGCAACATCAGCCTGTCCGCTCTATGTCTTCTGCAAGTCTAGGCAAAATATACAGTACTGCTTCTAATAGGCTGAAGACATCATGCAGATGAGGCTGAGCAGAGCATTGGGATGGGAGGAGAAGGGATGAAATCCAGAATGAGATGAAATGACGAGCATTTATTTATTTAAAACAATTTTAGGCTACATTTCAGCCAAAATGACTTCTGGAGCAGCTTAGATACAGTCAATAAAGATAGTCAGGTTCACACAGTCACAGAGGGAAAATTAGGGCTTATTTTCCTCATGACATGCAGGTCATGAGTGTCCTTATCAGCATAATTACCCCTCCTCTGCCTAAGTTGTTCTGATGTCTGAAACAAGCAAGAATGAGTAGCTGCAGTTTACCCTCCATGTTTGTCCAAACCCTGTATGCTTACACTTTAAAAAGGCACAATGCAAAAGGAGAAAGGACTGATGAAATGAGAGGAAAAAACAATTTGTTTTTCATTATGACTGGTGAGGCAGCCCTGCATCCCACCTTGTTGCAGCTGGAATGGCTGCTGCCTCTGCCGGCAGTTGAGGGAGATGCTTCTTCATCAGGGCAGGTGGAAAGGAAAAGAATTAGGAGTCCAGAGTTACATAGAATGCCAAATTAAACGAACATGTACTTTCCCAGTCTTTTTAGTCTTCCCATTATGCTCCTCAATGAGAAGAAGCCAGTAGCCCAGCTTGCCCATCTAAATTCACTTGCCCTGCTTCAGTTGCCCCTGAGGCCCAGAAGGGGAGAAAAAAGGTTGGTGTAACTGACCCCAAGAAAAATCATTCAGCAAATTCTCTTACATGGACAAGATACATGGTTTCTGGTACTTGGTCTCCTCCATGTCCTCTCACTCCCTTTTCAGCTTGTTTACTTTGGTCAGACATCGTGATGTGATTGCTGAGGCATTGTTTCTTTTGAAATGGCTCTATATTCCATTGTTTAGGCAATCAGCTGCCCTGATGTGCTCTCTTTCTTAATCTTCAAACTCTTAGCTTCACTAACAGGAAATTTGATTCTTCGTGTGCTTGCCAACCTACAGTTGACAGGAGGAACAAGTATAGGACAGGACCAGACTGGTAAGGAATGAACAACCCACATGCTGTTTGTGCAGCTATAGCAACTAGGGAGGGAAATGGTGAATTCTGTGCTTTACAGGTGTGGTCTGATATTGGAATAAGGAGAGGCAGGTTGGATTAATTGTGGCAGCTTTGCTGCTGTTTCCAAAAGTAATGGTATATCTTACTTAAAGGTGATGCTGTCAAACTTAGTGATATGCACACTGTTTTATAAACCTTTTCATCTAACTGGAGATTAAGGTGTGAGTTAAACCAAGTATGGTGGCATGCACATCTATACTGACATATTTGTGGTTAGGTGTGTGAAGCAACCTGCCTTCCATTGGCGATAATAGCAGCAATACAAGCTGGGAGGCGTGGAGAAGAAGGTTTAGCACAGTGCGATCAGCACACACCGTGCACTGCTTAAATGAGGAATTCCAATGGCATCTGCAAAAGTGACTTTTGTGTGTAAATAAGGCTAGCAATCTTGGAGAATGAGAATTATTCCAAGGCTACAAATTATGCAAATGAACATAGTAAACATGACTAAATAAAATATAAGTGGCTTTTAAGCTTTGGGTGGATTCTCAACCCATAACTTATCCATTTTTTAATTTTTTTTGAAAGTGCACCTAAGGTTTACAAATATTTCCTGTAAAATTTTGCAGTGGTTTTTCCTAGAACAAATGGTGTGAACAGAAACTTTTCTCCTTGCTGGCATTCCCAGCCCCTTTCTTGCCATGTTATGGATGGCTGCTGCATTGAAGGACCACAGGTGCCTGTTTGCTGGACTAAAGAACTGCATTTCCATTTGAGTGTTAAAAGAACATTCAGCAAGCTGACAGCTTCTGCCTCCTCTTCCCATTGCTTACCATGAGTGGACAAAGAGCAGACACTTTTGAATCTATCCCATCATCTGAAATGGTACAGATACACAAGCTGCTCTCACCCCACATCTGTTATGGGGTGAGAGGTTTTCTGCAATAAGAAGCTGCCTTAAGAACCTTTGCTGTTATGGGGCAGCATATAAATAGAATAATTAAATTGATATATTTTGAATGCCCAGGAGCAGGAAGGCAAATCCTCTTTGCCAAGATTTCAAGATGTTGTTACAGCTAGAAAACCCTTCTTTGGAGTGTGCTGCCTAAAATTAATCTCCAGTTTTGCTATTATATAGTCCATCATATTTTTCTTTGTTTCTGTTCTATGTCTGCTTAGGGACCTGTCTTGACCAGATCTGGAGAATGATCTGAGCTACAACCAGTCTCCAGAAATGGTAGTCAACTATTGCATCTTTATCCCAGACTCTCACACCCTCTGCACCTACCAGTGATTCATTTAGTATCTGCCATTTTTAAAAAATCTGGATTGATACTGAAGACTTATGGGTAAAAGTATGCTGACCCATTTTTTATTTTCTTTTATTTTCTTCCATTCCCTGCTTCTTAGGGCTACATTTGGTGTTACATATGGAGTGTGCAACTGCTCTTCTTTTTAACCTTGAAGTAAGTCTACCAGACCTTGGTCCAGATCCCTACATGCAGATGGGGAATTTTTACCTTCCCACGAGGCTAAAAGGAGAAAAAGCTCTCCATTAGTCATGGTGGTGGAGCAGGGGCTCACAACAGTGCCACCCATACAAGTAGCGCCCTCAGACTCCCATTTTGCTCCTCAGTTACCTGCAGTCCTCACTGTTACGGAAGATACAATTTCCCAACAGCGATACATTGTTATATGTCAAAGTGAAAAGTATTTTGGCATGGCTTGGTCTTGAATAGGCAATGAAAACCCATGAGCCTTAGAAAAGACTAGCTCCTGGTGGATATGAAAACTGGCAGAAGGGGTTTCTTGATATGTTCCAGCAAAGCTGCCTGAATTTTGGGGTTCTCTTTAGGGCATGGTGACTATTAGAACGAGCTCTTGAACTTCAGAATCTGTCTCTGCACTATTATGTGCCTTGCAGAATCTAATGTGAAGTTCTGCAAAACTTTCCATACCACACTTTATCTTGGGATTCTGAACATGTAGAAGCTTGAATGTCATCATCAAGTCAGATATTTTTTTTCTCCCACCTGTTCCTTCCACCCCACCTGCTTTATGTAATATCTTACCTTATGGAGAGAGCTGGAGACTTGGAAAGTTTGCACAGTTCTTGTGATCTTTTGATTGGCCTGGTAAAGGTAGTATTCACTGAAGGATTTTGTATTTTTTTTTAATAGTCAGCATGGTTACACTTCCTCTCCCAGGTGTCTCCAACATGCATCACCCCAGATTGGTCTGCCTAATTGTGTGACCACAACACATCTGTCCTGTGATCTACCATCAAGGGATTTGAATGTCCTTACAGCTACAGCAGACTTATCAGCATGCCATTTTCATATGCTGGTGGTCAGTCAAAGCATCCTGGGGCACCTTCAGAACTAAGCTATTTACTTTTGAATAAACTTTCATGGATGCTGTGACTGCTGCATATACCGAGCACATATATGCCTTTATACATATCATGGGGATGAGGCCAGTGTAACCAGTGAGGCCAGCAATGTCATATTGCAATGGCTCTAAAGCTCCCTTCTTCAGTAATAGCCACTTTAAGGCCTCACTTTGCATGTCACTGCAAATCCCTAGGTTGTTTGGTTAAACAACCAAACCCAAAGTTAACAATTGAACAATTGCCCATGGTTAGTTGTTGGATTTATTCTGCATTTTTCTGTAAACAACCCAGCATTGCTTGATTTGGACCTGAAACAACCTGGGAATGGAACAAATTCATTGCTTACACAAACAGGAATTGGCAGTGATGTGTGAACTGGACCAGAGTATCCTGAATATTGCTTCACTTTTTTTTAATGCTATTGCCAAAGGTGGATTTGTGTCCATTTATTCTTTGCATAGCAATTGCCATGTTTGCCCTATGAAGAATGTAGTAGGGCATTGCTGGGAAATTATGGCATACATGACATTGGGAGATGAGCAGGTATATGACCACCTCAAGTTGCAGATGGCATTCCTAGCTTCTGTGATAGTGTTGCGATACTGGACATGGGGACAGAGTTGGCCTCTAGACTTGCCTCAGGGTCTGGTTCTTTTGTTTGTACCGCTTTCATTTGGCATCTGCTTAATGCAGAATAGAAACATACAGGATTGAATAGTTAATTTAGGAAATTGCATGCCTTTAAGAGTCCATTGATCCATGCTGCTGACTTTATTAAGTAAGTGCACCATAAATCAGAACACTCATTTATATCTTAGTCTTCTACCTTAATGTGTACTTAAAGTGGCTTATAAGTTTTGTTTACCAAACAATAAAACAATGGGGCATATTATATATTGTGATTGAATCTGGTGTGTTGGTTTGTGGCTTGCCTGTATGTAGGAAAATTAAATGGCATACAATAATGTAAGGATAGATTCCATACAGTACTTCATATAACATGTATAATGTAACTTTTAACAGTATTTAATGTGGAAATTATGTGTCTGGGAAAACTTTCTTCGCAGGACAATTGAAAAATAAATAGCCCTTCTAACCACTGTTCTCCTTCTTTCCTTCCTAGGATGCACCCCCTTAATCCATGATGAATGAATGCCACTATGATAAACGCATGGACTTCTTTTATAACAGGAGTAATACAGACACAGCAGATGAGTGGTCAGGGACAACACTGGTCATCGTTTTATGCTTTGGGACCTTCTTTTGCTTCTTCATTTTCCTTTCAAATTCCCTGGTTATCGCTGCTGTTGTCAAAAACAAGAAGTTTCACTACCCCTTCTATTACTTGCTAGCCAATCTAGCTGCCGCAGACTTTTTTGCAGGCATTGCTTATGTATTCCTGATGTTCAACACTGGCCCAGTGTCAAAAACATTAACAGTGAATCGATGGTTTTTGCGCCAGGGGCTGCTGGACACAAGCCTGACGGCCTCTTTGGCCAACTTATTAGTCATTGCTGTTGAGAGACACATGTCTGTGGTGCGAATGAGGGTCCATAGTAACCTCACTAAGAAGAGGGTCACCTTTTTCATTTTGTTGATCTGGGCCATAGCTATTTTCATGGGTGCAGTGCCCACATTGGGCTGGAACTGTCTCTGCGACATCTCAACCTGCTCTTCCCTGGCTCCTATCTACAGCAGGAGCTACTTGATATTCTGGACGGTCTCCAACCTGGGAGTCTTCTTCATCATGGTGGTGGTGTACATAAGAATATACATGTATGTCCAAAGGAAAACCAATGTGTTATCCCCCCACACTAGTGGATCCATCAGTCGCAGGAGGACTCCAATGAAGCTTATGAAGACAGTCATGGCAGTGTTAGGTGAGAGGGCATGAATATGTCGTCATTGGGGCTGGAGTCAAGGGGCAGGCATGGTTGGGTACTTCCTGAGGACCGATAACCCAGCAACTGGCCACTGACTGTAGCCCCTGGAGATGTTCCTCTTCTTCACCATTGCAAGCTGCTTGATCACCTGCCTTTCACTCTGCCCACAATGGAAATCTGGGAGGAGTAGATGCTACTGCCTACTTATTCATTGTCTGTTTGTCTGTCAAGTAATCAAGGGCTGGTAATGATGAAAGGTGAGGGGCAAGAACAGCTGGTGATAATGGTGGTAAGGTAGAACTCAGTGAAGAAATGGATAATCTGGGGGTGGGGGTGAACTGGTCAAAATTTCCACAGCCAGGCAACTTTGTGCTTTGCAGAACTGGTTAAAATATTGCCTTCCCTTTTTCAATGCTTCTTTGTGATGGTCCTGTTTCTAGGAGTTTAAAGGTTGGGCTTGATTTGAATAAAATTGGGGGTGGGGTGAGATGGTGGGACTTGAACATTTTTTTAGCACTCCATACCTTTCCTACTATAATTTAATCTCTGATGAGAATAAAAATGAGATTGTAGGAGCTGCTCTTCCTTGCCCCACCAAATGAGAAAACAGTAACTTTTAAACAGAGCCTATCAAGGGATTCCCTGGAGTATATTGGCCCTATGATAGATCTCCAGTCTCAATGTTGACAGTGCTAATTACCTCACTTTCTCTGACAGCGTGATTCTGAGTCTCCTCAGAGGTAAGCTCCACCGAAGTCAATGGGGCTTACTTCCAGGTAAGTGTGTATAGAACAGCAGCTTTGATACTTATATTTGCCTAGTTACTTACACATTTCCAGGGTGGCCAAAAGGTTCTTGCACTTGCATTCTGACATATGATTGTGGGACCCTTTATACAGGATGTCTTTCTAAGGGTAACCCCATCCTCCAAATTCAGTGTCCCACTTGCATTTCCACCTGATTGAGAATCTACAGTGACACACTGCAGTTTTACTTTTTCAGGTACAGGCTGGTCTTAGACACAAGCTGTTGAACAGGTGTTAGAAAATGTTAAACACAATGAAATGATCCTGAGAATCTTGTGGCAGCCCTTTTAACCATCAGAGACTGAATAGCTTCTTTAACAACTATGAAATAGTTGTACCTCTTTGTGCTGCCTTCCTAACAACAGGAGATAACAGAAGGAAGCATTGCTCTGCCATGGGGGAGACTGGTCCTATTGATATTATAATATTCTGAGATAGCAGCACTATGTGGGAATGTCTCTTTTCCAAGAATAACCCTGCAAATGTTCACTTATCTCTCTAATGCTATGCTCAAGGACACTGTTACTTCAATCTGGCAGCAGACTTGTTCTGACAGCAAACCCAGCAATAGTGACTGGAAGAGAAGGGTGTGGGAAGAAATTCATCTATTAGATCTTACTAAATATTAGTTGATTGGCAGAGTGAATTAAAAGTAGAGCACAGCATTTGGAGTGTAGTTCTTCTATTGTTAGACAGCATCCACTGTTTCACTGACTCAGACCTGTTGCAACATTAACCTGCCTATCTGCAGCTGACTTTATCTGGCAAATGCAAAACTATAGATCAGGGGTAGGTCACACACATGGCGCATGCACAAGCTTCCTGGTTCAAGATACTGAGTAGCATAGTTGGGAACATGAGATCAGTGTTGGCTTAGGTAGACCAATACTATAAAATGGTAGCTGGCCTTTCTGTATTTTCATAACTCCTACCACTCTTAGGAGGCAACATGATCCAAAATTAAAACATTGGGTGTAAAAGTTTACATCTTTCTAAACCTCCTCTCTTTAATTCCCTAGCTGTGTTTACATGTTCTCTTCTTATTTTTCTTGCCTGTTTCCTACATTGGAAGATGTGCTGTGAGGTGCCAGCATCAACCTGGTCCTAACAAAAGGTTTCTGGCTTAAATTAATCAAACATGAAGTATCCGTGCCACGACGGCACAATTCAAGGCACAGCATGCTAGTGCCTCTTGGGCCCAGAGCCATTCAGCAGTGGCATGGAATGGGGAGGCAGCTGGAAAGAATACCTTCCTTTTTCTTCAAGGGCTTTGTGAAAGCCCAACTCAAATGGCCACACTTTGGGCATTCAAAAGAGGAGCACTTTTCAGAGGGTCCAATTCCTGTATGAGTTTTCAGAAATGCTGAAAATTTCACCTTGAGCAGGAATTTCAGTTTGGCAATGTTATAGTACCTGGGGAAACAGTGGGTGTCCATGAAGAGGGAGGAACTCTATGTTGCAGAGGCTCAGCAGTTTGTGGGCGTACTCTGATGCCCTCTGCCTTGCCACCCCCAGGCTTAAGGTGCCCTCTGTTGTGCTGGACAAATCTCAAACCCCCAAATGCAATGCTTACAATTTGCACACTGGGGAATGGTTGGGTGGCACAATGTCTTCCCATGGCAAATTTCTATATGTTCATAACAGCTACTGTTATTGGAAGACAACACACTCTGTTAGCTCCCATTGACTTATAAGCAAAAGGCCCATTTGGGGATCGTGCTGCTGGTGAGCCTGGGGTTGTTCTTTGCATTCAGGTCAGCTTTGCGTTACATTCGAGCACAAGCAGAGCCATGCTGGACCAGACCGAAGGGCCATACAGTCTAGCATTCTGCTTACACACTGCTTAATCCCTTGCCCACAAAAACCCACAACAGAGCAATAAGTACAATAGCATCCTCCAGCCAAAGTTCACCAGCTACTGGTATGCCTGGGCCGCCTGGAGAGAGCATGTAGCTGTCCAGACTAGTTGCCACCAATAGCCTTTTCCTCCATCAATCTGTCCAGTCCCCTGTTCAAGCCCTCCAAATTGGTAGCCATCACAACATCTTGTGGAAGTGACCTCCATTGTTTAAGTATGTACTGTGTGAAGTACATCTTTTTTATTTATCTGGAATCTCCCACAAATCAGCTCCATGAGTACCAGTGTTTGATACCCTGAGAACCTGATCACAGGCACTTGGATGCTAAGTAGGGCTGTTTGCTGCCCCGCCCTCCTTGCACCACTAATGCATTTTTAGCAGTATATGACAGGCAGAAATTCAATATGTGAATAGCTTCCCCTGTAATGGATATGCAGTGATACAGAGAATCTTGGCTGTTGAATTTCTGCTTTCATTAGATGGCCAGGAATCTTTCTGGACAGAGGCGCTGTCAACCCAAATTCTGACATTTGGTTTCAGCCAGAGATTGCTGGTATTTATTGCTTAGTTTTTAACATACCTGAGCAGAAAAGCAAGTAGGGTGATTACCTGATAAGCAGAGTATTGCCCAAATAAGCCTCACTAACAATAATTACTAGTGACTCTGTTTAAAGGCGCTAATGTATGTATTTGCATGGTTTCTTTCAAGTATGTTTCACTGCCTTTGGTGAGAAAAGAGGGCCCTGTGGTGTGAAACCCTTGTGAAATAATGCATTGCATAGACTTCCACCAGCTCATACTGAAATGGATGATCAACATTTTCAATAATTCCAGCAAAGCCAGGGACAGCTTACTTTGTTACAAGTTATAACCTATTAATTTGTCCAGGAGAGTAGCAGCATTTTCTCTCAGGTCAGACGTCATCCTATATGCTTTTCAGATGTTTGTAATTCCTTCTTCTATTATGTTTGGAGATTACAATCTACCTACATTTCTTAAATGACTGTTTCCATCCTCAGGGTCTACGTCTTTTAGCGGCTGAGAAGTCACAATGCCTTCCATTTATCCAAAGTGCTCTAGTGCTTTCCTTTTATTTCTAAATGATTTGTTTTCCACTTGTCAGTCATGAATCACAGAGGTTTGCTGGTGAAGTAAGTAAAAAAAACTGTTGGGAATATTTGCACAATATTTTGGACTGGGAAATATATGCAAATTTAATGGCTGGGAAATGAAGGGGAAATTTGCACAACTGCAATAACAGAGCAGCAAATGTGTGAAATTAGCCTACATTTACTTCCCAGCTCTTAAATTAGTGCATATTTCTGTGGGAGTTTTTAGAACTGTCAGCAGTTTGTAAGTACGTAAGGTGAGGGGAAATAATCTCTCCTCTTTTGATAGTAGCTGGAGACTTTCAGAGTTACTGAAAACATGACGGATGAGAAGGCTTAAAACTTTCTTACTTTTAATGGACACTTAAAATTGAGAGGATTACATTTAGAAGTGGAAGCTATTGTCTGCCCACCTTTTGGTGTACCTACTTTTGACACTTGGCCCTGCACACACACATTTTGGTGCTTTTCAGTAGAAAAGTTAACAGTTGGGCCCTGGCAACTCTGTGCGAATCAGCCTATATGCAGTCTCTCCTTGCTGACTTCTGTGTATGTTGCCTTACTTGGCTGCTACCTTTGACAACGGAAACATACAAGACAATTGAGCAGGCAAGACGTCATTTATCAGACAGGGGTAAGAGTGCACTTGGGAAAGGCAGACAATAACAGAAATAATAGTAATAGTGATGGCAATTTTAAAACTACAAACAAAATTCTGCACTTTTCTGGGGTCCAACATAAAAATAAAAAACAGAAACTGGCCAATGGAGAAGAGTAGTGAATGGGGTGTGGAGGGGAGTTGGGTTTCACTGTGATGGACTCTTGGGGAAAAGGAAGGGAAGAACAAGTCACGGTTGGCCTGATTGGTGAGCGATAGTGAGCACAAGCTGAATTGCAGGTGGACTTAGTATTTGGCCAAGCCCACCCTTTGCGTCATATTTTCAGATTCTGGTGGGGCTGTTGTGGAAGGAGGGGTTGGGCAGTCCACTTCCACAGGTGCAGTCAATCCAACACAAACCTGGATCCATCCTGTCCCCCAATAAGTATAAAGGTTTTAATGATATAATTATCAATAACTAACAGTCACATCCAAGTAACTATTCCAATAATAGGTCATAATAATAAATCCAACTAACTCACGTACAATTCTATTCATGTCTCCTGGTAAGGCAGTCCCATTCAGTTCGGAGAGGCTTGCTTCTAGGAAACTAAATACAGGATTACAGGCTCAGAATAAAACATAAAAATGCACTGAAATCTACTGGGTGCTGGGGGGTTCTCCCAGAAAAGTGGCAAAGGGTGGCTCCTCCTGTTATATAACTTATGTTTATTCATTGGCAGTAAATATTACATCATTGCTCATTCAAGAAAGTATGTGTGTGATTTGTAATCAAATACCTGCATGCAAATGTATCATTTTGTACAATAGGGATGAATGATGCAAGCGAGTCATACATTAAAGTCATGAAATGCAATAGATGCAATAGATATCAAAAATATTAAAGAGCCAACCAAATGGCTTGCAAGGGAGTTTCTGGTACTGACGACACTTTTTGTTTGGAGCACCATTTTGTCTGCAGGACAACTTAATTTCCCAGTCTTTGTACATGTCTAGTTTGAGGAAGACTTCTACCCCGGGAGGAAGTCTATACATATTTTAATTACTTAATTAACTAATTAATAAAGTACAAAGTTAACAGTTCTTAAATCTTCTGAAAATATGAAGTCAAACTATTGATTAAACCAATGAGGCACTAAAGGAGAGCCAGCAAGTATAAGAACAAGGCAACCCTTGTCATGTGGAGTGTCTGTGGCCAAGTCATGCAGTACTAGATGTGTGTGAAAGGTTGGTCAAAAGAACCGTTTTTCTAGTAAGCAGATAAAAATCTAGTCTATACAAATGAGCAAACATTTATAGTTTAAGGGGGGGAATGATGACTAAGGGAAAGGGAACATGGTACGTGATTTATAAATCACTTAACTATATTTTAAACCATTTTCTTAGAATTACAGAATTTGCCTCTGCCCCACCCTACCCCGCAATTGACTGCTGGTTAATGGCTGAGAAAATGGATAAGAGTACTCTAAGTACCTGCTATTCTTATTGCGATCAAATTTGTTGTAAAAGTCTCCCAACTCTGGCAAGCATGTGAGGTTAATTTTATTTTATTTTATTTTTTTTTTGAGGACTTGGCTCTTGTACACGATCTTGCTATTGCAAATGTTTGATTTCTTTGGCTGTAAATTTCCTTTTCAGATATAGCCTCTAACTGAGTGTGTAATAAATTTTATTTAGATTTGGATATATATACAAGGTTGGGGTGGAGGATCACAAGATGCTTTGGTGGGTTTTTTGCTGCAACAGTCTGGCATGGCTGTTACCCTTCTAGAAACTAGGAAAATGCAGTCTTTAGAGCATTAGTCACAGTGCATTAGTGGCTTATGAAGTTTGCCATGACCTGATATGGCAATGAATCCCAAGCCTAGGTAGCTTTAGGAAGGAACTATTAATTGACAAATGGGTCTGGGCTAAAATATTACAGTGCTGACTGTTCCCGTTCAGACTGCCAGTCACACCTTCTCTCCCAGGATACTCTATTCTAGCTCCTCCTTGGTTATCTGTCCTCTTCCCCACCCAGCCCCAAACGGACGCTCAGCTTTCTGTTGCCATATAGCATTTTTCATTTGTCTGTGTTTTGGATTCCTACCCTCACCCCAATGCACACTTTTAGGATAAGAACAAAAGGGGTTGCTGTTATTGTTGAAGGGGAAGGATTTCTGTGGACTCCAAGGTTTTCCAGAGCCTGCTACTACCTCCATCATCTTGTGCGTGGAAAATACTCTTCATCCTGCTTCACAGTTTTCATGCTCTCTGAACATCACCTGCAAAGGTGTATGGCTAATGCAAATAAAGTATTTATTTATTTATTATTTTAAAAATCACTAGCAGAAGAAATGGCAGATGTCTTGATGAAGGGAAGTTCCACTTAGCTAACATAACTCAAAGGAAACTTAATGTGCAGAGCAATAGACTTCTGAATGCAGGATGTTGAGGACTAATAGGGGAGTATCTGTGACTTTCATGGCCTTGCATGAAATGCAAGCTTCACCAGGTCTCTGGCTGGTTTGCTCTAGATGAGTCTTTAGTCCAGTAATACTTTTCTTCATGTTTGAGAAGGTTCACTGCTTATGGATCCCTGTTGCAGAAGCACCTGGCTAAATAAGCAAAACAAGCCTTTAATAGCATTCTAGACAAGTTAGCACGCAACTTTTGATTTGCTAAGTTGAGGAGTGCTTGGGGACTCTGTCCTAACTTTTCTGTATTTGAGCAGAAATGTTACTTTTTAATAACAACATGCAACTCCATATGCATCTCCATAGCTTATATTGCAACTCTGATCATTGCACAAGGAATCTGAACAACTGTTTAAAAATGTGTCATTAAAGGTGTACACTCCCGGCCTCTGGGCAGCCATGGGAGAGGTTGGAATACAAGCTCATACCTTAGAAACATGCTCCAAGGTTGGCAGTGGGCTTCTGACTTCGGAGCAACCTCCCTTTGCCCTCACAGCCCGCATGGAAAGTAGGGCACCAGCTGCAGCTCTGAGGTTAGAAGACTGAGCTTGGAGCCAGTGGGTGTGTGGGTGTCCTATAGGGAGAGGAGGAGAGGAGTCCAGCTCCACCACACTATGTAGTATTCTGGCAGTGCCTCATTCTGCCCTTCATGCACTGGGACAGAAGACTTAGACAACTGAAATTAGCTATCTCAGGATATTACAGGGAGCACAATAAACCTTTGAAAGGATGTTTGGATCCTCCAGCTTTGGAGGGTCCTGAGCAACCATGCTGATTTGCACCATAAATGCTATTAAAACATGCTTTTAAAGTATGTAAACTATATAAAGTTTCTGGAGAATTCACTGGCAAAGCAGTGCAGAATGGTTAGAAAAATGTGGATCTTTCGGAGAGATAGGATTTTGTATGCTAGTGTAACTGAGGGAGACTACAGTGAAATCCGAGGTGGAGGGGGCACACATCAGAGCTCATGCTTTGCATACAGAAGTTTCCAGTTTCTGTCCCTCAATTTTTCCAGTTAAAACAGTCAGGCAGTTGGTAATGGAGACGTCCCTGTTCAGCCTGAGACCTTGGAGAAGGGGTACTGTCTGACAGGAAACTGTCTGACCTGGTGTAGGGCAACTTCATGTTTTCCAGGATCACTGGGGGAAGCTCAGCTCTAAAATAATTTCTCAACCAGGCTCTTGAGTGCACCTAATGTTGCATTTATGATGTGGCAGTAGCAGTGACTTAACTGCCTTGTCAACCTAGCACTCTTCCCCACAGCTGTTGCCTTTTCTTATCTGATCATCTCAAGTCTTCCTGGGCTAATCCTTTGGTTCCTGGCTTTTGTCCAAGCCTTAAATTCATTCAGATTCTGAGGGAGTAACAGGACAAATTGTTCTGATCTGAAGAAAAAGAGATGCAGTGGTGTTGGACACTCTTAACGCATGATGAGTGCTGTAGGCCACCCTTACTTCTGCTTGTTCTCTTAACCCAGCATTGCAGATGAGTGCCATCTGCAGGTATTAGACCAGGGTTGAGCCACCACTTGTCCCATTACCTATGTACAAGCTTCCATCCACGCCACTGTGGCGTGTGCATGTGTGTGTGTATATATTCATTTGTGCCATTTGTTGTAGTACAAAGGAAACTCACATTTCTGTAGCTGCAAAACCAGTTGTCTTCTGCAGTTCACTGTAGTGGCTGCAATTTGAGGAAGTCTTTTTTTGTTTGTTTCCTTCATTCTTTTCTTGCTCTTAGCAGGTTGGGTTTTCCTTGAATGGATCAGCTGAAACATCAAGTCAGCCATCACAATTAAATGATGAATATGAACTTTACTGAAGGCAATCCCCCCTGAAACTAATGGCCAGCCCATCTGTGGCCTAGACTGCATGCAGTTTCTCTGTACAAGACATTCACTGTGCACTTGTCATTCCTCATTCATGGTAGTTTGTGGGAGCTTTATGCGACATTGTCATTCTCTCAGGTCTCTCCTATGTTTTGCCATCATTTTTGTGGCTTTTTTAGAGTGAAAAAGTGTTATTATTTCCTAATAGTAGTTACTATTTCCTAATAGTAATTCTGCTATATGACAGCTATATGATGGTCCCACCTTGTGGTTTTGTAAGTAGAAAAGCAGAGAAGGAAAAAGCCCAGCAAAAAACATGCTGTTCATTCTGCAACAAAAACAAAAGGAGAAGCCTCAGTAAAGTAACATGTTAAAAGCTGCAAGTAGAGAAGCCCAAAGACAGCATATAATGCAGTTGTTGCTTATGGGAACACCCAACAACATCTAAAATGGGATGTGCTTTGGTTCTTCACTCATGTAAACCCTACAGAGTAAGATTTCTGAGAATTATTTGATACCACCACATACTAAATTCTGAGCTTGTGAAGCAGGAATGTAACCCTATGGGAAAAAAGCAGGTCGCCCTGCTCACCTAGTTGAGCTGGATTCTTCCCATTTTGCAGTTAGGGAATGGAAGGGCTTCTCAAAGCTGTATGGCAAGATGACCACCAAAGGAGGATTTGAACTCTCATTCCTGTCCCATGTTCCATTTAAACTAGTTTTTACTGTACTGTACTGTATTGACTTAGTATATATAATGCAAGATGAAACTTTAGGAAGATACTTGAATAATTTATTTTTAAACCTGGGCTGGTTAAAGAATACTAGACCACCAGAAGAGTGCTTCCTTGTGGCACAGGCATTCTTGCTGAAATACTTACTTATTTGTAGACTTTAGGGGAGAGGGAAAAAAGTATTCCCAAAATGTAAGGTTTGACATGAAGCGGGGGAAAAATCAATGAGAAGCATTTCCTCTGTGTGTCTTCTACAGCCTGCCTTCTTTGTGTAGGGCTATAATTTTTCTATTTTTATAAAATAGGCAGCAATTGCGGTTTGAGCTAAGCACATTCTGGTTTGCAAGGAGCTTCTCTCTCTCTCTCTCTCTCTTGTTTTGCACCATGAATCACAAAGCCCAGAGAGCCCCTGGGCTATGGGGCAGTATACAGGTATACAAATGTAACACACACACACACACACACACACACACACAGAGCATCCATGTTGGCAACACTGTGTATTGGGGAGGGCTACAGTTTAGCTGTTCTGAAATTATCTATTTGCGTTTGCTGTGTTTTACTTTTTGATTGGGAAGACATTCTGGGAATTCTCTGGTCAAATAAAGGCCATGGCAGCTTAGCTAGATTCCAACCACTTGAACCATTCTGCCATATTCTCACAAAGAAGCCTAGGATCAGCTGCCCCATAAACTATTTCTTAAATGGGAAATATGTATTGGTATGTTTTTTCTCCTACCCCTATTTCTTCTTTCTTTTCCTCCTTGTTATTTAATTTTCCTTCCCTTTCATTCTCACACTTCCCTGTTTAAATCTTGCATGATGGAGCCAGTGACTGTTGCCAGCTAGCTCTGAGATGATGAAGAAATTTACTGGCCCTCGTCCTTAGAGCACCATGAGGGACCTTGGCAGAAAGTACCAGAAGCAAACATGCCAGTTAGTCACCACATCCGAGAGGAGGACCCTATTTGACTTATGTTGTCCTCACAGTGACATTTTTGTTTTATTGTAATCTCCTGTCTACTCAGAACATAAAATATCTCTTGTGGCCTTCAGGGTCACCCAGATGAGGTTCCCAGCTTTGGGAACACTGGGAGAGTATTTTGAAGGAAGAAGATTCAAAAGAACGCAGACCTCTTCCTGGCTACTTTTGTGACCGATGGTTGCAAATGTGGAATCTGGGCACAATACCCTCTCCTGCATCTCTGAGGCGTCTTTGCTGTCCCAGCCCCTGTGGAACCATAGCAAAATGGTCACCGATGCTGGAATGATTGTGCACTGCTTAAATGCATGTGTTGTATAAAGGATGTATAAAAAGAGGGAAAATTCAAGCCAGCTTCTGTAGCACCTTCAAGTTCCATAGGTGAATCGTGCACAGCATGAGTGCAGGAGTTATCTCTGTCTGTTCTATGTTTATAATTTCAGGTTTATTATTTTTGCTACTCCACCTGGATAATCTTTATTTTTTCTCTTTTTCTCTCTGATAGGTGCCTTTGTGGTGTGCTGGACTCCTGGTCTTGTTGTTTTGCTTCTTGATGGCTTGAATTGTACTCGCTGTGAGGTTCAGAATGTGAAAAGGTGGTTTCTTCTCCTAGCCCTGCTGAACTCAGTCATGAATCCAATCATTTATTCTTACAAAGATGACGAGATGTCAAGCACCATGAGGCGCATGATCTGCTGCTCTTTTGAGGAAAGAAACCAGGAGCGCCGGTCTTCCAGGGTCCCCTCCGCAGTGCTAAGCAGGAGCGTGGATTCCTCCAGCCAATACTTAGAAAATGGCATTAGTCAAGGAACAATCAGTGGCAAAGAAAATACATGAGCAGGAGTTTTTTTTTCAGATGTGGACTGCACCAATGAGGAGGCACTGGTGATGGAGGCAAGTGGAAGGAGCTCTGAACCAGCTGAAACCACAGAAGAATATATTCTCTGTACTAAAACCCAAGTCCCAGGGTTGCCTGTCATCATTGTAAATAATTACTGGATGAATGGGATAAAATGTACTTGACAAAAAGGAGCAGAAGGAGTGGTCTTATTCTACAGTGTTTCCATTAAGCCTGGAAACAGCACAAGCAGCATTTGAGGCCTCCTTCCTTGGAGGCCTAATTAAAACCTGTGGTGGTAAAATCTGTGTCTGGACTGTATCGCTACAGACAACTGAGGCAGGCTGGTTCACATAACTGAACTGCATTTTTAAAAAATTCACAGGTAGATAGCATGACCTGGAGAAAAACTGAAGACTAGCTTTATGCCTTATGTGCTATTTCATTTTGTGGAGGAGGGTCTTCCTTGTTATTAGCCAGTGTAGAGTAGTAGTTAAGAGTGTGGAACTGGCTTCTAGGCCCCAGTCAGCCATGGACCTCACCGGATGACTTTGGGCCAGTCACAGACTCTCAGCCCAAACTGTCCTCCCAGGATTCTTGTTGTGAGGATTAGATTGAGAGGAAGGGAGAATTTTATAATCTGTCTCGTTCCTTGGAAGGAAATATAATACATAAAGGAAATACAATAAATAAATCATTGCATAAGTGGACAGTTCAACCATATGAGCTACTTCATTCCTGCTGGCTGAAATGATCCAGCCCAGACACACATTTTCCATCTCAGTGAGAACAGGCCATGGCCACAGCTTAGGCCTATGCACATTTACTTGGAAGTAAATCCCATTTTGTTTGTGACTTGCTTCCAAATTGTACACAACTGGCCACATTGTCCTCAGCAGGACTTGCTTCTGAGTGTATATGTTTGTGTGTCTGTATATATATGAACAAGCTCTTTGATCTCCTAATTGGTACAGTGTGTATGCTCCTAATTAGACATCTTCATAATCAGGACATAAGTAACAGTTGTAGAATCAAAGTGTGCTCATCTGTGGGTATCTTTTTTTAAAGTCAGTGTAACAATTGCTGCATTCCATCTTCCCTTCTGATGCAGAGAACATTCAATAGACTTCTCAAATAAATTAAAAGCATGCAGCAGGCCAGTAGTTGGCCTCCTCATAACCAATTATTCTGCATATATATCACTTTCACTACTTATAATATGCATAGAACTGTTAGTAAAGCAGCCCAGCTCCTGCCATTTCAACTGAAAGAGTACACCAGTGGCAATGTTTCGAAGCCTTTGGGATTGCCTTGCAGATATTCTAAGCCCATGCCTGTGTTGCTAGTATACAAACACTGGAAGTTTGGCTATTACATTGAACTTCTTTAAGCTTGAGTTTTCTGAAAATATGAAATAAGAACATGGTGTGGTCCAAGCAAGTCTCTTATGACCAAAAACAAAAACTCAAAAAGGCAGAAATATCTGTGTTCTTGGAGTCTATGTATTGGTGCATTCAATTTAGTGAGAAACTTCCAGAGAGGACTTCAACAAAGGCATGAGTTTGTACAGAATTTTATTTCAGTGCTCTTGGTTTTTAAATTCTTATTAATATGTGTAGCATTGTCTTCACGGTGTACTTTTAAAGTGGTTTTTATTGCCTGTGGACTAAGTGCAACATCAGGGTTATATTTAGTGTGATGAGTTCAGTGTTTTAAAATAAATGCTTTCTATTTGAGTTTGGATGCCTCATTGTTTGGGGACCATCTTCAGACAGCGAAAATATTGAGGGCCTAACCTCCAGGATGATGGTTGCATCATTTGCAATTTGCAACGTCATTGTTTATTTCACTGTAGGAGCTGGAGGGAAAAGATCTGTTGGGGCCACAGTGCACGCAAAGGAAGGTTTTATTCTCCCCAGCACAAGCATTCACAACAAAAATGGCTTGTACACACAACACTTGGGAAAGAAAGCTCCCCATGATGCTTATACAAAAAACCACAGTAGTGTGATTTAGAGTGACATTGCTTGAGTCATAGATAGTTAGGCCCCGGGGTTTTGGCCCAAAATCTTTCCAGAAAACAGGTTTGCTGCCTCTGTTGTACAAGGGAACTTTCAATTATTATTTGCGTGTGCTAATTTATTCAATTCCAATAATGCTTTAAATTATGCCTTGCAGAGGATTGGGCAATGAGAGCCTATCAGGAGGAAGATGCTTTTTTCCTTCTTGTTCTTCAATGAAAAACAAAACTCCAGGACAGCCTAGATCAGGTTTGATGGCATGTATAAAGGCCAGTTGTGAAAGTGTGTTGTTTTCCTCTTTCACACAATCATCTGCAGCCAGGTACATGGAATGTTAACAGTGGTCTGCATTCATGGATTTCTGGAACTGCATTTGTCAGATAAGCAGCACCAAGGCAACTGGGATCAAGAATTAGGCCAAGGATTGGTGTGAGACCTCCTGGAGCCAAGTAATGAAGAATGGATATCAGCTATCTTGGCTTACTGATAGGCATTGTGCATGATACAGCCCTGTATGGTGATTCTGGGTTTTGGTCAATTTGTAGCCTTTGCTTGAGCAGTTACACCATTCTGCTCATCCTACTAATCCTTGGCAGTAAAACTCCCCAGAGAGGATGTATGTGAAAAGCTAATTGAGGCTAATTGCAAAATGGTTCACTTCAGTTTTGTTAGGTTTGATGGCATGTATAAAGGCCAGTTGCCCGTATTTGCTCATTAGCTCATACATTTTTAAATAAATAAATAAATAAATTAGCTCATATTAGAAAAACTAATACTGGAAAGTGCCTACCTCTCTCACTTAGGTGACTGCTCTTCTATCTTCCTCTGAACTCATGCCCCTTGCTCCTGTTCTCTTCCTGATAGCTATGGCCTATTTCTATTATCTTTCCATAAAGTCACCATCCTATCTACCTCCAGGCTCTTTCCCTACAAAGATGGCGCCACCTCTCCCAATCCTTCCTTCCTTTGACATAGATTCATCCTTTTATCAGTCTCAGTTCACCTGAGGCATGCTTTTCCCTCCCACTGTTTCAACTTTCTCTGCCTTCCCACTTTGCCTGTACCCCTGGCAATCCAGTCACTGCCCTCAGAGCTCTCTTTAACCTGCTATTGACCACAAAATGCTGCATCACAGGAAGTTGCCTTCTACTGAGTCAGTGCATTTGGCCATGTAGCTCAGTATTGCCTGCTCTACACGGATTGGCAGCCGCTCTCCAGCTTTATGCACTGGACTTTCCCAGGATTGGAAGGTATGAAGGACTGAACCTGGAATCTTTTGCATGCAGGGCATGTGCTGTTCTATTGGGTCACAGCCCTTCCTTCCTGTCCAGGCCTTTCATGGAATTAGAGTCTCAAGAGATCATGGAAGTCCTCTAGTCCAATTCCTTGGTACTTTCCCTGCATGATCTTCAAAGCAGGATATAATTCTAATGCAGTCTATGTTTAAATCTCTTCAATAAATGAGAGCCCAGTACCTCACAAGGCAGTCCATTTCACTGTTGAACAGCTGCTAAGAAGTTTCTCCTGTTATTAAGCTGAATTCTCCTCTGATTTCCACACACTGGCTCTTCTCCTGCCCTTTGCTAGACTACCTGAGTGTTTGAACTCATCTTCACTGTGTAAGAAGAGAAGGAAAACATGCTGGATCAGCCCAAGGTCCATTGGGAGCACGGCATTCCAGAGCACGGCATTCCGTTCACACTGGGGCCAACCAGCCCCCTCTTGGAAACCCATGAGCAGGTCAGGAGTGCAACAGCCTGCAGAATCAGAGGTACTGAGCCCATATACACCAGAATTTCTACCCATGGCATTGTACCCATCTTTTACCCTAGTCCCTACAAATCAGCTTTCTTTAAAAATTCAGGGTATGCTGCACAGGGTTTTCAAATCCCCTGCTATCATGAATTCTGATGATGATACTTTAATTTCATCTGCTGTTTAGCTTGGCTTTTAGATACAATGGAACACTCTTGAGTCCCTTCATGTCTGAGATCTGCATGACATTCCCTTTATCATGTTCTTAACTGTTTATCATGTCTTTACATTTACTTGTTTAGAGTTTACCCTTCGCTTTCCATCTCCATTTCTTTTGATGTATCAGCATTTTGTGCAGTATCTCTTCTTCTCTTTCCCTGTTATCTCCACTAGGATGACCTAATGAAGCATCATGGCTCTATAACCTTTCTCATTCCCTTTCTGTCTAGCCCTACTCCTCACCTGTCTATCTGATAGCTATTTGAATAGCTTGCCATCTTTTCAGATTCAACATCTCCAAGTCCATCTTCCCTCCATATTGATCTACAACTTCATAATTGCACTAGCGGATCTGGCATTCTTTCTCCTTTGCCTCCCCCACTTGGTTGGTTGCCAAATGGTGCTACTTCTCCTATATGGCATTGCAGAATAAGTGCTAAAACTCTTATTTGTGCTTTTCCCATCATCTGTCTGGACTAGTGCAGTCATGTCCTCACTAGCCATACTGTCTTATGTCACAATCCTTTTTCTTTGCTGAAAACTCTACTGCCAAAATTATTGATCATTCTGATCACCCCTTCTCAGATCACTTTGCTAGCTTCTCATCCCCTTCTGTATCTAGTCCAAAGTCCCCGTCCTTATTCCTCAAGTTTGCCACAGCTTGCCCCATCTGTCCTTCCTCCCGTCTTTCTCATCCCACTCATGCTCTTTTTCTTCTGTGTCCACCACCTTCAAGCAGATCTCTTCCTTCTCTTGATGCCTCTCATTCTCCCTGGCTCTTGTCCTGGCCCTTCTTCTACTACTCCTTCCAAGTAGACCATGGCAATGACTTCCTCATTAAATTGGCTTTATTATGTTAAAGCTCACCAGCTAGACTGACTTTAAAGCACAAAACAAGAGTATCACAGAAGTCAGTAACAAAAGAAACATGCAAAGTCAGAATATTGGCCATGGCAAAGTGTGGCTTACTAATGAGAAGTTGATCCCAAACTGGATAGCTCTCCTTCCTTCCAAACTGAAAAAGCAAACCACACCTTCAAAGCAGATCCTTCTGCTTCAGGGCTAATTGCTTGGAGCACCTGACATATCTCAACTGGTCTTTCTTCTTAACTGCATGTCATAAGCTCAGATTAATAATGCCAGGTCTGCCCTCTCCACTTAATTAATTAATTAATTAATTAAAACATTTATAGGCCGCCCCATCGCAACAAAGCCTCGGGGTGGCTTATAACATAGGTTAAAATACAAAAATACAAAAATAATACAAATATTAAAATAATTTATCCCTCCCCCCTTTAATTTAATTTAAATTTAATTAGCATGCTCATTAAATTTTTCCACAATGGCTGAAACTCTCAGATTCTCAGTGATTGTCTGGTGTACCTTTGGATCCACCCACCTTGACCTTTCAGTTGTAAATTCTGGCTCCTGGGTCTCAGACTTTGATACCACAGTCTTTGAAGGCTCTTTTGCAGGAGGTATGAGCCCAGTCCTTGCATGGAACTCTTATGGAACTCACAACATGTGCTCAGTGTTGGTTCTCTTCCTTAGTTCAAATCCTCACAATCTGCCTTTTCTTTGTGGCCTCTGCCTTATCCTCTTAAACCTCATTTTCAGCTGTAACCAACCTTTAAATATTTGTCAAGGTCTAATCTTTTCCCCCATTGTCCATACTGTAATCTGCTTGAGCAGGGTTTCAGGTATGTTGTCTCTGTAGCTCTGTATAAGAAGTCATGTACCACAATGGTGCAGTATAAATAAAGATACATGCTACCGATCAGGAAGAAGCTATGCCTATATCCAATGCACATCTAAAAGTTCCAGACCAGTGGTGAGGCTTGACAAGAATTGCAAGCCATAACATATAGAGGATCACAAGTTGTCCAGTTCTGCCTAATTCAGTTTTATTGTTTAGGACAGAGACCAGAACAAGTCATTATGTTGTTGTTAAGGTGATAGTTCTTAAATATGCTACACCAATAAGTGATAGAAAGACTACACCAAAGCACATCAATTTTGTGCTGCTTGATATTCTCAAATAAATTTGCATCAAATATTTGCTGCTACAAACTTTGTAAAATGATGCCACACAGGCTTGAAGAGTGCAAGAAACAGTGCTCTGCATCTTTGACAGCGATGGATCTCAAAATGGCTGCTGCCCCGGCTTTCCATTTTCTACAGGTGTTCACTGGAACTGCTTCACTCTAGGCATCTTCCTGTTAACAGAGCCCTTTGGTTTCAATTCAAAGTACATTTCCCCTTTTAGAGGCTATGGCACGCCTCAGGGTTCAAAATCCTTATTTTTCAACAGCAAAAAGTAAAATGTTATTAAAAAAGAAAATAAAAGGAGAGAAATCAGTAAAGCTTTTACCCATGGGAACAAAAATGGGTACTCAAGTAATTCTGAGAAGCTATTAACAAACCAATTTGTTGACTACACTCACTAGGAAAAAAATAAAATGGCTTGTACCTACAAACAGGAAGTGTTTAATTGCAGGCAAAGGAGCTTTTAAAAACCTCAGTTCAGCTTTGCTTCTTTGCAGTATCCACATGGGTGCTGCAATTGCATTTTACCACCAGAAAAATGGCCACAAGTCAGATCTGAAAAACCACAAGTGGACAATATTGAAAATGCTGGAATGTGGCAGGTGGCCAATGTTCTTGATGTTCTGTAAAAAGGGAGTGAACAAAAGATGTCAGTTCCAGAGGAAAAGGATTTGCTGTTACAACCTCAGCTGTACAAGGTCTTAACACTCCTTTAGTTAAATATGGCCTAAGTGTTTTATTTCTGATCCAGCATTTTTTGCATTTCTTTTTATTATTCCTTTAGAACTTATTTCACTCTCTCTTGAGATTTTTGTCCAGTCCTTCTCTACAAGCATATCATCTATAGACTATTGGGATTAAGTCTGTACTTCCCCACCTCAAATAACTGCTGGATCACTGTTTTGTATACCTCTGGAGCTGAAGAGATACTACTTGTTAATCTAGTAGAGTTGTCCTTGCTAAAAAGAGAATCTACACAGTGTACGGAACACAGTGTATGGAAAGACTGAAACTTTTAGCAACCAGGATTCAGAATTTCATACTGACAGCTGGAACTGCACCTGCTTCTGCTACCTAATTGCTGGTGTCTTCCACAGTAGACAGTTGGAAATATTCCCTTCAAATTGCTTTGTTTACATCTCTTGGGGCAAACATAATTCTTTCTGCTCTTGTGTACAAGTACTGGATTGACCCATTCTATAGGTTCTACCACCTTGAACATCTTCCATTTTTCCACAGGTATCAGTTCCTTTTGAACTTTATTACTTTATTCCATTGGAACCTTCAGAGGTGAATGAATTGCAGGTGCTCCCTGTGGATTTATTTTTATTTGTGGCATTTTGGTAAATGCCATACATCTTGAAGTCATTTTTATTTTGTTAACTGCACCTATTGGTCTTTGAAGTTTGTACCTTCATAAAGAAAGCTAATAAAAAGCATCAACATTGCACACACTAAGAAAACTACAGAATACAGAAGAGGTAAACATGCAGTCAAGAACAAGCAGGTTTTTAACACCTTCAAAACTCTCCAGTTGTACAGGCTTGACAGCTCTTCTGAAAAGTTTTTTTTCCTAGTGCAGTATTGAGGCTGCTGCTAGAGAGATACGCTCCACTGAATTCAGCAGGGTTTGGTCAGAGGTGAATGTGATTCTGATCTGGTTGCACATGGCTGTCATCCATTGTATACCTGAGAAAACAGCTACCCTGCATGTTATTTACCTGGGAGATGTGTAATTAGATCTACCAAGATTTGTTCTGTTTGTTCTTTAATGCAGTTGGGGGAGCAGACTCTGCATCCGACTGACACATTGACACTGCTTGACCTCCCCTGCTCAGGGGGCTATTCAGAGCAAGCCTAAGGGAGATCCCCGGTCAGGAGCTCTTCCCCCAGCCTGCAGTAGTTCCACTGAGCTGCTCTGAAGATGAAGGCTGTGGCAGCCTTGGAGAAGGCCTGTGTTCATCAGACCAAATGAGGCAGTTGCCTCAGGCAGCAGATGCTGGGAGATGGCAGCAACCTGCTGGAAGGAGGGAGAATTGCATGCCTTGTGCTCTCTAAACCAGCCTGCTGCCCTCATGTGCAAGAGGGGATGCTGTCCCGTTACCACCTCAATTGCAGTCCAGCGGGCTTTTCTTTGTAGAAGGGAAGGGAATGTCATCCTGTTCTTTGCCTCAGGCAAACCCCATCAACTCTTTTTCTCATGATGTAAGCCAGGCTGATAGTACAACTCCCATTCTGGCCACAGTGACTGGGTTTGGAAGTTCTAGTCCAACATATTAGGAGGTCCCAGGCTGGGAAAGGCTGAGTAAGTTGTTTCTCTCCCTCTCTATGCCCAATAGTTACTATGTTTGTGGGGTTGTTGTGGGACATAAAGCACGGAGCAGCATCACGGGCTCAGGGAAGAATGAAGTTATATGACCCCACAAATACAGTGGAAGGTACTCTGGAGAAAATAGGCAGATAAATTTGGTTGCAAGAATCCGTATTATTTCAAGGTCTGTTTTGCATTCCAGGAGCTAGCAAAAATTTTATTTAGAAGAAACCACCCTGTTTGTGAATAGATTGTTGACAATGGTGTTTCAAAATAGTGTTTCATGATTGGTTTATTTAGCATTGCTCAGCAGAAACAGATTTTTTTTTTTTTTACTCCTAACTGACACACTGGTCAATAAAGGACAAATCATGCTCTCTCTCAGGAGCTAGTCCTCTAGTACTATTGATAATAATTTATTTAATAGAAATTGCAACCAAAGATTTGGCCCAGTGTTTCTGATCAGCATGTGAAAGGTAGGCTCCTCTATCTCTTGCTCCTATCCTAGATTGCTGCACAAAATCTGTCCTCTTGTCTCCTATTAGCACCTCTACCTGTGTTTGTGAAGACTTCTCACTTTATCCAGTGCCACTACATTAATGTATTAAAATCCTCTTATGTCTCTTTAGTTAGTTGGTTTTAGTGTATTGCATAAATGAAATGATTTGCAAATGACAAGCAATGTGGTTTCCTTTATAAGAACATTGTGTTAGTCTTTTGTGTTAAATGCTATTTCTATGGGAGCTGTGGGTTGTTAATAACCTGCATCAAAGATAGCCTTGTACTTTGATGTGCATAATTTATTTCACATACATGAATGCCATGTGCTCTTCTTGCAATAGTCCACTCTACATTATCATATTAGCTGATGGGGGAACACATCAAGCAATTGACCATGTTGGTGTGTTTTGATTTCTCCCCCTTCTTTTGAATTAACTTTTTGCAATGGTCATTTTAGAGTCTAGATCACTCCACCACTATCACATATAGAGAAGGAGTCCTTAAATTAGTGCAGAGCACATGCATGCTTAAGATCACAGATTCTGGACTTCTCTACATGCTTTACTGAGGATGCTTCTTCCATTTTCTTTGCCGGAGGAACAGAACATCCTTCATGCAGTGTTTTCTTCCCCCAGGGTTTATGTGAGGTGTGTTCCTCTCTGCCTCTTATCTCCCCCAACACAAGGCAGAACTGTGGTGAAAAGCAGAATTATGAAAATATGGAAAGCTTCTGTAATGAATAACAGTCATCTAGGAAAATACCAGACTTTCCTTGCTCTAAAAATAGCTGCAAAAATGGCCAGAAAACTTGGGAGATACTGCCTTGAAAGTCCCTGGACACTTCTAAAAGCGAAGGTCATGACTGCGCAACAAATGCCTCATATAAGAAAACCTACTATCACTGGATTTCTGATCAGCAGGGGTGGGAAAGATCTATGCTCTTGAAGAACTGATGCCAGTCTTACTTTTTGCTGCATTGAGCAGTTGTCCTAATTTAGTATATAAAAGTCTCAAAAAACACTCTCCCCATAACAATACAGCACAGTCAGTTTACAAATTATGATGGAGCTCTCAAAACTTTTTGGCATTTTGTACATGCACAGTGAAGTGTTCAGGTGGCAGCAGCCCCTCTTCAGAGAACCTGCTGTTCCCACAGCCTCCTCCTGAGAACCAGCTGAAACTTCTTGTGCTTTAGGAAACTTCTCCCTAATCTTACAGCACAGCACCAGTGGTTAAGAAAGATGCTCCACAGACAGGGTGCAGACATGAAAATGCTGTTGTTACTATTCAAGGCAGCAAATAGACTGTTCTGTATTTGTAAACAGCATTACTTGATTGCTACTGAAATAAGTGATGGTGTGACCTTTTGTTTAGCTCCCAAATCTAAATATTATATATCCCCTATATAAATCTGACTCACTACAATGAATGCATGCATTGCTTCTGAAGGTATGTTGTTTCCTAAAACTAACTAAAATGAAATATACTTCAGAAAAAGGAATGTTTTCACTGTACAGTCATTTTCTTGGATTTGAATATCTTAGACTGCTTTGCTTGGCCTGGTGCTCCATATTCATCTAAAACTAGGGAGACTTTGGGTTTTATCCAATGGGCTGTAACCAGTCTTGAGTTCTGTCCATTAGCTGTACCCAGTGTTAGTCTTAAGTCTGATTTATATCAGCTGATCTCCCATAAGTAGGACTAGCAGTGGATACAAGCTTTTCTTGATCACATGACCCTGTCATACCATTTGGTGAAATAATAACCATTATTACCATCCTTTAGCTCTTCTCTTTTAGGGATATTCCAGGATATGGTGAACTATGACTAGATGAAACATTCAGCAGTCCAGCCTTTCATAGGGATCTAATCTTTGCAGCAATGTTGCTTGAGATTCTTTACTACTGGGCAAACAATGGTGGCGCAAGGGGCAAAATAGCCTTCTTAGTTTAGAAAAATGGCAGAGTGGGCAGTTGACATGATAGAGGTATGCATATAATCATGCAGGGTGAAGAAAATGGCTACTAGTATTTAATGTCATCTAATAGAGCTGAATTGTGGGATACCAAGGAGAGACAAAAGGAAGGCAATCTTCACACAGGGCACAATGAAATAGGTATGTTCCTGGGTGATATGGTTACTAACAGCCACTCATAATGGCTATAAATTACCTCCAGTAACAGAAACAGCATGTTTCTGGACTGCAGTTGCTGGGAGAGCAGAACTGCAGGAGGGTGTTGTTGAGTTCATGCTTTGCTTGCAGGCTTCTTGTTGGGGCATCTGATTGGCCACTGGGCAAGCAGCTGGCTGAACAAGGCAGGTTTTTAGGCAGGCTGCTACAGTGAGGAATCCATCAGGTTCTTGCCCATTGCAGTCTGCTCAGGTAGAGCCATCCAGTTCAGGAGAGGAAGTGGAGGGGCGTTGGGGGGGGGGGCAGAGCATGACAACCGAGTGAAGATTCTCAGGCAGAGCTTCAGAACCGGCCTGCCTTGGAAAGGGAGGAACACATTTCCCAGCTGGGCAAGCAAGCAATGGAGAAAGCACTCTTTGACCCAGTCAGGAGATGATGGGCAAAGAGAGCAGAGCAATTATGACTTTGGTGTTCCCACCATCTCGCTGAAGGAGCAGCTTCAATTTAGGTTCAGCTCTTTGCATGGGCAGAAGATTCTCCCTTATCTCAAGGGCAAGGGTAGTTTGATTAATATCATTCTGTAATCTGTTAGGTTTTCATAAAAGGATTGTGCTTTTATTTCCTCTGAGGCTGCAGGAGATAAAAAGAGGGAGGGAGAGACTGCTCATGACAGTTAAATTGTATTTCCTGAGTTCTTGCTTTTGACCTGTATTTCTTATTTTTTAAAAAGTTGAACATTTACAGACACGCCACTCACAGCTGGGAGTGGTACAGTCCACTTGTTCATCTCATTCTGCTGCATATGCAGATGTAGCAGGCCATCCACTCAGGTATTTGCCTCTGTGGCGAAGCAGCATAATCCATGTTGATTATTGAAGATAAAATTTTCTCACAGCCTGTAGGCCTGCCATTAACAGAAAGCAACGCAGCTGTCAGGGGCTCAATACTAGCAAATTTTAGTTTAGATTTCTTGCAGCCAATAATGATGGCCTGGAAAAGGTATTTCTACCTGTTCAGAATAGGGGAAAAGTTCAAGAAACGACCAAATGATTGGCAATTAAGAAAGGTAACAGGATTGGTTCCCCAGAGAGATAGATTTGTTTGGAGTTTCTATAGAAAACATAGGATTAAAGGGGGAAAAATCAAGGTTGCTTGCTTTATAAAATGTAACAGAGTAACTTAAACTGCAATCCTAATTATAATTACTTAGAGGTAACCTCTCATTGAAATCAAGATGTGTTACCTGGTAAACTAGATTGCATTACACATTTGCTTTCCATCCTACATTTCTGCAGGAGGGATAGTGAAAGGGGTGGGGGTTTTTTAGCTTAATATACTTGCTGTAACAACGAAGCTGAGGAGAGGCATTTCGAACTTTTGGAATGGTGCGCTATACAAAAGCTGTGCAAGAGCCAGAAAATCAGCACATTATTCATGACTGGGGAAAGAGGGTGTGGTTGGAGCAAAGGGGCATGGCCATTTGTGGACCCCAGGACCAGCGTGGGGCCTGAGGTTTTGCAGCACCATCTTAAATTAAAATCAATTAATTTGCATAAAGAGTCAGAGTTCTTTTTAGTTCTCTAGAGTGGTCCACAAAAATATATTTACCTGTTGCTTTGGTAAATATATTTTTGTGGACCACTCTAGAGAACTGAGTCACTGCTAAGAATACAAAAGGTAGTCATCTCTGTTCTCAGCCATTCCATGTATTTTCCAAATCCTATTGAAATCTGTCACTTATTTTTTCTGCAAGCTGTGTTAGATGCAGCCTGTGGGGATGTACTTGTAATTTTTTGTACTGGCTTTATTCTTATCTCAACTGACTGGGGTCGGGGCACATTTCTGAATAACAAATTCGCCTAGAACTGTCTTTTTGTATATGTACTCATGTCTTGGGAAAGCTGGACTCTCACTCTTTCTCTTCCCCCACACCTTTCTGGAGATGACATTGTAGGATGTTATTCCATCCCTGCCCCTAAGGATGACACTTTCTGCATACAATGCAGTGAAACTCACAATATTGTGAGTCCTGCAGTCCCTCCTTGCTTGGTTAATGTGCTCAATATCCATGGGGCATCTATGCAGGGACTCTACATCTTCATGAAACAAGGACAAATGACCAACAGTGAAGAGTCAACATTCAGTCACCTAATGCTTTTCAGAGCAGCTGGTTTAGTTTCATCATAAAACTGGTGTCATTGTTAGCTACTCATAGATTAGAACTTTCAGCAGTTCTACATGTTGGCATAGACTGTGTACACTGTTATTAACTATGTACTATATACTAGGGAGAACCATTCAAGATCTCTGCTTTATAAAGGAGAGGGAGGATCTTCAAAAAGCAATCCACTCCACCTACCAGACCAGTTTTACATGTGTGCAGCTATAAGGCTTCAATCACATCTGTTGCCTAACTGATGTCAGAGAACAATGTAAGAATGCTTGAATCAACAGAGT
Organism: Varanus salvator macromaculatus; assembly: GCA_023646645.1. Classification (NCBI taxonomy): domain Eukaryota; kingdom Metazoa; phylum Chordata; class Lepidosauria; order Squamata; family Varanidae; genus Varanus; species Varanus salvator. The sequence goes on from JAIXND010000659.1 coordinate 14,824,780, forward strand.
CTAGAAGAGGGTGACTTTTAGGGCCACACAGTGATTGCTTTTCTACTCTAAGCTTTTCATCTGACTTTCTACCAGGGATGTAGAGAAACCAGAGCTCACTTGGTTGAAGTGCCAGGATATTTCCATTAGCAGCATGATGATATCTGTCACGCCAGTCAGGGCTTCCCTTGTTCCTTCTGGATTTAGCTGCTATTTTCATAGTAGCTTGGAAATAAATGGATTTTCCTGTTGTAATGTGAAGTATTTGGGAGTGGCTTGGGCTTGAATGGGTAATTAAGACCCTTTAGCTTTACAAAAAAAACAGAGAATAGAGAAACACAGAGAAGAATCCATCTAGACTTACCTAAGTATTTTGAAAATACTGGACCTTTCTTTCCTTTTCCTTTTCCCTTTCCTATTGTTGCTACATTGCACTAATACCCTGCCTTTTTTCCTCTTGTAAGGAACCCAGGGTGGCTTACATAACTCCATTTTATCCTCACAACAGTAACTCTGTGAAGTAGGCTGGGCTGAGAGTATGACTGGCCCCAAGTTACCCAGCGAGCTTCAAGGCCAAGTGAGGACTAGTTCCCAGATCTTCTGGATTGCCAGTCCATCACATTAACCCCTTAACCCCCACACCACACTGGTTCTCTTTTCCCAAGGGTTTGCAACACTCATTATGCTTCTCTGCCTCTTCCATTTCCCTTAGCATTTTGCAAAAGCTTCTCATTGTAGAGGGTAATTTGACAGTTCGTGCCAGTTGTTCTAGACACTTAAAATGATTACACTTTCCATAAGGGCAGGTGGTTCATGTTTGTGGAGGATTATTGTTGTTGGATGATTGCTCATTTTATTCTGTTTATCCCATAGAGGATTCTGGTTAGACTTAGTCTCTGTATACATCAGACACACTGATCAGAGATAACAGTTGAAATTCCCTGTGCAGCTGCTTCAGAAAGGCCAGCTATAGCAGATATATTGATCAGAGATCAGAGCTGTGGAGCAAGCTGAAGGGGCAGAGCTGAGCCAAACAGCCATGCCTGCAGGTTGCAATGAACCTAGAGACTGGAAGCCCCTAGAATACAAGAGCAAAAATCAAGGGTGCTAAGGAAACAATACCTCTGATATTTAACTCTTTCTTGTGGGGAGGACATACTTCTTCTTGTATATCTTTCAGAAATGTACATCAGGAGATCTTTAAAAAGAAATTCCCAACAGGTTAAACACAGTCATTGGTTGGAGGAACTTACAGGAGGTGCCACCAGAGTCAGTAGAGTGCAGGTAGGCAAGGGAGAACCTATGAGCACCAGTGCACCCCTGGGCATCTTTCTGAGTGCTCACTGAGGTGTGCTACCCCTTCCACTTCTTTATAAGCTAACATGTTTTCTGACTGGCACATCAGATTGCTTTAGAAAGAACTGAAAAGACTGTAGAAGAAAGAGATGAGGAGGGATGAGTTGACTGATGGAGTGAGGGGAAGGAAAAGAATTTCCCTTCTGTGGGTTGGTGCTCAAATCCTAACCCTGCCTTGTACTAATGGCTTTTGGATAGATTACTACTTTGTTACGACTAGCCACACTTCCCATGACGACTACTTTGTGGTGGAGCCTAGGACCTTTTCTCAGATTGCCAGATCTGCCCATGGGCTTCAACAGTTGTCTGTCCTTGTGGAAGAGCAGATCTTACTGCATCCCCATCTCTTCCTGAACCTCTCCATGCAGAATTTGCAGAGGAGGGATGGAGAACAACTTTGGTTATTCATGCCTCTGTACAAAAGCAACAGAGGAAGAGAGAGACAGAGGTGGCCAATTCAATACTGAGTTAAGGTCAGTCTACCATCTTTAACAGCCAGAAACTCAATACCTCCCTACCGAAGACCATGAGCAATCAATGAAAACATCTTTCTGACTAGGTGACATTGGTAAGCCATCTGGGCTGATGAACACAGGTAGATCAGATTAGTGTGTTGTCTAAACCTGGAAACGCTTCCTGAACCTGGGAACTAGGCTTTAAGCCTAATTGCTGGCCTTATAGGCCACCCCGGCTCTTAATGTGTCCTCTGAACTCAAACTACTACACAGTGGGCGACACCAAAACCACACACAGATGCAAGCTGCCCCATGCGCCCAAACAGCATGCGGTGGCAGCTGTCCCATGGGCAGGGCCTTGCTGCCTCACTGCTGACGTTGGCAGCAGGGCAGGGCAGCCACTGTCAACCGTGGCAAAACAGGCTTGCTTGCGAGTTCTTCCCCACTGGCTCCACCTGCCTTTTCTGGCTGGCAGTGCCAGACAGGGGTCATTCTGCTCAGCATCCTCCAAAAGAGGCCCAGCACAGCAGGGCTCATCCCCGGGCTTGGTGCTTCTCCCCAGTGAGGGCTGTTAGCAATTCCTGGTCCCCTCTCTTGTGATGCCCCCTGGGATCACGCTGGGATGACAAGCAGCGAAGAGGGAGGAGGAGGTGTCTCAGGAGCCCCACTGTCCTCCATCATTTGTCAGGCATATCAACTGCCTAGGATGACTTCAAAGGCATGGTAGGCTTAAACCCATCCTCCTCATCCAACCCATCCTCTGTGAATCGGTGTAGATGAGGCATCTAAGCAGTTGTTATGAAAGCTGCCTTGTGCTCTTTAATTCAGCAAAGCTGAGTGTGGTCCTGTTAGTTTATAGGAGAGCAAACTCACGAACATCTTTGAAAGGCTCAGTTTCCAAACTGTTTATACCAAGTACATGTTATTCCTTTAGCTACTTCTTGAGATTTCAAAACAGGTTTGACTTTCAAGTACACATGGTATTAATCTGCCTGGAAGTTCTGTGTTGTTGTTATTTCCTTTTTTTTAAGTGATGCATGATTTTACCATTTTAGCCTTTTGTGTAATCCCTACATATTTACTTTATCATCATTTGTTATTCCTTTGGATCTTGGTAAATAAACTTATGATGGAAAAATCTATCCTATTCTATATGCTCTGAATTCCTTAATAATAAATCTGGGTTAACCCCACCACCACCACCTAGGTGGGTGAGATTTCTCCTGCTGACCTACACAAGCCTCCCTGTAATGAGTGGAGTATGCAAGAACACCAGTGATCACTGATTTTCCAGCATTCACTGTAACAAGATTTGTGTGCATGTTTGTAGAGCAGTGGCGGGCAGGATTGTGTCTAATATGTGCATATTATTTTTTAGGAAAGGGTTGTAACGATCATTGAAGCAAACAGGGAGTTTGAAAGCCTTTCTTACTTCCTACTCCAAATCCTGATCCTTAATCCTATATTTTCTTTGATGGTAGGAGTGAGGAAAGTAAAAGGGGAAGTCCAAGTGTTATCCTGTTAGCAATGCACCCTGTCCAATTTGCTGGAAACTTTATGAAATACTGGAGGGGTTGTTTCCCCATCAGAGCTATTATTAGTAATGAGATCCCTCTGATCCAATACTGTTGTATTGGGTTACCTGAAGAGAGTACAATGAGGAAATATACAATATTATTGGCCAGCATATGAATTACAGGAAGGATCCTTTTGGTAAAAGCATAGATGTAGGTTGAATTGCCACCAACAGAAGTATGGACCTACAGAATCTGGAATATAATGCCAACAAACAAACAACTGACAGACCTTTTCGGGGAGGCAAATCCGACTCAAATTTGGAAGTGCTTTCATCAGCATTGGAACTAGACTACACCCAAAGAAAATGTAAAGCAGGCCTTTTCCCCTGATTTCTGTTTCACTGATATGAACTTTGAATTTTGATGCTTTTAACATAATGACTGAGCAATGTTCTTTTTATTTTCTTCTGATCTGAATTATGTGTTTGTTCATGTTTAAAATGAAATACATTAGAAAACAAAAATGTGTACTGGGCAAATGAGGAGGGAGTATCATCCAAAGAAACAGTAGCCAGAAGGAAGATCTCTAGATGTTGTGGACTTCAGCTTATAGCATCCCTGACCAATGGCCATGCCATTGTCAGGGATGTGTATGTGAGCTGAAAAACATCTGGAGATCTATCTTCTGCCCAATGATGTTCTAAAGCAGTTATTTTAAAGGACTTTTACTGCTAGGAAACTTTTCTCCCTCTGTGTATTGTAGAAATATCTCAAGCATTTGCTAAGACAAATTGGACAGAAGATAAATACATATCTACTTCTAGATTTCTGTGTGATTTGCAACAAAGCAACAAGGATTTCTGACTTCAAAATGTAAACAGTAGCAACAAGAATATGACTCTCCTTGCTCCTAAATTCTGCTGTGACATGAGGAAAGCTTGAGGTAACTGAGGGCTTCTATACATGAGACTTTTAACCTGCCACGTATTTGACTCCTTTACATATTTTTTCTGCCTGGTGTTTTTTTTTTTCTCTGTCTTTCCATTATGCAACCATTAGAAGGTGCTGCAATATAGTGGAGTTTCATGCTGCCATTCATGGATTTCCATATCAGAAAAAATAAAATGGTTGGAAAGCACAGGAGGAGCCTGGAGGAATGGCAGCATTGTGTAATGAACTCAGAAACTACCTTGAGTGGGGAATCACAAGTACACAATAAACAACTCTTCTAGAAAGGCCAAGAGTGGGCTTCTGTGTGCATGGATTGTGAACTCCATGGATTTCTAGAACTCAAAACAAATTCATGGGCCCCACACCCTTTCATTCTAGTGAATGTACTGGACTCTGGTTGATGAATGAGGGGTTCGAGTTGAAAGCTATATAGAGTCTCCATGTCCTACACAGAGACAGCCACTGCTATCCTATGGCATTTACTCAGTTCTTCATGTAGAGTCCTCCTTATAGTTCCAACTTTGCTCTAGGCTGTGGTAGCTGGGCATGATGGGGGTTGCAGCCCAATACATCTGTCATGTACTGGTGGGCATGTCGTAAGCGGAGCTGGCTGGTGCTGGAGGTCAGACTAGATGGCCCAGGAGACCCCTTCTGACTTGCTCTGTTTCTATGTTTCTATCTGGAAGACACCTGACTGGAGATGGCCAACATGCATTAAAGAACATTCAGCTTTCTCCTGTGACTGGGTGCTGCCAGGAAGACTAGCACGGAGGGGCAAGCTGCCTTTCAGGAAAGTTTATCTGCCACTACTGATCTTATCACAGAAAAACCCCCCATAAGCTCTGGCAGAATTTCAGGGTTGTCCAGACAATTGTTTGAACACTTCTGAATGAGTTAGCCCAACCCCCCTCCCCTAAGTAAAGGATGGACATATTCTGCTTTTTTTTTTTATGTAACACTTCATTTTATTTTCCCTCCCTATTTTAATCATATTGAGCAATGTTGAAAGATTTTAATAATAATAGGTTTTACTGTATTTTGTTGTTGCTGTTAGTCGTGAAGTCGTGTCCTACCCATCGTGACCCCATGGACAACATTCCTCCAGGCCTTCCTGTCCTCCACCATCCCCCGGAGTCCACTCAAGCTCACACCAACCGCCTCAGTGACTCCATCTAGCCACTTCATCCTCTGCTGTCCCCTTCTTCTTTTGCCATCTATTGTTCCCAGCATTAGACTCTTCTCCAGGGAGTCCTTCCTTCTCATTAGGTGGCCAAAGTATTTGAGTTTCATCTTCACTATCTGGCCTTCTAAAGAGCAGTCAGGGTTGATCTCCTCTAGGACTGACCAGTTTGATTGCCTTGAGGACCAAGGGACTCGCAGGAGTCTCCTCCAGCACCACAACTCAAAGGCCTCAATCCTTTAGCGCTCAGCCTTCCTTATGGTCCAGCTTTCACAGCCATACATTGCAACTGGGAAAACCATAGCCTTGACTATACACACTTTTGTTGGCAGGGTGATGTCTCTGCTTTTTAGTATGCTGTCTAGATTTGCCATAGCTTTCCTCCCCAGGAGCAAGCATCTTTTAATTTCTTGGCTGCAGTCCCCATCTGTGGTGATCTTGGAGCCCAGGAAAATAAAATCTGTCACTACCTCCATTTCTTCCCCATCTATTTGCCAGGAAGTGAGAGGACTGGATGCCATGATCTTAGTTTTCTTAATGTTGAGTTTCAGGCCAACTTTTGCACTCTCCTCCTTCACCCTCATCAAGAGGCTCTTTAGTTCCTCTTCACTTTCTGCCATGAGATTGGTATCATCTGCATATCTGAGGTTGTTGATATTTCTCCCAGCAATCTTAATTCCAACTGGTGATTCATCTAGCCCCGCCTTTCTCATGATGTGCTCTGCATATAAGTTAAATAGGCAGAGTGACAGTATACAGCCTTGCCGAACTCCTTTCTCAATTTTAAACCAATCAGTGGTTCCATGTCCATTTCTTACTGTTGCTTCTTGACTTGCATTTAGGTTTCTCAAGAGACAAATAAGACGGTCAGGTATTCCCATCTCTTTAAGAACTTGCCACAATTTGTTGTGATCCACACAATCAAAGGCTTTAGCATAGTCAATGAAGCAGAAGTAGATGTTTTTCTGGAACTCCCTAGCTTTCCCCCTGATCCAGCATATCTTGGCAATTTGATCTCCAGTTCCTCTCCCTCTTCGAAATCCTGCCTGTACTTCCGGTAGTTCTCAGTCCACATACTGCTGGAGTCCAGCTTGCAGGATTTTGAGCATCACTTTGCTAGCATGTGAAATGAGTGCAATGGTGCGGTAGTTTGAACATTCTTTGGCATTGCCCTTCTTTGGGATCAGAATGTAAACTGACCTTTTCCAATCCTGTGGCCACTGTTGAGTTTTCCAAATTTGCTGGCATATTGAGTGTAGCACTTTTACTGCATTGTCTTTTAGGATTTTGAATAGCTCAACTGGAATACTGTCGCCTCCACTAGCTTTGTTGTTGCTCAGACTTCCTAAGGCCCATTTGACTTCACATTCCAGGATGTCTGGCTCGAGATCAGTGACCACGCCATCATGGTTATCAGGGACGTTAAGCTCTTTCTTGTATAGTTCTTCTGTGTAATCTTGCCACCTCTTCTTAATCTCTTCTGTCTCTGTTAGGTCCCTGCCATTATCGTCCTTTATCATGCCCATCTTTGCATGAAATGTTCCCTTCATATCTCCAATTTTCTTGACGAGATCTCTGGTCCTCCCTATTCTATTGTTTTCTTCTATTTCTTTGTACTGTTCATTTAAGAAGGCATTCTTATCTCTTCTAGCTGTTCTCTGGAATTCTGCATTCAATTGTTTGTATCTTTCTCTTTCTCCCTTGCCTTTCGCTTCCCTTCTTTCCTCAGCTATTTGTAAAGCTTCCTCAGTCAGCCATTTTGCTTTCTTGCATTTCTTTTTCTTTGGGATGTTTTTAGATGCTGCCTCTTGTACAATGTTGCGAACCTCCGTCCATAGTTCTTCAGGCACTCTGTCTATCAGATCTAATTCCTAAAATGTATTTGTCACCTCCACTGTATATTCATCAGGGATATGATTTAGGTCATACCTGAGTGGCCTAGTGCTTTCCCCTACTTTCTTCAACTTAAGCCTAAATCTTGCAATGAGAAGCTCATGATCGGAGCCACAGTCAGCTCCTGGTCTAGTTTTTACTGACTGTTTGGAACTTCTCCATCTTTGGCTGCAGAGCATGTAGTCAATCTGATTTCTGTGTTGACCGTCTGGTGATGTCCATGTGTAGAGTCGTCTCTTGGGTTGTTGGAAAAGAGTGTTTGCTATGACCATCGTATTCTCTTGACAAAATTCTACCAGCCTGTGCCCTGCTTCATTTTGTACTCCAAGGCCAAACTTGCCTGTTATTCCGGTTATCTTTTGGCTTCCTACTTTAGCATTCCAGTCCCCCATGATGATAAGGACATCATTTTTTTTGAGTTAATTCTAGAAGGTGCTGTAGGCCTTCATAGAACTGGTCAACTTCAGCCTCTTCAGCACCCGTGGTTGGGGCATAGACTTGGACTATTGTGATGTTGAATGGTTTTCCTTAGATGCGAACTGAGATCATGCTGTCATTTTGGAGATTGTATCCCAGTACTGCTTTTCCTATTCTTTTATTGACTATGAAGGCTACTCCATTTCTTCTGAGGAATTCTTGCCCGTAGTAGTATACCTGATGGTCATCTGAACTAAATTCACCCATTCCTGTCCATTTTAGTTCACTGATTCCTAAGATGTCGATGTTCAGTCTTGTCATCTCTTGTTTGACCACATCCTACTTGCCTTGATTCATGGATCTTACATTCCAGGTTCCTATGCAGTATAGATCTTTGCAGCATCGGACTCTCCTTTCACCACCAGATACATCAGCAACTGAGTGTCCTTTTGGCTTTGACCCAGTGGCTTCATTCTTTCTGGCGCGACTAGTACTAGCCCGCTGCTCTTCCCCAGTAGCATATTGGACACCTTCTGACCTGAGGGGCTCATCTTCTGGCGTCATATCTTTTTGCCTTTTGGTACTGTCCATGGGGTGGCGCAATGGTATAAACCGCTGTGCTGCTGGGCTGGTTGATCAAAAGGTCGCCGGTTCGAATCTGCACACGGGGTGAGCTCCCGTGTACCGTCCCAGCTCCTGCCAACCTTGCAGTTCGAAAGCATGCAAATGCAAGTAGATAAAAAGGTACCACTTCGGTGGGCAGGTAACAGCGTTCCGTGCACTTCGGTGTTTAGTCATGCCGGCCACATGACCACGGAGACTGTCTGCGGACAAACGCTGGCTCCCTCGGCTAGGAAACGGAGATGAGCACCGCCCCCTAGAGTCAGGCATGACTGGACGTAACGTCAAGGGGAAACCTTTACCTTTATGGGGTTTTCATGGCAAAGATACTGGAGTGGGTTGCCATTTCCTTCTCCAGTGGATCACGTTTGTCTTATTGTGGTTCTCACCCATAAAGTTATAATGTAGTCATGAGCAGGCTTGAACAGCATGACAAGCATTGATAGCATCATGCCTCATCCTAGGTCCTTCCCCCTCCCCATTTTAAGTGTTTTGTGCAAATTCTTGGGTTATCTTTGGTTATCCTTTTAACCAAAGAATCAGGATTTTATTCTCTGGAGTGATTTATGTTATGCACATAAGACAGCAGTCCTAAGGACTCTAGACAGGTTCCAGGAGGCAAGGAAAAACTGGTCAGAGGCTCTGGAGCAGAGTTGCAGAAACAGCTTGGGTTTCAGGAGGCTTGATTCCCCCCGCCCCCCCACAAGCCTTCCAGGTGCCATATGATAGCAAGTGGGTCCATGGCCACAGGCCTTATATGAGTGGGCAGGGCCAGGCTCACCTGATGGAGGTATCTCTTTCACCAAGCACAATTTGGATCTTCTACCCGGTGCTTGGAGCAGGAACCACTTTTTGCTGTGTGCTCTTTCCTAGTAGTTGAACCATTGTATACATTGCAGCTGAGTTAAGATAGACCTTCTCACTCCTTAGAACTGGCTGCTCTAGGTATATATGGCTCTTTTTCCCTTCTTCAATGGGAAAAAATGTCCAAGTTTATTTTATACTGATAAGCATTAGAAGACAATTTGCTGCTATTACATACATGTGTAAAAATCACATAATTTGAGACCTCTTTGAAACTGGATTTCTGCACACCATAAGTGTTGCCTGCATGTAATCCTTGAATGTTATGCAAATTTAGTTGCTATGATAATGTCAGACCTTGTGTAGGGGAGCTGAGCTAATAAGTCATCTTTCTTGTCCAGTGTGTCTCGGCTTCCTACTTTAGCATTCCAACCCCCCATGATGATAAGGACATCATTTTTTGGAGTTAATTCTAGAAGGTGTTGTAGGAACTGGAACTGGTCAACTTCATGGAACTGGTCAACTTCAGCCTCTTCAGCACCCATGGTTGGGGCATAGACTTAGACTATTGTGATGTTGAATGGTTTGCCTTGGATTCGAACTGAGATCATTCTGTCATTTTGGAGATTGTATCCCAGTACTGCTTTTCCTACTCTTCCTACTCTTTTATTGACTATGAAGGCTACTCCATTTCTTCTGAGGGATTCTTGCCCGCAGTAGTATACCTGATGGTCATCTGAACTAAATTCACCCATTCCTGTCCATTTTAGTTCACTGATTCCTAAGATGTCGATGTTCAGTCTTGTCATCTCTTGTTTGACCACATCCCGCTTGCCTTGATTCATGGATCTTACATTCCAGGTTCCTATGGAGTATAGATCTTTGCAGCATCGGACTCTCCTTTCACCACCAGATGCATCAGCAACTGAATGTCCTTTCGGCTTTGACCCAGTGGCTTCATTCTTTCTGGCGCTACAAGTACTAGCCCTCTGCTCTTCCCCAGTAGCATATTGGGCACCTTCTGACCTGAGGGGCTCATCTTCCGGTGTCATATCTTTTTGTCTATGGGGTTTTCATGGCAAGGATACTGGAGTGGGTTGCCATTTCCTTCTCCAGTGGATCACATTTTGTCAGAGCTCTCTGCTATGACCAGTCCGTCTTGGGTGACCCTGAACGGCATAGCTCATAGCTTCATTGAGCTACGCAAGCCCCTTTTCCATGACAAGGCAGTGATCCATGAAGGAGTTCTGTACTTTAACTCCAGCTAAAACATTTCTTAAATTTGACCTGGTGCTTGATACAGAATACCCAGACCAGCCTTCCTCAAGCTCATAGCCATGCTAAGTGCAGATGTTGGGTATTGTTGTTCAGGACATCTGGAGAGCACCAGGTTGGGCAGCTGTTTATTTCTAGACAGAAAAATAAGAATGGGGCAACAACCAACTGATTAAAATGAGCTGCTTGTCCATCAGTTCTGTTCCATTCTTGGCCACTAGATGTCTCTGTCAGCTTGAGCAATGAATTGAGAAACATCATATTTGGTTTCTCAACTCCCAAACACGTTAAACAGTATTCATTTTGTATGGAATTACACACTGATCACAAGCTGTGGGACCATTCATACCTTTTTCCCCCAAATTTATTTTTATTGTGGATTTCACCAAAACAAGACAAAAGCTAAATAAAACACGGAAAAGAGAGGGGAAATAATTATATGTACATAGGTATCCCATAGAACTGTATAAATTTAAATCTGTCAACTATATGCAAGCTTCAAGGAAGTTCAAGGACAATTCTCCCATGATGGTATGCTCCCCCATGCAGTTTGGGAGTGTGCAGGCTGGAATCACGGCTGGACATGTTCTACTTCTCTCCTCAGCTTCCAAGTGCTCAAAAAACTCAGAATCCCCATAGCCATTGAGTGGAAACCATGCAATGGTGTCCTACGCACTATCTCTTTCTAACCCTCTGTGTGCATGATGGATCACTGGCACCAGGTGTATTTTAGAGACACTGCTGCCAAAAACAACCTTCCCATGTCTAGCTTTCTCCTCCAACCACCGTAATACATAGGAGAAATGATCTCCTGATGTTGCAGCCAACAAGTGGCACAGTGGCTGTTTTCCTCCACCTGTCTTGCATTTGCCATCATATCCAGTCATGTGAGTGGCACATGTGTTGGCACCTCAACTTACAAGTTATAGCAGGGTTATAGTAGGGGTGTTGAACCTCTTTCTGCCTGAGGGCTAAATTCAACTTGGGGAAAGCTCTTGGGGACTGCTTTCCAGAGGTCAGGGCCTGAAGGCAAAAGTGGGAGGGCCAAAGGCAAATAGTGTGGGGAGAATATACAAGAAAATAGATGAAGCTATTAAGCACCAGGTTGGTTTTCTGATGATGCTCTTAAATGCCAGACTGGGGCACAGCAAGACTTACCTCATCCATGAGTAATAGAGGATGAGGCAGCCAATCTGCTATGTAAAGCCAAGTCCTGTGTGGGTGAACAGGGGGCACATAAGCTCCCCCAGCTCCAGGATACTTGGTATAGCATCAGAGAAGATTGGAGGACAGGGAAGTGGGGATTTCCATGGTCTATAGGAACTCTCTCTCTCTCTTGGCTCCCTCTCATGATGACTCCTGCGTTAGAGTGTTTTCACCTTGTGCTGGGCCAGTGAGACAGATTGTGGGTTCTGTGCTGTACTGTCCACCCCACAACCCAGCAGTCCCCCTATCTGAGCTGGCAGAGGTTGTTCCTCAGGTCCTGGGGAACGTCAACATCCATGCTGAGGGCTCAGGGTTTCATGGACTCCATGACAAGCATGGGGTAATACCAACATGTCCAGCCCATGTATGTATGTATGTATGTATTTAACATATTTGTATGCCGCCCCCATTGCAAGCTAGCCTCGGGGTGGCTCACAACTTGTACAATTAAAACCATTAACTATTAAACTATTTAAAACTGGCCCATCTCGAGATACCGATTAAAATACAATAAATACAATAAATACAAACAATTTAACCTAACAATTAAAATAACTTTTAAATGGCGCTGAAAAGCAAATAACAACGGCGCCAGGCGGGCTTCTCTGGGGAGCGCATTCCATAGGTGTGCAGAGCACACTCCAGATTTGGTTTTCAAACTGGGCATGGGGTTAGTGATCTGAAGGTGGGAGGCTTGAATTGGGGGTCCCTTTGTCATGGTCAGATCACTGCTGGCTGAGATTCAGACTAACCATTATTTTTCTTCTCTGCTGGGGTGGAAGACCCATTAATATGATACTCCCCCAGAGGCTGACGGATCCAGATGGTTTCCAGAGGGCTCTGGGGGACCCCCCCATCTGATACGGCTGAGGGTTCTGTTGAATTGCTGGTTGATCTCTGGAATGCAGAGATGACCCAGGCAGTGAACACGATTGCTCTTGAGTGTCCTTTCTGTAGCAGAGCTTGCATGGCTCCATGGTATACTCCATGGTGGAGCTGAGTGTGATGAAATGAGGAGAGCACAAATAGAGGAACACTCCTAATGGATACAATCAAGGCCTCTTATGTGCTGTAGCTGAACATGTTTGGAGGCAGCGAGAGTGGCAGAGAAACAATAAATTAGTTTTATTTATTAAATAACAATAATAACAATAAATTAGCTAAGCAGCTTTGTTGGCTGCTTAGTCAGGTCTTAAGAGTTACTTTGTTTAAGTCACTGTAATTTTTTATATGTGTTTTCAATTCAGTTTTTCATTTTTGTATGGAGCTTTGACTCATTATTAACACAAGGGACTCCAAACAATGAAGGGTTGGAAAGGCATTAACTCTTGGCATTACTGTCTGACAGCTGATTCCTGCTCCAGAGAACAGAGAAAGTTCCCCATGCCTTGGCAGTTCCACACAATAAAAGCCTGTAATTTGGAATGGCCTGTTGTATAGCTGTGTTAATATAAAGCAAGCAAGAGCACAATGTGCAATATGATTATCGTTCTAATCTCTGATGTGTGAAGGGCACCATGAGATTATTTTTTCCCTATTTGGCACCTGTTTTTTGTTGTTTGCCATCTTGAAGGATCAAGAGTTTGGGAGAACTTGAAAGGGTGCACACTGCTTGTGACCTTCAATTGGCAGTTAATAAAAGTATAAACACCCCAATAAGCATTTTAGATTTCCACCCCCCCCCCCTTCTGACTATTCTTTTCAAGGTCTTTTTCCAGTACTATCGATGTAAAAATGTACTATTGAGTCATCCCTTCTGAAGCGGCAAATGCCAAACCAGGTTATGTGAAGGCGCATGCAATTTATTCAATTTGTCTCTCGCCTTTCCGCCAGAAATAGCACTCAAGCCAGGACAGAGAAGATGAAACAACAAATCAGATCTGGAATGTGAAGGACTCTTAACCGGGGACTGGAATGTAAAACCTTAGGATAGGGTATCCACTGTGCACACCCCACAGTGGGGTGACTCACAGTGGCAGGCCATTTTCCCAAGCTCTTCTGCTACACATGTCTTTCAACACCTGGTGGAACACACAAGTGGTGCAGCTAGTGAAAAACTGATGGGCTCGTGAGACTAGCTGTTAGCAGGACAGGCTGAAGAGGTTTTGTGGCATCATTTTTAAAGAAGAAATACTGCGTTCCAATTTGCTTCCAAGAACTATTCAAAATACCTCTACTAAAGCTTAAAGTTCTGTAGACATTAGAACTGTGGGTTCTAAAGACCACTTTATCTAATGGGAACAATCCTTACAACCTGCAATAGGGGCCTTTCTCTGGCTTGCCCCAGCTTTAGAGGGGAGGTGTGTGGTGCCTGAGAAGAGGCCTGTGTAGTGGTGGCAACCCACCTGCGGAATGCCCTTTCCAACAAGTGAGAGAGATGCCTACATTAGCATCCTATGCAGACCAGTTTTATGAAGGCTGACAGGTCAGGGGTTAGTCTTACTCCTTTGTCAGTGTGTTTAGGACATCAGGCGGGCTTGGACATGTCAAAATCCAGAAAAAGCAGGCACATTGGGGATGTACAACAAAAGAAATTACACTTTATTCAGACATACAAGATACATGCATGTAGGCAGCTTCAAAAGGCAAAAAAGAATTTAACTGTACAAGATGTATTTATAAGCCTTCAGTCATGTAAACAGTTGTGTGAGTCATGTAACATTCAAATGTTTATTAAATAAAAAAGAGCAGAGCAGAGCAGAGCAGAGAAGCGGATTCACAACAGAACAGTATCTGCATATGAAAATGTACCTAGAACAAGGAAACCAAATTTGCAACATTGTTGCCTCTTTAACAAGGTGTCAATCAGGGAACTGGTCTGTCAAGGTTGTTGCCATCTTAGCAAGATGTCATCAGGACGTCAAACAGTTTTGTTCTTCCTGGTGTTTAGTGCCCAAGCTTGTTTACTCAGAATTAAATCCAGCTATGTTTAGTGGGCATCCACTTACTTATTACATGTTTAGACCCCCTGAAACCAAAGTTCTTTAATGGTGTACAGATAAACAATTTATTTAACTTAATTTTAATTAATTTAAACTTTGTTTAACTAGAAATAAACATTTCTAGTTTATTTTCTATGCCTTGGCTATTAATCCCTGGTTTATATACCAGTTGATGGATGGTGGTGCTTCTTATTGCTGCTGTTTCTAATGTTTTAAATTTTCTTTCTTCGCAAATTTTAAGACTGCATTAATAGCTTTTCATTTAAAAAAAAAATATTCTATTTTACATAGTTGTAGCCTCTGCAGATTATAAAGTACAAATTCTTGAAGTAAGATAATTGATGAAAGGCTAGTAAATTATTACCTATTTATTACTACCCAGATAATTGTCACCTTGGGGGTATTTTTCTGAAAATTCCTCAGAAACTGTTGACAACCATTACTTTATACTCCCTTCCACTTAAGAGTATCTATTCATCCTGTAGTTTACTGTACCCTTCTCCAAACCGTTCTCCTCAGATGTTCTGAACATCAAACCCCATCAGCCTCAGCTAGAATGCCAATGATCAGAAATGTTGTGTTTTGTAATCCAAAGCATATGGATGATGCTAGGTTGGAGAAGGCTGGTTTGGAGTTTCAGGGAAAATGACTTGTGGACAGGAGCTGTATAACTGGAAGGTCAATCTAAATGACTCTCAAGTAATGCAGACAGATCTAGAAGGTGGAAAATATGGTGAGGTTGAAATTTCTCAGTTCAGAATCAGACAGAAGGAGAGGAAGTTTGCTTGACATTTGTTGCTTGGATAAACAATATGGGAGGAAGGGTATAGTCATTTGTTGACAGCTGTTGGAGAACGATCACACAGAGATTAGTGGTACCCAATGTGGTTTTGGACTGTAGGTATCTTCCTGCAAGATGCTATCGCTTCACTGTAAACATTCATTCTGTAAAGTACATCTTTGTTGATCTGAATATATGCTTTAACATATGGCCTTTTCTGCCCTGTACCCATGGCAATCTCAGCCCTTTGAGTTATAAGGGGAGCATGAATTTGATGCTACAGATCTCCATAGACAGGGATATTTGAGTAAAAGGTATTATTATTCCTAAAGAAGTGCTTACACTAACCTTCAGCAATTAATGCACAAGTCATGTATGATTTGGCTCAAAGTACTGCATGAGATTAAGAAGGAATCTAGCCTGCTGCATCGATCAGAGTGACCTGTTTAATATTCATATTTACCTGATTATGTGTTTGCTCACATAGGGTGTTATTACTTATGTGAGGCTATCAGTGTGTACATGGTAAATTCACTAGATGGAAGTTTTAGATAGCCTAGGTTTAATTATGCTCCACTGATGCAGCAATGACAAGCTGTTAATATATCATGAATCAGAATGTAGGCTTCACTGATTCACATTGTGAGAACTGAAGAAATAAAGCTAAATGCCATTTGGTCGCTATGCAACTTTGCAATAACTTCTGGGCAGCGCTGATGAAATTGCCAGGGAAAGGATAGTGGGTATATTATTTACATTTGCCTTTCAGAATGAATTCAACTAAAAAAAAAAAAAAAAGCCTACTTCTGTCAGCCTAACATAAGATGTATGACATGTTCTTTCAGATATGTTGGGACATGTTCTTTTTGAACTAAGTCATGCTTGAAGAACTCATTGGCTGATTTATTTTACTAGGAGTTGAGGTTCCCAGATTACTGGAAGAAAAAGAAGAGGTGGGTGTATTTCTTAAACGTCCTTATTTGTTGCTTGTGTGGCCTTTGTGGATATTTGATGAATGCATTGGAAGGGGTGAACCAGGGTGACACTACCTGCCACCTCTGCTAATTTCTATGCATTCGTCCAAAATGCTCCTTTCACAGAGTTCCTGAATGCATAAAGAGAACCTCTTAGCTCACAACTTGCAAAATGGTGCAAACGCATAGCTTGAAAGCAACAACATTCAGCATTCTTTCATGGATGACTGCTCAACAGTCAGTGAATGTAACAGTCCCTCTTACATATACATGTCCACATGCACACACTTTTTTTCAAAACATCTGAAAAGGACTAAAGAATGAATTGAACCACAATAGGTGGATGACTTCTTGATGTCCAGATTTGCATCCAGCCACTTTCTCCACACATCTATTGACTTCTGAGTGTTGTTAAGAAAAACAAATGACAAGGATGTTTTTTTTTCCAACTAGTTAACCTCCAAGGGTAGTTTCATTTGTTAGAATTGCATATAACATTCTCTGTCTTTCCTCTATAAGTCATTGAGCAGGTCCCAATGCAATGGCAATCCATAGTGATAAATCACTGCAATGGGTTGCCATTTAGTGACAAGCAGCCACAATGAGATGGACAGAGAAGCAGCTCATCGTGCTTATTATGCTTCCTCCCCCACCTCTCATTCCTCCAGGGACATCTCAGAGATGTCATGAGGGAATATGGCTCCTCTCTTTGTTAGCCATGACCATGAGCCTGCACTGACTTGCAGCACCTATCAAAGAATCTCCTTGAATTACATCCTGGGCTTACATCCTGAAATGCAGTGGAAAGTACAGAGCAGCTGATCAGGCACCCTAACCTTCCACTCCAGGACTGGGGGCATAACTGAGTACTATGTTCTAACTCAGGCTAGATGAGGCTGCTGACCTCTCAGCATGACCCCACCTATGGGATGTCAGGAGTAGGCCAAGAATGGAACATACCTGCTTAATCCAGGTCCTCCCTTTCCTGCTGTTGTGTGAGCAGCTTTCTCTCCCGCAGAAGCAGAGAAGGGGCAAGGAGGGATTGCTCCCTTCTCAAAGAGAAGCCCTCTCTGGCATGAGAACAAGGTGGGGAACAATCAGCTGGATGGTGCTGTTGAAATCTGGGCAGCTGTCAGCCACTCTCTCTGGAAAGCTGCTTGGCAAGAGCAGCAACTGTTGCCCTTGCCAAGCGGCTTTCTTGTTCTGGTGATTTGCCCTCCATTGGTTGTGTTGTCTGAGTTTGCATGACAACAACCAGAAGTGGAGAAACCCTTTTGTTGTTGTTGTTAGTTGCGAAGTTGTGTCCAACCCATCGCGACCCCATGGACAATATTCCTCCAGACCTTCCTGTCCTCTACCATCTCCTGGAGTCCATCCAAGCTCACACCAACTGCTTTAGTGACTCCATCAAGCCACCTCATCCTCTGCCATCCCCTTCTTCTTTTGCCATCTATTGTTCCCAGCATTAGACTCTTCTCCAGGGAGTCCTTCCTTCTCATTAGGTGGCCAAAGTATTTGAGTTTCATCTTCACTATCTGGCCTTCTAAAGAGCAGTCAGGGTTGATCTCCTCTAGGACTGACCAGTTTCATCGCCTTGCGGTCCAAGGGACTCACAGGAGTCTCCTCCAGCACCACAACTCAAAGG
Organism: Varanus salvator macromaculatus; assembly: GCA_023646645.1. NCBI lineage: Eukaryota > Metazoa > Chordata > Lepidosauria > Squamata > Varanidae > Varanus > Varanus salvator. The sequence goes on from JAIXND010000659.1 coordinate 14,842,776, forward strand.
CCTCAATCCTTCGGCGCCCAGCCTTCCTTATGGTCCAGCTTTCACAGCCATACATTGCAACTGGGAAAACCATAGCCTTAACTATACGCACTTTTGTTGGCAGGGTGATGTCTCTGCTTTTTATTATGCTGTCTAGATTTGCCATAGCTTTCCTCCCCAGGAGCAAGAGTCTTTTAATTTCTTGGCTGCAGTCCCTGTCTGCGGTGATCTTGGAGCCCAGAAAAATAAAATCTGTCACTACCTCCATTTCTTCCTCATCTATTTGTCAGGGAGTGAGAGGACCGGATGCCATGATCTTAGTTTTCTTAATGTTGAGTTTCAAGCCAACTTTTGCACTCTCCTCCTTCACCCTCATCAAGAGGCTCTTTAGTTCCTCTTCACTTTCTGCCATGAGAGTGGTATCATCTGCATATCTGAGGTCGTTGATATTTCTTCCAGCAATCTTAATTCCAACTGGTGATTCATCTAGCCCCGCCTTTCTCATGATGTGCTCTGCATATAAGTTAAATAGGCAGGGCAACAGTATACAGCCTTGCCGAACTCCTTTCTCCGTTTTGAACCAATCAGTGGTTCCGTGTCCATTTCTTACTGTTGCTTCTTGACCTACATATAGGTTTCTCAAGAGACAAATAAGATGGTCTGGTACTCCCATCTCTTTAAGAACTTGCCACAGTTTGTTGTGATCCACACAATCAAAGGCTTTAGCATAGTCAATGAAGCAGAAGTAGATGTTTTTCTCCCTAGCTTTCTCCATGATCCAGCGTATGTTGGCAATTTGATCTCTAGTTCCTCTCCCTGCCGGTACTTCTGGTAGTTCTCAGTCCACATACTGCTGGAGTCCAGCTTGTAGGATTTTGAGCATCACTTTGCTAGCATGTGAAATGAGTGCAATGGTGTGGTAGTTTGAACATTCTTTGGCATTGCCCTTCTTTGGGATCAGAATGTAAACTGACCTTTTCCAATCCTGTGGCCACTGTTGAGTTTTCCAAATTTGCTGGCATATTGAGTGTAGCACTTTTACTGCATTGTCTTTTAGGATTTTGAATAGCTCAACTGGAATACTGTCGCCTCCACTAGCTTTGTTGTTGCTCAGACTTCCTAAGGCCCATTTGACTTCACATTCCAGGATGTCTGGCTCGAGGTCAGTGACCACGCCATCATGGTTATCAGGGACGTTAAGCTCTTTCTTGTATAGTTCTTCTGTGTAATCTTGCCACCTCTTCTTAATCTCTTCTGCCTCTGTTAGGTCCCTGCCATTATCGTCCTTTATCATGCCCATCTTTGCATGAAATGTTCCCTTCATATCTCCAATTTTCTTGACGAGATCTCTGGTCCTCCCTATTCTATTGTTTTCTTCTATTTCTTTGTACTGTTCATTTAAGAAGGCATTCTTATCTCTTCTAGCTGTTCTCTGGAATTCTGCATTCAATTGTTTGTATCTTTCTCTTTCTCCCTTGCCTTTCGCTTCCCTTCTTTCCTCAGCTATTTGTAAAGCTTCCTCAGTCAGCCATTTTGCTTTCTTGCATTTCTTTTTCTTTGGGATGTTTTTAGATGCTGCCTCTTGTACAATGTTGCGAACCTCCGTCCATAGTTCTTCAGGCACTCTGTCTATCAGATCTAATTCCTAAAATGTATTTGTCACCTCCACTGTATATTCATCAGGGATATGATTTAGGTCATACCTGAGTGGCCTAGTGCTTTCCCCTACTTTCTTCAACTTAAGCCTAAATCTTGCAATGAGAAGCTCATGATCGGAGCCACAGTCAGCTCCTGGTCTAGTTTTTACTGACTGTTTGGAACTTCTCCATCTTTGGCTGCAGAGCATGTAGTCAATCTGATTTCTGTGTTGACCGTCTGGTGATGTCCATGTGTAGAGTCGTCTCTTGGGTTGTTGGAAAAGAGTGTTTGCTATGACCATCGTATTCTCTTGACAAAATTCTACCAGCCTGTGCCCTGCTTCATTTTGTACTCCAAGGCCAAACTTGCCTGTTATTCCGGTTATCTTTTGGCTTCCTACTTTAGCATTCCAGTCCCCCATGATGATAAGGACATCATTTTTTTTTGAGTTAATTCTAGAAGGTGCTGTAGGCCTTCATAGAACTGGTCAACTTCAGCCTCTTCAGCACCCGTGGTTGGGGCATAGACTTGGACTATTGTGATGTTGAATGGTTTTCCTTAGATGCGAACTGAGATCATGCTGTCATTTTGGAGATTGTATCCCAGTACTGCTTTTCCTATTCTTTTATTGACTATGAAGGCTACTCCATTTCTTCTGAGGAATTCTTGCCCGTAGTAGTATACCTGATGGTCATCTGAACTAAATTCACCCATTCCTGTCCATTTTAGTTCACTGATTCCTAAGATGTCGATGTTCAGTCTTGTCATCTCTTGTTTGACCACATCCTACTTGCCTTGATTCATGGATCTTACATTCCAGGTTCCTATGCAGTATAGATCTTTGCAGCATTGGACTCTCCTTTCACCACCAGATACATCAGCAACTGAGTGTCCTTTTGGCTTTGACCCAGTGGCTTCATTCTTTCTGGCGCGACTAGTACTAGCCCGCTGCTCTTCCCCAGTAGCATATTGGACACCTTCTGACCTGAGGGGCTCATCTTCTGGCGTCATATCTTTTTGCCTTTTGGTACTGTCCATGGGGTGGCGCAGTGGTATAAACCGCTGTGCTGCTGGGCTGGTTGATCGAAAGGTCGCCGGTTCGAATCTGCACACGGGGTGAGCTCCCGTGTACCGTCCCAGCTCCTGCCAACCTTGCAGTTCGAAAGCATGCAAATGCAAGTAGATAAAAAGGTACCACTTCGGTGGGCAGGTAACAGCGTTCCGTGCACTTCGGTGTTTAGTCATGCCGGCCACATGACCACGGAGACTGTCTGCGGACAAACACTGGCTCCCTCGGCTAGGAAACGGAGATGAGCACCGCCCCCTAGAGTCAGGCATGACTGGACGTAACGTCAAGGGGAAACCTTTACCTTTACCTTTATGGGGTTTTCATGGCAAAGATACTGGAGTGGGTTGCCATTTCCTTCTCCAGTGGATCACGTTTGTCTTATTGTGGTTCTCACCCATAAAGTTATAATGTAGTCATGAGCAGGCTTGAACAGCATGACAATCATTGATAGCATCATGCCTCATCCTAGGTCCTTCCCCCTCCCCATTTTAAGTGTTTTGTGCAAATTCTTGGGTTATCTTTGGTTATCCTTTTAACCAAAGAATCAGGATTTTATTCTCTGGAGTGATTTATGTTATGCACATAAGACAGCAGTCCTATGGACTCTAGACAGGTTCCAGGAGGCAAGGAAAAACTGGTCAGAGGCTCTGGAGCAGAGTTGCAGAAACAGCTTGGGTTTCAGGAGGCTTGATTCTCCCCCCCCCCCCCACAAGCCTTCCAGGTGCCATATGTTAGCAAGTGGGTCCATGGCCACAGGCCTTATATGAGTGGGCAGGGCCAGGCTCACCTGATGGAGGTATCTCTTTCACCAAGCACAATTTGGATCTTCTACCCGGTGCTTGGAGCAGGAACCACTTTTTGCTGTGTGCTCTTTCCTAGTAGTTGAACCATTGTATACATTGCAGCTGAGTTAAGATAGACCTTCTCACTCCTTAGAACTGGCTGCTCTAGGTATATATGGCTCTTTTTCCCTTCTCCAATGGGAAAAAATGTCCAAGTTTATTTTATACTGATAAGCATTAGAAGACAATTTGCTGCTATTACATACATGTGTAAAAATCACATAATTTGAGACCTCTTTGAAACTGGATTTCTGCACACCATAAGTGTTGCCTGCATGTAATCCTTGAATGTTATGCAAATTTAGTTGCTATGATAATGTCAGACCTTGTGTAGGGGAGCTGAGCTAATAAGTCATCTTTCTTGTCCAGTGTGTCTCGGCTTGCTGCCTAAACTTTCTTGTCTAGGCTTGCCGCCTAAACTCAGTCCAAGGTTTTCTGAAAGGCTTCATGAAGGACCTATTCCCACCCTTAGCAGTTTGTTATGTAGTAAGAAGAGAAACACATAATTATCTGATTCAAAAAAATGTCTCCAGATCTTCAGAGAAATACGGATGGTAGGTAGGGGTGGGGTTAGCACAGGGTATGTCTAGGACAATTATATATATGCTGGAGCAGTGCTTTTTCTCCAACACATCTTCAAAGTTGTGTTGTATGATGAGCTTGTCTAGTTTTCCCGATGTTGTTCTGTAGCCACATCAATTACCTTACTCCTTCCAACAAGGAGATTGCTATTTCTGCCACTTCATTCCATATCAAACTACGATCTGGATCACTGCCTTAGTTGAGACTGACAAATGTTAACTGATGATTCCGCAGCCCACACCTCCTGATGCCCTCTCCCAACGGTTTCATGTAGATGTTAAATAGCAAGGAGGACAAAATGGAACCCTGCAGAACTCCATGGCATAGCTGCCATGGTGCAGAGCCATAGTCCCCCAGCACCACCTTCTGGAATCAGCCATTGAGATAGGAGCGGAACCACTGCAAAACAGTGCCCCCTACTCCCAATCCCACTAGCCTATCCAGAAGGATACCATGGTCGATGGTATTGAAAGCAGCTGAGAGGTCCAGGAGAACCAACAGGGACACACTTCCCCTGTCCCTCTCCCTGCACAGGTCATCATACAGGGCGACCAAGGCAGATTCAGTGCCATACCTGGGTCTGAAACCGGACTGAAATGGGTCTAGAGCAATGCACTGAGGTTTAAAACACTCCAAGATACCTGCATTGGGTCATAGCTTTGAGGCAAAGGAGCCCAATGACAGACTATGCATGTCTACCTATAGGAGTTCATTGAAACTTACTCATAGATAAGTGTGTATAAGGTTGCAGTCATCCTACACAGAATAGGAGAAGCAGCAGTAGAGATCATCATTTCCTGTTCCTTCAGTCCTGAATATTTTGTTAGATGGCTTCCTCACCCCCACATCTAGATGGAGCATTTTGGAGGTGGGATGGGGGGAGCCAGATTCAGGATACTTGGTATTCTGGCTGCCCTAGTCTCTTCCTTTCCCTGTTCCCTTTTACTCTTCTCCAAGATTTTCTGATGTCAGAGTAGCCAACTTGGTTCTTTCTGCACTTGCTGTGAAAAGGAAGGTGGTGTGCATGTGTGTGTGTGTGTGGGGGGGTGGAATTTTAATTCCCATCTTAAGGGTCTGAATCTCCAGCTTAGATCTGGGAATCCAAAACTTCCTGTGGCCCCTCAGATGGTGTGTAGGGGCCATAGGATCACTCCTTTATTCTGATTCTTCTACTGACGTTCTGTTACATGCCATTTTTCATGAGTTGCTCCTGATCCTTTTTATTTAGAAAAACATTTCAGGTTAGTATTTTTATATTTTATATTTATTTTTATATTCAGATACATACAGTTACTATTTAAGCTAGTTTTTGTTCATTTTCCCATATAAGTTTTTACAAAAGAAATAGTTATTTTCATAAATTGCTGCTTACAGATGTTCAATATGAACAAAATCAATCCATGCAGGAGTGAGATGGTTGTAGCTGGCCATCTACCCAACAATCATGTGTGTATTTTAAGATATAAAATATCTTATATAAGTATACATTTATTTATTTAAAACATTTCTATGCCTCCCCCATTGCAACAAAGCCTCGGGGTGGCTCACAACATATACATGAATAGGATTGTTTCATACCTAAAAATGTTGTTAGTACTTTCACCTTCTAACCAAGGGTGCTTGTAGGTGTTGCTCTTCCTGCCCTATGAATCAGAAGATGTTGTACAACCATTCCATCTTTTCATCCTGTGATAGAATGCCTAGGAGCCCTGGGTGAGCATCCAGTGTCCATAAATTTAGTGTTCTAAACTTGGAAAGTAAATTCAGAGATCTCCTACTTCTTGCAGCTGGTGCTGAAAGAACTTCGCAAGTTACCCTCCAACAATGATAAGGCAACTTCAGAGGGAGAAGAAAGGAAGTGTTCCAGTGGGTAGAGAGGGAAGGAGAGCAGAGATGTCAGAACACCATTTAATCTGAGCTTCTTACAGCATCCTTCCCTCTCTCTTTGAAAAACCTTCATTTGACGGACTAAAACACCCCTGTAACAAAAGACACCCAAGATGGAAGATGGGGAGGCAAAGACCACCTCTTCTGCTTTTCATGCTCTGCCAGCTTCAGCATGGCAGAGCATAGGAAAATCAGGTCTCTGAGTCTGGAGATGTCCAAGCAGTGAGGCTGTAGTCAATAGGACTACTCTCTTAATGGATTTTCTGCAGTAAGAAAAAAATATGTAAACATGTGGTGAGAAGGGTTACAAGTGCAAGATAACAATTTGGCTTCTTGTAAGGAAAGCTACAGAAAGGAGACAAGGTGATGGCACAATAAAAGCCTCCTCTGGAAGCCACTGAAGTGCACATTATATAAAGGCATAGATAACGCTGACACCTATTTTTTGCCTCTAATGTAAACATAAGGCTCCCAATCTGGATTGGGACCCTGGTGCCTGATCCAGACTGGGGGGGTGGGGGCACAAAGGGGACAAAGGATTAAAATACCCTATTTGTTTGTTGCAGGCAAGTGGCAAATGCTGCAGCAGAGTGGCTTGTGTGGCTCTCTGGTGCTTTACGCCAAGCACCTCCTCAGCAAGGAAGTGGCCATACAGGTCTCCAGAGCAGTGGCCCTTCTAATGCCTCAGCCTGAGTACTCCTCAAAGCGAAGCCTCACTCTGGACATGGTGACAGCAACAGGACAGCAAGAGGTGACCACACAGCCAGGGTAGGTAAAATTCCATGATTTAATTTGTTTCAAATCAGATTTTTAAAATTTAAATTGGATTTTTATTTGAATTTGATTTTTTTTTAAATAAAATGTTTTTTGAGGAAAAAATCTGTCTAAAGAGAGTTTCACATTTAAGAAACACTATAGTTCAAAAATTATTCAACATGAAATAAGGATTAGTTTTTAATTATGTAGCATGAGGCTGTATAGTCATGCAATGTTTAAACTTGTTGGTAAACGAATTCCATTAAACCATTCACAATGTCATGCTCTTCCAGAGGTTTCTGTAGGGTTATTGGGCATTTTTTCCATGTAGAAGATATTATCACAGATGACTGGTTTTACAGTTCTCAGAACTGTGAATCTGTGTCTGCAGAGATCACATGCCACTTCTTCACAGCAATTAAATAAACATACAGAGTTGATTAAAAAAACCTTCATCCCATTGTTCCTTTGCAAATATATACACACAGAATCAACCCCTTGCTTTTTAGTGTTAAGTTTCAAAAAATTCAGTGATAGAAGATTGTTGGGAGTTGGGAGTGGAATAGATGATGATGATAAAAAATCATTTTTATCCCATCTTTTCACAAATGTCTCAAGACGGCTTAGAGAATATAAAATCACGGCAATAAAAATACAATCCGTGATATAATAAATAGCAATAAATAGATCATGATAAATGCAAGCATTATTAACAGAATATTAAACCAATAATAAACAAAAGAGAATAAATCACAATCATGAAAAAATAAGATCAGACAGCACAAAGTGCGAGAACAGGCATGTAGGCAGAATGGCCGAATCCTAGCTCAATGACTTTCTGATTGTTAATTGACAAGTTTGGCAGGACAAAATGAGCCTATTGTAGCTCACCAGCGGCAGGGTTGGATTGGGAAGAAGGGCCGGTATTGGAGCAGTGAGGAGTAGGCGGGTGGAAAGACTGTAAACTCCTGGTACCCTAGTCAATGAGGGGAAAGGAAGAGGAAGAAGCGGCCGGGGGCAGGGCATAAAATGGGATGTGAACATGTGCTCAGTTGAGCCAGAAGATGGGAAGGAAACCATCATGGCTACCTTTATTGCAATAAAGTTTTAAAAAGAACTCTCTGCATGCTCGGAATATTTGTCCCTTCCAAAGGAAAGGAACGAGTGTTCATAACACAAGCACTGAGGTCTTCCAACAATAATTCAATTGTTTTCCCTCATTGTTAAGGGACTCTAGATGAATTAGATTTCCATTTTGAAGCCCTCTATGTTTTCTTCTTTCTTCTTCTTCTTCTTCTTTCAACAAATTATCTGCCAAGAAGGACAAGATGGAAGAGCTACATAATATCTTTTGGATGAGTGGCACTAAGAACTTTTTAGAAAAAAGAAGGTAAGGGAAGGACAGGCAAGGAAGAGGCAGCCAGACAGACAGGTTTCCCATGCAGGCTTAGAAAAGGAAGTAAGAGAATCAACAATAAACAGCATAGAGAAACCCACAAGTACAGAGCAGGCACTCTCAGAGGTATGAAATCAGAGCAAGGTGCAACCAGAAATTTCATACACTTCCTGCTTCCACAGGAACTGCTAGGGCGATGAGACAAGAGCAAATAAACTCCAATAGAAAGCTGGCAGAGAAGATGAGAGGAACTCCTTCTGTGTGTTTTTTTTTACACATTTCCAGTTTGTCCAAAAATAGCTTCTGTTGCACTATGTATTTATTTATTTATTGAAAGCTTTTGTATGCCACCCTATTCTACAAGAACTCAGGATGGCTTACAATATTTAAAAACAATTAAAACAACAATTAAATAAACTCTCCTGGACAGTATCAGGTCATTTTAATTTTTATACAAGGTTTCCTTTCCCTTAAATGTTAATTAAGCCTGAGAGGGTCCCATAAATCATGTATTAACTGATGGTAATATAACATTCCCTCATTCCCTTCAGGAAACTGATGTTCACACTTATGCTGACTGTCCACAAGATGCCGCTGTTGTTGCAGGAAAATAGACCTGACTCCCTTGTAAGGAATTTCTTTCACACAGCAGAGTTTGCAACAGGAGTTTATTCCAGATGAATACATCTCATCTCCCTAAAAAATGGCTACCATTTAAAGGTAGCTATGAAGCCGAAAGGTAATGGCACAACTGCACAATTGCACATCTCAATGATGACCGATGTGGTCATCGGTTTTGCTGCTGGGGAGAATAGGTTTGGCGTGAGCTCAGTTTGGGGAGGATTTGCATTAGAGCCTCTTTTGTTTATCAAAGAGCACTGTCCTGGGACATATGCAACACACATTTAACACTGTGGGGGCACATAAGAATTTAATGCAGCACAATTTTCACAATGCTGAAAATGTGGATTTGTGTCAAACAGAAAAGCAAGTGCAGGAGAAGTAGGAAGAATTGAAAAGATGATGTGTGAAGGAAAATGGATCTTTAGACATGAAGTTTATTTTTCATCCATTAAGCTATGTGCAAGTGTGAAGGAGTGAATGAGCCAGTTTGTTTGTTTGTTTTTGTTTGTTTTAAGGAAAAAGTTGCCAGCTCCTCCTACCCCTTCCCAAAGCATCAGGAAGAAAAGAAAGGAAAGGGGAAGGAGAGAAAAGACGGGAAGGCGTGATTCTGCTTCTTGCTATCTTCTCACCTCCCATGAAGTGATGCAAGTGAGAGCAAAACCCCATTCCCCCATAGCACCACCTAAAGCAATATAAAGCTAATGCAGCCCTTTCCCTGTGCTGACTTTCCCAAGAGTGAATGCATTTAAGTTGGCTGCTTCTAAGCAAGCACCACTGAAGATAAGTCATTTGCTTCTGAGTAGAAGTGTGTACAGCACCACTGAAGACAATATTATTTACTTCTGAGTAAGTGTATTGGAGAGATTGTGAATTCTTTTGAGACCACCTTGGAATCCATGGCTACTCATATTATTCTGGGGTGGTTTCAACACCAACCCCGTCATGTACCACACCAGGTTCAGACAACATGCAAAGCCCTGGACCACACAGGCAACTTGCCAAATTGCTCAATACACAACAGGAATGAACCTGACCAGTTAAAATAGAATTCAGTTTATTAGATGAGTCCAGTCATTAGTGTTTGCTTCCTTGGGGAGAGTAATTTTGTGACAGTGCTACAATGTTCAATTAGAAAATAGGGATTGTTATGAGAAGCCAAAGCAATAAAGGACTGAGTATTCCTTTTCAGAGGTGGTGATGGGGACATTACTGGACAATGCGTTCTTTTCAGGAAGTTCATTACTGACTGTTTTGCCAAGTGATTACTTACACCCCACAGGGTGTATTGTGAATTTTCTTTGGTAGCTTATTTGGTCTCCTCCTCAGAAGTGGATGAGTCTATCTGAACAGACTGTAACATGTGTGAACTGAGGCCCCTCATTCAAAAACAAAACCAAACCCCTCCCTTTCACAATATTATAGATAATTTTTATTTTAGTTTGGGGGCTCTGATCTGATGCCTCTGGTATAATTTGTTATTTTTGTGGGACATACCCAGCTGGCCAGCATTAAGCCTGGGCAGGCTGGTCATGTCCTCAAGTGTTACCAGTGTAACTGGAGTCTCCACTCAGTCAGGGATTAAGAGGCATCCCTCTCCAGAGCTCCTAGCCCAAACCTTAGGATCCCCAGCCTCCTGGGTAAGCACAGAAACCAACTGAATTCAAATGTGCCAATCAGCACTCATAGCAGGAATTTCCACCCAGTATTCAGCTGTCACCAATGCCTAGTCAGCCAGGGTATAAAAATGGAATCCGCCATGCCTTTGAGGTCCATTGCCACTTTGCTGTGATCAAACTTTATTCTCAAGATTAAAAATACGTTTTTTTTTCTCTCACTCCTGTTGCACTTCATTGGGCAAAGCATGCTAGGGTCAGACCCACTGTGTCCTCCATTTTCATTAAGGATATGTTTTGAGATCTGAAGGGCTTTGTCAATTAATGTCCCAGGACTGTGATTCATTCCTACTGAGCCCCACAAGGCACTCATTCCTACTGAGTCTGCACTGTATGGAGGAAGGGTAGGGACTAAAAAATGGAGCACAGGCCTGGGGACAAATGTGGAAAACTTTGCCTGACCCATGTAACACATATTGCCTGCATGGTAGTGTCTCTCCTCCTTACCAGTATATGGTAAATATGCTACTCACACCAGGCAAAGCCAAGATGGAGGAACTGGAATGTGTAGCATTAGTCGAATGGGCAGAGGTGGGGCTAGCAGACACCAAGACATCAAAGACAAGAATCAGCAGATTCAGTCCTGCATCCCTGTCCATGTTCATGGAAAATATAATTAAGCAATCTGCAGTTTCAGTCCCTTTCTCTTTAAAACACATGCATTTAACTAACTTCTCCAAACTCTTACGAAATTATCACTAATATATCTCATTTTCTATCAGAAGTGTGTATGGGAAAACCCATACTGTTTTATTGGAAAGGCGTTAAACTGCAAATGCTGTTTGGGAGAATTTGCATAGCATTTCCTCCACAGGAATAATTAGTAAACCCAGTTCAGATTTTTAAAAAAATGCTAGGGCTGACTGAAAAGAAAAATGAAAAAGGCATTTTAATTTGCTCTTTACATTACAAGTTGATGTAATGTGAAATTACCAGAGATGCTAGGATTTTCCTTGACAAGTTTGCACAGTTCATTTTGATCTAATCCATCAATTATTCTCACAATGATGCTAAGGGTAATGAACTCAGGCATCATTCCAAAGAACTGTACACATGTGGGTTAGGATTACAGGTACAGTGAACTGTACAAATGTCTAATTTGTGACCCCAGTGAGTCATTTCAGAATCCTCTAGAATGTATCTTCTAGCAATTTGCTGAACTTTTCAAAGTGTTTCCAAATGAATCAATCACAAGCACAGATCAGTGGCTAATGATTTATCATATAGAGCAGGGATGGCAAACTTTTTAGTGACAGAGTGCCCAAACTGCAACCCAAAACCCACTTATTTATCACAAAGTGCCAACACTACAATAAAACCTGAAAACTGAGGTTTTAGTTTAGAAAAAACAACTCACAGCCAGTCCAAGCATATATATGTGCACTGACCAGTCATGCAAAAGCTTGGATGAGTCACGGCTTGTGATGTCATCACCTGGTGCTGCTACTCCTTTCTAACCATGCGCATGGCCCCTATGTGCGCTGTTATCCAAAGGTCAGCTGCTGCGCTGATGCTGGGGTGACTTGGCTTGCGAGCCGATAGAGAGGGGTCTGCTTGCCTGCTGTGGCACGCGAGCCATAGGTTCACCATCACTGCCCTAACCCTACCCTGGTGCACACCCCTAACCCTAATATAGGGGTAGAATATCATTGAAAAGAGGGGGATTTTGGAAAAGCCTTCCTTGAGTAGCTTTTTCTGCACAGCTCACCATTTCTGCCCATTCTAAACACATTCCAACCATCAAAATCATGCGAGGACCCCTCGTTTTTCTAAGCCTAACCCAGTGATGGTGAACCTTTTGGTGACAGATTGCCCAAAATGCAACCCAAAACCCACTTATTTATCGCAAAGTCCCAACACTAAAATAAAACCTGAAAACTGAGGTTTTAGTTTAGAATAACTACTCACAGCCAGTCCAAGCAAATACATATATATACATGGCAGTGCACTGACTGGCCATGCAAAAGCTTGGATGAGTTGTGGCTTGTGACCTCATTGCCTGGCGCCACTACTCCTTTCTGAGCATGCACACAGCCCCTGTGTGCACTGTTATCCAATGTTCAGCTGCTGGGGCGATGCTGGGGTAACTTGGCTTGCGTGCCAATATGCTCAAGTTTTTTTTTTATGAATTCCAGTTAGTACAGCTTGAGGATGCTGGCAAGCTGCTTTGGTGAATTTGTGCAACCATGTCTGGGGGACAACTACCAGCTGGGTGAGGGAGGCGATTAATGCCTTTTTTATGAGGAGTGGTCCCATGTCAACTGTAACGGGAGTGGTGAGACCACTCATGAACTTAGAAGATCACAAAATTTTTAGGCCAGGAACAAAACATTCTCTTCCTGGGCAAGAGTCCTGAGTGGGTGGTGGCCAGCCAAACTCTAGGTGCTCTTGGATGAGACTGATTATCTGGTGTCATTTCAGTCAGAGTCCAGGCCTGATTTTGGCACAGAAAGTTTTGCTTGCTCTGTATAGTGACCTGTGCCAGCAAAGGGACAGGGAGAGTGTGACCCTATTGGAACTTCTGGTCCCCTGGTGATTTTGATACTGTCAACCACAGTATCCTTATGAGGCAACTCTCTGAGCTGGGGTGGGGGGCACTGCACTGAAGTGGTTCCTCTCCTACTTGGATGCCAGTTCCAGAAGGGCTGTTCTGCCCCTTGGACTCTCCAGTACGCGGTTCCTCAAAACTGGTCTTGTTCCTCATGCTATTTAACATCTACAGGAAACTGCTGAGTGGGGTCATCCAGAATTGTGGAGGCTCTATTTCACCTTTTCATCTTCAGCAGGTGAGGTTGTAGATATGCTAAGCCAGTGCCTGGCTGCAACAGTGGACTATATGTGGGCTAACAAACTGAAGCTCAATCCAAATGAGACTGAGTTTCTGTTAGTGGGAGGTTCTTCTGACCAGATGGAGGAAATTCATCCTGTCTTAGATGGGGTTGCACTCCCCTTGAATGAGAAAATTCACAGCTTGCGGTGCTGCTTGAGCCACCTTTGTCACTTGAGGCCCAGGTGGTTTCAGTGGTTTGGAGAGCCCTGTACCAGCTTTGGCTGGTGCCTTACCTACTCCTCTATCAGGACAGAGATAGTCTGTTATCAGCAATTTACTCTAAGCCTAACTTACTCTTGCCATGATGTCAGGATATGGGCCGCTCCAGGGCTCCATCTGCTTGCCTAGTACCAGAATAATAACCCTGCCAGGCCTTCATGAGCACCACGTGGGAGCCTTGGGAAAGAGCTATTTAAGAGTTGACTCTTTCCTCTAGAAGCTGCCTCAGCATTGCTAGTTTCCAATGTGCTGTAGCCTGTTCCTAGGTTCACACCTTGTTGCTTCTGCTCTTGCTGCATTAGCAGTTCCTGACCTCTGGCCTGCTCTATGTTCTATGTTGGACTACACCTTGCCTTGCTCCACTGTCTACCCCTAGTTCTGACCTTTGTCTGTTTTGGATTATAAATCGAATTTGTTACTGGACTGATTATTGAACTCTGGACTGGGTTCATCTTGGTTTCAGTTGCCTGGGTCCCAGTACGTCTGTCTAATACCATGCTGTCCATACCTAGGACCCTTACACATGGAACTGGAACATGAAGCAGGGTTCCAGATGACAACCTGTTCATTTAGAATCAGCTGATATGCTATATCCTTGGGCCACTGAGGGCTTTATAAATCAAACTGAGCAATTTAAGTGGCATCTGAAAACCCATACAAAGGCAGCATAAATACTTGGAAAGAAGTGTTATATATGTAAGTGACCAGTGTTCAGGTACCATTGAACATTCTTGCTGTAGCTACATTCTGGGTGATTTGCTGTTTCCAGATCATCTTTACAAACAGCCTTGTGTTGAATGCATTATTATAGTCAAATATGGAAGTTTAAGGGCAGTTGCTTCCTAGCAGAGGTCAGAGACTGGGACACTAAGCGAAGATGATGAAAAGTATACTTAGCTCTTACAGTCATGTGAACAACCAGAAACAACATCTACATCCAGAAGCATGCCAAAATTGTGGAGATGCTCCTTCAGGAGGATATAGTCTCATCTAGAATAAAGCACCCTTGTCCAAGTGTACAAAATCTCCCAGCCACACTTTCTGAATAGTTTCACTTTTTCTCAGGATTCAGGTTGTCAGATGAAAAAGAAGTTGAACTGTATGTCACTAGCTCACTGATAAAAAATTATTCCAAATTTCTGACACCTCACTCTGGTTTCATGTAAACATTTGATAGCATAGGATACAAGATGGGAGCTTGTTACACAAAGCTGTCACACAATTCTGCTGTTTCTATTGGGATGGGCTTCCATGGGAAGTGGTGGAGGCCCCACCAGTAAGTGTGTTCAAAGGAAGATTGAACACCTACATGTTACATATTACATGAGTGAAGCCAGCCTGTGCCGAGAGTCAGACTAGATGGCCCAGGAGACCCCTACTGACTTGCTATGTTTCTATGTTCTTCTATGTTTCTAAGTCAGGAAATCTTAGTCAGCTGAATGTTTGTATACGTAAACAGAAAAGTGCAGTGGGGGAAGGTTATGAGCTTTTTAGAGTAAGTCATTATGACCTTAAAGATAAGAAATACAGTATTGCAACATGCAATTGTAATTTTGCAGCCAGATTTCAAATAAACTAGTTGTGTCAAATTCCAGAGTACAAGGACTATGGAGAGGGGCAGGCAGGTGCAGGCACATCTGTCTGCCTTCCATTGCCTTTTCTTGCACTCTCTTCTGGTGCAATTGTTAGAATGCCCTGGCCTTCTCCACTTGCTGTACATGGGTTAGTCATGGTGTAGGGGGTCTTCTTCTTCACACTACCCCTTTGTCTTATCTTATCAACATTCCTTTGCCTCCCCTTTTTCTTCTCCAAAGCAAGCAGTTATACAGAAAGCAAATGGCGTTTATTGAGCTAACCAAGCTTTCATGCAAGCAGCTTTTTACAAAAGCAAATAGCATTAGTTAAGCTAGAACCAAATAACATTAGTTAAGCTAATCAGGCTCCTTCAGTAGCTACTAGAGGAAGGGCCTTCTTGGCTGTGGAGCCTCGATTATGGAATCAGCTCACCAGGGCAGTGTGTCTGGGACTGGCACTTTATATATTTCAGCACCAGGTCAAAAGCTTTTTATTTTCCTGCCACTGTAAATGTTAAATATTAATACTCAATGTTATATTGGTTTTTATTTATATGGTCACTGGTATACTGTGGATTTGGTATTATCTTTGTGTAATGCATTATAAGTAATACTACTTTTTGTCATTATTGTTTATGATATTATACTTTGATGGATGTTTTTGACATCAGTGTATATACACTATGTTTTTATATGGTTTTTAATTTTTCTGTACACTGTTCTGAGAGCTTTTGCCAACTAAATGGTTTACAAAAACTTTAAACAAATAAATAAAACTCAACATACATTTACATGTTTCTCCACAGATGATGTTAGATATTATTTTGAATACTTTTTATTTTGGCAGACTACAACTTAACAATAAAAATGCATATCTCTGCGCTACTCTTCTACATAATATAATGGATAGCTCAATCATAGGGTTGTTATAAAAAAATAACAGCTTGGCCTGTTTAACAGAGGTTTGATCTTCAGAAATTATACTTCTACATTGCATGGAGAGAAATAGCATCATGTGCTAATTGCTGCAGATAAAATATTCAGATCTTGGCATCCCTATTAGACATTAGGCTTCAATCTTATGCAAGCATGTTGCTTAATATTATTTAGAGTTACATGCATCCTTGAGCTCACAGTTGGTTTTAGGTAAGAATTTACCTAAATCTACATAGGATTTCAGCTATGCATGACACTGATTCCCCTTGAACTCATTTGCTAACTGCGATGTGTAGTGCAGTTCACATTCTCAAGCATCTAGAGTTTAGTAAAAATAGGCTCCCCAGATTCCCCCTGCTTCATGGATAGTGAAATGAGGGGAAGCAGCTTTACCAAAGTTTCTCTTGAATGAGGATGAATTAGCAACAGTAGAGAGCTGCCTTTGCCCCCTATTTGTTTCTGGTCTTTGGAACAGCAGCAAGTGACAGCAGTGGCAATTGGTTTGGTAATTTGGCCAACATTTTGTATTCTCTATAACACTCAGGAACTTGCTTTGTTTCAAAGCAGCACAAAAAAAAAAAAAAAAAAAACGTCAGATGCCACCTATGAAAAATGGTGAAGAATATTCAGCAAAAGTCCCCTCTTTTTCTTGGAGTAAGTTGTTTAAAATCTCTTTAGGATCCCTCAGAGAAAGTTGCCCTATTTCCTGCTCAAGCCATGTACTTTCCAACCCCATGAAACTTTGTTCACTATAGCAAAGCTGTCCTCATATGATTTGCCTTCAGAACACTTCCGTCTCTTTAGGAATCTGAGAGAATAGCAGAACTGTAGCTTGGAGGGAACCTGAGGTTCAAGTGGCCCAGAATACCTTCTACCACTTTTGATTGGAGTTCTAGCTATGGCACTTTCTGGATAGGGATGGCCTGCTTTCAATAATCTATGTAGAGCTTTCTTTGAAGACTGTTCAGAGGCTGCATCTTGTGCAAAATGCAGCAGCTGTGAGACCAGAAGCTAGTTTTAACCTATAAATACAATATCATCATAAAATTTCACTGCAAGAATTTAAAAGCCAAATTTAAACAACTGAACAATAAACAGTAAATCAATAAAGATCTCCTTGGAAATCTGGAGCACAGGAAATATTTGAATGCTGGGCTGAAAACAATTAAATGAAATTCAGTAGGGACACATGCCAAGTCCTCAACCTAGGGGAAACAAACCCCAAATGCCATCGATACAAGATAACCAATATGTGGCTCAACAGAACTGAAAAAACCTTGGAGTTTTGTGAACAACAGGCTAAATATGAGCGCACAGTGCAACACAGCTGCAAAATGGGCAAATGCTATCTTGGGATGCTTTAATAAAAGTATTACTTCCAAATCATGGGATGTAGTAGTTCCCCTATACTCCTCACTAGTCAAATCCCATCTGATATACTGTGAAACGTTGCCCTATGAGGAAAGACTGAGAGAATTGGTTAAGTTTGCCTTGAGAAGAGAAGACTGGGGGGGGGGGGGGGATGGGACATGATATCACTTCAGAAGTACCTGAAAATCTGTTACAAATAGGAGAAAAGATCCCTTCTCACACATATCAGAGTGTCAACACAGAGTAATCAACTCGCACTTCGACAACCCAGATTCAGGCTAGATATCCAAAAAAGGTTCCTCATTGTCAGAGCAGTGGAACCAGTTGCATAGAAAGGTCATGATCTCTACCACACTACAGACATTCAAGGTGAAACTGGGCAGCCATCTGAGTGGGATGGTGTAACTTGGTGTCCTGTAGCAGCAGGGGTTGGCGCTGATGGCCTTCCTGCCCCCTTCCAACACTCCTAATCTACGAATCTTTGATTCTGTGATCCAGGGGCCTGAGGGGATTATTCTGGTACTTTATCTATTTGCCAGGCCTTTAAATTTTTTTTATAGTATTTTAAAGCTATTTTAATTAATTTTTAACTCTTAACATTGCTGCTTTATGTTGATTGTACTGTTTTGTTTATACTTTGGTGTAAACTGCCCAGGGAGCTTTGGCCAAGTGGCATTATAGAAATAAAATAATAATATACAATTAGACATGTTAAACAGCTGACAGCCCTCCTCTATGTGCTATTTAAAACCTCAATATGGAGAGAAGTCTTAATCTGGTGCTGAATGAATGGTTGGCACCAGGCAGCACTCTGTAAGGGGATCATTCCATAACGACTGGGACCACCACTGAGAAGGCCTTCTATTTTGCTGCTGCGAGCCAAGCCTCCCTCGAAGGTAACACTTAGAGGAAGCCCTCTGCTATTGAATGCCAGATCTGAGTAGATCTAAGGCAGAAGTGAATTAACAGTGACTGCAGTCCCAAACCAAATAAGGCATCATTTGTTAAAATGAACACCTTGGATTGCTTGAATTGCCCACATATTTTTGGATACTGGACAATATAAAGAACGTAGCAACAGGAATAAATAAGATAAAACCAGTAATGCTTAATAACTCCCTCAAAACAAATTCCAAAGGGGGAGTCATCTCCTGCAGCAAAAGCAGAGAGAGACTTGTGGCACTCTCGAAACTAAAACATTCCACCGGGTGAAATGGGCAGGAGCCACGAACACTTTTGCCATAAGAGGCTGTGCGTTCTTTGGTTTTTGTTGAGTCTTTCAAGACGTTGCAGCTGAAGTTTCGTCCCGAACACCCGTCCCCCCGCACGACCTGCCTTTCTTACAGCGCACCGCGCACCTCGAAGGCGCTGAGAGAGACACGACAGCTCCCCACCCCTGACGCAGAGCGGCGGGCGGGCGGGCAAAGGATGCCGAGCGTGTGAAGGCGGGGGCCGCAACAGGTGAGGAGGAGCAGGGCGTCTGTCCGGGGGCAGCAGCTGCCGCGTCTCCAGGCCTCTTGTTGAAGGGTCGCCTAGCAACCGCGCGGCCAATAGGGCGCTGCGTGGGGAAGGGAAGGCGGAGTGTGCGATTAACCCCGCGAGGCGCGCGTGGGAGGGGCCAGGTCGGCCAGTGGGTGGCGGGGCAGCGGCGGAGGCGGCGGAAGCGGCTGAGTTTGGGGACACGAAGCCGGCCTCCAGGCTGGCCGGGAAGACGTGGCTTCGCCATTCTCTGCAGCAGGTGGGCAGTGCCCGATGTCCGGCCAGTCAGAGGACGCGCAGCTGCCACCCAGCCCACGCAGAGGGTGGAGTGCGCGCGCTCCCCTCAACCCCGGTTTCCCCGGAGCAGGTCTGGGCTGAGCTCTGCTCTGCGGTGGGCGGGGGCAACGATAGGCACGTGGGAAACTGCGAGCGGGTGCTTGAGGCATGAAGAGGAAGACGCATGTGTGTACCTTGGCACACCTGGAGGTGCAGAGTGTGCTAAGTATGCAAACATAGCAAGGGGGGGGGGGAAGGGACTAAGTCCATGTGTTGGGCGAGAAAAATCCAGGGGGTGACGCCATAGACACCCATGTGTGCTTGCACGTATCTACTCTCTAGGTGGGGGTCGCAGCCAACGTAGTCCTTAAATCTAAATATGATCCTAAATTTATGGGCCTGCAGTTGTTGAGAGGGGGGTTGTGGTAGGATATGAGAGGCAGCAAGGCGGAAATAAGGTTGCACATGCCCGGGAAGATTGCTGTCGTTCCTGGTGAAGGAAGAATTGTAGGCAGACGGTTGGAAGGGGACCCATGCGGCGGGTGGAGGGGGCGTTCCTTGAACATGTCTGTTGGCGGAGTATGATAACCACGGGGCGAGTAGCACTCTCGGTGATTTATGTATAGAAGCGGTAACCTCGTGTTGCTTTCTGTCTGGGGTGCGTGTGTGAGAGATAACTTAAAAATGTCACCTTGTGCGATGACGTAACATTTTCCTTCTATACAGCTGCAATTTCCCCAATATTCTGTGCTCATCACAAAATAGCAGTGCCAGATTTTGTGCCTCTCCCCTGGCATGGATAATTAGGCTAATCCCCTTGAAATTTTGCAGGTTGTTTGTAGATTTGGCTAGCCATTGTGCCTGACTGACAACCAGGGCTGTCTTAACAGCATTATGGGCCCTGGGCAAAGCAGTGTACTGGGGCCCCTACGACAACTACTGTTAATTTGGGAAGTTTTCCAATTTTCCAAGGGTTAACATACACAGATTAGTATGGGGCCCACGGGCAAGTGCCCATTAGGTCCATGTGTTAAGACGGCCCTGCAGACAAGGATATATGTCAGTTTGTTACATGCAATATGGGTTACATCTCATTTTCTAGCTTCTATGAAGTCATCAGAAAAAGGATTGGCACGGGATTGTCTAGCCATTGGGTAGGAGACTTTGTGCCCTCCAAGTGATTTGGATTATAATTCCCATGAGCCCCAGCCAGCATGACAAATGTTGTGGGATTATGGTTTGGAAAGTTGCCTATCCTTGAGCTAGTCTGCGTATAGTTTTGGAATGCAAAACTGTGCTTAGTGCTTATCTTTATTAGGTAAGTATTTTAGCTCCCCAGAACTCTTAGGACAGGGTTGGCAACCTTCAACACTGAAAGAGCCATTTGGACCCGTTTCCCACACAAAAGAAAACACCGGGAGCCGCAAAACCCTTTTGAATCTAAAATGAAGATAACACTGCATATATCGTTTTTTTACCTTAATGCTATGTATATCTTCATTATGCTTTAGCTGCAGCTCTTGTTCAGTCACTAAAAACTGTTATTTTTAATCTTACATTATAAACTAGTAGGACTCCTTTCATATATTTTGAATAGGAGAACAGCTTCCTGAAGAGTCAAAGTCAGTACTAAAGGGCTGCATGCATTAAACAGCAAACCCCATAAGTTCGTCAGCAGTAAAAGCAAATGAATCTACCCACGTATCATTAAACGTTTGGTTTTCTTCAGAAACTTTTCTTCGATTTATCCATGGTTGGCCTATGCGGGGAGGGGGCTCAGTAAATCAGCGTGGGTCCACAGATGGGGGGCTGTGCCGGAGATATAGGTGTG
Source organism: Varanus salvator macromaculatus (assembly GCA_023646645.1). Classification (NCBI taxonomy): domain Eukaryota; kingdom Metazoa; phylum Chordata; class Lepidosauria; order Squamata; family Varanidae; genus Varanus; species Varanus salvator. Next base: position 14,863,738 of record JAIXND010000659.1, read on the forward strand.
TTTATTTATTTATTAAAACATTTCTATGCGGCCCCATCGCAACAAAGCCTCGGGGCGGCTTACAACAATAAAATTTCAACAATACCCCTTAAAACCATTCCACCCGCCCTCCCCTCGGTGCATCTCGGCTAAATTAACCCTACAAAATACAATCCCAAATTAAATATAAACAAATTATAAAAAAATTAACTAAATAATGAATACAAACAATTAAACTTGTGCTGAACCGGTGCCTGGCCGAGGTAATGGGCTGGATGAGGGCCAATAAACTGAAGCTCAATCCAGACAAGACGGAGGTCCTGTTGGTGGGCGGATCGGGCTACAGTGCAGGGGACTTGACCCTAGTCTTGAATGGGGTTGCACTCCCTCTGAAAGACGGGGTCCGCAGCTTGGGAGTGCTCCTCGACCCGGAGCTGACCTTGACTGCTCAAGTGTCAGCAGTGGCGAGGAGCGCCTTCCAACAGCTTCGGCTGATACATCAGCTGCGTCCCTTCCTGGAGTTCGATTGCCTGACGACAGTGACACATGCGTTGGTGACTTCCCGGTTGGATTATTGTAACGCGCTCTACGTGGGGCTTCCCTTGAAGACGGTCCTGATACTTCAATTGGTGCAGAATAGAGCTGCCAGGGTGCTGACGGGGACTGGGTGTGGTTCTCATATCACCCCAGTTCTCCGTCAGCTCCACTGGCTCCCCATTGAAGTCCGGGCCCAATTCAAGGTGTTGGTTCTTACCTATAAGGCCCTAAACGGCTTAGGCCCTGGTTACCTGAAGGAGCGCCTGCGACCATATATGCCCTCCCGCCCCCTACGATCAGCGACGGAGGCTCTCCTCCGGGAACCCTCCGTGCGTGAGATTAGGAGGGTGAGTACCCGGAGGAGGGCTTTCTCAGCGGTGGCGCCCCATTTATGGAATGCGCTCCCCAGAGAGGCTCGCCTGGCGCCGTCGTTATTTGCTTTTCGGCGCCAGGCGAAGACCTTTTTATTTAAGCAATATTTTAATTAATATTATTGTTTAATTTAGGTTTTTGTTTTGGTTTTAGTTTATGTTTAATTTATGTTTAATTTATGTTTAACTAATTTATGTTTAATGTTTAATTTGTTTAAAAGGTTTATTTATAATTCTGTTCATGTTTTATATTATAACCTGAGATGGGCCAGTTTTTAATTTTGTTATATGTTTTTAATAATGTTACCATGTTGTAAGCCGCCCCGAGGCTATTGCAAGGGGCGGCATATAAATTTTTAAATAAATAAAAAATAAATAAATAAATAAAACTATAAACAAATTATAAACAATTAAACTAGACAAATAAATACATACAAATAAACCATAAAACAATTAACAAAATTAGCAATTAAAATACGATTTAAATAAAAAGGTCTTCGCCTGGCGCCGAAAAACAAATAACAACGGCGCCAGGCGGACCTCTCTGGGAAGCACATTCCATAACTGGGGCACCACCGCCGAGAAAGCCCTCCTCCGGGTACTCACCCTCTTAATCTCATTCACTGAGGGTTCCCGGAGGAGGGCCTCCGTTGCTGATCTCAGAGGGCGGGAGGGCATATATGGGCATAAGCGTTCCATTAGATATCCAGGTCCCAAGCCATTTAGGGCTTTATAGGACAAAACCAACACCTTGAATTGGGCCCGGACTTCAATCGGGAGTCAGTGGAGCTGACGGAGAACTGGGGTTATGTGAGAATAACACCCAGTCCCCGTCAGCAGCCTGGCAGCTCTATTTTGCACCAACTGAAGTATCCGGACCGTCTTCAAGGGCACCCCCACGTAGAGTGTGTTACAGAAGTCTAGTCGGGAAGTCACCAGCGCGTGTGTCACTGTCGCTAGGCAGTCATAGTCTAGGAAGGGACGCAGCTGATGTATCAGCCGAAGCTATAGGAAAGCACTCCTCGCCGCTGCGGTCACCTGGGCCTGTAACGACAGTTCCGGGTCGAGGAGTACTCCCAAGCTGTGGACTTTGTCCTTTAGAGGGAGTGCAACCTCATCCAGGACAAGGCCCAAGTCCCCCATTCCAAGACCCGAACCGCCCACCAGCAGGACCTCCGTCTTGTCTGGATTGAGCTTCAGTTTATTGGCCCTCATCCAGCCAATTACCTCAGCCACGCACCGGTTCAGCACAGCCACCGCCTCACCTGGATCGGTAGAGAATGAGAGGTAGAGCTGGGTATCATCAGCGTACTGATGATTCCGCAGTCCACACCTCCTGATGACCTCTCCCAACGGTTTCATGTAGATGTTAAATAGCAAGGGGGACAAAATGGACCACTGCGGTACCCCATGGCATAGCTGCCATGGCGCAGAGCCATAGTCCCCCAGCACCACCTTCTGAAAACGGCCGTTGAGATAGGAGCGGAACCACCGCCAAGCAGTGCCTCCAACTCCCAATCCCGCAAGCCTATCCAGAAGGATACCATGGTCGATGGTATTGAAAGCCACTGAGAGGTCCAGGAGAACCAACAGGGACGCAGTCCCCCTGTCTCTCTCCCTGCACAGGTCATCGTACAGGGCACAGGTCATCGTACAAGGCAGATGCCAACTGCCTTGGCACAGAGCCATAGTCCCCCAGCACCACCATCAGTGTTTAGTGACTGATTAGCAGGTAAACAATCAAGTGCTGTGAATTGTGAAGGTCCGAAAAGCAGCTTTTAACATTCAGATGAAGGCGATTACATTGGGACAATGAGAATCTTTTCATGTAACATGAGAGCCTGCGGGAAGCTTGTTTAACAGAGGAATGTAGTGATTTACTTAACTAGCTAGCGCTTCTTTACTTAACTAGCTAGCGCTTTGCTTCCAGCCGATCTGCGGCTGTGCCGTGTTTTGAGCGACGGAGCCTCAGCAGAGGGGTTCAAGAGCCACGTGTTGCTCCAGAGCCATGGGTTGTCTACCCCGTCTTAGGAAGATGTTACAAAAAGCCAGAGTAGCATGGGAATGAGGGAACTGGGGAGGGAAAAAGACTTGATGCAGTCAAAGTGTGTGTGTGTTCATAACCCAAGATGAAGGGAAGAAGGAAGGGTCTGCAGGTCGTGTGATGGTTTAACAGTTAGACCTAGAGCTTCCCCTAGAGTAGGAGGGAACAAGATGAGGACAGTGTTGCATCTGCATCTTAGACATACAGGATTCATGTATTATATAGGTATGTATCTATCATGGGTGAAGCACACTTGCCCCTTTGCCTGTGGATCACTGGGAGAAATCTTGATATTAGCCAAGCTGAATATATCCCCCCTTTTAAAGAGAACTTAAAGTGGATTACATCATTCTGTTCCTGCTGCTCTCAGTCCTATTTGCACAACAATAACCCTGTGAAATACATTGGGCTGAGGATCTGGCTAGCCCAAAGCCACCCAGTTGTCTCCATGGCTCAGTAGGAACCCAGATTTCCTGAGTGCCAGACCCCACTGTTTACTACTACACCATGCTGGCTGTCACATAATTATAGATGATGAACTAGGTAACAACAAAATTAACTGAAGTCAAATCAGGTAGCTTTACATACTAGTTGGAGGTGATGAACCTTCACAGATAAAGTCTAAGCTTCAGGTGAAATAAAAGTGCTTCTGTACGACAACTGAATTCAGAATTTTGCAGGTGAACAAAATGAAATAAAAATAGAACTTTAGACTGACACTTTAGAGAGGGCTGGTTTTTAAAAAAAATCAGGTAACCTCCCTTGTGAACTGTAAGAATGCTGTGGACATACTGTATCTTGATTTCAGTAAAATTTTGACAAAATGCTTCATGATATTCTGATCACAAGCTAGCTAAAAGTGAGTTATTGGGTGAATCCATAGTTGGCTACAGAATCAGACTCAAAGAGTATTCATCAATGGCACCTTCTGAGACTGGGATGAGGTATCTCAGATATGCACTGACACACACATGCACTTATATTGATACCTCAGGGCCCAGTTCTGGGCCCAATAATAATTTGTTTTAATGATTTGGATGAAGCAGTATAGGGAATGCTGATCAGATTTGCAGATGATACAAAATGGGTGGGGCAGCTAATACCATGAAAGACAGAAACAGCACTCTAAGTGCTTTTGTTAGGTTGGAGTGCTGGGCTGAAAGCCACCAAATGAAATTCAGTAGGGACAATGCCAAGTTCTACACCTGGGAAAAGGGAACCAAATGCACAGGTACAAGATGGGTGATACTTGACTGAACAATACTACAGGTGAGAAGGATCTTGGAATTATTGTAGAGCACAGGTTGAATATGAGTCAACAATGTGATATCTCTACAAAAAAAGCTAATGCTATATTGGGCTGCATTAATAGGAGTATAGATTCCAAATCATGCGAGGTACTGGTTCCCCTCTATTCAGCATCAGTTAGACTCTATTGTGAGTACTGTGTCCAGTTCTGGGTACCACACTTCAAGAAGGATGCAGACAAACTGGAAAAAGTTTAGAGGAAGGTAACAAAAATGATCAGGGAACAGGGAACAAAGTCCTATGAGAAAAGACTAAAAGAGTTGGGCATGTTTAGCCTTGAGAAGATTGAAGGGAGATATGATAGTACTTTTCAAATACTTGAAAGCTTGTTACACAAAGGAGTACTAGGATCTCTTCTCAATCATCCCAGAGTGCAGGCTGTAGAATAATGAAATTAAGTTACAGGAAGCCAGATTATGGCTAGATATTTGGAAAAAATCCTGACTGGTAGGGCAGTACAGCAGTGGAACCAACTACCTAGGGAATTTGTGGGCTCTCCGACACTGGAGACATTCAAGAGGCAGTTGGACAGCCATCTGCAGGAACACTTCAACTTGGAATCCTGCATTTAGCAGGGAGTTGGACTTGATGGCCTTACAGATACCTTCCAGTTCTATGGTTCTATCTCATCATAATGAGCTTAGTCTAAAGCAACTTGTCCCTGGTGGCAAGATCATTAAAACTGGCTGGCACATTTCTGTTATGCACAATCAAGTTGCAACTCCATTCAAATTTTTTGTGCTTTGTTTGCTCATAAGGAGAAATAATCTACCAACATTTTCTAATGTAGAAAGAAAAATGTAAAATAATACTGTTGCATAGATTTTACTAACAGTATAAATTACTTATTATTTATTTCATTTCTATACTGTCCTGTAGTCAAAGCACTCTGCATAGTTTACAATGCTAAATTTAAAAAAACCCAACTCTAAGTCAGGCTAGAACATAAAGATAATGCCTATAAGACATTAAAAATAGTTTGTGCAGCAGCAGCAGCAGCAGCATGCCCCTTCCCACTTCCTGCAGCAGACATCTTGCCTTTAGAAACATTAAAAATACAAGAAAGAAATCAAGAATTTATTAACTGATTTTATTGTTACACTGCCTAATAGCTGAAGCTTTATATGTGATTAATAACAATAATACATAACAAATAATAAAATACATTGTAGATTAAAGCAATAAAACACAATAAAATTCCATTAAAAATTAAAACCAGTCCATACTGCTAAGCCTGCAGAAAAGCAGCTGATAATATGTTCCCCACATCCCATGTGTGATTTGAAGTTGGTAAATGCCTCAGCAAAAGAGAGGTCTTTACCTGGCTATGAAAAGATAATAAAGTCAGTGCTGGGAAGGCCTCAGTTGAGCAATCATTTCATGATTTGGGGCTACTTGTTGCCACCAGCTGAACCAAACTTGGAGGTGGCATTTGGACTAAGGCTTCAGATATTGAGCATAGTATCTGGGTACATTATGATTAGAAAAGGCATTCCATCAATTATTGTGGCCCCAAGTTGTGGTGGGCTGGCCAGAGGACTGCCTGGTCCCATTTATTACTTTGGCTATTGCATTTTGCACAAGCTGCAGTTTATGAAATAGCTTAAAGGGCAACTCCATGTAGAGCACATTACAGTAATCTAATTTAGAGAAAACCAGGGCATACATTACTGAAGGCAGGCTATCCCTGCCCAGATATAGGCATAGTTGGGCCTCCAGGATATGTGATAGAAGGCCACCACTACTCTGCTGAGACCACCAGAACCTCAAGGGACAAAGATGGATTGAGGAACACCCCAGGCAACAAACCCGCTCTTTTGGGGGAAGTGTAATACCATCCAGAACAGGTTGAGCACCCCCTATCATGTCAGAGTCACCACCCATTAACAACATTTTAGTGTTGTTTGGATTAAGCTTTAGTTAGGTAGCCCTCATTTCAATGTATTAAAATTTTTAAAAGTTAGTTGTAGACTTACATAATGGAATTACTTCTGTGGCCAGTTAAACCATCCTTTGCAAAAGTGGTTGTGCTTCATCTGGATAATGGAACTGTCTATGGAGAGGATTACTTGTCAAATGAAATGCTTAAGCTTTCATCAGCAGTCTGTGCAATCTAATCTTAGAACACGACTTTCTGTGTGCTGTTCCTTCTCATGGTGTAGCACCTTCTGTTGGTCTAATATGCATGCCTACATGAGGTTACTATTTGAAGTAAGTGGATCACTGTGACAAAAAGTTTGGAATAATGCTATAAAGATTAATACTATGTGGATGCCTTGTTTCAACATTTGCAAAATAATTTGGATTCTTGCGGGGTGCTACTTAGAAAAAGACTGGCTGGTGTGTATAAATTTTGACAAGAGCTTTTTTTTCCCTTATTGGTGATGCAGTATGTGATACATTGAAAGGCCATATGGTTGTACCATCATGCTCTTGAAACCAATTTATCTCTCAGCAGTTACCGTATTTTTCGCTCTATAAGACGCACTTTTCCCCCCCTCAAAACTAAGGGGAAATGTCTGTGCGTCTTATAGAGCGAATGTGCCTGACACCCGGGACGCTGCCCGCCCGCCCGCGGGCACCACCAGGCCGGCATGTGCTCGGCGTGCCCTGCTCCACCGCGAACTGATCACCCCCACTGGGAAGCTCCCCACCTCCCCCCTCACGCCAATCCTGCTAAAGCGCCGCCGCTCGCTCGCACTGTCATCCCGCGCCGATCCGCACCTCCCCCCACGCCAATCCTGCTAAAGCCTCCGCCGCTCGCTCGCGCTGTCATCCCGCGCCGATCCGCACCTCCCCCCCACGCCAATCCTGCTAAAGCCTCCGCCGCTCGCTCGCGCTGTCATCCCGCGCCGATCCGCTCCTCCCCCCCACGCCAATCCTGCTAAAGCCTCCGCCGCTCGCTCGCGCTGTCATCCCGCGCCGATCCGCACCTCCCCCCCGCCCCACGCCACTGCCGCGGCAGGCGCAGATGACGCTTTAGAAGCACGATCCTTCTAAAGCCTCCACCAACCACACTGTCATCCCGCATTGCCATCCCGCGACGATCCCCCACCTCCCCCCACACCACAGGGGGCAGGCACAGATGACGCTTTGCTTTAGAAGCACAATCCTTTTATTAAAGTTTAACAGGTTAAGAAACAGTATACATTGAAGCAGCGTTCTCTTTGAGATGTGAGAGAAGCAATTGACAATGTAAAGAGCTGGACACATGGACTGAGCAGTCAAATAGACATTGTTTCTTCTAAAAGCCTTTTGATAAAATCCATCAACAGACTCTTGAGAAAACCTGGCAGTGATGGAATAAGGGCTGTGTGTGCACACACATGTTGTCCTATGGATCAGTAACTGATTACAGAATTGAAAGCCAACATTGAGAATGCATGGTATTCTCACAAGATTCTGCATTAGGATCAGTGCTTTTCAACCTGTTCATAAATGATCTGGAATTAGAAGTGAGCAATAAAGTAGCCAAGTTTGCTGATGATACTAAAATAAAACATTTAAAAGGGATTGTGAGGAATTCCAGTGGGACCTCTCTGAGCTGGGAAAAAGGGCATCAGAACGGCAAATGCTTTCAGTGTAAGCAAGTGTAAAGTTAGCATGCTGAGGGGAAAGAATCTCATCTTCAAGTTTAAGCTGATGGAATCTGAACTAGTGCTGACAGAAAGGGTCTTGAGAATGTGGGGGACAGCTTGATGAAAATGTCAAATGTTAGGAGGAAATGCCATAATTAGGAAAGGAATTGAAAATCAAATTTCCAAGATCATATTCCTCTTACACAAATCTTTAATATGACCATACTTAAAGTATTGTGTACAGTGCTGGCCACCACACCTGAAAAATGACATTGTTGAAAAAAGTGCAAAGAAGGGCAACTAAAACAATCAAGGGATTGGAGCAGCTCCCCTATCAGACTTTATGCATGGTGTGAAAAAGTGGAAAGTGGGACATTTTCCTCCTCTCTGAAAAAAAAAGGGTTAATCCCCATGAAAATACCCATCACTCCTTTGTTCTGGAAAAAAAAAAAAAAGATTCAACAGCAGAAGTGTAGTGAGCTTGAAATACCTTTTGGGAATGGAAGGGAAGTTCCCCACAATTCAGCTTTGTCTTTCAAGGGTTGGGCCTTTTAATACCTCATGGATAATTAACTGGGACTTCTAAATGCTTAACAAAAACAATGTGGATATAAAGTTCCCTTTCCAATTGAGGATACAAGAAACACAATTATTATAGTGATCTCTGCAACTGTGCAAATGTTAGATTTTCATGCCCTTGGTCCAGAGGAAGAAATGACACACAAGAGACCACTGAGTGAACATTTCTCTCAACTCAAAAGGATGCGTAGATGCAGCCCGAGTTTCTTAAGCATCACTTTTAAATATGAAAAAAAGAGAGAGAGAAAAGTTGGAGGATTGAATTTAGGTCTCTCCTCATTGCTCACCTTCTCTGTCTAAGATAGAGGCAAGAAAAACCAGAGAGAGCAGGTATGCTGGGGGTGTGCAATCAAAAGAATTTTGTTGTTAGTCGCAAAGTCGTGTCCGACCCATCGCAACCCCATGGACAACATTCCTCCAGGCCCTCCTGTCCTCCACCATTCCCCGGAGTCCACTCAAGCTCACACCAACCACCTCAGTGACTCCATCCAGCCACCTCATCCTTTGCCGTCCCCTTCTTCTTTTGCCATCTGTTGTTCCCAGCATTAGGCTCTTCTCCAGGGAGTCCTTCCTTCTCATTAGGTGGCCAAAGTATTTGAGTTTCATTTTCACTATCTGGCCTTCTAAAGAGCAGTCAGGGTTGATCTCCTCCAGGACTGACCAATTTGATCGCCTTGCGGTCCAAGGGACTCGCAGGAGTCTCCTCCAGCACCACAACTCAAAGGCCTCAATCCTTTTGTGCTCGGCCTTCCTTATGGTCCAGCTTTCACAGCCATACATTGCAACTGGGAAAACCATAGCCTTGACTATACACACTTTTGTTGGCAGGGTGATATCTCTGCTTTTTAGTATGCTGTCTAGATTTGCCATAGCTTTCCTCCCCAGGAGCAAGCATCTTTTATTTTATTTTTATTTATTTATGTTTCGATTTATATCCTGCCTTTTTCCTACAAAGGGCTCAAGGCAGCTTACATCCTTCTCCTCCTCCATCTTATCCCCACAACAACAACCCTGTGAGGTAGGTTGGGCTGAGAGTCTGTGACTGGCCCAAAGTCACCCAGTTGGCTCCATGGCCGAGCGGGGACTAGAACCCAGATGGTCTAAGTCCCAGTCCCATGCTCTTAACCACTACACCACACTGGCTCACTTTTAATTTAATTTAATTTTAATTTCTTTTAATTTCTTGGCTGCAGTCCCCATCTGCGGTGATCTTGGAGCCCAGGAAAATAAAATCTGTCACTACCTCCATTTCTTCCCCATCTATTTGCCAGGAAGTGAGAGGACCGGATGCCATGATCTTAGTTTTCTTAAAAATATTCAAAAGAATATTTACAGTTTATTCAGACCTACAGGAAATACATGTGGCATTGAAGGGACTGCAGAGATGGATTCTATACAAGATGTTTTCATCCCCTAACAGTTACATGCACAGTCTGTGGGGGATGGGGGGGTCATGCACACAGTATGCTAGAGGCACATGAGAGTAAAGCAACTGGGATTAAGAGATCCCAACACATCCCATAGTTTATTAAATAGTTCAGTAAACCATTTGATTCAGAATATTTTTTTTCTTGTTTTCCTCCTCTAAAAACTAGGTGCGTCTTATGGTCAGGTGCGTCTTATAGAGCGAAAAATACGGTAATTCTGAACAAGTCTGTGTTAGATTTAAAGTGAGACAGCAGTTCTACCATTTTAACCTTGTACTGAATTATTCAGTTCATCACTCTCATAAAAATTTGTATTTTTTATTTATTTGGGTATTTTTATCCCGCCCAATTACAACACATATAATATTACATGTATATACATAAGGTAAAGGTTAAAGGTTTCCCCTTGACGTTACATCCAGTCATGCCTGACTCTAGGGGACGGTGCTCATCTCCGTTTCCTGGCCGAGGGAGCCAGCGTTTGTCCACAGACAGTCTCCACGGTCATGTGGCTGGCATGACTAAACACCGAAGTGCACGGAACGCTGTTACCTGCCCACCGAAGTGGTACCTTTTTATTTGCTTGCATTTGCATGCTTTCGAACTGCAAGGTTGGCAGGAGCTGGGACGGCGCACGGGCACTCACCCCGCTCCCCGTGTGCAGATTCGAACTGGCGACCTTTTGATCAACCAGCCCAGCAGCACAGCGGTTTAAACCACTGCACCACCTGCAGTCCTTTGTATATACATATAAATACATATATGTATTGTATTACATATATGTGCATGGATATACATATAAATACATAATACATTTAAATTTTCCAACTAGTTTAGTATGGATTCAAGCCAAAATGTTCATTCTCTGTTGTCTGAATTATTTTTTATTCGTAAGTGACAGGGGGAGATTTAGGGCATAAATTGGGAAAATTGACCATGGAGCTGTTTTTTGCATGCAGTTTTTCAAGTTGTTTAAACAAAGAGTTCCAAACAGAAATAGCTAATTACCATATAATGCAGGTGCTTCTAAATTTTGGATGTTTTACTACTTAAAAGTATGCTTCCATTCAAAGACGATTGAGAATCAAGTTGACTTAGAGCAAGAATCTGTAGTATGGCACCACATGTACCATATCACCCATAGGCACCTGCGGTAATGCCCTCAAATAGGTCACCAGCTTGGTGTTCATGGACACTCCAAAACTAGTTTTTTTTTTTAAAGTTTTGTTTTATTTTTTTTAAAAAAAATCTGCATGGATTTGTATTAAATGAATTCAACTTTCCAGCAATTGGGCATGGAATTTGAATCCAAGAATCCAAATAAGTATCCATCTGAAGGTGGTCCATTTGAAATTTCTCTTATGTAAATATTGAAAACATTGTGTCAATCAAAATGTTTTTGTACAATACAATGATGATCCTGTATTTCTTTTTAAAAAGTTACAATAAGCTACAGATACTGATGAAGCAAAGCTATCTGGAGTAGTCCATATAGAAACATAGAAACATAGAAACAGAGCGAGTCAGAAGGGGCCTCCCGGGCCATCTAGTCTGACCTCCGGCACCAGCCGGCTCCGCTCACGACATGCCCACCATGTGTATGTCCAGCCTGTCTTTGAACACCCTCACCGATGGGGCCTCAACGACCTCCTGTGGAAGCCCATTCCACGCCCTCGGGGTCCTAACTGTCAGGAAGTGCTTCCTGGCATCCAAATTGAACCTTGGCTCCCTGAGCTTTGCTCCATTGGAGCGCGTCCTGCCTTCCTCTGCAGGGGAGAACAGGCCTCTCCCCATCTCCATGTGACATCCCCTCACATACCTGTATGTTGCCAACATATCCCCTCTGAGTCTCCTCTTCTCCAGGCTGAAGAGACCCAGTTCCCTCAGTCTTGCCTCATACGGCATCCCCTGCAAACCAGCCACCATCCTTGTGGCCCTACGCTGCACTGACTCCAACCTGGCTATATCCTTTCTGTAATGAGGGGCCCAAAACTGAACACAATACTCCAGTTGCGGGCGCACCAGAGTCATGTAGAGTGGTAGTAATACCTCTCTTGATCTAGAAGCCACACTTCTGGCTATGCAACCAAGGGTGGCATTCGCCCTCTTGACCACCGCATCACACTGCTGACTCATGTTTAGCCTGCGGTCAACCAGTACCCCGAGGTCCCTTTCACAAGTGCTGCTCTCCAGCCACTTGTCCCCTAACCTGTACTTATGACAGCTATTCCTATGCCCCAAGTGCAAGACCTTGCACTTCTCCACATTGAACGCCATCCTGTTGTCTCCTGCCCACTTCCATAGTCTGTCCAGATCCTTTTGGATCTGGTGTATTTGCTCCTCAGTTGTGGCCACTGCTCCAGTTTTAGTGTCGTCTGCGAATTTGATCAGCAGACTGTTCACCCTTCTTCCATGTCGTTAATGAAAAGATTAAACAGGATCGGCCCCAGGACAGAGCCCTGGGGGACCCCGCTTGTCACTGGCTGCCATCCCGACGATTCCCCGCTAAAGGTTACCTTCTGCTTTCGGTCAGTCAGCCATGCCCTAATCCACCGGACAGTGCTTTGGTGTATCCCAAAACTCCTCAGTTTCTCCACCAGGATATCATGGGGCACTTTGTCAAAGGCCTTGCTGAAATCCAGGTATACCACATCCACTGCATCCCCTCCATCTAGCCATCTTGAAACCTTGTCATAGAATTCCACAAGGTTTGTCTGGCAGGACCTGTTTCTGTGGAAGCCGTGTTGTGTGGCTGTCAGCCTCCCTTCCCTATCTAGCATCACTAGATCTCTCTCTATTATGAGCCTTTCCATTGTTTTTCCTACAATGGACGTAAGGCTAACCGGTCTATAATTCCCTATGTCCTTCTGGAACTTCACCCGTTCTCCACGAGGCCTCAAAAATGGAGGCCAGCGGGCGTGAGAGAACCCCTGCCAACTCTCTAAGTGCTCTCGGGGGTAACCCGTCAGGGCCTGGCGCCTTTGTAATGTCCAATGCCCTGAGGAGCCCCTCGACTTCAAGGGGGGTGACTCTAATCTCTGCCCCTAAGTCCCCAGCCTCATCCAATCTCCTATACGGATATCCCCCGTCCTGCTTTGGCGAGAACACAGAGGCAAAATAGTCATTTAGCGTCTGTGCCTGTTCCCTCATGTCAGTCACTGGATCTCCTTCCTCCTTATTTAGTGGTCCCACCACTTGTCTCCCCTTCCTTTTCCTATTTACATGCTGGAAGAAGCCCTTTTTGTTGCTCTTGATATTCTTGGCAAGTCTCAGCTCATAATCAGCCTTAGCCTTGCGAAGAATCCTTCTGCAACGGGCCTCCTCCTCCCAGTATACCCTTTTGTCTATTTCCCCCAGTACCCATTTCCTATGGAGGTTCCTCTTTCGTCTAATCCCCCTAACCACCTCCTTTCGCATCCATGGCGGCACTCTCCTCCGCCTCCCCACCTTACTGACTAGAGGTATTGTCAGGGCTTGCGCCTGCAAAACCTCCCTTTTGAGTGCCATCCACCCCTCCTCAACTTGCTTACCTTCCAGTAACCTATCCCAGGAGACTTTCCCCAGCCTGGCCTTCAGTTGGCCAAAGTTGGCCCTCTTGAAGTCCCAGCTTCTAGTGCTCGCCCTGCTGCACGGCCCAGTCCTCTGATCTCAAAGCAAAGGATGGAGTGATCACTCGCATCCAGAGCTCCCCTAATCTGTACTTCATCTATCAGCTCCTCCCTATTGGTCAAGACCAAGTCCAGGATGTTTCCCCCCCTCGTCGCCTCTCGGACCCTCTGTGTGAAAAACCCACCCTCTAGAGCTTCTAGGAAGCGTCGTGACCTGGCTGTCACCGCCGAGTGAGTCTCCCAAGTAATATCCGGGAGATTGAAATCTCCCATAATTACTGTGTCTCTCCCCGAGATATCCTTAGAATCTGGCCTGTCAGGACATCATCCAGGGTCTCAAGTTGACCTGGAGGGCAATAACATACCCCCACTGTCAGGTCTCTTTCTCTGTCAAAACCCCTAAGTTTCACCCAGACTGCCTCTACCGAATCCCCATCTGTGCTGCACTCTATCTCACTGCATCCTATCCCTTCCCTGACATATAAAGCCACACCCCCACCTCTCTTCCCTTCCTGTCCTTTCTAAAAAGGTGATACCCTTCTATGTTCACATTCCAGACTTGCCTTTCATCCCACCAAGTTTCTATGATTCCCACCAGATCGTATCCTCCTATTCCCAGGAGAGCTTCAAGCTCTTCCTGCTTATTACCCATGCTCCTAGCATTGGTGTACATGCACCTCAACTCCTTCCCACTGCTTCCTTTCCTTGGAGTGCCCAGCATCCTCCTTCCTCCCATCCTCCCTGGTACCTTGCCCCTCTCTGTAGAAGTCCTGTCAGTCCCTGCAGTATCTCTAAAGCCCTGCTCCCAGAGCCCCGATCCTCCCTGCACACTTGTCCAGTGCAGACACGTTGCTGGGGGGCCTGAACCCACCCCCCACTGGCTCAGTTTAAAGTCTTCCGGATGAAGCTCGCTAGAGCATCTCCAAAGGACCTTTTCCCCCATCCTCGTGAGGTGTAACCCATCCCTTGCCAGAAGTCCATTGGCAAGAAAACGAGTGCCGTGGTCGAGGAACCCGAAGTGTTCCTTCTGGCACCACACCCTAAGCCAGTTGTTCACCTCGGAGACCCTCCTGTCCCTTCCTGGCCCAAATCCCCGGACAGGTAAGATTGACGAGAAGGCCACTTGGGCCTTCAGCTCCCTGAGTTTCTTCCCCAAGGCCGAAAAGTCCCTGGTGATCCCGACCACCCCCTGCCTGGCCACGTCGTTTGTGCCCACATGGATCACCAGGAGTGGCTGGTGACCCCCGGAGCGAACAAGACGCTCCACTCTGTCCTTCACGTGCCGGATGCGTGAACCCGGCAGGCAGCAAACCTCCCTTGTCTCAAGGCTGGGGCGGCACACCGCCACCTCAGTGCCCCTCAGCAGGGAGTCCCCAACAACTATCACCCGCCGCCGTACCTTCTCGGTGCTGGTGGGCAGCCGTGCCCTGGTCCTCGCCTCTCCTGCAGTGGCTCCCTTGCCTCCTGATGTCCCAGGCTGGGTGCTGGTCCCCCGAGGCCTCGTCAGCCCCAGCCTCCCCAAGTGGAGAGAACCTGTTTCCCAGCTCCAGATCGGTGCCAGGAGAAGGAGGAGGCCGTGCTGGCCTCCTCCTCCTGTGGGTGACATACCTCCATGTCTCTGCAGCTGCTCCGCCCGTGGTCTCTCCCTCAGCCCTCTGTCGAGAGGGGGGCTGCTGCGGGGGGGCCTGAAGAGCTCTCTTGGCCCTCAGGCACCTCACCTCCTCCTCTAGCAGGGTCACCATCTTGCACCGAGGGCAAGTGTATCCCTGCCTCTCCTGGGGGAGAAGGGCGAACATGTCGCAGCTCTCGCAGCGGACAGCAACACCCGTGACTCCCGCCAAGGCCATCTCCTGGTCTGCCATCTGTAACCCTTCCGAGACCTTACCTTGGTCCCCTGTCTTGTAAGTCCTGCAGTTCCTCTCACTCTCCCAGTTCTCCCAGGCAAAAACCCCACTTGCACACACACACAAGGAGAAAATAAACTTAAATTTAAATTGAAAGAAAAAAAAGCACAAGAAAGCAAAGCAAAGTGCAAACAAAACAAAACAAAACAAAAACACACAAAACAAAAAACAAACAAACAATCAAACAAACAACCTCTGTGTCTCAGGGAAGGGAGTCCCTGGACCGCCCGGACTGCAGCTCAGGGACGCAGACCAGGAACTCTTTGGACTTCCTTTTATTATGCTAAAATAGTGGTGCTTTTAGGATTTACATTATTGTACTCTCCAATAGGAAATATGGGGTTTCTTGCAGTATACATACATGTACAACATTGATGGATGAACAATGTCTCTTGTCAGTAATACTGGATGTAGGCTCTGGTATTACCAGTTGCATAAACTTAATTTTTAAGTAAAAAACTCTTGTGACACTGAAAAGTGATTAGAATGTGCAAACTGATGTAGTAGCTGTCATTCATTTCATATGGTACCACCACAGGAAAGTCCATTTAAGATGTTGGTAGGTTTAATAAAGTTGGAATGCTGGCACTGTTGTAGTTGGGAACAGTTCTTCAGACCTAGCTCAGTGCTACTGTATACATCTTTATTAAAGTAGCTGACATGATGACTTTTTGTGTACTTTTCCAGGCACAGGAGTTTTTCTGTTAATTTGCCACAGAAAGGCATAAAAGATCTCATTAACATTTATCTTTGATTTTTCAGAAGACTCTAAGAATGCACAGTTATTCCATTGCCTTGCTAAATTCTGCCCTTGTTCCTTTCCCACAACTTTTTCATCTTCCAGATCGCACTTGTTGCCAACCAGAATCATTGGTACGTCAATGCCTTTGACTTGAAGAATCTGTTTTCTTAGATCCTGCAAATCATTAAATGTAGACTGTCCTATAATGGAATATAGTAAAGCAAATCCTTGAGCATTTTTCATGCAGAGTTCTCTCAAGGCTATAAACTGTAAAGTCCTCAGATCAGTGGATTACTGGAAGTGAATACTATCCTTCCAATATTGTACTGTCCAAACTTAACTGGCAAGAGGCTGCAAAGAATCTATTTATATTATATATAATATTATGAAGCAGGTAAATCATTTAAACTCATGTGTACATCACTGTGCAGTAATGTCCCCGCAAAATGAAGCCTCTACTGGTCATTACTGGACATATCACATTAGCTGTACTGTACTGCCAGCCATTAGCTGAATTTGACATTCCCTTTTTATAAAAATGTCGCCATGTCATGTGTATTACTTTCTGTTGATCAACATGCACCCAAAGAACCATAGACATGACAAGAGACCAAAGTGGTAATCTACTGATTAGACATTTTGTGGTGGTGCCCACAGCTGTTTCTCAAATTCCTAAATGTTCTTACACGTCTAAAAGGTTAGGAGGAGACCCTGACTTAGGTTGTGAGCACTGGAATTCAAACCACTATATGGCCAGAAATCTTCCTGGGCCAGGGAGCATTTCTTAGCTTATCCTACCATATAAGATCATTGTGATAATGAGAGCTGTGCCATCTGTGCTAATTTGAGATTTTTGGAAGAAAATGGGGGTTGGAATACAAATGTCATAAATATTGGTACATTGCTTTTGAGTGTTTTTTCAGATATAACTAGCCACTATGCATTCCTTTCTCGGGTGCGGGGAAGAGGGTTATGCCACAGCCAGGGAGCCCATAATTATTATGGTTTTTTATAAACATGGCAGAAGCTGCTTATCCACTTTAGGCAACTATTTCTGAAGTTTCTGTTCTCCTGTTGTCAAGATGGCTGGCTGTTTGCAATTGCAAAACAACAGTATTTTTGATACTGCCTGGAATTGACAGTATCAAAAATAAATTATGGCAGTGGAAGTAAGCTTATCATTACACAACCTTGTCTACTTGGGTCTGACCTTAGTGAAGGAGTATTGTTGTTCAATTCTGAAAATTAGGATTTTTTTTTTTTTAAAATATGAAGACTGCCTACCATGTCCCCCTCTTTCAAAATTACATTGGGTCATTTGGAAGTTTGCCTTCTTAGTAATTCAGTTTCTTTTTCTTTTGTATAATCCCTTATTTAAGAGGCTGGGATGCATATTGTCTAAATGCTGGCAAGTTTCCCCCTCAGTGTGATGAACACAGGGAGATGATGGGAACTAAAATTGCATGTTGCATATCTGCTTCCAACTTACAATGCCTGATGACACCTTCTGGCAATGGGTTTATGATAAAAATTAATAGCATGTTGATGTTTTAATCTGAAATCCCAGGCCAAATTGTCCTTGCATTTGATACCCTTATAAATATTTATTTGGTTTAATAAATCCAAAAATGTAGAATGTGTTTTTAACCAAGCAGAACTCTTGTGTGCCTGCTTTAGCCCCTTGTTTGAATTTAAATACTCATGTTGATCTAAAACATTCTTGCTATTTTAGGAGATGCTTACTTAGGAGATTAAAGCTGCAGTGGCCATAATGCCCTTCTCTGTCAACGCTGTTGATCAGATAGTCCAGATGTATTAGTTGCTATGGGAGATTGGAACACTGTTACAGTGTCAGCACCGTCACCAGGTAAAGTCGTAAGTTGAAATTTGGCTATGTTTAATATAGGACATTTAATTATACAGATAGTTAGCATTTGCTTAGCATTTGCTGGGATAGGAGGTTGAGCATATACACAAAAAAGCTAGCTACATCATTTAAATGAAAATGTAAAGTGATGTGGTGACATTTAGTACATAATGCTTAAAAGCTAGGTTTTGCAGAAGTGTCATAAATTCTGTATGTGTAGCTAAGTACTCCCACTTAATAGTAAGTGAGAAAAGTCGAAGCATACAATGTTGTTATCTGAAAGAAATCAGAACCACTAATATTAACTTATCTGTGAAAAGTAATGCCAGTAGATTCCTTACTCAAGTTTCCTAGCAAAGGTTTTGGAACTGTTGTGATAAATAGCCTGTCAGATACTGGAGGTTTGTGTTTGTAATACAGCTTTTCTCCCAGATCTAAATAATGTACAGTGTCATTCCTGAGCCTCATATTATTTGCCGTTTTTGTGTTGGACTTAAGCTTGGCTTGGAGCTGCCTTAAGTGGCCTTTCATGCAGAAGCCGAGAAATATATATTTAATTAAAATAAGTGACTGCTGCAGTTGCCTTGTCCTGTAATATTTTGTTGTTGTTTTTTCCTCTCCAGAGAATAGTATTACTTGGTATACCTCAGCCAAAAACATGTCCCCTTCAAGCTTGAGTGTGCAGCAAGTGCTATGCTCACCACTGCCTTCCTCCAAAAGTGTGCACAGCCTTTTCAGTGCCTTCTGCACAGAAGAGAATGTTGAGCAGAGCCTCTCCTACCTTAACAGGGTAAAGCAACATGTTGTGTAACTATATTTCTATTGCAAACGAATTCCCCCACAGAGCCTCCCTTACCCCACCTCTGCCACCCTCACCTGCAGAAATAGCAAGTAGTCATGATAGAGATGTGAATGTTGTTGGAGATGGATTTAAAAATTACTTCTCTACTTTGCTAGGAGCTGACCACACTTGGCTTCCCTTCACTTTATTCTGACTCCAAAGGTAAAGAATTAAGTGTAGTATCAGTGTTAAACTGTATGAACGAGCTGCTCTTGCTTCAGCATAAGACTCTGCGAGCTCAGGAAGAAGCAGAAACTCAGCACTTGAAACTGGGCAGTGATATGGACCATCTGCAGAATTGCTACACTAAAGTGAAGGTAAACTTCCTGCCCTCTTTAATCTGTGAAAATTCTCTATTTTCTGGGATTTATTTAATTGCACTTCTATACTGAAAGCCCAGAGGCTCTTTGGGTGGTTTACAGTGTTAAAAAGCATTTAAACAAGCAACAAAATAACCATATTTCAGTAAAACAATAAAACCAATACAGCTACATCAACAACAACACACAGTGACTGTAATCAAGTTGATGTGTGGCATGGCAGCAATAATGATAAAAACAATAATAAGAATTACAATGATCTATTAAAACATCTGGAAAATAAAAAGGTTTTCACCTGGCACTGAAAAGAAAAAAGATATGGTACCAGGAGTACCTCTTTGGGAAACGTGTATCAAAGACTGGGTGCCTCCACTGAAAAGGCCCTTCTTGGGAGGGGGGGAGGTTCCTGAGAAGAACCTCAAAGGATGAACTTGAGGCTCAGGTAGGAGAATATGGAACAGAGTAATTCTTCAGGTAATCTGTCCCCAAAACATTTAGGGCTAGCACTTTGAATTGGGCAAGACTTCAACTGGCAAGCAGTGTAGCTGAGAGAGGACTGACATCTTCCAACATCACCTCCGTCTTCTCTGGATTGAATCTAAACTTATTGGCTGTTATCCAGCCCATTATCGAGTCCAGACATTGATTCAGAACAGCCATTGCCTCACCTGGGTTTGATGAAAAACAGGTAGAGCAGAGTGTCATCTGCATGCTGATGGTACTTCACTCCAAACCTCTAGATAACCTCTCCCAGCAGTTTTATGTAGATGTTAAACAGCATGGGGGGTAAGATGGAAATCCTGTGGTGCCCCATCACATAACTGCCATGGGGCCAAGACACTATGTCCCAGCACCACCTCCTGGAATCAGCCGGTCAGGTAGGAATGGAAACACCACAAAGCAGTGCCTCCAACTCCCAACCCAGCCAGCCTATTCAGAAGGATGCCATTGTTGATGGTATCAAAAGCTGCTGAGTGGTCCAGAAGAGCCAACAGGGATGAACTTCCCTGTCTCTCTCCTGGCAAAGGTCATCCCACAAGGTGACCAAGGCAGTTCCCATTGCAAAACCAGGACTGAAACCAGACTGAAATGGATCTAGGTACAGGCAGTCCCTGGGTTACAAATGAGTTCCATTTCTGAGAAAACAGAAATTTCTTTTTAAGTTAAATTTGTATGCAAGTCAGATCATGAGTAGTCAGCCCTCCACATTTGCAGCAGTTAGGGTTAGTTTTGAGATGCTGAGTTAATGAAATCCAAATTTCTTGTTTCTTTCATCTTCTAAGTAGATTTCGGAGTTTCTCTTGCAAGTAAATCAAATGTTTTAAATAAGTATTTGTGGATCACATAACTCACTTAGAATGCTCCCTTTACAGTAAGAACTCTGTACTGAGTTATGAACCAGCTTCAACTTTGACAACAACTCAAGTTTTAGCTTCTTTGCATGCTGCAATGTAGGTATGAATTCTAGTGTATACCAAGCTGCCTAGTCTCTTGCTTGAATACTCCAGTGATCCAACACCTCCTTAAGCATTTGGATTCATTGTCTGAGAAAGTTTTCCTGATAAATGTATTGCTGTTACTTTATTGTTGTAAGCATATATGTTTAAATTAATATTATTCTCTTATTGTATATATGGTAAGCTACCCAGAGAGCCTTCTTGGCTAATGGTAGAAATTTAATAGATAAATAAATTATCAAAATCTGCCTTCCTGTAACTTAAGCCTCCTATTTCATGTATTGCAGTCATGGATAATAGCAAACATAATGTGACCCTCCTCAGTGTGAGAAGTTGAAAAGTCCTATCATGGCCCCAACCCTCAGACTTCTCATTTCACGATATCCATTTCCTTCCTTCTTTCTTGTAGGACATAGTTTCTGGTCCCTGATCAACTTTGTTGCCCTTCTGTAAATTAGTTTCAATTTACCTGAATCCTTCTAGACATAAGTATTCAAGGTGAAGTCTGAACACTACAGAGTAGAATGGAACTATCATGTCTTCTGATTTTGAAACTATACTTCTGTGAATATAATCTAAAATGGAATTATTTATTTATTAAAACATTTCTATGCTGCAATAAAACCTTGGCGGCTTACAACAATAATTATAAACAAAACCTTTTTTTGCAGCCCCATCACACTTCTGACTCATATTCAGTTTGTGTTCAACTCTAGCTCCAGAATCCTTTTCACTTGTATTGATAGTTGTATTCACCAGTATCCATCATCTTACACCTGTGCATTTGGTTTCTGTTTCCTAACTTTGCATTTCTGTCTGTTAAATCTCATTCTGCTATTTTCCTCCCAGTCTTCTGACCTATCAAGAGCATTTTGAAATTTGTTTCTGACCTCTAAGGCTACCCTACTCAATGTGTCATCTACAAATGGGATAAACATCCCTGCTCCACAACTTCTTCCTCTGAGTTATTAATACAAATGCTAACAAGTGCAGAGCCCTGGACTGAGCTCCACAGCGCCCCGTTTGATACTTCCCTCCAGTCTGATGAGATACCATTGACACACACGCAAACTATGGATCCACCCAGTTAGCAGCAGTGCAATCCAGCTCTTACTTAACTAGCTTGCTAATTAGAATATCATGGGTCACTTTGTCATATGCCTTGCTGAAGTCGAGAGATACTGTGCCTAGCTATGTGATTAAGAAGCAGATTGAATATGATCTTATAATAGCAGACATAAATTAAGTTCATACTTTATTCACTTAAATCCATGAAGGTAATGTGCTAGTACTCTAAAGAGTAATATTGTTATGACATCTAGAACTCAGTCACTTAATGTGAAATGTATATAATTTATGTTACTGAAAATTGCAATTCCAGTAGTTCAGCAATAGCCAATGAAGATTGGACCTTTCTGGTACATTCAAAGTGAATTGTAGGCAATTTTTCTTTCCTTTTTAAAAGGAACAGCTGGAAGCATCTAGAAGAGAAATTGTTGGACTTCAGGAAAGGGATAGACAACTGCAGTGCAAGAACAAGAATCTGCACCAGTTACTCAAAAATGAAAAAGATGAGGTTAGTCAGCCTTTGCTTCTGTGGCAATTGCACAGATCACTTTGAGAGATGTATATTTATATACATTACATGCGTGTGCACGCACACACACACGGTTGCATATTTAGTAAATATGCATACCTTTAATCCTATAGAAATTCCACTAAGAGAGGGGTTATTGAAACCTGTCTTTGCGGTGTTTCTGTGTGATCATATAGCAAATAAATATGTCATGCTTGTTGACAGGCAGTTTGTGATCAAAAATTCTGTAAACCTATGTTCTGTGCAAATAGGAGACTATATTGGGGCATATGTGGCATAGATATTCTGTGGGGGATAAATCGCTTGCATGGTTTAAAACTCAAATCGAGGGAAGTAGTTGAGGGAGAATTGACACTTCAGACTGCTAGGGTAACCTGACAAATTTTGAAGCCTGATAGCTGGTAGAATGAAGTGAAAGAACACCAAGTGTTCAAAACAAGTCCAGTGTAGCTTCTGGGATTGTCAGGCCTGCACTGTTAAAACAAATCTCCTAGTCCTGACACTTGGCTTGCTATCTTGGCTTACTTGGTTGTTGAATGTATCTAGTGGACACTGTACTTTATTCACCTCTTCCTACCTGATACTGTGGAGCTTACAGAAGCCCCATAAGGAAAGGTTCTGCAGCTTTTGGAGACCAAGCTTCTTCAATTCATCTTAGTATACTGCTATAAATATTGTGGGGTAAATGAGATGTAATTTCAGAATGAGTTCTCTAGCCATATGTTGAGCTTTTCCAGGTGTCCTTCTCTGATCAGATATTTCCTTGGGAAATCTTAGGAAAACAATTTTATCTTAAACTTCTCCTTTTGTCTAGGGGTTGTTGTTGTTGTTAGTCATGAAGTCGTGTCTGACCCATCGTGACCCCATGGACAACATTCCTCCAGGCCTTCCTGTCCTCCACCATCCCTCGGGGTCCACTCAAGCTCACATCAACTGCCTCAGTGACTCCATCCAGCCACCTCATCCTCTGCCGTCCCCTTCTTCTTTTGCCATCCATTGTTCCCAGCATTACGCTCTTCTCCAGGGAGTCCTTCCTTCTCATTAGGTGGCCAAAGTATTTGAGTTTCATCTTCAGAATCTGGCCTTCTAAAGAGCAGTCAGGGTTGATCTCCTCTAGGACTGACCAGTTTGATCGCCTTGTGGTCCAAGGGACTCGCAGGAGTCTCCTCCAGCACCACAACTCAAAGGCCTCAATCCTTCAGCGCTCAGCCTTCCTTATGGTCCAGCTTTCACAGCCATACGTTGCAACTGGGAAAACCATAGCCTTGACTATATGCACTTTTGTTGGCAGGGTGATGTCTCTCCTTTTCAGTATGCTGTCTAGATTTGCCATAGCTTTCCTCCCCAGGAGCAAGCGTCTTTTAATTTCTTGGCTGCAGTCCCCATCTGCGGCAATCTTGGAGCCCAGAAAAATAAAATCTGTCACTACCTCCATTTCTTCCCGATCTATTTGCCAGGAAGTGAGAGGACCAGATGCCATGATCTTAGTTTTCTTAATGTTGAGTTTCAAGCCAACTTTTGCACTCTCCTCCTTCACCCGCATCAAGAGGCTCTTTAGTTCCTCTTCACTTTTTGCCATGAGAGTGGTATCATCTGCATATCTGAGGTTGTTGATATTTCTCCCAGCAATCTTGATTCCAACTGGTGATTCATCTAGCCCTGCCTTTCTCATGATGTGCTCTGCATAGAAGTTAAATAGGCAGGGCAACAGTATACAGCCTTGCCGAACTCCTTTCTCCATTTTGAACCAATCAGTGGTTCCGTGTCCAGTTCTCACTGTTGCTTCTTGACCTGCATATAGGTTTCTCAAGAGACAAATAAGATGGTCTGGTACTCCCATCTCTTTAAGAACTTGCCACAATTTGTTGTGATCCACACAATCAAAGGCTTTAGCATAGTCAATGAAGCAGAAGCAGATGTTTGCCTAGGGGTACAGAGATGGTATTCTTTAGTTGATACATGCAAGAGCTTTACAATTACAGGTCTCACTGTCACTCCACAAGTAGGACCAGAAATAGGGCAAGGATGTTAAATATCAAGATGAAAACTTCCATTGCAGGACTAAATTCACATGATCCATCAGTCTTACCTCCAGAGGAGGCAAGCCAAGCAATCTCAGGCAAGCCAAGAAATCTCAAATTGGCCCTCTGAGAGGAGGCTTCCAAAAATGAAACATGAGCAGAAGTTGCATTTTGGGAAACTTGCACATTGCAGACTCATGCAATAACTCTGTCCATGCTGTTCTATCTTGTTAAGACTGCTTAGACTGCTTCAACAACATATTCCTCAGCTGAGCAACAATTTCATTTTTCTCCCCCTCTCTTTGCTCCTGTCTTAGAGATCTTGGCGGGATGAGGCTGAGGAATTGGTGGAAGTCCAACACCTTTCTTAGACTGAGAAGCTGCCATGGTTGAATACTTCCTAAAGCTCACTAACATACAGCTTCTCTTGGGCTTGAAGCAATTACAAAAATAAAACAGCATGCAACACTACATACAGTCTTGGGTAAAATAAGAACAATAAACAGAAATACAGATGAATTGAAGATAAAACGTAATATTTTCAAAGCTGAAAATTAAGAGATGGTAAGGAGCAGTAGACAACATGTGTCGTCATCTTAGCTGGTAGTCTGTGCACTGCACATTTAATGGCAACATCAGAGCCACAGACATCTTGTGTATGTATCATTTGGGACCTGGGATGGGGTCAGCACATGTTAGAATGGAGCCCCATAGAGACTGCTGTTGCTTTTCTCTTGGACAGGTATAGTACTTGAAATAGCCCATTCCACCATTGTACTGAGGATATTACAACCCTTGGAGGTCCTCATAGCATCAAGATCCTTACTACCAATGAGAGCTCGATTCTAAGCCTTACCTCAGAGGGTGGAAACTCTTCTATGAAGACACTGAATTTTGGATGACTCCACTGCTGCCACCCCAAGCTCCATTGCCAACTCCTTGGCTTGCAACACTTGCGGATCTTTCACTGACCATTTCATTGCCTCTGCCATGCCACCAAATCAGTCATTGTCTACTTCCCCAGTACTTTCTGGACCAAGAGCTGAGTCTCCACTTCCTGCCCAGAAGATTAATTGCTGGATATGGATATGGTCTATTCATTCTTTGTGGTCCTGTCTCTCATTGCCTGAGGCAGCTACAGGAACCCAGGATCCAGTCTCTCCATCAGAAAACTTGGACTGTTTCTCGGATCAGGTCTCCTGAATGATTCAGTCTGTGGGCCTGGACACACAGCAACTGATAGAATGAGGTTCCTGGTATTTGATATGGTTGGTCTGTGTGGAAGCATTGACCCTGGTTGCTATACTGTTTCTACAAATGCTGCTGCAGATGCTAGAGGATGCCATCCTCTATGGCTGCAATTTCAATATAGCTCAAGAATATGCATAGGATGCAGGAGAAAGACATAGACTTCCTTTCCAACATTCATAACTGAACTCAAGCATCGTTGAGTTTGCCCAGGAAAGGTCACGTTGAGAACACTCCACACCAACTGATGGAACATTGCTACCTGGACCTGATGGGGAACTACATATACTTATCTTTCACTTTGGGTCTGAGGGTAGCAAACCACCAGGATGCCACAGCTTGGTTTTACTCTTTCTTTGGGACAAAATTGGCTGCTGCTCTGACCACCTGCCAGAGGACTAAAGAGAACTGGCCAGGGTCTTCAAAGCCAAAGCATGGCACCTCTTCTGCCAGCCAACTACTTCAGCTCACTTTTCCAGTGAGATATGAGCTTTCTGAATGAATCTGCTATTCCTAGCCTTCCTTAGAGACAAGGTGGTGCTGCATCCAGACCTCTCTTTCAGGGCATTGTTTTGCCTGTGTTTTTTGCATCCCCCACAAATCTGATAGAATCAACTTTATATGCACTGGACATTCATTCCTTCATTCCTACTATTCCAAGACAAGAGTTATTCTGACATTCTCAAAAAAAAATTATTTCCTACATCAGCAAGAACTTGTTTATGTCTGCGCAAAGACTAGTGGTTTGGGTGGGGGAGACAATCTCCCTAGTTTGAATTTGATTCCTGTACTCTGGCAATGGCAACTTCCATTGTTCTACATGCTGGAATTCCTTTGTAGAGCAGCCACCTGGTCTGCCCCATTAATTGTTCTGAAACACTACAGACCCAATGCTAGTGCAGTAGAGTTGTATCTTTAGGAGAGCAGTCCCCACCTTGGTTCCCTGGTAATGGCACTAACCCACTTCTGGAAAGGTAAGTTTGTTAATGACCCATATGTGTGATGCACAGAAACGTTGAAGAAGAAAGGCAGGGTTGCTTGCTTGTAACTGTCATTCTTCAAGTGGTTATCTGTGCATTCACATGACTTCTCCATTGTCCCTCTTCAGTGTCATACTACCAAGATGTTTATTGGCTAGAAATTGGTTGCAACAAAGGTCAAGGGTGGTCTATCAGATCTTACCTCTATCCTAAGGGCACAATGTCAATCTCAAGTTAACTGAATGGGCAGGAACTCTCCTTAATATGCAAACACCAAGGGTGGGTGAGGCGCTCCAGCCAAAACTCTCTCGGCTTTGAAAGCTTCCCACCACAGGCTCCATGCAGACATAAGAGTCTATATATGTTAATACGCAGATGACCATTGGAAGAGCAACATTACAAGTAAGCATCCTATCAATGTGTTTACATGATTACTTTTTGAAGATTATATGAAGGTAAATAAAGAGCCCCTGATTTTTATTAGTAGATTTTTTTCCCCTCTGTTTAGCTCAACTGTTCCATCCTTATGAAGTGTAAAAACAAAGCAAAAGTGAAGTTGAGCTGGGTCAAGTGGTAATTATCTGGAAGGGACTATTCACTTAAATAGCCATTAATCATACACTTTTAAAAATAATAGGCATCTTTGTTTTTCATTGTGGGTAAACCTCTGAAATTCTGGAATTAATTTGAATTCTTTGATACATGAATAGCAGAATTTCTGGTAGAACTAGTTTCTTATTAGACAGCAATTTTTAATTTTAAAATAAATGTATATATTGCAGGTACAAAAACTACAGAATATTGTGGCAAGTCGAGCAACACAGTATAATCATGATATGAAGAGGAAAGAAAGAGAATACAACAAACTGAGAGAGCGCTTTCACCAACTCCTTATGAATAAAAAGGATAAAAAAATGGGTATAACTTTAAAACATTTTGCTGGGGTAGAAATTGTGATGTGGCATTTACTCCTTTTTGTTCAAGTTTCAAATGTCCTTTGTTGTTTCCTCACTATCTTTTGTGCTGTTTATTCACATTCAAGTATGTAGCAGAAATGTAAAGAGCAACAAAAGAACAATGAAAACTTTGCGTTTGGGAGTTTAGATCAAATAAAATTATTTATTGGTGGACTGTAAAATGACTGTCTCATCCGCTTAAGGCACCAGTTGCAAAATTTAAGGTCAGTTTATCTCTTGGTGTGTGTGAGATGCATTTTCTCTCCTTGATGGAATGTCTCTCCTTGTAGCTATGGACGTTCTAAACTACATAGGTAGAGCTGATGGCAAGAGAGGTGCATGGAGAACAGGGAAAACAGAAGCTAGGTGAGCTGGTCACTGTATAGCTATATTTTTGTCACTGCAGCATAGTCTATGTTTACTTATTCTAAATGCTCTGCTTTCAGGAATGAAGAAGAAATGTTCAAAGCTCTTTTAAATGAATATGAACAGCGCCAGAAACAGCTTCTGGTGGAAAATGCTGAACTCAAAAAGCTACTTCAACAAATGAAGAAGGAGATAATTTCTCTTCTTCCACCACAGAAGCAGAAACCTAAAGAGCAGGCTGAAGATTGCAAAGAAACTGTAAGTGTGTATAGAGAACGTTTATGTAAACATTTTAAAAAATCCATCGTGTGTTAGTCATATACCATAGAATCATAGAATAGTAGAGTTTGAAGGGGCCATGAAGACCATTGGGTCCAATCCCCTGCTGTTGCTGGACACCAATTTACACCATTCCACTCAAGTTTATCTTGTAAATTCTTAAATTCTCCCAAATGCAATTTATCTCAGCTTAGTTTTAAAGGGCTAGAATTCATTCTTCTAGTGGCCGATTCTTGGGTAACTCTGAATCTGTTTTATTTTGTTTATCTGTCAGTTGCTTTTCAGGTCCAAGTCAGCACCAAAGCAGCAAACAAAGTATAAGACTAAAAAATGCAATAATACCAACACTTTGAAATTCAAATATACAAAATGAATATATTAAAAATGAAATCAAATGCATGCATAGAATTATACCCTAAATAGAAAGGAGCCAGTATTAGAAAAATTGCAGGACCAGAGAGTAAAAAAAAAATCCAGTGCCACAGCAGTTTGACCAATAAAACACACTAGTTAAAAATGATTGGAGAGCTATGGAGGCAGCCTTCACCTTTGTGATGCTCCTGCCATGCATAGAAGGTCTGTACCCGTTCCAAGTTCAGCAGGTTACAGAGAGCCTCCTTGGATTACATCTTCAGTTCAGTTAAAGGACCTATATATATTTGTGTCCTCTTTTTTTACATTGTTTTGTAATACAGTCTGATCATTTCCACCATATTGATAGTAAAGCATGAATTGGTACTCCTGAGTACAAAAGAGAGCAGGAGCAAGTTTTTGGAGAAATGTTTGCAAATTCCTAATTTTTTAAAGAATGCACTTTGAAATCAATATTTTTCAAAAACAAAACACATTTCCAGGCTTCAGTTGGTGCAGAGGACATTTGAAAAAGATGCACAGAAATGTGCATTCTTCCCATTGGAAATGCACCCTTTTCTCATTTGATCAAGCCTAAAACAAGGTAAAAACAAAATTTAGAGTTAATTGAAATGAGCTTTAAAACTATTTTTGAGATTCTCAAGTTGCTTAAAATGAAAGGAGGTACTGGTCGAGGCAAGATTTTTCTTTTAAGTGCTGCTTCTGGAGGAGACATATACATGACCCATGTAAATATAAGTAGATTCGTAGGTGCATGCATTGCAATTGTAAATTGGATGCCCCCAGATTAATTTAGGGTTAGGGCTAATTAAGGGTAATTGTTGCAATTAAGGCTGGCTTGCTGACTTGCTTGCTTTCTTTACTAAACTACCTGATAGCCTTGGTGCTTTACAAGATGTTAAATATATTAAATAAAATAGAAACAGCAGTTAAAAGCACTATAAAAATATTATCATACAAAACTTAAAACCAAATTTAAAACAAATATAAAAAACTGTAATAGCTGAAATTGACCTGTTTAGCAGCTAGAAAAAGCCCCAATATTATAATAACTAACTACATGCTGTGTCGTAGAGGACAGTCTTAACCTGGCACTGAGAAGATATTCAAGTTGGCACCAGGAAGGCCTCCAGTGGATCATATTTAGGATTTCTTAACCATTTTTTAACTCAGATAAATTTTCAAGGTGGAGAATATTAAAAAATACATGTACCATAAGTTCCATTTTAAAATGCAAATTAAATCAGTAGCACTATCTTACCATCAGAAAGAACATATATAAACTACCCTATGCTTAGTTCTGAATTTTACTGTTGTTGTTTCACAATTATATAAGTTACAGCCTTTTCATCTTTTAGATCCTGTCGGACATGGAAGAGGATTCTGGAGAAGCAAATAAAGAGAATATGTGGGAACTTTCTTGTGAGACAGTGCGTGAACAGCTTGCTAACAGCATTCGCAAACAATGGAGAATGCTGAAAAATCACGTGGAAAACCTTGATCACCAAGGTAAAGCTGAGAACTGAATTGCCATCGTGACATCTTTTGCTTTGCTGCAGTAAGCCAATTGAGTACTAGCTATGAAAAGGGCCAATTGTGATATAGCTGCCTGATGGTGGTATGGCCACTGCAAAATGTTTCAAGCAATGGATTTGGGTTCAGTCATAGTTCCAGTATTAGTCATAACTGACTGGAGTTCCATTCCTTTTAATGGGGTTCGTCTAGGTATGACTCATCCAACCCTAATAGAAATAGAGGATTTCCCTAAGCACAGTGGAACAGCTGGATGAAAGTTATATTTAACCATAATTATATTCAGGATAAAACACTATACTGTTAAGAAACAGGGAGAATAAATATATGAAAGTCATTGTCTGGTACACAGTGTAATAACCAAAATAAAAATGCTTACTCGCATGTTTGCTTTTAATTTGAGTTATTGCTTGGCCTCCTTTCACCTGCAGTTAATTGATAAACAGTTAACTTTATTCTGAATTTGTTCAGGTGTAATAGTTTTAAGAATACTACTCCTGTTGTATTTTCCTCCCAACTCCCCTCTCTGCTCACAAGTGATAATACTGGTAATATGTTACTGGGAAAGCAGATAGTCATAGTCAAAAGGTATACTGTGAATATATTCATTGCATTATAATGAATGCAATGAATATTTGCATTCATACAATGAATATTATATAATATTCATTATAAAAAGTAGTGATTTAGAGCTTTAACTAGAGTTTGTATATGATTTTATTCCTATATGTTTTTAATCTTTATGGATGGCTTTCATGGTAACTTTCCTTTACAACTCTCAGAAAAGGTATTGTTTTATATGACAATTCTTAACAAATCCACCAATGTTTGATGTACATTTTCTTTTATTCCTTTATATACTAGACAGACAAGCACATCTATCTCCAGTAAAGTCAGTTGGAGTCTTGCCAATGGCTTCCTTTGATTTTTGACACAATTGCTCTGAAAGCACATGGCTTGTTTATCTGAGGGGACTAAATGAGCCCATGTAGCCCCTGAGAATAAAGCAGTTAAATACAATTTAGTAGCCATACTCTCAATTTATAAAGAATTCCTCCATATATAGTGTACAAAAAGCAGGTAAGTATGATCTATGCTAGATTGCTTAAAGAAATTTGTACTGTGAATCTAAGAAACATGTTCTTGTGAGGCTCTGAAGCTCTCCAAATAGTGGTCTGTAAAATGAATTCAGTAACTACTTCAGTCAATCCAAATTTCATAGCCAACCAGCCATTGTTGTTGTTGTTAGTCACGAAGTCGTGTCCGACCCATCGCGACCCCATGGACAACATTCCACCAGGTCCTCCTGTCCTCCACCATCCCCCGGAGTCCACTGACGCTCACACCAACCGCCTCAGTGACTCCATCCAGCCACCTCATCCTCTGCCGTCCCCTTCTTCTTTTGCCATCTATTGTTCCCAGCATTAGACTCTTCTCCAGGGAGTCCTTCCTTCTCATTAGGTGGCCAAAGCATTTGAGTTTCATCCTCAGAATCTGGCAGTCAGGGTTGATCTCCTCTAGGACTGACCAGTTTGATCACCTTGCGGTCCAGGGGAATCGCAGGAGTCTTCTCCAGCACCACAACTCAAAGGCCTCAATCCTTTTGCGCTCGGCCTTCCTTATGGTCCAGCTTTCACAGCCATACATTACAACTGGGAAAACCATAGCCTTGACTATATGCACTTTTGTTGGCAGGGTGATGTCTCTGCTTTTTAGTATGTTATCTAGATTTGCCATAGCTTTCCTCCCCAGGAGCAAGCGTCTTTTAATTTCTTGGCTGCAGTCCCCGTCTGCGGTGATCTTGGAGCCCAGAAAAATAAAATCTGTCACTACCTCCATTTCTTCCCCATCTATTTGCCAGGAAGTGAGAGGACCGGATGCCATGATCTTAGTTTTCTTAATGTTGAGTTTCAAACCTACTTTTGCACTCTCCTCCTTCACCCGCATCAAGAGGCTCTTTAGTTCCTCTTCACTTTCTGCCATGAGAGTGGTATCATCAGCATATCTGAGGTTGTTGAAATTTCTCCCAGCTATCTTGATTCTAACTGGTGATTCATCTAGCCCTGCCTTTCTCATGATGTGCTCTGCATAGAAGTTAAATAGGCAGGGTGACAGTATACAGCCTTGCCGAACTCCTTTCTCAATTTTGAACCAATCAGTGGTTCCGTGTCCAGTTCTCACTGTTGCTTCTTGACCCACATATAGGTTTCTCAAGAGACAAATAAGATGGTCTGGTACTCCCATCTCTTTAAGAACTTGCCACAGTTTGTTGTGATCCACACAATCAAAGGCTTTAGCATAGTCAATGAAGCAGAAGTAGATGTTTTTCTGGAACTCCCTAGCTTTCTCCATGATCCAGCATATATTGGCAATTTGATCTCTAGTTCCTCTCCCTCTTCGAAATGCTGCCGGTACTTCTGGTAGTTCTCGGTCCACATACTGCTGGAGCCTAGCTTGTAGGATTTTGAGCATCACTTTGCTAGCATGTGAAATGAGTGCAATGGTGCGGTAGTTTGAACAATCCTTGGCATTGCCCTTCTTTGGGATCGGAATGTAAACTGACCTTTTCCAGTCCTGTGGCCACTTTTGAGTTTTCCAAATTTGCTGGCATATTGAGTGTAGCACTTTAACTGCATCATCTTTCAGGATTTTGAATAGCTCAGCTGGAATGCTGTCACCTCCACTAGCTTTGTTGTTGCTCAGACTTCCTAAGGCCCATTTGACTTCACATTCCAGGATGTCTGGCTCGAGGTCAGTGACTATCCCATCGTGGTTATCAGGGACGTTAAGCTCTTTCTTGTATAGTTCTTCTGTGTAATCTTGCCACCTCTTCTTAATCTCTTCTGCCTCTTTTAGGTCCCTGCCATTTTGGTCCTTTATTATGCCCATCTTTGCATGAAATGTTCCCTTCATATCTCCAATTTTCTTGAAGAGATCTCTGGTCCTCCCTATTCTATTGTTTTCTTCTATTTCTTTGCACTGTTCATTTTGGAAGGAATTCTTATCTCTTCTAGCTGTTCTCTGGAATTCTGCATTCAATTGTTTGTATCTTTCTCTTTCTCCCTTGCCTTTTGCTTCCCTTCTTTCCTCAGCTATTTGTAAAGCTTCCTCAGACAGCCATTTTGCTTTCTTGCATTTCTTTTTCTTTGGGATGGTTTTAGTTGCTGCCTCTTGTACAATGTTGCGAACCTCCGTCCATAGTTCTTCAGGCACTCTGTCTATCAGATCTAATTCCTTAAATCTATTTGTCACCTCTACTGTATATTCATCAGGGATATGATTTATGTCATACCTGAGTGGCCTAGTGCTTTTCCCTACTTTCTTCAACTTAAGCCTAAATTTTGCCACTAAAAGCTCATGATCGGAGCCACAGTCAGCTCCTGGTCTAGTTTTTACTGACTGTATAGAACTTCTCCATCTTTGGCTGCAGAGCACATAGTCAATCTGATTTCTGTGTTGACCGTCTGGTGATGTCCATGTGTAGAGTCGTCTCTTGGGTTGTTGGAAAAGAGTGTTTGCTATGACCATCGTATTCTCTTGACAAAATTCTACCAACCTGTGTCCTGCTTCATTTTGTACTCCAAGGCCAAACTTGCCTGTTATTCCGGTTATCTTTTGGCTTCCTACTTTAGCATTCCAATCCCCCATGATGATAAGGACATCATTTTTTTGAGTTAATTCTAGAAGGTGTTGTAGGAACTGGAACTGGTCAACTTCATGGAACTGGTCAACTTCAGCCTCTTCAGCACCCGTGGTTGGGGCATAGACTTAGACTATTGTGATGTTGAATGGTTTGCCTTGAATTTGAACTGAGATCATTCTGTCATTTTGGAGATTGTATACCAGTACTGCTTTCCCTACTCTTTTATTGACTATGAAGGCTACTCCATTTCTTCTGAGGGATTCTTGCCCACAGTAGTATACCTGATGGTCGTCTGAACTAAATTCACCCATGCCTGTCCATTTTAGTTCACTGATTCCTAAGATGTCGATGTTCAGTCTTGTCATCTCTTGTTTGACCACGTCCAGCTTGCCTTGATTCATGGATCTTACATTCCAGGTTCCTATGGAGTAAAGATCTTTGCAGCATCGGACTTTCCTTTCACCTCCAGATACATCGGCAACTGAGTGTCCTTTCGGCTTTGACCCAGTCGCTTCATTCTTTCTGGCGCTACTAGTACTAGCCCTCCGCTCTTCCCCAGTAGCATATTGGACACCTTCTGACCTGAGGGGCTCATCTTCCGGTGTCATATCGTTTTGCCTTTTGGTACTGTCCATGGGGGTTTCATGGCAAAGATACTGGAGTGGGTTGCCATTTCCTTCTCCAGTGGATCACGTTTTGTCAGAGCTCTCTGCTATGACCTGTCCGTCTTGGGTGACCCTGCATGGCATAGCTCATAGCTTCATTGAGCTACGCAAGCCCCTTCGCCACGACAAGGCAGTGATCCATGAAGGAGAACCAGCCATATTATATACTAAATAGAAGGCCTCTGAGGAGGGGCTATGGCTCATTGGTATGGCACCTGCCTTCCATGGAGAAGGCCTTAGGTTCAGTCCTCAGCATCTCTAGGTAATACTGAAATAATGAAAAAAGTTATTTGCAAAACCCAGTTTGACTCCATATAATGCAGCTTCCAGTTTTCCTGTGTTCGTATCACAAGTCAAAGGAAAGTATATAGTTTGTATAATAGCAGCTATAATACCACAAAACATAAATAAACCAAAATTATCTTTGAAATGCAGTATCGCATGTATATTCTGGATCACTCCATGAAAAAGATACAATCTCAAGAGAGGACCATGAACTGGAAGTTGAAAGGCTGCAATTGGAAATTCAGCAGTGCAAAGAGATGGTAAAAACTCAACAACAGCTCCTACAGGTAAGAAGTATTAAAACAGGTGCTAGAATAATATGATAAAAAGGTCAAAATGTAGATGAAGGATGCAAGAAGTGAAAATGAGAGACAAGTGCAGACTTACACAAATCCAACTAATTTTTTATTTTAAAAATTACAAAATTATTAGTGTACATTTGGGGTGCAAAAAAAAACTAGTGGTAAATCAGTGATGGACACCCCAACATGCCGCTTGGCCACCTCAGACAGACAGTCAGTGGCTATCAAATTGGAGATTACAATAAATGATCTCTGGTTTTTTTTAAAAAAAATGTGCATAGGGGCAAGGGAAAATGCCACAGGACTGAAAAGGGGCTTCTGTGCATTGATGGGGAGAGGAGAGAATGCATATTTAGCTTCCAGGTTCCCTGGCATACTGACTGGAGGATCAGGCAGGGGAGGTGGGACTGCGGGACAACCCATGGGGAGCCTGATCATCTGTCAGGCACACTGTGGATTGTTTCATGAACATCCCACACTGTGTAGCTCATGCATGAGATACCATGCAGGATTATGCAGTTATCTGCTTCAAACTTTCCATTAAAGCAGGAGTGGGCAACATGCCCTAAAAGGTGAAATTCTAACTTGCAAGCAAACTGAATGTGAACTTTTTGGTGTTCTGCATTGCTATGGGATCTCATGTTTCCCTCCTTTTTATAAAGATAATTTGGAGGGCACCCCAAAGTGTGCCAACATGCAGATGTTGTCCACCCTTGCTTTAAAGCATAATTTTGAATGGAGTGCAGTGAGAAAAATCTAAGGTATACTCCACTCTAGTTGTTCTGCCTCTCTTGGAACTGATTAGTCTTAAAACTTCTCTTGAATGTGGCAGGTGGAATAGTGTTCCAGTACAGACCGGCTGAATAGAAATGGAATCTTTTTTCCTTTTTTGGTGGCTCAGCTTTTCACTTCCTTCCTCTCACTATCACGACCCTAGCATTACTGTTCTTCTGACGCCTTGTCGTAGTGCCGCTATTCCCTGATTCCCACCTACCCTATTTTTCAGTGCTTGGGGAAACTAAGGAGATGTTACTGTGGCAGAAGTAGATTCAAAATAAACACTTCCAATTTTTCTGTTCTTCACATTTTACCTGCAGCAGCAGCTAATTTCTCCTTGTAGCGATGACGACACCAGTATGTTGCTTCAGGACTGTTACTTGCTAGAAGAAAAAGAGCGACTAAAGGAGGAATGGAAACTGTTTAGAGAACAAAAAAAGAACTTTGAGAGAGAGCGCAAAAGTTTTACTGAAGCTGCCATTAGACTAGGACTTGAGGTACTCAAAAAGTTCAGTATTTTTTGATGGTGGAGAGGCACCTTTTTGCACTTCTCAGCGATCAAGATTACCAAGACCTCAGGCCAGCCAACCCAGCATGCTTTGTTTTTATTGTGCTAACTGTAAAAACACTGGAATGCTCAGAAGGAGAGATTTCTGTTAATGTGCACTGGACATGTGCCAGGAAGCTCTCACTAGCAATAATTATTCTGCATGCGTTTGTTTTGTGTCTACAGAGGTGTGCCCCATGTTGGTCTAAACACATATCTGATATGCAACTTGTGAATGATCTGTTTACAGCCTGTAAACTGTATCCCCCTGATGCATGCCAAGCTACAAATGGGCTGAAATGCAAAGACGTATTTGACATGCAAAGGCTTGAAGTGATTCACTGTGATAATCTTTCATTTTCTCTTGGTGCAGAGAAAGGCATTTGAGGAAGATCGTGGAGCTTGGCTAAAACAACAGTTCTTAAGTATGACTTCTGATCACATGAAACCTCAGTGTGCCTTCCAGGGAAGTAAGTATTAGCTATAAAAGCAAAAATAATATATGTGGGTACATCCATATAATCCAAACTTCTTGTGATATGAAATATAATTTAATTTATTATACTTATACTTTGCATATTTATA
Organism: Varanus salvator macromaculatus; assembly: GCA_023646645.1. NCBI lineage: Eukaryota > Metazoa > Chordata > Lepidosauria > Squamata > Varanidae > Varanus > Varanus salvator. Next base: position 14,900,456 of record JAIXND010000659.1, read on the forward strand.
AGAAGTGGAAGATATGGTCCATAGGCATGTGCACCATACCACAACAGTGTTTTGTGGCCCAGTGAGCTGCTGCAGTAGTATGCCTTTCCAGCTGCTCTTTAAATTCTGGTGATCAGCCACCAAGAGGTTAAAAGTTCCTTGCTCTCCCTCATACATCCTCACCTTCATATGTATTTCACCTTCTGAACTCAGCTATTGACTGGAGAGTCCCATACAGTTTGCTGAATTCTCACAACATGGGAAAGTGTGCAGATTTCATAGTCTTTAAATCATACAAATGTGATAACACCGATCTAAGGGTTATCGTTCCCAGTTGTATATCTGGCTCATAGGTTTGGTGGATTTTGGCAATGTATATATTGTATGCAGATTTGCAGAAATGGTGCCTGATTGCCTATGGCACATAAAGATTACATCCAGGCAATCTTTGGCTGTATTTTCTTTCTTTTTCCTCCTAGCTAAGGACAAAAGGAAAAGACTGGACAGCGTTTTCCCATTTTTCCCAGCTAAGAAATGCAAAGTTACTTACTATTGCTTTTTCTGAATTTCTTCTCTCTCTCTCTCTCTTTCCACTCACAGCTAGAGGCTGACTGTGAGGTTGCATCTCCTCCCCCTGCACTCACTGATTGGGACTTACCATTTTAATTGTAACTGCTCTCATTTGCTTCCTGCCATTAGTTCAGAATTGTGCAAAGTCATCTTAAAACTAAAGGCAAATCCTTTCCTGATTTCCTCCCTGCTTTTTGAACATTTGCTATGTTTGTTTCCTAAGATTCTGACTTGGACAATCTATTAGCCAATGCCAGATCTCGACAAAAGAAACAGAACAACTTGTCCAATGTTTCTAAGTACTCGGATGTTTCCCAGACAGCTCAGCATATTCCTGAGAACAGGTACGTACATTCCCCCACCCCATCACTTTATTCTTTTCGCTTTCCAACAATCCAAAAAAATACTTGACTATGATAGACACATTCACAGCCCTGAGAAAGCATTCCACTAGACACTTGTAAGAAGCTTCTAGATTTTCAGGGTTCATTATCATTGTCACATTGATATTCTTTTCCTCTGGTGAGGAATCCAAAGCTGCTTACCTAGTTCTCCTCCATTCCATATTTGGCCTCACAATAACAACCTAGTCAGCCAGTCAACTTAATGGCCCAATGGGGACTAGAACCCAGATCTCTTGAGCCCCTGTCCAGCACTCTACCCACCTTCCCACACTGGCTCCAACCTTCCTGTCTAGGTGACAGGGTGGCTTCTGCATTGAAAAGGAGTGTATATTCACCTGTATTCCCTTAGGATCTTTATTACACTGAGAGAGCAATCGTGTGACCCCTACACAGCTTCTAAGTGGATTCTGAGGTGTGAGACCAAGCCCTGACTTTGGAGCTGGGCATCCATACTCTGATTTTCCTTGAAGCTTGTGCAGAATGAGTCATGCTGGGTTCTTCCCTGAAGCTGGGAAAGCAATCATGGAGAAGGGCCTAAGGGGTCCTGGAGGAAGGGTGACTGGGGCTGTCAGGAAATGAAGTATCGTGGCTGTCTGGCTGAAAGGTAGTGCAGGATGTGTAGATAGGTAGCAATCACCCCTGCTGCTGTGCATGGGATGTATGTAAGCCTCTGGGTCTGGGGGTTTATGAATGTTCTTACATTTGGAAAACTACTGTTAAAAGTGTCTTGCATATGGCAGGCCTTGACAGATCACGTAGGTGGCATTAGCCCACTGGCTGTGCATTTCTGCTTCTCACTGCCTCTTGTTTTTGTCGCACAGAGAAGAAAACCAGAATCCAAACTGCATTGTGACATGTAATCAGTAAATGGTATTCTGTTTGTGTATATATTGTGTCAGCAGTTGTGTAGGGTCAGGCTTCTTATCTGTCTCACAGCCTTGTCTTTGTATATGTAAACACATTTCAGAATAGGCATGTTAATTTTTTTCTTGTTTTATGTGGTTTCTTTCCCCCAGTTCAAGCGTTCTGGATAAAGCACCTAAGGACCGAACGCCAAGCCAGCTCAGAAGGGAGCAGTTGAGAAAGATGCAGGCCAGTGACGCCAGCCCTGTTGCACAGGATGATATGGCTAGTTTATGCATACGACTACCAGAAAACTTGGTGCAGAGCACATAGAGTACTTGCCTTAGAATCTTTCTTGCTGTCTTTTGTTAAGCAGATGTGTCCATAAACTTTTTGCCTTCATTTAGCGAAACAGGTTGTAAGCAGTGGAATTGATCAGTGGTGGTGCTAGCAGTTGTGCTGTATGTGCGGGTTTTTAAAGATCCCCCTCCCCCACCCTAGCTTTCCTAATTGCCCCTTTTGAGAGGCTGTTTAAAAAGCAACAATTCATTCAGATTTATTAAAATCTTACAGTGGAAGACTAGGTTCTTTAACTGATGGAATGTGTGAATCTTCCAATGACAAAATGCTTCAGTGCTGGTATTCTTTCTTTTTTTCCACTTCAGGCAAACGTAGCACTTTTACCACTAGTTTATGATGAAAAGTTCACTTGTGTTTCAACTGTAACTGGCATTGAAATGTCTTTTTCTTAACTTGAATGTACAGTACAGTATATTATAGATGATTAACATGATAGGTTCTATATTTATTGTGATCTTAGATTACCTCTTTTCATATCTCGTAAATTAAAAAAGCAAGGCCTTAGTTTTCAGATAGATGAGATTAAAGAATTATGTGATAATGCCAGACAATTAAATTCATGGATCCAAAAATTATAATATTTTATATGCCAATCATAACTGAGGTTCTTTGTGATAAAATGTTTACAGATGAGATTTTTAAGCCTATCGTTTCAATGAAAAATAAATTATAATAAAATACATCTGCAAAATAAATGTAGTATGTGTACACAAGTGAATATGTTTTGTGTTTTCTTTATTGAGTTAAAAACATTGTACTCTGTAGGAACAGTGTGCTAATCTGTTGTCAGTGTGGTTTCTTCTAGCTTGCCAAATGTTTCCATGTGACCTCAGGAATTCAAAGGTCAATTCTGCTGTGTTCCTGATTGTTTATTTACACTTGAAGAATGTAAGCTGTATTTATTATTAGTATGCTGTATCATATTTCTGTTAGTCGATTTAGAAGGAAAAAAGAATTGCAGTATTTTTCTACTAGTAAAGGTAAAGGTTTCCCCTTGACATTAAAGTCCAGTCATGTCTGACTCTAGGGGATGTTGCTTATCTCAATTTCCTAGCTGAGGGAGCCAGCGTTTGTCCGCAGACAGTCTCCGTGGTCATGTGGCTGGCATGACTAAACACCAAGGTGCACGGAACGCTGTTACCTGCCCACCAAAGTGGTACCTTTTTATCTACTTGCATTTGCATGCTTTCGAACTGCAAGGTTGGCAGGAGCTGGGACGGAGCAATGGGAACTCACCCCATTGTGCAGACTCAAACTGGCAACTTTTCCATCAGCCAGCCCAGCAGCACAGCAGTTTAACCCACTGCGCCACCTGCCCCCATGTTACAAATAAGAAGTCTGGATTATTTTTGTAAGAAACTCAGGTTTTAAAAAAGAAGCAAATGTTATGCTGAGAATAGACCACTGAAATCAATGACTAACTTAAGTCTGGATCCAAACTGTAATTTGAATCGACAGATGCATGTCATGTTGTCCCTCTGAAGTCAAATCTCTTGTGCAGATCTACTGAATTTCAAGAACATTATAACCAGCTATAAAACAAAATCTGTCTTGTCCATCTGTAAAAGACAAAAAAACTGTCTATCATCCAGTTTTAACAGATCTGTTTAACAGGACCTAAAGAAAACAATGCTTTACTTCAGTCATGTGAAAATGGTCTAGAATCATAGAATAGTAGAGCTGGACCATTGGGTCCAACCCATTGCTCAGTGCAGGTCTTCAACTTAAAACCATCCCTCTCAGAAGGTTGTCTAGAATGACTCTAGTATGGGAGAACCCACAACCTCCTGGGGCAATTAGATCCATTGCTGCACTGTTCTAACAGTCCAGAGGTTCTTCCTGATATTGACCAGAAAGATAGTTTGTATAACTTGACCCCATTTTACCATGCCCTACATTCTGGAACAATTGAAAAGAGATCCTGTGTTTCCTCTTTGTGACACCCTTTCAAGTACTTCTGAGTCTAGTGCTGAAGCATTTCATTTTAGATATTTGCAAGACTAGTGGTGTTACCAAACAATGAAAATGACTCAAGATGGCAAATGTTCATTTAGCAGATGGCAAGGCTCCACAGCTCAATGGCACAGCACACAGTAGGTCCCATGTTTAGGCTATGGCACCTCCAATTGAAAACACCAAGTGGCCGGTGAAAGAAAAGACACTTGCCCACCTTGGACCCAGGAGGGCTGATATCCAAGCAGAGGAGAAAGTACTGAGTGAGCTGGGCAAATCATGAGGCCTCACATATGGCGGAGTCTTCAGGTTTTCAATTTGTCACAATTTCTAATAGATCCATGGCCACAATGCCAGGTTAAAAACCATTGGTTCCCTAAGGTATTTATAAATGGTTAGGTGCCACTGCAATCATTCTCACTGCTGATGGTGGTTATGATTTTATTATATATAAAAAGGATTTGGCTGTGGGGTGGTATAGAAATAAAACAAGCCATCATAATATATGTAATTACTGCATTTTGTTTTGCTTTACTGCTGTTATTTTAACATCATGGTTAACCAGTGTAGGACTTATTTCTTTTCAAAGTAATCAATGGGATATAAATACTATAACTGTGATTATATATGAACAATTCAATGAACAATTCAGTTCTGTGGCTTTTCTCCTGGATCAGCTGGTCCTGTTCATATAAAAGAAGAAATAAAGCAAAGTAAATCAAGTCCTCAGTCATTAAAAGCCTCAGATTCTGGTGGTTTCTGACTTTTGTTTTCATCAGTACTCCCCAGATCACGGTGGCCCTTCAGATGTTAGGCCTGCAACTCCCATCACCAATGAAGATTGGTGAAGAGTAGTGTATCCACTATTTTCCTGGGCTCCAAGATCACCGCAGATGGGGACTGCAGCCAAGAAATTAAAAGACGCTTGCTCCTGGGGAGGAAAGCTATGGCAAATCTAGACAGCATACTAAAAAGCAGAGACATCACCCTGCCAACAAAAGTGCGTATAGTCAAGGCTATGGTTTTCCCAGTTGCAACGTATGGCTGTGAAAGCTGGACCATAAGGAAGGCTGAGCGCTGAAGGATTGAGGCCTTTGAGTTGTGGTGCTGGAGGAGACTCCTGCGAGTCCCTTGGACCGCAAGGCGATCAAACTGGTCAGTCCTAGAGGAGATCAACCCTGACTGCTCTTTAGAAGGCCAGATAGTGAAGATGAAACTCAAATACCGTACTTTACACTCTATAAGACGCATCTGACCATAAGACGCACCTAATTTTTAGAGGAGGAAAACAAGAAAAAAAATATTCTGAATCAAAGGTGGGCACATCATCACAGGCACATTCCCCATCACTTCCCCATGGGCTGCACATCTGACAGACTTACTGCGCACACACATTCGCTCTATAAGACACAGACATTTCCCCTTTTGAGGGGGGAAAAAGTGAGTCTTATAGAGCAAAAAATACGGTACTTTGGCCACCTAATGAGAAGGAAGGACTCCCTGGAGAAGAGTCTAATGCTGGGAAGAATAGATGATGAAAGAAGAAGGGGACGGCAGAGGATGAGGTGGCTAGATGGAGTCACTGAGGCAGTTGGTGTGAGCGTGAGTGGACTTCGGGGGATGGTGAAGGACAGGAAGGCCTGGAGGAATGTTGTCCATGGGGTTGCGATGGGTCGGACACAACTTCGCGACTAACAACAAGTGAAGTGTATCCACTCTGGCTTTCAGAAGCTATCCCTAGTCCATAGTGGAGATGGGTTTCAGAACCAGGGATCCTTTATAGTTCAGACTAAAGCTCAGAAGCGATGCAGGTCCCTACTGATAGTGGAGCCACTGGCTTCCATTGCCCATCAGCCCTAAGCAGCATAGGCAATAGTGGGGGCTTATGGGATTTGTAATCAAAACATATCGAATGGAACAATTTATCATTCTCTGAACTAGGGGAACTGGTAGTGCTCACTGCCTTTGTTAATAAATATCACTCTGATGAAGCAAAAGGTCCACTGTGCCCTTGCATACACAGTGGAGGATAATTTTGAATCCTGGAAGGGAGGTATTTTGCTCCAATGGCTCCAGGAGATCCTCAGAGAATCAGAGAGACTGCAGATTCAGGAATCCTAAGCTATTAGGAACCTTGCACCCTGAAACACTCCATTTTGGAGTCTTAGTTAGTTACTGCTGGTGGGAATGCTGTGGCCATGGGCTTTCTGGCTGTAGAGCTTTCTGCAGGCAGAACTAGGATGCCAGCAAGGGCAAAGGCTACTCCCAACAGAGCTCTTCTCTGGGGACAGCAGGACAGGAAGGTCCCATATGAACTCTTCAGTTTAATCCCTTTTGTGTGCACATTCAGTTTGACATTAAAGAACAGCAGCAATATATATCCTTTATTGCTGTGACCCATAATTCAGAGGCCTATGTGATAAGCCTATTTTTTAATAATAAATCCATCTATGATTGTATGTATATCCCTGTGTGGGAGATGGGCTTGTGTTTTTATATCCAAGTTTTTGGGGGCCCTTTGGGCAAGGTCGTTTTAGTAGAGGCCCTTTTCTGTGCGTCCCCTCAAATCCTGTGCAAGACAGCCAGGCCTTCTTGCTTGCTTCTCCCTTTGGCTCCAATCCAGACAGCCACCCAGAAAGAAAATGTGGAACTGCTAGAGAGAGCTGCTTTATCGCCTTTTACAGAGGGTCTAGGCAATATTGTCTTCTACTTTTTACCCCTCTTCTCATCTCTTTTTCCATCTTTTTATTAATGCGAAAAGGCATTAAAGAGAAAGCAGAACAGCTGCGCAAGAGCCAGTTGAGCCAGCTTTCTCGAAGCAACTCACCTCTGATTTGTTTTTGTTTGTTTGTTGTGTGTGTGTGTGTTTTACTGAAAATGTACCACATTCTAACAGGCAGCTTAAAGTAAAGAAAGCCTCAGTTTCTCTGGCCAGTTCTAAGGAAATCTTGCCTTCCTTCCAATCCATTCAGAGTAATGGGAGAGCTTCCTTTGTTAGTGTTAATGCTACCTAGGAAAGCCTGCGGTTTTCCCTGCTAGTGCTAGAATGGACACGGTGTGTATGTGAGAAGAGCATGTGCCCATGCTCCAACAGGTGGACTAGCATTTAGCCAGTGCTAGCAAGGGCAAGCCTGCTCTTTTTTCTGGTCTCTGATGGGAAATCGGTGATATGTGTTAGCCATTCTAGCACTAGAAACTGAGGCTTTCTTTACCTGGCATTTGTGCACCTGGCATTTGTGTTAGCAATAAGTAGGTAAATCTCACTTTTATCTCTAATGTCTGAATGGACTCACCATATTCCGGCATAATCCAAGGGCCAGGTAAAGAAAGAATATAATTATATTTTGCAGTGATCTGGCTGGATTGATGACAATGTTCGCTTTACTCACCCTTTGCTTTCCCAAGATGACCTATTTGTAAGAAAGTTGGAAGGTTCTCATTGTCCTGCAAACACCCCAGAATGCACTGTTACTGCAGTTCCAGGTAACTTAGTTATTCACATTTTAAGCAAGCATTTACTTTGGAAGCTACAATATTTGCAGATTACCCCTTGGTCACTGTGACCATGCCATACTTGCAGATATGGCAGTGTTGCCTAAGAGGAAAATAACTCCAAGAAACATGGTCTGAATTTATAGATTAAGCTTTTTAGGGTGCAAGCCCATGACTTCCTGACAATGTCTTAGAGGGCCAAAGGATTATTTGGAGCCTCAGCTATGAGGACAGAGAGCCTTGGAGCGGGGACTCCAAATGCAGAGCCCCCATACCAAGCTCCTCAAGTGTGGCATGGAAAAAAACCCATGCTGACTGCATCTCCAATGCCATAAATCAACCTTGTAGAGAACTAAATTGGTAAGCCAGGTGCAGGTGGGAGGTTGGGGCTGGTGGACTATGCCCATATCCAGACTGGGCTCTAGCTTCCTTCCCTCTCTGCAGCACTTCATGGAGAGGGCCAAGAATGGCTGTCTGAATGTGCAAAGAATGGCGTGTCAAAGATCATTGCGGCACCACATGTGCTGCATCACATCCAGAGGCTTCTATGCCTCGAGGGCAGACAGTATTGGATTGAACCTGTTGCCTGTGGATATTTCTCTGTTCATTCCTCTACCTGCCCCTTCACAGTTCTTGGGAGTGCTAGGTAACTGCTTTGATAATGATGCCTCTAATAGGAGATCTAAAGAAAAAAGAATTAATACAATCTTTTGATTTTTAAAAATGTTCTTTAATTACCAGGAAAAGACAATGTGCAGCCCTCTATCACCTCTAGAGTAACATTCACTGTCCCTAGTGCCACATTGCAACAGGAAAAAAAGTTAACTTGCCACTGAAATTCAGCAGTCATCTGTTATGGAGATTCAAAAGTGCCCAATCTAGTCTGTTTTCAAACCAAACAGCATATTTTAAAGCCTCTGTAGCAGCTTGCCATGGAATTTTGGTAGCAAGTGGTGGGGTTTTTAGTTTGGTGCCACCACATGACTGAATTTTTGTCAGCATGATAGTGGCAAAAGGCATGTGGCCTCTGAGCAGGTCCATGGGGTGGAAACAGGCATGCCCCAGAGCACCTGATGCTGTCCACTCCCGATTTAAGCTGCCTGTTAGAATGTGGTACATTTTCAGTAAAACACACACACACACAACAAACAAACAAAAACAAATCAGAGGTGAGTTGCTTCGAGAAAGCTGGCTCAACTGGCTCTTGCGCAGCTGTTCTGCTTTCTCTTTAATGCCTTTTCGCATTAATAAAAAGATGGAAAAAGAGATGAGAAGAGGGGTAAAAAGTAGAAGACAATATTGCCTAGACCCTCTGTAAAAGGCGATAAAGCAGCTCTCTCTAGCAGTTCCACATTTTCTTTCTGGGTGGCTGTCTGGATTGGAGCCAAAGGGAGAAGCAAGCAAGAAGGCCTGGCTGTCTTGCACAGGATTTGAGGGGACGCACAGAAAAGGGCCTCTACTAAAACGACCTTGCCCAAAGGGCCCCCAAAAACTTGGATATAAAAACACAAGCCCATCTCCCACACAGGGATATACATACAATCATAGATGGATTTATTATTAAAAAATAGGCTTATCACATAGGCCTCTGAATTATGGGTCACAGCAATAAAGGATATATATTGCTGCTGTTCTTTAATGTCAAACTGAATGTGCACACAAAAGGGATTAAACTGAAGAGTTCATATGGGACCTTCCTGTCCTGCTGTCCCCAGAGAAGAGCTCTGTTGGGAGTAGCCTTTGCCCTTGCTGGCATCCTAGTTCTGCCTGCAGAAAGCTCTACAGCCAGAAAGCCCATGGCCACAGCATTCCCACCAGCAGTAACTAACTAAGACTCCAAAATGGAGTGTTTCAGGGTGCAAGGTTCCTAATAGCTTAGGATTCCTGAATCTGCAGTCTCTCTGATTCTCTGAGGATCTCCTGGAGCCATTGGAGCAAAATACCTCCCTTCCAGGATTCAAAATTATCCTCCATTCCTCTCACTGCTGCCAGACTGCACCAACAGAACTTCGGGAACTGTGGAGGACCTGCCACTCGGCTCCTCCATCTTTCCCATCCTGAACACATGTAGGATTGCTCCATCAAGTCGCAGTCCTGTTCTCATGAGCACTGTTGTACATGGTGGTCCATCATACTTCTGAGTCAGCATGCATGTCTTCATTGCACAAAAAGAAAGAACCATATACAATAACAGATTTCCTTTGTGCATTAGGTACCAGCATGACTTTCCCCTGCCAATCGGCTAAATGTTTGCAACATATCTTAGTCACAGGATAACCAGGAAAACTAAGGTTGCATCCACAATGGCAGCTAGCCATCAATAAACCTAGTAAAAAAGAAATCTTTTTCACTTTTTTGGTTTGCAATTTTTAAAAAAGATTTTTAGAAAACTTGGAAGTCATCTTCATTAAATGCTTTAGTTGAACAATATAAATAGAATAAGTCATAGAGCTGGAGCATATTTGTGAGAAAACAGTAGAAAGGGATCTTACTCTTCAAAATTAAAAATAGGAATGGTTGCGAAAAAGAAAAAAAATGTTTGCCAAAGTAGATAAAAAATTGTTCTGTCAGCAAAATCCTGATCAATACAGATCACATGGGGCTACTGATTCCTCTATAAAATACCCAGCACTGATGTGGGCCATCATTCACCTTCAATATGAGGGTAATCGTGGTAGCTCTTCTGCTCACCCTTGTGGGTAAGTCTGATTTTGCTTTCACTATGATCCTTCTGTAGAATTTTGTATGGTTTAACCAAACTGTATTTTACAATGAAAAGTTATTCTCAACTGTCCTACTTGCATTGTAACCTATCCAATTTCTGTTCCCCAGGGAGCCAGAAGCCCCCATCCAGTAAGTATACTAGTAATTTTATTTTAATAACTTAGGTGCATTTGTTGAAATGTTATTTACAGCAGTCAGCCTTCAGAGGTCTGGGTGCAGGGAGGAAAACTAGTTGAGCTGGTACAGTGAAGTCTCCTAAGGAACAGAGCTGCAAATCTGATGATGCCAGCTTTAGATCTTGTCTGCACTCCACTCTCTGTTAAGCTTAGCCAGGTCCCCATCTGCAACATGGGAATGATAACATTGACCTTCCTTTAAAGAATTGTAAGATTACAAATGAAAACGCATGTAGTGTTTTCAACATTCTAAACTACTGATTAAGTTCTAAGTATTAATTAATCAACTAATTAGATTTAGAAATATTTGCATTAGTATGCAAATAACTTTTTTTCTTCTTTGTTCCGTTACAGAGGCAGACTACAGCCCAAAAATAACTGTCAAACATATAAAATTACCCCTTTCAGTTGGAATCCTTCTCATTAAAATTTCCTAATCAGTCTAAGCTTCAATTTAATAATCAAACAATTAATCTAATTAAAAGATTCAGCCTTTGTGGTTATGTATTTATGAAGAAAATGGGTATAAATTTCAATTATTTGTCAAGAGAGATTTTAATTGGTACTACAACTATGAAAGCATTACTAGACTATAGTTTAGTACAAACATATGTGACAACTAAACGTTTATGCTGTACTCACTCACCTCTCCAATTTCTTTCATCCAGGAAACCAAAAAACTCAGGAAGCCAAAAGTAAGTCAATGCTGTTGATTATTGATTCATTTAATCCATGTTTAAATAAATACAAATCTCAACAAAACCTCAACATAGTTGTCAAGGTTCCTCAAGGCGCCACCCCCCCCACCCCCCCTTGCCCAGCCAATAAGTACTGGGGGCACTCAGATGCCATGGAATGTTGTAACAGAAAACAGAAAAACTGAAAACAAAGTAAACAGAATGGAATCTCCTGAAGAAGAGCATGACATTGCAACATTTTGCTGCAGATCCTACTTGCATATTTGATAATTAAAAGTTTATGCACTATTGGTATTCTTGCACTGTAAACTGCCCAATTTCTTTGCCACACAAAGCCAGATTCCCCCAAATGGTAAGTGTACTAGTAATTAAATACACACATGCACACAACATGTGTGTTGAAATGACACATAAGGCAGTTAACCACTTAGGGGTGGAATGGGAGTGTTCAGTTTTGGCACTTAAGTGATTGAAAGATTGGACAGCAAACCCCAGCATCCACAAATTAATCTCACTGCAGGATTAGAAACCACGTGTTTTCCATCTCAGACCTATCTGCAATAGTGGGGTAAAAGGGCAGGTATTTCAGGAGTGTACCCTGAAATTTGCTGGAGTACAAATACTATCGTTAAAAAACTTATGGAGATAAGAGCACTGTGAAGATTAGCGCCCACAAATCATGGAATGTGGCACATAAGCTGGAAAAGAAAATTGGACGGAGGAATAGGAATGGAATAGATTATTCTTGAGTAGTCCATGGCTAGCTAATTGACTGAACAATAGCACTTCTATTAAAAGATGAAGAAACAGCACACAGTTTTGTTGCAGGTCCCATCTGGATATTAAAGGCCAACAAAAGTCCTATATAGTGTAGATCCTTTGAAATGAAAGGGACCAAAGTTAGTTAAGATAAGTCATAATTCTTTCAATGGTTCTGCTCTAAGAATGTTGGCTATTACCCTTTATAATGGAAAAATTATGCTCTGTTAAATATCTTTTATATTGGAATTGTAATCTATTCTATTTCTTTCCACTAGGAACTGAGGTGTCTGAATTGCGTAAGTATCAGTAATTTATAAAACAACAAAAATGTATATAATGGTATTTAATAAAGTCAACCATGAGTGGTGGTGGGACTTCTGAAGTGAAAGATCCTGTGGCCCTTGGAAACCATGTGGGAGACACAAATTCCCTTGGATTACTAGTCCCAAGCTTTGAGACAGTGCTCCGATCTTGGAACTAGGTATCAAAACTCCAGTCCCTCCCCACTCTCACAGCTAGCATAAAAGAACCATAAAAGAGCTGGCTGCTCTCCAAGATCAGGTATAGGAGGGCAGGAGATTGGAGCAGCCAGGACAGCATTCTCATATTGCTCCAGCCTCCATCTCCCCGCCCTCCAAAGTGGTCCTGGCAGATGACTGAACAACCGTCATCAAGCAAAAATGCATAATGAGAGAAATAAAGATTGCTCCGGCCACTTTGTGCGCTCTCCATAGGATATCCATCACCGTCCAAGTTTGGAGGCTTCTGGCCATCCCAAGTGGATTGCACGCTAAGAAACTGAACTGCAACTTTGGAAGTTCCCATTTTAAATCTTGCTCAGTGCTTTAGCCATATTGCTCTCCTAGCTCTGCCACCTCTGCAGTATGGGGACAATCATATAGACAAACCTTACAGGGATGAAGTGATGTATGATTTGATGCAAGCAAACTCAGCTGTTCAACAAACCGTTCTTGTCTGCTTTCTATCCAAGTAGCACATCAAAGCAGCTCAAGAATGCTTTTTGGTACCAGAAAGTAGACCCATGGTTAAAACATGCCTTGCAACTTACATGTTAAAACGTTAGTTTAATCCTGTTATAGATTGGCAAGTTAAAGCCTGCAGCCCTTGTTGTTGTTCTTTGTCGTGAAGTCGTGTCTGACTCATCATGACCCCATGGACAACACTCCTCCAGGCCTTCCTGTCCTCCACCATCCCCCAGAGTCCACTTAAGCTCACACCAGCCGCCTCAGTGACTCCATCTAGCCACCTCATCCTCTGCCGTCCCCTTCTTCTTTTGCCATCTACTGTTCCCAGCATTAGGCTCTTCTCCAGGGAGTCCTTCCTTCTCATTAGGTGGCCAAAGTATTTGAGTTTCATCTTCAGGATCTGGCCTTCTAAAGAGCAGTCAGGGTTGATCTCCTCTAGGACTGACCGGTTTGATCGCCTTGTGGTCCAGGGGACTCGCAGGAGTCTCCTCCAGCACCACAGTTCAAAGGCCTCAATCCTTCAGCGCTCAGCCTTCCTTATGGTCCAGCTTTCACAGCCATACGTTGCAACTGGGAAAACCATAGCCTTGACTATATGCACTTTTGATGGCAGGGTGATGTCTCTCCTTTTTAGTATGCTGTCTAGATTTGCCATAGCTTTCCTCCCCAGGAGCAAGCGTCTTTTAATTTCTTGGCTGCAGTTCCCATCTGCGGTGATCTTGGAGCCCAAGAAAATAAAATCTGTCACAACCTCCATTTCTCCCCCATTTATTTGCCAGGAAGTGAGAGGACCAGATGCCATGATCTTAGTTTTCTTAACATTGAGTTTCAAGCCAACTTTTGCACTCTCCTCCTTCACCCGCATCAAGAGGCTCTTTAGTTCCTCTTCACTTTCTGCCATTAAAGTGGTATAATCTGCATATCTGAGGTTGTTAATATTTCTTCCAGCAATCTTAATTCCAACTTGTGATTCATCCAGCCCAGCCTTTCTCATGATGTGCTCTGTATATAAGTTAAATAGGCAGGGTGACAGTATACAGCCTTGCCAAACTCCTTTCTCAATTTTGAACCAATCAGTGGTTCCATGTGCAGTTCTCATTGTTGCTTCTTGATTCGCATATAGGTTTCTCAAGAGACAAATAAGGTGGTCTGCAGCCCTAGGGAGTATGAATTTTAAAAGAATTAAATGGGTCTTTCTATTTTATTTTGTAGAACCAAGCTTGGAACATGGAAAACTGTACCATTACGGAGTTGATGTTACTTCCTCTGTTGGATTGCAAGGCACTGGTTCGGCTGTATCCAGTGTAAAGGTCTCTTGGGGACTCATGGCCTGGCAAATTCAGAACTTCATCCAGTTTCAGGTAAGATTCTGTGTAAAAATGAAGCCATGCTTGGACCTATTCATAAACTTTCTGGCAGGAAAACTACAGATTAGTCTTTCTAGAATTTCTTATGCATTACAAGCATGTGAATATCATCCAACTATCACTGTGGGTTTCGATTCTTTACCCGCTCCCTAACTGTTTTAACCAACATATATATCCAAAGCTGAATTTAATAGGCTGGGGTGGGGGAAAGGTTTTATTTATGATTGGATAATTAAACTTCTATTTCTTAAACGGTTAGAAGCAAAAGGGGGCCACAACATTAAATATCAAAGTTGTTACAAGCACACATACCTCTCACTTGGTTACTTTGGTGCAACTGGTGTGGTTTACACTTCATAGAAGGATTGACAAGATGAGCGGACTTGAAGTCCATGGTTAGTACAGTGACTCAACTCTGGCTAGTCTCTCCCACAACAACTCAGCATTCCAAGTTTGGAATATCCCTGAATTGTTTATGTCTGCAAGAGCAAGTGCCTGGGTGGGCTGGGACAGACATTCCTTCATTTGCTCCTTGGCACACGTACTCATTCATTCATGACTACCAATGGTTGATTTAAACCTTGGGGAAGTGCGATGTGTGAATGGGGTCAGTGTGTACCAAGCAGAAAAATGTGCAGAGGGAATTATTCAACAAGGCTAAATGGAACAAATTGGAAGATAGAAGGGAAAATACTTCTTCCCACTGAAGTCCGGGCCCAATTCAAGGTGTTGGTTCTTACCTATAAAGCCCTTAACGGCTTGGGTCCTGGTTACCTAAAGGAGCACCTGCGACCATATATGCCCTCCCGCCCCTATGATCGGCAGCTGATGCCCTCCTCCGGGAACCCTCTGTGAGAGATATAAGGAGGGTGAGGACCCGGAGGAGGGCTTTCTCTGCGGTGGTGCCCCACCTATGGAATGTGCTCCCCAGAGAGGCTTGCCTGGCGCCGTCATTATTTGTTTTTCGGTGCCAGGCGAAGACCTTTTTATTTAAGAAATATTTTAATTGTTAAATTATTAATTTTATTTATTTATTTATTTTTATTTATTTATTAAAACATTTATATGCCGCCCCATCGCAACAAAGCTTCGGGGCGGCTTACAACAATATAAAAACAATAATACAATTAAATTATTATATTGTTTTTTATATTGTTATTTATTGTTATATTTATATATTTTTATTTTTTAGACTTCGAGATGGGCCAGTTTTAAATTGTGTATTGTTTTTAAATTGTATTTTCTTATGTTGTTAGCCGCCCCGAAGCTTGTTTGCAAGGGGGCGGCATACAAATATGTGAAATAAATAAAATAAATAAATAAAATATAGGGAGGGGATCTGGTCTGAAAAAAGTCCCCAAATTCCACCTTCTTTTTTCTTGTACTTTTCTTTTTTTCTAAAAGCCAAAACATGCCCAAGGTCTAAAATATCCTCCAAATCATGTAAGAATAATTGTATGGGACCCCTTTATATCCTAAAAAACAGGTGCCAAATAAAGGAACAAAAGTAGATACAATACAGATCTTGGTCTCTTTGAAAGCTAAGATTCTTAGCTAAAACCTCCAACAAATAGAATTAAAATACATTGAGAGAAAGATGTTTTTAATTTTTAAAAAATTTAATAGGCTTAACTATTGTTATGCAAATAGAAGGTCAATGGTTCAAACATCGTTATGTAGTTTTTACTATGCCTAGACTCAGGGAGAATTAAACTTGGAATTCCCTGTACTTGTTGAATGCTGAAAGCCTTTTTTATGTTGCTTAAAACCTCAGCGGGGTGGGGTGTTGGTTGATGTGGGTTGACTGAAGAAGCATTCTGCGACCTTCCCTTCAGTGTAAGTGAAAATCAGGTTACATGCCTCACAGTCCAGTTGCACTAACTCCAATTCAGCTGGATTTAACTGATCTACATTCAGATACTTAAATTGCCTTGTAGATTGTAACCTCTGTGTGTCTTCTTCAAAAAGCCATGAACTGCTATGATCTACCGTATTTTTCGCTCTATAAGACGCACCTGACCATAAGACGCACCTAGTTTTTAGAGGAGGAAAACAAGAAAAAAAATATTCTGAATCAAATGGGCATATAATCACAGGCAAATTCCCCATCGCTTCCCCATGGGCTGCACATCTGACAGACTTACTGCGCACACATATTTGCTCGAAAAGACGCACAGACATTTCCCCTTACTTTTGAGGGGGAAAAAAGTGAGTCTTATAGAGCAAAAAATACGGTATATGAGCTAGGCAGAAACAGCTTTAACCAGCAGTGGACATGGCAGTAAGGCAGTGGAGGAAGACATGTTCTCTCTCTCCTCCACTCTACTGTGCTTTGTATAGTCCAAAAACTAAAACACTTCACACCCACTGTATAATGAATCCAGCAACCATGCTCTTACACAAAAGACATGCATGTCTATTTTGACCTGGAGCAGCTACTTTCCTCTTCTAGTGTAAGCCAGGGAAGCTTGTCATTTCTGTGAACCCAAATGAAAATCTGGCAGACTTTTCACACAACCTTGGCTCCAGTGGATAATTTCACAGGAAAGCCCATTTGCAGATGCTTGCTTTATCTCTCTGCATGATGTAATAATATGTTGAAATCCAAACCTGTAACAGGCAAAAATGGATAATGAGGATGAATTTTGTGTAATCTACTGTCATTTTAAGGAATAATTCTTCCTATACTAGTGAGAAGCTGGGTTGGGTTAGGGTTGGATTGGTTGATATAAACATGGGAAGAAGAAGCCAATGTGTCTGCATGGCAGTCACGCCCCACCTATGGAATGCGCTCCCCAGAGAGGCTTGCCTGGCACCGTCATTATTTGCTGTGGCCTGCTGTGCTATCTGAACCCAATGAAATAGATGCTTGAAGTGTTCCAGAACCCATGGCTTATGGCAGGATCCTGGGTTGGCTTTGAAGCTGCCACCAACACGCACCTCACCAGGTCTGGATAACACAGCAAGCTGTGTGCCAAACGATGCAGCACATACCCAATGCACAGAAGGCTGTGGAAAAGAATCCACAGAAGAAATGGTTTCTTTTCCTCCTGTTCGTCCAAAGTCATCCAGGGAATTATTAAATTCTCCCTCTTTATTAATGCACGTTAAAAACAAAATTCTTGCTGATTTTCTTTTAATTGGCTCTTGGTTTTATTTAAATGTTCTTAACTAGTTGTGCTGTGTACTAATTTTAATTGTTCTGCATCCACAGTAAAAGTGCAGTTTGTGCAGAATTATTCATAATGCAAGTAAATTCAGTGTGAAAGTTTTTTTATGGCACTTATTAACTTGTCCCTGCCTATGTTTGAAATACAATATATAAAGAAAAAGGATAACCTAACGACCTTTGGCTGCAACCTTGTCTACATTTACCTTAGAACAAACTGTATTCCACACCATGGGATTTCTGAGTAGATAGATATATCTACTGGTAGTTCTCCCAGTCTTTTCCACTGAAATCACTGGGGCTCTCCTCTGGCTGAATACATATTTTAAAAACAAACAAACAAATGAAACATTTTTTCTCCCTTTCCATTTTGTTTCCAGGTGAAAAATGTTCAACAGTCAGTTGCTGTTGGACACCCTCCACTTTCTGATTATACTCCTGTCCAGAGTGAATTGAATGAATGTTCCAACATGACATGGAAATTTGGGCTTGGCAGGCCAGTCATATATGTGTCACCCAAAACGTCTACAACTTGTAAGAACCTTGCCAGAGGAATCATGGGAAACTGGCCAATGTCAGTGAAGAGCAGCACGAAGTCCTATGAAATACAAGAGGTTTGTTGTTTTTAGAATCTCTCCAGTTACTTATTTGTTAATATTTATTAGTTGCTGTATATTTATTTATTTATTTAAAACATTTGCATGCCGCCCCCATTGCAACAAAGCCTTGGGGTGGCTCACAGCAGTATAACTAGACGTATGGTAAATTGCTCTATATCTATATTTTATATATCTGAGCTAGCAGAGAAAAATAAATTAAAACCAACAACCTTTTCAAAGCTGGCAGAAGTTAAAGTAGGCAGGCATCACAACATCAGGCAGCACACATCACAACCACAAAAATAAAAATGGGACAACACTTGGACTCATCTTTTCAAGAGTTTCTGGTTTATTTCAGGAGTGAAGCACTCCCCTGCTTTATGGTTCATACAAAAAGGACTTGAGACTCTCTGGATGCTATTGGACTACAACTCTCATCTTCCCTGATCAATGGTCATACTAGCTGGAGCTGATGAGAACTGAAGTCTAACACCATCTGAAAGAGCCTGCTTTCCTCTGGTTTACCCTGTAATTTTATTGCTTTGTGAACTATACTTTGGTTGCCTCCTTCATTTCCCTGGCAGTGAAGAAAAGTACCAGCCTCTAGAAGAATTTGGAAGATGTAAGACAAGTTTCTGTCTTCCAAAATGCCAAGTCTGGCCAAATAGTTTCAGAGGAGAAGGTCAGAATTCGTTCTGCTCAGCTCACACTACTCTGCTCTGCCAGCACGGCAAAGCAGAAGGAAAGTACTGCTGGATCTTCCTGCACTACTTCAATGGTGGACTTGGCAGTATGAACTGATTCAGGACTTGTCCTAGCAGTAACCTGCTACTTTGAATTCACCATTATCTTCTCAATTGGACAAAAATTACTGTAATCTAACAGGATTGCAATATTTTATTATATTGCATATTGTTCATATAAAAATCAGCAGTTACTATAATACAGTCTAACTTCCCCTGCTTTTCCATCTCATTTAACAATGAACACCTAATTTCCAATTGGATGGTTAGACTTTGCTAAATTAGATACAATCTCATTTTTTAAAAAATTCTACAATGAGAGTTTCTGAATCATAGATATCTGTCAGTTGAAAGACCGTTGCCAGTGTTGGGGGAGTAGGCAGACAATATTCATAATTATACAACATACAGAGTGACAAAAGAATGGAAATGCCAACTCTAAAAGAAAAGATAGAGGATTACCCTCTGCTAGAGACATTTTCTTATGTCCCTAAGGTTATTTACCCAACCCATAATCGCCAACACCTCCATCCATCCATCCGTTCTATAATATGGATATACTGCTTCTCATTTTAAAAGACCTGAAGCAGTTTATAGCAAATTATAAAACAATGCAGCATTAATTATAGTAACACAACCACATGTAGATAAGATCATGTTTGGGGAAAGTCGGGATGAACAAGTAAGTTTTTAATAATCACCAAAAGCAGATGATTGTCAGTGCCTGACTTATTGCAAAGGAGTGGTTATGCCAGGCCAAGTGCTGCCCCAGAGGTGCCCTGTTGCCACCTTGTTCTCAGATTGGCCTCTGCTAAATGTGCCACAGACCTCCTGAGGATCACGATAGTCCAATGGGTCTATACAAAGGGCGATTATTTTTCAGGCAAGGTGGGCTTAAGTTATTTAGGACTTTATATGTCAATAAGAATACCTCGGGCCTAGCAAACCGGCAGCCAGTGATGAAATACCTACTTTCATCGCAGGTATTATGTGCACATGCCAAAGCACCCCAATCCACAGCCTTTTTTCTTCCTCCAAACCAGCCTCAAGCACAGCCTCACACAGAGAGCATTACACTGGTTCAATCCTGAGATGCAAATGTATAGAGTACACTGGTTAAACTAAGCCTTTCCATGAACAGGTGCAGTTGATGTACCAGCCAAAGTAGGTAAAAGGTGTTTCTTGCCACAGATGTCAACCTGGGTTTCTAATGACAATAATGAAACCAGAGGCACTTCCAAATGGTGCATCCATTCTTTCAGGGGGAGTGCAACCCCATCCAGTACAGGTATACTCCCATTGGGTATTGTGTTCATGTATCAGTCTGTTGATTGACTTTATCAATCTTTGTAGGCTAGCATGGTCGGTGAATGCACCACAAAAGTCAGTGTCCAAGATGATCTAAAGAACAGTATGATCAATCTTAGCTTCACCAAGAACTCAAACAACTGCAAAATAAAAAATGAGAAGTTCAGTGTACCACTCATTCTCCAAGACAATGATAACATTTTGCAGGTAAGAATGCTGTAAATATGCTTGTCAGTGAATTAAGCCCAGTGCATTTAGTGGCACCTGTTCTCCACATGCCAAATGCAGAGGATGTAAGTGTGGGTGGGTCCAGATTCGGACTTCATGAGTGTGTGTGCAAAGCACAAAAGCTTCCCTACTGAAAATGCCAGCTGCTAGCTACATCTTTAGAGCAATGCACCTGTAACAACTGGTATCCATATTTACTCAATGTATCTTTCTGTTATTCAGAAAAGCAAATGCATTGACTGGGACTATCAAACTATCGCAAAAGTAAAACCTGGTAATAATGGTTATGTGATCCATGAGGTGGAAGCTCAACAAATAGTAATTGCAGCTGACATTGGACAGCTGGACATTGTGTAAGTAACAACATTAAAAGGGGGCTATTTCTAATAGACCTAAGCAGAAGTTGCATCCCATAGCAACTGGGTGAAGCATTTCCAGCATTTTTAAAAAAATCATCCTCTATCAGGAGTGGGGACTCTCAGGCCTGAGGTCTGAATCCTGCCCTCTGGTATTCCCAGGTGGCTTGCTCCCTCCCCCTGCTACTGCTTTCCTCCTTCTGCCCCAGGACTTGCAATCTGAAGGCTGAACCCCCACACTTCCCCCACAATGGCTGTACCCCCTCCCCAAAGTCACAACTGATATTCCATTAGAGGTTGTTTATTGCCCTTAAAATTCCACCTGGGTCTTTCCCAGGTGTATCAGCACTCTGATTCTTAGACATAGGCTTTTCAGCATCTCTGTGCCATCAGAGTAGGCAAGCCAATGGCAGGTACAAGCAATCTAGCCTGTTTGCACACATGGCCCCTTGCAGATATCAAATTAGTTGCTTGCTATCTAGAAGCACACAACCTGTTGTCTTTCTCAGCAGTACATGTGAACAGCACAGGGCTGTATTCAACACTGCCAGTCTGTTTATACCATTAACATACCCATGCAACCTCTTATACATAATCTTGCATGACACGATTCTGCAGGAAAATAATCACGTTGGTGTTCCTTATTGGTCTATTACGAGAGGTTATTGTGTAAATGAACTGGCAATGATGGATACTCCCCAGAAGAATTGTACATTGATTTTCAGCTTCTCTTCTACATACAAAGAGATTGCTGAGAAATTGTGTTCCAGAACAGAATAGTTACAGCAACTCTGAAATACATCAGCACCAAACACCAGCATCCATACACATCACAGTCTACCTGAGATTATAGACATGTGGCTTTAGCAGCTATGAGACTTAAAGTACCACTTCTAGTATTTAATAGCTTGATTGTGAGGAATGGCAAAGGTAAGACTGTTGAGTACTTTCCACATTAAACATTTTGTTTAAATATAAAATGACAGCAGTATTTACTCTGTGAAAAGGAATAAATTCTGACCAGTGCTTGGAAACTGTTTCCATTTAATCCACTGTCTATTGATCTCAAATACAGCCAAAATTCCTCATGGATATGAATGCACCAGACTTACATTCAAGAGCAGATGAGGTTCTGCTTGATGAATGAGTCTGCTCAGCATCAGAGGGTATGCAGCTTTTCTTTAGCACACCTGTCTGCAAGCAGAAATGATAAAAGCACACAGAGGACATACAAGCCTGGCTACATGAATTCAGTAGCTGCATTCTGCTGGGTCTCATGGGGTCAACAGGACAATGGACATATTATCCACTTGTCCATCTAATTTTCTGTGTGCAATCCAGACAGAACCTATTTGGGCAAATGCAACTTACTTTTTCCCTCTTAATGCCTGTACCTTTTCTTTATCCTTCCAGGATGAAGTTTTCCTTAACTGAGGTGACTAATAAAGTACCCCAGCAGGATGATTCATTATTGACTAAGGGTGTGAACATGTTTTTTGAGTTTCCTGAGAATCAGCCCCAAATGCTTCTGAATGACAGCAGCTGCAATGAACTGGTAAAGAACATTGTGAAGTATCACATGGTTTTAATCTCTGTAAAGTCAGTAAAAGACACCACTATGTTCTCATAGGTGGCACTGAATATATTCTAGCAACTGTTTTCTTCTTATTAATTTGACAGCTTGCTGAAGTACTCATGCAAGAGCCCCATGAACATATTGACTTGATACGCTTGTGTGAATGTCTGAAGCGATTAAATGGTCCTGAGCAGCTCAGGATCTTTAAGAAGTTGGAGACTAGTCCTGCAGCTAAGTAAGTTGGCTGAGTAACATGTAACTTTACTGTAAAGTGCAGGCATAGTGACTGGCATGCAGTTGAAGTTTTTCTTACTAGAGAAGGGAATGTCTGGATTGGACATCCAATCAGGGAGGATTAAGGATGAATCTTAACCATGTTCTTGTTCCATTCATTGCAGGATAAAACTATTAAGTTGTATTGGAAATGTAGATCCTGAAGCTGCACTGAAAATCTTGAGGAAAGAGCTTAATTCAGAGAATAAGAATGTATCTGTTATCATTAATGTAATCATTTCCATAGCAATGGGAAACCCTCATCATTTCTCAGATGGAGCAGTTGCAGATATGATTGTGAGTATATGCTAAATCATCACTGATAACAGTAAAAATATATGAAATTTTATATATATATATATAGGCTTGTGGCAAGGGGTGGCCTATAAATCTGTTAATAAATAAAAATAAATAAAATGAAATAAGAATCACTTTGTCAGTAGTGCCTATAGAATGCAAACCAAAAGGATGGCTGTTGTTCCAAAAGTAAGAAGCATCTTCCATTATATCAAGTTTCTTTCTTTCTCTCCAACAGGAAATAATGCAACATCTCCAAGAACTACCACCCCCCTTCCGAAATGTGGTATGCCTAATTTTTGCTCACAGTATGCGCCAAGTAGTGCTAAGGCAACCAGAACAGGCCAATAAAATTGCTGAGGTATGTCATTGTTATTTCAAGTTAAAATAGACCTGTTTTAAAATAAACAAGGATATATTTTCCAGAGATTGGAAGATTTCTTTGTTCAGTTTTAGTGTACCAAATAACTTAGTCAACTTACATATATTGAACTATTTATTAAAAGACCCCATTATAACTGAAAGAATCCTTTTATCAGCACAAATGTTAAGAATAAGGAACTTGTTAGATACAGAGATTGGCCTAGCTCCCACAGGAAAAAATACAACTTATTTACCTTCTCTTTCAGTGAGTTTTGTTCTGTACCTTTGATGGACCAATTTATTTAAAGCACTTGGGATCTGGTGTTGATTTGAGGGTGAATATTTATTATATATTTTTGGAGTCTGCTTTGTATGATTAGACTGGAATGCCCACTAAGACAAGTCTAGGCAACATGGGATTTGCAGATATTTTCTTCTACAACTCCCATCTTCTTTTACCATTTCCTATGCTGACTTGTGCTGGTGGAACTTTAGGCTGAAACATCTGAAACTGGGTGTCCCTGCACTAATACCTGCATCCCAATAATGCCATCATTCTATGGTTTTTACTTAATACATAGTGTATTCTGAAACAATAGTCACTCATATATGGCCCCAGTTATGTCAGTTGCATTTATGGGAATTTGCATAAACTGGAATTCATTTTCTTTTGTCTGTAGGCTTTCAACAAACTACTAATTGATGCAGTGAATGAAAATAATGAAGCTCGAATAATACTGAATTCGAAGGTTGTGGGCATTTTCAGTCATACTTTAGGCTTGAAGTACTTAAAACCCTTGTTAGAATCTGACAAAACTACACAAGAAGTCAAGGTTGTTGCTATTCTTTCTGTGGAGAGCATTGCCAAACAGGACCCTACAAAGGTAAGTGGAGCAAAGAAGATTCACTTCCACAGATTGCCTTGTAACATGACCATAATCTGCTTAGGCTGTATAGGATTGCAGTGTACAGAAACTATCTGAGCACTGAGATTCAGTAAAGTTTACTGTCTCTCTTCCAAAAAAGAGGCACTTCTGGTGAATGTCCTACATTTCACTGGGACTGTAATGATTTCTGCGCTGTATTGCTAATACATTTCCAAAGTGTATTCTTCAGTCCCGAGAAACAGAAAATTGCTTTGAAGAGAAAGAAAGTTGAGGTTCTTGGGGTGCCAAACTCTAGCTGAAGGAACAGGGTAAGGGGGATGATTACAAAGAAACCTTCCATGTACCAGGTGTTGGGGCAGACAGGGTGGGATGGCTGGTCTCATCCCAGTATATCTAGGTGGCCACTGCACAACATGGTGTGTTGGACTCTGGACCACTAAGGCAGGCCTTAGATTCTTTAGAGAAAGATACAGAATTGTGTGTGTTGGGAATTCATGGTTAGCAGAACCAGGAGAATGTACTCTCAGATCCACATGGAAGATGCCAAGCTCAATCCTCAGCTGTTCATTGGCAGAACACCCAGATACCACTTTGACAGAGAGAACTCCAGCAGCAGTGCCAGGTAGCCAGTATACCTACCTGACTGTAAGATTTCTGAGCATGTACAGAATGTTTTATAGGTTGTGGGTCACATACACAGTTGTGGTGGCAATGATGAGGGAAGAGCAATACAGGCAGAAAACAGAACATGTAATGTTAACAGCAGAGAGGGTGTTGCACAAGGTTGCAGCAATACTGGGTGATTGACAATTAATGACAAGGCAAACAGTGGAGCGATATGAATTATAACAGATCTCAGGTGAAGGATTTGACATTCAGAGAGAGATGATTGCATAAGGAATCTATTCAGCACTTCTCCCTGGAGCTGGTAAGCTGGCCAGATATTTTGCTTCGGTTTTAACTGTACAGAAGCTCAGGAATGTACCAAGTGCCTCAAGCTGATAACTAGGTAGGGCCACACACAGCCATTCCTGAGCGGACTAAGTTTGCAACATTGTAACAAGTGGCCTCAGGCACGTGCCTCAGTTTCTGAACGGACAGGTGGAGAATGGCGCCTCTGGCACTGCTGGCTTTCCCAGGCACAGGGAACCTGGCCAAAAAGCGCCAGTCCTTTCTGGGAGAGGAGCAAGGGCACTGCTGCCTGATTTTATATCAAAAGATATACAAAGGTATTATTTTTATTAAAAGTTTTATTTGGACTTCCCCAACATGTACCACTGATGAAAGCCTTGTATGATATAAATCACATAGGAACACATGTATTTGCAAACCAACTTTTCTCTCAAAAAATACCATTGTGCACCTTTTTTTGATTTGATCCCCATGATAAATACATTTGTTCCTCTTGCAGGCTGCTATGTCTTGCCCCTACACCCTACACAACACCTGCAGGGCAAGTACTGTTTGCAAAATACCTATGGCACATTTTCTCTTCTTCAGGCACAGAACCTCCTTATTGCGGTCGCTTCAGATTCCACAAATTCTATTCTAACCCGAGTACTGGCTTGTAAGTCCCTCTTGAGAACCAAACCGAATACCTCTATGGTAACAACAATTGCTCATATTGCACGTCAAGAAAAGCAATTTCGCAGCTACCTAAACAATATCTTCATTAACTGCCAACATAGCGAGTCTCGAAGCAACCCTGATCTGTAAGTGGAGCTATGACAAGACCTTCCATCATGCAATGAACCTATTGTTTATATATTTCCAGCTCATTAAGGGCTGAATCTGCTCAATTGCTTGGACTGACTCATTCCTACATTGATGATGAGGCAGGCAAAGGGCTTCTAAACTCTTCTCCTTCAGTGTAAATAATAAAAAGGCTATGGGCAGAGTTTTTTCCTTTTCCTTTCTGTCTTACCTAAAATATTTACATGTTGCCTTTCATTCTACTTCAGTTACAGTGGGGTACATAATCAGTCCCCCCTCCCCAATAAGAAGAAACAGGAACAAAACATGAAATGCAATTTTTAAAAGCAGAGTTTAGAATATGACAGTGCTCTGAAAGGCATATATAGGTTGGTTAGTGAATTAGGTGCCCCTTCAGCCTTGTGGACATTTATTTCAGCATCTCAGCAGCGCAGTGCAGGTTTCCTTGTGCTTCCTTGGTTAAAAGTGACTGAAGTGCGTCACTGAATCACTGTGGTTGAGGGGTTGGGGGGTGTGCCTTGAGCAACCAAATGTGATCTCGAATACTAACCGGCAGCTTTCATTATTGACCCTAGTCCACATGTAACAGAGGCACTCATGGATCAAATACCCCATGATTTGGTCAGAATTGCATGTCACTACCATTTAAAATATGCAATATTTGTCCGTCGAATCAGAGTTTGTTCCGTTAGATTTGTTGGTTACTTGTAGATTGAACAACCCACAATTAATGACTTGGCTTGGATGTCCTGGAGCAAGCTCCAATCAGAACCTGCATATTGAAATCAATGGTAGCACAAGCTAGGCACACACCACAACAAATTGTACGTTAATGAACCCACTATTTACTGCCACTATATGATACAGTCTGGGTATCCCTAGATGGCACCAGTTTTCTTATTACAGTTTCAGTAGTGATAAATTCCACATGGCTAGCCTTTTCATGGCCACAAAGACAGCTGCATGATAAGCCACACCTATTAAAATTCCCTCTTTTACACAACTTCTACAGGTACAGGAGTTTTCTTTTGCATATGGTCACTGAATGGATTTCTCAATTGCAGCAAAAGTGACTGTGTTAATGAGTTTTTTTGTAATTAATTGATTGGAATATGAGCTTTTAGGGTCTGCTTCATTCAATGCTTGATGTTAGCTTTAAAGTACTACGAGATTGTTAGGCTGTAATTCTATATGTAATCTACATGCCAGGACTAAATGCCATTAATTCTATATGTAATCTAAATACAGGACTAATGGCATAATGGTAAGGACTTAAACTTACCTCTGAGAAGGCATGCTTTCACTACTAATTGTTTCTAATTCATTGATGTAACCTTTTTTTTTTTAATTTAGTGCCACACAATGCCGAATGGGCAAAGCAATTCTGCAATCCAGACCTGGTGACTGGAACTTTGGTAGCAACAAGAAAATTTTTTTTATCCACATTTTACGTAAGTAGCAGATAATTATTTTCCAACTGTTTACCATATAAATTATGTTCTTGTAGAGATCATCATTTGTGCCTTCAGGAAAGTGTCCATTCCATTCCAAACTGTCAACGGATTCTTTTTTAATACACACACATTTCTGTAATGTGTTTAATTTCCATCTCATTCTATTTTATATCCTATATCCTTCCTTCTATCGGTTCATAACAAATTCATTGAAAACTGGCCTGTGCCATTTTTGTTCCACCCATCCATAAACACCTTAGTTGCTCCTCAGAGGCTCAGTACCAGGGCCAGCATCAAGGATAGGCATGGTTAGGTTCCTGGTGAGGACCCACATCTTTGTTGAGTTCCAGCGACATCAGCATCCTAGGTTTGCCCTTCCCGTTTGCCATAGCAACCTGCTTGCTCATCTGCCTCTTTCTCTGGCCTATTCAAAGGTGGTGTTAGGAAGATTGTATACGAGGTACCATCACCTGTTAGTTTTTTGTTTCTGTAGCTGTCAAATAAGCAAGGGGGAGCAATAATAAAAAGAGGGTGAGGAGCAATAGCAACTGATGACAGTGGTGCACAGAAGGAAGTCTCAGTCTAAAGGAGGGGGTCCACTGAAAGCGTTTTGCTCAATGGTCCTCCAGAATCTGGAGCCACCACTGCTCAATGCATCTCTTGATGTCCACCTGAGCTTAGAAAAATGGGGCACGGTGGGAGAGGTGTTTTATTGATTGAGTATTCAGGTTATGAAGAGACAATTTCAACTATAAGACCAAGCAAAACTGAATAACTAAACAGAAAACAAAAACTAATACAGATACAGAGGGCAGCAATTCACACATTTTTTTCAGCTTAAGAAGCCTGGAAAGATGGTGCTGCTGCTGCTGCTCTCTCTGTCTTGGATTTTAAAAATTAAGTGGCCTAGAAGGCCTTTTTGGCTAACTGGATACAGAGCTGCAGTGGTATCACTGAAAAAGCCCTGCCTCAACACCCACTACATTTGGTAGGCAGTATTCAACATGGCAAGCCACAAGCTGTGCAGGCTTGATTGTATGAGGATGTCTAAAAGGCACTGTAGCTTGACTTTTTTGCTGTGTACGATTTGAAAAGTGAACCTGTGTTTATTTTGCAGGCTTTCTTTGTTTAAGACCTTCCTTGACAGAAAAAAATAGAAATACTGAGATTACATGTGTTGGAGTTTTTCCTGCTTGTCAGTGCAACAGAGAACTTTGAGACCCAGTATTCACAAAAGCAAAATGTGCTAAATAATTCAAAAACCATTGCACAAGAATATCTTCACAAAGCATAGTGTTCAAGGCAGTTATGTTTGCATGTGCTTGAAAGAGTCCCTTGACTAGTTGCCTGTGGCAAGTAAGTCGTGACCAAGTTTGTTCAGCTGGCCAAAGAGGGAAGCTGCGTAAAACATGTTCCCTACCCATTTTAAGGTAACACATTACAAATACAGGTATGCAAGGAGCAGCACTAGTAGGGACTGGAAGTGGTGAAGATTTTTCAGCTTGCCAAATTCCTGTGGTATTATTTGCAAGATTGGCTTGGCACATCAATAATAGTATCTTACTGAATCTCATGAATAAAAATACAAATACTTACAGACTTCCTGGGAAAATATTTCTCAAGAATATGAGTAGAGGCATCTCATAATTTCCAAGGATCATTAACCAATCTATGACATCCATGTTCTCTGTTTCTGTTACAGAGCCAATCAACATGCTCAAGACAGAAGGATTTATCCTATATCCCCACTCAAATTACCTATATGGTTCAATAAATTTTGGTGTATTTGTCTCCAATAAAACACCTACCTTGTTCAAGGTATGCAATCATGTTTCTGTAGGTTATTTCTAAAGGAAAAATAGAGTTTAGTTTTCCTACTTTAACACATGGCTTCACATATGATGCATTTTAACTGGCTTATATCATGATCTTTTGAAAAGAAAGAAGGCAATGGAAGTAATGTTTTCTTTCTTCATTTTTTAAAAGATGAACTCTTTGGTTACGGACATCAATTCCCTTCTCGGTCAAAGTGCCCCATTCCATCAATACCCTACATATTGGAAGATTAAAGATACTGGAAAGAAGGTAGCAAATTTCCTCCTTTGAATACATATGCCATAGGGAAATGGTGGAGGAGATTATTCCAGAGCAGGCATGTCCAAAGTCCGGCCCGGGGGCCAATTGCAGCCCGTTTTCAAATTTCGAGTGGCCCACAGCCTCTTCTCCCCACTGGCTCAGCCTGTCACTCATCCCCACCGGCCAGTGTTTTTCCCTTCACCGCACAGTGGTTCCCGCAGCTGTCCCCTGCTGCCTCCTGCTCCTTCAAGGCTGGTGGTTATATATCACCAGAAGATGGCAATAGACCTGAGTCAGCACTCTCGCCGTGTGATCCTTGTGACACAAGGCTTGTGTGCCCATTTCTAAAATGGCGACTGTAACTAAAAAAAGGAAAGTTGACAGCGAGGGCTGCCGCTTCCATGACAAGTAGAAATTGGAGTATTTTTTCACTGAAATCCGAAACAACTTTGTCTGCCTAATTTGCCAAGAGACTGTGGCTGTTTTCAAGGAATTCAGTATCAAGAGGCACTTCCAGACGAAATATGCTAACTACAACAAGCTAACTGGGAACGAACGCAGTGAAAAATTGAAGGAATTGGAAGCTGCTTTACCGGCACAGCAGCGCTTTTTCACAAGAGTCTGTGAGTGAAATGAAAATGCCACAAAGGCGAGCTACGAGGTGGTAATGCTGATTGCCAAGCACTGCAAACCTTTCACTGAGGGTGAATTTATTAAAGACTGCGTGATGAAAATGGTGGAGAAAATTTGTCCTGAGAAGAAGCAAGAGTTTGCCAATGTTTGCCTGGCTCGTAACACTGTGGTACGGAGAATTGAAGACGTTTCATCTGATATTAAGAGACAGAAGCAAAAGGAGTGGAGTTTGACTTTTTTTCGTTGGCTTGCGACGAAAGCACGGATGCATCTGACACCGCTCAGTTATTGATTTTTTTGAGAGGAGTGGACAATGACAAGAATGTGAGTGAAGAGCTACTTGACCTCCAGAGCCTTAAGGACCAAACAAGAGGAACAGATTTATTTGTTTCTGTTTGTTCCACCGTAGATGACATGAAACTACCGTGTAATAAAGTCACTGGGACTATTACGGATGGCGAACCTGCCATGGCTGGCGAGCGAAGTGGATTATCAACCCTAGTCTGTAACAAAGTCAGTGAAGGAGGAGGCAAAGCTATAAAACTCCACTGTATTATTCACCAACAAGTTCTCTGTGCCAAACATCTGAAATATGATCATGTTATGTAACCGGTGATGAAGGCTATTAATTATATTCGCTCCAAAGCCCTGTGCCAGCGCCAGTTTCAACAGTTTCTGCTCGACATCCAGGCTGAATACGGTGATGTTGTGTATCACAACGAGGTAAGATGGCTCAGTCGGGGGTCTGCACTGCAGCACTTCTACTCTCTTAGGGAGGAAATCGGACAATTCTTGGCAAAAAAGGGACAACCGATGCCAGAGCTATCTGATCCTGTTTGGCTGGCTGATTTTGGATTTTTAGTTGACATAACACGACATCTGAATGTGCTGAACATGAGCCTTCAGGGGCAAAATGCAGTGGTAAGCCAACTGTATTCACATATCAAGGCCTTTGGGACCAAGCTGCTACTTTTCCAAAGGCACCTGTCACAAACGCAGCCCAATACCACACATTTCCCATCGCTGCAGGAAATAATGACTAGTTTTCCACAGAACAATATGAGTGCGCAAATAAGGCGGTATAAAGCAGACATCTCATCTCTGGCTGAGGCGTTTCAACAGCACTTTCGGGATTTTGCAGGTATTGAAAAGGAGATCACACTTTTTTCATCTTTCTCTGTGGACCCTGATGATGCTCCAGACCACCTGCAGCTGGAGCTCATTGAGCTGCAGTGTGATGCCGAGTGTCGCAGTCGGCACCAACAGCTCCCTCTTGTCAACTTTTACCGCCAGCTGGATAAAGACAGGTTCCAAGAGATTCGAACATTAGCTAAGAAAATGCTGAGCTTGTTTGGTTCGACATACTTGTGCGAGAAGACATTCTCGGTCATGAACATTAACAAGAACCACGTGAGGGCGAGACTAAGTGACTTTCACCTGCGTGACATCTTGCACATCAAAACCACTGTTTTTGAGCCAGACCTGGCCTATATAATGCAGTCGAGATCTCAGTATCACCCTTCACATTAGTGCAGTTAAGTTATTTGTTTAGTTTTTCATAAAATAGTTCATTTGCATTTAATGTTAATGGTTCAAAGAATGTCAGGCGGAATGGTCGGCCCCACACATTTTCACCTCACCAAATCTGGCCCTCCTTGGAAAAAGTTTGAACACCCCTGTTCCAGAGTCTTGGCTAGATGGCTGTATTAATGAAACCCCTTAGGGATAACATATGTCACCAAATCTATCATCCATAGCAGTATAAGCTGCAACTAATAATTTGATCAGCTACTCACATTGTAGCCTTCAAATTATTTTAGTCTTGGGATGTTCTAAAGGTACAGCTACAGAGTTCTTTATCTCCTTATTCACTTGCATCTCTTTATTTGAACAAATACAATAGTGAATATTAATCCTTGGTTTGATTTTCAGCTCCAAGGATTCAAAGAAACACCTGCCACAAACACCAGTTTTTCAGTGGATATCAGTGTCTTAGGGAAAGAATTTTTCTATGCCAACTGGAAAAATGACCATGCCATGGTAGGTGTTCTCTCACAATCTGCTTGAGGATACAAACATAAGCCTGGCTGAAAAATGCTGGGACTTCTTTGACTTCTGTCCAAACATACATAGGATTGTAGCTTAAGAGAGTTGTCTACATCTCTTTTAACCCTACTGTATCTTTGCCCTGTTGCAAATTCAGGTTGATATGCACGTGCTTGATCACTTGAAAAGGTTCCACTTTGAAACCAGTCCAACTGTAAATATGAATTATGCGCACATAGTTCCTTGTCTTCCTGGTACAGCAGCAGGTATAATCGGCATCATCAATATTCAGACATATTTTTCAGGAAGCGGTAAGTCAGATCACCACATTTTACAACAAACTGTTGGTACAAAATTGCAGAGTATGGTGAATCCAACCTGGTTTGGAAGGAATTTTAATTACTTCAATGCTATGGCTAAACTCTTTAAAAGCACACATACCATGCAATGATCTTTGCCGCTCACCAGCAAGTATATAAGCAGTGCAATACACTCCTGAACTAAGAGGGCACTAATCAGTAGTAGGGATATAGTTAGGTTCCTAAGTACCTACCATTCCAGTTCCTACTGCATTGCCTGCTTTAGCCTGTTCAGATGATCTATTTCTCTCTCTTTATCATAAACAGTTAAAATGAAAAGGGGAAAAACACAAAGTAGTAAGAACATACTGAGAAGGTGAACATCTCTTATACATTTATAACAAACAATGACACTGACAAATCAGAGAGTGTGGATATTTCCTTTGTACCCATTTCTTATTCCAAACAGCTAATTTTCTTTCTCCAACACCAAAACTTACAAAACCAGACAAAAAGAGCCAAACCATGTATCCTTCACAATGCACCTTTAAAAATGCTGCTAGCTTGCCCATCAGCATAACCATTCAGGCTTCCTAAACCATTCTGCAAACAGATAGCCCTTTCCCCATTCTTTACATTTTGGCACCACTTAGAAGATGCTGAAGTAAATCTCTACTCTCCCAATACACTTTCCTGAATCACCTAGAATAACAGCTCCTGCTGTCAAACACAAAGCATTCCTTTCAACAGATCTTGCTAGTTCAAAGCTCATTATCTTACAACATGCAAGCATTTGGGAGATGGCCTGGACTGTGATCCTTCTTACATTGCCTTCACTGAGACTTCCTTCAGTAAAGATATAACGAGGACACACTCGAGCCTTGTTCTTAACTTTGTGGACAGATCAAAGCATCATCAAGCATTGTAATACCAACTGAGCTAATCCATGTTAGCACCTGAGCTCTTATGGCTCTCTTTGAGTTTAAGTGGAGGAACATTCTCTTTCTGAATAGCACAGCACAGGAGTAGAGTTGGAAGGGACTTATAAAGCCATCCAGTGCAACCCCCTGCTCTACTTCCATATGTGATCTCCCTTTTGTGTAAAATGTTTCACTATTTGGGGACTCACTGCCACTCTAAATGTATGCATAAGAACTCTATTTACATTACACCTTATCATATCAGGCTTTAATTGTACACACACTTAAGTTCCACTGAACTCCATATAACTGACTTGCCAGTAGATGTGCATGGGATAAACCATTGCTTAGTATTGTCTAATCTGTGGCCACTTTTTAAATGAAGGCTAAAGCTTTGTTGATTTCTGTTGCTATTTAGGGTATAGGTTTCCTAGAAAATTATTAAGAACTTAGTCTTTCATACACGTTTGCCAACTTTTTGAACATTTTATTCCCTTTTTCTCATTTAGGAAAAACAACAATATCTCATGACAATCTCAGAGAAGCTAATGTGCAAATTCAGCTTGACAGCAAGCTGAGGTAAGTGGAATAATGCCTTTATAGTCAGGACTGCTTTGTGGGTTTTGCAAGGCGAGGTGATCGCCACAGTTGATTACCTATGTAATGAAAACAGAACTCTGAGTATGACAGAAGGCTAATTATGAAGGCTTTTCCAGAATATTCTGCCATTTGAAGCAGAACAGCAAATGATGCTTTCCCTTGCCAGCATGTGGAGGCTCACTGGAGGTAGAAAATCTCACAAGTGCCTCTGTCTGGGAATAACAATACAATCATAATGAATTAATTAACAACCTGCTGTTCTTGCCCTGACTCCCAAAACAAGCTGATGGAGGTAGCTGCCTCAGTCACCCTGCTTGTTTATTATTTATTTATGTATTTATTTTCTATGCTGCCAAGTAGCTGGAGCTTTCCCTAATGTAAGGACTGATTCTGCTGGTTCTACCTAAGATCCAAATATCTATTATGTCACCTTCCAATCTTATTTCAGCATTTCTGGTCAGGGAAGAGTTACGTTTGGTCTTCATAGTGGTGCCATGCAGGCTGGTGTGGAAAGTAAAGGACTAGCAAAAGTGAAATTCGAACTCGGCTTAGATGCCTCTCTGGACGTCAAGAGGAACACCTACAGAGTCACCTTCCCCCTACCCAAGGAGACATATAACGTGTTACATACAAGGTAGGGTGATTATGCTTCCCTTGCATAGCATTTTGTTAACCACTCTCCCATAAAGAGTCTCCCCATAAATAAGAATATATGCATCTTAAACATATTTTTGGGCAAGGGCCAGAAAGGAAGCAGGGGCTGCCATTATATTTACTTACTTACAGCCTTTATATACCATTCAACAGCCATACATGGTTCCCAGAATAATTAATAACACAGTTCAGTGTTTTGTACTCCTGAATTGGCTTCCTGGAACCTTTTACTTCCCAACAGAATTTTCTGATTGTATCATGTAGTGCCAAATGTGTATTCCAGTTTCCCTAAAGGCTTTCTCACCCTGCTCCCTGCCTGCTCACCCACTATTAAAGTGTCTTTTGTTCGCGCACTCTCTCCCTCCCTCCTCCCCCCCCACACATGTGTGCACATTGGTAAATTCATACCTAAGTAAAGGACAGGACCCCCCCACACACAAGATTTTCAATGATTCCCCCCCCCCGCCCCCAGTCTGAAATTCAAAAGCTATTTCTTTCTCATCAAATGAAATAAGAATGACTGGAAGAAAAATAAAGAGGAAATGTTCAACCCAGCACTAGTGCCATTTATTCTCCATAGTTGTCATGAGGTCGTAACTCACATCTCCAATTAACTCACACAGCAGCTGGCCATAAAACTAAAGACTTTTATTGCTACTTTCTTCAAGATTTATGGTGCAACAGATAAGCTCTAGCGGAAAGCTCCTAGCAACACAGTTGCCCCCTCCTTTCTGAAGTATCTGAGAAGCCCACATGGGATTAGATTTTCCTGTCACGTCTTTCCGCTTGTGGGTGGGACAAACCTCTGTCCTGTCTTCTCAATTGGTCCAGCCGCAATTGATCTAGATGCCTTAAACTCCTCCTAAGTTGAGCGTCTGCCAAATTTACTGTTATGTCTTCTTGTTCTCCTGAACTCTGCCCAGCAGCTTCAGAGTCAGGAGGCAGGGGGGCAACTTGTTCAATCACCTCAGAGACAGGATGAGGAGAAGCTACTCATTCAGAAGCCTCGCAGTCAGGCTGTGGGGAGGCTATTTGCTCAGAAGCCAAAAAGTCAGGGTGTGCGGGGGCTACTTGCTCAGCAGTCCCAGAGTCAGGCTGCAGGGGGCCCTTTTGGCCACTGGGCCCCAAGTATAAGTCCCCTTGTTCTAATGCCTGATCTCATTGTGAATGTTTGAATCTTTCTTGCAAGTCGACGTCTCTGTCGAGCCATCAGGCACGACAATAGTCTTAGACTCGCTTTTCCTTCCTGATATCCAAGAAGTTTTTAATACATGACATCAAAAATCAACCCACTGCCTCTGTGAACAGGAAAGTTGTTTTCTACAGCTGAAGGCCTCTGTCACCTTGGTGCATTCTGGGCTATGAATGATGTTTTTGTTTCCTTCCTGTTTACATAATCTAAATAGTTTTCATTGCAAACCCACACAGCCATGAGGCCGTTGTTTTATCAAGAGGTATGAACTATGGCATACAGGCTCCAGTTCTTCCAGAAGGATATGCAGTTGATGCCCTGCATGGAAAGTTCACTACACAAAGAGACAACACTGAAGTAAATATCTCTTTCATATGTGTGCTTATGTGTCCTGCAGTAAATGTCAGTATTTCCTGGTCTTGCATGTAGCTGGTCTTCTTTTATTTGTATTTACTGCTAAATTGTGGAATTGCTTGAAGGTGCTTAGAAATGGTAGAAATTTACCAGTAAATGTGAAACAATCATGTCCTCAGCATGGTTTAACACACAACCAAACATGCCTCCTTAAAACTCAATGTATCCTTACAAAGATGTGTGTGAGGATCACATCAGTCCTATACACATAGATCTGGCTGGGAGCAAGTCTCACTGAATCTCATGAGGCTAACTTCTAAGTAAACATGTATAGGATTGCATGTTACAATTGACTATAAACTGCTTTGAACTTGGTACTGGGTGGTATAAAAATGAGTCAGTGTAGTATAGCAGTTAAGAGCACATCTAATAAATAAAAAAGAATGAAAATAATGAACTAGATATTGCAGCCTTTAAAAAAAATACTTGGTAATTCTTAAAAATAAGGTAATTGGTGATTCTTGAGATAAATTAATAAAACTAATGGTTTTATTGGTTGCAAATCTTTTTGGACTCTATTATAAGAATTGTAGTTTATTATTATTTCTTAGTTTTGAAAAATATATAATGTGAGAATTTTTACTGAATATTAAGAATTACCAGTTAATTTCATCATGTATAAAGTTACTGACATTTATCAAATGTATATATTACCTATAAGGTAAGCCTCTGTGGAAAATCACACTATCAGACAGTTTTCAAATATGCTAAATTCATATTTACTTATGTCTACTTGCTTTCATAGGTCAAAACTTCCCAATTCATTACATTCAAATCTTGTTAAGGCTTGGTAGAGCAGCACTGGCAATTGCAGCATTCCCCTAGCACTGATGAGAATACCCTACCTTTCCATCCTCCAGGGTCACACAGAAAAGTTTAAAGTGAAAGAGTAAAAGTAAAATAACCAAACACTAGCATGCTACCCCAACATGCATTAGTAAGACATAGTGCACAAGCAGGTTTTTCATATCTTCAACTTAAAAATGTAGTGCAAGGAGCTGAACCTTGATCCTATGTGCCAAAGTCAGCCTTCCTGGAGTTTCAATTCAGGTTTTCCCAGAAAGCCTTTTGTTTCCCCTCCATGCCCCACCTCTTTTCCCATACGCTTAAATTGTTTGGTACATTTCTAGTCTTTTGTGCCATTCTCTGTACCTCCATTTGAAAAAGTCAATATGCTTTCCTTAAGGTTTGGTTATTGGCAGCAAGAGCTTTAGGCTAAAGTATCTTAGTATTTTTGACCCCTTCCCTTTTACCTTCTGATGCATCCACTATGGAAGGTGCCATTCCCCCTCCTGCTTCTGAAGGCTTCTCCAAAATTGAATCTGGACCTTGGGCTGAAAGTGATTCAAGACTCTTGGCCCAAAGACATAAAAATACTATCAAGTTCTCATTAAAACACGCAAGCAAACACATGGTCCTAATTGTCCCCTGCTGTCTCAGGGAGCTGGGTTTTCACTTATTATATATCTTTCCTTTATGTTTGTTATCTGCATGTTGTATATGATTGTATTGGAGCCTATTGCCAAATACTGATAAGACTATGTTAAATGCAGCAAAGACAGCATTTCAACAAAAGGAAAATTGAGGAACACAAATTAATTGATTATCCTGTAAAGATGGAAGCTATAATCTCCAAGGCAGCCGCAGACGTTGTATCCCCCAAAAATCCAGTTATCCACATGCTTTGTGCAGGACACTCATTGGATATAGTCTTTCATGCAGGTAAAATAATGTGACCAGAATGTTCAGTTTGTATTCCTAAAAGCATATGTGAAGCTGTGCTAATTTTCAAATGTATATGCATTAATTGTCATCCATAGATTGTCCAGGGGAGACGTTCCAGTTGACTCTGCAACATGGCCCTGAAGCACTACGGATGAGAAGGGATGTGAGACCTTATAAAACAGCAAAGGTATGTAAATGACACTGACCATAACCATTACCGTTTTTCTCCAAATTAAATGTTTCTCTGGAATAATCCACAAGGATGGCTATGTTGGGACTGCACCATTTTTAAAGCATCAACACCATTTGTGTAAAAATCAAGGAATTCCATCTGCTGGAGGTAAAATTTCTTTTTGAATGAATGAATGGGCACTCTCTGTTGCTGACTACTACTGTCTTCTCTGTAGCAACCATAATAGCTACATGTGTAATGGAATACCTAGTTGCCCACTTTAGCTATTATTTTGTTTCCTTGCTAAGAAAATGAATGTAAGACCATGGGATGCAATAAAAACGCAGTGCATGTGTGTTATCAAAGATATATCTTTGCTTTGAATCATGCTGCAGGATCCAAGTGCAACTCGAGAAGAGTCTGACCAAGAATTGCAAGACCCCAAAACTGAGGCTGAAGAACAAGCAGCTCGTTTGTTCCCTTTGTCCTCTAGTGATTCTTCTATATCTGCTGGATTTAAGAAAAAGGGACAAAGTAGAAATACTATTGAAAGCAGGAGCAGCAACACCAGGAGCAGCAGTGAGAGCAAACGTCGACATGTCCATGGAGGCAAGCATGGTGATTGGGATAAGAAGTCCCACAGCAGCGGTTCCAGCAGTGACAGCAATGAGATTCACCACTGCAGAGACAAACATCGTTGCCAGACTAAGATTTCCCACAGCAGCCGTGACTCCAGCAGCAGCAGCAGCGACTCTAGCAGCCGCCGCAGCAGCCGCCGCCGCAGCAGCGACTCCAGCAGCAGCAGCCGCAGCAGCGACTCCAGCAGCAGCAGCGACTCCAGCAGCAGCAGCAGGAGCAGCCACAGCAGCGACCCCAGCAGCAGCGACTCCAGCAGCAGCAGTGACTCCAGCAGCAGCAGCAGGAGCAGCCGCAGCAGCGACCCCAGCAGCAGCGACTCCAGCAGCAGCAGTGACTCCAGCAGCAGCAGCAGGAGCAGCCGCAGCAGCGACTCCAGCAGCAGCAGGAGCAGCCACAGCAGCGACCCCAGCAGCAGCGACTCCAGCAGCAGCAGGAGCAGCCGCAGCAGCAACCCCAGCAGCAGTGACTCCAGCAGCAGCAGGAGCAGCCGCAGCAGCGACCCCAGCAGCAGCGACTCCAGCAGCAGCAGCAGCAGCAGGAGCAGCCGCAGCAGCGACTCCAGCAGCAGCAGCAGGAGCAGCCGCAGCAGCGACTCCAGCAGCAGCAGGAGCAGCCGCAGCAGCAGCGACTCCAGCAGCAGCAGCAGGAGCAGCCGCAGCAGCAGCGACTCCAGCAGCAGCAGGAGCAGCCGCAGCAGCAGCGACTCCAGCAGCAGCAGCAGGAGCAGCCGCAGCAGCAGCGACTCCAGCAGCAGGAGCAGCCGCAGCAGCAGCGACTCCAGCAGCAGGAGCAGCCGCAGCAGCAGCGACTCCAGCAGCAGCAGCGACGCCAGCAGTGACTCTAGCAGCAGCAGCAGCCACAGGGATTCCAGTGAAAATGTTAAAAGATCCTCCCAAAAGGTAACTGTCAGTGCTTTGGAGAGAACTGATCCAGTGGAACTTGGTGGCTCCAATACTTAAGAATCATCTTGGAAATTTATCTATTCCAGCTTGGGGTCCAAACTCCTAAGGAGCTATCCACATGCCAAGCCTAGTATGGGGGCAGTATTCAGCACCTTGGATAGCTCCTTCACTGATCAAACCAGAACCCAGCATGAATGCACCACTCCACCGAAATTAAAGCCACCATCCTCCACTGAGTTTATGCATGTTATGGGATCTGGCCAGACAAAACAGGCTTCACAGAGGCAGTTCGGCTGCCTCAACTCCACTCCAGCTGATCCAAGGCAGAAGCAAATCTGCTCACTTGGGATGAGTCTTAGTTGTGGAATACAAGGGTGTGTACTTTATTTCTTCCAGATGACATAGTGCTTAATGTGGGCCAACTAGCATTCCAGTGAACCATCAGGTGAACTAGTTGGGAACCCTCTACCCAGCTGATGTACTAAGTCCAGGAATGCTGGAATCGGAATTCTGATGCGCATTTGATCCAAATGGTCAGAGCACTCAGACAATGGATTCAAATGCATAGGGAGATGGTGGATCACTGGAACTTTAAACCACCTGTCAAGGAACTTTAAACTAGAATCCTGTAGCGAACAGGCATTTGAACTCATTGGCCTAAAATGGCCCTTCCAACTTTGTGATTCTATGACTACAAAAAGCCATTTCTTCTCTTGATTCCTCTTGAACTTTCTGATTTCCTCATTTTTTAAAAGGGTACTCCAAAAGCGATTCATGAGATGAGGTTCAAATCTGTGCAAAAACAGCAGGTAAGATTTTTCAATCCGCTCCTGCTCATCCAAGGGCGACACAAAACTGCTTACTTGGGATGGAGTTTAGTTGTATTGGCATGAAAGGCTTAGCGGGGGGGGGGGGGGGGAAATCTGAAGTCAGAAAACTATCAACAGAATGCTGATAATATAATAACATTTATAAAAGCTTCCTTCTGTTCATTTAGTCTTGAGAGCTATATTTAATAAGGGCTTCTGAATTCTGGGGTGCTTCTGTTCTGGACATTATCTCCAGTTCTTCATATACCCTTAGTTTTCTCCTGTAATCCTCTCAAGCCAGACAATTTTCATAGCAAATTACTATGCCCCCAACTTTTCTCTATTGTCCTTCCATCTTTTTTCTGGTTAAGTGTTGAGCTAACATGATTTTTTAAAAGTTCCATATAGCTTTATGTTGTGTATAAATGTTGCTATTGTGCGTAGTTTGGAGGTGATTTATACAACAGTAACATCCTCTAGGATCTCTCCAGTTCTTTGCAACCATTTTAATTATGGCAGGAGGTTCTAGCAAAGAAAATCTGATTCATTGGGGAATGTTGGCATAACATCCTAGGTGCAAATGTGCAATTTTGCTATACCACAGCTGCTTATGTGATGGAATATAAAAAGTCAGAGAAGGAAAACCCATCAGAAAAAATGTGCAGAAGATCCAATTTAATTTCACAAAGATTCCTGGAGCAGGCACCTTGATGAAGTGGCAGGTTGAAAGTTTCATGTAGAAAAGCACTCTAACTTTAAAATAGATAGTTTTCTTGCCTTTACTTCTGTTTAATCTCAAACTCACTTTAAGTCTCATGCATGCTTTTTATATTAATTTTTTTTTTCCAGAAGGTTGGCAGTGAAGAAATCTCAATTTCCTCCAGTGAAGAAGACATGAAAATCAGTACTGACACTTTGGTGTGTACCAAAATGTATTCCCTTTACCAAACAACACTGATGGGAATTCACAAATCTGGTTTAGGAAATCCAAACTCAAAAATAGAGAAACCAGACATAATTGTTCATGTTTTATTTGCTTAGTTTGATATTTAGATTTATAAACTTACTACCTTTTGCCCCAAGAGGGACTCTTGGGTGCAGGCCCATTCTCAATTAAAATAAAAGTTAATATCCTCATATTTCACACACACACACACACACACACACACACACACACCATCATTAGTATCAATATAACAATAGATTATATAACAGTGAACTCTGTACCTAAAGAGGTCTTCTAAAGCAGGGATGGGCAACATGCTGGACATGGGCTGATATGCTGCATTTGTTCCGTTGTCATCCAGTTTCCATGGAAGACCACCACCTTTCCTGCTGCTGTTGCTGCACACTGAAGAGCAACCTCAGCAATGTTACACCTTAGCTCCAAAAGTTTCAACAGGACTTTTTTCTGCCAGCTCTCCCTAACACAACATTCCCTCATCTGGGCCCCCACAGAGTACAACTCCCATTATCTTCCAGAAAGTTATCTGGGGGATAGATGCTCCAGCACATCTGGATGTTGCTAAATGGGGGAAGACTGCCCTGAGACAAGATGAATCAAGAAAGCCCTGATTCTTGTGCCTATCTGTCCGATCTCTAGTGGTAAATACCCAAAGAATAGAATAGCGTTTTCTGACCTGAGTCAGTGGGGCAAGGTGCTTTCTGCTATTGCAAGCTGGAAGGAGGGTCAGAAGAATCAGCAAGCCCTCTGCCTATCACTGTGACTAAAGGAAATGAGAGCCAGTGTGGAGTGGTGGTTAGCATGTTGGAATGGGGACCTAAGAGATCTGGGTTCTAGTCGCCATTCAGCTATGAAATTCACTGGGTGACTTTGGGCCAGTCACACACTCTCAGCCCAACCTACCTTGTTGTTGTTCTGAAGATAAAAATGGAGTAGAAGAGTAGAAGATAAAAATGGAGGGTTGTTGTTCTGAAGATAAAAATGGAGTAGAAGAGACCTGTGGAAGTTGTCTTGGGTTCCTTGCAAGAAGGAAAAAGGCAGGATATAAATGCAATATAATAATAATCTCAAGTCCTCAAACTGATTCACAGGTTGTACTGAAATTTCAGACTACCTGCTGCCTATTTAGGCCTCATCCTGGCTATTCCAGCATGTTTCCTTGGTAAGGATTTCTAGCAAGATCTGGAACTTGGAGAAACACCTCTGAGAACTCTCTCTTAATGCTAGCTCACTGGAATGAATAGCTATAGCAAGTTGAGCAAAATGATCAGGTGAACAAACTCTATGTAATGGAGTGGCATGTCTAAAATAAGGTACATATATGAACACATTTCCATTTAATTTCCTGATCACCTGCTATCAAATAAATGATTGGTTTTGATTGCTGGGAGGCATCCACAAGAGGACATAAAGAAGCATGCAAAGGCATGCATTCACTAGCAAAACTCTGTAACCAAGTTTGGGAGCCATTGGCGTATCTTCCCTGCAATTCAAAGCAATGTATTTGTGGCAGTGGTGGTGTTCTTTGGATGAGATCAGCACACTAAACAACTTTTTCTTTTTTGTGCCTCCAAAGCAACTACACTTGGTTGCTCAACTCTCCTGTCACAACAGAAAAACTTATGGAATCAGTGCTGTGGTTTCAGCTAGTAACACAAAGTTC
Organism: Varanus salvator macromaculatus; assembly: GCA_023646645.1. Lineage (NCBI taxonomy): Eukaryota > Metazoa > Chordata > Lepidosauria > Squamata > Varanidae > Varanus > Varanus salvator. Next base: position 14,943,444 of record JAIXND010000659.1, read on the forward strand.
AGAGTCAGGCTGAAAGAATCAGAAGCAAGCAAGCCCTTTGCTGTCTTGGAAACTGCAATGCCTGATCCTTACAAAGTAACAGTAAGTCTTCTTTAAAGTATATTGCTGCTGCCTTATTCGACTTGGTGTGTTCCAGATGTGTTGGACTTTAACTCCCATAATTCTTCACCAGTCTAACTAATCTGGCAGGATCCAGGGTGGGGAAAGGTGCCGTATTAGTTCCCATGGAGCTGTACATATGGGAATGCATGTGTTTATTTTTAATGTATTTTACATTCTTCTTTTCCTCTTAGGCTTCCCTGGCAGTAGGTCCTGATTTAAAGAGGAGGGCTGGAACAGAACTAGAGTTGGGTATGCTCAATCAATATCCAGCTGTACAATGGAAGATGACATATTCTGACCCTTCTCTACCTCCAGTGAACTATGTACAATCGTGAGTAAATGTATACATTTAAAAATTTCATTGATGGCATAGCAGCTGGTCTTCTATCATTCTGATCTTTCTCAAATGTATGACTTTAGAAAACAGGATGTCTACTCTTAGCTGAAAGCTTGTAATTTGTTTTTTTTTTTTATGGCTTGGGTCATATCAATGGGTTATGAATGCATTTGCTGAAGAACAGTCTCCTAAAAAGTTGTTAGCCCTTTTCTGCTGATAACATTGATGACTATTTGTTTAGGTTGGGGGCCAAATTAGATCTGCAGACTCTTGCCTACTGACTTAGCATGACTTTTTAGCAGAAGACTTTTAGTTCTAGGCAGCCTCCTTAATACAACTGATCAAGAGGCTCCATCAGAAATAATTATGAATTAAACTTAGCTTAACTAAGTTCATCCTATAGTTTCCCTCCCTGTCCCATGACAGGTAGCCATCTTTGTGTACATTGGTGATGGGTAATTCAAGAGGAAAGAAGCAAAGACTTAATTCCTTCCCCTTTATGCTGCATTACACTGGCCTTCCAGTCAATCTGCTTTCTGATCTAGTGTACAGCAATCTGGAATAGAACCCTATTTTTGGTTTCTATCCAGAGAATGCCTTTCTGGATTGTATCTGTGGCCATGTTTCTTTCTCTGTATGAGCAATAGAATTATAATTTTCAGCACCCCATGTTAATCAGGCATGTGATTTCCAGACCATCCAAAACCACTTTTAAACCCTAACTTCATTCCCTGAAGTCTGCTTCTGTTGTGGGTTTTTGTGTTGTCTGAATCCATACATTTCAACCACAACACCTGGTTCAACAACAATTGACCTTCAACACTTGAGTATAGGTGGTTGTGTTTTCTGAACTATGAGGATTAGCTGGGATTGTTTCACTTTGGACCTGAAGGTGTTTGGAAAGAATGTTTATTTAAAGATGTGCCTTCCCTACACTCCTTAAATGATTATAGTCAATTAAGTCAGATCTTCCTATCTTTTTCAATGTATGAAGGATGCTCCCTAAAATGTGTGTATGGATGAGCTGCACAGAAATAAATGAAAGAAACCCCTCTCAACAGACTACAGTGGTTTTAGCTTCTACTAGTTCAGAAAGCTGGGCTATGGTCATAAGGACGCCAAAGGTGAGTGGTGCATTGTATTATTTAAATGTTGAAGATGTTTAAACAGAAATTCAAAAACTATTTTGCCACTATTTGTATGACCTTCTGGTGATTTTCTCAGATGAGTTCCTGTCTGGCCAAGTGCTAAGATGTATGCCCCAATTTACACAGATGTGTGTGAACATTACATAAATGCAAACCAAATCCACAGATGATACAATGATTTGTTTCATTAAAGACATGAAATAAATTAAAATCAGTGGTGTTATACACCTACGGTGAAAAACAATTAACAGTGAGAAGGATAGAAGAGGACGGTACAGCTCAGTAGTAAACTATGGAACAGCATGATATATGAAATCTGTGTGTGTGTGTGCCAAAAGAGGTGATGGAAGAGTGGCACTTTAAAGAGCAAATGATTTGCAATAGCAGAAATGAATACTAGCCCTTGAAGGGGGAGGCAAATGTCAACCCCATATTACTGAACATGAGAATTGTTCTAAAAAAGTATGTGTGGGGGCCAATTATGGAGAACCAGCGAGAAAGAAGTTTCATCCTGGGATATCTGAAGCAGTTTAAAAGAGCAACAAGAAGCTCCAAAGCCAAGGATTTTGGGGTTTGGTGATGGAGTAGACTATGCAGAAAAACACAGAGAAAGGTGGGTTAATTTGCTTATGGATCTAGAAGGAAGCAAAGATTGATCTTTGTGTTTTCTGCTTCACTGTGAACATTGGAAGCTCTATTAAGATCTTTCTGGGATGGAAAGGAGAGAGAAAAATAAGAAGAGGGGGCTGCTCTTCTGAGCAGCATGCATGATGGTGTTTCCTAGATTGAAATTACTCCCAAATCCAGAATCTGATGTGGTCTTTTTATCCCTCCTTCTCCTTTTAGTTTTGTTTTGGTTACTAAACCCTCACTTCAGTATAACTCATCAGATTTGGGAGGTGGATTTCTATGTGCCAGTAAGGGAGTGGTGGGGGGGAAATGATTGGGTTCAGACATCATGAGAACCCACACTCAGGGGTGGAGTATGTGCTCAGTGTGGGCTGTCATTAAATCATAGGTTGTTGCTGAGTAATCAGGTTTCCTGACCCCAACTGTGCTAACAAACTATGGCTTGTTAACCATAAACAGCTTATGAAGAGAACACATAATTTGTTATGGTGCTATGAACCATGGGTTGTTCCATGGGAAACATAGTAACTGATGTTTCACCAACAAAGCACATTTCAATGATATCCCATTCTCAACCCTTGTGTGGGGTTTCATGTTGCCTGAATTCAAGAGTCATGTGTGCAGTTTCACTTGGGATGTGCAGGACTTAAATTGTACTAACGGAGACTGCTATTCTGCCCTTCTCCAAGCCCAAAATATAGTCTCTTCCCAGACACAGACGAACTTAAGGGTGCCTGGCAAGATTTATGACATTAGGAAGTCTTGCATAGCAGCGCCTCTGATTTATATATCAAGTTGTATCTATTATGTGTGTGTTAAACTTGTTCCTTTTCAATGCAATGCTATATGATTGACTCAGCTAGTATGATTTGGCTGACCAGTTGTACAAATAAGGAGGAATAGTAAAAAGTGAAGTGGAGAACAATGTGTATGACTCGTGATATTGCTGAATCCTGTGTGAACCAGTTGTGGGCTTGACATCAGTTAAATGCCTTTGTCTGTCTGAGGTCAAAACAGAAAGATGGTGTTCATATGAATGGACATTGGCTCTGCTTAATTTGTAATCAGTTCTCATATTTCTTTCCAGAATACTTGCTATGGTGAAGAGTTGTCAGTTCCATTTACAGGCCCTTGGAATTCATTTATGCAGAACCCACAAATTATGAATCTACCACTCATGGTCCTTTTTAGTTCTCATGGTTAGTGGTTTCAGCATCTCTGTAGCTTTTAATTGTGGTGTGGACTATATGAGGTCCTTCAGAAGTCTTTGTGCTTCAACTCCCATTAACTCCATTGAGCATGTACAATGATGGGGAATGATAAAAGTAGTAGTCCAACAACCTTTGGAGGGGCATATGTTTCCCATCCCTACTTTAACACTTTAAAATGTATTTACCTTGCAAATTAGTTAAAAAAAATTGGCATGTTTTTTTCAGTACAGTTATGTCAAATTATTGTGGATGTGAGCTGCAGGATTCAGTTTAATGTATCAGATTTCTGCATTACCACCGTAGTTCTGTCATTTTAAATCTTATGTCAAAGACATGAGATTTAAAATGCAATTTATACCACACAACCATTTTAAAATGTATCATTAAATAGAATTAGCCCTGCATGAATGAATGGAAAAGGTTTAGTGGTAACCAAATTCATCTTCTTATACCAACTGGCTAGGCTTGGTAAAAATCCACCATTTTCTTAGGGATAAAGGATACTCCAATGGCATTCAAATGCTCTTCTTTCATACTTACATTTTTTTCATTGTTAGCAGATAAATGCAGAGTGCAAAATGGAGTAATTGTAGACTTTAATGGAGAAGAAATCCATCCAAGCATGTCTCCACATTGTTCTGTGATATTGGTTCAAGATTGTTCCCACCATAAGAAGATGATGGTGCGAATGAAGTATACAACTCCTGATAAGAGAGATGCAGAAGTCAGTCTCAATATTGGCAACTAGTAAGCACATTTAATCCTAGAATCATTTTGCAATATCCAAGTCTGACAATATAAGAAGAAACGTTTCAGCCTTTTAAATTGCTACAGGAAAAAGTATGAGATGCTTGCTTTGTTTTGGTTGTATTATTTTTGCCCTGCTCTTCTTCAAAAAGGAACTAGTAATATTGAATCAATCAATATTACAGCATTAAAATCATAAACCTTAACGATAAAAACATCTACCTTGATTGGTAATTTCATGGGGAAAACAGGATATAAATAAATAAATAAAATCAAGAATAGTCATCATGATAAAAAGAGATTCCTCAGCAAAACCCAATAGGCCACAACATAGTCCAAAACAATGGAAAATTAAAAGGTAATAAATGGGGGGAAGGGGAAGACTCTCAATCAGTGGCAGAGGACAGGAAGCAGGATGGGGCTTTCAGCTGAAGGAGATTTCTCCAGGCAGCTAAAAACATTATGCTGGTGCTGGTTGAGAATTCCTAGAGAGGGCACCACAAATGAATATCCCCTGCTCCTTATGAATGCCAAGACACTTCAGGCAATGACAGAATCTGAATTTCAAATGCTGAGTTGAAAATTCTAAGACTACAATCTTGTACTCTCTTATCTGAGTCTATGCCCCACTGAAGTGCAACTTACTTCTGAGTAGACATGTATAGGGCTGCACTCCAAGTAGTTAATTTGGGTGGTTTGATCACATCTGGTACCCACCCAGTCTATTCAAGGCATTTATGCACATGTGTTTCTTCCTTTGTTTTCTGTATTTCCCTTTTTCCTATGGCATTTAGCACTGCATAAATCAAGCCCTCCAGGCCAGTGGCCATTCTGAATGTGAATGATGAGACTTGTAGTCTAATATGCCTGGAGGGTTTCAGTTTGGGAAGGCTCATAGAAACCAACGTATTTTTAGCTTTCTAAAGTAATTGAATTGGTTTGCAAGAATAAAACAGAAAATAAGGATAGGGAGTGACAACCAAACCGAACAATCAGCAGCTCTAGATAGCAGAATACAATCTTAGTTTTAAATGAATCATAGTCAATAAAAGAGTAGGAAAAGCAGTACTGGGATACAATCTCCAAAATGACAGAATGATCTCAGTTCGAATCCAAGGCAAACCATTCAACATCACAATAGTCCAAGTCTATGCCCCAACCACTGGTGCTGAAGAGGCTGAAGTTGACCAGTTCTATGAAGGCCTACAACACCTGCTAGAATTAACTCCAAAAAATGATGTCCTTATCATCATGGGGGATTGGAATGCTAAAGTAGGAAACCAAAAGATAACTGGAATAACAGGCAAGTTTGGCCTTGGAATACAAAATGAAGCAGGGCATAGGCTGGTAGAATTTTGTCAAGAGAATACGATGGTCATAACAAACACTCTTTTCCAACAACCCAAGAGACGTCTCTACACATGGACATCACCAGACGGTCAACACAGAAATCAGATTGACTATGTGCTCTGCAGCCAAAGATGGAGAAGTTCTATACAGTCAGTAAAAACTAGACCAGGAGCTGACTGTGGCTCAGATCATGAGCTTCTGGTGGCAAAATTTAATCTTAAATTGAAGAAAGTAGGGAAAAGCACTAGGCCACTCAGGTATGACCTAAATCATATCCCTGATGAATATACAGTAGAGGTGACAAATAGATTTAAGGAATTAGATCTGATAGACAGAGTGCCTGAAGAACTATGGACGGAGGTTCGCAACATTGTACAAGAGGCAGCAACTAAAACCATCCCAAAGAAAAAGAAATGCAAGAAAGCAAAATGGCTGTCTGAGGAAGCTTTACAAATAGCTGAGGAAAGAAGGGAAGCGAAAGGAAAGGGAGAAAGAGAAACATACAAACAATTGAATGCAGAATTCCAGAGAACAGCTAGAAGAGATAAGAATGCCTTCCTAAATGAACAGTGCAAAGAAATAGAAGAAAACAATAGAATAGGGAGGACCAGAGATCTCTTCAAGAAAATTAGAGATATGAAGGGAACATTTCATGCGAAAATGGGCATAATAAAGGACCAAAATGGCAGGGACCTAACAGAGGCAGAAGAGATTAAGAAGAGGTGGCAAGATTACACAGAAGAACTATACAAGAAAGAGCTTAACGTCCCTGATAACCACGATGGGGTGGTCACTGACCTCGAGCCAGACATCCTGGAATGTGATGTCAAATGGGCCTTAGGAAGTCTGAGCAACAACAAAGCTAGTGGAGGTGACAGCATTCCAGCTGAGCTATTCAAAATCCTGAAAGATGATGCAGTTAAAGTGCTACACTCAATATGCCAGCAAATTTGGAAAACTCAACAGTGGCCACAGGACTAGAAAAGGTCAGTTTACATTCCGATCCCCAAGAAGGGCAATGCCAAAGAATGTTCAAACTACCGCACCATTGCACTCATTTCACATGCTAGCAAAGTGATGCTCAAAATCCTACAAGCTAGGCTCCAGCAGTATGTGGACCGAGAACTACCAGAAGTACAGGCAGGATTTCGAAGAGGGAGAGGAACTAGAGATCAAATTGCCAACATACGCTGGATCATGGAGAAAGCCAGGGAGTTCCAGAAAAAGATCTACTTCTGCTTCATTGACTACGCTAAAGCCTTTGATTGTGTGGATCACAACAAATTGTGGCAAGTTCTTAAAGAGATGGGAGTACCAGACCATCTTATTTGTCTCTTGAGAAACCTATATGCAGGTCAAGAAGCAACAGTGAGAACCGGACACGGAACCACTGATTGGTTCAAAATTGAGAAAGGAGTTCGGCAAGGCTGTATACTGTCACCCTGCCTATTTAACTTATATGCAGAGCACATCATGAGAAAGGCAGGGCTAGATGAATCACCAGTTGGAATCAAGATTGCTGGGAGAAATATCAACAACCTCAGATATGCAGATGATACCACTCTCATGGCAGAAAGTGAAGAGGAACTAAAGAGCCTCTTGATGCGGGTGAAGGGGGAGAGCGCAAAAGTTGGCTTGAAACTCAACATTAAGAAAACTAAGATCATGGCATCTGGTCCTCTCACTTCCTGGCAAATAGATGGGGAAGAAATGGAGGTAGTGACAGATTTTATTTTCCTGGGCTCCAAGATCACCGCAGACGGGGACTGCAGCCAAGAAATTAAAAGACGCTTGCTTCTGGGGAGGAAAGCTGTGGCAAATCTAGATAGCATACTAAAAAGCAGAGACATCACCCTGCCAACAAAAGTGCGTATAGTCAAGGCTATGATTTTCCCAGTTGCAATGTATGGCTGTGAAAGCTGGACAATAAGGAAGGCTGAGCGCAAAAGGATTGAGGCCTTTGAGTTGTGGTGCTGGAGAAGACTCCTGCGAGTCCCTTGGACTGCAAGGCGATCAAACCGGTCAGTCCTAGAGGAGATCAACCCTGACTGCTCTTTAGAAGGCCAGATAGTGAAGATGAAACTCAAATACTTTGGCCACCTAATGAGAAGGAAGGACTCCCTAGAGAAGAGTCTAATGCTGGGAACAATAGATGGCAAAAGAAGAAGGGGACGGCAGAGGATGAGGTGGCTGGATGGAGTCACTGAGGTGGTTGGTGTGAGCTTTAGTGGACTCCGGGGGATGGTGGAGGACAGGAGGGCCTGGAGGAATGTTGTCCATGGGGTCGCGATGGGTCGGACTCGACTTCGCGACTAACAACAAACAACAACAAGGAAGAGTAGAAATAGTCCAGACATTAAGACAAAATGACTGTGCAAAAGGACATTATAAGTGATGTGCAATAGATGAAGAACTGTTTTATGCCTTGTAGCAAATAATATTTGAGTAAGAGAATGCCCAGTTTTAACTACTTGACTGAAAACAAGGGCAACATATGGACATAGAATTCATGCATTGTGCTCATAGCGGATTAATGTTTATTTTATTTTCTCAAAGTGAAATTACCTTGGAATCTCGCATTGGAATCATCTCAGTAAAAATTAATGATACTGCAACAGAACCAAGAAATACACGTCCATTAAGAGGTATGTAAAAGAACATGTGTATATGAGTTAATTCATACATTGAACAGTTTGAAAATCAGAGTAGCTGATAGAAAAAGAGAAAACATCAACATAATAATATCAGCATAGAAGAAATATTGCATTTTTTAAAGTGTGGATTGATTCTCCAATTCAGGGCTAGGATGTATTACCTAAAAAGAAGTTATGATCAACACGAATAAAGACAGAACAAGTTATAACTCCACATTTCAAAATATATTAAAATAGATCTTGGTTGGTATTGATGAACAAGATTTTTTTCATAAAAAGGACAATTGTAGTCCAACAAAGATTTTGTTTGATTTCCAGCCCTGATGATATCATTATTTTGACTTTTAATTGATCTTTTGATTCACTTATAGATGTTTTCATATCTTCTGAAAAGCCAAGTCAGAAAGTTGCTGTTTCTGCTCCACTCTTTGGACTTCAGGAGTTGGAACTTGAAGGAAATAACCTCATGGTATTTTTCTGGCTAGAACTAATGCTTTTAAGGCTTAAAATGATTTGCTGACTCCAGTGCAAATCTTGTGCGTGTCTACCAATTAAATTGTGCTCTTGAACCAGTACTGATGATGATAGTGATCACATAAGATCTCACTACTTGAACTCAATAAAGCAAATGGTGACAGGGCAGTTCTCCTATATTGCAGACCAGAGCCCTGAAAGAAGTTACCTGGCTGTGCTCGGAATGATTAAACACTGGCAGGTTACCTTTCTTTCAATGCCAACAGAAGCAGCAAATCTGTAAAGTAACCCAAATGTACTCATGGTTAAAGAGCAGGGTCTCTGGAGCAAATGAGGATTCTTCCTTAATTGCCAATGGAGGCAACAGGTGAAAGGTCAGTCCCACAAGCACCCATTTTCCACAGTTCAGAGATAATACTCTTACTGTCTTCCCCTAGGTGGTTTCCCACTGCAGCACACTGCGTAACCTCCCTCCCTCCCTCACCGCCCCCCCCCCCCACATAGCCTACACAAATTTCATGGCCTCTCCTCTAATTCCACCTTACCCCCAGCCCATGTCTTCATTAGAGAGCATACATGCTGATTTCTGCTCCCACTGACAAACAATTCAGAGATGTTCCACCCCATTGGTAGCTTATTGTGACATATGAATATGGAACTCTGGGTTGTAGACTGAAAAGTAACTCAGAGTTGGGACCCATGGTTAACCAAACATACTTGATCCCTCCCACTTATCTCTTCAACACTTCTATAAAGTGGAAATTAGGCTAAATGTTCAGGAGAGACAAAGCAAGGATCCGGCTGAATAACGGCAGTTAAACATCAAAGCTTCATCTTCCAAAGACTACAAGATGGCAGCTTTCACATTTGAGGAGGCCTGATAACATTCTCAGGCCTGGCAGATGATAAAAGAGATGTCAATAAGAACAAGAGAAGAAGGGAGCAGCAGAAAGCACAGTTCAATCACTGTGTAGACTGAGAGAAGCAGTAACTAAGGGAGCACGCCAGTGATGCCATCCGATCATGTTATGGAAGAGTGTTGTTTCTCCAGTATCCTGAAAGTGTGTATGCTTTTAAACACAAGCAGCTACTGTGATTATTTTCCTACCTCTGGCTACTGATGCAGATATGGGTTTACTCTTAACATCAGAGATGTTAGAAAAATTCCTTTTAGGAATTCCTGTACCAGACTGAGGAATGTTGCTGTACCCAACAGTGAACAGGGTCTTTGTTTTTACAAGTCTGTCTTTCTGATCCCATCAATGACATTTGAAACTTGAAATGCATTCACCTTTGCTTCATACATTTTCAGATCCTATGGTGGTAGGATGCATTCATGGTGCTAAAATGCTTCTTGTAAACAAAACATTTTTTATTTCTTTTCCTGAAGATCTCAGTTAATTCCCAAATAAATGTTGCATGCGGTCTCTGTGGAACGCTAGGTGATTTTGAAAACAAGTACAGAAAACCAAATGGCATTCCAGCTAAAGATCAAGCAAGCTTTTCTCAGAGCTGGGTCCTCACTGATGCAGGTAGGTAGACTTTAGTGGTTTGTTCTGATTATCACCTGAGTAGCCAGAGTCAGTTCCAGGTTTGAAGCACCCCTGGGCAAAAGGCCCTCTGTTGTGCCCCCTTCTTCATCAGTGGATCCTGGTGGGCTTACCTCTCAGTGATAGCAGGGTGCATCACTCCAAGCATCCAAGCATTGCAGCACCACTGCTTTAATTTCCTGCAATGCTACAGCAGTGGGCATTGAGGCCCTAGCAGCTGCCCAAAGATGCCTGGTGCTAATACAGACCCTAAAGACAGCTATCAGAATCCTGTAAAGCTGTTCAGCCTCTGAAATGAATGTCTTGAATCAATGCACCTTCTAACCAACAAGCATCAAAATGAAATTCTGGTAAATGCAAGTTTGAGGGGCAAACTGTGGAATGTCCAGTCTCTTGAACTAGGTGTTAAAAATCCACTGCTTACTCTATTGCAGCTTGCCAAAAGCATCAATCGGTTATGACTCCTGCATATCTGCCTGGGGAAGACAATGCAGATCAAAGGCAGGTGAGTCCTTGTAATATTGAGTGCTTCGGATAGACCACTAAAACTAGTCAATGTTTTTTGGCATGGATTAAACCAACAATGCCTTCTGGAGTCTCTTGTTTCTTGAACATCTTGCTTTTAGGTGGAATAGAGCAGGGGTGGGGAGAAGATAGATCTTTAGAAGTGCTAGAATTCCAGAAGCCCCTGCCAGCATAGCCAACGATCAGTAATTCTGCAAACCAAAGCCCCAAACTTCTGCCTACTCCTGCAATACAGAAGGGAGCAGCAAGAAGCCAGATTTTATTAGGTCTTTCAGGATGCTGTTCACCATTGTTATTTCAAGTATTAACTGCCTGCATGAATATAATGAATGTACACATCATTTGTTATGTTATGTTGGGGAAGCCTGAACAACTTAGGAGGCTGAAGGGAATTTTATATTTTGCATAGTTTGCACAATCACTGCCTCTTAAACAAGACTCTGTGGACTTGCCATTGGGCTATTTGGGGGCTGGCTTCCTCAGAACAAGCTATGCCACCTGAGTTTAGACAACATAGCAAGCCACAACTGAGCTGGTAATTAGGCAAGTGGCACCCTGCACATACCATGGCTTAAGTGAGCCACGGTGGCATGTTTAAGCCACAAGGACTATGCAAACCAGGCCTTTCTATCCCTACTTCAAACCTGATAAAAATTACCTACTCCAACATCCTATTTGGAGGCATCTCTTTGAAGGTAAGCCACATATTCAGAGAGGAGATCTTTGTTGATATTGTGAAAGGTACTTTGGTCTTTAGCTGCAAGTATGAAAAGCACTATCCATTCTTTTAGCATCTTCACTCCTTTTCTTTTGTTTCCAGGTTCAACCATAATTCCCAAACTGACAAACTGAGCTGAAAATTCAGAAAACCTGACAAGACTGGTTACATTCCACACAGAATGCTCATGCTCGCTCCCGGATGACTCATGCATTTCTTACTGTGCCGGTTAGCAACCTGTAATACTGTTTTCTTTGGGAACCAGTCTGTCATTTCTGGGCAATTACATACATGTTAATTTAAGTACATGTAATACATGTTAATTTAAGTATTTTAAAAGAAATCTGTCAAATCCCTATAGAAAATAGGGCAACTGTAAATGAAACTGATAATTGTCTAATAAAGATTTGCATTCAAAAAGACAAATTAACTGGTGGCTTCTTTATTTCATTGTATATTTATTTATTTAGGATATTTGTACGCCATCCTTTGCAAGAGCCTCAGGACGGCTTATACAAATAAAATACAAATATCTAACATAACATAAATTAACATAGAAACATAGAAACAGAGTGAGTCAAAAGGGACCTCCTGGGCCATCTAGTCTGACCTCCGGCACCAGCCGGCTCCGCTCACGACATGCCCACCATGTGCATGTCCAGCCTGACTTTGAACACCCTCACCAATGGGGCCTCAACGACCTCTCGTGCAAGCCCATTCCACGCCCTCGGGGTCCTGACTGTCAGGAAGTGCTTCCTGGCATCCAAATGGAACCTTGGCTCCCTGAGCTTTGCTCCGTTGGAGCGTGTCCTGCCTTCCTCTGCAGGGGAGAACAGGCCTCTCCCCATCTCCATGGGACACCCCCTCACATACCTGTATGTCGCCAACATATCCCCTCTGAGTCTCCTCTTCTCCAAGCTGAAGAGACCCAGTTCCCTCAGTCTTGCCCCATACGGCATCCCCTGCAAACCAGCCACCATCCTTGTGGCCCTACGCTGCACTGACTCCAACCTGGCTATATCCTTTCTGTAATGAGGTGCCCAAAACTGAACACAGTGCTCCAGTTGCGGGCACACCAGTGTTGTGTAGAGTGGTAGTAATACCTATCTCGATCTTGAAGCCACACTTCTGGCTATGCAACCAAGGGTGGCGTTTGCCCTCTTGACCACCGCATCACACTGCTGACTCATGTTTAGCCTGCGGTCAACCAGTACCCCGAGGTCCCTTTCACAAGTGCTGTTCTCCAGCCACTTGTCCCCTAACCTGTACTTATGACAGCTATTCCTATGCCCCAAGTGCAAGACCTTGCACTTATCCACATTGAACGCCATTCTGTTGTCTTCTGACCACTTCCATAGTCTGTCCAGATCCTTTTGGATCTGGAGTACCTGCTCTTCAGTTGTGGCCACTGCTCCAGTTTTAGTGTCGTCTGCGAATTTGATCAGCAGACTGTTCACCCCTTCTTCCATGTCGTTAATGAAAAGATTAAACAGGATCGGCCCCAGGACAGAGCCCTGGGGGACCCCGCTTGTCACTGGCTGCCATCCCGACGATTCCCCGCTAAAGGTTACCTTCTGCTTTCGGTCAGTCAGCCATGCCCTAATCCACCGGACAGTGCTTTGGTGCATCCCAAAACTCTCCACCAGGATATCATGGAGCACTTTGTCAAAGGCCTTGCTGAAATCCAGGTATACCACATCCACTGCATCCCCTCCATCTAGCCATCTTGAAACCTTGTCATGGAATTGCACAAGGTCTGGCAGGACCTGTTTTTGCGGAAGCCGTGTTGTGTGGCTGTCAGCCTCCCTTCCCTATTTAGCATCACTAGCTCTCTCTCTATTATGAGCCTTTCCATTGTTTTTCCTACAATGGACATAAGGCTAACCGGTCTATAATTCCCCATGTCCTTCCTACTATTTTTGAAAATTGGGACCACCAATGCCACCCTCCAGTCCTCTGGAACTTCACCTGTTCTCCACGAGATCTCAAAAATGGAGGCCAGAGGGCGTGAGAGAACCCCTGCCAACTCTCTTCCCACTCTGGCTGCAATTAAAATATGATGATAAAATTCAATATTAAAACTTATTAAAATATTGATTAAATAAAAAGATCTTAACTGGGCGCCGAAAAACATGTAATGATGGCACCAGGTGGACCTCTCTGGGGAGCACATTCCATAAACGGGGCGCCACCACAGAGAAGGCCCTCCTCTGGGTGCTCTGCCTCCTAATATCTTTCACGGAGGGTTCCTGGAGTAGGGCTTCTGCTGCCGATCTCAGGGGAAGGGAGGGCAAATAGGGAAGAAGGCGTTCCTTTAGGTATCCTGGTCCCAAGCTGTTTAGGGCTTTATAGGTAATAACCATTTTCAGAAAGGTGAAGAGATGCTTTTGACATTATGCATATTTGGATACTTTGGTGAAGCTAGGATCTTGTAACAGTAAACCACTTTTGCTATTTTAATAGAAAAAAGCAAATATATAGTTTTATGTGGCTCGCATGAATGGAAATACAACAAACAATTTCCTGGCTCAGTAGGAAATATGGTATATATAATTCTACTTCCTTCTTAAAAGCAATAGGTTGGATCCAGAATTATTCATATTTAGACCTATTAAAATCAATTTCATAAGCAGTCTCTAGGTAAATCAACTTAGAAGAAACTAATTTTCATAAAACAAGAACTCTTTGAACAAGCAAATAAACCTGGGAAATTGCCTCAAAAGAGAAATAGAAAAGAGATTGTAACGGGTAAAAAAGAGCAATTGGAATTACTCATGTAGAGAAACAAATACATGATCTGTTGAAACTTTTTCTTTTCAAATCTGTATTAAAAAAACTCAATTTCAGAAGATGGAATGGAGTAATACATGGAAGAAGCTCATATTGACAAGTTCATATTGGATCAAAGAGGAATACTAAATGGTACCTTTACCATTCAAGAAATCTCATAAGCAATAAAAAGATGTTAAAATAAAGCAGCTGGACCAGATGGTTTTCCTGCAATGAATTATAAGTGTCTAGGGGAAAAAAAAGTAATAATACCACTTCAAAAAGTAATGTCATGCATGCACACTCTGGCAAGATTCCCAAGCATGCACAAGAAGCTGGGCATTTTGGCTGGACTGACAGCTCATATTCTGAGAATGAGTTGTGTGAAGGAGAGGTGGCCAATCCCAGCAGGACTGACCGCTTGGGTGCTCATAATGATATGGTTGTTGAAACTGACTCAGCTCCAGCTGCAGTCCAAGGTCCTGCTAGGGAACAGATTAGTTCAAGGTCAGCCCGGGGGCCTAATCATGGGAGTGAAGAAGAGCAACAACATCTTGGGTGGGGGAGGACAGATTTGGAGAAAGGGAGTCTATCAGATGGGGAACTCCAGCCTGCTGAGGTGGTGTCCTCAATTGTCTGTCACCACAGTTGCAGGGTGACCCAACTGGGGGCTTGGAGTGAAGAGCGCAGGTGTGCCTGGTTCCACAGTGCTCCTCCCTCCCGCGACAGGCACAGAAGAATTCATAAGGAAAGCTTTGAGTGAAGAGGGCCAGAGAGGGATCAACTTTTTGCTCTGTGTATGCTCAGAGACTTATAAGTAAAACAAAGACATTTGGCAAGAAACACTGGTGAGTCTGTTACTGCTAGGAGAGAGAACTCATCTCACAAGTAATGAATGAAATTAAAGATCAAAGACCATTACCGATATCATAGTAAGGCGCTCATATAACATGGATAAAGTGTGGCCTGATCCTGCTCTGCCACAGTCTTATACATCTATATCACTATCAAAGGTCAACTACAAAGTTTTTACTTTAATAATGGTTGAAGATTAAGAAAATGTATAGAAAATCAAATTCATATAGACCAGACCGGATTTGTCCCAAAGAGATTAATGAAAAATAATATCTGCTTTGTGATTAATGCTATTGACTATATTAAGAATAATAAGAAAGTGGCATTTATTTTCTTAGATGAAGAAAAAGCCTCTGATAACGTGTCTTGGTCCTTTATATCAAATGTATTTAGATTATGGTTTGAAATGTATTTATTGGATCCAGGCAATTTATACCAAGCAACATGCTAAGATTCTTATAAATGGGATGCTAACCAATAGATTCCAAACTGAAAAGGGGATCTGGCAAGGATGACAATTATCTCCATTTCTATTTATCTGTGTACTGGAAGTTCTAGCCAGGAAAATTAGACAAGACTCAGACATAAGTGGTTTAAAAATAAACGGAGAAGAATATAAAATGAAAAGTTATGCAGATAATGTTGTGTTGGCCATCTTAAATCCACATATACTAGACAAAATTGAAAAAAATGGTCTCTGGATATAAAATAAAAAGATGAAAATCATGCTGAAGTTCTTAACAAAACAAGAACATATTTTTAAAAAATCAGACAGTGCACGTAGCAAAAAGCCAGTCTGGATTCTCCACTCCAATGGCCAACTGGGCTGAAAAGTCTGTCCAGTAATTCCTTGGTCTCAGAAGCAGACACTGGATTCAGCACATGACAACCCAAGAATTGGGGGAAACTAAAGCTTTATTAAAAGGATACAATATAGGGGTGGAGGGTACTAAAACAGCTAAAAGGGCTAAAAAGGGAAAGAAAGGGGGAAGGGGATTTGGAGAGCAGCAACAACTAAAATTGCAGCCAGCCAAAGACCCCCAACTCCCAGGTCTTGTTGGCTGACTTGGACATAAAACAGCAAAGCTCAGCCTAGCCTCAGCTATACATGCAGATACTATACCAGCATACGGCACAAGCAATACAAGGCAGAACAGAGTTCTTCAGCAAAGGGGTATAGCAACAAAAGTGGAACCTCTCCTTGAAGAGGAACCCAGAGACTTTCCAGGCCCCAGGCTTCATTACCCCTCAGATCACATGATCCATGATGGACTCCCGTGTGGACCATTTCCCCCTCACTGCAGCTATCTCCTGTGTCCTTGTGGAGTAATTTACAATATCTCCTTCTTACACATAATGAGAACCAAGCCTCCCCTCCCTTGACCTTGTGCTAGCTTCCCCAAGGCTGGCCTCTAGGGTTGTCACCATTTTACCCCTTGCGTTGATACCCCATTCCTGCCTTATTGAGCTGTTACACAGTTCATATTCCAGTGAAATAACCTTTAATCTGGTTAAATACTTGGGGATAAATCTGACATGGCACACTGGTACATTTGCTCAAAATAATTGTAAAACAACCTGTATAAAGATTCAAAAGAGGGTCTAAATTAAAAGTGTCATAGTTGGGAAGAATTTTTCATCATAAAAATGAATGTATCACCAAAGCTAAACTTTTATTTCAGATGTTACCAATTTCAGTACAGGGGAAAACCTTACAAGATTGGCAAAGACAATTGAATGCTTTTATCTGAAATGGAATAGAAAAAGGCAAGGATTAGATCCAAAGTTTTACAGGAAGAAAAAAAAGAGAGGAGGTCTTGCAGTACCAAACATTAAACGATATTATTATGCAGCTGGTCTAGTCTGGATTATAGTTTGGTTCTTTAATTTTAATGAAAGATTAATGAAATTGGAGATAGCCGATCTTGAAGGATTACATAATCAAGTATGGACTAAAGAATCTTTAAAAAGGCACTGATCCTAAATAATAGTCATGTGTCTATGGATGGCCTACTAAAAAATTGGTATCTCATGAGAAAAGAAGTAGCCCTCCAATCTCTCCTTTAATGTCTCTAATACCATGGAAAACATTTGAGGAAAAATAATGATCTTATAACATATGGAGACATGGTCAACCAACAGAGACAAATTAAGCCCTGGCAAGAATTCGAAGATGAAGGAAAAAATACAGAATGGTTCTTCTATTACCAATTGGTCTCAAGATTACAAAAAAGGAAACTCAAACAGGAAAAAGCATAATATGGTATCTCAATTATTTTGACATTATAATTAAATGTAAAAAGAACATCTTCTAGGAAGACTATATAAACTATTACTTAATGCCAGGGTTTTCCGGCACCTTTTTTTCTAATGGATTTTACGAAGTGATTTTGAATCGCCTGTTGGCATAGCAGGTCAGGAGCAAACATCATTAACATAGTGCCTGTGGGCTGCTTATGTTTCTGCACCGCCAGCTTGGGATGCTGCTCGGCTTGGGACTGGTGTGTGTGGTCGTGCACTGAGTGCTTACTGTCGGGCAACATGAGTTCCGGTACCTTTTTTTTTTACAAAAAACCCCCACTGCTTAATACTGAAACTCAACAAGTTAAAATACATATGATGAATTGGATACAGAATTTTGAAGGATAAATACAATCTCATCAATGGGAAACCTTATGGAGGAGAGATATAAAATTCGCTGCAAGTCACATGTTAAGAGAAAACTGGTATAAGTTATATTTTCAGTGGTATATTACCCCAAAAGATATATAGAAAATGGGTAAGAACTATAATGGAAAGTACTGGAAATGTAAAGAGATAGATGGGACCTCTACCATATGTGGTGGACATGTGATAGAACTAAAAGATTCTGGAAGCAGATGCACATGCAAATGCCAAAAGTACTTAAAGATGAATTTCCAGTAAATGTCAAGAGTATGCTATTGAGCACTGTACCAAAGATTCTGACAGAGCTGTTTAAATACATGACAACAGTGGCAAGAGTAATAATTGCTTCAACGTGGAAAGCTGAGGATTTTCCAAACTGTCAAAGACTGGAAAAACAAGTTAGCTGATTATGCAACAATGGCAAAATTAATTAACTACATAAACAGAAGGCTAGTCAAACAATTTACTCAAAGATGGGAAGCTTATTATAAGCAATGTAATTAATTGTTAAAATACAGTTTTCATAAATGTCAGTAATTTCTAAAGTCAAAGTAATGTTATAATTTATAATTAATTTTAAAATTTATATAGACTAATTTTATAGTCTATATAATTTTATAGATTAATTTATAACAAATTTTGATTGAGAATTGAATTGCTTTGATGACTTATGGCTTTTTTAAGAATGTGTCTAGATGTTGATGTTACATGCTATATTTGTGAATTGATCCTTGGCACCTTCCTTTTCTATATTTCTTTTTCTTTCTTATTGTACCTTGTGAAAATAAATTTTAAAAGATTTGAAAAAAATGAATTGGACTTAAGCTCGTGACTTTGGAACCTCTGATATTGTCACTGTAGCCCAACAGTGTCCTACATCTGTATTCACCAGACCGGCTATTTGCCAGCCTAGGCTCCAAGGGAGGTGACTGGATTCTATTTATGTATTTGCTATACAAACGGATCCCTCAAAATATAGTCAGCCTCTACAATAAAGATAGCATCATAGAGAAGGAAGTGGGGAATGTTTTCTATGTTTGTTTTATTTTATTTGCACCCTGGCTTTCTATCATAAAATGGCACACAGAGGGGTTGACATGCATGATTAACATTGATTAAAACAACAAAACATCTCAAAATTCAATAAAAACTGTTTATGCTGTTGCAAGGGGCAGCATATAAATATTTAAATAAATAAATAAAATAAAAACATACCAGTAGCAGATATATCCGAATAGCTAGATAAACATGGATGTATGTGCTTGTGTGTAAATGGTAGCCGACCCAACAGATCCACTTATAGGCACTGTATGAAACAGGCTGGCAGGACAGTAGAGACTGAGCAATCCTAGCTTCCCTTGGGAGGGAGTTACACAGTTTCCAGCAAAAAGGCCCTCTTTAAGTTTGCCACCAAATGTGCCTCTGAAGGTGGAAGTCTCAAAAAATGGACCCTTTAGAAGATCTTAAGAACTGGGTAGGCTCTTACAGGAGATGGATCCAGGCTTTCTGAAAGACTGCCAAGTCAAATCAGGCTTCATAGGAAATAACCAGCTCTTTGAATTCTGCCCAGAAACAGATTGGTAGTCAGTAGAGCTGCTGTAACAAGGGAATCTTATACTCCCTGTAACCAAACTGGACAACAGCCTGGCTACCTCCTTCTGTTGTTTCTGGAAAAAAATTTGCAGGGAGCTCTAGACAGAGCTTGTTACAGCAGTCCAAAGGAGATGTAGCAAAGCTCTGCATCATATCTGGGAGTGGGGAAAGTTGCAGTACTAGCCGCACAAGTTTGGCTACCACTGAAAACTGACCATCCAGTTTCCAAGATTACCTGTGAGGGCTGTTGTGCAGCACTGGGTGCCCAAAGGCAACATTTTTGTACAAACTTTCTGGGACTTTTTGCATCAAAGAAACACAAGCTGGCAGGGGAATGTGAATGTTAGACAATCCTCAGATAACTTCTACTGTGCTTTAGGGCATGATGCAGGAGCCCCCACAGGTAAATTAAGCAATGGTGCCTTCTGAGAAGTGAGAAGGTCCAATGACTCACCTGTCTCTAGGAAATACCCTTGTCAGTTTCAACTTGACAATGACTGGGTTTGCATGACATAACAACCAGCTAATGATAACAGTCAACATTTAGTTGTTATGATGTGCAAACCCAGCATGGGTTACCTACCATGCGTAATTTTTAAAAATACCCTAATTTGTTCTGGGTATGTTTGATCAACCTGGGCTGTTGTATTGTCTAAAGCTGGACAACAGGACCCATTGTGAGTCAAGATAAACAACGAGTGTGGTGCTCAGCAAGAGCAACAAGATCTCTTTGCTGCTTTTGCCAAGTGCCTAACCAGTGACGCTGGCCAACAGCTTCACCCAAAGTGTCCATGTGGCACTCAGGGGAAAGTGAGTTGTCAAAGGCTTTCCATTCTAGGCTACATGGCCAAGCATGTTGGACTGGCAATGGCAGAAGACAGCAATTTCAGGTCGTCCAATGCCCCCTTCAGCCACTGTGGGTAGAGGGCAATCTCCACTTCCCTAGTGCTTCCACCAGACCTTTCAGCCCATGCAGTGGCAATTGCTGGAAGGAAGTCATGATGCAACAGACCTGAAACTGGTGCTGCTGCCAGGCAACCCTGGCATTAAAAAGGGCTTACAGCAGCAGCACAGGGCAGAAGTTGGGTCGGCCTGCTCAGAAGCAGCTGGCCCAGGCCGCTCTTCACTGCAGCTGCCACCTAGAGCCAAAAGGCTGTACGTGAGCAGCACAGGACAAAAGCAAATTGTAGAGGAGGAAAACAGGCTGACAGAACCAGGAACAGCTCTGCCCAGAGCAAAAGTACCATTGTTAATGTAAAACAGGCAATGATGGAAAGAAAAAAGAAGACGACAACCACCTGGGAGAGCTTAGGACATATTCTTCTTCTTCCTAGACCTCCTCTCCAAATTTAGGTCAGCCTTAAATCTAAATCTGTTTCCAGGACCAGTCACAAAGTTGGTCAAATTGTATATACACAGAACACATTGAGCCTTGTAGGTGTGGCTGATCATCACAGAACAATCAGACTATATCAGATCAAACACACTGTTTTTCAATAGTTTGTTGTTGTTGTTGTTTAGCAAAGTCGCATCTGACCTATTGCTACCCCATGAACAACATTCCTCCATGCTCTCCTGTCCTCCACCATCCCCTGGAGTCCACTTAAGCTCACTCTGTCTAGCCACCTCATCCTCTGCCGTCCCCTTCTTTTGCCGTCAATTGTTCCCAGCATTAGGCTCTTCTCCAGGGAGTCCTTCCTTCTCATTAGGTGGCCAAAGTATTTGAGTTTCATCTTCAGTATCTGGCCTTCTAAAGAGCAGTCAGGGTTGATCTCCTCTAGGACTGACCGGTTTGATCGCCTTGTGGTCCAAGGGACACACCGGAGTCTCCTCCAGCACCACAATTCAAAGGCCTCAATTCTTCAGCGCTCAGCCTTCCTTATGGTCCATCTTTCACAGCCATACATTGCAACTCGGAAAACCATAGCCTTCACTATACGCACTTTTGTTGGCAGGGTGATGTCTCTCCTTTTTAATATGCTGTCTCGATTTGCCATAGTTTTCCTCCCAAGGAGCAAGCATCTTTTAATTTCTTGGCTGCAGTCACTGTCTGCAGTGATCTTGGAGTCCAAGAAAATAAAATCTGTCACTTCCTCCATTTCTTCCCTGTCTATTTGTCAGGAAGTAAGAGGACCAGATGCCATGATCTTAATTTTCTTGATGTTGAGTTTCAAGCCAACTTTTGTGCTCTCCTCTTTCATCCACATCAAGAGGTTCTTTAGTTCCTTTTCACTTTCTGCCATTAGAGTGGTATCGTCTACACATCTGAGGTTGTTGATATTTCTCCCAGCAATCTTAATTCCAATTTGTGATTCATCTAGCCCACCCCTTTGCATGATGTGCTCTGTATAATATATGGCCTTGCTGTACTCTTTTCCCAATTTTGAGCCAATCAGTGGTTCCGTGTCCAGTTCTCACTGTTGCTTCTTGACCTGCATATAGGTTTCTCAAGATACAAATAAGATGGTCTGGTACTCCCATCTCTTTAAGAACTTGCCACAATTTGTTGTGATCCACACAATCAAAGGCTTTAGCATAGTCAATGAAGCAGAAGTAGATGTTTTTCTGGAACTCCCTAGCTTTCCCCCTGATCCAGCATATCTTGGCAATTTGATCTCCAGTTCCTCTCCCTCTTCAAAATCCTGCCTGTACTTCCGGTAGTTCTCGGTCCACATACTGCTGGAGCCTAGCTTGTAGGATTTTGAGCATCACTTTGCTAGCATGTGAAATGAGTGCAATGGTGCGGTAGTTCGAACATTCTTTGGCATTGCCCTTCTTTGGAATTGGAATGTAAACTGACCTTTTCCATTCCTGTGGCCACTGTTGTGGTTTCCAAATTTGCTGGCATATTGAGTGTAGCACTTTTACTGCATCGTCTTTTAGGATTTTGAATAGCTCAGCTGGAATACTGTCTTCTCCACTAGCTTTGTTGTTGCTCAGACTTCCTAAGGTCCATTTGACTTCACATTCCAGGACGTCTGGCTCGAGGTCAGTGACCACTCCTTCATGGTTATCAAGGACGTTAAGCTCTTTCTTGTATAGCTCTTCTGTGTAATCTTGCCACCTCTTCTTAATCTCTTCTGCCTCTGTTAGGAGCCTGCCATTTTTGTCCTTTATTATGCCCATCTTTGAATGAAATGTTCCTTTCATATCTCCAATTTTCCTGAAGAGATCTCTAGTCTTTCCTATTCTGTTGTTTTCTTCTATTTTTTACACTGTTCATTTAAGAAGGCTTTCTTCTCTCTTCTAGGTATTCTCTGGAATTCTGCATTCAGTTGGGTGCATCTTTCCCTTTCTTCCTTGCCTTTTGCTTCCCTTCTTTCCTCAGCTATTTGTAAAGTCTCCCCAGACAGCCATTTTACTTTCTTGCATTTCTTTTTCTTTGGGATGGTTTTAGTTGCTACAATGTTGCAAACATCTGTCCATAGTTCTTTGGGCACTATCAGATCTAATTTCTTAAATCCATTTTCACCTCTGCAGTATATTCATAAGGAATATGATTTAGGTTATACCTGAGTGGCCTAGTACTTTTCCCTACTTTCTTCAATTTAAGCCTAAATTTTGCATCAAGAAGCTCATGATCTGAGCCACAGTCAGCTCCTGGTCTTGTTTTTACTGACTGTATAGAGTTTCTCCATCTTTGGCTGCAGAGCACATAGTCAATCTAATTTCTTTGTTGACCATCTGGTGCTACGCATGTGTAGAGTTGACTCTTGGGTGCTTGGAAGAGTGTCTGTTATGACCAGTGTGTTCTCTTTACAAAATCATGTCCTGAGCGGAGCCGGCTGGTGCCGGAGGTCAGACTAGATGGCCCAGGAGGCCCCTTCTGACTCGCTCTGTTTCTATGTTTCTATGTTTCTAAATTCTGCCAGCCTTCGCCCTGCTTCATTTTATACTCCAAGGCCAAAGTTGCCTGTTATTCCAGTTATCTTTTGGCATCCTACTTTAGCATTCCAATCCCTCATGATGATAAGCACATCTTTTTTTGCTGTTATTTCAACAAGGTCTTTAGGCCTTCATAGAACCGGCCAAATTCAGCTCCTTCAGAATCAGTGGTTGGGACACAGACTTGGACTACTGTGAATGTGAATGGTTTGCCTTGGTTTCAAACTGAGATCATTCTGTCATTTTGAAGATTGTATTCTGTTTTTCCTACTCTTTCATTGACTATGAAGGCTACTCCATTTCTTCGGAGAGATTCTTGTCCCTCAGCAGTAGTATACCTGATGATCATCTGAAATAAATTCACCAATTCCTGTGCATTTTAGTTTGCTGATTCCCAAGATGTCGATGTTAAGTCTTGTCATCTCATGTTTGACTACGTCCAGCTTACCCTGATTCATAGATCTTAGATTCCAGGTTCCTATGAAATATTGTTCTTTACAGCATCGGACTTTCTAGTTAGTTCACACATTCAGTTGAGGGTCATTCCATTTTCACTTTGCTTTTGATGTGCATCCGGCTGTTTCAAACATAGAAATTGCATACACAACATCCTGGAATTTTTTTTCCAATAAAACATATACTGACAGTGGGGAACCTGAGAGCCCCTGTGTCACCAGACTGTTGCAATCAGACTGTTGCCAGCATGCTGCTGATTCCCCAGCTTAAGCAGCCTGGTAGCAGGCAGATTGTCACTCACCGTTGGTAGCAGCAGAAGCAGCTTGGGAAATCCAGCCTATCCTTGTGACAGCAGGGAGTTCTCTAGTCATAGATAATGGGCCTCTTCTTCCCCTCAGTTCCCATGCCTTTCTGCAACCAAGTGTAAGAATCTCTAACTGAAACCATTACAGATTCTTTCCCTATTCACTTTCCTACTATTTTCCTTATCTTTCTCTGTTGTTCCCTTGCTGCCACATTTCAGAGTATAAACTTTTCAGTGAAGAGGACTGCTCTCTTGTACTCTTTGACATTCCATGCCTGATAAGTGCACTATAGCAATAAGGAAAGTCAAGGCATATGCTGGCACGTGATAATAAGGTATATGTTGATGTATGTATTTGCTTCCTGGAAATACATCCTCCCCCTGCCCCACCCCAGTGAGAACTGCAAAAATAATTCAAAAGATTGTTTTGATTCAATTCAAAAGGGTGCAGTCCTTTGGGAATGCCTGTACATCCCTGAACTTGGGGGCTTATGGGCATCCAAAACTAAGCAGGATGACAAGTTGAGGCAATCTTCACTTCCCAGCTGCCCTGGGTGCATTTTCCGTAGATGAGCTTTTTTTTCACATCTAGCGGGAGCACAATGGAGGGAGCAAAAGGAAGGCCAGGGCAGCTCCAAGCCTCTCCAGTCACCCTTCCTCCCTGTTTACTCTTTTCAGAGGTGATTTCTTGACACTGGGGTGTCTGTGGGTGCCTGCTTGCCATATGGTGTTAGTGGTGGGATGGGTCTTCGTATGCTCTATGTCTAAATCCAGGGGTTGAGGTGGGGAATCATCTTTGGGTTGTTTTTCTTTCATTTTGGGTAGTTGGGCTCAGGCCGGCCTAGAGTAGGGAAGAAGGTGCATGCTCCTGAGGTCAGGAAAGGTGGCCAGTCATCAAGGCCAAGCCATTCTTTTGACAGAACTAGTGAGAAAGGCAATGAAGCCACCCTTCAAGTCATACAGGGACTAAAGGGGCCCTGTGTCATCTTTCTCTTGTCTGAACTGGTGTTCCAGCTGAAGCAGAAGGACTTGGAACTGAAGAAAGGGGAGAGACTGAGAATGGGCTATGAGCAGTTTTCCATTACAGATGGACTCCCTATCACTCCGATGCGTGCTAGGTAACTTACTTTTTAAACAGTCTATCGTCCAGGCTATTTTCAAATATGCATCTCTGTATAAGGAAAACAGCTTGCGCTTCTGCCTACTTGCGATCATTAGAAAATCAGCAGGGAACACCTCCTCCCAACCAAGTGCATATAGTACCAAGGTATGCAAAATCTTCACAATTTCAGATGCCAGGAAATTCTAATTCTTCCCTAATCGTGATTTTTGTTTTCTGAATACCCAGCTGCAGACCTGCTCTTACAGTTTCTTCTTTTACCTTCATCAGATGTCATTTCAATTCGCTGCTGCTGTCTGTCAGTACGTGCATCCTAAATGTGCTCAGTTTTTCCTACTTGTGCCCACATTTCCCTCCATCATTAGCAACACCCGGCAAAGGCTGATGCGCTTGACTGGCGCTAAGGGGCGCGCCGAGCAGCCAGCAAGCGCGCAGCGGCTTCTCCCCACCTCCTCCTCGCTCTGCCAAATCCCCTCCTCTCCCTTTCTGGGCGGCGCCAGGTTCCGTCCTCCCTGCCAGGGACCCACCAAGCCTCACGCTGGAGGGGCCAGGGACCAGCCAAGGAGCTCCTTCGAGACGCATGGACAGGCTGCCAAGCGGCGGGGTCGTGCGCCTTCTGCTCAGCGCGCTCCTCCTCCCGCTGCGCGTGGGCTCGGACGCATGCCCGTGCCAGGATCCCACGCTCTGCAACCCGATCACGACCACCAGGGACTTCGAGGTGCGCAGGCGCAACGGTGTCTCGTGTGGACCGTGCAGGGGGTGGGGAGGAAAAAGTGCGCCGCGATTCGGGGAGAGCGCGGTCGGGCCCGCGAAGCCCCTTGCTGGTGGACCGAGGGCTTTGCCCTGGTGCGGGCTGACGCCGCTTGGCCCAGCGCCCCGGACGATGCACCGTGGCAGGGCTGCACTTTGGCTTCCAGAGCCGCTCTGAACTGAGCGGTTCAGGGGCGCCCCTTCCGGATTCCCCGTGCCAGGAAAAGCACCACCAGTTAAATTTCTGCCTGCCACGAAACTATTAAAGGCAAAAAATGCCCTACCGGGAAGAAAGACATACATGAAACAGGACTATTCAGGACGGGTATATTTATTCTATCATAAGATTGGACACTGGCCACTAAATCATGCATCAGATTATATGCCATTTAATGTGCCTCATGCCTTTTTATTGTTCATTCTGCGATAAACTAATATAAACGACTTAAGGAAAAAGAAAAAAGAAGTAGTAACACAGTATGATTAAAAATAACAGACTTTGTCTGGAATCGCCTGAGGCAAGGCAGTTGCAAAATAAAAACCTGTCCAGAACCACACATTTTTAATTTGGAGTGTAACGATGTGAAAGTGGAATAAAGGAATCCAGAACTGAAAATAAATGGGAATATGTAACACTTAGCAATTTGCTACTGAAGAGAGCTTCAAACTGGAATTTATTCTTAACACATTGTACTGTTTTAGTTAACAGGGAGCAGTGTTTTGTCTTGTGAGCACCTAGCTATAAAGGATTAAAGGGGTCTGTGGGTCTGGCTTGAGCCAGAGAAACAGAGTGGCACACAATCTTTGATTTATTGCCTGCCTAACAGTCCGTCAAAAGCATGCAGTTTGTGCTCCGGAGGCGAAAGCTAACCCTCCAACAATCCTTGCTGTATCTCTACAGATCTTGGTATTTGATGTTGGTGGAAAAACATGGAAATTCTACAACTGGACACAAATTACAACAGTGGCAACTTTTGGAAAATATGACCCTGAACTTATGTGTTATGCCCATTCTAAAGGATCCAGAGTAGTTTTAAAAGGTGGGTTCTAACTAGAATAATGAGAATAATGTGGAACTTGATCCTGTGTATGTTTCTATGGAATTTAGAGTTAGGGTTTAATTAGACCTATTCCCCCATTAAGAGAGTATAAGACTGCAGCCTTAATAATGATATGAGCATATTCTTATTGCTATTACAGTTTAACTTGCATAGGAAAGAAAGCAGTGCTACCACCTTGTGCCACCAGTCTCAGAACAGGCTAGAGATCCCCCTTATGCTATGCTGCACCGAGCACAAAGGGATGATGCTTTCTTGAATATGGTGACTGGCATGTTTTGGTCTACATTTGAAGACCACCAGATTGAGGAAGGCTACCGTAGAAGGTCTCTCTTTGAAGGTCACCATCTTTAGAGGCATGAATTCCAGTATAAAACATATTGCACTCTTTTCTCCCATCCAACTCAGCCCAAACTCAAGGACATGGAAGAGAGTTCCAGTGCTTTCATAAGCCATGTTAAGTTGTTACACGATGAAACTTATGTTTAAGAGATGAAAAGAAAAAACATTTCTTTTCATCCATTGTAGTAATGCAAACACTTGTTCTTTAGGAGATGTATCTGTGAAGGTAATTGTTGATCCTGCTGTCAGAGCAGCCTGGATAAACCAAAAGGTGGAGTTGGCCAAAACACAGTATATGGATGGAATCAATATTGACATTGAGCAAGAAGTTAATAAGTTTTCAGCTGAATACTATGCATTAACAGCTTTGGTTAAAGAAACAACAGAAGCTTTTCACAAAGAAATTCCAGGATCACAGGTAAAAATAAAGACTCCTATTCTATTTCACATCATCCATTTCTTTATATATGCATTTTTACATAAACACTACTTTTCAAAACTAATGTTCTCTCAAAGAAGCTCACAATGCAAAAGTACATATAATACAGAACTTCCAGTTACTAAAACCATCAGCAGTTGGTCCTCCACCAAAAGCCAGGAAAACAAAAAGCAACATAAAGCACATTAACACTGACCTAGGCTCAGTTTCAAAACATTCTAAACACTGAACAAGATAGATGATTAAATCAATCCTGCATGCCACAGAGGAGCAACTAGAAACAAAAAAATGTTCTTAGGAACTGCTTGAAAGAAAATAAAAAAGGGAGCCAAAAATATCTGTCCTGAGAAGAAGTTCCAAGAAAATAGGGTTCCACCATTCCTCAATCCCAATGAGGAATAGGATTCTACCATTCCTCACTGACAACATTCACCCTTGTGAGCACACATTTTATTATAGAATATGTTTAGGTGCTAAACCAGCACCAAAGCATCCTAAGAAGGCCACTGGTAAACACATGCTAGAAACAAATTAAAGGGTTGGTCAGATCTGTATTTAGAATCACTAGGTTGGATTCAGATGATACCACTCTAATGGCAGAAAGTGAAGAGGAACTGAAGAGCCTCTTGATGCGGGTGAAGGAGGAGAGTGCAAAAGTTGGCTTGAAACTCAACATTAAGAAAACTAAGATCATGGCATCCAGTCCTCTCACTTCCTGGCAAATAGATGGGGAAGAAATGGAGGTAGTGACAGATTTTATTTTCCAGGGCTCCAAGATCACCGCAGATGGGAACTGTAGCCAAGAAATTAAAAGATGCTTGCTCCTGGGGAGGAAAGCTATGGCAAATCTAGACAGCATACTAAAAAGCAGAGACATCACCCTGCCATCAAAAGTGCATATAGTCAAGGCTATGGTTTTCCCAGTTGCAAATGTATGGCTGTGAAAGCTGGACCATAAGGAAGGCTGAGCGCAAAAGGATTGAGGCCTTTGAATTGTGGTGCTGGAGAAGACTCCTGCGAGTCCCTTGGACAGCAAGGTGATCAAACCGGTCAGTCCTAGAGGAGATCAACCCTGACTGCTCTTTAGAAGGCCAGATCCTGAAGATGAAACTCAAATACTTTGGCCAACTGATGAGAAGAAGGAATCCCTGGAGAAGAGCCTACTGCTGGGAACAATAGATGGCAAAAGAAGAAGGGGACGGCAGAGGATGAGGTGGCTAGATGGAGTCACTGAAGCAGTTGGTGTGAGCTTGAGTGGACTTCGGGGGATGGTGGAGGCCAGGAGGGCCTGGAGGAATGTTGTCCATGGGGCATTCAGATTTGGTTGGATTCAGATTTAGGCATGTGTAGGATACACCTATTGAAATCAATCAGAGTGAAGTTAGGAATGATTTATAAGCCCTGTTACTTCATTGGGTCAGCTCCTAGTATGACTAAATCTGGCTTTGACCAGTTTATTATTATTTAATTGGGAAATACATATTTTTTATTAAAATAACAGTATAAATACACAAATAAATGTAGTATTTGGTGTTTCTGAAAAACAGTATTCAATTTTGATGTTTTTCCTCAGCCTTGTTTTTTTCTTTCTAAAGAATTTTAAATTAATGTTAAGACTAAAGGTAATTGCCATGTAAAGTTTATAGTAGCATGATCAAAACAAAACTCAATTGGATGCACACATACTGTGTATTAGCCACAGCTTACTCTACCCATCTTAGGTCAGGTTTCCATAACTTGTGACCTGCTCCCATCATGTGCTGTGGCCCAACAGTTATGTGGCAATATATCTGAGTACAGGCAGCAGCTCAAGAAGTTTTGAGGACTCCTGCCCTGACAAGCTGTTGCACTTGACTTGGTGCATGACAGTTTATACAGACCTGTTATTTGATACCAAAGGAAGGCCTGCTTTTTTGTTTGTTATTTCAAACCATATTTTCTTATATTGTGCTGTCAAGTTATGCTCAAATTACTTTGGCTTCATATTCCCAAACATTAATATTTCCCCGCTGTACAACATTTTCAAGAAATAATTAAAATGAACTCATGAACTGCCATTTCAAATTGCAGAAAATCTAATTTGCAATCCCAATTTGCAATCACTTTTGAGATCAACTTCATATCATTTACTTCTTTCAGGAAAGTTTATGGGCATCTGCACAAACATATGTTCTGAATGCACATTCAGAAAAAGAGAGAGTGATGTACTTTTCTTTCTGTCACAGGTAACTTTTGATGTAGCCTGGTCTCCAGAATGTATAGACGGAAGATGTTACAACTACACTGGGATTGCTGATTCTTGTGACTTTGTGTTTGTAATGTCTTAT
Source organism: Varanus salvator macromaculatus (assembly GCA_023646645.1). NCBI lineage: Eukaryota > Metazoa > Chordata > Lepidosauria > Squamata > Varanidae > Varanus > Varanus salvator. Next base: position 14,973,455 of record JAIXND010000659.1, read on the forward strand.
GATGAGCAGAGTCAAGTGTGGTCACAATGCATAGCAAGAGCTAATGCACCATACAACCAGACATTAGTTGGTAAGAAACAGTGATATAAAATTTGCAGAAATGTTGAAGACATCAAAATCCCTTTCCCCCTTTTCTTTCAGGGAAAACAAATAGCAAAAAAAACTGTAGTGGCGGAGATAAGGATTTAAATATATGGAACATTTATTTTTTGATTAGATCTAAATTTGTTTTATTTACTTATTATATTTATATCCTGCCTAGTTCCTTTTGAAGGGACTGCAGGTGGCGCAGTGGTTGAAACCGCTGTGCTGCTGGGCTGGTTGATCGAAAGGTCGCCGGTTCGAATCTGCACACGGGGTGAGCTCCCGTGTGCCGTCCCAGCTCCTGCCAACCTTGCAGTTCGAAAGCATGTAAATGCAAGTAGATAAAAAGATACCACTCCGGTGGGCAGGTAACAGCGTTCCGTGCACTTTGGTGTTTAGTCATGCCGGCCACATGACCACGGAGACTGTCTGTGGACAACGCTGGCTCCCTCGGCTAGGAAACGGAGATGAGCACCGCCCCCTAGAGTCAGGCATGACTGGACACAATGTCAAGGGGAAACCTTTACCTTTACCTTTAGTTCCTTTTGAGGAACTCAAGGCAGCTTGCATAATTCTCCTTCTCTTCTTAACCCTATCCTCAGAACAACAACCCTGTGAGGTGGGTTGGATTGAGAGTCTGTGACTAGACCAGAGTCAGCCAGTGCACTCAATCACTGAGTGGGGACTAGAACCCAGATCTCCTGAGTCCCAATACAACACTCTTAACCACTATATCACACAGACTTTGCTAGTTGAGCAACATCAAACTCACTATCGTACCTCATTCTTCAGTCAAAAAGACTCTCAGAAAGTAGCTTACAGAGAATTGTTCTTGCATTGTATAATTTATTTCCTATCACTGGTCTGTTTGATTCATTTATGAACTATAAAATAGAACTACCAGGCTGCTTTACTGATATAGCTGAGAGCATGCATAGACACATATGTGTTTGTTCTTAACTTTTCAAATGTCAATAGCACCTGAACAGTGTTTGGGATGGAGCAGCAACCTACCGAAGTAGCTAAGCATATTCTCATTTTTACAAGCTGGGAAAAAGTAAGATAAATTGCTTAAAATAGAAAATCGTTATTGCAATATTTTTTAAAGGATCTTATTTCCCTACAAACATGATGAGACATTTTTGGCAACTTTTCAGGGGTAGTGTAAATCTATTAGGGTGACAAGACTGTTATCACTGCTTACAAGATGAAGCAACAGAGCATTTTCCACCTTTTTCCTTCAGTGTAACACTTCAATTTCACTTCAAGTGGCAGAAAAGTTGCCATCACAGTCTAGTGGCCATCCTCCTTTGGACCACTGAATGGTCCAGTAGGAATGGCATTACATAATGACGCAGTACATTGTTGGAAAAAAGACATTGCAGCAATACAGCCTGCTTGGTGTGTTAGTGTCTGGGTGAACTAATGGATTAGATGAGGCTCAATATAATGAAGTTCAATTCAGATAAGACAAAGGAACTCTCTGTGCATGGTTCTTCTGCCCCATCAAGTGACATTCGACCTGTTTTGGAAGGGGTTGCACTCCCCCAAGGGACCAGGATCATATTTTAGGGATGCTGTTAATTCCAGCACTGCCATTGGAGGCACAGGTGGCCTCAGAGATGTGGAGCATTAGTTTAGGCCAATATATCTACTGCAGTCTCACTGGGACACAGATAGCCTAGCTAGTTATCTATGTTCTGGTAATCTGTCATTTGGAACACTGCAGTATGTTGAGGCTGCCATTGAGAATGGCTTGGAAATTTCAACCTGTCTGAAATAAGGAAGCAAGATTAAATGGATATGAAAATGGAAGGCTGCCAGTGTAGATCATAAAATTCCTGACACTGCATCATTATATTGGCCAGAGCTTTTTGCACTGGCTACCAATCCATTTCCAGGCCAAAATCCAAGTTCTGGTGATAACTTAGAAAGTTCCAAATGGCTTGAGGCCAAGATTCCCAAAAGATCATCCCTTTCCATATACCCTTAGATCAAGTGCCTCTACCAGATGAGGTGAACTGGGTGGCTACTGAGCAGAGGGCCTTTTAGTGGTGACAGCACAGCTGTGGAATAATCTACTCAGAAAGGCTTGTAGGGCACATACATTGCGGTCTTTTTGGCTTCAGGTGATCTTTTTATTTTCTCAGGCTTTTTAGCTCTTCAGTTTTAAAAATCTAAAATCTTTTTAGATCTTTGAACTGCTGCAGACTTTTACCTTGGCTACTGCTTTGGCTTTATTCTGCTTTAAACAAAAGGTTTTATATTATGTTTTACTACATTGTTGTATTTTATACGTCTCAGCTTTGTCTTGTAAAGTGTTGAGAGCTTTGACCACTGTGTGGTATAGAAATGTAACAAACAAACAGTGTGTGATAAAGATGTAATGGAGTGATTTAGGAGACATGTAATGGAGTAATTTAGGAGACATGTGGCATTATTTTCATTGGGCTCTTCTGCTGCCTGTGAATAACGCTGCTGGATTGCTGGCTGCAGGTCTGCAAGTGCCAGTAGAGTCAGCAAAGACTTTACTGTTAAAGAAAAAGGTGGAAAACTCTCTGCCATTTCATCATATAAATAATAGTAACATTTCTGACAATTAATAAATTTTATCTCCTCTGAAAATCACTGTTTTCCATCAGATTATTTTCCTGACAGCCATTCTCAAACTCTGATTAAATGTCTAACCTCAAAAATAGTAGGTTGCCAAGTTTTTATCAGTTCTTAAAATGTCAATAACCTCTGATTCTTGAGTATTTATTTTTATCTCCCCCCTTCAGAGGAGAGATTGAAATAAAACTCTCTACTCTTTTGCCAGTATATAAACCCATTTCTTTGCATACTGTAGAAAATGAAGGAATCTGAGGCAGGAAAGAAGATCATCTAATCTCCTATGCAGATATCCCCCGTCCTGCTTTGGGGAGAACACAGAGGCAAAATAGTCATTTAGCATCTGTGCCTGTTCCCTCATATCAGTCACTGGATCTCCTTCCTCCTTATTTAGTGGTCCTACCACTTGACTCCCCTTCCTCTTCCTATTTACATGCTGAAAGAAGCCCTTTTTGTTGCTCTTGATATTCTTGGCAAGTCTCAGCTCGTAATCAGCCTTAGCCTTGCAAAGAATCCTTCTGCAACAGACCTCCTCCTCCCGGTATACCCTTTTGTCTATTTGCCCCAGTACCCATTTCCTACGGAGGTTCCTCTTTCATCTAATCCCTCTAACCACCTCCTTTCGCATCCATGGGCACTCTCCTCTGCCTCCCTACCTTACTCACTAGAGGTATCGTCAAGGCTTGCACCTCCAAAACCTCCCTTTTGAGTGCTATCCACCCCTCCTCAACTCGCTTACCTTCCAGTAACCTATCCCAGGAGACTTTCCCCAGTCTGGCCTTCAGTTGGCCAAAGTTGGCACTCTTGAAGTCCCAGCTTCTAGTGCTCAACCTGCTGCACGTCCCCAGTCCCCTGATCTCAAAGCAAAGGATGGAGTGATCACTCGCATCCAGAGCTCCCCTAATCTGTACATCATCTATCAGCTCCTCCCTATTGGTCAAGACCAACTCAAGGATGTTTCCCCCCCTCGTCGCCGCTCGGACCCTCTGTGTGAAAAACCCTCCCTCTATAGCTTCTAGGAAGCGACGTGACCTGGCTGTCACTGCCGAGTGAGTCTCCCAACTAATATCCAGGAGATCTCCCATAATTACTGTGTCTCTCCCCCGAGATATCCTTAGAATCTGACCTGTCAGGACATCATCCAGGGTATCAAGGTGACCTGGAGGGTGATAACATACCCCCACTGTCAGGTGTCTTTCCCTGTCAAAACCCCTAAGTTTCACCCAGACTGCCTCTACCAAATCCCCATCTGTGCTGCAATCTATCTCACTGCATCCTATCCCTTCCCTGATGTATAAAACCACGCCCCCACCTCTCTTTCCCTTCCTGTCCTTTCTAAAAAGGTGATACCCTTGTATGTTCACATTCCAGACTTGCCTTTCATCGCACCAAGTTTCTGTGATTCCCACCAGAACATACCCTCCTATTCCCAGGAGAGCTTCAAGCTCTTCCTGCTTATTACCCATGCTCCTAGCATTGGTGTACATGCACCTCAACTCCTTCCCACCACTTCCTTTCCTTGGAGTGCCCAGCATCCTCCTTCCTCTCATCTTCCCTGGTACCTGGCCCCTCTCTGTGGGAGTCCTGTCAGTCCCTGCAGTATCTCTAAAGCCCTGCTCCCAGAGCCCCGATCCTCCCCCCACACTTGTCCAGTGCAGACACATTTCTGGGGGCCTGAACCCACCCCCCACTGGCTCAGTGTAAAGTCTTCCAGATGAAGCTCGCTAGAGCATCTCCAAAGGTCCTTTTCCTCATCCTCATGAGGTGTAACCTGTCCCTTGCCAGAAGTCCATTGGCAAGAAACCAAGTGCTGTGGTCAAGGAACCTGAAGCATTCCTTCTGGCACCACACCCTAAGCCAGTTGTTCACCTCGGAGACCCTCCTGTCCCTTCCTGGCCCAAATCCCTGAACTAGTAAGATTGACGAGAAGGCCACTTGGGCCTTTAACTCCCTGAGTTTCTTCTCCAAGGCCTCGAAGTCCCTGGTGATCCCGACCACACCCTGCCTGGCCATGTCGTTTGTGCCCACATGGATCACCAGGAGCGGCTGGTGACCCCCAGAGTGAACAAGATGCTCCACTCTGTCCTTCACATGCCGGATGCGTGCACCTGGCAGGCAGCAAACCTCCCTTGTCTCCAGGTTGGGGTGGCACACTGCCGCCTCAGTGCCCCTCAGCAGGGAGTCCCCAACAACAATCACCCGCTGCCATGTCTTCCTGGTAGTGGTGGGCGGCCGTGCCCTGGCCCTCACCTCTCCTGCAGCGGCCCCCTTGCCTCCTGACAACCAGGCTGGGGGTTCTGCTGGTCCCCCGAGGCCTCATCAGCCCCAGTCTCCCCAAGTGGAGAGAACCTGTTTCCCATCTCCAGATTGGTGCCAGGAGGAGGAGGCCGTGCTGGCCTTCTCCTCCTGTGGGTGACATACCTCCATGTCTCCGCAGCTGCTCCTCCCGTGGTCTCTCCCTCAACCCTCTGTCCAGAGAGGGGCTGCTCCGGGGGGGCCTGGAGAGCTCTCTCGGCCCTCAGGCACCTCACCTCTTCCTCTAGCAGGGTCACCATCTTGCACCGAGGGCAAGTGTAACCCTGCCTCTCCTGGGGGAGAAGGGCAAACATGTTGCAGCTTTCGCAGCGGACAGCAACACCCGTGACTCCTGCCAAGGCCATCTCCTGGTCTGCCATTGGGATCCCGTCCAAGACCTTACCTTGTTTGCCCTGTAGTTCCTCTCACTCGCCCAGTTCTCCCAGACAAAAACCCACTTGCACACATACACACAAGGATAAAATAAACTTAAATTTATAAAATATAAAATTTAAATTGGAGGAAAAACAAAGCAAAGCACAGCACCAAAGCAAACGTAAAACGTAAAACGCAAGAAAGGAAAGGAAAGGAAAGGAAAGGGAAAGGGAAAGGGAAAGGGAAAGGGAAAGGAAAGGAAAGGAAAGACCCCTCTGCATCCCAGGGAAGGGAGTCCCCGGACAGCCTGGGCCACAGCTAAGAGATGCAGACAAGGGACGACGCCAACGGCTGAGCTTGGCCTTATCAGTCCCTCAGGCCGATGGCCCCGCCCCTCTGCTCCCTCCTGGCCCCTCTAGCCTCTCTGGCCCCGCCCCCTTCCTCTCTGCTGCTCCTGGCCCTCCGCTCCCCTGCCCAGCTCCTACCTTGCCTTCGCTAGTCCCCTGGCCACTCAGCACTCTCTCCCAGCCTGTGCCTCTGCTGCTCTGCTGCTCTGCCAAGAGGCCAGAGCCAAAAGGAAACATGAAGAGAATTGCACTTAAATCACTAGAAAAATAAAGAACAAGATGCTGTTCTACAAAGAGTCAACTGCCCATAGAAGATCCATGTAGACATAGTTGTATCTTGTATGTCTACCTCAATCGCCTACAGCTTGCTGATGTTACAAGTATAGCAGCAGAAATGTAAAAATAAATAAGAACAAAAAGCACATGGGTAAATGTTTAAACTTAGGTTTACATTTAATTTTTTAAATTAGGCTATGACAATTATATTCGCTTGGGCATCAATCCAAAGAAACTGGTGATGGGTGTTCCATGGTATGGCTATGATTATACCTGTCTAGACTTATCTAAGGTAAGAAAAAGACAGCATTTTTAACTACTTTTTTACTCACTTTGTTCTTGTGGGCATTGTTTTTATAATGATCCCTTCTTAAACCTTCAATATATATTTGTAACATAAACTGCCTTTCTTCAGGACCATGTTTGTTCCATTTCAAAAATCCCTTTCCGAGGGGCTCCTTGCAGTGATGCAGCAGGACGTCAAGTTCCTTATAAGAAAATAATGAATCAGGAAAATAGTTCTCTTTCTGGGATCCTATGGGATGAAGAACAGAAAGCCCCATTTCTGGAATACAAAGTAAGCTGTTATCAAGATTACTTTCTAGAGGTTATTTATGCATTTATTTATACAAATACAACACCAAAAAAGAAAGTAGCCTTGTCAATCCATTAGGAAAAAATATTGAAAAGCTGCAATTAATTGGGGCCAATGGCACAAAGTCAAAGTTATACAGGCATATTTGGGCTAGCCTCACTTGATGGAAAATAGATTATAGGTGCATCCAGGAATAAAGTCCCTGTTATCCATTCTTCCTTCCCTCCCAATGCCCCAAATAATTCCGCCTCATACATGCTTGGCTAACACAATATGAAACTCACCTTATCCTCATGTTCTTCTATCCATATGTGCTAAATAACTGAGACAACAAATAAACCAAACAAAATAGTAAGAAAAAGCTTTAGATATCATTATTTCATAAAAACACATTTGTCTATTGACTATGTTTTCAGTGCAGCCCTCATCTGTGAAGTTCCAGGGGGTTTTCCTAGGTACACGGAACACCTAAACTGTAGGATTTGTTTGGAAAGAATATGGAAAGCATGTCACTATCTTCTCTTTGTTTCACTTGTAGGAATCACATGGTGCATTTCATCAAGTATGGTTTGATGATCCAAGGAGTATTTCTCTGAAGGCAGCTTATGCAAAAGATCGTGCCTTAAGGGGTGTGGGTATGTGGAATGCAGATTGCCTTGACTATTCTGGCAGCTCTGTAGCACAAGAGCAAACCCAAGCCATGTGGGAGGCCTTGAAACCAAACTGATTTCATGATAACATGTAACTTTTCAACTTTTTTTCAATTATGTAGTCTTTAAGTTACAGTTTTGATTTTCCATTTAATACATTTGTGTCACCAAATAGAAATGATGTTATATATCTTAACATATATCTCTTTCCATCTCCTTAATAGATCTGCCATTTAGTATCAAAAACTAGAGACCTGGAGAGTTAAGAGCATGCCCACCAAGAATTCGTAGATTCAGGAGAACTGAGAGTGATAGTGATTAAATGTATAACCTCCCTTCTTGTGCAAATAACCATCCTTCTCCCACCATCATACATCACAGCAATGATAATCCACTGCCCTGTTCTTTGTACCTCCAAGAAAGCAATACATAAGCTATCTCCAGCCCTCCCTAAACTATGCAGACACAAAATATAATTCCAAATTCCACACCAATCCCTGGAGGTCATATCTAGAACAAGAGCTTTCTCTAGTTCATGACAGAAATATATTACATTGCAAAAAATATTCACCAAGCTTTCTTTTCTTGCTGGTGCCGTACTCTCACTATAGAACTATGGAACAGGTGAACCCAATTCCATCACTATGAAAGAAATATTCCCTATGTGCATGAAAAAATGTGTGGAGCTCACTACCCGCATGGAGAGGAGCAGAGTGCTACATAGTAGCCATGGGGTGACCACCCCTGTTTTAACCACTGCCTGTTGTAATGGAAAGCCATTAGGGATTCCTCATTTCCCTGTGGGCAAAATCCTGCCCCAGAATAAAATATAGGGGTGGAGGGTGGTGAAACATACAATTTAAAAGGGATAAAAACAGGGAAAAATGGGGGAAGGGAGGGGGAAGAGAAGTTGGACAGCAGCAACAATATAGTCCACAGCAACCAAGAAACCCCAACTCCCAAGACACGTGCTGCTTACAGATGCCGGGAATTGAATTTAGGGCCTTCTGCATGCAAAAGCGTTACTCCACTATTGAGCTGTAGCCCATCTTCAAAGATTTTTACAACACACACAAACACACAGTGTAATGTCGGCAGTCATGGTTTGACTGTTTTTACTTGCTTTCAACTTTGCACTGAAGCTGTATACAATGGCATGGTTTTGAATAACAAATGCAGATGGATCAAGAATAATGTTGTCTCTCTACAGCCTTGCTTCCTGTCTGTTGTTTGCTGACAAATCTCCCCCTGTAAAGAAAATTCCTCCTCTTGCCAAAATTTCTATCAACCTACAAAGCCTGAAAGAGATATGGAAACACTGAGTGGCACTAGGGGAAGACTACAGATCTGTGATGGATGCACAGTCCCTGGCTGCTTCCAGTTTCAATTATAAGCAGTGTTTCTTTTACTGCCACGAGACAGGTCTGAATTCAGCTTGGGAAAACTAAGGGAGCAGTGATATTAGGTTTTACCTTTGCTACAAACCTGGCTTCCAACCTGTGCACACATAGGCTATTAAATGCCATGGGATGAATTTTCCAGTTTTTAAAGTTTGTCTTCTCCACATTGCAGGATAATGTAATGTATATTAGTACCCCATATTTTAATATTTTCTAACAACTTATTTTAATATCCCATATTTTAAATGAGATATTTATTTTGCTGAAAATCCAGTCAGATACCATCTGAAAGTGACAGGCTGAGGGAAGCAAAGAGAGCCAGTGTGATATAGTGGTTAAAAGCACAGGGCAGGGTCTCAGAAGAACTGGGTTCTAGGCCTGGGCTGGGCATGGAGCCAACTGCATAACTTTGGGCCAGTCACAGACTCTCAGGCCAACCTCCTTCTCAGGGTTGTACTAGGGATAAGCTTGAGAGCAGGAAGAAGAGTATGATGGAAGTTGCCTTGAGTTCTTTGTAAGAAAAACGTAGGATATAACTCTAATAAACAAACAGTTACATACCATCTAACAACCTTACTGTTCTCAGTGTAGGTTTACAGTGAGGTAGGCTACAGCATTTTGGATCACACATTAGTTCTGGAACTATGCTAGGCTACTCTTTTGGCTTCAGTGGCTTCAGGGTCTCCCCCCCCCCCAATATGGGAATAATTGTAACCCCAAACTTCATTGCATTAAGTAACTTTACCCCACTTCTAGTGTGCAATACTAACAGCAGAACATACATATCCCATGGTTGTCAGTCTGTCACTTGTGAACCCACCCAAAACTTTACCTAACCCCTAAACTTTAAAAACAAAAGTTACTTAGGGAAGGTATGAACTCCTGACCTTGTCTCTAAGATGGGGAAGGCATGGGACACGGGTGCTTTATCAACAGTTACACTGACAAGCCCTGGACTTCTCCATCGTTGTCAGTCCAGCTCAACAGGCGAGGAGAAAATGGCCCGCAGAGGTCAGGAATGCCCTTTTAGCTGACGATGGAATGATCGGTCCCAACTGTAAAGTCTGCACCGGTTGCATGGCGCCCGAGACAGAATGCTTTTTCCTTTCGCTTCCCATAGGCTGACAGCGGGGGGGCGGGGACGTACGATATGAATGCGACTAAAGCGGCTGCTCTGAGGCCGGTGAGGACCTTCGACATGCACAGGCTGCTCGGCAGCGGCGCCGGAGCCTTCGTTCTCCTGTTGCTGAGCTTGGCTTCCAGCGCATGCCCATGTCACGACTCCGCGCTCTGCCGCTCCATCACGGCCAGCAGGGAATTCGAGGTGCGCAGACGCAATGGCCCTTTACGGAAAGACAAACAAAAAAAAGCTTATTGAGAATGGGATTGGTGGGGAAGGCACGTGTCACGGCGACCGGCCAATCCCTAGAGACAGGGGGCGTCTCGCGGCCGCCTGCCGTAATTTCGCGGTGATCTTTTTTCCTGAGCTGAGCGAGAGCGGCACGTGCTTTATCAGTGCTGGGCTATGTTAGGAGCTGCGTGGTTAAAAGCTACCCAGTAAGTAGACGGGTAGCCACGGAGGTTCTCCCCGCCGCTGCTTCTCTGGCACGGAAGAAACTTCCACAGGAGCACAGGACGCCGCGGACCACCGGTGCCTCGAACTCAGAACTGCCCACGCCGACGGACTTTAGCTCTGCAGCGTTGTTGTGGAGAGACTTCTCCGACCCCGCCTTGAGATAGCTGGGGTTGGGATTGAACTTCAGCCCCGTCACATTTCTGCCAGTCACAAAACCCTAGAGCGGGTGCGGTGGGGGTGCTGTTCTGGAAAAGGGCTAAAGCATAGCTCAGGGTTTCACCGTGTTAACGAGCTGATCCTGACTTTTATAACAAAGCACTAGACGAAAGGATATTTTAAATGTAAGTGCAGTTAAATGTCAGTGTAGAGGCAGAGTGATGACTCAAGATGGCAAACGGGACATACGTTGGAATATTCTAGCACTAAGAAAGCTTCTCTGTGTAAACTGTCTTGATATTTTGTTTTTAATTGACACTATTAAAAACTTTAAATAAACATAGTGAAAAGTATTTCACTATTACATGTAAATTTTACAAATTAAGAATACTTTAAACTTTGCATTTACTCATGTTTGTTTATTGCAGGATGTTCTGACTGACTGAAGGATTGCCTGTCTTATAACCTAATTACCTAATTTAAATGAGGCTAGTAAAAACATATCAAGATATAGCAGGAGCAATATTAAGAGAGCAAGAAAGAGTGCCATTTTTTGTTGTGCCTTTGCAGGTCTTTGTATTTGATGTTGGTGGAAAGAACTGGAAGTCCTATGACTGGTCACAAATTACAACAGTGACATGTTTTGGAAAATATGACCCTGAGCTTATGTGCTATGCCCATTCAAAAGGATCCAGGGTAGTTTTACAGGGTATGTTTCAATGAAAGGAATAAACTTTTTCATGCAGCCTGATTCTGGTTAAGTTTTACTTGAAAGTAAGACCCACAAAGATAGGGACACTTCCATAAAGTGTGTCTAAAACTGTAACCTTAATAGTTAGGCAAGAATACTGTCATTGGTATTGCAGTTTAACTGACGTGTATGAGAATAAGCTGTGCCACCAAATTGTAGCACCAGTCTCAGGTCAGTCTAGTTCTCTTGGCCATAAGGGGATGAGTGAACATTTGGCAATCTCTCTCTTGAAACTTATTTATTTATTATTTATTAATTAAAATATTTATAGGCCGCCCCATCGCACTGAAGCCTTGGGGCGGCTTACAACATGATTAAAATACAACTGTTGTGTAAACAATATTAATTTATCCCTCCCCCTCCCCTTACCCTCGGTGCATCTCAGCAAACTAAATAACCTTAAATTAAACCCTAATAAACCCAATAAATAAATCAAACCTACAACCAGATACAACATTAATTCAACATAAACATATAAACAAATAAACCAAACCAAACACAACACTAACAATTAAAATAAGACTTAAATAAAAAGGTCTTTGCCTGGCACCGAAAAGCATATAATGATGGTGCCAGGCGAACCTCTCCAGGGAGCGCATTCCATAATTGGGGTGCCACCGCTGAAAAAGCCCTCCTCCGGGTACTCACCCACTTCACCTCCTTCACAGGAGGCTCCCAGAGGAGGGCCGCTGTTGAGGATCTTAAAGGGTGGGAGGGCGTATAAGGGCGCAGGCGGTCCATTAGGTATCCGGGTCCCAAACCGTTTAGGGCTTTATAGGTTAACACCAAAACCTTGAATTTGGCCCGGACTTCAACTGGGAGCCAGTGGAGCTGACGGAGGACTGGGGTTATATGAGAATAACGCCCACCCCCGTCAGCAACCTGGCAGCTCTATTTTGAACCAGCTGAAGTATCCGGACCGTCTTCAAGGGTAGCCCCACGTAGAGGGCATTGCAGAAATCCAGTCGAGAAGTCACCAACGCGTGTGTCACTGTTGTTAGGCAGTCGTGATCTAGGAAGGGATGCAGCTGATGTACCAGACGTAACTGCAGGAAGGCACTCCTCGTCGCTGCCGTCACCTGGGCCTGCAATGACAGCTCCGGGTCGAGGAGTACCCCCAAGCTGCGGACCTTGTCCTTCAGAGGGAGTGCAACCCCATCCAGTACAAGGCCCAAGTCCCCAACTCTAAGACCCGAACCGCCCACCAACAGGACCTCCGTCTTGTCTGGATTGAGTTTCAGTTTATTGGCCCTCATCCAGCCCATTACCTCCACCAGGCACCGGTTCAGCACAGCCACCGCCTCACCTGGATCGGTAGAAAACGAGAGGTAGAGCTGGGTGTCATCAGCGTACTGGTGACTCCGCAGCCCAAACCTCCTAATGACCTCTCCCAGCGGTTTCATGTAGATATTAAAGAGCATGGGGGACAAAATGGACCCCTGCGGTACCCCATGGCATAGCTGCCATGGCGCAGAGCCATAGTCCCCCAGCACCACCTTCTGGAATTGGCCGTTGAGATAGGAGCGGAACCACCGCCAAGCGGTGCCTCCAACTCCCAATCCCGCTAGCCTATCCAGAAGGATACCATGGTTGATGGTATCGAAAGCCGCTGAGAGGTCCAGGAGAACCAACAGGGATGCACTCCCCCTGTCTCTCTCCCTGCACAGGTCATCGTACAGGGTGACCAAGGCGGATTCAGTACCATACCCGGGTCTGAAACCGGACTGAAATGGGTCCAGATAATCCGTTTCCTCCAAGAGTGCTTGGAGTTGTCCCGCCACCACCCGCTCTAGTACCTTGCCCAGGAACGGGATGTTGGCCACCGGTCTATAATTGGCGGCCACCCCTGGATCCAGGGATGCCTTCTTTAGGACTGGCCGGACTACCGCCTCCTTTAGGAATGCAGGCACCCGGCCGTCTCTTAAAGAGGCGTTGACCACCTCCCGGATCCAGGGTCTGATCCCGTCCTTGGCTGTCTTAAGTAGCCAAGAAGGGCATGGGTCTAGTAAGCAAGTGGTAGGGCATACTCGTCCAAGCACCTTGTCCACATCATCAGGCCGCAACAACTGAAATTCATCCAATAAGCATGGACCAGACGGCGTCGAAGGCAACTCTTCACTAGAATCTGCTTCCAAAGCAGTGTCGAGCTCGCAGCGTATCTGAATGATTTTCTCCTGGAAATGCTGGGCAAATTCGTAACAGCGGGCTTCTGAGGGCGGCACCAGATCCTTCTTAGGGCCAGGGTGTACTAGGCCCTGAACCACTCGAAAGAGCTCCGCTGGATGGCATTGTGAGGAGGCAATGGAGATGGAGTTGAATTTCTTCTTCGCCATCCTCACTGCCACAACATAGGCCCGATAATGCGCACACAAGCGTGTTCAGTCAGATACCTGTCGTGATCTCCTCCACTTGTCCTCTAGTCGTCTCCCAGCCTGCTTCATCGCCCGTAATTCGGTCGTATACCACGGAGATGAACGGGCTTGGCTAGACGGGAGAGAACGCTTGGGAGCAATCATGTCGATCACCCTGGTCAACCTAAACTTGCAACCTTTAGAGGCATGTGCTCCAAGGGCTGTAAAATATTATATCCCTCTTTTTAAGAACTCAGTGGCTTTCATCATTCTCTTCCTGCTCTCAGTCTTATCCCTACAACAACAACCCTGTGAGGTAGGTTGGGCTGAGTCTGTGATTGGTCCAAATTCACCCAGCTGACTCCATGGCTAGAGGGTAGGGACTAGAACCCTCTGAAAAAAATCTAAGCACTATGGGTTTATTTAAAAAAATCTGTGGGAGACCATTGAATCCAAATTATTATACATTGCATTTATATGCTGACCTTTTTCCTCTTGTGAGGAACCCAGGGCAATATGCAGAGCTCTATTTTATCCTCAGAGGTACAGCCCCATGAGGTAGGTTGGGAAAAGAGGATATGCTTCAAAGCAAACATGTTCAGGATCAGAGTGATCTCAAAAATATTTATTTATTTATTCATTTATTTCATTCCACTTCTATGCTGCCCCATAACCCAAGGTTTCTCTGGGTGGCGTACAAATGCTGAAAACAGCATATACAATTGGTAAAGTGGATAAAACAAATATAAACAAAATTAGTAAATTATTAAACCATCTCGCATAATAAAATTACATAAAACTGTACACAACTTGACAAAATACAACCAATAAATTAATGGCCAAAATTAAATAAATGATAAAAATATAATTTATAAATTAAATTAACCAAAAGCTTGTGTGAACAAAAATGTTTTTACCTGATGTCTAAAGGAAAGCATAGGTGACACCAGCCATACATCCCTGGGGAGCGAATTCCAGAGTCTGGGCACCGCTGTAGAAAATGCCCCCCTCTTAGCCCTTTCCCCTTTGATCTCACTGGTGGAAGGGCATTCAGGGGAGGGCTTTGGGGGAGGATGTAAGTGGGTGGATAGGAATATTTGGAGAGAGGCACTGCCTCAGGTGGCCTGTTCCCAAGCCGTTTAGGACTCTATATGTCAAAGACAGCACTTTGAATTGGGTCTGGACTGCAACAGGGAGCCTGTGCAGCTGACAGAGGACCAGCATGATGTGTTCTCATCAGCTGGTCCTTGTAAGCAGCCGTACCACCCTGCTCTGTATTAGCTGTAGCATGTGGACCGTTTTCAAAGGTACCCCATGTAGAGCGCATTACAGTAATCCCTGTGGCAAGGCTCCACTCATCCAAGTAGGAATGTAGTTGAAAGGTCAGCTGAAACTGAAGAAAAGTGCTCCTGGCCACTGAGCCCACCTGGGTGACCAGGAAGAGCTTGGGGTTCAGGAGCACCCCTAAGTTAAGCCCCTTCTCCTTTAGGGAGAGTGCAACCCCATCCAGGATAGGTTGAAAATTTCCTAGTTGGAGGGCAGGAGTGCCAACCAACAGCCCCTCTGTCTTGTCTGGATTCAGCTTCAGTTTATTGACCCTCACCCAGGCCATTACTGAATTCAGGCACCAGTCCAGGACAGCTACTACCTCACCTGGGTCTGATGAAAAGGTGAGGTAGAGCTGGGTGTCATTAACATAATGGCGACACGTCAGCCCACACCTCTGAATGACCTCACCCAGTAGTATGGGGATAATTAATTCCTCAATTATTTTTAGGAGATGTATCCGTGAAGAAAATTGTTGACCCTGCATACCGAGCAGCCTGGATAAAGGAAAAGTTGGACTTGGCCAAGAAGCAGTATATGGATGGAATAAATATGGATATTGAACAAGGGGTTAAAAAGGCTTCAGCCAAATATTACGCATTAACAGCCCTGGTTAAAGAAACAACTGAAAAATTCCACAAAGAAATTCCAGGATCACAGGTAAAAATAAAGCAAATACTTCTCTCACAAATGCTAGTTCATTTCTGTATTAGCAAATTTCACCCCCTCACAAATCCCCAGTGCATGAGATAAAAAGTTCCTTGTGATACCATTTACAGTTGTGATCACAAATTTCTTATACTTTTATTCATACTACATTGGTGAGTCTATCAAAAAACAATATAAAAGTTAAATAAATAATCACTCTGGAATTGCAGTCATCAAAGTAGATCAAAAGTTATGCAGGCATGCCCTAAGGTAAACAAGCTGTTGGCATGTGATTGTGTTATACTTTAGTGTTATTTTCTGATATCTAGAACACTATTGTGGCTTTTTACCAACACACACACACACAAACATGTAATAATTCAGTTACCTGGGGTAGATCCTTCTCTGTAGTGATGCACAAATTACAAATTTCCTCCTTTAAAAAGTTTGTCTGGCACTATTTATGTTATGTTCGGGTGCAAAGCAAAGTCCTATCTTGTCCTAATGGTTTTAATGGGAATGAAGGTCCTTTTATTGGTTGCAAACCTGTAAACTAGGGATGGCCAAACCGTGGCTCGGGAATGGCAGGTGGCTTTTTGAGTTTATTCCGCAGTTCACTGTTTGCTGCTGTTAGTGCCCGTGGGCACCCACTTGCCATCCATTGCTTGCTGTCACCACCCACAGGCATCCATTTGCGGCTCACAAACATTTACCATATGTGACTCTTCTGTTGAGCAATTCTGGCCACCCCGTCACATACACTTTCCTTGCAGTAAGCTCCATTAAATGTAATGAGATTTATATAGGAGTAGATGTGCCTAAGATTGCACTTGCTTCTCTCTTTATGATTCTATTGTGAATACTTTGACATTGCTGTTTATTTAATATTGATTGTATGTACCATATTTTGAGAGTGTTCACACTTAAAGGTAAAGTATAAAATCTATAAAGAAAAAAGTTAGGCCTCAATAGCCTTCCAGAGATACTATTTTGTTTCCAGTGTGAGTCTGCTTTCTTAGGATGGTTTGGTGCTCATTTGGCAATTAATGGAGATTGCAGCTACACATATTCAGCACTGAACAACTAGTTCTTATAAATAGTTTAAAAAAGTAAAGGTGGGAAGTCATTGTTAAAAACAAAACAGGAAGAATACTAAAAATACTGCATTGCATCTTGTCAGATAGTTGACAACTCTATTAAAGTCCTGCTGGCATCAAATGGCTGATGATGCAGTGTGGTGCCCTAGTTAAGGGTGTGGGACTGGGACTCAGGAGATCTGGGTTCTAGTCCCCACTCAGCCATGGAGCCAACTGGGTGACTTTGGGGCACTGAGACTCTCAGCCTGACCTACCTCACCGAGCTGTTGTTGTTGTTGTTGTGAAAATAAGATTAGGAGGAGGAGGAGAATTATGCAAGTTGCTTTGAGTTCTTTGAAGGAAAAAGGGGGTTATAATGTAGTAATCAATAGAGATTTTTGGAGCTGCAGATGGGTTACCATACCTGACTAGTGAGCTGCAACTGAATTGGTGGGATGGGTTGTTGCTTGGTGGTAAAACATGCTTAACATGCATGAAGTTTCAGGTTCGGTAGCATCTCCAGGTAGGGCTGGAAGAACTTTTGCCTCACATCCTGGAGGATTGCTGCCAGTTAGTGTCAGCAGTACTTGTCTGGATAGATGCATTGTCTCAAGCACGATGGCTTGTGCAGGCCTATCCTTAGATGTGCTTTCCTTCATTTTCAAGGAAAGTGCTGCACATAGTGTTTAACTCAAAGCATTTCATTGTATAGTATGCTGACAATTACACATAGATTATTTTGCATTCATATTCTCACAGATTAACATTTTGCTGCTGTACAGATAGAAGTACAGTGTTTTAAAAGAAATTCACAGTCATAGGCATCATCAAAATTGTGAACTGTCATTCTGTTTTTTGAAATACCTGAAGTGTGAAACTGCCTTTTTTTTTTTTTTGCAAAGCCTATACCTTAATTCTCAGAAAATAGAATCTGTGAAAACAACCTAATGACAACTGACTAACCAACCAACCTCTTTAACTGTCAGTTAAGTCATAATCCTTTCTGAAATAATTGCTTCATTCTTTAGATATCTCTGTTAGTACTCTCACATTGTTTCCTGGTCTCTTGTATAAACCTGTATGAAGGATGCTGTTCATAACAAAAATGCATACAGCTAGACTGGAAAGACTCAGATATAGATTATTGGTGCAGAAATGGTTATTCAAATTCTGGGAGATTAAAGTGAAAATAACAGTATGCTGCAGTGCTATGCTTAATTGAATCTAAGAATATATGTGTGAGCAAACATGCATTCAGAAGAAATGGCATGCCTTTATTTTGGGGAAAAATGGGCATGAATAGTTTTGATCATGCTTTAGCTGAGGTATAACTTTGTTTAACTTATAATTTTTATTGGTTAAATATTTTGTGTACAATGAAATTTTGTATAGTTACTATAATACCAATAAACACTGTTTATACAGAGAATGTCCTTTTCAAAGTGAATGGGAGGCATCTGTTCCTCATTCTCCTGCAGGTAACTTTTGATGTAGCTTGGTCTCCAAGATGCATAAACAACAGATGTTACAACTATAGTGGGATCGCTGATTCCTGTGATTTTATGTTTGTGATGTCTTATGATGAGTGGCCTCAGATGTGGAAAAACTGCATAGTAGGAGCCAATGCTCCATATGACCAGACCTTATCTGGTAAGAGCTTAACTTCAGTGTTGAACTGAAAAAAATAATTGGTTGACCCATCTGTACTGGGTGTTGCAATCCCAAAGTTCTTCATTGGGAAAAATTAGAAAAACTATGGAACTTTGCATGAATGTGCATCTTTTACTTTGCTTGCAGCTTGCAGATGGAATACATTAAAGCCATATATGCCAAATGCCAAGGCACCATGGTTAGCTGATGTAGTAGGTATATTGACCATATACCCTGTAATCATCTTAAAATCTAGTATGTTCTCCTTTAGGATGTCTTCTTAAGTCACAGAACATCAATTTCTTGGAAAACTTAAAATAATGCTCTTCTACAAAGAGGCAGCAATATATGAAAGACTAGTATAGTGGTATCTTGAATGTCTCCAACAATGGCTTTTGCTATGTTAATATTACAAATCAGCTGCAGGCATGGAACTAAGAATGAAATGCATGCAGGATTTTAATCTTTTTATATTAAATTAGGATATGACAAGTACATTCGCATGGGCATTAATCCAAAGAAGCTTGTGATGGGTGTACCATGGTATGGCTATGATTATACCTGTCTAGACTTGACGGTAAGAGAAAAATAGCTCATTTTTAACTGTATTTTTGCTCAATATGATCATAGGCTTTATTTTTCTGGGCATGCATTCACACTGATGCTTTAATTCAGATGTGTTAATAGTCTGTGCAATCTGTTTTAATTTTATTCCTTCTGTAGCCCAGCCCATAGGAAAGAGCTTTCAATCTACACCTTTTGCCTAATTAGAAATCTTTAATTGCCCTTCTCTCTCTATTAGTTAAAGTAGTACGAAGATATTTGAAGACCTTTCTTAGTCCTAATCAGTGAGACTTTTAACAGATGCATCCTAGATTCTGTGCTTTCTCTACTAGTGGAAGAAAGGAGAGGAGTTATTTAAGAGAGGGGGACTCCAGCATGGGAAATTGTTGAATAATTTTGTTTTTACTGAAAAAGCTGTTTGGTAGTAATGTGCATCTAACATGAACATTTTCAAAGGCACTTGCTTGTAACCTAAGTGTGGTTAGGTTTTAGTGTTCAGTGGAACTCTGAGAAAGGAATTATTCATTTGTGTGGCAATAAAAGTATTGAATTTTGGAAATAGGTACTTTTTCTTACCTTTAGTTTTAAAGCCTAGAACTTGTTAGCAGCATGTAGCATGTTGACAGGATATTAAATGGGATCATGAACCCTTATATGCATAAGTTAATAAATAATAATTTATTTACATAATATTGATTTACATTCCTTCAGGCTCATGTTTGCTCGTTTGCAAAATTTCCTTTCCAAATGCTGCTGTGCAGTTCTGCAGTAAGATCTCAAGTCCCTTATAAAACCATAATGAATCAAGAAAATAGTTCCCTTTCTGGAATCCTGTGGAATGAAGTACAAAAAGCTCCATATCTTGAATACAAGGTTAGTTGTTATAAAGATTACCATATATTTACTTTCAAAATATTATGCCTTTATCATACTATAAAATAAAGGGGCTTTTTTGTATAAAGAAGTACTAGTACATCATTTACAGTATAATCCATTCTTCTGCAAGTTCACCATTGTGCATTTTTAGTTACACTACATTGTTATTTCCATCATAGTCTTTCACTTTTCAAAATACACTGAAGAAGTGAGAAGATAATAGCCAATCCAGGTGTTGTGCCTTACCTGGAGGAGGATTCCTCAGATGGAGAAATCTGAGTGCAGTGGACCCCAGCCACAGGCTTCAGGTGACTACCTCTGCTAGAGGAGGAGCCAAGACTCTCTTGGGCAGTCCCTGAGGTTCCCCAAGAGCAGGAGCCAGAGGCAGAAGTTATTCACTCCTTGATAAGGAGGAGGAGTGCATGGCTTTGACAGAAGCCCAAACAGGCTGAATGGGGAGTTTTCCATGAAAACTGTGCTGATTTCCAGCTGGCTATACATTCGATCAGATGGAGTTGCTCTTTGTGGCAAACAGCAGAGATTGTTAAAGCTAATCAGTGTACTAGATTTCTGACCTGTTTACTGGACATTCTTTTGGACACTCCTGGCTGACTTGAAACCTCGAATGCACACATAAACCATATGGCCCATTGGACTGCATTGATGATTCTTAGGAAGGCAACACAGAGACTGGGCATTTGTGGGCACAGGGCAGGACAGCGGAAGAAAAAGGAGGGCATAGGAGAGTGGAAAAGGCTTGGGTATTTCCATAACCTTAAAGAAAACCACATCTTTGGGGATAACCTATTTCCTTGTCATGATCTCAACTGTCTGTTAAGCATTAATGTCTATTGTAGTCAGTTACATCAGCCCCTCCAATCAAGCCTGTTTAGCTACTCTCCAGTGACCCCATATTAGTTTTTTTAAAAGCACCAGAAATCCCTGTGAGTTCAGACTTCCTGGGCATCAAAGTTAACCATGCTCCTTTCCGGAGGAAGCTATCAGTAGCTACTAGCCTTGCCAATTCTGTACTATCTCCTTTAGCAGAGCTGACAAGCCTGCATCCACCAGTATGAGCAGCTTGAACAGGAGGAGGTCTGCTACCCATTCCATTTGAGGAAGTTCTTATGTTTTCCTGTCAAAAAGCACAAAATTGTATTGTGTTTCCCTGAAATAAGACCCAACCGGAAAATAAACTCTAGCATGGTTTTTCAGGATGCTCGTAATATAAGCCCTACCCCAAAAATAAGCCCCAGTTAAGATTGTCAGCCAGATGGATGGGGAAACATGGTAGTATGTCCATTGCAACACACGATATATGTACTGAATTATAAAATAATAATGTTAATATATAGCTAAATATAAATAAATAATATTATTGACAGTAATACTTAAATTATAATATACATTATAATTAAGTATTTGTAATTACCGAATGGGGTGCCTTTGGATGAGAGGTAAATGCCTATATAAACAGAGAGATGTGAGACTTACTGCCGAATGACCAATCAGCATATAGACACAACGCACGAATAACATCAATAAATCATGTGTTCTAACAGACATACTTAATGCATGGATGCAAAATGCAAGATAGGTGCAAAAAGAAAGAGCTATTCTGTTGAGTACAAGAAAGGAACTGTGGAGGTCTCTTGGGGCAAGAATCTTAGGGCTTTCGTAAGAAAAAAATAAGACATCACCTGAAAATAAGCCCTAGTGCAGTGATGGCGAACCTTTTAGAGACCATGTTCAAACTGCAACCCAAAACCCACTTATTTATCGCAAAATGCCAACACTGCTATAAAACCTGAAAACTGCGGTTTTAGTTTAGAAAAAACAACTCACAGCCAGTCCAAGCAAATATATCCTTGGCAGCACACTGACTGGCCATTAGTTAAGGCTAATGAGTTGCGGCTTATGATGGCATCGCCTGGCACTACTACTCCTTTCCGAGCATGCACATGGCACCTATGTGTGCTGTTATCCGATGCTCGGCTGCTGTAGCAATGCTGGGGCGACTTGGCTCGCATGCCAATAGAGAGGGTTCTGCGTGCCCGCTGTGGCACGCATGCCATAGGTTCACCACCACTGCCCT
This sequence comes from Varanus salvator macromaculatus, assembly GCA_023646645.1. NCBI lineage: Eukaryota > Metazoa > Chordata > Lepidosauria > Squamata > Varanidae > Varanus > Varanus salvator. The sequence continues at coordinate 14,995,156 of JAIXND010000659.1, forward strand.
AGTGCATCTTTTGGAGCAAAAATTAATATAAGACCTGGTCTTATTTTTGGGGGAACATGGTATTGACTAAAGAATGTTTGCAGATTATTAGGTAACTGATCGCAGGCTTAACTGACATACACAAATATTAATCAGTAAAAGAGTTGATGAAGTTTAGTAAAAGAGTTGATGATTTGCCTGAAGTTTAGTTTTCTTCTCCCTGGACTACTTACATAACCACCATGTAACTATTATTTAAAGGCCATCAAAGTTTTTATTATGCTTGTTCTCACAGTAATATTGTGAATTTGTTGTCCATTATTCCAATTTTGTGGAGGGTTAATCAAGGCTAAGATGAAGTGACTAAGTGCGGTATCTCTAATGCATTGGCAGAACTCTATTAATCAAGTTCACCAGGTGACTTTGAGTTAACCACTCTTGGTCAGCCTGACCTATCTCACAGGGTTGTTGTGAGGATAAAAATGTTTATATGAACTTGTGCAAAAGATGGAAATTGTTTGAGGAAGGATGCATGAAAAGTGATCTCCCATAACTGCAGCAACAGGATTTTATAGACAAAATTGTATGACTTCCTTATTTCAAATTTCAGAAAAGCACAATCAGATAATCACAGTGCATACTTTTGCTACTCGTGCATACTTTCTATGCAATGGGAAGGTTTCAAAGCTATGAGATTTATTTGGAATGTACATGAAAAGCATGTTAGATAGAGGAAAACTTTATTGCGGTCAAAGGCCAGCTCCATTCAATAAATTAATAGATTTTTTAAAAGAATAAAATACATTGAAGGTTATCTGTGATAAACCCCAGTTGGATTACTAAATCCTTTGACACAATATATTACTACCATAGTTCATATCAGTCATCTTAAGTCAGTAGACTTTGTCTTTCGTCCAACTCGGTAGAACCACACTCCCTCAGGATCTGTCTTTGGACACCCATAGCAGCTGCCAAGAATTTAGCGACACTGTATGTTATCACTGGATTAGTGTCAGGCAACAGTATATAGATATATTGTTGTTCCGTACATCTTGGGAAGCGATTCATCAGTGGGGAGATGAGTGCAGTGTGAATGTCCCTGCAGAATGTGCGCCTCAACAGGACGTGCTCTGTAGTTTCCGTCTGTTCCATCCCATGGGGGCAAAGGCGCTCTGACCAGCGGATCTTTATACCCTGGTCAGCATGTTAATAATGTTCTTTTTTTCACTCTTTTTAGACTTTAGAGTTCTTTGTATATATTTGTGTAAATACCAATAAATTCCTTCCATGCAACTCTAATCCATGGATATTTTCCTTGGTACATTAAAATAAAATAATACCAAAAAGCATGTTAATATGTTCTGTTTCACTTTTTTGTAGGATTCACATGGCACATTTCATCAAGTGTGGTTTGATAATCCCAGGAGTATCTCTCTGAAAGCAGCCTATGTGAAAAAACATGGCTTAAGGGGTGTGGGTATGTGGAATGCAAATTGCCTTGACTATTCTGGCAGTTCTGTAGCACAAGAGCAAAGCCAGGCCATGTGGGAGGCCTTGAAACCAAAGTAGGCTGTAGTGTGGATTTAGGAATATGACAGCTACATTTATTGTTTTTCTGTATGCTGTGCCCATAAAGTAAAGAAGTAACTTAATTTCTTTATTATAAAGTCCAAAAAACAAACCAAAATGTTGCAGAAATTTATCTCACACTTCTGTCTTTACTGTGTTTTCCTGCAAGAGAAGATAAATACTATTGTCCAAATGAATTCTGTTTGTTATTTACTTACCATATTTTTCGTTCTATATGACGCACCTGACCATAAGACGCACCTTGTTTTTAGAGGAGGAAAACAAGAAAAAAATATTCTGAATCAAATGGTTTACTAAACTATTTAATAAATTATAACAGAATACAGTAATACCGTATTTCAACCTTGTAAAGTGAACAGCAGTCAACAGTGGCATTAAGAACCATCATCACTGTCATTAACAAAAGAGAGACTTTAAGGTTTGAGTACTCTTCTAGTTTTCGTTGAACCCATAAAACTCATCATCGCTAGAGTCAAAATTTATGAAGCTCTGTTGCTCACAATCACTGACATCACTTTCTTCACTATCTTCATATAAGATATCATATTCGGTTCCATCCAAAGCATTGCTAATTCCACATTTTTTGAATGACTGTACAACGATTTCCTCCTTCACTGAGTGCCATGATGTTTTCACCCATTCACAAACTTGAGTGATAGTGGGCCTATTCATTTGTCCAGTAGCTGTCAGATCATGATTACCGGCAGCCATCCATTTGTTCCACTCTTCTTGCATAAAGACCTTAAATAGTTTGTTGATGGAAACGTCGAGAGGTTGCAACTGGCTGGTAAGACCTCCAGGAATTACAGCTAGATGAGTCTTCACTTCTTTAAAGTGCTTCTTTGTAGTTTCACTAATATGTGCTCTAAACTGGTCAAGCACTAATAAGGCAGGTTTTTTCAGAAGCCCTCCAGGACGTTTGGACCACTCTTTTTCAACCCATACACTCATTCCATTTTCGTCCATCCATCCTTTCTCATGAACATGTACAACAACTCCTCTTGGAATCACTTCTTTTGGAAATGTTTTCCTTTTGAAAATTAACATGGGTGGCAATTTGGTGCCATCTGCACAACAAGACAACACAACCATGTAATGAGTTTTCTCATGTCCAGAGGTTTTCACAGTGATAGTTTTGGCACCTTTCAAATCAACAGTCCTATTAGATGGCACATCAAAGGTTAGCGGGACTTCATCCATATTCCCAATCTGGCCAATTTCAAGCCCATTTTTCTTCCTAGCATCAATTACAAATTTCTGAAAACAGAATCTTAGATTCATATTCTTTTGGCATTTTTGCGCAATTCTAGTTTGGGTGCACATAGCAAGGCCACATCGCCTCATAAATCTGTAGCACCACAATGGTGATCCAGTAAAATCGTGAATGCCTTTCGCTACAGCAATGCGTTTGGCTTCATGTATTGTCATTTTTGTAGAGACTGAGAAGCCATTATTCCGGTGATGCGTGATCCATTCTTTCATGGCCACCTCTAACTGTGGCCACTTTGCAGAATTCCCACGAAAAGTGTGCTTACTTTTATTCGCTTTTTGCAGCTGATCCTCCTGTTTCCTCCACTCTCTTATCATTTTTTCAGTTGGAGGTGGCTCAAAATGTCTCTCCGCTGCTCTGTTTCCATGCTCCTTAGCATAGTTTACTACCTCAAGTTTAAAAGGAATCTTATATGCTAGTCTTTTCTGCTTTATCATCCTTGTATGTAGAATGGGGGAGGTTTTCTGCAAGAAAATACAGTGATGAAGGAACTGTCAGTAATGTGCCAGAAAACCTCTGTGCAAAATGGTCAAATGATACGGTATACCGTATTCACTCTGTACAAGGACTATACATGTACAAGGACTATACATTACAGCTGTATAGTAATATATGGTATGACATTTCCCAGTGACAATCTATCGGCCAGATGATGACACACAGAACATTCTACATGACAGTTATTACCGTACTCAGCAGACACATTTTATCTAGAATAATATGCCGTTACTACTGAATCTCAAAAAAATGTAAGTGACAGCAGGCCATTTCATCTGAGAACACACTCCAGTTACTGGGTAACTAGTGCTACTAATGAATTGGTTTGCATTTGCAGCCCAGTTGTGGTGGATTTCACATTCTGCACGGGGCCTACTAATAGATCTGATTTTCTTGCACTTGAGATCTCAACATGCAGAAGCACAGGCAATAGGTTAGAATTTCTCAAGCTCTAATTTTGCAAAGGTCAACAGCTGTTTAGAGCTGTCAGTGCACTAAACTGTAAAGTAATCCTAGCATAGCATTCATAACGAGCAGCATTTGCTAGTCAACAGCATGTGAATATACATTAATAAATAAGGAGCTTAGTTGCAGAATGAGGCTGAATTACCATACTTGGACCTGACCCTGCTTTCATTCAGATCAATGGGTGTTTTGCTTTCAGTCTGAATGGGTGGAGGGCCATTGTTCCCTCAGGGTCTAGTACTTGTGTCAACATCTTTTGTTTGGCCAATGATTTGCACCAATGCTGAAATATGTGTCATTTTTGCACCTGCAATTAATTGTGAGTGTCAAAGAGGCCTAGTCAAGACCCCTTAGTTTCTCCCCTCGGATCTTTAATTTAAATCATCATCATTTCCATCATGATGGAAATTTCCTGCTCAAACAATTGGACATACTGTTCCTCTCTGTTCCGCATGCTAGCATAACTATCAAGGTGATTGCCATTCTAACAGAACATGCAACATCCACTGCTGCTAGAGAAAGATACATTTGCTCGCTAAGCTGATCCAAATTACTATATTGTGCACACAGAGCAGCGGTCACAGGGGAAACTGATTTAACAAGGAATACTTCCTCCCCTTGTCCGAAGTTACTGTTTTAACTACTGCCATTTGAAAATACATTGAAAATACAACTGTGATTAACAGCTCTCACCTGCGCCGGAGGGGTGGGGGGGGGTGGAGCAGTGCGCGCCGAGTGCGTGCCGGTCAGGTGGTGCCACGTGGTGCAGGCCAGCAGCTTGCCATTGTTGGTCTTCCAGGCTGCGCGGCGGTGGTGATGGTGGTGGCAGCAGCAGCTCTTCCCTGGCGGTGAGGGTGAGCAGTCTCCTTCTCTCCATGTGGCCGGCGGGTTAAAGGCCGCAGCTGCTCCTCCGCACGCCTTCCCCTGAGCAGCACAGCATTCACCTGCGCCAGAGCGGGGGCGACGCAGTCGGGCACACACACATTCACTCTATAAGACGCACAGACATTTCCCCTTACTTTTGAGGGGGAAAAAGTGCGTCTTATAGAGCAAAAAATACGGTATTTGACAAGAGTGAAAATAAACCTGTACAAATCATCTTGAGTTCCATTGAAGAAATATAGTATGTAAATGTAATTTACACAGGTGTAAATGCATATTTTATCATTGCAGTTGAAGCTGATGACTTGACTTAAAAGTATGAAGATTATGAAAGCAGTATTTGGGGGTGTTCTGCTTGGTGTAAATACAAAATACAAAATGTAGATAAGAAAATAACTGCCTGCACACTCCAAAGAACTGAAACTGTATTACTTGAATGGGGATTGAAGAAAAACTGTATAAGTGAACCAGTTGTGGTTTCTATAGATTGGTTTGGTATGCCCAATTCAGTACATTAGGTATGCCGAACTGTGGCCATCGTTTCTAAGGCCTTAGCCACTAGAAATTGTAGAATGGAAAGTTCTGTTGCATTTCAGCCTTTTGAAAATCAAATCAGTTGAAAGCTTTTGAGAAAAGTTCTCTGTATCTGTTTCTCACACTTTCTAAAACCGATTTCATGTGTTCTTTTCTAAGTAGCATTTGAGCCATTAAAGTAGCAGAACAGGCTTCTCAGTGAGTTGAGTAAGGGTGCAGTCCTATGTTTCATGCACTCAATGCATAGAAACTCACAAATCTGGAGGCTTCTGTGCATTCTGTGCCCAAACAAGGAACCATGGGGGTAATTGTCACTGCTACTGTCCCTTACATTGGGTGTTTTCTCTAGACAGCCATTTTCAGTCTTTAGAATTAGTTCCCAGGACAGGAAGAGGCTAGGACACCAATTGAAAATGACCTGAGTCCATGCCCCAAGCCTCCTTCCCTCCTCTCCTTCCCCCCACCCCCTTCAGGCCCGGTTGTGTCTTAGAGTGGGGTGGTGAGTGAGGTTCCTTCTGTGCTGGTTGCCTCTGTGTGTGTGTGTGTGTGGAGAGGTGGGGGGGATCTGAATATCATGTGGCCTCCAAGATGATGTTGGGAGGCCACAGGATCATGCCTTAAATGCTTTTCATTACTATTATTCTTTGTCGTGGCCTCTGTGCATCACACATATGGGTGCTGCGCCTGCGCAGTGCCTTTGGCCGGAAGACTGCAAGCTAATGGTTTTTGGCGGGAAAGCTCTGCTCCCCCTCCCTCATGGCCTATAAAGAGCGGAGCGCCCACCATTTTGTTCAGTCTTTGAGACTGCCGTTCGCTGTGCCTCATGCCGCTTTTGCTCTCGCTCTGACCATTACTCGTTTACGACTTGTTCTCCTTCTCGATTGTTCTATCTCAGTTGTTATAGCCTCGTTACTTCTTGTTAATTCTTCATAGTTCTATAGCTCTTCGCTTTTCCTTATATTCCTCTATCGTTCTACCTTCTCTCCTTTTTCTATATTTATTTATTTATTTATTTAACATATTTGTATGCCGCCTCCTTGCAAAAAAGCCTTGTTTGTAAAAAACAAAAAACAAAAATATATACTTACCCTCTGCACTGTCTTCTCTTTTCCTCTTCTTGCGATGGCGCAGCGAGTGGCTTTCCGCAAATGCGCAGAGTGTGGATCTAAAATGTGTCCAACTGACCCACATGACCTATGCCTCCTCTGCTTTGGAGAGGGGCATAGGACCGATAAATGCGCTCATTGCCTGGCCTTCTCTAAACAGGCCAGGAGAAACAGCGAGAATCACCTGTGGAGGCTCTTACGGGATTGGGCTCTCATGCAGTCCAACCCGCTTGTGGCTGCTCCTAAGCCTGGCTCTGCTTCGGTAGCTCCACCCTCACGCCTTTCGAATGAATGCACCTCGACCGCGGCTGCTCCACCTGCTTCTCCTAAGAAAAAACATGAGAAGTGTAAGCATGCTGATTCCGACAAATCAGCAGGCCACAAAAAGGCCAGGAAAGAGAAGGCTCCTAAGCCTCCAAAGAAGTCGAAGGATTCGGAGCGTCTTCGACACTGGGACTTGGGTTCGACGGCCCCCTCAGTACTGGCTTCTCTTACTGTACCAACCCCACCCAACCCGATGCTTCAGGAGGCTATGAGGGTCACCCCTCAAGGGTCCCCTCGCCACGTGGCTGACCGTCCTTCTGAGCCTCTTCCAACTCTTCCATGAGGCTTGATTTCTGATGGGGAAATTCAGGACTCCCCCACTAGGGATAGGTCGCCCACACCTATGCCCACAGCCACTCTGGAGGCGGATGCTGAGATTTCCCCGCCTAGGAGCCGAAGGAGTCTCTCCATGGAGCAGTGGTCTGAGGGATGGCGTTGCTCCTACTATCAAACCTGAGACGACCCACTCTCTGTCGGATACTACCCCGCTCCTAGGGGTCGATCCTCGCCTCCTTCCCACAACCAGTTGCAGTCCTCAGGCCCAAGGTGCGCTTCCCCGATGCCTCCTCGGGATGGGAGTAGCCGCTTGTTCTCCCTGGCAGAGTCCTCTTCATCGGCTCTGCCTTATTATGGTGCCAACTCCGACAACTCAGAGGTCGATTCAACCTCCCCCGATGTTGTCGTGACTTCTCAGGGCCCTGCGTTGCCGGATGAGTCCCACGTCTCATTCGTGGAACTGATGGCCCGGCTCGTCCAGTCCATCAACATTGATGCCGTCCAGCGTCCGTGCCCTTCTATGGACAAATTCTATGGTGTTGTCCGTGGGGAACAGTCCACCTCCATCGTTCTGCCTCTGATCACCACCTTAAGACAGGCGATGACGCAGCCCTGGGACCTGCCCTCTCACCCTCAGCCCACTTCTAGGAGGTACGAATTGATGTACCGGGTTCGGGAGGAGGACATTCCCTTCCTCCTCTGTCACCCCAAGCTGAACTCGGTCGTCGTGGAGTCCTCCCAGGGTAGAGAGGCGAGAGGCCACACTGTACCACGAGATAAGGAGGGACGAAAGATCGACTCTCTGGCCAGGCGAGTCTATGCTGCCTCAGGCTTGGGGCTGCGTATCTCCAACTACGAGGCGACGTTGGTGAGGTACCAATACTTCATAATGCAATGCCTCCACAATGTCGCCTCAACTCTGCCGGACCACCAGGGCGATCTGGCCAAGGTCCTTATCAAGGAAGCGATGCAGGTTGCTGTCCAGCAGTTGTCCACAGCCAGGCACCATGTGGAAACAGACTCAAGGACCTTGGTCAGTGCTGTCTCGCTCCGGAGACACACCTGGCTCAGGAATTGTAATTTCCCGGAGGAGACCAAGCGCAGAATTGAGGAGATGCCCTTCGATGGGTCCAGGCTTTTCAACTCCCGCACTGACTACAAGTTGAAAAAGCTTCATGAATCCCGGATGACAGCACGCATGATGGAGCTGCAAACACAGACAAGACGTAAGTGGTCGTGGACTCATCCATCCTATAGGCAGTCCTACCAGCCTAGGCAGCAGCCCCAGCACTGCCAGCAGCAACAGCAGCATCGCTGTCAGCAACCCCAGCAGCGCTACCAGCAGGGCTGTCGCTGTTTCGATGGGGACAGACAACAGCGTTGACGGGACTGGTGAACCATTCCTCTCATCCCTTTCATACCCACCCCCTTCTGATCTGGGGACCAGCTGCGAAACCGACTCCCCATTTGGGAGTCTATCACATCTGATCGGTGGGTATTGTCCATCATACAGCATGGCTATTGGATAGAATTCGACATCGTTCTTCCATCGAGTCCGATCCGGTTTACATCATGCTCGCCGGTACTGCTTGATGAGATACAACAACTTCTTCATAAAGAAGCAATTCATCAAATAACTCCACCTGACGGACTCCACGGATTCTACTCCAGATATTTTACGGTCCCAAAATGGGATGGTGGTCTACGTCCGATTTTGGACTTATGTAATTTGAATCGATTTATCCTGACAAAAAAGTTTCGGATGACCACTCTTCAAAACATTTTGCCGCTGCTAAGGGAAGAGGATTGGTTCACCTCATTGGACTTGAAGGACGCCTATTTCCACATTTCGATCCACTCCAGTTATAGGCGTTTCCTTCGTTTTGCTGTTGTACCCCATTTCTACGAATTTACGGTTTTACCTTTTGGACTGGCCACTGCTCCGAGAGTGTTCACCAAGTGTATGACCCCTGTCTGTGCTTTTCTATGCCTCCAAGGCATACAAATTTACCCATATCTTGATGACTGGCTGCTAGCATCCCAGCCTAGGGAAGGACTCCTCACATCTATCCATACAACCTGTGCCTTGTTAAATGATCTGGGCCTACGCATTAATACCGAGAAATCTTCTCTTTTTCCGACGCAGATGCTCACCTTCATTGGAGCTTGCCTGGATTCGACGCTGGGAAAAGCCTTCCTTCCTCGGGACTACAGACTCTTGCTCGTCACATCCATCGAATACGACGAGACGGAATGGTTCCAGCAAAGTCTGTCCAGCAGCTTCTGGGACATATGACCTCTTCGGTCGCTGTAGTGCCACACACCAGACTTCGACTCCATCCGTTACAACTCCTCTTCAACAAACTGTTCCACCCGCAGAGATACCTGCCGTCAAAACTAATTTGAATACCATCTTCGGTGCTCCATTCTCTACTCTGGTGGACAGTCCCAGCCAATCTGACTGCTGGGGTTCCCTTCAGGCCTCGGGCTCCATCGATAACCCTCGGTACTGACTCATCTCTCCTAGGATGGGGAGCGATATGCTCTGGCCTCTGCACTCAGGGCACATGGAATTGTCGAGAATTCACGAATCATATCAACTTCCTGGAGCTATTGGTGGTATTCAAGGCCCTATGTTCCTTTGAGGATGTTCTCCAGCATCGAGTCATTCAGATAACTTCGGACAACATTGCCACCGTCTTTTATCTGAACAAACAAGGGGGAATGAAATCCCCGGCCTTGGCCAGACTTTCAATGAAAATTTGGGACTGGTGTATTCCGAGAGGCATTACACTGATGGCAGTTCATCTGACTGGTGCAGACAATGTACAAGCGGACTTCTCAGCAGACACATGTTCATCTCTCATGAATGGGAACTAGATCCTCAGATATGCGACCATCTTTTTCATTGCTGGGGATTCCCAGACGTGGACTTATTCGCCACCCAACAGAGCAAGGTGTACTATGCTTTCTGCTCAAGAGCGGGAATCGGGTTTGGATCCCTAGGGGTGCCTTTATGATTACATGGAACAACCAGAACTTTTATGCCTTCCCGCCGATTCCTCTTATAATGAGAGTGATAGCGAAGATAGTGCATGATCGGGCCATGGGGATACTAATTACCCCTTGGTGGCCATGCCAACCTTGGTTTGCTACACTGCTCAACATTTCTCGCAGGGAATACCTTCATCTTCCACTGCTTCCGTACCTCATAACCCAACAGGATAGTATGCTTCGTCATCCAGATCTGCTATTGTTGAATCTAACAGCCTGGTGGATCCGATAGCTAACACTGCGCCATCTGTATCGATGGCAACTTCAAGTGGCTCGAATCCTACCTTCGAATCTGCTGAGTTCGGTGCCTTTGAATCCGCTGGGTTCAGCGCTACTTCCTCATCTCTTCCTCCAGCACCATCAAATCCGAGCACTGATCCATCGAATCTGACAACCTTGCATCCGGACATTCAATACATCCTGGACTCTGCCTTAAAGCCATCTACGCGGAAGTCCTACACGGCTAAATGGAGACTATTTTCCACCTTTGCTGAGTCTCGTTTGTTCTCTCCACTGACATCATCGATACCTCAAATCCTTCAGTTCCTATTAGACCTACACCACTCTGGACTGAAACCATCTTCAATTAAAGTGTATAAGGTGGCAATCGCCTATCATTATGGCATGGTGGACGGATCATCCATCTTCTCTCAACCAACTATTAAGAGGTTTCTTAAAGGTCTACACAATCTTAATGCATCAATAAGACCAGTAATGCCTACCTGGAGTCTCTGTTGTTTTACAAGCACTTACAAGAGCTCCTTTCGAACCATTGGCAACAGTCGATTTACATCTTTTGTCATGAAAGACGGCGTTTCTCGTGGCAGTTACCTCGGCTTGAAGGGCCAGTGAGCTCTGCGCTCTTCGCAGAGACCCTCCTTACCTGAATTTTCACAGAGAAAAGGTCTTGCAGCTCGATCCATCTTTTCTTCCTAAAGTGACTACATCCTTTCATATGGGTCAGGATATTATCTTACCTGTCTTCTTTCCGTCCCCATCGACTCTGCTGGAAAGATTGTTGCACTCACTTGACGTTCGGCATTGCTTAGCCTGCTACAGATCTAGGACTGAGTCTGTTAGGTGCTCTAACAGACTATTTGTTAAATATTCTACCAGAGATCAAGGTGCTCCAGTCACTCCGCAGAGACTTTCCAAGTGGATAGTCCACACTATCACTTTATTCTACCAACTGGCCAAGATCGACTTACCAACAGCTCCTCGAAGCCATTCGACCAGGGCTGTTGCTGCCTTGTCTGCCTTCGCAATGGGGGTCCTGATTGATGATGTATGTCGAGCTGCTACTTGGGCGAACCCTTGCACTTTCGCCAGACATTATCATCTAGATGTTCGGGCTTGACAGGATTGCTCTTTTGGCAGAGCTGTTCTTTCATCTGTTCTTCACTGAGGACACCTTCCCTCCTCCATTATGGTAAGCTTGTTAATCTACCCATATGTGTGATGCACAGAGGCCACAACGAAGAAGAGCAGGTTGCTTACCTGTAACTGATGTTCTTCGAGTGGCCATCTGTGCAGTCACACAACCCACCCGCCGGCCCCACTCGGTGTCGGTGAGTGGACATATTGTTGGTACCGATGTTTCTTTTCTTAGTGGTACTGATTTTTTGTCTCATCTAGTAATGACAGTTTCTCCACATGGGGGCGTACGTTCGGTCGCAAAAACTGAACAAAATGGCGGGCACTCCGCTCTTTATAGGCCATGGGGCAGGGGGAGCGGAGCTTTCCCGCCAAAAATCGTTAGCTTGCAATCTTCCAGCCAAAGGCACTGCGCAGGCGCAGCACCCATATGTGTGACTGCACAGATGGCCACTTGAAGAACATCAGTTACAGGTAAGCAACCTGCTCTTTCAACTAAAATGAAATATCTGAATATCTGTTTTATAGTTTTATGCTATTAAAATAATTTTTGTCTAAAATATGTATGTTGATTGTATTGTTTTGGAGGCTGAGTCTGTCTTTATCACTCTTGGTTTCTTTGCTGGTTTAATTCTTTGAGGACGCTGCATTTCTTCTGTCCAGCAATGAAACACAGATCACCGCATTTAGTATTTTCAAATCACACTATGTGTGCCTCCACACCCACACCTTGCCTCCTTACAGGAAGGCTACCCTCTGTGTGCAAATTATTAAACCTGTAGTCATCAAGGTATCAACACACACCTGAACCAACATTTAACTTTAAGCATTCATAGAAATAAATAGCCAGTTTCGTTTAAAAAACAGAAAGAAAGAGAGGGCTGAGAGCAGTGGGATACATGCAGTAAACTAAATCCGGCATATGAAGTGAGTTGTGAAATCTGAATAGAATGAGTATCCATAGCATCATCTGTTTTAGCCAACTGTGCCAACGCCCTAAGTATTCGGCACTGCAGTCAACCTGATGTTGAATGGTGTTTATTTGTTGGCAGGAGACACTTCTCCCTGGAAAACTCTGGTCATCTCCCTCTGGTCTTCTGGCAGAGGAACACCCATTTTGTCCCAGAAGAACAGCTTCCAGCTCACCATAGTGGCCCGGTAATTACAAACTTGGAGGCCAAGAACAACAAAAGATGGCATCCTCTTACTGGGACTGGCCTCTGTGATAGTTCAACCATGATGGAATTTGGTTTAGGGGGCTGAAAAAGCAAGTTAACATCCTTGTCATGGACCTTGTGCATATTTTCCAGGAGCCTTGATGTGGGGGTCATGGAGGGCAGGGCCTTCCAAGTTTGTTGTACTGTCTGCAACAAAGTTGGAATGAATGAAATGGCTACTGGAGTCAATGTTTCAGTGTAAATTACATCAAAACCATCCTTATTTCACCTTTTTTGTAGGATGCTACATCTTGAGACCTCAGATTGGACCATCCATAGAATTTGGTCCAAGAAATGGCCCAGATCCTCAGATGAGGAAGCAGGATCTTGTGTGCCCACAGCTGCCACAAAAAAAAAAAGATTGTACAATGTAAGAGCAAGAAGGTGAAGCCAAAGTATAGTCCTCAGACCTAGTAAAAAGTGAAGCTGCCATCTGTGAATCTTAAAGAGGGGCAATGCCAGATGTAGTTCTGGCAATGGAATGTGTGATGGCAGAGAATGTTCATATGGCCCACAGTGGGTTGTAGTCAGTATTTGCTGTGCTGCAGTTGTTGGGGCCCTAGGAGATGGCGGAGGATGACAACAAATGGTTCCAGAGAAAAGTGACCTGGAGCAGTCAAAAAGTCTTTGATAATAGAACTGATGAGAGAGCTTCCTATGATAACAATGGTCGAAATAGTAGTCTTGACCTGTGGTAATCTCCAATTATTGTATTGGTAGAAGGGACTGCAGGTGACGCAGTGGTTTAAACCGCTGTGCTGCTGGGCTGGTTGATCGAAAGGTCGCCGGTTTGAATCTGCACACGGGGTGAGCTCCCGTGCGCCATCCTAGCTCCTGCCAACCTTGCAGTTCGAAAGCATGCAAATGCAAGTAGATAAAAAGGTACCACTTCGGTGGGCAGGTAACAGCATTCCGTGCACCTCGGTGTTTAGTCATGCTGGCCACATGACCACAGAGACTGTCTGCGGACAAACACTGGCTCCCTCGGCTAGGAAACGGAGATGAGCACCACCCACTAGAGTCAGGCATGACTGGACGTAATGTCAAGGGGAAACCTTTACCTTTACCTTAGTGATAACAAAGATGTAGTGACCATTCAGTGCATCTGTCCCAATCTGATGGCAGACATCAGGAGTGCACTTCATATCAAGGTGCACTCAAGGATGATGGGCTATTAAGTCTGGTGAGCTTCTGGCCCATCAGTTTGGTGGTGACAAAATGAGGGGGATCTGAACATAAGGTTTCCAGTGGATCTTCCCCTCAAAGACTGAAGCCACAGAGACCAGATTTGGCCAATGCACTGGTGCATTGCTTAGCCCATGGGTCCTCAAAACTACTGCCCATGGGCCAGATCCAGCTCGCCATGCCCAGTTATCTGGCCCATCTTAATTATGCAAGCCCAGTCCCATGCCTGCTGCCACCCCTACCTCGCTGCCCTCCGCCGCCTCACCAAAATAACTTCTTACTTTTATAGGACACTCAACAGCCAACCACTTTAGAACTGTCACAATGTGAGAGTACTCCATTTCCCAAGTTTTGCAGAAAGAATGCATACTTGTTAATAAGAACCACCAAACATTTGAGGCTGAGAGACCAGATTATATGGTTAACATGGATCTGTATTATCTACTTCTTGAGTTCTTCATGTGGCCCGAATAGCCATCAAAGACTTTGCTAAAAACATTTGATTTTACTATTATCTGTTCCTCTTTGCTCCTGTCTACCCCACTCCAGTTCTGTTTGTTCATACTGCTTAAACCAGGAAAATAAACAATGCAAATATTGGTATTATTTCCCCCTTTTTCCAATGATATGATAAATACTGAGGAGCTTTTTAATAGAAGAGTTTTAAATTAAATATAGTCAATTCTGGCGGTGATTCCACTGTATGTAGAAGCAAGAGTGAATGATTAGATGTGATTTCCAAATGTGTTTAAGGATGATTTAATTACAATAAGCAAGATGATGCTCTTTACAAATAGTTTTGAAGTAAGTTCAAAAGGTCCAGTCATTTACTAATAGATCTTTGCCTTCTATCTTCAGGTTTCTTATATACGTCAGTTCTCCTTAATCTAAGGATATTTTGCAAATAATGTTGTAGATGCAGAATCCAACATAACCAAGAGTGATATGTACTGTCAGAATGAAGTTTCTGAGAGCTTGAAGATGGGGAAGGAACTCAGAGTCAACTCAGGTATCTCTTTTCCATCCAAAAATAGGTAGCTAGGGCTGTGAACAGTTTCAAAGTTCTGACAGCAAGTCTTTTTCCTCCCTAAAAGTACTGTTATAAAATGTGCAAATGTGTTTTTTGCTTCCCAGCTTTTGCTGTGACTGGTGTGTAACACTATGTTATATCAGCAATAGATTGGTTTAGTGATCAATTACTGCTTTCAAACACCCATATTTTAATACAAACTCTTTCATACATTTATACAAATTACAATTAAAAAATATATTGGAGCAGCTGTACAAATATTCAGTGAAGAGTCTCATAAAGGGGAGTCAGTTAATGTACTTATTTTTCAGACTGGAGTTTTAAAGAAGACTGAACCTTTTTGTGTGCCAGTTCCGCTTTCAGTGCTTGTAAATCAAAAGTGGCTTGCTTCCTCATCTAAAAAAGATCCAGAAATTGCAAAAGAAATAAATTACAAACTCTGGTTTATTTTTACAGAGAAGATTCAACTTTTATGTGGCTTAGTAAAATTTGGCCTTTTCATATTTCAAGCCTAACAAATTACACCATGAAGCAGTTGGCATGTTAATAGCATCCCTAATATCCACATTACATCATATTTCCATGAATGACAGTGGGAAAATGGTTGAAAGATCATCCAAGATTGTATTGCAGATCAGAAAAGGCTGCATTTCTGCAATTCAGTTGTCTATTCCTGCAATTTTTCTGGGTATGAAAAATGTATCATTATTACCGTTATTTAAGCAGTGTTTTCAGTGCAGAACATACCTTAACTTTGGTAAGCAAAAGAAAAAAATAGGATGTAAGGGGGAATTTCAAGAGAAGTGATGCAGCTCCTACTATCATCACCAAACAGTGATGTTCTGTGTCTGATTAGCACAATCCAATGTTACAAATTGGCTTGTGTAGTCAGAGTTCTATTTAAGGGCTGGGTTTCCATGGGAAGATAATTAATAGTGAACAAGTTGACCTTACCATGGGGAAGGAATCCTTGAAAAGCTTCCAAGCTGTCCTTGAATTCCCAGAACACAGTTTGCAGTTTACTAGGCTGCAGGTATATCTATAAGAAGTTTTTAAGGGATGTAGAAAATATTTGGTACATGGAGCCTGCATTGTACACATGAGGTAGGTGTTAGTTTTTGGTACCCTGCAGGTGGCAAGTTGAGCTTTCCAGTTTGAAAGGAAGAAATAGTTCCTGTACAAAGGGATTCTGTGCTATTTTGCCCTACCAGACCAAGTTGAGTAAGAAAACCCATGCATGTCCCTAGATGCTGCAGCATTTTATCACCAGGAAATTTGGAGAGACATCAAAGTCCTTCTGAGAGTAAGGCGAAGAACTAATTTATATAGCTTTACATAGGAGCTACTAGAAAGCACCCAGCAATGTTCAGTACCTTGTGCACTGGTCTAGAGCATCTGAAAACAGTTTAGCTGCTATAGTGATGCAGAATATGGCTGAGATGTGGAGTACTGATGCCTATGAGCAATTTTCAGCGTCCTTGTTATAAGGGGTATAATGTAGAAATTGCCCTAAATGACTTTTGCAGAGTTAAGGAGCTGGGAATGAACATTTGACAGTGGAGAAGCTAACTTTGCAGTCTTGTCCACTGAAATAATTTTTATATGCTCAGTCGTTTTAAGTACATTGAGACTAGCAAGGCATCAATTCTTTTCACCACCTTTCCTAAAAGCTCATGCTATAATTTCATCCTGTAATGGTTACTTTTCCTCTTGAAAAGTTATTTTCCTTAGTCTTTTCATAAATTAACAATATAATCTTAGGCATGCTGCTTTCATTGGGAACTTTGTCTCAGGTAGGTATGTACAGCACAAGTGTACAAGAATGGCAGGATATGGCAGCTAAACTTTACTAGCTAATTTAAAAACAAAATTGTATTTTAATAAAATGTGGACTCGTTTATATTTCAACAAATACAAATAAATGGTACTATAGAATAAAGTACAAACTGGTGGCTCATGAAACATGATGAAGGACATTTACTGCTTCAACACTAGGATTATGCAGGTGCCTAACTACAAGGGTAGCTTTACTTTCTTGCTGTGATCTATAACAAGATATCCAGACTGAATGGAATAGTGACTCACCTGCAGGAGTACTTCTGCTAGGAACCAAAAGGAGTTCACTGCTTTATTGAACTTCATTTCAAATGAGCATGTGCTTAGGAAAGCCAGACTATTGGAAACTTGCTGACTCAACAAAACTATGCATTCATCAGCCTGCAGCTCCTCAGTGATTTGGATTCTAAATGTGTTTAGGGATCTGGATTACTGATTTGCAAGATGACATCTTCCGCTTGACCTCCTATGCTTTAGAGGACATTCTGGAGATCAATTATGCATGCATTTTTACAGGCTTCACAAATAGATACATTAGTGTAATACCTTGATTTCTATGATAAGCTTCATTTTTGCATGATCTAGCTTTCTTCTTAGTTGGTCAATTTCATGCTGCAAAGTTGTGATCTGAATGATTGTATTATTCTATAACAAAGGAAGGCTAGATTCAGATCACAAATTTCTCTCTCTCTCTCTCACACGCACACAATATAGAAATAAAATTTGGGGTTGATCAAAAGGTAAACTCATAAGTTCCAGTGCATCAGTTTCAGAAATATAGTCAGTATAATTATGTGCAGCTCATTTGTTTACATATTTTATCCCACTTTTCCATCAGCTGTTGATTCCCAAAACCACATCAGTCAAAAAGAGGACCCCTGCTATCAAGCTTATGCACTAAAAGACAAGAACACAAGGGAACAGGAGAGAGAGAGAAAGATAGAGGAAATTTATTTATTTATTTATTTCCAAATTTATATGCTGCCCGCTTGCAAAAAAGCCTCGGGGCGGCTAACAACAAGAAATAAATGCATTAAAAAAGAACAATAATTACACTACTTAAAAACTGGCCCATCTCAAGATTGTACATTAAAAATACAATAAATATAATAAATATAACAAATAAATTAATAATTAACAATTAAAATACTTCTTAAATAAAAAGGTCTTCGCCTGGAGCCAAAAAACAAATAAAGACGGCGCCAGGCGAGCCTCTCTGGGGAGCGCATTCCATAAATGGGATTCCTTCGTGTACTCACCCTCCTTATTTCCCTCACAGAGGGCTCCCGGAGGAGGGCGTCAGCTGCAGATCGTAGGGGGCGGGAGGGCTTATATGGTTGCAGGAGCTCCTTTAGGTAGCCAGGACCCAAGCCATTAAGGGCTTTATAGGTAACAACCAACACCTTGAATTGGGCCCGGACTTCAATAGGGAGCCAGTGGAGCTGACGGAGAACTGGGGTGATATGAGAACCACACCCAGTCCCCGTCAGCAAACTGACAGCTCTATTTTGTACCAATTGAAGTATCCGGACCATCTTCAAGGGTAGCCCCATGTAGAGCGCATTACAGAAATCTAAACGGAAAGTCACCAACACATGGGTCACCGTTGCCAGGCAGTCGAACTCCAGGAAGGGACGCAGCCGAAGCTGATGGAAAGCACTCCTCGCCACCGCCGACACTTGAGCTACCAAGGTCAGCACCGGGTCGAAGAGCACTCCCAGGCTGCGGACCCTGTCTTTCAGAGGGAGTGCAACCCCATTTAAGGGTCAGGTCCCCCACTCCGAAGCCCGAACCACCCACCAACAGGACCTCCGTCTTGTCAGGACTGAGCTTCAGTTTATTGGTCCTCATCCAGCCCATTACCTCCGCCAGGCACCGGTTCAACACAGCCACTGCCTCACCTGGATCGGTGGAGAACGAGAGGTAGAGATGGGTATCATCAGCATACTGATGATTCCTCAGCCCACACCTCCTGATGACCTCTCCCAGCGGTTTCATGTAGATGTAAAAAAGCAAGGGGGACAGAATGGAACCCTGCGGAACTCCATGGCATAGCTGCCATGGCACAGAGCCATAGTCCCCCAGCACCACTGTCTGGAATTGGCCGTTGAGATAGGAACGGAACCACTGCAGAGCAGTGCCTCCAACTCCCAATCCCACCAGTCTATCCAGAAGAATACCATGGTCGATGGTATCGAAAGCCGCTGAGAGGTCCAGGAGAACCAACAGGGATGCACTCCCCCTGTCTTTCTCCCTGCACAGGTCATCATACAGGACGGCCAAGGCAGATTCAGTGCCATACCTGGGTCTGAAACCGGACTGAAATGGGTCTAGAAAATCAGTTTCATCCAAGAGTGCCTGGAGTTGTCCCGCCACCACCCGCTCCAGCACCTTGCCCAGAAACGGGATGTTGGCCACCGGTCTATAATTGGCGACCACCTCTGGATCCAGGGATGCCTTCTTTAGGACTGGCTGGACTACCACCTCCTTTAGAGGTGCAGGCACTCGGCTGTCTCTTAAAGAGGCGTTGACCACCTCCAAGATCCAGGGCACAATCCCGTCCTTGGTGCTCTTTAATAGCCAAGAAGGGCACGGGTCCAGTAAACAGGTGGTTGAGCGTACCGACCCAAGCACCTTGTCCACATCATCAGGCCGCAAAAACTGAAATTCATCCATCAATGGGGGACAAGATGGCGTGGTTGGCTCCTCCCCAAGAGAATCTGTATCAACAGTAGAGTCCAGCTCGTGACGAATCTGAGCAACTTTCTCCCTGAAATGCATGGCAAAGTTGTCACAACGGGCTTTTGAGGGTGGCACCAGATCTTTTTTGGGGCCAGGACTTATCAGCCCCTGCACCACCCGAAAGAGCTCCGCTGGACGGCATTGTGAGGAGGCAATGGACGCGGAGAAAAATTTCTTCTTCGCCGCCCTCACTGCCACAGCATAGGTCCGATAATGGGCTCTAAGACGTGTTCAGTCAGATTCGTCCTGTGATTTCCTCCACCTACACTCTAGCTGTCTACCAACTCGCTTCATCGCCCGTAATTCAGGTGTATACCACGGGGATGAATGGGCTCTGCCAGGTTGGAGAGGGCGCTTAGGAGCGATCGTGTCAATAGCCCTGGTCATCTCCCCATTCCACATATCAACCAGGGCATCAACAGGAGCACCAGCCTTGTCAGCCAGAAAATCCCCCAGAGCCCTCAGGAATCCATCCGGATCCATCCGACTCCGGGGGCGGACCATCACAATCTGGTCCGCACCCTTACAGAGGGAGAGGTTACTATCGAGCTCAAACCTCATGAGGAAGTGATCCGACCATGACAAGGGCATCAGACATAGATTCTTCACCCTCAGATCACCCTCTTCCTGTCCCATCGAGAAAACCAGGTCCAGAATGTGTCCACGTTCATGGGTCAGGCCGCTGACATGTTGAGACAGCCCCATGCCCATCATGGAAGCCATGAAGTCCTGAGCCGCCCCGGAAAGATCAGTCTTGGAGTGGAGATTGAAGTCCCCCAGGACCAACATCCTGGGGGTCTTCAACACCAGGTCCGAGACGACCTCCGTCAGCTCAGGCAGGGAGTCTGTTGGGCAGAAGGGTGCATGGTACACCAACAGAATCCCCAATCTGTCTCAGTCGCCCAACACCAAGTGGAGACACTCCAGCCCCCGGTCTTGAGGGAACAGGAAGCCCCGTGAGGGAAAAAGAGGCTCAATAAACTAAAGCGACCCCCCTCCCCTCCCCTCCCCTCCGGGTGTGGACGGTGCTGAATTAGGTACCTGGGTGGGCACAATTCCGAGAGGGCAACGTCTCCCCCCTCCCCCGCCCAGGTCTCGGTGATACAGGCCAGGTCGACCCTCTCATCCACAATCAAATCGTGGATGAGGGTGGCTTTATTATGGACTGACCTGGCATTGAGCAACAGCACCGTCAGGCCCGTGGGGCAGCTGACAAGGCTACCTGGCACCTGCCGGCTGGGGGAGTAACCAGAAGGAGGGACAGGTGTTAACCATCTGTCCCACCTTCTTCTAGGCGGAACTGTTAAACCCCCATCGCCATAGCGACCATTGCCCATCACCACCCCTATGGTGGCCCCCACACGCTCCCCAGGGAACATTCCTACGCTAACTTGAGATGGGCCCCTAAAAACTAGCTTAAAAGTTTACAACAACTAAAAGCTCCACTCACCGTCCACACCCAACGACCGGTCCGTAGAGTCTCAGCCAGAGTGCCTGGCCAGCCCAGCCCAGCCCAGCCCCGAAGCGGCCCCAACGGCGACCGCCCTTAGGCTGTCGCCTTTCGGCCGCCGGCCCCAGGTGCAGCCGGCGCTTTGAGCGCCCCATGGCATCCCCTTCTGGCCTCCGGCCTTGGCCTTGCCCTGCCCCACCCTCCTCGGTGTGCCTGCCACTCATGGCTCGAGGGGACAGGCGTGGAGCAGGGGCCTCAGTGACCGGAGGGTGCCGGTGGGTGCCGCAGCGGCCGCCTGGGTCTCCAGCACAGTGGCATGGTGGTCCGGTCTATGGCGTGGTCTCCGGGGCGGCAGTGTAAACGCGCAGGGGTGGAATGGCGCGGGGGTGTGGCGGTGGAGAGCTTGGAAATGGATCCGTTTTCCAAGTCACAAAAGTTGGTGAACTATAAGGATCATTTACGTGCACTGCAAGATGTTCCTGCTTGCATGGCAGTTGGTGACCTCTTGGCAAATGGATGGGGCTCAAGTGTTCTTTCTCCTCACTTCTGCAGCCCCAGTTCTATAGGGCAGTCAGAGCTGAGTGTCTGTTGACAGTGAAAGGGAGTGAGATCCCTCCAATTTGTGGGCCAGGTTGGCAATACTATCATGTGCTCCTGGTTTATTCATGGAAAGCCAAGGACACAGCCTCCAAGTAGTTCTTGGTCCTCTGCAGATGGCAAAAACCAAAATGTGCTTTTGTTTTGGTTTCTGGTCCAGGGAAACATTCCATTCCATTTTAAATTCCTTAAAATACCCTTTGATTGCTGAACTTTGATTAGGGATATTAACAGAAGTCTGGGAGACAGAAGTTCTTGATTTAGTACCATAATTTCAGCTAGAATTTGGTTTTAAATATTCTTGGATTTTGAGTATATATAATTAATGTCTATAAAATTACTGTTAAAGATAAGACACTGAAAATAATTTCCCCCTTTTGCTGTTTTCGGTGTCATCACACAGTCTATTTGCTGCATGAATCTGATTTATTCTTACAAAAGAAAACTTTTATTAAAATAATAAATACACACACACCCTTCTGATACATATTTTACATGGAATATAGGAGTAGAAAATATGCTGTTCCAGGAGCAACACCAGGAGCTTAAGAAAGGCCATGCAAATACTCATTTCAGATGAGACCAATCAGGAAACAAATTGTTTATAGTACCTGCTCTACTTCACTCCCAAGAGAGTTGGCCATTCACAAAATTTGCTCAGGGCAGAGATAAGAGCATAGGGAACTGCCTTGGGTTGTTGGAGTATCTAGCCTAGTATTGGTGACTGAATTTCAGTCAGGGTGCTTACCCAGCCCTCCTTGGAGGAGCCAAACCTAGCACTTTCTGCATGCAAAGCAGAAACAGCCTCCTAATGAGGGTCTTCCAAGTGCATATTTCACATCTCCCACTGTGGCTGCTTGCCAAAGTTTAGTTAGTGATTGCCCACCTGATTGTCTTCACCTGTGTAAGAGGCAATTGTTATGCCAGATGTCTAACGTGAGTAGGGGGATTCCCATCACAGCTTCGGTACTGTTTAAAGAAACCTTGTAAGCACTACAGGTGCTCAGTAAACAGCTAAGAAACTCACATAGAAATGTTAATAAGAATGGTACAAATGAAGAAACAACCCTCTCCAACTAAAAATATAAGAACTTCAGTTAGCAACTCAGCAAGAACTATCTCAGGGATGCTGCTCTTGCAGTGATCAGAAGAGGTAAGTGGGGATGCACATATTTCTCCCCTCAGAGTGTGCTCAGAGAACCTCTATCTGATAGACGGAGTACTAGATCTTCAACTAGTAATCTAGAAAATTCAAGAGCTGCTTTGTGCAGAAATGGAGCCCAGCTGCATGGTGGAGCAAAGGAGAAAAAGAAGTTGTTTAATACTCGCCATACACAACTGATGATCAGAAGAAAGAAGCCATTTCTTATAATTGGGGTCTATGAAACTGGAGGAAAGACAACTTTCAGAGAACACTTGCTTTATCAGAGAAAGTGAGACACAAAACTGTTGTATTCTTAGACTTCTCTACATCAGTACCCAGAATACTGGAAACAACTTGAACTTGAGCTCATAGCATATGAACACTATTATGATCTTATAGGAATAACTGAAACTTGGTGTGATGACTCACATGACTGGAACTCTACAATTGATGGATACAACCTGTTGAACAAAAATGAAAAGGTCAAAAGGGAGGTAGAGTTGCACTATACATAAGAGACACAGAAATACAGTCCCACTGAAAGCATCTGGCTTAATTTAAAGGGAGCAAAAAATAAGAAAGACATAGTAATTGGCATCTACTATTGACAACCCACTCAAAAAGAGGACAAGGATGCAACCTTTGAAAAGCAACATGTCAGCATTTACAAGAAGAATGATATAGTCATCACTGGGGACTTCAATTTCCTTAATATATGCTGGAAGACAATTTCTGCCAAACATGGCAGAAAGATTCCTGACATGAGTTGCTGAATACTTCCTCCAGCAGTAGGTAGAGGAAGGAACCAGAGGATCAGGTATCCTTGATTTAATGCTAACTAACAGGGATGGCCTGGTGGACAAATAGCAGCCATGGGAACTCTGAGGGGAAATGACCATATAATACTTGAATTCTCAGTTATATAAGAGACAAAGGTTAACTGTGGCCAAACAGGTATCCTGGAGTTCAAGAAAGCCCACTCTGAGAAACTCAGGACAATGATAAGGGAAGTGCCATGGCAACTCACTCTTAAAGGAAAAGAAGTCCAAGAGGGGAGGAAATCTTGAAAAAGACGATTCTCCAAGCACAACTACAAACAATTCCAAGAAGAAAAAAGTGTAGAAGACAACAGAGGAAGCCCACATGGCTCCACATAAAGTTAAGTGACAAACTGAAAGAAAGACAAAGCATACAGGAAGTGGAAGCAGGACCAGGCCACAAAGGAAGAATATAAACAAATAGCAAGAAATTGCAGAAAGGGCATCAGGAAGCTAAAACAGGAAATGAACTGAGATAGCAAGCGATGCTAAGAACAACAAGAAAGACTTCTTCAGATATATCCAAAATAAAAGATGTTTGAAGAGAAAAGCAAAGGTGTCTAGCTACTTAAAGTGGATGGCAGAGTGATAACAGATGACAAGGAAAAGGTGGAGACACGCAATTCCTACTTCACCTCATTCTCCTCCCACAAGAAAATCTGCAACCAAGAGGAAGTACAAGCTGAAAGTGAGAGATGGCTGCCCAAAATTGACAGACAAATGGTCAAGGAATATCTAGATGAAATAAACATGTTCAAATCTCCAGGGCCTGATGAACTCCATTCCAGAGTCATAAAATAGCTGGTGAACAAACTCTCAGAACCACTGGCTATTATTTTTGATAAATCTTGGAAGACAGGAGACATGCCAGATGATTGGAAAATGGCTAATGTTGCCCCTATCTTCAAAAAGGGGAAAAAAGTTCAACCAGGGAATTACAGTCTAACCTCAATCTCTGGAAGAAGTCTGGAGAAAATTATTTAAACATCAGTCTGCAGTGATAAATAAAAGCCAAGATGGATTTATCAAAAATAAATCCTGTCAGACCAGTTTAATTGCATATTTTGACTGGGTAACCTCCCAAACGGACAGAGGGAACACTGTGGACATAATCTGTCTTGATTTTGGCAAAGCTTTCGCCATAGTGCCCCACGACATTCTGCTAAGCAAATTAGCAAAAAGTGGACTAGAAAGAAAAACTATTAGACGGATGCAAAACTGGCTGGTAAATCAGACACAAAGAGTGCTCATCAATGGCACCTTCTCAAACTGGATGGAGGTAACTAGTGGGGTGTCAAAGTGGTCAGTCCTGTGCCCAGTGCTCTACGGCATCTTTATTAATGATTTAGATGAGGAAATACAAGGAAAGGTAATCAAATTTGCAGACAATACAAAACTGGGTGGAATAGCAAACACCCTTGAAGACAGACTGAAGATCCAGGGAGAGCTGGATAAACTTGAATGCTAAGCTGAAAGCAACAGAATGAGATTCAGTAGGGACAAGTGCCAAGTACTCCACCTAGGAAAAGAAACGAAGTGCATCAGTACAAGATAGGAAATACGTGGCTCAACAGAACTGAAAAAGACCTTGGAGTGATTGTGGACAACAGGCTAAATATGAGCAAACAGTGCAAAGCAGCTGCAAAAAGGGCAAATGTTATCTTGGGATGTATTTATAGAAGTATTACTTCCAAATCACAAGAAGTAGTAGTTCCCCTTTACTCCTCACTAGTCAGACCTCATCTGGAATACTGTGTCCCGTTCTGGGCACCAAGATTTAAGAAAGATGCAGGAAATTAGAAAGGAGGGCAACAAAAATGATCCAGGGTTTGCAAACACTGTCCTATGAGGAGAGACTGAGAGAACTGCGTGTGTTCAGCCTTGAGAAGAGAAGACTGAGGGGGAACATGATATCCCTCTGTAAGTACCTCAACAACTGTCACAAAGATGACAGTCAAGACAGTCTTTTCTCACTGAAACCAGGACACAGATTAATCTGTTCAAGTTGTGACAACCCAAATTCAGTCTAGATATCAGGAAAAGTTTCCTCACTGTCAGAGCAATATGACAGTGGAACCAGATGCCTAGAGATGTTGTGGGTTCTCCCACACTGGAGACATCCAAAGCAAAACTGGATGACCAACTGAGTGGGATGGTGTAAATCGGTGTTCTGTACCAGAAGGGGTTGGACCTTATGGCCTTCATGGCCCCTTCCAACTCTACTCTTCTATGATTCTATGATAATCAAAAGACCTGTCTCAGTATCTGCAGGGCATTGTTCATATGGGAAGGATTTAATTAACTTGAAACTTTACTCTTACGAGTTTCATTGTTGAGCTAGTGGGAAAAGGATCTTAGGCTTACCAAGTAACATCAACATAAACAAAGGTTGGATTGGACTAGCAGTCTGTTACAGTCATTCAAAATGGAGGGAAAGAACTTGCAGAGCAATAGCCATCATTCTCATTTCTCAAGCTATTATTTTCATTTGTTTCACTGTGCAAGGTTCTCTTTAATACATATAAACCTTATGAAACTAGTTCAATGTCTTGATATCAAATCATATAATCACAGCATAAATGTACTAGGTTCATGCGACACAATAACCCATGCAATTGGGCTCAATGTGGGTTGTTTGCTCCCTCCTCAGTCTGCCCTGCTTCCCAAGGGACTCTGCAGTGAAACAAAATTGTCAGCTCTCTCTTCTCCATGATCCCTAACCCTTCTTGCTCTTGCCACAGCCTTTTTGCCCCCTTTACACATTTGGTTTTTCTTTTTCAGAAATCATCAGTGCCACAGGGGCTGGCACTGGCTCAGGCAAGCTTGGCCAAAATGGCAAGGGGAGGTTGGCTCTTGCGAAGAGCTCTCTTGCTGGTTCCCGGTACCCATGATGGGGTCAGTCCCCTGGATTTGCACAACATGACAGCCCACTGACTTGACAATCCCAACCATAAGCCGTATGTTATCAGGGTGCCTGGTTGCCCAAGAGAAAGCCACCCTCTAAACACTGTCCAGTTTCACATGACACAACAACCCCATTGTGGCTTGTTATCCATAACAGATTGTCACATGAGATGAGTCACTTTGTGAGGTAAAAAAGTGCAGTGTGTTGTTAAAAAACATGCCTTCGTTGTATTTCATCTTGGTTCTTCTGATGCCCATTTCTGATGTTACATTAAAAGCAATTACTGTATTGGTCTCCTAAGAGTGAGTGGGCTAACGCCGATTTCCATTCATTTTTCATTCAGGCACCCTGCTCTTAAATGCATTGCTTAGATACACTAAAGGATCTTATGCTGCTCTATGACTGTAATAAATGAATAAATTGAACCTAACTTTAAGATCGTGGACTAAAAGTTTTATGCATTGGCTTCTTTCTCTATGCAAAAAAGGGAAGACAACATATGCTTATTTTCTAGATAAGTGGAAACCAGGTAGCACAGCCTTTCATAGAAAGAGAGAGACAGAAATACTAATTCAGATGAAATTAAAGAAGCTTGAATAGTGCCATAGCAGTAAAGGACATTTTGTAGTTATATTACTCACTTCAGTGATAATTAGTGTCAAATCTGAGAAATGCATATTTGGCTACAGTATATGAAAAAAACCTAGATTTTATGGAAAGAGAAGCTAAAATTGAACAAACGTTACCTTTGAATTGATGCTGTGGGTTAAATTATTTCGTTTTTTCCTGACATCCCTGGCTTGCAGTTGCATCAATAATTTCTGATAGTGAAGTTCTAAATCTTCCCGCAATTTATTTAAAACTTCCTCCATTGAAAATGTCACTTTCTTTGCTTCAAAATATTTCTTTTTCCAGGAATCTCGGGCTGCACCAAAAACAAACAAATGAACAAAGGAGAGCAAGTGTATAGCTTATTATAACATACAGGTCTGCTCATAAGTAATTTCAATTCATTCCAGTGAAGCTTATTTCTAGGAAAATATGTATAGAATTGTAGCTTAAAATCAGAGTACTAACCAATATTTCTCTGTAATTATGTGAACCAAAAATATGTAATGAAAACAATTTATAATTCTCATGAGAAGGAGAGATTAACTGGACTTTAGCTTGTGGAAACTGAAAACCTAGGGTGGCCTCTAGCTTCTATCATCCTTCAGTTGCCATGCTTACTTAGCTGACGGGAGTTGTAAATCAAAACATATCAGAGACCATAGTTTCAAAGTAAGGGTGGGATCCTGGTAAACAAATAGATGTAAAACAAAGGAAGGGAGGGAGGCATAAACTGAGGAGAATACAAATCAAACCTTTCAGGATGTAATCCTGTGCATAATTAGATAGAAACCTGACAACATGCAGCATACACCAAGCAGCAACGCTGAAAACCAAAGTGTGCTTTGGAGTTCAAACACTTTAAGAAGCGCAGAGAAGACAGCCTCTTTGGACCCAAAGAAGCTATCTTCTGACTTCTTCAGCCTCCACCTCCCACTCCCAAGCAGAAACAAAGCCATTTGCTCTTTCTCTCCCCCACACAACCTGGGGAACCTGCCCTGTTCTGGACCTGTTAAACTCCCCTAACCCACTTCCAGATTTGTCAATAGCTATTGGATTTTGCTCTCCAACTCCCCTTGAACCCTTTTATGAAGTAGCTATACTTTGTCAGTATACCAGAGTTTCATGGATCTGGGCAAGTGCAAAAAGCTATTTATCTAAAAAGCCCCTCCCCTTTTCTTTTCCTCCCGGCAATTAGCCTAAAATCATAAGCAAAACAAAATAGATGGTTGGTCTGTTGGCAAGATTTGATATCTCATTCTAAAACTTACCATAATATCTTTTGAATTTGTTCTGCTCAAGCAAGCTTTTTACTTTTTTAACTAGCTCCTCTCTAGTCTCTTCCAGGTGCTTTCTTTCTGCCTTGATATGTTGTAGCTGAATATTCAATTCATTACCTATGGGAAACAAACCCACATTTAGTGAAGGTGGGATATAAAGAATTCTCAGTCTGCAGTGTCTCCAAGAAAAAGTTCTATATATCTGGATCTCGATTCAGTCTGCCTAGCTTCTGTGTGATTTAGAACAATGAACTAAAGTTAACTAAAAATGTAGTCAGTCATAGAAATGCGAGATATTAATCAAAGAAAGATCATCTGCATTTTTGGAGTGGGGGGCAGTTCTTGGCTATGCTCATCTGGACCTTCCAATTCCTGCATGCAACCTGGGATCCACAGACACGTTCTATAGACCAGATATGAGGAAGCAGTGGTACTGGTGTACCAGTACCACTCCTTGCCCCAATCTGGTCCCACCAGAGGTTTTTTGGACTTCAGCTCTCAGCCAGCATGGCCAATGGTCAAGAACACTGAAAATTGTACTCCAAAACATTTCTTCAAGGACTGCTTCCCACAGTTTTGGTTTTGAACTATGCTGGGAAATAGAAAAGGTCCCATGCAGGATCAGACCAAAGGCCTATCAAATGCAGCATTCCATTCTCACAATGGCCAACCAGATGACCCACTGAGAAACCCATACATAGGCCATGAGTGTAATATATATTTAGAATAAATTCACATAATTTATCTCCAGTAGTGTCCTATTTTGTCCATGCATCTGCAATATGTACTACTCATGCACTGGGGTTTTGGCATTACTAAAAATAATCAAGAAGAATCAGAAACTCATTTCAGGAATAGGACAGGTCCATGGATTTCACAAAAGAGAGTTTTGCTGACTCTAAATCTTTTGGGCTTACTTACCCTCTATTGGAAATGGTTTATTGGCAACTGCAGCTTTGTTTATAGACACAGCTAGAAGAGGTGGAGTAGGAGGGGAAAGATACTGGCTTGGATTTGCAAGGTCACTTAGCACATTCTTGTCAGTCTAGGGCAAAATAAAAAAGTGCATTAATATACCATATTGTTTTTAGAATAGATGACACAGAAGAAAGTCAAGGAAAAACTAGCTCAACCCTTCTCTGTATCTAAAACAATCACTTTCAAACTCTTGAACTACATCGATCCCTTTCCCCAGCACCTAAACACTGCAATGTAGTTTGGGCATGCTTTAGAGCACGGATGTGCAGAATCCAGGAATTTTGGACTTGAACTTCCAGAATTCCCTACCAGCATGGCCAATGGTGCAGAATTTGGGAAGGTGACATTCAAAACTTCCAGGAATCTGCTTTCTGCCTACCCTTGTGTCTGGTGTGAATAGTTGGATATGCACCATGCAGACTGCTGGCCAGACATGCTGAACTTGACTATTGTCCCAGAGAGTGCTCTTAGAACATAAAATGTATTCTTTTTTAATTTAAACTATTTTTATATTTCCTTACTGTAAAAAACCACCTAAGTGGTTTGCATCAAAACAATAAAAAGAATAACATATCTTAAACCAGCAGTGCAACCATTATTAAACATCAAAAACAATCAAACCATAAACATTTGAAAGCCAAGTTGCGTCTTGACATCTTTTGCTAGAAGCAGAAAGAGTGGGAAGCAACTACACTTCGGACAGGAGTGTATTCCGCAGTTTGGGGACAGCACAGAGAAAGCTCTCTTCTGCATTCATCAGGCTTTGCTAACCAATGCAGTGCTCAACAGGGCCTTTCCTGCAGGGCTGTTAACAGGAGTAGAATAAATACAGTCGGAGGCAACAAAGAATGTTTGGTGGTGGTGAACTGCCCAGATGGTGAAAAACTGTATGTCAGTCTAAGAAAAGCATAAAAAGCAAATGCTTCCAATTTAGGTTTATGAAGTTGGACAAATATCATAGAAGTATCATAGAGAGCCAGTGTGGTATATTAAGAGCATGGGACTGGGACTCAGACGACTTGGATTCTAGTCCCTGCTCAGCCATGGAGCCAACTGGGTGACTTTGGGCCAGTCACAGACTCTCAGCCCAACCTACTTCACAAGGTTGTTGTTGTGGGGATAAGATGGAGGAGGAGATGTAAGCTGCCTTGAGCCCTTTGTAGGAAAAAGGCAGGATATAAATAGAAAAATAAATAAATAAATAAACAATTTATTTGCTAATAGGTACCGTAACATTCTTCTGAAGCAGAATTTCTGGTAAGGAGTGAGCTCTCCTCTTGCCTTTCACATTCCTACTGCTGTTGACCGTTTGCAGCAAAGTATCACTGAAGTTGAGATGGTTTCTGGACCTAACTCCTGTCTGGTTCCTCACACTTTTCCATCCTTTCTGAGATTATAGGTGCTCAAGAACATGGAACAGTGAAGCTACCCTCTTTTACAGGAGCACAGAAGTTTGAGAGCTCAGACCCCTATTAAAAGGGTTCTTGGCAGGGCCATATGTGTGCATGAATGTCCATGTTCCTGACAAGACCCCATGGCTAAAGCAAAGTAAAAAGCTATGCTCTGGGTCAATGATCTTGCGGGCTGCCAACAAAGATAATGCCTAGATGAGGCCGCTCATTTTAGACGTGCAAAAGTGCCTATTTGTACAAGTCCCACAACAAAATAAAAAAATAAAAATTGAAGGAAAAGATTGCCAAATTTCTCACACTAATTTAAAAGTTTTTAAAAATTCTAGGGCACTTTGAAGGGGCTGTCACTAGCTATCAGATTGGAGATTACTTTCTGTGATTTCCAGGGAAGAAAGGCTGTGATGTGCACAAAAGGACTTGAAATGGTACCCAGGGGCCCCAAACGAGTGATGGGCACTCCCAAGTGCCACTTGGATACTTGTGGTGTGGCTGGCACTGGCAGTAGTCTGGGCAAGTTTGAAAAGAGATGCGTACTAGCTCTCTTCTCAGTACCCAGGATGGGGTCAGTCACCTGGGTCCAGAGGACATGACTAGCCATTGTGGATTCAAAAACCTCTAAATAAGCCGGCAGTTGCCAGGGTGGCTTGTTGCCCACAAACAAGACACCCTACAAGAAATAGTCCAATTCTGCTTTTCACCCATGGTGGGTTAATGTGTGGGGAGAAACAGATGAGTGGATCTTCCAAATAAACACACATCAGCTTCAGCTGTTCCTTGGCTGGCTGGCTGGCTGGCTCTCTCTCTCTCTCTCTCTCTCTCTCTCTCTCTCTCTCCCCTCTGTGTGTGTGTGTGTGTCTGACTGCCTGCCTGACTGCCTGCCTGCCTGCCTGCCTGCCTGTGTCTGTGAACATCTAGTGTCATTTACTTTAGAACTTACTTTTTCCAATGTATTGGAGATACACTGATGATCAGTTTTGCATTTGGCCAGGAGCAGGTAAAGATGAATTTTGAAACTCCCCATCTCAGCAGTGATATACTATTGTCACATTTTTAAATCAGAAAGAATAAATACAACCCAAGTTCCTGAAGCTGTAACAGCTGCTCTTAGTTAACAGGGATTGTTTTGCTTGATCTTTGGAAATGTACCTGATGATCCAGTGCACTATCAGTCCCAGTGGCAGACTTGGCAATTTGATGATGCTGGTAGCTAAAGATGAAATCAAAATACAGTGTAACAACTCCATTAGAAACCAAGCACTTTAATTAAATGAGTTTAAGAGGCTGGTGGGTTTAGTAAACAGTGTGATAGGGTGGCAGGTACTTTGGTTATCAATCTGAACAAGAAGGTACTGAAATTGGTGACAAATTGGACTAGATTCAAGTATTCCAAAGATGCACTACACTCACATGCAGAAAATGAGATAGAACAAATTCACATGTTTTATTATATTTGTCTGAAAGTGGGTTAAAGTGTTTGCTTTTTCCATTATTCAATCTATTAGGAATCCTTGATGTGATTTTAATGAAAAACGGCTAATACTACCAGCATAGTAAATTCTGTATTTTGTTACCTCTTGCTGTATAAATATTCCAGGTCTCTGTCTTCCAAGGATTCTGGGATTCCAGAATCTCCTGTGGTATGTCTCCACATTCCATCACCTGGTAGACTGACCCCATTTTTTGCACCTGAATCCAACATGTTAGAGGGTTCTTCTACATCAAACAAAGTGCAAATTATTCTTTATCTCTCTGCAATCCACGCACCTCTTTCTATTTCTGTTACCTACCAGCCAAAAGCAATGGTTTGGTAGACTGATCTTCTTTCTAGTCAATCACTAAAGAAAGTACAACAGATTGGGTAAAGTGAAGGACCTCAAAAATACCTTATACTTTCTGAACCTATAAACCTTCATGGACAAAAATGAAGTCACTTCTGTCAGGGTCACGTTGATGGAGATTGAATGTCAGGCTATGCCAGCATGGCTTCAAAGCCACATTGACTTGGCATGTTGTCTTAACCTGGCACACTTTTGTGGAGTGGCTTCTTTGTTGCTTTGGCTTGTTGTAGGGTTTCCTAGTCATTCTCGAGATTGCTGTGTTACCAGGATCCAGACGAAGCAACAAGGCAAGAGCCACTTGGCAAGAGCAGCAGAAATGCTGGCCACTCCAGCCAAGCAGCTAAGAAATGACTGCCAATGTCTTCTGCCCCAGAAATACCAGCACAACCGTTGAAAGGACAACTGGAAAGACATCTATCCTTCCCAGAGCTATTGTGAGTTGCTTTGATTCTACTGAAGCTTGTTTTTTTATTTTTACAGCATTTTCTGGAGATTGCAAAAGCTGCCACTCAGGACAACCTTACTGATCCACATTCTAAGCACCTGCATGTTGCCCTCTGAAGGAGCCCCATCAGTAGGGACTAATCCCCTGTTTTTTAGTGTAATTACCAGCACAATTAATTGTGTTCATTATACATAAATACAAAGTGCTCCATTTTTGCAAACAGAATAGATGAGGTTTAAAAGGGTACTAACCAGGGAGGGTGACTGATGGCCAAAACCAGTGGTGATCCATCCTCTGCAGTGGCTGGTCCAGGCTGAAAGTAAATATGTCCCTGCTCCCCCAGTTTGCAAAGTGCAATCTTGCTTTTCAAGGAACTGCCTGGTCCTGACCTGACTAGGCATCTTTACAAAATGAGGAGTGTACTTTGAGAAAAGTGCTCTTTGTACCCTCGCTGAAGTGCTGGTTGTGTTGCGCGAAAACACAACCCAGTTTAGATAACTCTTCATGCCAAGATTTGTTGGTCACAAACTTGCTGTGGGCTTGTACATCCCTTTTCTTCAGCACCAATTTCCTCTTTCATTTCCAAGTTACTCTAACAATAATTTCGTGATGTTCTGAAGCAGGCAACCATAATTAGTGCTGGCCTCCACTTCAGAGTCTGCAAACCCACTTCAAGTCTAATTTCAAACAATAGTTTGACGTTTGCACTGACCAGTTTGTCCAATTTGGATGTCACTGCAAGCTTTGGTAAGAGCTATCCAGTCAAGGAAAGAGAACTGGTATTTAAAAGGAGGATGGAAAAAGGAGAGCAAGTATATGATCTTGTGCTATGTTCTCAAATCTCCAAACAATACTTTTGAGACATGTGGGAATTCTTCATTCTAAATAAATTCTAAATGAAATGGCATGATATGTAGAAATTTGGGTGATAAGTACAGGGTGAAAACTTGATACCACAATATTACAAAAGGCCAAAATTCCCTCAAGGTCAACCACCTCTTCCCTACATTATCTTTGTGTTAGATTTACTGCAGTGAGCATGTACAAATTCCAAGCACGGTCACTTGAAGTAAAAGTAAAAATTATCAAGATTGAAAAGAGCTAGGGCCTTGAGAGGGAAGGATGTTGGCCTACAACCATCTTCCAGTGACAGAAACACTGACCCTGTTTTGCACATCCCAGTAAGCCAGAGTTTAGGGAACCCGGACTTACTGGGAAGAATAGCATGTTTGTT
Organism: Varanus salvator macromaculatus; assembly: GCA_023646645.1. NCBI lineage: Eukaryota > Metazoa > Chordata > Lepidosauria > Squamata > Varanidae > Varanus > Varanus salvator. The sequence goes on from JAIXND010000659.1 coordinate 15,029,228, forward strand.
CTGATCATTTCCACTTAGCTCCTTCTGTTGATGGCAGCAGCAGAACTAATCATGGGCCCTCTCTCCATGGTTTATCATCGCATTTGAACTGCTGATTCTGGTTTTTCTCCTCAAACAATGCAGAATCATAAGCCATGATTTGTGGCTGGCAGAAAGCACAGGCCTGTTACTTGATCCCAATAAGCCAGGGTTCTCCAGAAATCATGTTTCTCCTGACTTGCAAACCAGGATAAAACAAGTTCTAAGAGCAATTGGAAAAAACACTCGACAACCAAGTTTGTGTAACCACTTGTGGTGGCTTAAATAAGCCCCCACAGTTCATAGCATGGCACTAGTGGGTGCCCATTCTGCATCACCCCCCCCTCACACACACACACTTGTAAGTTGATTTTCCCTCCTTTTCTCATAATTCCGATTAACAGTCTTCTTGTATTACCTTTTCTGGAATTACTAAGCTTTTCTTGAATGTGGCTGTGTGACTTACTCTGATGCATTTTTGCTGATGCCATTTTTTTTTCAGCGTTCTGTCTTGCAGGATTTAAATCATGCTGAGTAAAGGGCGATGCAATGGATTCGCTTTTGCTTGTCTTATGATGAGTTTCTCCTAGCAATGTACACAATCACTGATTAGGATATATACAGTTACATATATGGCATACTTCAGAGTACTACAGAATTTTATGAATCACTATGTTGCATTTCAATACACCATATTTAGCTGTATCATGAAGGTTTTATTGTATGAAATTGGATTTAGAAATTTGAATTATTTTGCTGTGTTTTATGTATTTTATCAACTTTTTGAATGTGCTTTGAGCGCGGTATCTTCTTAAAAATGCAAAAAATGAATAAAAGTTGTTTTAGTGACACTTGATATTGCTGGAATCTTTATTAAATACAAATAAGCTTTGCATACACTATGCTGTAAGCAAGTCAAAAGTACAAATAAATAGACAAATTGACATTTATGCCAAAATATGGCAGGGAAGCTAACCAGTTTGGGCACTGCCATAAAATGCCCAAATATGTCACTAAAGTGGCGCTAGTCTTTGAAAGAACAGGTCCCTATTCTGTGAAATTCCTAGTTTTCTTACGCTCCAGGATCCATCTTGGTAATGGCAATATACCTTCTATGACTTCTACTCTTAATTCTGGTAGCATTATATTATTGTACATTTGGAGGGTTGGACAGGAGTGGTTTGATGCAGCCAGATTTTCTGGAAACTTCTCTAACAGTTGAATGACAAAGTTGCTAGGCTCATCTCTTGCTAGGGAAACTACAGAGAAATGGCTCACGCATGCTTAGGAATTGTTTATCTTTATTCTCCCACTCCAGTCAGTAGGGATCAGGGCAAGATATTGTAAGTGGAAACCAATACTAGTGTTTTGCGGAGATTGCAGTTAAAAGTGATGAAAGGTGGTGTGAGACTAACAGTATCTTATCTGGAACTATTAATACAAATTCGCCCAGGGAATCAACATGTAATGGCATTTGTTGATGAATTTCAAATCATCCGCAAGACCTTTTTAAAAGTGACTAAGTAGTAGATCTATACTATTTTATATCCTCTAATATGCTTTCAATATCTCATACTTATTCTTTCATTCAGATGCTCTTGGTGAGAAACCCAAGCAATTTAGGGGTCCTATATACCTGCCCACAGGTGTCCCTGCAATACATATGACAAAGGGATCCCCCACTATGCAGAAAGGTTCCAGTCATGTGCAAAGAAGGAGGTTCCACAAGTGCAATATCCCAACTGACTCTCATCTATCTATCTATAAAATTTGTATGCCATCCATTACTTGCGTATTTAATTAACTTTCCATCACCACAATGTACTAAGCAATGTCCCCAACCTTTCTGGACTTGTGGAAACATCTGAAATTTTGAGCGTGCTGTGGGCACTATCACAAAATTAGTATTATGCTAGATGTAGCTAGTCACAAGAACCTAGAGGGAATATTGCTGAGGCTACATGAAAAGGAACCTTCCAAATAATCTAAGAACAAGGCAGAGGTGGTGTCTGAGTTCCAAACACAGAACAATTCTTATGAACCTAAAGTTTTCTGCTTCAATAGCCATTTCACAGAAGACAAACTGATGAAAGGTACAAAGTAGAAATGAAGACTGCATCTCAAATGGCAAATCACAACACATACCACAAAAGGCACAATGACAATCTTCAGAGAAACATGCTCACAGAAGCAAGACACCCCAGATGTACGTAACTCAGGCAGCACTCTCTCTCTCACACACGTAGGCCCAAGCCACAAACCAGCTCTCTACCCACCCCAAAGCATGCCCACAGCACATGCTAAACACCCCATGGTTTCCATTATCACTGCACACAGTGGCAGAACACTCCCTACCTCCCACAATGTAATTTTTCTTTGGTAGGAAGCAGGGCTTTTTTTGTCATCAAACGCACCGGAACGGCGTTCCAGCACCCTTTTTCCAATGGATTTTATGAAGTGATTTTGAATCACCTGTCTGTGTAGCAGATCAGCAGCAAACATCATTAACATAGTGCCTGAGGGCTGCTTTTGTGTCTGCTATCTGCTGTCTGATAGTGAGATAGTGAGGGCTGCTTGGCTTGGGACGCTGCTCCGCTGCTCGGCTTGGGCTTGGGCTTGGTGTGTGTGGTCGTGCGCTGAGTGCTTACTGCCGGCAGCGACGTGAATTCCGGCACTTTTTTTTTTTTTTACAAAAAAAGCACTGGTAGGAAGCATCTGGGCAGCTTTGAAATGAAGAGCTGGGCTTCAGCCATCTGCCTCTTTTATTTTCTGAGGATTTGGGAAGCTTAAAAATATGCTTTAAAATGAAGAGCAGCATGTGCCAGGTAGGCACAAAGGGGCTGTCCTGGGGTACTCCCTTGGGGACTGCAGAACTAGCAAAATGTTCTTTCTTTTCAAGTGTGGATCAGGAGCTCTCCTCCTCCCTGTGATTTTCACTGAATCATCCATAATTCAATGAAAATCAGCAATGCGATAAAGGATGCCCTGGAGAAGTAGAGGTGGAGGTCCTTCTCTGGGATCCCGCCTTGAAGGAGATTAGGATTAGGCTTTTCTGCAGTGGCACCCTGATTATGGAATATACTCCCCAGAGAGGTTCGCCTGGTGCCAACACTTTATTCTTTTTGGTGCCAGGCGAAAACCTTTGTATTTTCTCATTATTTTAATGTTTAATTGGTTTTAAGGTGGTTTTATTCATTGGAAATTGGATGCTGTGCTCTATTTTATCTTATTTTGTCTTACTTTGTTATTGTGGCCTGATGATGTGGACAAGGTGCTTGGACGAGTACGTCCCACCACCTGCCTATTGGACCCTTGTCCATCTTGGCTAATTAACAATACCAAGCACGGGATAGGGACCTGGATCCTGGAAGTGGTTAACATCTCTCTGAGGTATGGCTGGGTACCTGGCCCTTTAAAGGAGGCGGTAGTCTGACCAGTTCTGAAGAAGGTGTCCCTGGATCCAGAGATGGCCACTAATTATAGACCAGTGGCCAACATCCCGTTTCTGGGCAAGGTGTTGGAGCAGGTGGTGGCGGGACAACTCCAAGCACTCTTGGATGAAACTGATTATCTGGACCCATTTCAGTCTGGCTTCAGACCCGGGTACGGTACTGAATCTGCCTTGGTTGCCCTGTACGATGACCTGTGCAGGGAGAAAGACAGGGGGAGTGTGTCCCTGTTGGTTCTACTGGACCTCTCGGCGGCTTTCGATACCATCAACCATGGTATCCTTCCGGATAGGCTAGCGGGATTGGGGGTCGGAGGCACTGCCTTGCAGTGGTTCTGCTCCTATCTCAATGGCCGATTCCAAAAGGTGGTGCTGGGGGAAAACGGCTCTGAGCCATGGCAGTTATGCCATGGAGTACCGCAGGGATCCATTTTGTCCCCTCTGCTATTCAACATCTACATGAAACTGCTGGGAGAGGTCATTAGGCGGTGTGGACTGCGGAATCATCAGTACACTGATGATACCCAGCTCTACCTCTCTTTCTCAACTGATCCAGGTGAGGCAGTGGCTGTACTGAACCGGTGCCTGGCTGAGGTAATGGGCTGGATGAGGGCCAATAAATTGAAGCTCAATCCAGACAAGATGGAGGTCCTGTTGGTGGGTTGATCGGGCTTCGGGGAAGGGGACCTTGACCTTGTCCTGAATGGGGTTGCAGTCCCTCTTAGAGACAAGGTCCGCAGCTTGGGAGTGCTCCTCAACCCAGAGCTTTCACTTGAAGCTCAGGTGACAGCGGTGGCGAGGAGCGCTTTCAGCTTCAGGTGATCCATCAGCTGCGTCCCTACCTGGAGAATGACTGCCTGGTGACAATGACACACACGTTGGTAACTTCCCGATTAGACTTCTGCAACGTGCTCTACATGGGGCTGCCCTTGAAGACGGTCCAGATACTTCAGTTGGTGCAGAATAGAGCTGCCATGCTACTGATTGGAATTGGGCGTTATGTTCACATGACTCCAGTCCTCCGTCAACTCCACTGGCTCCCCATTGAAGTCCGGACCCAATTCAAGGTGTTGGTTATCACCTATAAAGCCTTTAATGGCTAGGGTCCTGGTTACCTAAAGGAGCGCTTACGTCCATATGTGCCCTCCCACTCCTTGAGATCAGCAGGAGAGGCCCTTCTCCGGAAACCCTCCGTGAAGGATATTAGGAGGGTAAGTACCCAGAGGAGGGCTTTGTCTGCGGTGGTGCCCAATCTATGGAAGGCGCTCCCCAGAGAGTTCCTCCTGGCGCCATCGTTATATGTTTTTCGGCGCCAGGCCAAGACCTTTTTATTTAAACGCCATTTTAATTCTTAGCTTATTTATTGATTTTATATCTTTGGCCAGGGCGTTTCCAATTATACTGTTTTATATGATTATATGTATTTATTTATTGTTGTAAGCTGCCCCAAGGCTTCGGCAAATGGGGCGGCATAGAAGTTTACTAAATAAATAAACAAATAAATACTTTTATTATAAAACTGTCCTGAGACACTTTTAGTAGACAGTATATAAAAGCTTTTAATTAATAAATAAAGTCTGACTGGATCCTCTGGAAAACAAAACGGTTAATGTTAAGAGGCACAAGGTTCAGATCAAAAGATGGGAAAGCCACTAATGTTATCATATATAACTCCTGACACAGCAGGCCCAAGCCTGGATTATACAGAAGGAAATTAATGCTGTGCCTCCCTGTTCTGATAAATTTAAGGGATGATGTATCTGATTTTCTTTAATTTGAATTACTGTTTATATTAGATAAATAGCTAGTATCAGTTTTTAAAAATTGGAATGAAAGAAATGTTGCTTTCATTGTGCTTTGACCTGCATACAATCATTAGACATGGTTCACACTGCATTTCTTCCAAACATTGGCTAGATACCTCACCTTTTTTTCTTTGAGAGCTACTTTTTTCTTGAATCCTTTCATTATTTTCTTGCTCAGAGCTCTGTTTTATATGTAGAACTGGGACACTTTCCTTTTCACCTTCATTCCATCCTAAAAAATCAACATTTTCCCGAGTCCGACTGAATTGATTTTTCAAGGAACTTCCAAAAACTGGTGAGATTTGACCATCAGGATTTGGAGCAGGTAAACTGTGTGGTCTGTGATGTGATGTGCATGCCAGCACATATTCTGCATTATTGTGGTGTCTCTCTGGAGCTGATAATGATGAATAAATACTTTCTTCTACTGGTAACAAATACAGTTCAGGATAAAATGCCTGAAACATACAGCAAGTAAAGTTGAAAGAAAAAACCAATCAAAGTAATAAATAACAATATGCTTGCTCTTAAAATTGATGTGAAATATACATACATAGGGAGGAGCAAACAATTTGAGCTTCAGTTCTGTCTCTTGCTTCGTTTTCACCTTTGAATGTAACGAAAGCAGTATTAATCAAAATGTTATTCACTTTCTTGCTACTTTGTTTCTTGTTTTACTTTCTTGCTAGACAGATTATAATAAACGTTATGTTATTTAAAATGCCATATTCAACCTTGTTCAGAGGGTGGGGAAAATACTAAATAGAATTTTGGGAAATATTGCAGTTGGATTATTATAATCTTTTCATTTACAAATGCTTTTTTTCATTCAATTTCCAGTGTTCTCTCTCTTTCAAAAGAAATGAACAATACTGAACAATACAAGAGCGGGATGCTCACTCAGATAGATACAATTACACAGTTGCTGTGACCTCCCAAACTCTATAAATCTATTTCAGTGTTCCCTTTCAAGTAAATCAAAAATATGTTACCATTTGTAAAAGTCTACTTTGGAATGCATTAACTGAATAAGAGACTCAAACTTTATTTACAGTGGTCTGGCACAGACATGGCACAGGTTTCTTGCAAATTGCTGTTTGCAAATTTGAAGCAGACCATAGGAACATGTGATCCATCACCCTCCCTTCTCTCACAAGAGCTCCCACTTCCCTTTTATCAAGAACATTTGAAAAAAGTGTAGAGCCCACCTATGAAAAATCAACAGAAACAGATATAACTTACCACTGCAAGTTTCTTCCCTATACATTTTAGAAAGATAAATTTATCCACAATTACATCTTCACCTAGGTACTCTCCAAGGTGCTTTCTCAATGTTCTTAATGTCAAATGAGGTGACACCCTAGAATATCAGATTACATGAATACAAGTACATAATGGTGGCTATATGTGGCTTTGCAGGTTGCTATATAAAGGAAACATAGATATGAACTGGTCAAATGGGATGTGGCTATGCATCTATGGCTAGAAGTGGTTAGGAATTCCTGCTACGTTCAGTTCTGGTACTTTTAGCAACATTCAAGATCACAATAGCACTTCTTTTAGCACTATTTGCTTTTCAGTGATGTAAAAACATGATACAAATACAAACATCTGCAACAGTACACAATGAAATACTGAATTTGGGTTGATGTCTCTGACATATCTATTCTGATTTCTCATAGCACAGAATCTACAATAAGACAGATTTTTAATTTAAATGGCACAAGATGATTGCCCTGACCTGAATCAAAAATCATTTCTAAACTTGATTAAATTCTCAAGTAAATCTAGTTTAGAAAGCACGTACATTTGCAGCATAATCCTAGGTACATCTATTCAGAAATAGAACTCACTGAATTCAGCCTACTTACATGTAAGGGGATATAGGATTTCAGCTTTAAAACCCTTACTGGCAAAAGCAATCTAATTATGCCTTAGAAATTGCAAGTGGCCACTCAGAAGCTTAATCCTTGAACATTAAACTTTCGAAGTCCACTGGTACCATGGTGGATTTTTTTTAAATGTACAAACTCCTAAGCATCTATTTTGAAAACAAATAAAACAGGCTTTTCCAACCTGGTGTTCTCCAGATGTGTCGGACTATGACTTCCATCATCTCAGACCACTGCCCTTGCTGGCTGCAACTAATAGGAATTTTAGTGCAACGTTTCTGAAGGGCACAAAGTTGGAATAGGCTTCTGAAATACAGGCCTCAAAGCTGTATAGAACCAGAAACTTATATAATACAATAAGCCTATTTGTTTATGTGATTCATCTGGTTGAGGCTGTGTTGCAGTTTTAGCTGAAACTGCTAATTTGATGTTTAAGTGACATCATTGCTAACCCAACTGGGGTTCCAAGCAGTGTTTCAGGTTATTAAGAAAGGCTTTTTCTTCATTATAAGTCAACAGTGCCTTATAAATAATGCCAGGAATGAACTATGTTAATAGGACACTAATCATTTCTGTGATGTACACGCAAGGAACTATTAAAATTGTTTGCAAACAGAGGACAGTAACTAGGTTAAAAAGAAACACAAGAAGCTTAAGTCAGGAACAAAGGAACAGGATGGAATGGGGTTACTTGACCCTTTTTATTTTTGCTGCTTGTCTACCCAAAATATACCTCTGCCCAGAACTTTGTTTCCCAAGAGTGGTGGAGAATGATAACCAACTGCATTGCTTTTCTGTTGCAGAAAACAGATTGAAGCTAAACTGAGGAGACAAACAAGCAATAAGAGGATTAAAGTGCTCCCTCTGCAAGTTTTTTGTTCTTGATTTTAGCCCCCATGGGTGGTTTTCATTTTAGAAAAAAAGTGGGAAGAATCACAAAACATTCCTGCCACATGTCACTTCGCTTTTAGAAAGTTGTACATCTGTTTATAGTAGCCAAATTGGATGCTTATACAGAATTGCTAATACAACTCACCTTATAAATCCAGCTGAAAGAAATTTGCTAATAACATCAACAGGAACTGTCTTCAACTTAAAATTCCACACATCTTCCGGAACATAAAGAACATGAAGCTCTAAAAGCTAAGTACATTAAAAGAAAATTAGTCTTAAATATTACAAACAATTAAAATTGTCAGCCCTAATATACATGTTTAGCATATTAAAACCATTAGCCTTTGTCATGGCAGTAGAAACAAAGTAATTGTTGTGTCACGAAGTTGGAATGGGTAGTTTCTAGCTGCTGAAGCCTACAACAGTCCATGGGTTTTGACGGACATTTTTACCCATTGCCCGCTCCAGGCATGCATGTCATAGCAAGCTGTACTTCCAACATAGCCATGCTAGCCTACATGGTACACTGCAGGCACGTGTGGAGAGGATCACCGGAGCCCATCACTGTGCTTGCCATTCATGCTGCAGTAATAATGGTAACGGCCATAACGAGCCCGTACATTCTTATGGGTTTGTTATCAGATTTTATTTTTCCTGTATTTTATTTTCAGAAATTATCCTACTTTTAAAGTTTGGGAGCCGTGTGTGTGAGAGAGAAAGAGGGGGACAGAGGCAGGCGGAGGGGCATTGTATAATTACTGCATGAGTTTGTAAAGACAAAATACCGTATTTTTCGCTCTATAAGACGCACCTAACCATAAGACGCACCTAGTTTTTAGAGGAGGAAAACGAGAAAAAAAATATTCTGAATCAAATGGTTTACTAAACTATTTAATAAACTATAACAGAATGGGATGTGTTGCAATCTCTTAATCCCAGTTGCTTTACTCTCATGTGCCTCTAGCATACTGTGTGCATGACCCCCCCATCCCCCACAGACTGTGCATGTAACTGTTAGGGCACGAAAACATCTTGTATAGAATCCATCTCTGCAGTCCCTTCAATGCCACATGTATTTCCTGTAGGTCTGAATAAACTGTAAATATTCTTTTGATTGCATACCCCCAGCATACCTGCTCTCTCTGATTTTAGTTGCCTCTATCTTAGACAAAGAAGGTGAGCAATGAGGAGACCTAAATTCAATCCTCCAACTTTTCTCTCTCTCTCTTTTTTTCTTTTTTCATATTTAAAAGTGATGCTTAAGAAACTTGGGCTGCATCTACGCATCCTTTTGAGTTGAGAGGAATGCTCACTCACTGGTCTCTTGTGTGTCATTTCTTCCTCTGGGCCAAGGACATGAAAATCTAACATTTGCACAGTTGCAGAGATCACTATAATAATTGTGTTTCTTGTATCCTCAGTTGGGAAGGTCTTCAGGCAATGAAACTTTATATCCACATTGTTTTTGTTAAGCATTTAGAAGTTCCAGTTAACCATCCATGAGGTATTAAAAGGTCCAACCCCTTGAAAGAAAAAGCTAAATTGTGGGGAACTTTCCTTCCATCCCCAAAAGGTATTTCATGCTCACTACACTTCTGCTGCTGAATCTTTTTTTTTTTTTTTTCAGAACAAAGGGGTGATGGGTGTTTTCATGGGGATTAACCCCCTTTTTTTTTTCAGAGAGGAGGAAAATGTTCCACTTTCCACTTTTTCACACCATGCATAATTTTGAACATCTTTGCCATGCTTTCCATTAGTCATCATTTTCCTAAGAGAAGCAATCCTGGTTGTTGTAACAAAGTCTGATAGGGGAGCTGCTTCAATCCCTTGATTATTTTAGTTGCCCGTCTTTGCACATTTTATATGCATATTATGGCATTCCCTCCTAACATTTGACATTTTCATCAAGCTGTCCACCACATTAAGACCCCTTTCTTGGTCTGTCAGCACTAGTTCAGATTCCATCAGCTTATACTTGAAGATGAGATTCTTTTCCCCCAGCATGCTAACTTTACACTTGTTACACTGAATAGCATTTGCCGTTCTGATGCCCTTTTTCCCAGCTCAGAGAGATCCCACTGGAATTCCTCACAATTCCTTTTAAATGCTTTAAATAGTTTAGTATCATCAGCAAACTTGACTACTTTATTGCTCACTTCTAATTCCAGAACATTTATGAACAGGTTGAAAAGCACTGATCCTAATGCAGAATCTTGTGAGAATCTTGTGCTTACACTCCTGCACTGGGAGAAATTACCATGCATTCTCAATGTTGGCTTTCAATTCTTTAATCAGTTACTGATCCATAGGACAACGTGTGTGTGCGCACACAGCCCTTATTCCATCACTGCCAGGTTTTCTCAAGAGTCTGTTGATGGATTTTATCAAAAGGCTTTTGAAAGAAAACAATGTCTATTTGATTGTGGGGGTGAGCACTGTCTCTCCGTGCAACTGAAGGGTTAAAAGCAGTTCCCGAGCGGGTGGGGATGAGCACACTAACCCTTCAGTTGCACGGAGAGACAGCGTGCTCATCCCCACCACTCGGGAACTGCTTTTAACCCTTCAGTTGCACGGAGAAACAAAGTCAGTTCCCCAGCGGGTGGGGGAGAGCTGTCCATCTCTCCATGCTGGAGGAGGGGGGGGTAGAGCAGGGCACACCGAGCACATGCCGGCCTGGTGGTGCCACATGGTGCAGCCGGCCGGCAGTGTCCCGGGTGTTGAGCACACACACATTCACTCTATAAGACGCACAGACATTTCCCCTTACTTTTGAGGGGAGAAAAAGTGCGTCTTATAGAGCGAAAAATACGGTACTTAAAGCTGAGTTCTGATCAGGCAATTCAGAAAGCCACTCTGCTAAGTAAGTATGTCAATTAAAAAGATAATATATGCATTTGAACCTTGTGCAAGTGTGCATGGGAAAATTAAAAATGGAGATTGCTGTTAGGGAACATATGGAAGTGGACAAGGTACTACTTAAGTGTCATTCCAAGATGCAGGAAAATGATAATTGGATGGGATTAGCAACAGAAAGTATCCCTCCATAGGGGTGAGGGATTGTGTTACACAGGCCCATGGGATATATGCTGGGAGCACTCAGGAGGCCGAAACATAAAACAAGCCATAACAAGCTTCAGAGCTGATCCTGATAATCTGCTGCCAGTAACATGGGTTAGTGAGTGAACACCAAAACCCATGGTGCCTTATTCTCAGTGTGGGTTATCATAATGTGCAAGCTCATCCAGTGAATAGCACTGTCACTATCAATTTGCAGTCAGACAATGCTTCACCAGGGTCTTGGGCTTGACAAAGGAGTGGTAACAGCGCAGGACATTCTACAAGTGTTCCACTTACAGCAGTTAGAAGTTTTCTCTTTAACAATAAAGACAAACAACAATAAAAGAGTTTGCAGTGATGGCTTAAAATGCTTACTGATAGTTTCTGAAAGACAAAAAGGTATGGCTCAATGGAATAAAAAATAAGCCTTGCCTAAACCATCATTGCTGAACTTCTGCAGTGCTTTAGATTTCTATCTAAATGAACAATATGTAAGCTGCCCTTACATTGGTTATGATGAATACTGCTAATTGACATCAATGTTTTATAATTACCTCTGTTGCTTAGATGTATTCTGAGCTGATTACTTTATCAGCAAATCAACATGCAGCACTTAACATTTAACAAGACAGGAATTTCATTGCACTCCACGATTACACATTGCTGAAATCTCATATGCAATTAAAATAAGGGAGTGTCAAAGTAGCTGACTGCCACTACAAAGGAAATTATAGGCACTGACATGGAATGAAACTTTTGCATGCCTCAAACATTTCTTTGACCCAGTTTGCATGACATGCCAGGTGCACTGTGGATTGTTTAACGCCAGAGGAACTGTAGCATGTGTTGGGCACCATGCCGAATATACAAACCCCTATTAAAGGGTCCCCATATTATGTGAGCCTGGCCAATTCGGGGTATTTTATGATTAAACAGCCTTGCATAACTGTTGGTGTGCTGTAGGGATATACAAAAATTATTTAACTGTCAAATAACCCATAGTGGCGGGGGTTACACAGTACAGAAATCCCCTGATTATAGGTTGCATATATAAACTTGTAGCTGATGGGGCATCAGGGGCTCAACTCATGGTGAACTGGGCATATCCCTGCTATGGATTGTTTAAATTCAGTTTCAAAGCACATAAACATGGGGTGGGGAGCTTGCCCCTGCTATTTAAAAAATATGCAAATAGCCAGCATAGGGTGGCAATAAGGAAGAAAAAAAGAAGAGGTAATTAATCTGGGATTTAAGTATGATAATCCAATAGCTACAACAGCAAAATAAACTATGAGCAAAGCGCTCCACAGCCTGGCAGATCTCTGATGACAGGATGTTCTACAAGTGTTCAGACATAGAAAATATTTTGTTTTAATATATAATTTTACAAAATAAAAAATTCAAGAAAAGGAAATTACAGCCCAGTTCCAAATTAGGTATCTTACACAATGTTTAAACCAGGCTTCATCACTTCATAATCTTCCTTAGGTTGCTTTTTTATTAAATATGTGCATATTGTAAGTATATAATGAATTTGTATGTATATAATGAATTATTTTCAACAACTTCTAAAATATATTTCCTTATACACCAATAATTATTATTCTGTTTTTAGGATGAATAAAGTTGTTGCATTAAGCATTTTTTTGTAATTAGGCATTCCCAAATATTTTATGAGATCTTGTGAATTAACACTTTTATTATTATTGTGTGTTGTCAAGTAATCTCTGACTTATGGTGGCCCTCTAAAATGTCCTATCCTTGAAAGCTCTGTTCAGCTCTTGTAAAACTCGATGTTGTGGCTTCCTTTATGGAATCAATCCATCACATAGTTGCCTTTGACTTTTCTTAGCATAAATGTTTTCTTCAGTCAGTCTTTCTTTCTCATGCTATGCCCAAGGTATGTCAGCTTCACAGTTTGGTTATTTTTGCTTGCAGGGAAAGTTCTGGCTTGATTTGATCTAGGACAGAGTCCTACCCTGTCTAGAAAAGGCAATGAGTGAACCTCCTGGACTTAAGGACCACTCACCCACCGGACTTCTGTTTTGCCAGGATTTAGCTTCAGTTTGGCCCTCATCCAGCCCATCACTGGGGCGAGACACCAGTTCGGCACTTGCACAGCCTCATCTGGTTCAGATGCCACAGGGAGACAAGGCTGTGTGTCAGCATTCTGATGGTCTCAGCTCCAAAACTTCTGTGAGTGTTCCAGCAGCCTCATATAGACATTAGACACTATTGAGGACATGACCGAACCATGCAGAACCCCATACCTCACTTAACAGATCAATGAAAAATATATTAATAGTTTCATATATTGGATAACCAGTGCCAGCCCAAACTGTTTTGCTGCCTGAAGCAAAGCCCAAATGCATCCCCTAACATTAAAAAACACACCATTTGCAGTATAATCTTATGCATATTTATTCAGAATTAAGTTCTGCATTTTTAGAGATCGATCCTGCTTTTGTCTCTTCCCACATCATGGTATCACCTTAAACAAGTCAATTCATCATTCTGTTAGAAGAATACAGAACACAATTTCACTGTGGGACTTTTAAAAACAGGAAGTTATATGTGGGAGAAAGGCCTTTCAAGTGTTCAAGACTAGGGCCATATAGGGCTTAAAATATAAGAGCTGGCATCTTGTATTTAGATTCATAATGCCAAAGCTCCTGCAAGCTAATAAACATTACCATATCATGAGGCAGCAGAAGTTTCTGGACTGTCAGTTCATGTTGTTTCTGTTTAGTCACAAATTTGGACCAAATGGACCAAGAATTCCAGTATACTTTTTTTTTTTTACATTTTCCTCCCTTTCCCTATCCTCAGTACCATTGTCTCCATCCATTCTGCCTCTCCATCTGGACTTGAGCACCACCCTGTGCAGTGGGTCTGTTTACTCCATCCTGAGAAGCGTGAATATATCCTTGTTGATTACCATAATACTGCATTGAAATATTTTTTAGTAAAGCTTTACACTCCAAAGACAACAAAGGAGAAGGTGGTGAACATTCCACATTTCCATTCATGCAATCCTTTAAAAATGCTTCAAGTTTCCCTTATAGGCAAAACTACTTGTATCAGCCAGGTGATCAAACCTGTCAGTCCTAGAGGAGATCAATCCTGACTGCTCTTTAGAAGGCCAGATCCTGAAGATGAAACTCAAAATACTTTGGCCACCTAATGAGAAGGAAGGACTCCCTGGAGAACAGCCTAATGCTGGGAACAATAGATGACAAAAGAAGAAGGGGACGGCAGAGAATGAGGTGGCTAGATGGAGTCACTGAAGCAGTTGGTGTGAGCTTAAGTGGACTCCGGGGGATGATGGAGGACAGGAAGGCCTGGAGGAGTGTTGTCCATGGGGTCGCGATGGGTCAGACATGACTTCGCGACTAACAACAACAAAACTTGTATCAGAACAATTGTGCAGTCAGGTTATTCTAGGTTATTACTTTTTGTGATTGTGTTGCATTATCTGGGACTAAGGGGAGGTGGCTGTAATTAAGAAAACAGGAGTCATCCGCCACAGCCTGCTTCTCCTCCCACTGTTTCTATAGTTATTAAGCTCCCAGGGCTCTGTCAGAGGCATGATAGCAGTAAGGGACGTGTTCCCTTTGCGCCACTAGACAGCCTGGCACTCCTTCGCGTGTGGCAATTCTGTTGCGGACAGCCTTTCAGTTCTATTAGCCATAGAACAGTGGAAGGAACATTGTGCATAGCTAGCAGCTGTTGCAGCCATACCAAATGAATTCCTTCTGAAAGTAACACTGTCACTACTGTGACCTTGTGATAAAAGCAAAAATGGTGATAGACAAACAACTTCATTTCCCGTTGTTGCTGACCACAGAGGAGAAGTATTATTATTTGCAATAGTAGCAAAATCTTTCCCAGAATCAACATTGCCACTATTTATAATCAGCATTATAATTAAATGGTAGTGAATTTTCCAAATGTTATTTACTGTTCTCTAAAATTAGCCTATGTTCTCTAAAGTTAGCCTATGCGTAACTGCACACTAGAAGTACAAATGGATAGAATTAAGAGATGTTTTAATATTTCATAAATGTATAACAGAAGATTACAAGATATAGTTCAAAATATGCTATTCATATTTTCCAAAATCTGTCATTTCTCACCTCTGATGTGGGAGGTCTGATCTGACTGGATGGCATATTTTCCTGAAGTCTGTCTTGATTCACGAAGAATACAGGATAGTCATTTGCTTGATTTTTAAGAAAATAACATCTTTTATAGCCAAGTGTTATTTAACATAGTAAGGATTAGTTCTGCAGGTATCCCAGAAGCAATATTTCACATTTCATATATCTTGCCATGTTCTAAAAATGTTGGATTTTAACAGAGACAACACTGGGACAGCAAGAGACTTTTGTTGCTAGTGAACCTGAAAACAAACTGAATGGATCCAAATGTTGGCTAACACAGTTGATCCACCCTTTCATTTACCTCAATGCAAGTAAATATCACCTTAGTAACACAGTGTATTGCATAATCAGTGCCATGTAACTGAGATTTGCTTTAATAATCAAAGATCTATGCTGAAGCTTTTTACTTGCATGGAGGTAATTGCCACATAGAATAAAAACAACATGTATCTCATTGCTAGGCAGTGCAATTTAAACTGTGAAAAGGCACGTAGCAGGAGTCCTTATAAATATATGTGAATTGCACTAAGAACAATAAAGAATCAGTATGTGCATGTGCTTGTCTTCCTATTTCCTTCTCTTTTATAGTAGGTTAATATTAATGATACAAATATCTGATGTGCTTGGCATTGCCTAAAATTGAAATTATGTCTATATAAATATGCATATAGTTAGCATGAATAAATAACACCCAGTCTTAAACAAAAGACATTAAGCAAATTTTGTGGATGCTGGTTTAGTCATTGGATCATATTGTCCAATTTTTTAAATGGTCCAGACTGACATTGCGGTGTCCTCTTCATTGTGATTGCTCTGGTCCTACTCCTTTATTGGCATCTTTTTCTTAAGCAAGAACAAACAGCACAGGGAATTTGCACTGCTGCAACTGTATGCATCATACCATTCACTCTCTGCTCCACCTCAAGATGGTTTTCCTGGTATAGACCTATTACAAGACTAGAATCTTTAGGTGAGGCCTTCAGTTTTCAGTTTCTGTCTTCCCATCTGCCACCAACACAGCAAAAGGCACTACTCTGTGCCAGTGCCCTCTCTCTAGCATGGTCTCCCCTCTGAGATACACTCAGGATCATGTGCTTTCAATGATTATTAAAATGCATTTGTTCACCCTGGCCTTTCCTAACCATTAACCCATTTAAATGCTGTTATATTTTTAATGAAGTATTGTTATATAATGTGTTTTGCGCTTCTTTGGGATTCTTCAAATGGGAAGACAGATACACATGTTCTAAAATAAATAGATCGGGCAGCTTTAGCATCATGCCTCACTCCTGTCCTTTCACCTTCCACTTTTTCTGTACACTACATCAGTGGGTACAATTTTATTAATTTTATACCCTTTAATTTAAAAAGCAGAAACAGAACTGAACAGTCCTACCAGTATTTCTAAATGTAAGTCTTCCTTGCTTTTGTCTGGCCATATTCTTGTGCTTTTACCAGTAACCAGACACTTGGAATTTTAACAGGCAATGCTTTCCCTGGACATAGATCAATACAGAAAATGGTCTGTTGTTGTTTGTTTGCCTATCAGGCTGCGTATAAAAGTTCTATATGGGGGCAGGATTCAAGATCAAGTCTTATTCTAGTCACTTATTTGAGAGTGCTGAATCCAGTAGAATACAGTTAGGATCTAACTGCGAGCGGGAAATAGTTAAACACATAATGTTCATTAATTTTGATAAAGTGCTAGCAACCTGCTCTCCAAAAAATTGTGGCAGAAAACTTTCTATGTGGCTGGCGAGGAACACGTGAGGCTTGCTTTCGGAGGGGGACAAGAATCCTCCCCGGAAAGCAGCACTGCCCTTCTCGGCTGGGCTCTTGCAGATGCCCGCCTAGCGGCCCCTCCAGCCAGGCTGAAGTGGGCCGGCCACAGGCAGCTACTCCCACCATGCCCGTTGGTGGCGCAGGTGGGTCCACATGCAGTAGTGGCGAAAACCAGTGAGAGCCAGTGCAGTGTAGTGGTTAAGAGCGTGGGACTGGGACTCAGACGATCTGGGTTCGAGTCCCCGATCCGCCATGGAGCCAACTGGTTGACTTTGGGCCAGTCACAGACTCTCAGCCCAACCTACCTCACAGGGTTGTTGTTGTGGGGATAAGGTGGAGGAGAATGATGTAAGCTGGCTTGAGCCCTTTGTAGGAAAAAGGCAGGATATAAATCCAAAAATAAATAAATACATACATACATACAAGAGGGAAAGGAAGAGAACTGTTGAAGTGATGCATCCAGAGTTAGCGGCGGGAAGTTTTGGTTCTCTTTCACGCTGTGCGTTTCTCTTTGCTTGGCAGGAGAGTCCGCCACCCATAGAAAATAACAGAGGAACTCAATTTAACAATAGTGTGTTCACGCACAACAAAGGATCTTGGGGCACCTTATGGATTAACCCATCGTGGGATCAATCTTACGCACATTTAGACAGAAAAATGTCATGGCAGGCCCCTTTTCCTATCTAAATGAACAGGTGAATGATCCCCTTTTCTTGTTATAAACCTCCAGCTAGTTTACATCAGAATAAGGACACAATCCTAGGCATGCGTCTAGCAATGTGGGAGCATT
Source organism: Varanus salvator macromaculatus (assembly GCA_023646645.1). NCBI lineage: Eukaryota > Metazoa > Chordata > Lepidosauria > Squamata > Varanidae > Varanus > Varanus salvator. The sequence goes on from JAIXND010000659.1 coordinate 15,047,077, forward strand.
CTTATAAATTTCAGCATTCCCCAGCCAGCCAGCCGGATCACGCTGGGAGTACTAGACCCTTTTTTATCTAATTAATCTTTAAGGCATCACAAGACTATTGTTTTTGCAGCAACAAACTATTGTAGCAATAGACTAATGCGATTCAGATAAAAGCTGCTGGTTTCTTCCAAATCTAATTGTGTTTTGCTTAAGAGCCCATTCACATCAGGCCGTGTACAATCTATTTTTATTATCCTTCATACTGTAAGTTTGGGGAGGAGCTGAGAGGGAGGGGGCTTGTAAAGCCCTGCGATGTAGTCCACAGTTCGTATGGCAAGTTTTAGGCAAGGGCTATGGCTGGTTTGAGTTGCCACGTAAAAAAAACATCCACCCACTCGCTCTCCTCACCTTGCAGCTAGGCATAATGTGTTTGTACATTGCTCAGTTCTATAAAGAAACCTTGAGTTCATGTGTAGACACACTGAGACTGTCACTCTTTAAAAACTTTTTAAAAACCCTACGTAACACAAAGAACTAGGACCTTAGTTAGGGAAGGAAAGCACTCGCCCATCTCTGCCAGGACAGTTTAATAGGGTTATCCCAAAACCGAGTTTAGTCCACAGTTTTCAGCAGGACGCCCTCACTTCCGCTCGGGGGAGCACCGGAACAGACGGCCTCGAAAAGGAGCCCGCCTCTGAGGGCTGTGTGCGAGTCTCCCAGTTGCGAGTCTATGGGCTGGCGAGAGCAGCGCCGGAAACTTGGGGGAAAGTTCCGAGAAGCTCCTTCGGCGCGTCCGTCGGCCTCGCCCGCAGCTCTTTTGCCCTCGCCACGCCGCGAAGCGAAGCGGAGCGGTGGCGAGCATGTCCGGCTCCTCCAACGTAGCGGCCATGAGGAAGGTGGTGCAGCAGTTGCGCCTCGAGGCCAGCGTGAGCCGCGTGAAGGTGAGGCGGAGGCGGGGGGCGGGGGCGGCCGGCGACAGCGCCTTGGCCGCCATTTCCGCGGCTCGGCGGGGGCCGCTCCCCCGGCGTCGCGTTGAGGGCGCGAGCGGGGCCTCACGGGGCCTGTGCGTGAGGGCGCCGTCGGAACTTGCGGCCCTCGGACTTGTGAAGGAATGGTGCGGAGCGCCGTTAGGCATGTGCAGAGTGCCGTGCTCTCATCCCTGCGATGAATGCCAGCCTCAAGCAGCCGAAGCTGGGCGGAAGACCCCTGGCCAGGGAGGCGCCGCGCTGCAGCTTCTGATCTTAGACGGACTGGCCGTTAAACACAGCCTGGAGGAGCTGCTGGCTTCCTCTTCGTCTCCACCCTGTCGCCACCCCGTTATATTTTCCTTTTCTTGGCTCTGGCAACCTGTTTTTCTTGCAAAAGCTGGTTGTGGCTCGGGATCTTTTCTGAAAAGAAAGGCATGCTTTTTTAAACAAGGTTTTTGGGGAGTTTCCTTTTCAGCGGAAGGAAAGGAGGTATAAGAATCATCAGGCAAACTGACTTGAAAGTCCGCCTGGCGCAAAATGGGGAAGTGTGTTAAGGCCCGAGGAAGTGTGCAGAAGAAAGCCCGTTCAGCAGAATGTTTGTTGCGTTGTTTCCGACTTAAGCTCGCAGGCTTCCTGCATGGCGCTAATTCCCCGGGCAGAATGGATGGAAACACTATTCCCGCAGAATTTAAGCACTTGAAGCACTTCATATGCACAAACCAGTGATCTTTTGAGAACCTCCATGATAAGGGCAGGTAATAGTAGCTTTGAGAAGTGTTATGATCTGAAAGCTCATATTCAAAATCGCATCGTTAACTGCTATGACACTTTTCTCATCCTTGTACTCTTACATTCCATTCCATTATGGGAAATCTGTTCAATCTGTTATTGCAGTAGGATTGTGCAAATACTATATCCCCAGGCCTGTTGTCCCCTAAAGGGAGAGATTCAAAGCAAGCCGATTTTCTCAATAAACTGTATTTTCCCATTCAGAGACTATGTATTTGTACTGCTCTGTTTAGTAGTTATGGACAAGCTTGGTGCTGGAGGACCCAGTCTCAGTCCACTAATGTTAGTAGGCAAGGCCTGGAAAACACTGCTGCCAGTGAAATAGACTGTCAGTCTGACCCAAGTAGATTTGTACATGCATCCAAATAAGAGTCAATTAAAGCTTATGCATCTTCACTTGAGAGACAGTAACAGAATTCTTGCAGATTATAGTCAAGCCAGCCAGCATGGTTAAACATGGTGGACTGGGAACCTGGGTGATGTAGGTTTTAGTCTTTGCTCAGCTCAACCAACCTTACAAAGAAGCTGTTGTGAGGATAGAATGCAGCCATGTAAACTGCCTTGGATTCTTATAAAAGGCAAACAAGAGGGATATAAATGTAAAATAATACTAATATAGTCCATTTTGTAATGCATGAAGTTTGGAAAAGAATTATCTTGATTCATGACTGTCTTAAATGTCTTATCCCATCAAGTTAAATGCAACTACTTATCTAAATATGGATTTTTATTTTTATTTTTTAGGTTTCAGAAGCTGCAGCTGACTTAAAGCAGTTTTGTCTGCAGCATGCACAGCATGATCCTTTACTAACAGGGGTTTCATCAAGTACAAATCCATTTAGACCACAAAAAGTTTGTTCATTTCTCTGATTTGGTGATCTATATTGAATTGTTTAATGGTAAGCTCTTTCAAGCTATTTTATGACCTTTGTTTTCTTAAAATGTTATGTCTTCATATCTTATTCTACAGAATTATAGTAATAGTTCCCACTTTCTATGAAGGAAGACCTAAGGTTCTTTCTGGGTAAATGATGAATAGGATTGCAGTTTGTTGCACCTGTTGCTACTTAAACAAGTTGTTGTGATTCACTGATAGAATTATAAAGCAGTAACTGTTTTAGCAGTTGTAGCAAAACACTCCAATGTCTTGTGGCACCCTAAAATACTTTTAATTCTGGCATAAGCTTTTGTGAACACTATTTTCATACAGAAGTGTTGACCTGCTCACAGATTTATATACACATGCAGGAGAGGGATACGTAAACCACGACTAAGCAGAATTGAAAAGCAAAAAGTTCAGCGAATAAAACTTACCTGAACAGTTGCCATTCAAAAGAAACTTTGTTTGGTGATAATTCTTTTGTGTTTCTTGCGTTCAGTTCCATCTGACCAGAGAGATGTATATAAGTCTTAACAATTTAAATGCGATACTTTATTTTTCAATTTATATCCTGCCTTTTTCCTACAAAGGGCTCAAGGCAGCTTACATCTCCTCCATCTTATCCCCACAACAAGAACCCAGTGAGGTAGGTTGGGCTGAGTCTGTGATTGGCCCAAAGTCACCCAGTTGGCTCCATGGCTGAGCGGGACTAGAACCCAGATCGTCCAAGTCCCAGTCCCATGCTCTTAACCACTACACTACACTGGCTCTCTATTACTATTTATGTAATTAATAGTTTGCACTGGTGTTATTGCCAGAATTGTCTGGTCTCTTAAAGCTACCACATAACTTTTAAATTATTCATAAGTGGCCAATTCACAACTATTTAGTCTGTAATATTTACAGAATTCTTAATTCCTACACAAATTGAGGCTGTACTCTCATTCAAATACATCTCCCAGTATATGCTGTTGGATCTTGAATACACCCAAATGGCTTATGACTGCTTGATAAATCCATACAGCATGTTCTCTCAGTCATAGTAGTAGAGATGAAGGACAGATGAAGTTATACTTTAGGACTCTTTACCCAGGAAAGCCTGATGACTTTCCGTAACTAAAGATAAGGTGGTTTCTTGAGAGAGATTTGTATGCATTTGTGTTCAGTGTATTGCAAAGTGCTGCAGAAACTTAGTTGGATATCATGTCAAGTTCTGGAAACAATTTACAGCAAATACACACTCATCTTGGAAATCATATTTTTTTCTCTTTCAGATCTAGCAACTTTTCACAGCTGTTGATGGATGTGATGAATATAGAAGTGAACCAGTGTGGCTTGGAAGCTGTAAAGGAACTTTGCATTAACGTGCCAATTTAGAGATAGTAACATTTCTACTGTTGTCAAAACTCTTACAATCTACCTCTCTAAACACATTGTATGCTGGCTGCAGTAACTTCTGTATCTTGAGGGAATCAATTTTATATTCAAGCAATAAATAGTTGACAATAATCTTTACAAGTTGGATAAATAATGTTTAGCATTTTTACAATTCAGCTGCTTTTCCTGTAAGGATCCATATTTTTCATGCTTAGTTAGGAAAGCCAACCAGCCTGCTTACCCAACCTTTCAGATGGGTTAAGATCCCCATTTCTGAATACAAAGTGTCTGTGGCCCAGACAGTGAACATTTGTTCTGTGACTGTTCCAAGCTGTCCCAAGAAATCTGTCTAACTTCCATATCAGGATGAATATAAATTAAATACTAATTGAAATAATTGATACTTCCTCAAAATGGCACACTTTACCACTAAATGATAATTTACAATTAAGTGATACTTACATTTTAGAAAAAGGAGTACTTTCTTTAGATTGTTTTAAAAGTTAGTTTTGAAATGTGCAGTGCTTAAAATAATTTTTTACTTACTGAATTTAAAAATGCAGTTATTTTTGGATAGCTTGTGGAAAATAGGAACTTCAACTGGACAATTTTTCTCTTTTCTACCTCATCACAAAAGATAGTAGGAACTTACTATTGGGTAGACTAGAATTAAGTGAAAAATTCTTAACGTTTGGAAAGGTGGGGCATATATTCATGTTGAACTATTATATTGGTCCTTAAGTGTCCTAGAAAGTACTCATTTAACCATATGTATCTGATGTGAGGAAGTATCCATGCAGAAGCCATTGATGCAGACTTAGTTATAATGTTAAAACATAAATTGTAAGACTTGTGCTTGTAAGCTTCTCCCTTCCTCTGCATGCTTGCAAGGGGATCAGAAACATTTGCTTCCACTTTCAATTAACAGCAGCTGGGCAATGTGTTATGACCACACTTGGAAGTGCAGTTAATATCAAGTATGACTTATTCAGACAAGCCGGATACACAAACCATAGTTTGCGGTGATTAGCTAAATGTTTTGAAAAATCCAGTACTGATCTCATGATTTAACTATTCCTGAAACTAATGCAACTCTTCATTTTCAGTGCTAAATGGGCTTTCCCACAAGACTGTATTTGATTTTGCATACTGAAGCAAATTATTTTAGACCTCAAAGCCTACTTTGCTTCTCCCTTAACATTCAATAACAATTAAATATTTCTAACAACTGACCTTGAATCTTGGAAAGTGACTCAATTACAGCCTTTGCTCTTTTTTAGGATTTATTTTCAGACTAAAATCCTTCTAATATATAGCATACTGACTATGTTGAACAATTACAACAGATGGCACTATCTTTGAGAAGACATCTTTATAACCTCTTGGCATGATTAGACAGGAAATGGTGCAGTTTCTTGACACAAATGTAGCATAGTTATGAAGCCACCAAAGGCACTAAAAGGGACAGTCCCTGGCCCCAACTGTTAATTCAGTCTGATGGAAACAGCTGTTTGTTTGCAGTTTGTCCATAAAGAGCAGGAATAGTTGTACAGCAACACCATCCCCACTCCTTTGTTCTTGTTGATGCAGTCTAAATCAAACAGCAGGTTCACCTTCTTAGCATATTCTTAAAGATGGAATTTTCTTCTACTGGTGTCCATTTCATGGCGCTGAAAGATAAAGCATTTATAAATGCACTACAAACTGAGCATATTTTATTATCTGACAATTATAAACATTGCTTAGCATTACAGGAATATTTATTGACACTGTCTAAATACCATGCTCATACCTCAATGTAATGGATTAGGTAGTCTCATTAAAGTATGCTCTAGTCAAACTGGACTTAGGTTACTGTTTAACAGCCCTTAATTAAGGTTACTTAAAACTTAGAACCTCCACTAATAAAGACTGAACGTGCCATGTTCTACTTTAGGCTCTTGCCAACAGTTCCACTCATCATCATGGTGATTAATCAGCAGGCCTGAGCTTTTGAAGAACAGGATTTAATAAAGTATTGAAGGATAACTAACAAAACTCCCTTCTCCTTGCCTGCTTAGAATTGAAGAGATTAGAAATACGCCCCTCCCCTGACCCCCAGTAACTTGCACTGAACTTCATCGGGTTCCCAAGCCTATCACAGTAACAAGGGAATATTCATGCATAACTCCAATTCCAAACAGGAATGGGTGACTAGCAGTAGTGTTCCAAGAAGCATCTTTATTGCTCACCACACAAACAAGCCCAAACCTTTCAACTTTAGAGAAAACAACCCCAGCCATGCTGTATATGCCATCTGCACAAAGGTGCATTTCTGCCTCTTGTCAGACAGATAAATACTAGATGGACAATGGATCTTCACCCATTGTTATAGACATGATGGCCCTTGTAAAAACCTGAAGATTTTTTTAGAAGAAACGGAACCCACAATGTCTTGCTACCCACCACACAGTTTAGTTCCAGCCTTGGCTAGAGACTGGGCCATGCGGATGGCAGAGGCACTTGAGATGTACATTGACTACAGATGTAACCCTCAGCCTTTCCCTGCACAGCAGGACAGAAAGATTGAGGCTTGTTCTTTAGTTTAAGCAAGGGTAGCAGCACTACTCCAAATGAGCCCTAGCAACCAGTTTGGAGCCAGGGTCCTTACAATTGCTGAACCTCTGAACTTTCTGCTGAACCTCTGAACTTTCTACAAGGATGCTGCCCACCTGTACTTCAACCCAAACACTAAGCTGAGTGAAGGAAGCAGGAACTTGCTGCTGGCCTCATAAATGCAGCACAAAATCAGGGATCCAGAGCCCTAACTGGCATTCTACTCAGATGTGCCAGTGTGCTCAAGTGCAGTTTAATCCCAAGTCTAACCCACATCTGGGTTTGCTTGACACAAGCTGAGTTTTGAATATTCAAAACCCACGTGACATGCTGCATCCCATCATAAAAAATGTCCCAAGTTCGTGTAGGATTGCCCATCAACAAGACTGGGAATAAGCTCACTGACAATGTGATTGTGCCAAATAGACAAAGTTCTGAAGATTCTGCATGGGTGGTGGGGGTAAAAGTCTATGTAAGAAATTTTGGCTTGGCCAGCCAAATTTTTTTAGACACAATATCTAGTAAGAGGGCTTGTGTTCCCTAAGGGATTTTGAATATTTTAAACAGTTGACAACCATGCCATCTGTAAAAAGCTTTACAGAAATTTCCAGTTACTATTATATAACTAACTAACCTCACTGTAGGCATATGCTAGTTGTATGCTTCTTTGGATATTAGCAACTCTTAATATTCAAGTATAACTTCATATTCACCAAAACCAATATAAAAATATCAATTATTTAAAAGATGCATACAGGCAAATACTGCTTAACAGTATGCTATAAATTCAACTATTATGCAAAGTGCAGTTACAAATCCACTGTGTACTTAAAAAGTTCTCCAATGCTAAGAGATCACAGAAATTTTAAAATGTAATACCTTATGAATCCATTCATATTCTCCAAACTTGGAATCAAATGTTCCCTTTTGAAGAGATCTTAATTTCAGGGTAAAGCGTGGACCTAGTTCTTGAATAGCTACTCTTTTTTCATTTTTGAAAATATACCTTTAAAAGATAATAGTTAACATAATCAGATTTGGCAAACAGAATCAATTCTTAAATTTGTAACAAGAGATTTCAAACACTCACCTGTGGAACCTGAAAAATATATAGTCTCGTTGATTATGAAATGTGGCTACTTGTCTACCAATGAACTGAGGATCATGAGGAAAAAGAGATGCAAACATGCGTCCAACAGAATGGCCCAGTCGTGTTGTAAAGTTGTTCAGTATTACTTCAGGCTGATGTTTGGTGGGATCTTTCCCTTTCCGCTACAATAAGTGATAAGATATTTTCTTGAATGATAAGCCTACCATGGTTCACAAGCAGGTAGATTTGCTTGCTGGAATAAACTCACCTTTATTTCTTTACGGAGATGAACACTACTCATCCTAAAATGAGCAGTTGGACCTTCAGGCAAATGACTTATCACAAGCCCATCTGTTTCAACAAAGTTAAGACAGACAAATTTCAATGTGTAATACAGAGCTAACGCTACAACTTGCACTGATGTTGAAAAAACTATGTAATCTCTCCCCCACCACTATCAGCTGAATATATTCTTCCACTTTGAATAAAGGAAAGAGAGCAGAAGAAACATGTAGTAAAAGCCAGAGAAAAACTTCCAAAGCCTGATGCTTGGAACAAGTCATATGAATGCCAGCAAAGAAAGTGACTGTCAAATCTTCTGAAGAAAACTTGTCCTTAAGCATCAACAAGATGCATCCTATTAATATGCAACCAGGACACATGGTTAACAGGGAAGTTTTTCCATATTGTGTAAAGGACTGAGAAAGAAGAGAAATTATGATACTCCCAAATCAACAGAGCTCTGAGGAAGACCGGAACACAAGCAACTGTATGCAGAACTTCCTGCTTCTGATTATACAATTTGACTGGCCTTTAGCTTCTATTGTTTCAATATGGTTAACTGTCTGACTAAACACAGGAAGTGTGAACTGACTGAATAATACCAGTTACTATTTACTTAATTTACAAACCTATGGAAGTTTTCAAAGAATAGTCAAAGCAACATTCAAAATCTCAATTGTGTATTTTATGAGAAACTGCAGTTTCTACAATATGTTTCAGTCACAAATAAGTACCACTGAATTGTTGCTTTTCCTTGTAATTGAACAGTGATGTGGAATCTACTACTCAATAGTAACGTCTGACTTCAAAACCTGCATTGTCCTATTCAAAAAGGATACTTGGTATTTTCCGATCTTCATTGACAACTATCAGATCAGTGAAATCCCTTGATATACATTGTGGAATAATTCTCTTTAGAGCTAGTCCTCTTCGATAATAAACATGGGAATTTGGAACACATGTTGATAATTGTTCACAGAATCGAACAGTTCTCTATAAAAAAAAAAAAGTGTTTATGCAATACAACCTTAATGGGGCACAGTACTTCAATTCTTAAACTGTAGGAACATTTCTTTGTAATGTACATTTAAAGCAATCTCTACAAAAAGAAAAGCTACCAAAACCTGATGAACCAGAGGAACTAGATCTTTTGTAGCAAGGACCATACTATGGTTTTGGCTGTTTATGAAAAATTATATGCACCATGCAAGTAGCTCAGATAAATTTGCCCAACTCTGGCTTGTAAGCCCAAATGCATACTTTCCACCAGCAATCAACCCATTAAGCTTGGGCAAAAGCAAAAAAAGAATAATATAAAGCACAGTTAACTTTTCACTCTGCCAAGTTCATCTAAGAGAGTTACCAACACAAGTTGCTACATGATGCTGAACATTCCTGTACTTGTCTACCCATTCAACGTGGCTCCAGTGCACCAACTGGTTAGACTACTAAACATATACAGTGGTGCCTCAGCTCACATAGGCCTCAGTTCACGACCAAATCGGGCCGTGAACAAAAATTTCATTAAAATTTTTACTCAGATCATGAACTCCACACTGAGTGGCGACCACAATTGTGGCCATCCCCCCACTCAGTGGGGAGATGGCAGCGATCGTGCTGGGGGTGGGGGGAAAGATGGCCAAGATCGCACCCATCTTTCCAGCACAAGTGCAACCGCGATCTCGGCCATCTCTCCCTGCCCAGCATGATCACGCCCGTCTCTCCCTTCCAGAGTGCCTATGTTCGCGCCCATCTCCCCCGCCAGTGCACCCGCATTTGCGCCCGTCTTTCCCCCCAGCGCACCCGCAATCGCGCCCATCCCCCCTCCACAATGCGCCAGGATGACAGGAGCGTGATGGGATGACGGGCGTGATTGCGGTCGTGCTGGAGGGAGGGGCAGGAAGATAGCTGTGCTCGTGCTCGGGGTGGGGGAGAAATGGCCACAATCTTCGTTGTTCTTTGCCACTTTGCTTCACATTTTTCTGATTTAAAAAAAATACAGAATGGATTAACCTTATTTACATGGAACCTTATCGGGAAATTTAACTTGGCTCACGACCAATTTGGGTCACGACCATCCTGGAACGGATTACCGTATTTTTTGCTCTATAAGACTCACTTTTTCCCCTTCAAAAGTAAGGGGAAATGTCTGTGCGTCTTATAGAGCGAATATATGTGTGCAGTAAGTCTGTCAGATGTGCAGCCCATGGGGAAGTGATGGGGAATGTGCCTGTGATTATGTGCCCATTTGATTCAGAATATTTTTTTCTTGTTTTCCTCCTCTAAAAACTAGGTGCGTCTTATGGTCAGGCACATCTTATAGAGCGAAAAATACGGTAAGTTCGTGAGCCAAGGTACTACTGTATTGTAAAAAAATGCCATTTTAAAAAAGGGATCTCATGCAAACTATTTCCAAAAAGTTACAAAGTCTAGATCTAATAGACATTAGGCCTTCATGTTACATGTAATAAAGCTGAAATAAGTTTTTAATCATTGCTTTAAAAATGTGTTTTTACCCCATGAGGGTGGCGTAGAAGCCTAATGACAATGAAACTGTTGATCAGGAATGGTCGGCACTCCAGTGGTTTGAGGCCAGCCTAGCAGGATGGAGTGAGCACTCATTGTTTGGCCCTAGCTTCTGCCCACCTAGCAGTTTGAAAGCATATCATCTGCAAGTATATATACATATACAGGTCACCACTTCCTGGTGGGAAACCTGCTGGCTGCATTAGCCATGAAAGTAAGCACTGGCACTGGATCTGCCCAGATGCGTTTGGCGGAAGATCAGCAGAGAAAAGCCCTGGATGAGCTGATTATAAGAGCTCTGCTGGCCAAATGGCGCTGAGCTAGTTTGCCCCCTGTGGTGCGCTGGCACAATAAAAGGCTAGCAACTACAGGCACCAGAACATCTACTCTGTGTAATACATTGTAGACTCCCTGGCAATATATGCTATATGCTTGCTAGCTAGCTAAATACATCCATACCCCACGAGGTCTGTCAGATGTTGTTATAAGAATCTTTGGAAGAGTTTTCCTATTGAAGTAGGGTGCAAATTCATCTGTAGCTTCATCCAAAGTAACCTGGAAAATGACAATGATATGAAATCACACTAAATAATTTGTTTCTAAAAATAAAAACTTTCAGACCTAAGGCCTAGCAGCTCTATACCAGGCCTTTAAAATTCTAGTTACATTCCTGTACCATCCAACAAGACATTTTCTCAGCACAAGCACTAGATATTAAGAAACATGCACCAAGACCTTAAAAATGACTTCATCAGTAGTACATTTTACTGATTCAGGTGCATTTTCAAGATCTGAATTGCTCTATAAAAGCTTTCTTTTCAGATCAAGCTTTTTGCCCATCAAGACCAGTATTATCTACACTGACTTGTAGTAGCTTTCCAGCCTTTCACATCATCTGCTACCAGATTATTTTAACTGAAATAACCAAGGAATCAACATGGGATGTTCTAGTAAGAAATATTCTCTAAAAGCAATAGAAAAGCCTGTTTTATATTTGAAAAGAAAAAAAAAGATTTTTAAAAGCTTGAGATCAATGACTTGAACAGTTACCAATAGACTACCAAATAAGGAGGAAAAAAAAAAAGCCTCAAGCCATTGGACACAAATCCAAGGCCTAGGGTACTTATCAAGCATAATCATGTGCAGAAATAGTTCAGTATAAAAGAACATCAGGAGGAATTTTATTCAGCATTAGTTTACTTTAAAACGGTTTTCAAAACAGTTCTAATTTTCCAAAAAGTGCTACCTCTTCATCATTTGGATCAACTGTGGTTTCATCATGCACACGCTGGTTTTCTATTGTCTTTGGTACTGGCTTTGGTGGTGCCTGTAAGAAAGAAGTTAATACATGACATTAACTTTGCTGGAGATTCCTTAGAGCCTGAAACCATTTTGTACTCATGACAAGATTTTTATAAAGTGCATTAGTATTATTACCCTCATAATGCAGATAAGATGGATGAAGTGATGGTTTACCATCTTAGGTATACAGTCCTATGCTTTCTATCAAAACATGCTATTATTATTTATTTAATTTTATACCATCCAATAGGTGAAGCACTCTAAGCAGTTTACAGCAGCACATAAAAACGCTATAATATTCAATAAGATACTATAAAATATTTTTAAAAAGCAAAGAGTTGATTTCTAAAGCCATGTTCTGAGCAAAGAAGCAACTTTCCAAATTTTATCTTTTATACCACAATAGTCATACATTAGTATTATCACATGATATTGCAAATGAAATACTAAAAGGTCTATTTCTGCATATCTTGAGATGCATTTTACTTCCTATATAATTCAGCAATATAACAGATGAGTTGCATCTAATTATTGAGTCCCCACATTCAATCAACAGTGCTAAAGTTAATGATAAATTTTTTTGTACCACCTCTTACTACAACAGATAGTAGATACTCCTTGTTGTCTTCTTGTGCATGCATATAAGAGAACTAACTGTGAAAAAGACCACGTGGTTATTTGTACATAATTTTTTATTGACCAAAACAACTTTTAACCCTAATCCATTACCTTGTCTCCGAGTGCTTCTTGTTCCTTTTTCCTCTTTTTCTTGATAGCTAATTTCTCCTGCAGAATAAAGGGTGGGGGATAGAGAAGGAAAAATACATTTTAAAAGAATTATCTTCTTCTGATAGTTAGTCTTACACAGGGTAACAATTTTGGTCTCCTACTGTTTGGTGTGATGGTCAGAGTGCTGGCCTGGAACTTGTGAATCTTGGTTCTAGTCCCCAGTTGACCATGAAGCTCACTGGGTGGCTTTGGGCCAGTCGCTCATTCTCAGACTAACCAACCTCACAGGGTTCTTTTAAGGACAAAATGGAGTGGAGGAAAACTGCGTAAACTACCTTGAGTCCCCTCCAAAAGGGGAAAAAAGTAGGATAGAAAAGCAATATAATAACAGTAACTCCCATCATTCCTCACTCTTGGATGTGATGACTAGAACTAATGGAAACTGTATGCCAAAAATCCAAGGGGCCACAAATTCCCCACCTCTCCTGACAGATTGAGGACACCCATTTCAATGTCATCTAACAAGCAGCGTGGTCAAGCATAAAACGGAAACCAGGTCGCCTCAACCCCAATCCACCGTAAAGCATTTTCCCTCCCAGTCCTTCTTGTACTCTGGTACTCCAGACCCCTTGAAAGGCACAACGCATTTCCTCACCACCCACCCCAGCGCCCTGTAGCATGTGGAGCCCCCCACACGCCGATACGGCCGCCGGAGGTCAGCCCTCCCTCCTACCCACACGGAGCTTCCTCCCTCCTCAGCTACGCGGCTCCTCGAGCTCAGCGCGGCGGCACCGAGGCCGGCCTCTCCCCTCCGCCGCCTCGTCACTCGCACCTTCCTCTGCTGCTGCTTCCAGCGCAGGAACATGAAATGGCGCCGCTGCTTGTTCTTAATTTCGGAGACACTGAACGTCGGCGGGAACGCCGCCTGGCTCTCTCCCGCGCCAAAGACCTCGCTCGGTTTCTCGGCATCGCTCTGCGCTCCCGGCTGCCGCCTTCCCGGGCTGCCCGCCATGCTTCTTCCCACGGCTTGACCCCTCACCCTCTTCGTCTCCTTCCTGTGGGGCTTCCGGGAAAGCAAGGGCGAGAGGCCCTGCCAGCGCCACCTACCGACGGCCCGCAGAATCTTCGGCCAGCTTCCACTGTAGGCCGCCGAAAGCTCCGAAGGGGGCAGCGCCACGTTCGAACAATCATCATCCTGCCATGGTGGAGTTGTGAAATAACGAAGAAAAAAAAAATTGATACATCCAGAAATGCAGACAATTTCCAAGGCTAAGTTTCCTAGAATATGCTTTTGAATATAGTGCCAGAGATCCTTTCAAAACTATGTCAGAGTTATTCAAGTATATGACAGCAGCAAGAATCACAATTGCTTCTAAATCGAAATCATTGGAGCCCCGGACAATTGAAGAATGGAGAAATAGACTAGCAGAAACAGAAGATCGTTAGAAGAATTCATTGATAAGTGGAAATGTTGTTATGCTCAGTAAGACTAATGGGAGTTGAGGAGAATTTGGAAAAGAACATGAAAATCTTCCTATCACTTCAAGTAGATAAAATTTAAGCGATAAAATTTGTTGTTGCAGAGGTTTTTCTTTTAAACTCTCACAAAGCATTGAAAGATGAAAGATAGCTTTGGGGGATTGAATGTATAGGTTGCATTTGTTTAAACTTACCTTGGCAACTTTGCTTGCTTTGTTCATTTTAGTTTGCTCTGTTTATTTTATGTTCTTTTTCTGTATCTGCATATGCTAAGAAAATAAATAAGAAAGATCATCATCCTGCAAAAGGGCTCCCAAATTGCCAGCAGGAACTCTCTTGGGAGCCAGAAAGCACAAAGAGGATGCCAGCTAAGCCTCATACCACAGACTGAGAGACATTAAGTGATCAGTTGTCTCTTGCACCATCGCACACCTCACAAGGGCCAGAAATGACCAGACCCACTTCAAAAAGCTTTCTATGATCAGCACAAATGCCCTTCAGCATCTACAATATGCAAACCTGCCACACTGTATAAGAAAGTCATATGGGGTGGGGAACTGACAACCAGAACCTTGCAGTTCCTCCTGAATCTTACCTATTTTCCTTCAAAAGCCATGAAGTGCACCCTAATCCAACGTCCTTACACCATTTCTGCCACTATAACTGCAGAAATTCCCACCTTGAGTGTTGATTGGCATGTTTGAATTCAGGTGTTTTTCATGCATACCTGGAGGTTGGGCTGAGGGCTTTTGGCAGGAGATTGCTCAATTGCTAGCCATTGGTGATGTCCTATTATTGCTGAGGATGCTTGGCAAGTGACTAGCCTGCTCCTGCCTAATGTCAGCCAGCCAGGTATGTCCTACAATTCCTCCTCTTGAGTCTAAGAAGCTCATTCAGGGTTGCGTTAGATCTCATTGTTGAGCTTCTGCATCTCTATGAATGCCAGGTGGTCTCTGCATTATGTGGTGTGCATTGTACACATTCTGGCTATCAGGGACAGGCATTGCATGCCACCACAGGTGATGGCTAGGAGTGCCAGCACCAGCAAGGCTCCCTTGAGGACAAATTCGGGCAGCCAGCACCACAGCCAAGCCCACCAACCTCCACACCAGCATCTGAGGGGGCTATATGGGACATGTCCAGGATCTGGTGTCTAATCAGCTTGCTCCTGCCTAATGTCAGTCAGCCAGGTATGTCCTACAAATGGAAACCTTAGAACCTTAGTTGATCCCCCCCCCGCCCCCCATGGTTTTAGAAAATCAATCCTAGCACACCAGAACTCTGGAACTGGATCTGGCTGGCACAACAGACAATATTGATAAGATTTCATCATGGTTTCTCATGTTGTATAGACCCTCCCATGGTGAATTTATAAGTAATTTTATACATGTATAGGGGAATAAGTTCATACTGGGAAAACAGATTAGTTTTGTCCTTCCCCACGGTCTGTAAACTAAGGGAAATTTTTGTCTGTCTAGGGTCGCAGAAGAGTACAAGGAGATTTAGCATATATTGCCTGTAATTAAAGTTACCATGCTGAAAAATTTGTTTACAGAGAATAGGCGTGTCAGTAATTCCAGACAACAAATAAATAGTGTCTTTTCTTGTGATCTCTTGCTGCACTTGCATTTATAGTTGGTTTTATTGTTGGCAGTGTCTTCATAAAAGGGAAAATGTGTAATTGTTTCCAGTATTTTCAGCTATTTCCCTTATATACGTCAATAGTTGTATGATCCCTACCCCATGCCACCCCAGTTTGCATGGATTTGGGCAAATGGAGACATGCAGTCTATTTTTTAAATTAGTATTATTTATCATACTGCCTCATTGTCTGCATCTCAACATGAAGATGATTTTTAGCCAGTTAAGCATCCAAGGCAGGTGACTATAATAAAGTCTATACAATGTAGACTTCATGAAGCTTATTACCCCTGGACATGCTAAACATTAACTACATGATAAACATTTAATTAAAACATTAAAAGTTTAACTCATTGATGTAAGCACATTCTCTTCTTCCTTATATGTAAAGCAGCTATGCTACAGATACTAGCACATCTAAGACAGAGAACATGGAACCAGCAGGCCAAGCAATGGGAGGTAATCAGCAGTAAGTGACTGAAAGCATACAGCTGGGTGGTGCAAAATCCCTTTTTTTTTTCTTTAAAAGAAACTCTCATTGATTTTGTTGCTAAGAACTGGTTAGGTGGGATAAATTGCTTAATATTAGGCTATAAGATAGTGGCTAGCAAATGTTCCACCAAAAAGACCCATGAGTGATCATTTGAATTTTGCAACTTCCCCTTTGATCTGATGCAGGAGTGCGGAACCTCAGGCTTGGAGGCCGAGCCCAGCCTTCCTGAGGTCCATGCTTTTGAAGGCCACACCCCCTTTCCCTAGCCCTACCCTTTCCCCAACCACTGATCATTTCCCAATTTTTGTGCAGTTTTTCGCCCATTCTAAGAGGGTGTGCTCCTGGAGCACAGCCCTTGGCAGCAAAAGAGCTTTAGGGTGCAATCCCATGCGTGTTTAGACAGAAGAAATCCTACAATTCCCAGCACCCCACTGCCAGCATACTGGCATTTTTTTGCCCCACCTCAATTGCCCTGCACACCACTCGAATGCAGTGGCAGAGACCTCCTCAAAATTCAGTTCAGCCCTCAGGCTGAAAGGGGTTTCCCACTCCTAATCTAATGGCTGTCGCCCACTTGCAACACGCATCATCTTCAACATCAATTGGCCAAAGCTCTTGAAGACCACAGTGCACCATTTGGAAACGAGCATGCTAAATCATAAGTGAACGTGTTCATGTTTGCGTTTGGGTTTTTAAACATTAATCAGGCATTTGGGTATATATTTGCAACTCCACTGCTTTAGGAAGCATTTATATCTGTCATTTCATGGAGGAGAACGCTGCCTTTGCAGAACTCTCTAGTTGTGTACAGAAGCTTCATCCCTAAGAATGTGTCTCAGTGTACTGCAATAGACAAGCAGTGACTTTCATTAATAAAAAAACTGTTGTTCAAAAAGAGTAATTGGTGACTCCTAGTTCTAAGGCTGCTGGATCGAAAGTGGCTAGTTCAAAATGTGTATGGTCAGATGCACCATGCTTGCTTCTAGATGCCTTGGTATGCTCTACTCCAAACTGGAGATAGTAACAACCACTCACCTTGTAAAGTACATGAGATCATCAGATCAAAGGCATTTAATGAATACAAAGTAGTGTTCTAGCAACTGAAGCTGCCCTGCCTCTCCTTACCCATATATCTGTTTACATTGTTTCTCTTTATGATATTCACAGGATGTTATCTGAAAGAGTGCATAAAAACTATCCATATGTCTCCTAAGGAGAATTTGCCCACATGTTCAAAGTGGCCATTAATGTAACATTTCTTAGTGTGCATTCACCATTTCTAATGTATTGTTATTTTCTTATAAAACATCTTGGCCTATCTGTAGGCATTTATATATGTGTGTGTTTAATGAGGTCTGTTGTAATCTCTTGGACTCGGATAACCTTTCCTGCATGACTGAAACTAACTGTGAGTTACCATTGGCTGTTTTCTCTAGTAAACCTAATAAATGTATGAGAAGTTTTCTCCGTGCTGGAGAAGAGCAAGACAGTACAGTCTTGTTTGTAGGAAAGGGGATGTGTCTACCCTTCACCCTCTGCTTCTCTGGCCCTTCTAACTGCTGATCCGTTCAGCTGGACATGCCAAGGATTCCATTCTGTGGTCTTGCTAGGGAGGAGTTCTGGGGCCGAAGCCCAGTGCCCCACTGAGCAGAATGCATATGGAGGAGCAGCAGTGACTTTACCACATGTTGTCCTGTTCATGTCATTATCTAAAGATGGAGCCCTCATAAGACAACTAATTCCAGAGGCTAGAATTACTTCAGTAGAAAAATTTATGGGATTTGGGTTGCCTATTGTTCAGCTGCAGTTCCTGTCTTGTTCACGAGTAGGCCTTTTCTTGTGACCTGGCCTTTTCTTGCAGGCATATTATTACCCAGGAAGAAGCCTTGGGACCAAGGAAGCCATTGCATGACTTCTTGCCTTCTCTGTGGCTGGGCTGCTGTCAGAACCAGCCAGAGTGTGAACCAAGTAACACCTTTTTCATACATGTTGCTATGTTTGAGAAATCAGGATTCCATATTAGCTCTAGTGTTTCTGTTATATTCCTCCTGGAAAGCCTTAGAAAAGAAAGCAATATCTGATTCACACAAGGGCTTACTGAACTGCTTCCTTAGTTTCATTGAGCCAACATTTTGGCCACTGCTGAGAAAAAAGAAAAAATTAAAACGATGTGCCTGTTAGGCAGATGTGTGCCTGACCTTCCACAACACTAAGCATGGATTCCACTAATGGCCACAGGTCCATGTAACTTGGATTAACGAAGGGATTATTGCCATTTTATACATCAGCTTGCCAGACAGCATGTAAGGGCACATGTGCAAGGTCATTTATCACACAATCATCCTGACTGTATTCAGAGACAGTGCTAATATCAGTGTGCTTACACACACCTAACTGCAAGAAATAGATCTTGTAGTTACTTTCTTTTAAACCTTCCTAGTTTTAATAGGCTTGTAGTCCAAATCTGCCTTGAGGCAGCAGCCTACTTTACCCACATTACAGGACTAGTCCTGTGCATAGCCTTTTTATTTTTAATATGTGTTGATACTACTTATAGTATCTAGATTAGTGAGTAGATGGAATCAAAGTATAGCAAGAAAAGGCTGTGGTACTAAGAGGCTTAAGAATCATGATGGGAAAAAAACAGAAAACAAAGGGGAAAAACCACATGTCAGTCATTCACTCTTCTGGCATGAGGTAGCTGTATAGATATAAAACACAGAACACCCAACCCAAGGCAGCAATGAGTCATACCAAGCTGCAGAAGAGTCACCTTAAGAATCCTCACCATTAGGATCTGAGGAAAGTGATTTAAGTTGCAATCCTGTTCACCTCCCTTTCCTAACCCAGTGCCCTCCAGATGTCTTGAACGACAATAACCAAAAAGAGAAGAATGCAAAATAAGTTGGCCAGAGGATTTCTTGAGGAAGAGCACAGTTTTACAATTCCAGGATAGCAATCCGTGAAAAGGATCTAGTTGTGTCTTAAAACAGCCCCAGGAGTGAGGTCTTCTGAGCAATTTTTTAATTCTTGGAGGTGATTATAAGAGAAAAGTTGTTCTTCTGTAGGGCTAAAAAAATCAAACAGTACTTTGAATTCGGTGTAGATAAAAATAGGCAGTCAATAAAGATATTTAATAAGTCTAAGCAGGAGGTCCTAAAACCAAGAATTCTTTACTTATTTGACATAAAATGTTACAATATAAAAATGTTATGGATTCAAGACTGCTAACAGTGCCTGGTATCCTGAGAAGCTGTTGGGTCCCCCACTTTGCTAATGCTAATACTTGCCTGGAATATTTTGACAACCAGAATTTTTGGGCTGGTGCTTTCCGAGCAACCAGGCAACATAATCTAGGGACATTATGGAAAGAAGCATTCTGGGAAATGGGGGGGGGGTATTTCTAACTCCCCTCAGAGCAGAGCTGTTGTCTACCATAGCAAAAGTGAAGCCACCAGAGCCTTCCAAAGGAAGAGGAAACCTACAGAAAGGTACTTTGCTCATGACCCCTCAAACCTGGATCTGACACTGGCTGGTGGAAAGTACGGCTAGAGAAATACACTCCAGCAATCTGGTTTGGGGGCGATAACACAGCTGAGGAGAACTGGAATATAACAAAATCAAATCAATCAATCAATCAAGAAGATGCGGTTATATCATCGGTGTCCTCAAGCATGTTACTAGAACTTCTGAAGCCTGCTTTTCTTGATACCTTACTTTGAAGTAGTTTTAAAGTTAAAAATTAGATTACAGCATGACAGTTGGATCACAGGCTGGAATTCACTATAGGCATGTAAAAGACCACTGTGACCCAACCACAGGTTGGGTTCTAGCATTGTCCCCCAGGTTATTCCCAATAATCTATATCCAAAGAGAGGAATAAAAAGCAGTCTAAATGTAAGAAAATTAGGCTTGTTGACCTGACAAGAATCTGATAAGATCATTCACAAGGGTGCAATTTAAATACTATTTTAATAAGAAGACCTAAGTAAGTAATTAAACTGGAAATCAGATTATAGGTAACATCAAGTCTTTCTCAACAGAGACAACTTGTCTCCTTCTGAACAAGCTGTGCTTATAGCAAATAGCAACTTAGCAACGTATTTTAAATTGTTTATAAATGCAATATGGTTATTTAATAAGCAAAAAGTTACATTCAAAGTTTCATGTTTAACAAATCCTTTGAATGTTGAGTGCAGTGAAAATTATAAATGACAAAGGAAAGGGGTCAGAGTTATTTAAAACAGACTTTTCAGAGACACAAAGACATGCTTTGGGGGGCAGGGGAGTAATACAGTGAAATAACGCAAAGGCCTTGAACACTCACAAAAATAACATTCTTGTTGATTGCAGTCCAGTTGTTTGGATTGCATAGTGCAGACCATAGTTTCTTAACCATGAACAGCCCACAAAGAGAATCCATAGTTTGTTATTGGGTTGTGAACTGTTGTTTGTGGTTTACAAACTAGGGTTTGTTAGTGTGGCTGGGTTCACAGCACAAAACAACACATGGTTCAGTGACAATCTCATTCTTGAGTGTGGGTGCTCATGTTGTATGCACCCAGTCACATCTTTCACAGCACACACACATGCAGCATGCCAGTAATGCAGCCACTATCCCATGTGGGACCTTAAGGGGCTTCCAAAGAAGGCGTTTGTGGTACCCTCACCCTGCCTCATTCATGGGAGTTTACAAAGTCCCAAATTTTTATCTTCTACTGATGATCCTCCTATGTTTTCTCGCCACATCTTCCATATTTTTCCTTAAAACAAAACAAAACCATTATGGACAAAACACAGCAGCCTGGTGCCTTCTGATTGTTAGTGCCAGGAGCCTTCTGTGCAGAAGCAGCTTTAGAGTACAGGTGTGCATTGCAGCTCATGCCCACCCAACAACTGCAAGATGGCCCTTCTGCCCCCCCACCCTTTTTGGTATTGACCAGTTTTGGCAGCTGGTTAAGCAGATCTGGCTCTGACCAGGCCAGCAAAACATTGGCTGGGTGGTAACCCTGAGCACAAGCCTCTTATTTTCTGTGTGGTAATTTCCCATCAAGCCTAACCAGTGTTAGTGTAATTTGCAAACTTTAAATAAGGTGAGTTCTCTAAACCAAAGGGTGTTGTCTTTATTCAGGCATCAAAAGCTTGCCAGATCAAAAATGTGCCAAGGAGAAGGTGGGGTCCGAATAGAGGAATATCCCTAGTGTAGCAGTAAGCCAAGGCCACTGTCTCCCTGAATGCATGGCATGGATTTACATAGCTCTTGTTTCAGGCAGTCCTTCAGTGTTCCTGGTCTCCAATGTCTAGCCAGTGGTGAGAGACCTCAGGCTTTTCCCACACTGAGAAGCACAACTAGCACAGACTGGCTGAGAAATATTGCCAACTTTGCACTGCCAACCTCCTATAATGAATGCTGAGGTATTCCAAGAATAATTTGCCTCCCTTAATGTGGCCTATTGAATGTCTATTAACTGTAACAGGCATCCAAAGTGCCTAGTATTCAAACATTCCCAGTGACCTTAACTTACTTATAGGCAATTAACCTTGGAATTAAAAAGCATTAATTGCCTATTTGTAGACTAAAGTCACAGGAGATGGGAATTGTCTCTTTGAATAAAGCATGTTCAGTGCTGAGCACAAAGAAGAGGCAAGTGCCATCTTGTGTGCTTGCTGCATTGGCACATGTTGGCCAGCTTATAAACTTCTAGAGGCATCTGTCTAGATAGTCTTGGAAACAGATCACTGGGCCTTCGTTTGATCTGGTAAGTCAGTTCTTAATTTGTAGACCAGGGCTCTCCCACCTTTTTATGCAGATAGGCAGATTTGGAATTTCGAGAAGTATTGTGGGTGCCATCACAAAAGGGCTGCCCAGGGAGAGGATAAGACTTTTCAGAAAGCAAATGCCATGGTGAGCATGGACAGCAACAAAATACCAGTTTTTACAGACTACTGATGGAGAGAGAGACATAGTACATGGCAGAGGTAGGATTAGGGCCCCAAAACTATGCGTTTTGAACCTACAGTTTTCTGCTCCAGCAGAACTCCCATTTTATAAAAAGCAAGCCAATTAATTTTCTCAAGTCACCTCTAAAGAAATCAGTTCCCCAAATTAACAGGAAGATCACCCCCAATCAATAAACTTCCATGTATTACCCAAATCAGTTCCTGTGCAATGAACATCCAATCTACTCATTCTCTGCCATCCACCTCATTCCTCTATGCCATGTCTTTTTGTCACTCAGATGACTACCCAAATACTCACACAGAGACAGCCTTTCTTTGAGGAAAGAAATCTCTGCCTTGGGACCACTCCCATAAAACGTTCTTTTCTGCCTTTCTCTCTCATCTGCACATCTTGTTATTCACATTTTAACAGAATTGTGTATTTTCTGAAGCAAAGCATCAACAAAGATCCAACCATCTGTCATCTTCATTTCCTAAAATGCATTTTGAAGAAATAAACATGGCAGCTGTGTTTATTCTGCATTTGCAGTGCAGCATGCCTGGTTACCCTGTTTTTTAAAAAAATACTTTTGTTTTAATTTGTAGAGACAGGGGGTCTTATGGACACTAAGGGAGATGGTCCATGGATGCCATGTTAGAAAAGGCAGAGTAGAAGTGTCAGCTTTCCCACAGGCTCCACACTGGAGAAGGAAGAGTAGAATTACCTGTTTTTTCCCCAGGGCATTTCCCATCCTCTCGTATGGGGACTACAGTACAAACTACAATCAGGGCTTCAGAATGAATGCACACTGTACAGCCACCTTGCTGAAGCTAAGCAAGACTGGATTTGATTGGCACCTCACTGAGAGGTAATCAGAGAACCATCTATATGCCTCCTCAAGTTCCAGAGAAGAAAAGCAGGAGTAATAACTGAACCTAAGGGAATTATTGGCCAAATGAGCACTACCTCAGTAGACCAAGCTGACAGGAGTTCTGATCTTTAGAGTCTTTGCAAGGACCTTGTTTTAACACAGTTCTGGCCTGTATCATTCACACCTCCAGTCAATACTGTGCAGTGAAGGGCCACAAGGGTGGTGGCTGGTTTGCAGGTAAGCCATATGAGGAGAAATTGAGAGAGCTGGGCCTCTTCAGCCTGGAGGAGACTCAGAGGGGACCTGTTGGCATACAGGTATGTGAGGGGGTGTCACACAGAGGTGGGTCATGACCTTTCCCCCCCTACGGTACAGGGCAGGAAACATTCCAAAGCTCAGGGAACCAAGATTGAAGGTGGATGCCAGGAAGTACTTCCTGTTGATTAGGGCTCCTAAGGTATGGAATGGACTTCCATGGGATGTGGTTGAAGCCCCATCAGTGAGGGTCTTTAAGGACAGACTGGACATGCACATGGTAGACACGTCCTGAGTGGAGCTGGCTGGAGCCGGGGGTCAGGCTAGATGGCCCAGGAGGCCTCTTCTGACTTGCTCTGTTTCTATATTTCTAATACTCAGCTAGATGAGGGCAAATACTCCAGGCATGGCAGACCTGGTCCCTGGAGGTATCCTGGTTCATGGCAATTGACAGTTGGAACTGAGGTCTCTTTCTTACAAGCAGGCACCTCTTCATTATACTGTCAAGGCCTCTTGAATGCTCTTCCACACTTTTAACTCTCAGCAAATTGTGTATAAGCAGAGATGCTTTGCATCTGGTGAAAAACCTTACTGCGTTCATCATATAATGTGTATTTTAGTATTAGAATGGATTATAAAAATCACTGGGCTTGGATTCCATCACTTCTCTCAGTCTATACAGTACCTGGCATACTGGTGGCATGATATAGATGTTAACTAGTAATAACCTTTTCCATAATGCCTTTTAATATACAATGTGCACCCCAGCAGCCTTTCTTAATGCAGCTATGAGAATTTCCATGTCGAGCGGCTGAGATTGAGAAAATGATGGTTTTCTCTAGCCAGTGCTTGTAAATCTGAGATTTGACCCCAGATCTCAGCATAAGGGACTGTTCACAGTGTAGGAATGTGTTTGTATCACCAGAGGGGGAGTAGATACATTCAAAATATGGGTGTTCATCATGACAGTTGATGTGGCCACACTACAAAGGAGAATGTATATAGCATGCATAGTCATCCTGGTTAACAGAACACAGACAACCAAGCCAACCAAACAATCCACTAATATAACCAGGCACAGTGGTGCTGACTTCTGACTGTGTAGGCTCAGCTTGTAGAACACATACAGAAGGGAAAAAGAACAAAAAGGATAAAGACATTAGAGATAATTAATATATTTTCTTCCACTTAGTGCCTTTCCTGACAAGGTGCCTTCAGTTGTGTTAGCATGTCATGTTCATCATCTACAGCTGGGGGATGATGAGAGTGGTAGTCCTACACATTTGAAAGGCACTAGATATTGTAAGGCTGCCAGTTCTGCCACAAGTGTGTCTATTTGCATAGTATCATTCTTAGATTAGGAATGGCCATATGAAAATGATGCCCAGATTGAAACTAACCATCTCAGGCAGAAGTCTAGTTTTCAGGCACTGAAGGTTTGAATGGGTGCTTTTGCATTTCATCCTTATTGTAACCATTTGGAGTGTCTATGTTAAAAAGAAAGAAAAGATTCTGATTTGGCCTATCTGATTCATCTACCTAGATCCCAGAGAACTGCTGTCTGTCTGGTGAGATAACACTGGGCAACATGGACAGATAGGCCAAGATGGTATTAGTCTTTTGGAGATCTTTCTGGATCCTGGAAGGACTGATCCACTGGCTCCCATCTGCTGAACAACCTGAGTAGTTCATGTGACTTAGACTCCTAAAGGAGAAAAGTGAAAACATTTCACTGGATGGCACATGCATCTGCACACACACACCTTCACTAGCCCAATTAATCCTTTGGATCTAAATTATGGATTAAGTACTCATTTTCTAAAAAGTGAGGAGCAAGGACTCTCTGCCTGACCTATTTCCTATTCTGAAAGCATTCTCTTTTATTCAGTCTTATACCACAGTAAATTCTAGGTTATAATCTACTTGGATTCTCAAGAGATGTCTTGGATTTCAAGGAACTGGTGTATTTTTAATGTTACAGGTCAGGTGCCACAGGGTGAAAAGTTCTAATTCTCAGCATCATTGCTGATTCAACTATTCACTCTTGGGTGTTGGACTGTAGCAGCTCTTTTGGCAGACAGGGAGGCACTTTTTTGAATACCAAAACCAACCCCACATCAATGTGATAGGAGGCCGGTTTTTGCTATGGCAAAGGGCTCCCACAGTTAGGAATTGCCTAGCTTGTCATCTTCCAGAGTCAGCATGTTGCTACCTGACTGACAACCTGACTGCATACCCTGGAAATCAATTCAGGCCTGGCATCCTATCAGGCAGTCAATCATCTATGTAGATTGGCAAGCAAGATAGCAAGCTCTTAGATCTTCTGAGAAAACAAAGTGTCTTTCACATAACATCAGATTAGAGGAAATAAATGACAAGCAATATTGAACTGCTGCTGCAGCTACATGGTTTTGCAAGATGGAGAACTCCTGAAACTCATAACTAGTACATAATCTGAAAAAGGGCTGAGTCCTAACCGAAACCTGCTTTAAAGCCAAACTTCAAACCAGAAATATGTCAGGTCGCAATGATAAAGAGAGTACCATGCAACACAGGCCAAGATACCCTTTCTGGGTTTGAACCAAATAACCACAGCCAGCTTCTACACATTAAATTCTTGTGTTCCAAATCCATCTTTTAAAAAAATCTCAATATGAAACTATTTATTTATTGCTTTTGTATTCTGCCCTTCACAATATCTCAAGGCAGTAACAACTATATTATTTTTTGGATATTTCATGATGTTGTTGTGCATGTTTCCATTTCTTTTGGTGCTGCAGCATGTGTTCCAATGCTAAATTCATGTTTGGAAGAATTGGGCAACTGTTTAGGAAATCCTCAGAAGAAATTGTAGATCAGTGAGGGGAGAGGTCAGGATTTCTAACATAATTTTCAGTATCTCTGCCAAACTAAAGTTCCCAGGATTTTTTAAGAGTGAGCAGTGACAATAGGGATAAGAACTCAATATGTCGAAATCGGCAGGGACCAGTTCAATGAGAGACAAACTATCTTTGCGTTTCCTCTTGATCCGTATTGCACTGAAGGTAAACTCCACAGAGAAGTTGGCTTGATACATAATGAGTCCGGGCACCCCTTTTTTCACACCACCTTTCTTAAAACGGAAACAAGGAGCAGACTGTACACAAAGCACTGGAAAACAGAGTGAGTATATATACACTGTATATATTGGTGTATAAGGTGACTTGCACATAAGACGAGGACAATATTTTGGGCTGTTTTTCTGGTTGGAAGTATAAGTCAATCCCCAATTTCTTTTTTGCTATTTTTGGTTTCAAGGATCCTCTTATACACCAATATTTACAGTATGTGAGTTAGATATAAGCAACACAAGCCCTACCCTCCCTTTTCATTGTAGCAATTGTCCACAAGAATTAGTTTTGGCTGCTAAAGACAAGTCCCGTGAACTCTTTTCCCTCTGAATTTTGAAACTAAATCTCCCTCTCCCTCCCTCCCTCCCTCTCTGAGTCTCCCTCCTCCATGCCCCCACAGCAGTGTTAAGCCCCCAGTTTACTTAGCCCACAATTCTGCAATTCCCCGAGAACCATAATCCAGCTCAGTTCAACCTGGACGCACTATACCACACACATCTGCAGCCTTATCTTTTCTGCTCCTAGTCCCTGGGTTTGGTGTCAAGCAGACTTTTGAGCTAACTTTCCCACCACATGACCTGGTGCATGGATGTTTATGGTAGTCATTTTGGTTTTTGATACACGCTACAGTTCATATGTCTTTTGCCAACTAGCTAATTCTCACAAAGTAATTATTCTGCATATTCCAGTTCTTGTTTATCCAAGAAAATTCCCCTGATTTTAAAGAGAGCGAGGTGTGTGTTCCTCATTGGGTCACCTCTGCCAAGGCACATTATGACTTACATTTAACAATTTTTGTTTGAATTTGTGAACACTTGTACACATGTTCAGAGAAGACATTTGGGAGTAGTGGAAGTTACCAGGAGTGTTGAACAGCAAAGCTCCAGTGCACCTGGGAATCTTGGAGAGGAGCAGAGCAGAGAGAAAAGGAAATAAAGGGGTATTTCTTTCCTTCTCCCTCTGCTTTCTCCTCTTAGGCTGGGTGGAAAGTGGGCAAGCCAACATGATAGGGAAGGGGACAAATGGACTTCTTTTCTTTCATTTGTTTTGGAGAAAAAGAAAGTAAAGGTGTCTGTTGATTCCTTTCCTGCTTCCTCATAAGCAAGGGATGTGGAAAAAATGGTGGAGCAGTCAGAAGGAAGCGGACCTCCTGCTGGGCATCTTGCCCCTCAAACCTGGCACTGCCACTGAACTAATTCTGTCACTGTAGCTCAGGTTTTGTTTCTTTATCTTGCATGCAGAATGCCCCAGATTCAACCTGCATTTCCAGGTATGGCTAGCGGAGGATTCTGCCTGAAACCCTGGATAGTGCTACAAATCAATTAACATTGAGAGTATTGGATTAGATGGACTAAGGGGTGGGTCCATTTGTCCATAGGACCCAGGCTAAGGTAGCTTTCTATGCAAGAAACCAGTGATGTTGCTTTTGAGGTTTGTACAGTTCTAAGCTGCCATTGAGTTTCAAGCCATTTGAACTGTTCAGTAAAACAATAATAAACTGAAGCTCAATCCAGACAAGACGGAGGTCCTGTTGGTGGGTTGATCGGGCTTCGGGGAAGGGGACCTTGACCTTGTCCTGAATGGGGTTGCACTCCCTCTTAGGGACAAGGTCTGCAGCTTGGGAGTGCTCCTCAACCCAGAGCTTTCACTGGAAGCTCAGGTGACAGCAGTGGCGAGGAGCGCTTTCTTTCAGCTTCGGCTGATCCATCAGCTGTGCCCCTACCTGGAGAACAACTGCCTGGCGACAGTGACACACGCATTGGTGACTTCCTGACTTGACTTCTGGAATGTGCTCTACGTGGGGCTGCCCTTGAAGACAGTCTGGATACTTCAGTTGGTGCAGAATAGAAACATAGAAACATAGAAACAGAGCGAGTCAGAAGGGGTCTCCTGGGCCATCTAGTCTGACCTCCGGCACCAGCCGGCTCCGCTCATGACATGCCCACCATGTGCATGTCCAGCCTATCTTTGAACACCCTCACCGATGGGGCCTCAACGACCTCCCGTGGAAGCCCATTCCATGCCCTCGGGGTCCTAACTGTCAGGAAGTGCTTCCTGGCATCCAAATTGAACCTTGGCTCCCTGAGCTTTGCTCCATTGGAGCGCGTCCTGCCTTCCTCTGCAGGGGAGAACAGGCCTCTCCCCATCTCCATGTGACACCCCCTCACATACCTAAATAGAATAGAGCTGCCAGGCTGCTGACGGGGACTGGGCGTTATGTTCACATGACTCCAGTCCTCCATCAACTCCACTGGCTCCCCATTGAAGTCAGGGCCCAATTCAAGGTGTTGGTTATCACCTATAAAGCCCTTAACGGCTAGGGTCCTGGTTACCTAAAGGAGCGCTTACGTCCATACGTGCCCTCCCGCTCCTTGAGATCAGCAGAAGAGGCCCTTCTCCGGGAATCTTCCGTGAAGGATATTAGGAGGGTAAGGACCCGGAGGAGGGCTTTCTCTGTGGTGACGCCCAATCTATGGAATGTGCTCCCCAGAGAGGTCCGCCTGGCGCCGTCGTTATATGTTTTTCAGTGCCAGGCCAAGACATTGTTATTTAAACAGCATTTTAATTGTTAGCTTATTTATTGATTTTATATCTTTGGCCAGGGCATTTCCAATTATATTGTTTTTATATGATTATATGTATTTATTTATTGTTGTAAGCCGCCACGAGGCTTTGGCGAATGGGGTGGCATAGAAATTTACTAAATAAATAATTAAATAATAAATACAATAAAAATCGAGCAGGGTTCCTTGTATGAGTCTAAGCAGTTCTCTGGAGCCTGTGCACTGTTATTATTGCTACCTGTTCAAAGAAGCTTGCAAAGTTGTTTGGCAGATACAACAGAGAGAGGGAAGAAGTAGAAGCATGCACCACAAAGGACAAATATGACTTTAATCAGTTACATGGGAGGTACAGAGGAGAGAGGTTGTTATTATGGTACTCCCAGGATGCAATAAGCAATTTTCTTCCACAGATGTATGAATCTCTTATTAATGACACTCAGGCCATATCTAATTACCACTAACAGAAGGGCTGGCATTTACTTCCTACATAGTCAACCACACCCACCTTCTAGTGAACCCAGAACATTTTGCAAGGGATTGTTCTATTAGCTCTTTGGCTAAATTTCCATTGTGTAGCATTTGTCAAGACAATCACAGATGGTGTACTTTGTCTACCAGAGTAGTCAAATTTGATTTCCCTGTAAAGTTCCCTTGATATTTCTGAGTGTACTTGTTGCCCTCCAGGTCTTATCCAGATAGTTTATTCTTGTGTGTACATTTTCAGCCTTTCTATTCATCTGAAGCTTGTCTACCATAGGGATCAATAAAAAACCCAGCTTTGCCCAAAACATCATGTAGTTCAAGTGGAATCAAAACTTATCGTATTCACTAGATTTGTATCTGTCACCAACAGTAAGACAGGTACGTAAAACTGCTTGAGAAAACAGGTGCTTCTAGGCAGAGGTTTCTTGATTTTACCAAGTAGGAAGACATTGTACAGCTACATAGTCTTTCTCTCCTTAATGAATTTTCCGTTGTTAAAAAAAGCAAAAAACAAAACCAAAATAAACCAAAGAAGATAGTCAATATAGCAGGGCTATGTGCAAATGATGATTTTGCCTGGATGTCTCATAAAATTCTGTGAATGAGACAGGGCAACAGATAGTGTGACAAAAGTCTTCTTTGAAAGCACCTACACATGCAAATGCAGACTCTCAGTGGACTGTCCTTCAAGGGGCAGAACCCCATCCCCATTCAGCGCTACTGCAAGTGTTAATTGCACTGAAATACCCTAGGAAACCTCCAGGGCCACACCAAGAGCATTTATTTATTTATTTATTTACTTACTTACTTAAGATATTTGTATGCCGTCCTTTGCAAGAGCCTCAGGACAGCTTACACAAATAAAATTCCAAAATACATAACAGTATAACATAAATAAATTAACAACACACTCTGGCTGCAATTAAAATACGATAATAAAATTCCGTATTAAAACTTATTAAAAGATTGATTAAATAAAAAGGTTTTAACCTGGTGCCGAAAAATATATAATGACGGTGCAAGGCGGACCTCTCTGGGGAGCACATTCCATAGCCTGGGTGCCACTGCAGAGAAGGCCCTCCTCCGGGTGCTCTGCCTCCTAATATCTTTCACAGAGGGTTCCTGGAGGAGGGCTTCTGCTGCCAATTTACTGGCATGAAGGGTTTTCTGGGGGAAACTGTCATGCCAGGAAATGCTGTAGATGCTGCACTGGAGGCAGCTAATGCTAGTGCAGCATAATTTATGTTAGCAGAGGTGTTGGTGCCCAAAACTGTCAGACGATATGGTTTGGAAACAGTTTGCAGAGGGTGCCATGTGAACCTATTGTAGAAAAAACAGTAAGTCTTGTGTTAGTGTTTCAGATGCCAGTTTGGAAACAAAGTGCCGTGGGAGACATGTGAGCGCTCTTGCGAACAGAATAGAACAGTCACTTGGTGGATGGACTGGGCTTTCTTTCCAAAAGATTCACATAATCTCAGACTCCTTTTGCAATGGTTTTTCCCTTTTATTGCAAGGGAATAAAATATCCCTTTTATTTTTGCTTTTGAACTTCAGTGTTTTGCCATTCTGAATCACAACAGAGAGTGTGGCTTTTAGGGTTGCTTTTGCTCTGCAGTAATGGTGTGGTGTATGCCCCACCATTGTGGTCTTTTTTAGAATTTATGGTGTTACTAATAGGATGGCTGTACCTCACTAGATGACCATTTGTGATAGGGTTTTTGTTTTTCTGTTTTTGGCATTTGGGTGTAGTTACTGAACTTTTTAAAAATGGCTGTTGTTTCCACCCCTCTATTTCATAACTGTGCAAGTATGAAGCAAAGCTTTTAAATTTCTGTCTCCTTAACCTGATATTTGCACCCCCATAAGAACATCCTCATCATCATATTTAGAAATTGTCCCATTAGGCCATAGGGCTCTCCGGTGGTATACAAAATAAAGCAGAATAATAATAATAACATAGTGAACATTTCCTACAAAACTAACATTTTAGATACATTTTTGACATAAACCTTCTAAAATTACATTAAAATTTAATTTTAATCTAAATTTACATTAAATAATAATAAATCAAATATTATAAGTGGCTTGAAAGATAATAAAGATAAATAAAACATATTATAAGTGGCTTGAAACATCCACACAAATATAAACATCTGTCCTTCCTTTTTGGTTGAAAAGCCTTTCCTAAAGTGTCCACAGTGGCATAACATGGCATCTGGAGATACAGTGGCCAAGGGCCATGGTGTTTTAAGGAAAAACCTTGAAATCCTGGATTTGGGAAGAGAGAACAGAACAGGAGTGGTTCAAAGCTCACGACAGGAACTTTGATTCATAAAAATAATTGCTCGTGCCTTGTCCAGAAGCAGCAGCAGGTTGTACAAAGTGCATGTTGCTTCAGTAGTCAGCAACCAGCCACAAGCATGAAGGAGGCTAGTGCACATCAATCTCCATTTCCTGTAGGTGTCTGTGCGATCATATACATATACTTACAATTTTTCAACTGTACTTTTTCAGGTAGCAATTGCTGGGTTAAGGACCCTGTGGAGGAACATGTCCCATGAGATGACCCAGGCAGTGGATGTATTTTTACTTATAAGATTTTCAAAAGATTGCTGTTATCATGATGCTTTCAGCAGTGACGTTTCATTCTTGCTTTATTTATTTCAGCTGCTTAGCTGCTGTGCAACTGCACATTTTCAGGGCAAACATAATTTTATTCATTGTCCCTAACAACATTCCTGCAGTGATGGCCAGAATAGAAATGTTGGGTGTTGTTGGCTAGAAGGGAGTTGTGTTTTAGAGAACTGGACAGATTTCCTTTTGTTTCACACATTTTCATATTCTTTTAAGGTTCACCTGTCAGAGGTTGTATAAGTTAACCACAGATATGTAATACTCTGTTAGAGCTCCAACTGAAACGGCCATTATATTATACAGTTATCCAGTTCAGTGTGGATGGAGTTGAGGCCCTTGCAAAGTAAGTCCCTTGCAAAGACGGGGCTGCTCCTTTTGTGAGTACAGGCCTATGAGAATAGCACGTTGCTGAACTTGCCACATGTTTGCTTCTTTGGGAGTACAAAACCCCAGAGACGTGTTTCTATTCATGGCTGTTTTCAGAGGAATTGGGGGGGTTTGCTGCAGCAGCCATGGGAACATTTACATGGGAACATTACTTTTCAGTTCCCTCAAATACTGCTGTATAGCATCTTCCTTTCTTAATGTATAGGTGGGAATTAATTTGATCTGTCCATTGGTGGTGTCATAGGCTTGGGATCTGACAGTTTGGTGGAAAAGAAAACAGAGTCAGTTAGTCAGAAAAATTCCTATTTGAAAAAAATGCGGCTTTCTTTTTTTCTGTATATATGGTTGGTATTAAGTGGAATCAAACAGCATTGGGTAGGTGATCAGTCCATTGCCTAAAAATCATAATACTATGATTACTTGAAATAGTGACTAGAAATTTAGTTCTTGACAGATATCTACTGCTTTCAGAACTCCACAAATTACTGAAGAGACCTGTGTATGGGTTGATGTAGAAATGAATTTGCTAAAATAATCTGATATGTTTGCTATCAAAATTATATATATACATATACATACACTTGCTATCAAAATTAGATAGGTTCCTACATATTGTAATGGGGTAACTTTTGTTAATTATATGTGCATGGAAGCTGAAAAATTGCTGTATAAAGCAAGTATGTGGTTCAGGATATCTGTGCTTAAATTTATCACATGGACATTGTGGAAGCACATAGAAGAGTTGCATTATGTATGATTGTAATTAGAGATAACTTGCACATGTGACTCTAGAATTAGTATAATTATCGCTAGTTATGCACATGGTTCATTTCTTCCCTGTACAAGAGTAGACACTGGAATAAGAAGACTGGCAAGACTGAATGAGGCTGCAAAATGTGCCATGCTACAAGGGTGAATAACCACTTACAACAATGGATTGTGATGCAGAAGCCTTTGATTCTTACATGTACCATATTATCGAAGATGATGTTGAAGTAAGGAAAAACAAAAAAGCCTTGATAGCAACTACTGATAATCAGTGTTCCCCATTCCTTGCCTCTCCTTTTCTGTGTTCTGATTTCTTGACATGGAACAGATGCTGTCCAGGTCTTGCCCCTCATTGTTCTAGTCTCCATACTAGAGTGCAATTGAAATAAAGGCTGGTTTTATACATATACATACATACTCTAGCCATGTAGATCATCACTGCAACACACATGCAAGTGTGCAATCTTTTGCTTTCCAAAACATTGCCTGCACTGCCCCCCACCTGCTCCTCATATGGGTCATGCTGCTGTTCCTGGGCCTCTGTAGGGCCCTGTGGTGCTAAAAGGGTGGAAACGGAACAGAGAATTAATGGAATATATTACAAATAACTGTGGCTGTGAACTTATCGCAGCTGAAATATAGCATCATGCCTTAAAAGTGGAGAATTTCACATTCTTGCCTGTGAAGTTCATGTCTAGCATTGCAGGCATTTCTCCATTTCCAGAGTTTCCTGCATTATGCATTATTAACTCTCACTCAGCCACCATAATACTTAGGCAATAAATAAAGCTGAAATTAGAGTTATGGTACAGAATTTACAATGCTTCCAAACTTTAGTTCCAATTCTAAAGCTTTCATTCCAACTTTTTAAATCATCTTGCAGAGCAGACCTAGGGCTGCTAGGCAGAATCGAGAAGGCCATAGGGTTTTGTTTTGTTTTAATTCCTGGCAACGAGGTCAGAAAATCATTCCAACTTCCTATCTGGGGATCCAGATCCAGATCACATATCCTGGCAGTGCCTTGGCTTCCTGAGGCCCCCCTTAGAAATCAGCCATTTGCTGTTTTGTAGAGAGAAAAGAGTGCAGAGGCAGAAGCTGCCTCAGTGAGAGGAGTGTGCAGGTCAGCTTTGCCTCTGCATCCCTCCCTCCCTGCATGGATGCCTGTAATCCTCCGACTTCAGAGAGTGATGGGCAGCCTCATCCGATTTTGCCCTTGATGCGCTAATTGTGTTGGGGGTGGTCAAACTGTGGATTGTTCACCAATCTGCAGCAGTCAGGCTTGTTGGGGTCAAGGGCAAATGCAATACCCAGTCACAGAGTGGATCATCCCACAGCACTGATCACAATTTGGCAATTGTGAAAATTATTGTAAAGAGGGGGAGTGGAGGAGGGTGGGTTGAGATATTCAGAATGGGATCACAGCCAAGGGCAAAGGGCTAAAGCCCCTAATTCCCTCCTCCCCCTCCCCGCCACACATGCAAAGGTCCCAGCCCTGATTGTTTCCCCTTGTGCTTACTTCAGAGTAAAGAAGAAAGATGTAGCTGCTTGTTGGTGTAAGCAAGTAAGATGCAGGATGGCTATTCAACCCATTCTTTTCAATGGATTTAAGCAAGCTTAGTTCTTTGTTGGATCATGGTCCTTGCATGGAAGTCTTTTCAACAGCTAAATGACAATTCTGGAAGCCTAAATTCTCAACCTGTGACCAACCAGGGCAGAGAATGTCCTAATTATCACTTCAACTAAGAGGACAAATTAAATTAGGGGAGTGCATTGTTCATTCAGTTTATTCAAACTAACTAATCTTGATGAAGTGTCAGGTTGTGCCATCCTGGAATTATTTTCCGTGTAGGTGATGGGATTTACATACATTCCCCTTCCCAAGTACCAAACACATCCACCTAACAGCCTCTGGCATCTATGTCATTATTATATTACACAACTTGCAGAAATTATGTTACTGATTTCATGTACAGAAGTCAACATGACAAAGCTTTTGAATGATGTGATGAAGAAATGGCTGGAAATTGTGCCAAGCAACCTGGAACCTGAACAGATTGTATTCAATATGAAATTGCAAATGTTTAATAGGATTGCTTTCCTTTTGCCTGCTCTAAGACAGATGAGCAGATTCCTAATAAGGCTGATGGCTCTTGCAACCTTTTTCTCCTCTTTCACCTTTGCTTCTTGCTAGAATCTGATTGCAAACAAATGTAACTAATTCCATGGGTCTCCATGTTCTTAGAAGCCTAACCAACAGCCTTACACTGAAGCATTTCTTTGGTCCATAACCCCAGTATGGATGGCACCGACTGACTAGGGTTCTCCAAGGTTTCAGAGAGGATTCTTTTCTTGATCTAGCTGGAGAAAGTAGGGATTGAGCCTGGAACCTTTTACATGCAAGCGGTCTGCCACTGAGCCATGCCTCCCTCCTGCTCTGCTTCTACTTTCTCTTTTTTCCAGCTTACCTGATGCTTCATAGGTGATCATTCTGGTTTTCTGAAATACATTGAGAGAAGGACCACTTACTTTTCAGCTCTGCACAAAAAGAAACATTTTACTTTGTTCCCTCAACTTTTCAAAGGCTATACAATTTAAACAGGGACCAGCAGGTACGAACACATAACACCAGTCCTTTTCCAGCTACACTGGCTTCCAGTTGAAGCCTGGGCCCAATTTAAGGTGCTGGTGATGACCCATAAACCCCTAAATGGCTTAGGGCCTGGTTACCTGAAGGAGCATCTCCTTCCATATGTGCCTGCCTGCCCCTTAAGATCTGGGGCAGACACCCTTCTCCGGGTGCCGTCCTCGAAGGAGATTAGGAGGCTGACTACCCAGAGAAGGGCCTTCTCTGAGGTGGTGCCCCAATTGTGGAATTTGCTCCCCAGAGAGGTTCACCTGGGGCCATCACTTTATTCTTTTCAGCACCAAGTCAAAACCTTTTTATTTTCCCAATGTTTTAAGACCTGACTGGTTTAATTGGGGTTTTATTGTTAGCTAAATTTTAGGATGCTGTGTTTTATTTTTATTTTTTTTTTTACATTTTGTATTGTTAAACTGAGTCTTTGGTAATGGGAAGGTCTACACGGTTTTTAAATAAATAAATAAACATCTTACATATAGACTGGTCAGGGTGAGCTTTTTTCAACTTGCTTCCACACACTCTGAATCCATTGACCTTCCTCTGTGAGAGACTACTTCCATTCTTCTCATTTTGAAGCATAACTTGTGTGCAACAAGTACAACATATATTTTCACGCACAGATTTTTTTTCTTTTTCCAAGAGAAGCAGTCCTTTAATTTTCTGCAGAATGAGAAGAGCTGGTCTTGTAAATGTGTCATCAAATTCCAGAAAAGTGAAATGAACCATAGTGCATTGAGTTTGAACTTGAAAACACACACTGGAGACATGCACGATCATTTACTAACTATGCCAAAACTTACTGAAAAAAAGAATGCTTTGTGTCTATTGGTGACTGTCTGCCAACAGAATGACATCTGTCAGCCAAACAGAGTCCTTCTGTGGTGAATAGGGCAGCTTGTGAAAACAGTCTGGATGTTTTTGTTCAGCCAAAATTCAGGAACCAGTTTTTTGTCTGGTACTTACAGGTCAAAGCATGTAACTCCAACCATGTCAGCTCCACTGGCTTTTTATTTGATTCTAGGTTCAGTCTAGAGTGTGGAATTGAGTTTTTACAGCCTTAAATCTTGTCTAGACAGCCTTTTTTGGTTTGGGAGCTAAAACCTGCTCCAGAAGCCAGCTGTGGCAAACAGCAGCCAAGTTGGGTTCTGCTTTCTTG
Source organism: Varanus salvator macromaculatus (assembly GCA_023646645.1). Classification (NCBI taxonomy): domain Eukaryota; kingdom Metazoa; phylum Chordata; class Lepidosauria; order Squamata; family Varanidae; genus Varanus; species Varanus salvator. The sequence goes on from JAIXND010000659.1 coordinate 15,084,017, forward strand.
TGCTGCTGTCATCTCCACTGGGATGTAAAGAGCAGGGGGAAAGATTCAGCCAGGACTTGCAGGAGCTGGTTCAGCAAGCTCTGGCCAAGCCTTTGTTAGCTAGGAGGTGCTGGATGAAAATAAGTAAAATAATTAATGTTAAGCTAAGAGGTGTCAATGGATTTAATAATATAACACTAAAAGGACTAAGTTAGAGGGAACACAGTGCTTCTAGACACAATCTAGGATTGTGTTGCACAGTCACCATGCCTCATTCATGGGAATTATTGAGGGAGGAGAAGAGAAGTCCAAACATCGTCCATCTGTAATTCTCCCATCACTTTCTCCATCTTTTTGCTTGCCACAGAAAATCAGCCAAGGGGAAAAGATGGAATATCTGCAGAATCTATCTGGACTTGTAGTGTTGGAAGGTTTCCATCTGGAAGCACCAAAAGAGAAAGAGAGGGAGAGGGAGAGAGAGAGAGAGAGAATATGTTATTTCTAGGGTGTCTGTCTGTCTACCATGATCATAAAGGCTAGGCAGCTGAAAGTTGGAAGGTACATTAAGGGTACCCTGGGGATATGTACATCAGTGCTCTTTCATTTTTAAAATGCATTAATTTAATGTTAATATGCCCATGTGGTTGCAGCTTGCAGTAGCATCTTCAGTCAGCAGGGGCAGACTTCTTTAACTAACGTGTAGCTTTAGAGTCTCTACAGTTTGACACCAGGTGAGATTAGAAAACAGGCACCCAGTTGTGCAGCTGTCCCCTTTACCATGTTTAGGAAACTGCTGTGTCAGGGGAATGCAATGGATAGACTGTCCCCCCTCAAGAGATCACATGAATTGTTCCTTGAAGTGCCAACAGATATAGCTTTGGTCAGATGCACCTGGCACAATGCTTCCAGTTCTGACAGCTGTGTAAATTTGCTTGAAAACTTCCCTATATCAAACAAAGAGCTATCCCAACCTGTGCAAAGGCAAGTCTGTTTTCTCGAGCAAAATAAAAGAAATAAGAAAGAACCCCCAGATCAAAGTTTCCTAGATTTCTGATGACTCAGGTGCACTTCACCCTTCTATCTAGTGAGCTTAACATATAAAACAGGAGTGGACAGCTCATGGCCCTTCATGCTCTGGTGTACAATTCCCATCACCCCTCACAATTGGCTATGTAGGCTCAGGGTGATGGGAGTGATAGCCAACCTGCTTGGAAGGCCACAAGTTGCTCAGTCCTGATGTAGAGCCCAGGGCCAGTGTTGAAGGCTGAAATGGCTAGTGAATTACTGTGGGCCCATATCACAGCAGAAGTTCAGAGGCAAGAGCTCCATGGACTTGTTCCACTTTATCATTGACAGCTTGTGCATTGGCCTGGATAGTGGCAGTGGTGAGCAGAAGGAGTAGCAGGTGATATCACTGCTTACGTGCTCACTAACTCCCTTCCTGTCAACAGAGTAGTGGGAGGAATGCTGAGAAGATTGAGGAGCAATAGCAGCTGGTGGAGAAGGTGGATTCATTGAAGTATTTCTGACGTACCCTCAGAAGCGGGAACCAGGCTTGGAAGGGCCTAAACCTAACTGCTTTCCCCTTTTCCCTCCACAATGTTTAGCTGAACTCATTCCCTAACACCATCCCATTCTGCGCTCCTACTGAGGGCAGGAGCAGGAACACACCGTCATTCCCAGAACTCCAGAATCAGCCCCAGAAGCATGCTTTTTGCATACACTGTTGTTCCCTATTCAGAGTTTCAAGTTTTGAATCCAGTGCTTTGGGACATTTTGAATGTTCTACTTAGGGCCTTGACGTCAAAGACAGAGTTGAGTGACTAGTGGCCACAGCAATCCTTTCATTTAATTATTTTTGCATGTAATTACCTATTAAAATAGGTTACCCGACTGGGATAGCTTTGCTTTTCTTAGGCCACCCTTATTTCTGTCTTCTTCCCTTATAATGAAGATCCTTTTGTCCATCCATTCATGTGTCATCAAATTATGTCCAAGAGATTGCAGTGCTTTCACATGAGTGGTTTCATGTGTTTCTTGAACAAAGATTAAGACTGAAAATTAATAGCAGATCCTTAGGGGTTTGTCAAAAGGTATCACCCAAGCCCACAACCTAGTATATTCAAGAGGGAACTCTGTTTGACACAGTACATGCTCTGTACAAGTTTCTTCTCTGCAAGGAACCACAAACAGGGATTGGTTTCTGTTGTTTCATTTTTATTTTTTTTTTTACTTTTCATAAGATGGCATTTGGAAGGATTTATAGATATTGGTATTGAAGTTAGATTCAAGAACTAATACCTCATATGTATCAGAAGCAATGCAAAGTAGATCTGGATTCACTCGTAGGTCTCTGGGTGCTTTGCAGTAGATCAACAAGGATCTCTGATTCCCAATTGTTCAACTGAAACATTGAGTCTAGTTGCTTCCAAGGGTAGATCTAGATCTACTGGTAAATCTATGAAGAATCTGCAATAGATCAACAAAGACAGAAGTAACAGAATGACTCCCACAGTTTCCCACCTTAAATTATAGGGCTGATATGGGGAACTGGTGTAACCAAGGCAGGATGAGTATATGCTTGTGTGGAAAGAGTTCAACTTCTGTTCAGCTACAGTGCTAAATATAAATTCCTCAGTTCGGAATTCTTTAACTGATGTGTGTGTGTTGTGCACCAGCCTCCTGTTGGTGGATCTCAGGTTTCCGAGTAAGACAAAGAGGATCCCACAAAGCTGATGCCTGCCCTCCTCTTATGTGTACTAACTGCAATCTTTACATAGCCAAAGAGTACCATCTGTGCACAAGAGGAAGATAGCAGAGTTGGTGGATCTCCAGAATGTGAAAAATGCAAGACTTGTTTAAGAAAATCCTTGGGGGACTGCCCAAAAGCCCAAATATTACATTGCATTTACATCTTACATTTCTTCCTTTTGTGAGGAACCCAAGGCAACTTACATTGCTCTAGCTTATCCACGCAAGAACAGTTCTGTAAGGTAGGTTAGACTAAGAGTGAGGAACTAGCTCAAGGTCACCCAGTGAGCTTCATGGAACCTGCATCTCCCAGGTTCCCAGGCCAACACACACCACACAGACTCTCATCAGTGATTGTGCTCTATTTGCAGAATAGTGAGAGAGTACTGGGGGCGGAGCAATGGACAATCATAGATTCACAGAAGAGTAGGGTTGGCAGGGGCTAAGTAGACCATCAGGTCCAACCCCCTGCTGGTGTAGGATATCAAGTTATAGCACCTCAGATATTGTCTGGTTCTGCCTTGAATATCTCTAATGTGAGAGAGCCCACAACTTCTCTAGGCAACTGGTTCCATTGCCATATTGCTCTGATAGTGAGGAAGTTTTTCCTGGTGTCCAGCCTGAATCTGGTGTGCTGTACTATAAGTTTGTTATTCTATATCTTTTCCTTCCTCTTTGTGACAGCCTTTGAGGTACTTGCAGAAAGCTATCTCAGTCTTCTCTTCTCAAGGCTGAACATGCCTAGTTCTTTCAATCTCTCATCATAGGATTTAGCTTCCAGACCCTGGATCATCTTTGTTGCCTCCTCTGCACCTTTCTAGTTTTTCTGCATCATTTTAAAACTTGGGTGCCAGAACCAAACACAGTATTCTAGGTGAGTTCTGACTAGTGCAGAGTATAGAGGATCTAGTACCTCTCTTGTTCAATCATAAACAAGGGGGAGTTAGCATGGAATATCTGGAATTTAAAATATGATTAGACAGATTCATGGAGGAAAAGGTTGGTTGCTGAAGGTTGGACAGACTTACACGACACAGGGATGTGGTTCTGCAAAATCCGCCCGTTTAAGGCTGTGCCTTTATTTTATACATTCAGGGTAATGAGGAGGGGTCACAATCAGGTTACAGGGTAATGAGGAGGGGTCACAATCAGGTTACTTACAAACAGGGAAAACAGGTATTGTCTTGGGTCACTGATCTACGTGATGGACTGCATGCTTGTCTAGCCAGACCATTCTCACCTTGTTTTCAATTGTCACCTATTATCATGATAATGCTGAGTGTGCAGGACATGCAGAACGTGCAGGGCCAAAGTAGGTGTGCCTGACTGTTGGCCTCTGCGACCTCCTGCTGACCTCGCCACAGGTTGCTAGTAACTAGATATTGCTAGCAGCATGAGAGGCATTACACCTCTATATATCAACTGCTGGGGGGACATAAACAGAAGAGCATAACTCATGACAAGCTTGTAGGCTTCCTGTGGGAATCTGATAGTGAACAGGACATTGGAGTAGATGTGGCCTCTGGTTTGATCAAAGACAGTTGTTCTTGTGTGTTATTTTCCTAATTATGAGAAGAAAACCTTGCATCTTTCAAGCAATTTAGTGCACATTTTACTGGCTTAGAAGTGCAGAGGTCAGGTTGGCTTAGAATACACTTTCACAACTGTATCCAGCAGTTCCGCTACCATCTGCCTGACTAGTGTGAGCCAACAGGGGTTTGGAACTGGCAAACTGTGCAGCCAATCACTTCTCAGTTCCATCATAAGGGCACCTCCCTCTTTGTCCCTGCCATCACAACCAGATAAGCAGGGGGTTGGAGTAAAAAATAATCAATGTATTGAGTCTGTTGAAGAGAAGTGGCATATTTCTAGGCTTCTTTGGGGAAGGAATAAAATGTGAGTTGGCTTTTACTAACTACCCAAACTCCTTCATGGATCACTGCCTTGTTGTGGCGAAGGGGCTTGCGTAGCTCAATGAAGCTATGAGCTATGCCGTGCAGGGTCACCCAAGACGGACAGGTCATAGCAGAGAGCTCTGACAAAACGTGATCCACTGGAGAAGGAAATGGCAACCCGCTCCAGTATCTTTGCCATGAAAACCCCATGGACAGTACCAAAAGGCAAAAAGATATGACACCGGAAGATGAGCCCCTCAGGTCGGAAGGTGTCCAATATGCTACTGGGGAAGAGCGGAGGGCTAGTACTAGTAGCGCCAGAAAGAATGAAGCGACTGGGTCAAAGCCAAAAGGACATTCAGTTGCCGATGTATCTGGAGGTGAAAGGAAAGTCCGATGCTGCAAAGAACTTTACTCCATAGGAACCTGGAATGTAAGATCCATGAATCAAGGCAAGCTGGATGTGGTCAAACAAGAGATGACAAGACTGAACATCGACATCTTAGGAATCAGTGAACTAAAATGGACAGGAATGGGTGAATTTAATTCAGATGATCATCAGGTATACTACTGCGGGCAAGAATCCCTCAGAAGAAATGGAGTAGCCTTCATAGTCAATAAAAGAGTAGGAAAAGCAGTACTGGGATACAATCTCCAAAATGACAGAATGATCTCAGTTCGAATCCAAGGCAAACCATTCAACATCACAATAGTCCAAGTCTATGCCCCAACCACTGGTGCTGAAAAGGCTGAAGTTGACCAGTTCTATGAAGGCCTACAACACCTTCTAGAATTAACTCCAAAAAATGATGTCCTTATCATCATGGGGGATTGGAATGCTAAAGTAGGAAGCCAAAAGATAACCGGAATAACAGGCAAGTTTGGCCTTGGAGTACAAAATGAAGCAGGACACAAGCTGGTGGAATTTTGTCAAGAGAACATGCTGGTCATAGCAAACACTCTTTTCCAACAACCCAAGAGACGACTCTACACATGGACATCACCAGACGGTCAACACAGAAATCAGATTGACTATGTGCTCTGTAGCCAAAGATGGAGAAGTTCTATACAGTCAGTAAAAACTAGACCAGGAGCTGACTGTGGCTCAGATCATGAGCTTCTGGTGGCAAAATTTAGGCTTAAGTTGAAGAGAGTAGGGAAAAGCACTAGGCCACTCAGGTATGACATAAATCATATCCCTGATGAATATACAGTAGAGGTGACAAATAGATTTAAGGAATTAGATCTGATAGACAGAGTGCCTGAAGAACTATGGACGGAGGTTCACAACATTGTACAAGAGGCAGCAACTAAAACCATCCCAAAGAAAAAGAAATGCAAGAAAGCAAAATGGCTGTCTGAGGAAGCTTTACAAATAGCTGAGGAAAGAAGGGAAGCGAAAGGCAAGGGAGAAAGAGAAAGATACAAACAATTGAATGCAGAATTCCAGAGAACAGCTAGAAGAGATAAGAATGCCTTCCTAAATGAACAGTGCAAAGAAATAGAAGAAAACAATAGAATAGGGAGGACCAGAGATCTCTTCAAGAAAATTAGAGATATGAAGGGAACATTTCATGCAAAGATGGGCATAATAAAGGACCAAAATGGCAGGGACCTAACAGAGGCAGAAGAGATTAAGAAGAGGTGGCAAGATTACACAGAAGAACTATACAAGAAAGACCTTGACATCCCTGATAACCACGATGGGGTGGTCACTGACCTCGAGCCAGACATCCTGGAATGTGAAGTCAAATGGGCCTTAGGAAGTCTGAGCAACAACAAAGCTAGTGGAGGTGACAGCATTCCAGCTGAGCTATTCAAAATCCTGAAAGACGATGCAGTTAAAGTGCTACACTCAATATGCCAGCAAATTTGGAAAACTCAACAGTGGCCACAGGATTGGAAAAGGTCAGTTTACATTCTGATCCCCAAGAAAGGCAATGCCAAAGAATGTTCAAACTACCGCACCATTGCACTCATTTCACATGCTAGCAAAGTGATGCTCAAAATCCTACAAGCTAGGCTCCAGCAGTATGTGGACCGAGAACTACCAGAAGTACAGGCAGGATTTCGAAGAGGGAGAGGAACTGGAGATCAAATTGCCAACATACGCTGGATCATGGAGAAAGCTAGGGAGTTCCAGAAAAACTTCTACTTCTGCTTCATTGACTACACTAAAGCCTTTGATTGTGTGGATCACAACAAATTGTGGCAAGTTCTTACAGAGATGGGAGTACCAGACCATCTTATTTGTCTCTTGAGAAACCTATATGCAGGTCAAGAAGCAACAGTGAGAACTGGACACGGAACCACTGATTGGTTCAAAATTGAGAAAGGAGTTCGGCAAGGTTGTATACTGTCGCCCTGCCTATTTAACTTCTATGCAGAGCACATCATGAGAAAGGCAGGGCTAGATGAATCACCAGTTGGAATCAAGATTGCTGGGAGAAATATCAACAACCTCAGATATGCAGATGATACCACTCTCATGGCAGAAAGTGAAGAGGAACTGAAGATCCTCTTGATGCGGGTGAAGGAGGAGAGCGCAAAAGTTGGCTTGAAACGCAACATTAAGAAAACTAAGATCATGGCATCCGGTCCTCTCACTTCCTGGCAAATAGATGGGGAAGAAATGGAGGTAGTGACAGATTTTATTTTCCTGGGCTGCAAGATCACCGCAGACGGGGACTGCAGCCAAGAAATTAAAAGATGCTTGCTCCTGGGGAGGAAAGCTATGGCAAATCTAGACAGCATACTAAAAAGCAGAGACATCACCCTGCCAACAAAAGTGCGTATAGTCAAGGCTATGGTTTTCCCAGTTGCAATGTATGGCTGTGAAAGCTGGACAATAAGCAAGGCCGAGTGCAAAAGGATTGAGGCCTTTGAGTTGTGGTGCTGGAGAAGACTCCTGTGAGTCCCTTGGACCGCAAGGCGATCAAACCGGTCAGTCCTAGAGGAGATCAACCCTGACTGCTCTTTAGAAGGCCAGATAGTGAAGATGAAACTCAAATACTTTGGCCACCTAATGAGAAGGAAGGACTCCCTGGAGAAGAGCCTGATGCTGGGAATGATTGATGGCAAGAGAAGAAGGGGACGACAGAGGATGAGGTGGCTGGATGGAGTCACTGAGGCGGTTGGTGTGAGCTTGAGTGGACTCCGGGAGAAGGTGGAGGACAGGAGGGCCTGGAGGAATGTTGTCCATGGGGTCGCGATGGGTCGGACACGACTTCGCGACTAACAACAACAACAACAACAACTACCCAAAAAGTTCTTTGTACAAAGGTGTTACAAAACTTACCTAGATGAATATTTTGGATAATTGTGCTTTGCAGTGCTTCCATATTGTGAATAGAATCTCTGGGCCTTACTTCGACATACAGAGAATCATGCTTTTCTCTTTTAAAGAAGATGAAAGAATCAAAGCAGGTAAAAATGAAAGCATTTGAGCCATGACTGAGAAAGACTTGGATTTGAGAGACTTGTGGGTCTTCCAGCAGTGAGGCTTGCCGATCACCATGGCCACTTAGCAGATCTTCCATTCCTTCTTCATCATAGCCTCCACTCCCTATTTCTTTGTATGCCTGTTGTCTGAACTCCATCTCAACCACTCCCAGGCTCAGGTGGGAGCTACTCTCCTTCCCAGGGTGGATGAACATGTAATGTTCAAGCACCCTAAGGTTCTCCAAATTCTTCCTTGAAGCTTATTTCATCTTGTGTTTCTGAATGTGAACATCTTTTTTTAAGTTGGAAAAATGTGCATCTTTAAGAGTGCAATTTTTTCCAACTGCACATTTTCATCGCCCAAAATATGCATTCTCTCCACTGGCCAAAGTGAAAAATATGGATTGGGGAAGAATTAATCAACTGTAGTAGAATAGTTGTAGAGTTGGAAGGGACCTCTAAGGCCATGAAGTCCAACCCCGTGCTCTGCTTCCACCTGTGATCATCCATCCAGCTACAGGCCTGTGCCTTTCCAGCTTAGCAAGGGTGACTGGACATGCAATGTATTTTGCACAAGCGTGCCCTTTGAATGCAAAAGCACATTTGAGGAACTGTGTTCTTGTTTGCATTCGGGTTTGTGAATGGGATCCCGGGTTTGTATGATTTGCACGCAACTACCAGATTCCATGGGACTGCAGGTGGTGCAGTGGTTTAAACCACTGTGCTGCTGGGCTAGTTGATCGAAAGGTCGCCAGTTCAAATCTGCACACGGGGTGAGCTCCCGTGCGCCGTCCCAGCTCCTGCCAACCTTGCAGTTCGAAAGCATGCAAATGCAAGTAGATAAAAAGGTACCACTTCGGTGGGCAGGTAACAGCGTTCCATGCACTTCGGTGTTTAGTCATGCTGGCCACATGACCACAGAAACTGTCTGCGGACAAACGCTGGCTCCCTGGGCCAGCGAACGGAGATGAGCACCACCCCCTAGAGTCAGGCATGACTGGACGTAACGTCAAGGGGAAACCTTTAACTTTACCTTACTGGATTCCAGTGCATCCTTCCTTGAACTCTGTTCCCTCTTCTGAGGGTTTTGGGGGTTGGGAGAAGAGAAGGGATCTCACTAATGGAGTCGGGTGCAGAAGTTTGGAGCCGGATGAGAAGCTGGGTGCAGAAGTTTGGAAGGGAACAGGATTCAAGGGGTATTGCAACTCCAGAAGAAAGAGTTTGCGCACCCTTCCCACATATTGCAGCAGGCCCTCTCCCAAATTTTTCCTTACATGACAAGCTTAGAAAAAACATTTCCCATGAATCTGCAGTCAGGGTGCAAATTAATTGAATAGCTGATTTTGAGATAATTTGGAAGAAAAATTTATAGTTGTCTTTTCCTCCAGTGAATTTACAGAAATCCTATTTCTCAGTTCTAAATGTACATAGATAAATATCAGTGTGCATATGTAGATTTTATGCAAATTTGTGTCCTGTGGGCTTGGGCTGCTGATCTTTTTCACTGCCTAGTAAGACCCCTGACCAACTATGATATCTAGTGACATTTATCTCTCTTCTGGCATTGTCTCACTGTAAATTTCCCCATTGGCTGGCTGGTGCCATGAATTCTACAGTGTGATGATAACATAAGTTATAGACCACAGGCCTCGGGAGGGGATGCAGTGCACAAGGGCTTGGCTTTCATTTTTTATCACTATCACTCTGCTTATCGTTGCATCTAGTCCTGCGCTTCCTGGGAATTGCATCCCTTTGAACTCACTGGGAATCCTTTCCAACTTCAAATGCATAGGAAACTGGGCCTTAAGGCTGCAGTCCCAGATAACATGTGCCAGGAAGCAAGATACACTGATATTAGAAGAACTTAATTCCACAGAATTATGCTCAGATGAAATGTGCCTAATTGGAAAAGCAAGTTTGCAGTGCACTGTGTTAATTTGTAAAGCTGGAATCTGTGTGGCCAGCCTGGAAGCTGCAGCATGGCCTTGAGGCCCCGATGAGCTATTAACAGTTTGCTGTGCTGAGCTAATGCGTGTAGCATAGTAATCTTGCCCGCAATGTGTGCATGCTTGTGTGTGTATGTGTGTGCGCGCGCGCGTGCATGCACACAAACTGGTCTCACAGGATTAGCAGAGCTGTGCTAAGAAAGCAGTAGTTATCGCATGAAATTGACGCCAGACTCCTAATTATTTCTTTTAAATGCAACCACAGAACAGCATTGCTAAGGTGTTTTTTTTTCTAATCTATACAGTAGGCGTTTCTAGCTACGCCTGCCACATATAAAGGAAACAATGTTCTTCTCCTAATGGAATGGCAGAAATATGCATTGATTTAATGGAAGACATTTTTGCATGATTCCCCACCACCACTTTCTGCCTTTGTTTGCCTTGCTAATAATCCATTCTGGATGACAGTTGTATTTATCTTCTGTTTATGAGAGGGTGTTGGCTTACATATAATGTGACCCTTGATGTGGTGGAACTGCTTTTTGACCCGCATGCAAACAGAAGAAGACCCAAATCCCCACAGTGCCTTCCACAGCCATCCCTGCTTTACCTGCACAAGTCAAGACCAAGTGGCCTGCAACCATCCTGGAGAGTCCCTGCTGCAAGGGCGAGCTGACCAATCAGCACAGCTCCTCCTCACTACCTGGCCATCCTCCTCTGAGTCCCCATGACTGATGCAGGAGCTCCATTCTGTGCCTGCTATTGGGTGACCAGAAGGTCCTACTTTACCAAGGATGGTCCTCTGATTTAGAGGTCAGTGCTCTATCTGAAGGTGTCTTGCTTTTAATGGTCTGTGCAGTCCATGGCTGGTTTGAAACCAGAGAACAAAAAGGAAGGAGTGACTGGAGGGGCCTTGAACTTGCCCATCCATGATTAGCACCTGGGTAGACAACAGTAATGCAGGCCACCCCATCAGGCCTTCCACTACAAGGAGATGCCTTGTATTTGTTTAAACAAGATTTGCTCATTTGAATATGCATACACAAATGTTTGCACATTTGAATATGCATGCCCAAACGTATGAGGGGTCTTCAAAAAGCACTTTTATACTTTATATTTTGATGCAATTTGTTTTTGAAATTCTTTATAAATAGAGTTTTAAAAAGTGCAAAAACTTTTTGAAGAACCCTTGTATGTACACAAATACATAAATGTTATGCAAACTGGTCTTCCATTGGGAGAGGGGCTGCACCTATGAGGAGGGGCAATAGCTCAGTGATCGAGCACCTGCTTTGCATGCAGAAGGTCCCAGGTTCAATTCCCAGCATCCCTAGGTAGGGCTGGGAAAGAGCCCTGCCAGTCAGTGTGGGCCATACTGGGCTGGGTGACTCACTGTATGGAGGCTTCCTACTGCCAAGAGTTGTGCAAGCTGGTCTCCCATTGGGAGAGGGGCTGCAGCTATGAGGAGGGGGAATAGCTCAGTGGCAGAGTATGTGCTGGGCATGAAAAAGGTTTCAGGTTCCACCCTTGGCTCCATCAGGTAGGAGTAGAAAAAATCCCCGGGGAGCTTCTGCCAGTCGGCATCAACAGGTCCAGGCTTGCTGGACCAAGGCTTCAGTGGCTACGTCTGCACGTCATGGCCTGCAACCCAGCACAATTCGCATGATGAGCCTCAGGCCATCACATCATTTCTGCAGTCCTTCTCTGACCTTCTGCGCTCACCATGCATCCCAGCTACCTCCCCAAGCAAATTCCCCTCCTCTTGTTCCCTGTCGACCTCAGCTGCCTTCTTTAGGTGGGTCTGCTGAACTCCTGAGGCAGATTCTTCCTCTTTCTCCTCCTGATTGTACCTCCCTCTCTTTACTGCTTCCTAGCCAATCCAGCCCCCCAAAGGGGGGGGGGGGTTACTTCTTTTTCTGTGCATTTACCTTTATCCCCGTTGCAGAAAGTAAACAGCTTGACAGACACAGAGCTCAGCCAATAGGAACAAAGTGAAGGGTGATGTGTGTTGCTAGGAAGCTGTGGGAAGTAGAGATCGAGACCTAGGGAAGCCCCCTCCGTTGCTGCTCTTCCTACAGAATTCTATGGTGCTTTATCACCACAAATGGAAAAATGGAGCGACAACACAAGAAGCTGTGGTGAAGCATTGAAAGCATACAACAGACTTTTTTCTCTGTGATTTCCAGAAATGAAACATACTGTGTTGAAACTCTGGGACTGTGTTTGTATGAAATGACAGGCTAACAAGGGTAAAAAGCCACCATGGCTTTTCATGGTGGCTCACCTGGTCACTGTAAGGTGCTTTCCCATGTTTCTATTAAAGTCTGGAAATTTTCCAAACATTTTAGTAACGGAATAATGATTTTAAATTGTATATGAATTTATTGATGGTTTTACTTACCATATCTGTTAATATTTAATTGAGCTATATTTTAATTGTTCACTGCTCAGAGAATCTTATTTAGGATGATTGGTATGTCTTATAAATCTCATGAATGAATGAATAGGATAGAATATCTGTGACAATTGTGGAATGTCACTCTAAACCTGCCACATACCTTTCATTGTTATTCCTGGCTCCCATCTGCTTAGCTTCTTTGCTCCATGTTTTGCAAAACAGAATCTGAAATTCAGTTCTGCAAAAGTGGAAGTGGGAAAAAGTTCCAGAAACAGTTGTGCCTGCGTCCACTATTCAGTATGGGCTTTCCAGGCTTCCTAGCAATGCAGAAGGTCTTGGGTTTAATTACTGGCATCTTTACCTTTGTCTGAAATTCAGGTGAGGCACTGCCAGTGAGTTCACAGCACCCTTCCCAGATGAGTTGATCTGTAGCTCCTATCATCTCCACCCAGCAGGGCCTGTGGTGAAGGTGGCTGTGATCCATCTCATCCAAGGACACCATGTTTCCACTATCCCAGTATGCAACACAGCTCAACATAATCCAGCATCATTCACTACATTTGGGTCTTTTCCATTCCAGGATCCACCTTTAGATCAGCCATGTACTTCTACCTTTTATTTGTATTGTGATGAGTTTGAGATTATGACGTTTTTGCAGTCCCTTACAACTCAGACTCTGGCTGTAAGAAGATTCAGGATCCCTTCCAACTCTGTAATTTTTTACTCTAAGTTTTCTGTAACTTGAGCTATCAGTGGGGGTGCTTGAAGATAGCCCCCTCAAGATCTGATAAAGGCTGGTCAAGAGCAGATAACATTCTGGTGAGGTGTTTCAGTGGGTGCTAGGATACCCCAAAAAGACATAGGTGATGGATAGCAATGATTTATCTTTCATACCCATTCCAGGCCAGAGGAAGAGTTAAGTGTGTATAAGAGGAAGTTACCCTGTGCTGGAACTAGATGTGAGTAGGTGACAGAAGCCTGACTCCAGTGATGCTATGGGGTCCTTAGAAATCTGATGGAAAACAGAGATCTGTTGGCTTGCTAATGTTGTCAACCATCATTTTCTCCTCAGCCTGAATAAATGGGGAAGCGAGCCTTCTGTCACAGAAACCCCATTGAAGTCTCCAGCGAAGTTCTTTTAAGGAAACAGCCTTGGATAAGGAACCCCTGAAGCTTCTCACCCTACTCTAGGCAGTGGGGTATGTGGACCTAATAGTTTAGTGGTGGTGTTAGTGTAGGACACGTTGCAACTGGGAATTAAGTCCAATTAAAAGCCAATGCACTAAAGCATCAAACTAAGCAGAAAGTCTTTGGTTTTACTGGGAAGGGAGGCATAGATCATGAATTTAAGCGGGGAGTGCAACACAGTGCTGAAACTGGCTGCTCCGGATCCGGATCCATACACACACTATCAGCTGTCTGTGGGTAATTTGTTTCCACTTGGACCACAGAGAGCAGCATTCCTGAAAGGCAAGCATTATATATTTCTGTACTCATGACCGTATTCAGTGTGCCCCTCCAAAATTGTGTGGCAGCACTTTCTTAACGGAGCATCTGATAAAATGCACAGCTGCCTCTCCTCAGTTTGTGATAAATATTCAGTCCAAAGGAAATCTGCTGCATGATGGAATCAACCTGCAGTCAATCGATATTGGTTCCCAGAACTATGTGTACATCTTGTCCAGATCATTGATTTCCTCCCCAAAGATATTTTCAACACAAATAGTAGCCACCAGGATCAGTGCACAGCACATTTTAAAAATATCACTCCAGAGACATTTTGATTACTGACTTAGATTACAACCAATTAATAGAAGTGGCATTTGCTTTTAAACTGAATCTGTGAATTGAGTTTTTGCAGCAGGAGTCTCAGTCTTCAGGCCTGTGGGTCAAATCCAGCACACCTGGGATTCCAAGGTGGCTGACAGGGATTCCTTTGGCCTCACCACCTTCTTCCAAGAGCCAGTCCATGTTCTTGCCCACCTGTATTCTAAATGGTTGCAATTCTTCTCCTGACCTTAGCTGCTGGGCAACTAGGGATTTAAGCTAAAAAAAGAGAAAGTTTATTTCTTTCTTTCATTTCTATACCACCTGATAGCTGAGGCTCTCTAGGTAGTTAACAAAAGTTTAAAAGACACACATGCAGCAATTAAGTTAGAAGAGCAAAACCCTTAGTATTATTCAGCACAGAAGCATTGCAGAAATAAAATGGGATACATAAAAACAAAGTTTAAAAGTTAGATGGTTAAAATACTAGAAAAAGAAAAAGGTCTTCACTTTTGTACAAAAAGAGTGCAAAGTAGGTGCCAGGCACACCTCTTTAGGGGGCTCACTGCGCAACTAGTGTGCTGCAACTGAAAATACCTTCCTCCTAGTACCTACCCACCTCCCAGGTTCCAGGTAGGTATACATGGAAGGAGGCAATTCTTCAGGGAAACCCTCCCCCCACATCCCTGGAATGCAACACCTGAGACCTTCTTTGCAACTGAATTTGACTCTTAGCCCAAATTCTAGGAGAATCACAAAAGTACACAGAGAAATAGATGTTTGCCAGTGCAGATTAATTTCATTTTTAATCAGTGGAGTCAGAGATGACTGGCCACAACCATTCCCACCACCAAAAAGGTAGCCATTTTAAAGCAGCTAACAAATTTTTCCAAGTAAATTGGGTTCACTGCCCTATTCACACTTATTCTGGAGTAAGTTTCATGGAGCCCAATGGGGCTTAGTTCTGAGTAAACCTGCAGATTTTTGCTGTTATTGTGTGTTGGTGGGGGTGGGGGTGGGGGTGGTTGGTTGTGTTTTATGCTCCCTGAAAGGTGAGGCTAGCAGCACCAAACCAAACCAAACCAAACCAAACCACGAGAGAGAGGGTGGGGAGGGTAAAGCTAATATTATAGCCTCTCAAACTTCTAAAACTGAGGGGAATCCTGTACTTGCTTATAATCCTTTCTTAGAATTAAGGACATAGCTGTATCTTTTTTTTTTTTTGGTAAGACAAGCTCTGGGAATACATTTACTGGAAACAGTGGCTCAACTGGAAAAGAAATACAGGAATCTCTGGTTTAGTCAGCTGCATTTTTTTTCCATTTCACTGTGCCATAGAGGGTTGAACACAGCACAAATGGATGCAGCATTCCTAGGCAAAGTACCTGTTTGTGCCAGGTTGTTTGCTTGAGTACGGAAATGAAATGGAATAGGCTGCTATTCCAAAGGAACTTTATGGTATGGTATAGTTTTCCTTAGGAATCCTTTCTCTCTTCAAAATATTTATGATTCTTACAAAAACCAAGGTGTAATTCATAAAAAATGTCCCTGAGAACCCACCAGGAACACAGTCCTATTCACAGCTTGCTGAATGGTGCTGACACCCACATTGCAGCCTAAAGCCATTAAAAAGCAAACCAAAGGCAAATCAGCTGCTCCGTCACTGTCAAAGCCCTGTCCACACAGATGGTTATTACAAGTCTTATGGAAGACCATCAGGGGAAAAGCACCAATTAATCTCATGGTCCCAAATAAAAGGGTCCTGCTTCTGTCCATAGCAGTTTAATGTTGTCTTCCATGGCAGACAGAATGCAGAACTAACCCCTTCCTGCCAGAGCCAGCCAAGCTGTTTTGCTGCCCGAGGCAAAGAACAAGGGCACACCACCTCTCGACTTTCCAGGTACAGAAGACAACAGGGGAATTGTCCTGTATTGCAGTTGACGGTAGCATTGGCTGAGGGGTTGCAGGCCAGGTAACATGGCACACAGCTTTGTCCTTCAATATCCAGTGAAGGTAAGAGCAACAACCGACCAAATGGCTGCTAATGATGGAAAGGTGCCAAGGCATTCTGATACTTGACAAAAAGCAAGAAAGATGATGAAAGCCTGCAATAACTAGACCAGAGCAGGATTGCAAACTGGCTGCTGCAATACTTGACCTAGCCAATAAAGCTATTTTCTGGCTCTAAACCAGTCTTTGGATTTGGAAAGTTAGCAAACATCAGTGCCAGTTTGAGAAAGGTGTTGTGTTGCACTGCAGGGGGCCTCAGTCTTTTTGAGTTCATTGGCACACTTGGAATTTTGAGAGACTGATATGGGCATTCTGACAAAATAGCTGCCATAGGAGGGGGTTGGCCATTCCAAAAAGGCTACTTGGTGGACATGGCCCACAGCAAAGCATCCATTCCTGAAGGGAAGGGAAGGGAAGGGAAGGTTACCCAAGGAGCAATACGAGGCAGAGGAGAGGTCTGAGCTCCAAAACATAAAACCACTTTTTTGAACCCACAATGTTCTGTAGCAAAATGTGGATAGGTAACTTGATCAAGAATGTTACATGGCGCCTCAAAGCAGTCCTGAAAAAAAAGATAGAGCTGGTGGCCAGTGCCTTGTTTTGTAGCAGGTCAGCCCCTCAGCTAAAACTAAATTTGATTAACAAGAAAAAAACACCTACCCTCTCCGCTCCGCTCCGCTCCCCTCCCCTCCCCTCAGCAGGAGGAGCTTGGCAGGTGCCGAGGGAGAGATGTGCACAGGCACGGTGCTGCCCATGGGTCCTGTGCTGAGAACCCCATTCTACTGGGTGCTTCTGAGGCCTTCATTGCTCAACTGCTGTGCCTTGTTTGTGGAATGTTACAGGGAGAGGTCAGGAAAATCTTGCCATATACTTGCACTCCTCATGTTTTCCAGTCCCCGCTTCTGCCTTTTTCCATACCTCTGAATCTCCATTAAGAAGGAACACAGTGAACAGCTGTATAATGTACTTTACTGTGAGTGCTAGGATCCCTTCATCTGGAAGCACCCAGTTACACAGCTTTATTATAAACAAGACAGATGTCAAAAGTGCCTAGAAAAGAATTCACAAAGATTATTTATCAATCACAAGTGGGACCTGAAACAAAAAGTTGCAGTAGAGGCACCTGTTGTTCCAGTCATGTCCTTCTCCAGAATGTTCCATTCCATTCCCCCTCCTACCCAATTTCCTGTTTTTCAAACTTCTCCAAACTCAATCACCATTCCATGCCCACTAAACATGCTCAGTCCTCATTGGGCAGTTTTTTGGGTGCTCCCCACCCTTTTTGTTCATTGTGTTTCAGGAACACCATTTCCTCCAAGCCTGCTGATGCTTCCTTTCTGTGGATGAATGTTCTGGCCACACAAATGCAGAAATGAATTTTCTGTTAGCATATATAATAGCTTTTAATCCCACATTAATTAGCCTGGAAGCCTTAAAGTGAACTGTTCTATCTATGAAACTCTCTTGAAAGAATTTAATGATAATGCCTATATTGCAGGAAAAAGTATTCCACTAGATGCTGGTAGTTGTAACACAAAGGTCCAGAGTATTTACATTATGAAGGTTAAAAAAAAAGAACATGCATATAGAAACTCCAGTTGCATCATAATTTTTTTTATGAAAACAGGGCTTCATTATCCCAATGGAGACATGCCGATATAAAGCCAATTAAAAAAACCTGAGTATGTTCTTTTAACCTTTTATTGCACATTTTTTGGTCAGCAAAGCTATACTCCATTGCAATTTTAATGGTGAAATTAGGTAGGCAGATGGCAAGCCTGGTTGCCAGGTTAGTCTCCCTCTCATTTTACCTCCGCTCCACTTTCCTTTTGCTTTTAGAGTTATAATGCAACACCATTTAATTTACACAAAATGCCCGACCACATGCCTTTCAAGACATCATTATGCAACTCAAGAACTTTGTCTGCATTAGCATAAAGCTTAGCATAAAGTGTCAAGGTATCTTCAGGTAATACTCTCAGAACTGATTTGCTCTTCCTTGACCGCTGCACAGAAACTTGGTATTGATCTCGCAGGAATGAATGTTACCAGGGTGCTGGGAAAGGGAAGGCATCCAGGGCAGGGCAGATTCTGCTGGCTGCTTACTGCTCAGTATATGATAAAAACCAAAATAAGTTTACTTTCTAGGAAGCCTTCAAAGGTAAGTTGAGAGAGAACAGGGACAGTCAACTTGGAAACACACTGGGGAATACACAAAATAGTTTCACTGTGCCCACACCATGAACTCATAGTGCTTTCACTGGGTACCACCATGTTAATAAAATGTTGCACTAACTGGAACACAGTCTACTGGCAGCTAGATTGCAGGACAAATCCGATCCCCAAAATATTTTATCTGAGCCCTGGTGGTGTAAAGGTGTTCCATAGCTGCACTTATAAGGGAAGATTCAAAGTTTTGAATCTCTCTCTGCTGTGGTTTTCATCTAAATCATACTAAGTATGATTTAAAGTTCTGGAGCAAACTGTAGTGATTATCTGGCATGCACTGTCCCCTTCCCTCTAAGGATGTTTTCATAGGCTAATGTTTTAAACTAACCATAGTTTAGCATAGCATCTGTATCCTAGCCCTGGTGGTTGATCTTAACAGTGGCTAATGAAAACAAGTTCAGTAAACTATGATTTTAAGTTGGTGTGGTTCCACTAACAATAATGAAGACTAACCACAGTTTGTCCAGGTTCAAAATCAAAATGACTAGCTGCCATTGCTTTAAATGGAAGCCAAGCCTTCTCTGACCTGTGCTTGAGGAGAAGAGAGAGGTGGCTCTGAAGCAGCCTGCAGCTCCTATTGCTAACACCAAAGCAGGAGTGTTAAATATATTTTGGCCTACAGACAGAAAGCCATTTTGGAGAGGCTCATGAGGGCCCTGTTCTCCTAGGGCTGGGCTGAAGGCAAACAGTGCAGGCCAAAGGTAAAGCTGCTGGCCCAACCACAGGAAGTGCAAGGATATTTTCATTTCATTTTTCATTTATTAGTTACTAAGCCACAGGAAAGTTATTGTACCCTATTATTATGGGGGGAAAGACACATAAACCAGGAAACCAACAATTATTAGTTGTTGGGGGAAAGGGGTGGGTATGCCTGGAGGGAGGAGAGGTGGCCTTCTGGGGAAACCTGGTAGCCTGGATTTGGCCCCTTGGCCTGAGGTGAGGTGTTGCACCCCTGTGGTAAACCATGGTTTGGCATCACATAGAACACAGCTCATCTCCTGCTCCCTCCCTCCCTCTCTGAGAGTCTACATACTTAAATATAATACCTTTTTGGATTTTCTACATAAGACGATGTTTCTTGTTCCATCTAATAACCCCTTCCTGCTTCCTCACTGCCCCTCATGCCCCCCAGAATACCTGAAGGGTGTTGACTCTCTTCTTTCCTTCAGATCCTTTCTCAAAGCCTATCTTTTCCATGGTAACTTCAGTACCCCTTTTAGCTCCAATATCCTACAGTAATGAAGCCCAAAAAGGCCAGCAAGTGAAACAAATTCATGTTCTTTTCCTTTTTAGCCCTGTTTCCACCCCCTCCCTCCCTCCCTTTCCTTTGTGGCATTTGTGAAATTTCAGATTGTAAGCTTGTCAGGGCAGGGACTTCTTGTATAGCTTGTAAAGCACCATGCACATGGACAGCAGAATAGTAATTTCAGACTGCACATGCTGCATTACTGCAGATAATCCCCCCTTTGCTAGCTTTTTAATGGAGTCTAGTCACTTGCAAGGAGGTAATTGATGATGCAAAATACACTTTCAAGATGTGAGCCACTGTGGAGAGAAGTGGGTCACTTCGGTACTATTAAAATTGGCCACCCCGGTCTAGAGGTCTTCTGCCAGTCTATGTTAAATTAGTATTGAACCTTTGGTATTATTTTTATAAGAGAGTGTTTTCTCTTTGCAATCCCATTACCATTAGCACTGATGGTGAACATCCTTTGTTTTAACTATGAGCAGGACTGATCCCTTTGCCTCTTCCCTTTGTTATTGCCCTTCATTAACATTTCTGCCTCAGGCAGTGCTATTGAATAGTGTAAATAATGCACTATTTACGTCTGCCAGGCCAATCCCTCAATCGCTGCTCCACCTTACACATTAAGAAGATGACACCTTTTTATAAGGCAGCAGCAGCAGCAACTGCTACAGCCAGCAGTCATTGTGAGTTGCAATTGCTTTTCTGTGCCATCTTCAGGAGGGGAAGAAAATGCAGAGACCTTTAGAGCAGCACCTTACTGTAAGTCTGAACTCATACGAATGTTTTACTTGGAGCAGTGGGAGGGATGAGTGCTTATACTAGAAACCCAGAGGTGTTTTTCTCTTACTCCAAAAGAGAATGCTGTTCTAGGCAGGTTTTCCTTCAGTGCTTGGCTGAGTATGCATGTATGTATGTCAAAGTGTGTGCTTAAGGCACTGTACAAGATGCACACTTAAAAGTCTATATAAAGATGCTACTACTTCATGTGAATGAAGTTTAAAATATATGTGGCATCAAACTTGAAGAATCACTGGTGATATTTTTTTTCAGTGGAACAAGACATTCTCTAGAGCAGATAGAGTTTCCAGTTTTGGTCAATTTTACCTGTGTCATATTCTGTCCCATTAACCACCATTAAAAAAATATGCATTTAAATATATTTTCTCACAAAATACAGGTTTCTAAATGTGCTGAATTTTTTTGTCTCCCTGTTTTAGAGTTTGGCTGTTTTGTTTTTGCCAAGTATGTATTTTTGCAGTTTTTTAAAATCAGAAAATATGCATTGTTCTAAATAAGAGCATAGAAGTCCAGGTATTGCTGTTTAAATCAGATCACAGTTCACTTCAAAATATGGACCAAATGAAGCCCTTGATCATATGAATTCCTTGTAACATATGAAAAGAATCCCTTTTGCCTTCTGAAATAAAAGTTGTGAGTCTGGTTTGAAGACATTGGGATGGACACATTTGCTGTGTTAAATCAACAAAACAAAACAACAAAACAAAACAAAAGCTGCCAGACATGCTGGCACTAAGATTATCTATTTCTTGATTGAACAGATTCCAATGGCAGGAAGTTTAATCAGTAGGAAGGCAAGACTTTTTTTTTAAAGAAAAACTGTAGGAGGATCTTTCTTTTCATCAAATATAATAAATGAAAAACTGTGGATTCAGGATGCCTGTCTTGGATCATGTTCTTAGACAGTCCTGAGTAAACTTTCCATCCAGCACTGTGCCTTTTACTTTTATCCACATCCATACCAAGGTGGAGGTGTTATTTAAATATAATACCATTTGAATGGCAGTAAGTACAAGGGTGGATGAGTGTTAAGGTATTTAATTTAACTTTTCCTGAAATAAAGATTTATAGTAATTTAATATAGTAATAACTTTTGCCATTTTTTGGCTACCTAATTTTTGCCAGTTCTCCCCCTACTGCTACACACATAAACACATCAGCTTAATGCTTTTTGGGCAATAATGTGCATGGAACATTTTGATGTGTGTGTGCACATGTGTGTGAGAATAATAAATTTTGAACACAAGGGGCATAGCAGAGGTTTATAAAATTGTTAATTCTCTGAGGGGAGGAGTGGCCAGAAAAATGGGTTCTTCTGCTTTCATGGCACTAGAACTTGGTCTCACCCAATGAACTTGGGTGGCAGTAGATTTAGGGTGCATTCACAGCTGGGGCATGTTGTGAATTGTAGGTCTTTTTTCTGTCTAAATATGCATACATTTATATGCCTAGAATGCTTAATTAACTCACTGTCATAGTGTGTGATGGCCACTAGCTGAGATAGTTTTCAAAACAATTTAGATCAAGGATCCCCAGCCTTTGTAGACCTGTGGGCACATGTGAGAATCTGAGAAACTGCTGTGGGCACCTAATACCCAGAACTCCTTGAAGGAGATGTGGATGAAAATGTAATGAATCAGCTAACTTAGCAAAAATTCTCTGTTTTCCAAATTTCTAGAACAGGTTTCTCAATATTGTCACACATCTGAGAAGGGAATGGAATTCCTATTCATGATTCGGATCTGGGCATCTTGTGAAATTTGCTCTATCATTATTTCCTGTTATTATGTTGGAGGCTTAAATTATTATTTATACAATATTCTAGGATTTCCCTTTTGTGACAGGAGGAAAGTATAAGTGGAGAAGAAAACAAACAGGCAAGAAAATTGGAGTTTGTGCTGCTTTAAGGTGTTTCTTTAAACTCCAGGGTGGCCTTCCCCAAACTGGCATCCTTCAGATAGTTTTGAGAAATATTTGCCAGGGAGGGTACAACTCTGGGGATCCTGGAAATCATACGACTTTTTTCTGTCCAAACATGCATTGGATTGGACCTTTAGAGAACAAGCACCCTATGGAACCAGGGGAGGGCAGAAGATAGCTGATCTGGACTTCAATTTCCAGAAGCCCCTGCCAGCATGGGTAATGCTTGGGAATGGAAGCTGAATCCAAAATGTCTGGAAAACTACTTTTACCACACTCCTGGTCTAATCTAAGAGCATGTTTTGTCAGTAGCCCACCAGATACCTCAGAGAAACTGGCAAACAGAGCATGAAGGCAACCCAAAAATCCCTTATTGGGGTGTCCAATAGACATGAAACAAAAGAATAAGACACACCCAAGATCCACAGCCACAAAGCTGCAATCCACTGATTAGGTATTTTGTGTGTCAACAGCAGTGAGCCCAACAAGCAAAAAGCTTGGGAACCCCTGTTGTATTGGGTCTCTCGCATGTTAGGTTAGAGATAGTGCCTCGTCTACCCCTGAATTGTCAGTTACGGCTCTTCATATGCTTGCCTGTGGTAGTAATTTTGAGAAAGGTTGGTATTGCTTGGATGGTTTAAAAGAGGCAGACTACTGATGGGAGATTTCTTTCCAATCCGGAATTCTTTCCACTTCCACAGACACTGCTTGAACTTCATTTGTAATAGATCCTTAAAGCAGGCACTCTTCGAGTTGTAGAAAAGGACACAGTAGAGTTCAGATGTGACTTTGGTGTTCAGTTCTCTTTCAGACTGAGCACAGATTCATCTGGCAGCAGGAAGAAGGGTTTTGCCAGATTTCTCCCCTTTCCCAGCACTTATTATGGAAAGCAGCTGCTTGCTCCGAAAGGTGTTGCACAATAAGCACAGTGCTGCCTTCAGATCTTTAGTAATTACTAGTGTCTCTCTTTTATGGCAATGGTCCGCTGCGTCATTGCTGTGATTTGGTTGAGGCTGGGGTTGCTGAGTTGACGCTAGAGAACGTGAGCTGCTTACCTGCCAGTGAACCGATCCAGTGGCAGAGGAGGACACCATTCTTGTGGTAGACTGAGCATTCCCTTGGTTAATACCAGGCAACCTCAACATAGCCTGCCTAAAGAGCCCGTTTCCTGAAGTAAAAAGCCGAGTCTATTTCCTGTCTGTGTCAGTTTCTAATACTTTCACACAGAAGTCTGGTTCATTCTACTTCATACTGCATTCTGTCAGTATGAATTTTTTAAAATGCATGAAATATATTTTCATATGCAATTTCCATTAAAATATACATTTTCATACGCAATTTTTCCTAATATATCCCCCCCGCCCAATCCATTAGTTTTGTAGTTTCTTGTGTATTCCTTTTTGTACACATTTAATTTTGAGAGGCAACGTTAATCAAATAAAGGCATTTGAAGAAGGAATGTGTTCTGATCTGCATATTAGTCTGAAAATGCAAATTGGGTCACTTTGCTTAGAAGAACAAACCAAATTATGTTCCCTCCATTCTTCTCACATCCTGGCTCCCTGCTTCCTGATTCCCCATGAGCTCCCCTTCTACGCATAAAATATCCCACTATTTTAAAAAAACAAATAAATGCATGCCAGTTTACATTTTATATACACAAGTGTTCATCCGCTTTTATATTTTTACCTGATGAACTCTGTGGCTTATAGTCATAGTAGTGACTACTGCCTTCCCATCTAGATTCCTTCACTCCTGTATCCCTTTCCCCACCAGATCTGCTTTTTAAAAGAGCTTTTCTCTTCTTGAAGGCTTTTTTTTTCTCTTTTGAAAGTGCTCTTTATGGAACCCCTGCTATCCTCCCCTGGCATCTAATGAAGGAAAAAGAGAGACAGGCAGAAAGATAAGAGACACAAGCCATAGATCAGGGAAGGGGAGGGGCATGCATGCGTGCCTGTGTTTTCATTTCTGCATATGTATTTATGCTCACACACATGCATGTTGGAGGTGGCCCTGTTCATTAATAATATGCGTTTCCCATGGCTCTTCTCCGGAGCCCACTTGCCCCTTGCAACTGTTGGTCAGTTGGTCGCTAGTGTGCCATTCCTGCAAATAATGCAGCAGTCTAGCTATTACGCGCTGTTTGCAGCATTGCCTTCTGTGGCGGCCACTTGATTATCCCACACAAGAGTGCAGGAGTCCTCAGCCTTGCTGGCCCCATGGGCACCTTTGGGAATTTGAGCAATTTCAAATTCCACCACTATATGGCTCTCATGGATGATGCAGCTAGTTATATAAGGCCTGGGTAGTCAAAGGTGACCTAAAAGGGGGTGTTAATGGCTGTGCTGGATGGAGAGAGTCTCAAGGCTTATTGGGAGAGAAGGGGGAGCAGAGAGGCAAAGGGGGAGGAGGAGAGAAAGTGTAGGGTTAAGGGAAAGGGGCAGAAAGGGCAAGGTAAAGAGGTGGGGGGAGAATGAGCAAAGCTGGGAGGGAGAGAGGAAACCGGAGGGCAAAGGGCTTGAGTAAGAGCGAGGCTACTGGCTAGGTGCGGGTGCATGGTGGGAGGGGGAGTGAGCTAAATTGGTGGTAGGGATAGAAAGGGTGAAGCCAGCGAGAAAAAAGACTGCCCCAACATTTTATAAAAGCAACAGCAGCAAGATATTTTAAAGGAACGGAAGGTGTTAGTGGATGGGTGGCATGGGGGACCTCTGCTGGGGCGTATTGGGGGCTACACATGGCCACCTGTGGCTGCAGGTCACAAATTGCCCACCTCTGCTGGGCAACCACATAAAGAGTTGGTAGTCTGGTTCCACAGTGTAGCTTTTCTACCTAGTCTCTCGGGAGTTTCCAGTTGTAATTATCATAGACACCCCACTTTTTCCCCTTCCAAAAGCAAGTGTTGTAATGTGATTACCCTTTCAGGCTGCAAGCAAATATTGATAAAATAGGCTTGTTTAACAGAATCATAATCAGCTCCTAATAGAAAACCAGCAGGTTTATATTAGGTGTAGTTCATGATTCTAGCCTGAGGATGAGTAACTTCCAGATATTTTGGTCTACAACTCACATTAGAAATTATCTAATTCCCAAAACAAGACAATACCTGCTTTAGGTAAGGGAAATAAAGCTGTACTCAAATAAAATAAACTAAGTTGAGTTGTTCGAATGATTGGGCTGAAATAGATGTGCAGCATGGTTATGACCCACCCAGAGAGCCCCAGCAATTGGGTGGTACAGAAAACGAATAAAGCATCAGCAGCAGTGGCACCATACTTTAACATTGGCAATGCTACCTAGGGCTGATGGGAGGTGCAGGACAAAACATCTGAAGGGCCACAAGCTGCTCATCCCTGTTCTAGTCCAATGAAAGGGAAGGGGGAAGTCTGATCTGCACTTAAAGGGGCACTGCATGGCTAATTCTCTAGGCCTGGCAGCAGAAATGATACCGCATCCCATGCAATGTGTTTATTTGACTGCCAAGTGGTGCCAATACTGCAGTCAGCAAATCAGCTGTGAGGAGGGGGAGTAAGGGTAGGATTGAGGGCTTTGGTGTTATTTTGCCCAGGGACCCATAGAAAAACTCCCGTATAGTCAGTAGTCATGAGAACTGGCTCAGTGGACTTATAGAATGCTTTTAATGAGTCTACTGTAAGTATCAGTATATCTGGATCTAACCCCAGAAGGACACTAGTTTGAGTAATAAGACTGCTTTATATTTCCTGAACTGGCTGATGGAAACTCTTCCAGCTGCCAAGCCTCTGAATGAGGGAAGGCAAGGCACAGTAGGAAGAGATGCAAACAAACCAGGAGCATTTCTGCCTCTCTGCTGAGAGGCAAGACTGCTGGCATTTGCAGAACTTGCTTGGGATGGAACCTCTAGAGATAGAGGTAAGGTCTCTTAGGGGCAGAAGCCCTGGGCTAGGAACATGAGCCTCCACCCTGAGCCTGCTCCTATTTAATTTATTTTATGATCATTTAGACCTCATTTGCATCCTGTGATGCTCAGGGAGAATGTGGCAGCAATCACTTAGCAAACTTGATGATAAGCATTTTTGTTGGAGGAGAAAAGCTTTTCAAAGTCAGCACTAACTTGACTTACTGGCCAACGGCACTTCTGGACATAAGGGTCCATCTAGTCCAGCATTCTGTTCACACAGTGATTAACCAGCTCCCGACAGGAAACCTCCATGTAGGACCTGAGTGCAACAGCAGCCTCCTACCCATGTTCCACAGCAACTGGTGTACGTAAGAATATAGCTTCTGTGTTTGGTGACCGAATGTAGCCGTCAGGACCATTAGCCACTGATAGCTTTATCGTTTCTGAATTTGGCCAAAAGCCACTCAAAGAGGTGGGCATCACTACATCTGGTGGAACCAAATTCCATAGTTTAACTACATTCTCTGGAAAGAACACCTTCCTATTTTCTATCCTTAATCTCCCACCAATCAGCTTCATGGGGTGACTCTAGATTCTAGGATTAGGAAGGTAGGAGAAAAATAGTACCCTCGCCACTCCATGCATAATTTGTATGCCTTTATCATGTCTTGACCCAGGAAACCTGGCTGCCTGTTAAATATCTTTTGCTAGTCAGAAAGTGGCCAAACTAGTAAAACATCACCTCTTGTTCGGCCAGCCAGCCAGCCAGCCAGCCTTCCGTCCGTCCTTCCGTCCGTCCTTCCGTCCTTCCTTCCTTCCCACGCAATACCCAAAGGATTGCACCTATGACATTCTGGTGACTGAGGAATGCCTCAACTGTCTCTCCCACTTATCTGTGCCATTTTAATGCTTTGCTTTTATCAGCTTTCTTCCCTTTCACCCCTCCCCCTTCCAAGGCTGTACACTCATTTTTTCCTGTTTCTTCAGATCATGTCTCTTACAAATGGAAGGAAGAAGCAAGGCTAGTTCTACACACATTTCCATTATGACAGGATAGGAAAACAATTGGATAGATGGTTATTTATTTATTATATTTATATCCACCATTTTTCCTGCAAGGAACCTATGGCATAATCTTTTCCTAACATAATCCCTTCTTTATATTATCACAGCAATCCTGTGAAATAGGTTAGGGTTAGAGTCTAGGGCTTCATGGCTTAGTGCAGACTAACACCGAATTTGCCAAGTCTCAGCTCAACAGTCATTGTAACCACTACACCATGTATTTGAAGGGAGTTTCTACAGACTGTTTTAAGTATTTGAGATCATAGGATCATAAACAAGGGCTGTGTGTATAGTTACCTCAAATAGGATATGCTCTAAAATTAAAAGCAAATCAAAATTATATAACAAGGAGTCTCACATTCTGTATGAACGCAACCTTCCAATTTTGTACTAAGAACCAATTATTGCATCTAAATCTCTTCTAATGTTAAGGATTTTATGGAATACAACTTCTTTAGAATGGACTGGAGTATATAGGAGTAAGAAAGACAGCAGGAATGACCTGTTAGGGAAATAGAAGGAGGTGGAGAGAAATAAAAGTTTCTGCCTGCAATTTGGCTTCTGAAAATGCCTAACACTATCTAGTATTTAAATATAATCATAACTGGAAGCCTCGTAATTAAAATAAAGCTGAAATTGTCAGGAATGACTTACAGGTCAGATGTCTTTTCTATGTAATTTCTGTGTAAGTTTGTGAAGGATGGCAGTCATAATAGCTAAGAACCAGTGACCTGAATGCTTTGTAAATATACTGATTCTGGATGCAGACAAAACCACCACTTCTCTTAGCCTGCTCAGCTGTATGATTGAGGTCTCCAAAGCATGTCCATTGGTCTTGAAGGTGCTGAAAAACACTCCACTTAGAATGATCATGATAGGAGGAGAAGGAGGAATTCCATGGTGTCTGGATTAGTTTTATATAATAGACGTGATAAGGAAGAGAGCAATTTGAGAAAAGTGCATGACCCATATGTTGCCAGGACTCCACTAGAAAATCTGTTTGCAGTTTCTGAGCCATCCAGATGATGTAGATATCTGGAAAATTAGGGGAAGAAGCAGTGAGAAATTATCAGTGGCTTGGCTTCTTAAAATTTACTGCATCTCCATTTTGTAGGGGTAATATTAAGACATTTCTTTTGAAATGTCTTCTTTGAAAACTTTTAAGTGAAAAGATAATGGGGTAAATTAAGATGGCTTTGTGGAAGGTGAATGGCTTTTTGTACTTGTGTTGAAATAGTAAAAATAGCATGTTGAAATAATAGCATGAGCTTCTACTGCTAGGAATTGCAGTTTAGCACATTGGAGGGCCCCATGATGGAGAGGACTATATTAGGGGAACATGTTCCCTCATGAGGCCTGAATCACATTTGGCTCCATTTCTGCAACTTACCATGATACTTAGTTCTTGGCTGCCTTCCTACGCTTGGAATATGGGAGATGGTGATGCAAACACCTGTGTTTGGTTTTTGACAGCTCACTGAAAGCAGAAATACCTCAGCTTGCTTTTCCAGAAGGGTTTGAATGGAATTGTCTTGGCTTCTGCCCTCTTCACATCATCCCCTGGGCTCAGATGAAAGCAGGGGCTGCCAGAGGGGTACTTATGCCCTTGCTGGATTAGTTAGTATGAGAAGCTATGGCCTTGGCTTCCCATTCAAACATTCCCTGTAGTCTTCCCTATTCCAATTTCCCTGACAGTATCCCTGACTATACTGCTCTGGGGTTTCTGGGAACATAAGATACTACATCAGGGGAGGTGGTCCAGATCCCTACTTGTCTTTACCACAGGGTCTCTACTCTAGGTAGTAGTGTGCACAGGAGGACATGGCAAACTGCCTCGGGTGGTTGCCTCCCGATGCAACTGGTCAGAAGGCATCACGCAGTCATTGTGCCTTTGCCTTCTTAATTAAAAAAGCAAAACCACAACATAGAAGAATCGGTAGAAAATATTATAATTTGGACCTTCTGTAAAATTTTGTGAGTGAGGCAGAGCAATGACACGATAAAACCTTTGTCTGGAAGCACCTTTATATAGAGGAAGGAAAATTGAAAGTTATAATTATGCTTCTTGCGGAAGGCTGCTATTAAAGTATGTATTTTTTGCCTCATATGGAAGCTCCCTATTTATTTTAGCCAAAAACAGAAGGGCCTCCATATGTGTCATCCTTCATTTTCATACATAGGAAAAACTCACAAAATGCATGTTCCACCAAAATGTTAATATAACTGAGGAGCTAAATAGCAAATTAAACCAAAATGGTATTACAGTACATGCTCTCTTTCAGTGTCAATACTGCAAAGGTACATTGCTAAGGTGTCATATTTTTCAGACGACAGTTCTCTGTTTGAAGAGTGCTTCAGTCCAGAGTTAAATTCGAGGTAAAACAGAGAGGACAGGAAGACATTGGCTATCAAGGACAGCAGGCCAAGCAAAACACAGGTCACCGTCAGACTGAGCTTTTTAGAGAGGATTTTTTAAAAAATTGTGGGAAACCTCTAAGTTTCCCTGCACATCCTGGCATGGTGTCTGTGTTTCTCAATGGCCATCTTAGGGTGTCATTCCTATCAACATGGGGACAATGAATTCATTGTTAGAACAAGAATACTGTCTGCTAAGGCTTCTGAGTGTTCAAGACACCATACATACTTTTATTGCTATTATCTGCTTGGGGTTGCGCTCCAGCTCCATTCCAGTTAATGCATTTCTCTCCTCCTTAGTCTGAGGTGAATGAATTGCCCACTTTGTTCCTATAGGCAGGGGATGACGAGTAGTTGAAGCATCATGTGTTCTGCCGTCCGCCCTTTCAGTAGAGCCTTGTCCCAGCTCCAGAAAGGCGATTACTTTCACAAGGGGTTCTCCTACCTTCATTATCCTTGTGTGTTTTAGCAAAGGTGAGGACAGTTTCTTCCTGAGTGGAGTGAAGCTCAATGAGGCATTGTTTCCAAGGGACTGGAGGCAGCTTCGATCTGCTACACAGCAGTTGCAGATTGGCTTGGCGTGAAAGATCTCTGGGATGGAGCAGGTGTAGATATTTGGATTGTAGCACAACAATTGTTTGTCTGAACAGAACAAAAAGAGATTAACAGAGGCTCCCACAGAGAAATAGTCAATCCTGTTCGAATTTTGAAGAAAGTCTATCAGAGGGCTTTTTATAGGCAATTTATTGTGAGGGGATGGGAGGGATCTGTTATTCACAAACATAAATAATATTGTAGATGGTCATAATAAACAGCTACATGAAGTACTGAATCAATTAGGATCCAATCTGGAAATGTAGAAGAAGCCTCTTCCAAACAGTAAACTATAGTTACCTATTTCCAGAAACTGATCATATTGGAATGTTAGGCAGATCACAGACTGTCCATAGGTTTTTCAAGTGGGTGGATATCCATAACCAGCTTCAGGAAATGGAGGGAATTTAGGAATATTATGTATAACCCAGAAACCTTGGTATTGGTCCAAAAGTAGAAACCCTGTTGTAAACAGGAGAAAAGAAAATGGAAAGCCAAGGGAGTACAAGCCTACCTGCAGGATGATATAATACCTTCCTTAATACCAAGCATTTGCCTTGTGAATACATAATTTACAGCATTCTGTAAAGTCCTCCACCCTTTATTCCTGAACTTTTGGGGACTATTCATGAATTAACTTGTATGGTATGGATAGTTTACTAGGCCCATTATGCAGGTAAAAAAAATAAAGGTATAGAGATTAGATTGTCCAATGAGGAAACCATGATAAAGCTAAGAACACAATCTCACAGTTCCTGATGTTTATAGCTTTCCTTTTATGTTCTACATTTTGCCTGCCAATGATCCCAAAAACAAGTGACATTTATCTGACCTTCAGAGCAACTGTATGGGGGCTGCTAACTGATAAATGACTACCACAAATTAATAAACCAAAATCTATGGGCCATTCCAGTCATGTATCTCTAGCTGTCATTTCTAATTTGTCCTAGAGGTACCTAGATTTCCAGTTGCATTTCTGTAGGAAGTTGATCAGCCCTTTCCTCTTTCCAAAAGTGATATATTATACATTCTTTCTCAATGCAAAATGAATTTCAACATGTGCCTTAAGGAGAAAATCTGCCCAACCGTTTAAATATGGTGAAATACAGCTTGCTGAACATATAGCACCTAGATGGCATAGCCAACACTGAACCTATGTGGAAGTAGCCATTGATTGCTCCAGTGCATGTCAAGCTTGCTTCAAACTACATATATTACACTGTAAGGCTACCAGTGACTACTAGAAATGATAGTTAGGGTTAGAGTTAGGCTAGTTGAGCAGGGTATACAGAAGGCTGTGTGTGCCACACAGGTCTGCCTTACAACATTGCCGTTGCTTTCTTTCCCCTAGAATCTGCTGCCTGAAGCAGCTACCTCACTCAGCCCCCTGGAAGACTCAGCCCTGAAGCAGATCTGGATTAGCAGCTGTAGATACATGAAGTGATCTGCAATGTTAGTCATTTATATAAATTTAAATAATGAGAATAACAATATTTATCTGTAGATGGAAGAAAAACCAGTTCAGCATTGTTATTACCTTTAGAATGGCCATGTGTCCAGCTATAGTTCATTTTGTTAGGTGGGCCATCATTGTACATCACATAAGCAGTGGTGTTCTTCTAAAAATAGAATGAAACACAAATGTATTACATATTTTATTGAGATAAGAGAATAGGAAAGCCCCTCACTCTCAGCATATTATGAAAAACCATGGAAGCTTTTGTCAGAAGGTTGAGGTTAAGATCATCATCCAGGCAACAGTATAATAGCAGTGCAGCTAGAGATAGGTGTGCTAAAAATGATGGGGGGAAAATCAGTGTTGGAGTTTTATATCTTATTTCAGCTCATATATAGTAAAAGCTAAAGCACAGATTCTTCAGTAAGGAATATTCAGCTGTGTTCCAGGAAACTCTTGAGGCTCCTTGGAAGCTTTTTTTGGAATTTCTCAGTGAGAAGACTAGTAGATACTCTTTCAGGTTGCCTGCCACTATCAGTCATCCAATGCAATGCTTGAGGATATTAGACCAAGGGTAATAACAAGGCACAGCACTAGAATTTTGTTGTTATGTGTTGCCAGGTTATCCCCAATTTATGGTGACCCTATGAATGAAAGCCCTTCAAAATGTCCTGTTCATGACAGCCCTGCTCAGCTCTTGTAATTTCAAGGGTTCCTTTATAGTCCTCTAGAATAGGAGGAGTCCAAAGACATACCAGCAGTCAATTTCTGTAGGGTCATCAAATGTTTCCTGAAGTAAATTGACTGTGATCTGATTCAGTAAGACATTGCTTATGTTCTTGTGTAGGTGTACATAATAAGCACCTCTTAACACAGCTTAGTTATGCCATAATACATGAGATCTTGAGTGTGCACTCTTGCTTCCTGCATTTAAAACACATTGGTTGATCCCCTGAATGGTCACAGAAGTCTAAAGTCAGTCCATTTCTGGTCAAAAATGTGTTCCGGAACACCCTGAAGGAGGAATGGAGTTTGAGGGACCAATTCCAGTTTGAAGAAGCTTTCATGAACAGCATTCCATCGGCAGGCAAATGGGATGTGTGGCCAAATATCCCAACATACTAGAATAATTTAGCTTAAAGGTCTTACTATCCATAAGTAAACCTTAGGAGAGGCATTCCAACCTCTTACAATGTGGGAAATGCACAAGAGCCAAGAAACCACTCAACAGTTGGTGGTTGGGGCAAAGGGTATGGCAGATTGGGACCCCAGAAAGGCCAGATTTGGCTTCTGGGTTTCAGGTTCTACACCAGTGTTCTTTGTGGTCAAATTTTATCCAATGATCCAGTTGGTGACACATCCTAGGACTGTATTATACCCCAAGATGAGTAATCTTGCTCAGGTGAGCAGTTTTTTCATTCTAGGGGGAAAACTATAAATTACCTCTGATGCTTGTCTGTGGCCTGTGCCATATCATCTTATCTTTCTACTGGGTTTGATTAAAAGCAAGACTCCAGGTTGATCACTCAAGGTATTGGAGGGCTCTTGGGCAAGATGCCCTCAGTGAGTCTCCTATATGAGATGGTCCACCTTCTCCTTGTGGCCCAGTATTGTGCAGTCTCCCAGCCTGCACAGCTAGTCACAGGAATTGCACAAGCCAAATGATGCTGCTTCTATTGGAGAGGGGAGTGACTGCAAGAAGAAGGGGGCGGGGGTGGGCAGGGCCTGGAGTTCCCTGAGCTTGGCACTTGAACCCTTTGAAGACAGTGTAGCCATTGGCAAGTGCCCAACAGAACCTACTCCAATGCCAGCTCTAAAATAGTGAATTCTCTGCTAAGTCTTTTCACTGTTATTGTGTTTGGCATTGTGTGATGCATAATATTAGCTTAAACACCTTCTTTGTGTTTTAATGTGACTGTGTGAAAGAGTACCAGAAAAATATTTATTTACACTAAACATCAGTGATTATTAAAACAAACTAAATGTAAACCTTATTCAGAAAATTGTTATTAAAAGAGAAATAAATAATGTAAAAGAGTGATTAATGCCTAAACATACATTATGCAAACGAGTGATTAAGGCCAAATTAGTTTGGCCCTGAGAATCAGCATAGTCACTACATTCTAAATTGTTAGTTAGGAGTCTTCTCAAATTTTCATTTTGAGAAGAATGAAATCCTTGCTTGTGATTAAACATGACATAATTTCCTCAGGATGGGTGAATTCTCTCTCTCTCATATACCTGTATTTCAGGTGGGTGGGAACATCAGGGCTTAGCATCTCTCACAGATTTGAGATAAAACAATGGGAAAGTTAACTATGATGCTAATCCTTCCTATATTTTTCAATGATCAAAAAGAAGCTTTTAATATGCTCATATACACTGCCTCAGCCTATGTCTGCAGACCTGGAGGTATTGCTATGTAATTTGAACAAAAACAAACAAACAAACAAACATCTACAGAGAGAGACTGAGCTACATACAGCACTTTCTGGATTCTCCGCAGAGCAGACCCTGCTTTGTCTCTTGAATGTTTCTCCTTAGCAGAGTTTAATCATTTCAGAATGCAGAAGGTGTCAGGATTCACTAGGGTGGTGGTGACTCACACTGGCTGAATCTCCCTTTCAGGCATGTAGCCAAGGGTGGGCTTTGAGGGCTTGACCCTCTTCAACTATTATTTGCCCTCTTAAGCTGTTTTAAATAAATAATTAAAAACTCAAAATTTTGTCCCTGAAAGTCCTGCAAACTAGACGAACTACCCGCCACCCCTTGCCCCAGAACATTTAGACTGATTATGAGTCTGTTGTTGTCCTTGCCAGTAAATTCAGCTCAGAACGAGCTGTCTGCTGTATCACATACCATTCCTGTTGCTGTCTCCCTGGTTTCTTGCTGAGATTTGATTATGGATTTTACACCCCTTTCTTAGCTTGGCTCATTTGTATTTGTTATCACGTGCCTTGGCCTTGTAAGTTTCATAGAGCTGTTGTAATGTTTGCCCCAGTGCACTCTCTGTCGTATTGATGAAATATTTACTTAGTTTCCAGGCTGGACTCACAGAATCCATAAACATGTATTCTAGCCCACTTCCAGCATCATCATCATGCCTCATATGCTTTGGAAATTTGTAAAGAATATACCTGGAGGGGAAATGCAAACAAACAAACAAAAATTAGTGGCAATCAGCTTGTCTTATTTAGAAGAGATTGGAAGAGCTTCAAGAAAAGAAGCTAAGTAATGCAGGGCAATTTCTATTTTAACAACAAATGTCTAGTAGTGGAGATGTAAATATATGGTTAAATGAAAGGGGATGAACAGCTTTTCAGATACACTTAGCTCAAGCTTTAGATTTTTCCACTGCCCGCATTCAAATAGCAGAGTGGCAGCTGTGTGTGGATCTGCACCTTAGCTGCTTGGCTGCAGTTTTACTTAGGCATGAAGGGAGATTTCAAGGAAAAAAGGCTGGCAGTTTTATGGATTGTTTGATGAGGGTGCTTACAATTCAAAGATGCCTATCATATCTCCAGTTTCTTAGGAAAGAGGGATTCTACTAAGCTCAGGCCCCTGTCCCCCATTAAACCTTCCAATTTCCCATTTCTCTGTCATGATCTCACATAGTCCAGTGGGTCCTAGATGGTGTTTAGGATTCTTAAGAAAAGGGTTCAAGACCTTCTGTAATACTAGTGTGCATGATACCACACACGTCATGTTGCTATTGGTGTCAATGTAAGGCGACATTTTTCAGGGGAACCATATGGTTAAAAAGTCATATGAAGGAAGAAGGGATGCTATAGCAAGGTCACAGGAAGCAGTCCAGGGCCTACATCAAAGGCCAAGCACCTACAGAGGGCCTACACAACAGCAGGTCCTACTGACAAGTACCCCCTGGAAATCCTCTTCTTGTTCACCATGGGAGCCTGCTTCTTTATCTGCTTCTTGCTCTGATGCCAAGGAGTAAATGCTGCTGCCTCCTGGCTCACCAGGTTGCCAAATAAGCAAGTGGTAGCAATGATGAGAAAGAAGGTAACAGTAGCAGTTGGTGACAATTATGGCAAGAAGGTAGATTCACTGAGGGCATCTTGCGCAAGGGCCCTTCAAACCCTATAGGTGGAACTGAAGAAGTCCTTTGAGTTGGTTCACAGCTCAGCAGGAACATGTAATGCAGTGGACCAAGTTAGGCTGAGGAACAGGCATAGTACATACACAAACCAGAAATGCAGAGAGGAACACCTGCTAGTCTCCTCAGTCATAATTTTTGTTGTCCTGGAAATTCTAATGGAGAGCCTCCTTTCCTCTTCAGAAAGTTACCCTCCACATGCAGAGGGTGACAAAAGCAATGATGGGAGATGAAGACAGTTCCTGAGTGCTTGGCTTGAGCTGGGACCAGTAGCATCTTTGGAAGGTTATGGAAATAGTATTTTAATTATGCATTATTCATTGTGCAATACAAAAACCCCTGCCACATCATAAAAAGAAACAAAAGAAAAAAGTAAAAATTCCGTATTTGAACAGTATGTAAGAAAAGAAAAACATCTGTAGCACTTGTTATGGTTATATTGTATATCCTTATATGTTAATATATAACAGAACATGCTATTGTCATTAAAAACAATTATGCATGCATGTCAACAAAGGCATACCATATATTGATATACCGTATTTTTTGCTCTATAAGACTCACTTTTTTCCCCCTCAAAAGTAAGGGGAAATGTCTGTGTGTCTTATAGAGCGAATATGTGTGTGCAGTAAGTCTGTCAGATGTGCAGCCCGTGGGGAAGTGATGGGGAATGTGCCTGTGATTATGTGCCCATTTGATTCAGAATATTTTTTTTTCTTGTTTTCCTCCTCTAAAAACTAGGTGTGTCTTATGGTCAGGTGCGTCTTATAGAGCAAAAACTACAGTATTTATCCATCTGCAATTTACACTTGAAAGTTACCCATACAAAAATCAAAAGTTTCATGACAATCTCCACCTATTGTATTGTTACAGATGGATATTTATCCTTCCAATGTTGCAATATTTGTCTTTTAGCTGAGTGCAGAAAAATCATTCACATTGACCTTGCTTTAAATGGGCCTGAATTGTGTGACTCTCACCATTGCTAACCCCTTAGGGACTGGTGTATTCCTGTCTAGTCCTGTCCAGTCCTGCCCTGTCCAGTCCTGCCCTGCCCTGCCCTGCCCTGTAATATCTCACTGGCCCCCACCCAGCCTGTAATCACATAATTATGCTCAATGTCAAACAGTTTGCTCAAACATTAAGGAAACATGACTGGAGAATCATTATTAGCCCTATACATATGAATAAGAGCCATAATGTGCTCATTGTGTTTTCCAAATCGAATCAAACATATCAATAATTGTTTGCTAAAATGAATAATAATTGTTTATGAATTAAGATTGCTATCCCTTTAAACTGGTCAAAGTATCAGTTGCAGAAATTTCTTCCACCCAGGCTTTCACCAGCTGATATACATCTGCTGCCATTAGTTGTGTTTCCAGCAAAAGCCACAACAGTTCCATATTCTTTTTTATTTATTTTTTAGTTATTACAAGCTTTTCTATTTTCTTTTCTTCCATCATGTCCCCTACAAACATCTTGTGACAGCTTACAATAAGTATAAAAAAATACAATAATTTAGAAAGCACCTTTATTTCTTTCTTTCTTTCTTTCTTTAAAAATTTGTATGCCGCCCCTTGCAACAAGCCTCGGGGCGGCTCACAACAACAAATAAAACATCAATAATAACAATATTCAAAACATTAAAAACTAACATTAAAAACTGGCCCATCTCGAGGTAGAGATAAAAATACAATAAATAAGATAAATAAACAAATATAAATTAACAATTAACTTTTAAATAAAAAGGTATTCACCTGGCGCCAAAAAACAAATAACGATGGCGCCAGGCAAACCTCTCTGGGGAGGTTTCTTTTATTTAACGGGATTCTGGAGCCCTTCTGCATTCCAAGAAGTTACTTTAAAATTCAAGATATTAGGAATATATTATTTGCCTTTGTACACATACAAACCTAGCCCTTTCTACAAAAATATTAATTTCAAAATAATTTGAGACATAGGCTATGGATACAGTGCATTTTATAATGTCATCATTGTACCTTACACTCTTAAAAGAAACCCATAAAAATCCAGTGTAAAAAGAAAATTTATTAACTGAAACCTGTTTGAAAGCGGCAAAAAATCAATATCCATAAAACAAAACAAAACAGTTTTCTGTTTCCAGTAAGATAACATTGCTTTCTGTCACACTCTGTCCGTATTCATTCATCCATTAGATCACTATTAGTTAGAAGAGTGAGAAGGAGGAAATCACTCAAAACATAGCAAAGGAAGAAGGAAAATGGTAAAATTCCCAGAATTTTATTTGTTCAATGTATGTAAGACTGGCCATTTCCAATCAGTTTCTGAAAAGTGAAGAGTGAAATTAAACAGGAGCTGTAGCAGTAGTGAGAAGATCTGAGGGAAGCTTCCGAGTAGGACAGGTAGCTTGAATCCCCATAAAGAAAGATTCTGAAACCTCTGGGGACTGGAGCTTCTTGAGTTTATCCTGGACTTCCACTGCAAGTATGGAAGGAAAAATCATATGAAATTTCATATTAAGGGATCCGGCCATGCTTTGTGGTTCTTCTTCTCCAATTCTTCTTTGATGAGATATTTCTTTGGTGAGATCTAGTTAAAGCATGATTTTATCCTCATCTGGATCCCTTCTCCTGGCCACATGAAGGAAGAATTCTTTGGTTGAAAGGAAGAAAATTGACAATAATGGGTGTCACTAGCATGGGTGTCTTTCTGGGTTTCCCTATGGGTTTCCCCAGGTAGGATAGTCACACAATAAGCATATTCAGTATCAAGATGAAAATTTTCTTAAAGTTCCAAAAGTTGATGAAGGACCAAATCCACACGGTTTATCAGCTGTACCCCTTGGGGTTCCTCACATGAACAAAGCACTCTCAATTGGCTGTCTAAGAAGTTTCCAAAAGCAAAACACAAACAGAGATTGTGCTGTGGGAGGCAGATGCTGCATACTCATGAGCAATAGCTCTATCTGGGAAATGTATGTCTCTGGTCTCCATCATCTTGAGATGACCATCAATAAAATCACAGATCTTTGTAAGAGTTTAATTAAATCTTGGAGCTGTTCCATAAAATCCACTGTTCTTTGCAATAGTTTAATTAAATTTTGGAGCTGTTCTATCTTCTTGGATTGCTTAGATATCTTCAACAACATTTTCTTCTGCAAAGCAACAATCTTATCCCCTTCACCACACTCTACCCTGGTTTTAGAGACCTTGGCAGGAAGTGACTGAGGTGAGGTTGGTGGGAACCTGATGCCTTTCTTAGATTTACTAGCTGCCATGGTTAAACACTCTTTAGTCTCTCAAACACTTCTGAATATACATTACGCCACTGGCTTCAAGCAATTAAAAAAACCCCCAATATATAGCACTACAGTCTAGAGAATTAAAAAAAAAACAAAACAAGATACAGATAGGTAGGAAAGAAAAATGCTCTTAGTAACATTTTAAAACTGAAAATTAAGGTGTGTACAATTGTTGAATAGTCATTTCCCCTTTTTTCTGCTTCCACCCACTGAGAATTAGAAGATATCTGCATGTTATGATGCATTTGGTAGTCCACCTAATAGCAGTTGTTGTTGTTACTATAAATTACAAATTTGGAAGATTTTGAAATGTCCGTTCCTTCTGCTAAAATGTGGTATTGCACAGGTTATACCAAGTTTCTTAACATTAACTGGCCTGACCATCTATAGCAGATAAGAATTGCATCAAAACAACCAATAAGAATTCTGTAAAATGGAAGATAGTTATTCTATTCTGTTTTCTTCTTTACCACAGATGTGCCAGAAATGACTCGTACACATGTATTCATCTAGACTACAACAGGCCTGCCAATATTCACGTTTTTGGTTTCCTATGGTGATTAAATGTTGACTCTAGCAGATCAGATATGAAATCTGTGCAAAAGTTGATTTGGGTTTCTTTTACACACAACTCTGAAGAAGCTATGATCACATAGCACAGTACATAATGCTCCCTTTATTCCAATAGCTACCGTATTTTTCGCTCTATAAGACGCACCTGACCATAAGACGCACCTAGTTTTTAGAGGAGGAAAACAAGAAAAAAAATATTCTGAATCAAATGGTTTACTGAACTATTTAATAAACTATGGGAAGTGTTGGGATCTCTTAATCCCAGTTGCTTTACTCTCATGTGCCTCTAGCATACTGTGTGCATGACCCCCCCATCCCCCACAGACTGTGCATGTAACTGTTAGGGGATGAAAACAACTTGTATAGAATTCATCTCTGCAGTCCCTTCAATGCCACATGTATTTCCTGTAGGTCTGAATAAACTGTAAATATTCTTTTGAATATTTTTAAGAAAACTAAGATCATGGCATCCGGTCCTCTCACTTCCTGGCAAATAGATGGGGAAGAAATGGAGGTAGTGACAGATTTTATTTTCCTGGGCTCCAAGATCACCGCAGATGGGGACTGCAGCCAAGAAATTAAAAGATGCTTGCTCCTGGGGAGGAAAGCTATGGCAAATCTAGACAGCATACTAAAAAGCAGAGATATCACCCTGCCAAAAAAAGTGTGTATAGTCAAGGCTATGGTTTTCCCAGTTGCAATGTATGGCTGTGAAAGCTGGACCATAAGGAAGGCCGAGTGCAAAAGGATTGAGGCCTTTGAGTTGTGGTGCTGGAGGAGACTCCTGCGAGTCCCTTGGACCGCAAGGCGATCAAATTGGTCAGTCCTGGAGGAGATCAACCCTGACTGCTCTTTAGAAGGCCAGATAGTGAAAATGAAACTCAAATACTTTGGCCACCTAATGAGAAGGAAGGACTCCCTGGAGAAGAGCCTAATGCTGGGAACAACAGATGGCAAAAGAAGAAGGGGACGGCAGAGGATGAGGTGGCTGGATGGAGTCACACAGGCGGTTGGTGTGAGCTTGAGTGGACTCCGGGGGATGGTGGAGGACAGGAGGGCCTGGAGGAATGTTATCCATGGGGTCGCGATGGGTTGGACACGACTTTGCGACTAACAACAAAATTCTTTTGATTGCACACCCCCAGCATACCTGCTCTCTCTGGTTTTTCTTGCCTCTATCTTAGACAGAGAAGGTGAGCAATGAGGAGAGACCTAAATTCAATCCTCCAACTTTTCTCTCTCTCTTTTTTTTCATATTTAAAAGTGATGCTTAAGAAACTCGGGCTGCATCTACGCATCCTTTTGAGTTGAGAGAAATGTTCACTCAGTGGTCTCTTGTGTGTCATTTCTTCCTCTGGACCAAGGGCATGAAAATCTAACATTTGCACAGTTGCAGAGATCACTATAATAATTGTGTTTCTTGTATCCTCAATTGGAAAGGGAACTTTATATCCACATTGTTTTTGTTAAGCATTTAGAAGTCCCAGTTAATTATCCATGAGGTATTAAAAGACCCAACCCTTGAAAGACAAAGCTGAATTGTGGGGAACTTCCCTTCCATTCCCAAAAGGTATTTCAAGCTCACCACACTTCTGCTGTTGAATCTTTTTTTTTTTTTTTCAGAACAAAGGAGTGATGGGTGTTTTCATGGGGATTAACCCTTTTTTTTTCAGAGAGGAGGAAAATGTCCCACTTTCCACTTTTTCACACCATGCATAAAGTCTGATAGGGGAGCTGCTCCAATCCCTTGATTGTTTTAGTTGCCCTTCTTTGCACTTTTTCCAACAATGTCATTTTTCAGGTGTGATGGCCAGCACTGTACACAATACTTTAAGTATGGTCATATTAAAGATTTGTGTAAGAGGAATATGATCTTGGAAATTTGATTTTCAATTCCTTTCCTAATTATGGCATTTCCTCCTAACATTTGACATTTTCATCAAGCTGTCCCCCACATTCTCAAGACCCTTTCTGTCAGCACTAGTTCAGATTCCATCAGCTTAAACTTGAAGATGAGATTCTTTCCCCCCAGCATGCTAACTTTACACTTGCTTACACTGAAAGCATTTGCCGTTCTGATGCCCTTTTTCCCAGCTCAGAGAGGTCCCACTGGAATTCCTCACAATCCCTTTTAATTTTAGTATCATCAGCAAACTTGGCTACTTTATTGCTCACTTCTAATTCCAGATCATTTATGAACAGGTTGAAAAGCACTGATCCTAATGCAGAATCTTGTGAGAATACCATGCATTCTCAATGTTGGCTTTCAATTCTGTAATCAGTTACTGATCCATAGGACAACATGTGTGTGCACACACAGCCCTTATTCCATCACTGCCAGGTTTTCTCAAGAGTCTGTTGATGGATTTTATCAAAAGGCTTTTGGAAGAAACAATGTCTATTTGACTGCTCAGTCCATGTGTCCAGCTCTTTACATTGTCAATTGCTTCTCTCACATCTCAAAGAGAACGCTGCTTCAATGTATACTGTTTCTTAACCTGTTAAACTTTAATAAAAGGATTGTGCTTCTAAAGCAAAGCGTCATCTGTGCCTGCCCCCTGTGGTGTGGGGGGAGGTGGGGGATGGCGCGGGATGGCAATGGGGGATGACAGTGCGGGTGGTGGAGGCTTTAGAAGGATCGTGCTTCTAAAGCCTCATCTGTGCCTGCCGCGGAAGTGGCGTGGGGTGGGGAGCGGATCGGCGCGGGATGGCAATGGGGGATGACAGTGCGGGCGGCGGAGGCTTTAGAAGGATCGTGCTTCTAAAGCCTCATCTGTGCCTGCCGCGGCAGTGGCGTGGGGGGGGGGGGAGCGGATCGGCGCGGGATGACAGTGCGAGCAAGCGGCGGAGGCTTTAAAGGATTGGCGTGGGGGGGAGGCGCGGATCGGCGCGGGATGACAGTGCGAGCGAGCGGCGGAGGCTTTAAAGGATTGGCGTGGGGGGGAGGCGCGGATCAGCGCGGGATGACAGTGCGAGCGAGCGGCAGAGGCTTTAAAGGATTGGCGTGGGGGGGGGGAGGTGGGGAGCTTCCGGGTGGGGGTGATCAGTTCGCGGTGGAGCAGGGCACGCCGAGCACATGCCGGCCTGGTGGTGCCCGCGGGCGGGCGGGCAGCGTCCCGGGTGTCAGGCACATTCGCTCTATAAGACGCACAGACATTTCCCCTTAGTTTTGAGGGGAGAAAAAGTGCGTCTTATAGAGCGAAAAATACGGTAATCATTTCCTTGCTGGTTTGAGAATGAAATGCACTGGTTGATACTTATTTCACTGTTCTGTTAAGCTTTGTCACTAGAAAAAAATGCACCCTGCTAACCCAGGGTACATCACAGCCTTTTCCATCCCAGTGCCCTCCAAATGTGTCAAATTGCAACTTCCGTCACTGGCCATGCTTGTTTGGGGTGGTTGGAGTTGCAGTCTGACACATCTGGAGCACACCAGATTGGAGAAGGTTAGCATGTTCATTGTGTGCAAGGAGAAGTGGTTCTTATGGAGCAGTCTCACTTCTGCTCTGTATTTCCTGCCAAACAAATGCTGAAACTGGTAACACTGAAGGGTTCTTGCAGGGTTATGAAGGGGGTGCTTTTTGCTTGTTTTTACACAAGCAATACTCACATTGAAAGAAAACACTACCATTTCTTCTCCCAGCATTTTTTTTCCAGTTAGCAAATATGTACTCACAGTTTAGTTGTATTTGAAAATAGTTCATTGTGTGTGTGGCTATAACAAGCAACCCCTCCCGCCCTGCCCAAGGATTCTGTAAACCAAGTGGGCCCCAAATCCACGCATTTAAGTTAATCTTAGACAGTGAATTTCAAGAGCACTAGCTTGCAATGCACCAAAAAAGGTGGAGAGCGATTTGCATGACATTGGCATATTCTGATTTACACCCAGGTGAAACCTTGGGAAAGGTAATGCTAATGTAGATAGAACCTCATACTTCTCACCTTACTGTGTGCCTGCCCAGACTGCTGTCCAGATTGGAAGCTCAGGAGCTGCTT
This sequence comes from Varanus salvator macromaculatus, assembly GCA_023646645.1. Classification (NCBI taxonomy): domain Eukaryota; kingdom Metazoa; phylum Chordata; class Lepidosauria; order Squamata; family Varanidae; genus Varanus; species Varanus salvator. Next base: position 15,127,776 of record JAIXND010000659.1, read on the forward strand.
TCCACTGAGTCCATTCCTAGCTCCATCCAATCCAGTGTTGTGGACATCAACTGGCAGCAGTGGCTCTCCAGGGTTTCTCAGCCCTCCTACCTGGAGAAGCTGGGGACGGAGGCTGAGACCTGCTACTCACAAAGCAGGTGCTGTGCCACCAAGCTGTGGCTCCTCAGATGGTCAGCTTCAGGGCCTGGGCTCTCTGTACTTTATGCTTTTTGATCTTTAAACCAGACTTGGACTGGGCAGTCCTTCAAATAAAAGAGGACCTCAAACAGAGGATTACCCTGCCGGGATGGCTAGCCTGTGTTACATGCTATGAAAGCGTGTATGAAAACTATGTCTGCCTGGCCAAAAATAGAAAATTCAAAGGGGAATTATTCTTGAAGTGTTTCACATGAAATGGGGTGCAATTGTAGAAGCTGCTGTCACAGTGGGAAGTTTGGGCTCCTGAACATAGAATAAGCTCCCTATTGCCTCCCCCTATTAGCTGCCCCATTAGTGCCAAAGAGCAAAAGGAACTTGAAGAATGAAGCAGCTAATTTGCTTGTGATGTTTGTATTACTATGCTAGGATTGCCAAGAGGAAGGCAGCTAATTCCAAATATAGTTATGCTGCCTACTTGTTTGTAAACCTAAAATTTAAGGGAAAAGCTACCCACCTTCTGTCTAATCAGCTCCACTGCAGAAGTGCAGGACCTCTTCTATGAGATGTAATTCAACCTACCTGCTGTTCTGAATGCTTCTGCTTCCTGAGGCTTGAATTATAACGTGTAAGGGTTTTCCCTTTTGATCAAAAGAAACAAGCCCTTTGTAAATCTATGACTGTTTGCAATTAGTCATAATGCAACTATGTGTCTAAATTGCTGAGTCCTAATCAGATTTTAGTAACCTACTTTTCATTTTCTTGAGGTATAGTTCAAAAGCTACTGTAATAGCCTCTGATATTAATCCTCTTATTATTTTTCTTCATATGTTCAAGCTTCATAATGTTATTTCTAATACAAGTGACCAGTTTAGCTTTAATTTCTCCCAAAGCTGCCTGCTTTACTTACCAGTCCACTGACTTGCCATCTTCATTAAAGCAGGAAATGTGAGTTCCCCACAGGGGCAGGGTAGGACCTAATCATAGCAAGGATAGGCTCCATAAATTCCTGGCAGTCATCTTGGCTCCATCAACAAATCACAAAAGGAAAGCCTCAGTATGATTAGCCTTATCTTAAGTTTGTCAGTCTCTTGTCATTCAAATCCGTTGCATTTTCCAGTCTGCTGTCAGCAGAATGCAATGAAACCACAGCTAACCACAGCGGGGAAAACCTAGCATGTCATCCCAGCAGAAAAGTTGTATGGTTAGAGCAGAGAAAGACACACAACATTATAAGCTATTCTCCCCTCCCCTCCCCTCCCCTCCCCTCCCCTCCCCTCCCCTCCCCTTTCTTTTCTTTTCTTTTCTTTTCTTTTCTTTTCTTTTCTTTTTCGGGTTGGTTCCATGAGAGAAGAAGGGCTCTACTTGTGGAAGGTGACTTCACCCAACTTTGAAGGATCCCATCTCACACCACAGCTCACACCTTTCATCAGGACCTGCTGACTGTGTAGCATTTTCAGGGGGATGAAGGGACTGACCTGGGAAGAAGACAGGATATAAATTAATTAAAGTATAAGCGGGGGGGGGGGTCTACTTCTACCTGCAAAGTTGATCCAGTGTGAATCAGAGTCTGACCCTACTTTTATATCCTGTTTTTGCTCAAAGGGCTCAACATAAGAGTATCACCGTTTTCCTTCCCAACACAGACATGCCATTCTAGCTGCAGAATAACCATGTGTGGTAGGTTAGAGGGAGAGATGGTAGTGGCCCAACATCAGCCATTGAGCTTTGTGGTGAAGCACATGAAAAGTGCTTTGTGGTGAAGCACTAAGATGACACATTTGATTAGCCCAACTTTTGCTGACAAAAAGAAATGCAAACACTTGACATTCCTCAGTGTACATAAACTGACATGCAGAATAGGTGTATTTAACAATGTTAGTAGCAATGGAGATCTGCATTGCTTAACAAGGGAAGTCGCACTAGGAAGAAAGAAAACCAACACATTGGCACATCAACGCATCACTGTGGACAAAGCATGACATTATTGGTTGTTAGGTGCATGGTCATCACTTGATTTCTCATAACTTTGTTATTGAATGTTGGTGAGTCATAGCCAAATATGTAAACATATTTCATGATCAAACATTATATTGTAGGGGGTACTAGATCTGTGACGACTCCTTCACACATTCACCAGTCAAGTTATGAACTTGTATTTATGAACCAGCCACCCATCTTTCTCTCACCTGGTACTTTTGCAAATCAAACAGCTTTTGTACAGTTATATATCTGAGCTTTCAAGTGGACCTTTAGTGGTATTATATGGGCTGCCTTAAAGGATGTATTGCTGGATCAACAGAAAAGTGAATGTAGAAGGTAGGGTCATCATAAGAGAAGTCAAAGACAGTTCTCTTCCAGACTAATTTTACTTTACTTCACAAGTGCTTTTACATCTTTGTTGTAGTACATTTGGCACTTGTGATTATAAGCTATGGCATGCATGTGTCACTGTCATGCATTTTAAATTGTTGGATGTATATGCATTTAATAACTATTGTGGAGATGATGTGTTGGCAGGCATTGCACCTGCTATTTTGGTAAGATCCTATTCTGCACTTGATGGTTGCGTCCTAGTTCTGAAATTAACTCTTAGGAGCTTCCAGAAATAGCAGTGGTAGTTTTGTTGTAACAGTAGCAGTAATTGATGTAATAATCACTACTTAATGAAAAGACCCATCTTTTACTCACCCCTACTAGTATTTCAGGGTAGCTAAGGATCAGTAGTCCATACGTGCTCTTGTATTTAGTTCTCAGAACTAGCAAGAAATCATCCCATTCCTCATTTCTAGGGCTATTGTTGAGTCAGCAATGTGTGGTGTGTGCATTTATCAATTCTTTCCAAATATAATGGTATGTTAAAGTCATCTGTCTCTGTGTGTGACATTTTCTGCATTTTGTGATCCAAGCATCATATGTACTAAGCCTTCCATCAGCCTTGCTTCATAAAGGGATACTGAGCAGCCCCAGACTGTCTGTCTGTCCCCCGACCTCCCCACACACACACACAATTTATGCATGTATGAGAAATGCGATAGATAAATATTTATAAATTACATTTTTATACTGCCCAATAGCCAAATCTCTGTGATTTGTTAAGATTGTAACGTGAATGGGCTAATAGCTCCGAGAAGCAGAGATGAGTTAACTGCCTTATGTGGTAAAATGCTGGAGACCAGCCTTGTGAGAAGCTGGCTTGGCTCTTGTTATATATAAGGAAGACATATAAATTATGTGCCAAAGAGACAGGAAAGAGCTGCAATGAGGAGCAAATTGTCTATACCTGGAGTCGATAAGTGACCATCCCCTCATGGGTCAGCTGACCTGGGTTGCAAGGGGCGGGGGATAAAGCCCTGGCATACAAAGGCTGGTGTTTCTCTTTGAGGAGTGGTTCTGCTTTTGCTGTCATTGCTCCATGCCGAAGAACGCTGGGCTACCATCTGCTGCCTGGGCCTGAAGCCTGGGTAGTGCTTGAGTGAGGCTAGGCTGAGTTTTGTTATTTTCTGTGTCCAAGTGGGCCAACAAGCCCTGAAAGTTGAGGATTCTTGGTTGGCTGTAAACTTGCTGTTGCTGCTCTCCACTCCCCTCCCCCTCCCCCCTTTAACTCTTTTAAGCTGTATTTTAATACCTCCCACCCCTATATTTTGTCCTTTTAATAAAGCTATTTTCCCCAAAGCTTGGGTTTGTTGGGTGCTGAATCCTGCATCTGGTCCAGGGAGATTCTGGGTGGGAGTTCAGCTCAGGTGACTGTGTGTGTGTGTGGGGGAGGGTGGATGAATCCTGGTTGGCTTTCCACTACATCTGTCCGGGTGGATCCATGCTAGCTATAAGGGCCATCAATGATAGGAATTACAGCTTTGGCCTTGAACCATATTTCCATGGTTGGAGCTGGGAAGCTGTCCTATCCTATGGCCATCGAGACAGTGCCTTAAAGTAAGACAAAAGAACAATATGGTCAAATTTGGCCCACTTAGAATAATAACAAAGGGGGACTATAGCCTTGGAGATTTCTTTTGCCACCTTACAAACAAAGACATGATGCCAATATTTCTGCCATTTTTGCTATTCTTCAGGATATTCAGTGGCAATTGTGTGTGGTGGGGGCAGTGTCCCCATTTGCTCCCAACTCTGTTTGGATTAAGTTAAATAATGAGGGGAATGCTATAGGGAATTCTTAGGTAGTCAGCCTGTGTCCAGGCTGTTCTGCTTCTGACTGTAGCTGAGCTCTCATGCTGGGATGCTCCTTCATACAAAACAACCGCCCCACCCCAGAAACCCAGGTGGAGGTTTTCTGCTTGCACAAATCTTATGTTGGGCCAACACATTCAGTCTTGTGAGGTCCCTCCTACTTATGGAGGTGGTGCAGCCCAGTGATAGATTATCACTTCAGGAAGAACCAGGATGCTGTCAAAGGAGCAAGATGTGAAATTTCACACCACCTCCAAAAAATCAGCCTCGGAAATACCGCTTCCATGTACCCAGCCCCACAAATGGCTTGCCTGAAGGCAAGGTGTCAGCCTTGTCCACCTTCCCCCAGAGAGAAATAATCTCCAGGAAGCAGCTAAACTGGCAGGGGAGGTGGAGTGTAATTTTCACATTGAAACCTGAACTGCAAGAGACAACTTTAACCTTGAAACTTTTATGCACATTGTCAGCACTTTATGGGGATTTCAGCTGACATATGTAGGACTAGTTGAAAGCCCTCATGTAACCACATTAGAAGTCAAAGAATGACACCAACAAATGTGGCTAATTATGTAAACAAACACATACATAGTTAATGTGTGTTTGCCATTGTTCACTAACCATTTGCCATGGGCATTCAGGCAGAAAATATAAACTTATGCTAAAGCTTGGACTTAAGCTGACTCAAGCAGAAATATTGCATGATGATGCAGTAACGTTGCCCTTTTGTTGATGTTTCATTTATACAAAGGCTTTAGTCAAATATAAAGCAGGTAGTTACTTCTTAGTCAGTATTCTTAGTAATGGAATCCACAGTTGTGTAGGTCAGTTGTGCCAATATTAGGAGTAACCCAGATGTCACCAGATAGTGGACATTCTCACTTAGATGCAACTCTTCTTGGCTTTTTACAAAGCTGTCCCCAAGGAAGAATGGGCTTCCTCATTTTTGGGATGGTGGCTGATGCCCAAGGTCATTCCTCAGCCACTGATGCTGTACTTTAAAAGCAGTTCCTTGGGTGGAGTGGGGGTGTCAGGGAACACTGATGGTGCAAAAGCATGAGCAGGCAGCTGAGAGCGGCTTCTGTGCCATCTAATACATTAATTATGTTAATTGTGTTGCTGTTGTCAGGTCAGCATTTATCTGATGATTGCCTTCTTGAGTGTTGGAACGGAAAACTAATTAATACCTTTTAAGAAATAGTAACGAACTACAGAAACTCCTGATGGGGAAATGATTAATATCCCTGATAAGTGCTCCGTTTCCTGATGGGGAAATTATTGCTGTCCCTGATAGGCGCTCCGTTTCCTCCAGAACTCGCAAACATAATGAAATCTTTTTCATCTGGATGCAACTTTGGTGAGGTATTTAGGCAAATTGCCTCAGCAGAGAAGAACCCTTCTGGCATGCTATTAAGAGTTTCAGCCATGGTTTCTCCAGGCGTGCATCACTAATGATTCCAGATGTGTGAGGGCAGAGCTGGGCCCTGCTTGCTGCATCCTTTCTCACTGGTCCTGTACATAGAATAGGCCCACTCCTCTCCTGGCAACTCAGGGAAACTGCCCTCACGGAGGTGGTCCTGCTGAGCTAGCCACTACCATCAGACATGGTGACAGGCGCTGTCTCACTGCTAGTGTTGAAGTAACATGTAGCTATCAGTCCTGCCAACATCTGTACATGGAATGGGAGGGGCTGCATCTTGCTCTTTGCCTCAGGCAGGAAAATGTCTTGCACCATCCCTCAGAGTCAGCTTCCAAATCCTTCCTATTTCTCCATAAGCATGGTGAAAGGTGTAGATATGGGGGGCAGTGGGCAAAATGCACTCAAGGGGGTGGTATATATGATTCTGTGTTCCACATGTCTAGAGGCCTAGTATGTTCACAATTTGGACATCCTGGGAAACATAATGAGCTGATTCCAATCATGCATGGGTACAGATTCAGAATTGTATACCTGCTGTTCTGTTCTTCAGTCTTATGACTCTAACCTATTCTGAGTAAAATTGTGTTTTCATCTAATTACAGTCCAAGGATGTAGAATATGTGAATTCTGAATATGGAAAGAATGGTGTGAGACTACTGTACATTACAAGAGAAGGCAAGACACACTGCATTAAAGAACTGGAAATCTCTGTCCATATAAGACTGAACAGTGTGAATGAATATTTGCATGCTGACAATTCCTGTGTCATCCCAACAGACACCATAAAGAATACAATTCAAGCTTTGGCCAAATGCCAAGGGGTAGGTTTTAAAATAATTATTTTTATTTTATTGTTCTGCTAGATATTGTCTCAGTGTATTATATTTTTCTGTTTCCTGTCAATTACAAGATCAATCCCCCAAGCAAAAAATAGTGGGGTACAGGGTAGGCAAAGCACTTTTGATTACAGATGGATAACAACACATGAATCATACCAGCAGCAACTGGTAGATTTGCTCTGATGTGAGCATCAATATCAACCCTTTTCAAGAAGAACAGAATGGCTTTTCTTAAAACTTAGCAAACTGGGCTGGTCGACGAGAAAAAGTTCAAATCGACAGTCAGGCAGTACTTTTATTTGAAATAACTAAATATGTACACAGTTGTGGGTAAACTCTCAAGATCTCCAGATCTCTTCAAAGGAGGAAAGCAAGGGTCAGACTGGAAACTTTGTTAATGATGTAACAAAAGTTGTAGCTGACTGTGTGTGTTTAATTCTAGTGTAAGCATGTGCAGTGTTAATTTGGATCAGGAACACAGTATACTAGGAAGAAGGTAGTAAACTCCCTCCAAACTCACACACCACATTTGCTTCCTGAAATCTTTCCTCACAGGGAGTTTTTTGGTTTTTTACATGCGGAGCTGTGGGCGGGGGGGGGGGGGGGAGTCCATTACAGGGTTGGGGGATTTTCAGGAAGCAAATAGTGGCAGGAAAATTCTTCCCTTCTGTGCTGTTCTCCCTATGCAAATATGCACTATCCACACTGAAAGTGGAGTAAAAAGAAAGGGACATTGCAATGATTGGCTCACTAATGAATGTGTACTTGGACTACTAAACTGGTGGTATATTACTGTTTTTTGCCTGAAGAGCTTCCAGACAAAGACCACCCTGTGAGACTCATCAAATGGCATCATGCACAAATTCCATTTCTTTCCTTTAATGGATTTCTCATTGTAAGGGAAAAGATGGAAGAAAGAGTGCAAAAACATGGGAATGTTACAAGAAGAGAACAACATTGTCTGGCTCCTTCTATTCAAATCCAGTGGACAAGGCAGGGTGATGGTGCTAGAAAAGCCTCTTTGGAAAACACCCTTGTAGAGGAGAAAGGGATAAGTCATACCCATTTTCAGCTCAAACTTGGAAAATTAAACTTGGCCCAGCTCCACTTTGTTTACCATGAAGCAAGCAAGAAAGAACAAATTCCTGGATCTTACCTGTCTGAAGTAAAGAAACAGCTCTTAAATTCTGGAATATTGTTCTTCAATATATTGTTATCTTTGAATACAATTGGGAAGATGATTTTAGATTGATAAGAGCTCAAGGATATATCTCCTAAAATTGAGATTTTAAAAATGGTATCTTGGTTTGTGACAAACTATACTTGATTAGAGTTTTTAAATGGATTTTCATGAATATGCACATGAAAACGCACATTTCCATTACAACAATATAAACTCCCAGTGAGATGTTTGATTATCCAAAATGCTGTAAGCATACTGCACAGGAGAAAAAGTTAGCAGTCCATCTCTCTTCTTCATGATGCAAGACCTATAGGAAAATTATTAAAATGAAAGGGGTAAATAAATTACAGCCAAGGGCCAGGATTTGAACAGCCACATGAGACCTAGTTTGAGGAGCTCATTGGATCTTTAGATATTTAAAAAAAAATCCAGCACACCTGGGTCTTTATTCTTTTAACTGAGAATTTCAGTAGCTATTTATGACAAAAGATGATGGTCAAAGATAAAGCCAGAAATTCCACTGGACTGCCTTGTACAAGAGTAAGGAGATTGTGTGTGTGTGTGTGTGTGTGTGTTAACACTTCTTGTTATAATCCATAGATCTGATTATAATTAACTGGCTCAATAAGGATGTCATTTGTAGTGAGAAGTGTTTGACTGCCCTATCCAGTTCATCAAAACATTTGTAGTGAGCTGAATGTAAAATGAGATACAATGTCTTTCGCAATATTTATCTGAAGACTGAAGCTGATTGCATCTAATCTATTGTCTGTTTCACTAGATAAGAACAATAGAGGAGTTTGGCCTTAATATCTGTGAGCACTTCATTACATCATTTAACCATGTGGTATATTGCAATGCCTTTATCCAAGAAGTTCCATGGCAGCGCCTAGAAAAGGTACACAGAACTGATATGCAAGGCCTGGCCTCCTAGTACCTCAGTGCAGCTCTTTGCACGCAGTGGGAAGCCAGTAAGTGAGTCAGTGGGAGGGGGTACAACAGAGACCAGTGTGGGATAGTGGTTAGGGCATTGGAATGGGACTGGGGAGAGCTGGGTTCTAGTCCCTACTCAGCCATGAAGCTCACTGGGTGACCTGGAGCAAGTCATGGACTCTCAGTCAAACCTAATACACAGCGTTGTTATGAGGATAAAATGGAGAGGAGGAGAAAGGCCATGTGAGCTGTCCTGCGTTCTGTGCAGGAGGAAATAAGGTGAGATATACATGTAATAGATAAAATTAAAAAACAGGAGGAAGAGAGACAAGGAGTGACTCAGTAGGCATATTACTCATATTACAGATCTTCATGATTGTCACATTACTTCCTCTGTTATTTTAATAAGTCCAAGGTAAGGCAGAACAGTTCTGTTTGCAAACTTATGTCTCATTCTTCATCTCCAGGATGGTATTCCCCATGTTCATGCTTTTCTCTATAGCTCTGAAGGAGTTCGATTTTGTGAAGTGGAACGGACTGCAGAGAGTAAGATCATATATTTCGTTCTTTCAGTAATATGTTTATTTTCAATTCCTGGTTGAAGAGATTAAACCATGGGCAATATCCAGTCTAACACAGGCGTGAATGTATAATACGTTGTGCTAATACAATGTCAATAGCATCAGTTGGCACAACAGGCTTTCCAGGTGGTCCTGTTGCACCGCTAGTGCTGCTGGCATCGTGCTAGAGGTCTCTTGTGCCAGGACAATGTAATTTAGGAAGGTGTTTCTGTCATACTGGATGAACAGTTGCAGAGGTTCAAGGACTTACATTAAAAAATAGGGTGAAGGGATTTCTCTTTTTCTGCTTACAAGGCAAGGGAAATATGTTTGTATCATTCTTGAGTGTTGTCAGAATATTTTTTTTTAAAAGCTAGTCAGGATATTAGTATCTGGTTTTGTATTCTGTCCTTCTTACAAGGAGCTCTGGGTGGCATGACTGGGAAATCATAGAGTCATACAGTTGGAAAGGGACTAGAAGGCCATCAGGTCCAACCCCGGCATACCCATTTATTTCTTCATTTTAAAAACTGTCAATTAAGTCAGGCTAACAAAGAGAGACTGGCACAAGGTCTCCCACTGAGTTTCATGGATGATGGCAGGAACCTGAACACAGATCTCTTCAGTCGGCCCCCCACCCCCGACACAACCCACCCTACTGGCACACACTCCAGTATTTTTTCTCCCATTGAAGTTCTGCTATATTGCCTAACTGATTCTCTCTTCCACTGGGAATTAGGAATATGCATAATTTAGGCGGCAATAATAAACCTATTCATCCAGGTCTTGAAGCAGGACTTGCTTTTGAATAGACATATAGTACTGCACTACCAGTTCCTTCTCTTGGAACTGATGGTACAATTTGTCGAATTAGGTCCTGACAGGGGAGGCTCTGTCATTCCATGGTGGATCACATGCTCTGCAAGGTCTTAGGCTCAATGCCCGGCTCCTTCTGGTGGGGCTCAAAATGGATCCTGTGCAACCCTGGAGAGCCACTGGGAGCCACAACCAAGAATGCTGGACTAGGTGGACCCAGGATGTGGCTCAGGACGAGGCAGTCTCGTGGCTTCCTACGTCCTGGCTGATCCACATTCTTTGCCTCTCCAGATGTTAACAAATACAGTGTGGCTGCCACTAAAAAAGAAGAAAAAAGAAAAAAGTTTGCATGGGACCAGTTCTATGTTAGAGCCTCAATGTTTCTAAGCCATAGTAGAATAGGCTGCAGTATGGATTGTGTGGCAAGTCCTTACTCCAGTGGTAGAACTCCCTGGAAATTGGCAACTCTGGTGAGGGTACTGTGTTACACACCTAATCTGGTAATGTCATTACAGTGTTTTAAGAATTTAATGTTGCCATTGTTATGATTTTTATTTTAAAATAGTGTGAACCACTGTGATCCTCCAGGACCAACAGAGAAGGCCATAAATAAATATATATGAAGGATAAAATTCATGGGGGTGTAGAATGCAGCTGCAGCTGCAGGAATCCCTGTTGAGGGAAACAGTCAGTTCTAGGGTGAAATTGTCTCAAGTTTACCATTCAGATGAAGGCAAGGCACATGTCAGAGTGGAATGAATGCTTTCGACTTGTCTATGTCCTGCTCGTGGACTCCCCAAAGGCATCTTATTGGTCACAGTCAAAAGGATGCTGGACCACAAAGGCTGATCCTGATCCAGCAGCGCTGTTGTATTCTTGTAATAAACTTGCCAATATCTGAGTGACTAAGTCAAAAGAAAGTTGCTTTCAAGACCTCAGCAATATAATCTTGCAAAATAACCTTGTTAAATCTGACAAGCAGTCTTCTGTATAAATTTACATTGCAACCAGGTTTATTCAAAATGAGTTCCTAATTATGATCTCTTTTTAAATGAAGTGGCTTATCTCGCTTGGAATATATTACTGCACCTTCAGGAGAAAGCTTTATGGCTATGGAATAGTCATCACACCTTTTACCTGTTTTTAATGATTTGTAAAAAGAGCCAGCCTTTTCTTTGTCTCACATATTATTGTCTTTGAATTGCAGGTGCTCCAATTGTTTTTTCTGGCATAAAGGATCTAAAACTGATGAAAACCACCCAGTCTGGATTTCAAGGCTTCTTCAAAGATAAATATACCACACTCCCAGAAAGGAGAGATCGGGTGCTCTCAGTAGAAACATTGGTCAAGTGGTGTTATAATGATTGTTCAAAAGACCTAGACTATGACTGCATATGGTAAACTGAAAACTTTCTACTTCTGTGGGGTTTACATCTGAGAATGCATGTATTTGTTCACCATGGTGGAGATGTCTGATAAATAGCAGGACTGAAAGCATACTGATGCATAGAATTAGAATTTGATCAGAGATGTCTTGGTTTTGCAAAATGGCCCATTGTGAAGGTCACAGTGACCTTACCTGCTGCATTTAGGAGTGGTGCCTAGTTTTGCCTTTTTAGCCATTTATTTTGAATTTCAGCCTCACTATTGATGAAAGGACCTTTTCTAAGTGTGTATCCATTCAAAAGAATTACCTCATGCACTGGGTCTTTTCTCCACAGTTAGAAAAATAGAAGTCCTAAGCATGAAGAAAGTACTACTTCACTCTAACCCTCACCTTTTACCATGGACCTTAAGTACAATCTGTGTATTTGTTCTCTTTGCTGTCCATTCTCTGCATACCTTCACATGTGGCACAATAAAAGTCTTGCTTATGCTTTTATTCCTCTCTAACTTTGGGCTCCCACCAATTTTCCACTGATCAATTTCACACCTTCTCAGCTTCAACAGTTGCTGCACCATCACACACTCCCTGACCATTTACTGAGCTTCAACTGCGACATGGTTCATGTGATCATGTGGAAAGTCTCTCATTCACGTGTATATATATCACACCAGAACTGTCACGGTCCCTTGTTTTCTTGATGCACCTTGCCCAGTTAGTAAACCTATATGCAGCGTGGAATGCATTTGTATGCAAAAATCCACACTTTTCAGAATTTTGTAGCACAACTTTAATGTTGCAAGAAGTTCACACCAACAGATATGTGTACAGGAAAAGTGTGTATTTGCACATTTTTGTGCAGAGGTTTTTGGTCACATTGGCAAACTGGAATTGATAGCTTTACCCATCTCTAGCATTAATGCTATTATGATCACTAGCACAAAACTGAGGAGAGAAACAAAGGAATGGAGCCAAATGAGCAAGCCCTGTGAGTGTCTGAAGTTGCACAATTCACAATTTCACATCTGAGCCAATTCATGGCAAAATGACATCTGTTGCATAGATTAATTCTAACTATTACACATTGCTTTGAAGGAGAACTGCCCATACATGTGTCCTTGATGCCTTTGCTGGACCGCCTGAAACAGGCCATTACTCACCGTCTTATCAGAAAACGGTCAACTGTATTCAGATAAGCCTATTCGAAGGAGTTCCACAGGTTGGTGTCTTGACGATTATGATAAGCATTGTGTGTAAACTGTATTCTTATACAATAAAGGTCAGCTTCCAGACCATGAGTGGCAGTGGATCTCCACAGATGCAGACAGAACGGTTTCTTCATCCCTACTACCTCAGACCTAGCATAGATGAAGATGCCAGGGATGCAGTCTGGGACCTTCTATGTGGAATGTTGAGTGTCCCTCTACTGCAAAGCTATAACTCCTTTCCATAGCAGATATGGAATGACAATATTGCAGGGTTGTTGTTGTGGCGATAAGATGGAGGAGATGTAAGCTGCCTTGAGCCCTTTGTAGGAAAAAGGCAGGATATAAATTGCAATATAAATAAATAAATAAATAAATATTCCAATGTAGAAATAGTGCATTTTATCACACATAACTCCCATTATATTTAAGGGTCTAATGCAATTGGGATGCCTGTAGCTTGGAGGATTCTGGACAAATATGATGAGCAAAAGAAATGTCCATCCCACCCTACAAAGAGACATCTGATTGTGCATAAGTGCAGTGACTCAGAGTAGCAGGAAGGAGGCTTAGATACGACCAGGACAAGCAGACATCAATATAATGCAGCTGCAAAAAGGGCAAACACTATTTTGGGATGCATACATAGAGGCATCACTCCCAGGACGAAAGAGGTACTAGTTCACCTTTACTCACAGCACTTGTCAGGCCTCACCTAGAATACTGTGTTCAGTGCAGGGCACCCAGGTTTTAAAAAGATGCAGAAAAACTACAAAGGGTTCAGAGGAGGGCAATGAAGATGATCCACTGTCTGGAAACTAAACCCCAGTGATGTGTTCAAGTCGTTTACTCCAAGTCTGGAGTCAACTCTCAAATCTTTACTTTCAACTCCAAGTCTCAACTCATTGCAAGACATCTTCAAGTCAAGTCTCAAGTCTCTTCTTAAGCCACATCTCAAGAGCCAACTTTAACAGAAAGAAGGAAGTGGTATGGGGGGTGGGGGTGTTATAACTCCTCTGATGTTTCCACCTGCATTTCTCTCAATGATGCATTGAAATCCTTTACTTCAATCATGATTTAATCAAACAAAGCTGTGCTGTTATTTGACTTTATCAAGACTGCAATTCAGAAAAAATGATTTTCTTGACACAATTAGTCCCCAGCTGGCACTGTTATTTTCCCTGGAAATGTGGGAACAGAGCAGGCAGCAGGCAGGAGAAGTGCTGTTGCACTTCCTGCTGAGGAGAGCAAAGTGTGCCAAAAAGAGCTGAAGCCTTCCCCTTATTCAGGTAGTCCCTGGGTTATGGGCAAGTTCCATTCCTGAGAATGCCCTTAAGTCAAATTTGTATATAAGTTGGATCACATGAGTAAGTCAAATGTTTGTATTAGAATATGTATATATTTTACCTTGATGGCAAAAGAAGAAGGGGACGGCAGAGAATGAGGTGGCTGGATGGAGTCACTGAAGCAGTTGGTGTGAGTTTAGGTGGACTCCGGGGGGATGGTGGAGGACTGGAAGGAATGGAGGAGGAATGTTCCTGGAGGAATGTTGTCCATGGGGTCGTGATGGGTTGGACATGACTTTGCGACTAACAACAATGACAAAGCATATAAAACAGTTAAGAAACATTCCCATATTCACTAAAACATCTTAAATGGAATACAGCATTGAGATGATGATGATGATGATAATGATAATACAGTAATAATAAAGTTACTACAGGTACTGAAGAGAGAGAGAGAAAATGAAAATCTGTATGTATGTGTGTACATACAATTATACAATATTATACAATAATTATACACTATTATAAAAACTAATGAAAGAAAGTTATTAAAACACTTTAGACCTTTCTTTCAAATCATTGTCTTATAGAGTTAAGCTAGCTCACTACCATTCTTGCACAGATTATAACAAGATCATGAATCTAAAGCTTTTTGAGCACTTTACGGTACTTTATGTTTGTTCTTTTTCATTATTCATTTTCTGAATATATTTCTGAGTTGTCCTGCTAACTTACAATACACCATAAGCATAAGCATGCCACAGTTCCAAAACCAAACCTAAAACAAAACAGAGAAAATGATCAGAGCTTTCTTTCTTTCTTTTTATAGACTTGAGTACCGTATTTTTCGCTCTATAAGACTCACTCCCCCCCTCCCTCAAAAGTAAGGGGAAATGTCTGTGCGTCTTATAGAGCGAATATGTGTGTGCAGTAAGTCTGTCAGATGTGCAGCCCATGGGGAAGTGATGGGGAATGTGCCTGTGATTATGTGCCCATTTGATTCAGAATATTTTTTTACTTGTTTTCCTCCTCTAAAAACTAGGTGCATCTTATGGTCAGGCGCGTCTTACAGAGCGAAAAATACGGTAATATTTGCAGGCCTGTTGGCCGCTTAGGAAGGGATCAAGCCCACCAAATTCTACTAAGGCAGGTTCTGGTGTTGACTCTCTCTCTCTCTCTCCCCCCTTCTCTCTCTTGCTCTCTGCTGTTAATTCAGCACCATTTCACCATCTGTAGTATGAGTATGGTAATACCGTTCTAGTTCTCCTTTAGCAATTCCTCTTGTAACCAGGCCCTCAGCTGCTGCAAGGCCATTTATGGTGAGAAAAAGAAAATGCCTGTACAAATGACCCCTGAGGCCTACTCCAAGACTCACTAGCACCAGGTCCATCTCTATCATCATTAGTTAATGTTAGGCTTGATGTTACCTCTTGAATTAGGAAGTTATGAATAAAAACAGGATTTCAAGCTTTAAAACAACAGCAGAACAGGGAAGAGTCATCTGGGCACCTCTACTTCTGCCCTTCCCAAAAACTGTTTTGCTGTGGTTCTGCTTCCTCCTTGAGGCCTTATACGAGCCTCAAAACACACTGGCTTGAGTACACTCAAGGCAACATTGTAGAATGAAAAGCTTTGAATATCTCTAGGGAACTGTGTGCCCACTGATGACATGTTGCCAAACCAATCACATAGTTCCCCAGAGATAGCAACAGCTTTTTGTTAGAGATACTCATAGAGGGTTTATAGCAGTCCATGCTTTCATAAGTTCATAACCCAGGGATTACCTATATCACAACCCCCCTGCCCCCACATCTCCCCTCCCACCACCTCCCTTGTGCGAAAAAGTTACTCATTGTAAGAGCAATAGAAATCTTGAGTTAAGTCACTTGCTTGTTGCTCCCCAGGGAAGTCTGAGCTGAGTTGTTAACATTACTTGAGTCAGATTTGGGAACAAGTTGCTTGACTTGAGTCCCCAACACTGCTAAATCCTATGATGAGAGGCTGAGAGGCTGGGCATGGCCTTGAGAAGAGAAGACTATGAGGGGGTATGATAGCACCTCGGAGGCTGTCACAAAGAGGAAAGAAAAGACTTCTCACTCATCCCTGAGAGTAGGACACAGAGCAACAAACTTAAACTGTGGTACATCAGATTTAGGAATAGGCACCAGGAAATACTTCCTAACTGTCAGAGAATTATGACAGTGGAATCAGTTGCCAAGAGAGGTTGTGGGCTCTGTCACACTAGAAACATTCAAGGCAGAACCAGACAATCATCTGAGTGGGATGGTGTGACTTGACATCCTGCAGCAGCAGATGGTTGAACCCAATGTCCTACTTGGCCCCTTCCAACCCTCCTGTTCTATGCATCTATGAATTAAATGATTTTTTGCTTTCATTTCCTCACAGAAGCAAGGTAAACAGAGCATAAGCTTGCCGTCACCAGGAAGCACCTTTCTCTGCCCTTGTAGCTGGTAGCCAGCGCTGCCAATAGCCAGAGGCTAGTCCTGCACTGTTTATCTAGACATTATGAGGAAGAGAAGAAAGAAAGATATGGCAGGACAGGAGCATCATGTTTTTTGTAATGTCCTTGACTGATATTACCAGGAAAGGAGGCAGGAGTGAAGGTGGTTGTGCTGCACAAGATGATCGTGTTTTCTAATGGTGCATGTTTCCACATTTTCAGATTGAGGAGGTGGAAGTGATCTTGTCCAACATCCACTATTCAGCAGTGGATCTAAGCAAACTGGGATTGTGCAATGACAATGAGGTAAGGGAATTAATTTCTCTACTACCCAGAGGGCTGGACAATTCAGGATCTATTGCTGTGAGGATGTAGAGGGAAGAGGAAGAAATATTTAACAGAGACTCAGAACATCTCTGCACTTGAAACTGAAATTTAAGAAGTCCTTCTGTCTTCATGGAAAGAGGAAGGATAAAGATCTCATTGGAGGTTTCTCAGTATTTTAACAAACTACAATTACCCTGCATTGTAGCCTCCCTTTTTGCAATATCTTTTAAGTAGGGCTGACCGTCAAAACGATTCAGAAATTGTAGAGTGCCCAATATAGGGTTGCTGGATTACTAATTGGAATTGGGCAGCTTGTATGGCTGCATTTTGTCAGCTGTATTGACTTGGGCAAATTTGGAATGCTGGTTTTAGCATTTAAAGCCCTTGGGCCGGTGGCCAAAGGGCGTTGGCCTAAGGGTGGTGATGCCGTTTGGGACTGTTCGGGGCTATGCAGGGGCTGGGCTGGCCCAGGGACTTTGCTGTTGGCCGGTGGGTGGGATTGGTTAAATTGGTCTGTGGGGATTGTGGGGGTGTTTTTAAGTGTTTTAATGTGTTTTTAGTTTATTTTAATGGATTCATCTTTGGCGTCGGCTATGGGGTTGCCTGGGGAGCGCGTGGGTGCCACCATTGGGGTGGTTACGGGCAATGAACGTTATGGCGGTGGGGGTTTAACGAGTCCGCGTAGAAGAAGGCGGGACAGATGGTTAACACCTATTCCTCTTTCTGGTTATTCCTCCAGCTGGTGGGTGCCAGGTAGGCTTGTCAACCGCCCCCTGGGCCTGTTGGTGCTGTTGCTTAATGCCAGGTTGGTCCATAATAAGTCATCCCTCATCCACGACTTGATTGTGGATGAGGGTGCCGACCTGGCTTGCATTACAGAGACCTGGGCAGGAGTGGAGGGGATGTCTCCCTCTCTCAACTGTGCCCACCCGGGTACCTGGTCCAGCACTGACCATGCCTGGAGGGGAGGGGAGGGGGGGTCGCTTTGGTTTACCCAGCCTCTATTTCCCTCACGGGGCTTCCTGTTCTCTCGAGGCCGGGTCTAGAGTGCCTCTACTTGGTGTTGGACAACCGAGACAGATTGGGGATTCTGTTGGTGTACCGTGCACCCTTCTGCCCAACAGACTTCCTGCCTGAGCTGACAGAGATCGTATCAGATTTGGTGTTGAAGACTTCCAGGATGCTGGTCCTGGGGGACTTCAATCTCCACGCTGAGACTGGTCTGACTGGGGCAGCTCAGGACTTCATGGCCTCCATGATGGCCATGGGGCTCTCTCAACATGTCATTGGCCCCACCCATGAATGTCGACACACTCTGGACCTGGTTTTCTCGATGGGGCAGGAAGAGGGTGATCTGAGGGTGAGGAACTTGTGTCTGACACCCCTGTCATGGTCAGATCACTTCTTCGTGAGGTTTGAGCTCGAGAGCAACCTTTCCCTCTGTAAGGTGCGGACCCGATTGTGTTGGTCTGCCCCCAGAGCTGGATGGATCCAGATGGATTCCTGAAGGCCCTGGAGGAATTCCCAGTTGATAAGGCTGGTGCTCCTGTTGATGCCTTGGTCGAACTGTGGAATGGGGACATGACCAGGGCTATTGACACGATCGCTCCTAAGCGTCCTCTCCTGCCTGGCAGAGCCCGTTCATCCCCTTGGTATGCACCTGAATTACGGGTGATGAAGCGGGTTGGGAGACGTCTACAGTGTAGGTGGAGGAAATCACAGGATGAATCTGACTGAACACATTTGAGAGCCCATTACTGGACCTATGCTGTGATGGTGAGGGCAGTGAAAAAGAAATTCTTCTCTGCTTCCATTGCCTCCTCACAATGCTGTCCAGTGGAACTCTTTTGGGTGGTACAGGGGCTGGTTCACCTGGGCCCCAAGAATGATCTAGTGCCACCCTTGATGGCCCGCTGTGATGACTTTGCCAAGCATTTCAAGGAGAAAATTGCTCAGATTCGTCACGGGGTGGACTCCACTGTGACTCAGAACCTTCTGGGGAGGTGCCAATGTTGCTGTCTGGTCCAAAATTGATGGATGAGTTTCAGTTGTTACGGCCTGATGATGTGGACAAGGTGCTTGGACAAGTACATCCTACCACCTGCTTACTAGACCCTTGCCCATCTTGACTACTTAACAAATCCAAGCACGGGATAGGGGCCTGGATCCTGGAGGTTGTCAGTCCTAAAGAAGGTATCCCTGGATCCAGAGATGGCTGCCAATTATAGACCAGTGGCCAACATCCTGTTCTTGGGCAAGGTGTTAGAGCAGGTGGTGGCGGGACAACTCCAAGCACTCTTGGATGAGACTGATTATTTGAATCCATTTCAGTCTGGCTTCAGGCCTGGATATGATACTGAATCTGCCTTGGTCACCCTGTACAATGACCTGTGCAGGGAGAGAGACTGAGGGAGTGCGTCCCTGTTGGTTCTCCTGGACCTCTCAGCGGCTTTCGATACCATGGATCATGGTATTCTTCTGGATAGGCTAGCGGGATTGGGAGTAGGAGGCACTGCTTCGCGGTGCTTCCACTCCTATCTCAATGGCCGATTCCAGAAGGTGGTGCTGGGGGACTACGGCTCTGTGCCATGGCAGTTATGCCATGGAGTTCCACAGGAGTCCATTTTGTCTCCCTTGCTATTTAACATCTACATGAAACCGCAGGGAGAGGTCATTAGGAGGTGTGGGCTGCGGAATCATCAGTACGCTGATGATACCCAGCTCTACCTCTCGTTTTCAACCAATCCAGGTGAGGCAGTGGCTGTACTGAACCAGTGCCTGGCTGAGGTAATGGGCTGGATGAGGGCCAATAAACTGAAGCTCAATCCAGACAAGATGGAAGTCCTGTTGGTAGATGGTTTGGGCATCGGGGTGGGGAACTTGGGCCTTGTCCTGAATGGGGTTGCACTCCCTCTTAGGGACAAGGTTCGCAGCTTGGGAGTGCTCCTCGACCCAGAGCTGTCATTAGAAGCTCAGGTGACAGCGCTGGCGAGGAGCGCTTTCCATCAGCTTTGGCTGATCCATGAGCTACGTCCCTATCTGGAGAACGATTGCCTAGCGACAGTGACACATGCATTGGTAACTTCCTGATTAGACTTCTGTAACGCGCTCTACGTGGGGCTGCCCTTGAAGACGGTCTGGATACTTCAATTGGTGCAAAATAGAGCTGCCAGGCTTCTGACAGAGGACTGGGTGTTGTTCTCATATAACTGCGGGCTGCGGAAAGCTGACACAGAGTAATGGTTTTCTAGCAACAACCAAATTAACTAAGGCCCTGCCTCTGCGGGAAACCTGTTTATATGAGGCACCTATAACACTGAAGCTCCTGTGATTCGGACAGAATCCTGGAAATTACCATTTGATGAAGAACAATTGGTTGCTAGAGATGTTCCCATGGCAAAAAATCCCCAAAGCTAATCCAGAGGAGAAGTTAATTGTAAAACAAACAGTTTAAATCAGTGCTGTGGCTATGCTTGCAGAAACATAAGTAGACTTTCTTTTACATTAATAGTTGATCCTCAGGCTGGAGATAAACCTTTTGCACATATGTCTTTCATGTACAGATCCTGACACCTCAGGATACACCCTTTGGTGCGTGTGCATCAACGCTGCGTAGGAAGAAGTGTGAAGGAGCACAGTCTCAAGCTCCTGGTGCCAAGCTAGAATGCAAGCCTTCATACCGTGTTGGATGGAAGTCTGGCCGTTGGGTGAAGTAAACAGCCAGCATCCTCACAACAGTGTACTGTTTAGCAAAACTGATCTCCTATCAGCCTGAATTATTTACTCTTTGCTTCACATTACTGTATTGCCACATGTAGTTGCAAGTGATATTTTCAAAAGTTTCCTAAAGGCACTCATATACTGACACCACAATGAATTTATTTCCTTTTGTTCCTTTCAAAAATGTAAAACAGAAATGTGCAAACTGGGTTAATGGGCAAATTGTAGCCTATTAACTACATAGTTTGGATCCAGATTTAACCACGCTTAGAGCAGACCCCTCTGACTAGCTTAAAGTACCATTGGGTTTGATTCAAAATCATCCTTCTGCAGACAGAAAGGCTCCTTCTGTCCCCAGGCTACTTCCCCTACAGTGGGAATCCTGCTTGCAGAAAGCAGGAGAAATGACCCCCCTCTTTGTACTGCCCCCATGTCCCTCCAATTTGTTTCAGAGCATGCAGACCCCAGAGGAATGGGTCATTGGCAAAGATCACCTGCCTGTCTCTGCTGCAGGGAACTTTCTAAGTGGAATTCTGCTCAGGGAATGCTCCAGCTACATGAAAAAGCTAGATCCATCCAAATT
The DNA here is from genome assembly GCA_023646645.1 of Varanus salvator macromaculatus. Lineage (NCBI taxonomy): Eukaryota > Metazoa > Chordata > Lepidosauria > Squamata > Varanidae > Varanus > Varanus salvator. The sequence continues at coordinate 15,148,813 of JAIXND010000659.1, forward strand.
ATTTCAATGGGTCTTCTTAGTATGATTACATCTGGATTCAACCCAATGCTTTTGAATGTTTCCTATTGGAATTGGTCACCCAGGACATGGATTTCTTCATTTTTTCACGTTTGTGAAACTTCTCCAAAGATTCTCTGACACAATCACTATTTAAAGATGCTCTTTTCATTGAGAAGATTAATACAAAACCGCCTGCCAGATTCCTTGATTTCCAGTGTGGCAACATGATATTGAGCTGCGCTAGCTGAGGATCTGGACTTCTTTTTGCAACTGAACAAATGCCACTTGAACAAATGTGTTAATTTTACATAGCCCATATAGATTTTAATTAGATTGGGTCAGCTGAATGGGTAGATGAAAATGTAGCTTTACATTCTTCATATATTATAGCTTAGTTATCTATGGTGTCAGTTTTGACTAAAGGATATTTATTGGTGAGAGTACCTTACCTCTGAACTTTACTCCTTTCATTGGGCCTCTGTGTAGGAAAAGAACAGTATTTCTGTAATCAGTCATGAGACATGCCAAATTTACCTTTGAAGAGTTATGTAGCTTTTCTTTAACCTCAAGATCTTAAGAGTTTCTGTGACTAATAGTGTTCTAATTTCTAAGCAAGCAGACCAAAGGCAATGCTGACACATGCTTTAGTGATTAAGAATTTAATTTTATGCATGTTTAGACAGAAAAAACCTACAATTCCCATCATTTCCCAGCCCTTGTTTCTCAGTCTAAACATGCATAGAATTGCTCCCTAAATCACTAAAGCATGTATCAGTTTTGCCAGTTAAACCATGATGGAACTGAGCACGTAAGAATCGCCTTGCTACAGTGGATGCAAAGTTCATCTGAGTCAGCATTCTGTTCCTCAAACAACTCAGCTGTATATTTTGGGAAATTCACAAGTGTGTCATGGATGTAATCTACCATCCCTTGTTTGTTCCATCATTTATCATTCAGAGCTACATTGCTGCTGTAAATGAAGACTGTAGTTAATTGTCATGGCCTAAAAGCTGCTGCCAAGAAGAGAAAGCATATACATTTCCTATTTACTGTTTATTTATGTAAAGTGTTCAGCAGGAACCTATATGACCAAGTGGTTCTCCTTTGGAAAAAACCTGTTGTGGGTCTTAAACATTTTATCAAAGAGATGCATGCATAGGATTTGGTTGCAGCCAGAATTTCAATCCCACTTCCCAACCAAATGTCACAGATTTATTCCCGAATGGCCAATATTCTTAAGCACTCATATATACCATCTGAAAACAAATTTCTTGAAGAAGTCAATTTAAAAATATTGTTCAGTGTTCACAAAGCAAAGCTGAAGGATGTTAAAGGAGAATCACAAAGCCACAGCTGGCCCTTTCATAGTCGTCCCTATTTTATCTCATGTGCTTTCCCAGGGCCATTTATACCAGCATTACAAGCTTTGTAGTCTACTTGCAAAAGGTGCTTTTAGAAGCATTTCTATATAAATCTCACTCTCAGCTACAGAACAAGTTGGAAAGGGGATTTCCCCTAAATACTAACAGCTTTCCTCATCATCTGTGGACTGAAACAACTCACCTAGCTTGTTTTACTTGTCAATAAGTAAAAGGTTTAATGCCCTTTTAGCCCCAGGCTTTCTCTTGTCTTTGATGAGCTTTTCTTTGGGTCCCATTTCTCTAAAACGTATGCAATCACACTGTCTGCAGCGAGGGGCAAGGAACTTCCAGTTCTCCTTTTTGTACCAGGTCTTTTCTTGGTTTACAGACAAGTGCAAAGGTGCAAAATAATAAAATAAGTAAAATTAAGATATAGCAAAACCTCTGACACTGACAATGTTAACTTCTTCCTTTGGAGTGGAGGCGGGGAAGAATCAAATAATCATTTTTCTAGAAAAAAAATTCTTCCCAGAAATTTCTCACAGGTTAGATTTAAATGGTGCCTTTTGTGAACCGGTGTCTCTGATTTTGGCATAAAATGAGCCTTTTTACTTTGCAATATAAGGATGTATATGTGCTAAAATGTTTGAAAGCTGCTTGGTTTACCGTAAGATTTTCAGTGGGACTCCAGGTCTGTCCTGCCTTGAAAAGACCATACGAAAAGCTGGGGTTGTCCATAGCATGGAGCATTATTGACTTCTGTGTGGGTGAGAAGTTGACAGTAATTGGCATGTTTAATTCTTTATCCTATCTCATCTTCCAATCAGAAACTTCTTTTGCTACACTAAGAGGATTCTTGTTTCTTAATTCTTCTTTCTTTTGTATGATTTCATGGGATTGTGAGGTTTCTGTATATTTATGGGTGAATAAAAGCAAATGCAAAAATAGTTTGAACTTGTTTATTGAATAAAATATTGTAGGTGTCAAAATCTAACAAAATTATATATAACTATATAGACCAGTGTATTTCATTACTCATGTTATGGAGGGAAAAAACAAAACAAAACAAAACAAAAAACCAACCAAGCTTTGAGCTGATATGCTAAGCAGGCAGCAAACATGCAAAGAAGAGAGCTGATTCTTCCCAGCTGTGAATGTTGACCATTCTAGGTCTAGCACTAGAAATTTGGGGGTCTTTAGCTAACAATCTTCAATAAGCCCCATTAGATAGTGAGGGCCAAATGTGGCCAGATCATTGGGATATTTTGCATATCACTTCTATGTTCTTTTCTCTCAGTTTTCTCACCAGCATATGTACCTAATTCTTTCTGCCCCTCTGTACAGAAATTTTAATTCTCTGTCCTGACCCATCCCAGGAGCCCATATTAAGTACACCCCATTCTCTTCCCCTAGTTCTTTCCCATGCACAGAGAAGGCCTTGGGACCCATTCACAACCTCCTTAACGGCTGATACTTGCTCTGAGTTTCCTGGGTACTCCACGAGTTGTGAGTGTGCTGGAAAGATCTCCAGAAGATCCATGCATTTGTCCACAGACCATTGGATGTTTCAGTAAACTGGAAAAATGGCTAAGTGTTAAAAAAAGACTTAACATAGGCCATGCTGTTGCTGAGCTTTCCTGAGCAATTATATATGTTTCTGTCCAACCATGACAAGTATACACAGTGGAGTTCACGGCTGGATCTTGTGGCCTACAGAGGTGTAGCAGTAGAGCTTGGCTCTATCTGCAAATCACTAGGGGTAATTAATATACATACCTAAGGAGAACTGGAGGCAGTGGTGGCAGTCCTGATGCTGCTCTCATGGTCACAAACCCAAATAACTTCAGTGGGGATAACATTGGCATTATGTTTAGATGTACAGCCATTGGCATTACGTCCCACACTCCCTGAGAAATCCTTTACCAGCACATCGGAGGCATGCAGTTCTCACTACAGTGTTCCATGAAGCATCTGGGACTAATCAGCATCTTTAGACCAGCCCCATCTACTTTTGGGTTTTACTCTAAGGACTGTCACACATCCTCTCAGAGAGTGAACACAGAACCCTACCCCTGCAATATAAAGGTGGAACCACTGGCATAGGCTAGTCCTGTGATCCAAAATAGATGCTTTAATCTGTTACTTCAACCGTGCCATCCTGGAGCCATAATATTTACAGACAACAAATGGAGATTATGGTAGTTAAATGGTGCAGACTTCTCATCCAGTTTGAAGAGATAGAATTTCTTCCTTGAACCCTACCTGGACGCACACCTTAACCCCAGTGTCTCCACAACATAAAGTCCTCCCTTCACATATGCATACCTGATGCCGATAGTTTCCAAAAGACAAAAACCACTTCAGATTGTGGTTTGTCTAGCTGATAACCCTTACAACAATGTATAATGTAGGTGCAGAGGGGGAAACTTTGGCCAGGAAAGAGTAGCTTGCCCAAGACCATGGCAGAGTGAGATTCAAATCAGGGATTACTTGATTCATATTCCAGTCCTTCAGCTGCTATGACACATTTGCTCTCATCATTATGAAATGCATCTTAGTCATACATTTAAGCCAGGTCCAAATATGCCATCTGACTCTTGTGTGACTAGGAAACAACGCAAGATGTAGCTGTAAGAGCAAGCTTGCTTCTCTGTGGTAGCCTCGAGTTCTCTAACACAAAGTGAAGCAGCTGCAATCTGGGCCACAGTTGAAGGAGCTGACACTCTGTGTCTCATGCCAATCATTGGAATTACGCAGGAAGGTTTACTCCCCACTGCCTCCACACGCCTTTGGAGTAATCTACCTTCAGAGCTTATCTGATGGAGCAGGGAACAAGGGGAAAATTAAATTTAACTTTAGCCCTCCCCTCCTCCAGGAGCAAAGGGTGGTATCTTCACAACCACCCTAGGATGGTAGAGGGAGCGGGGAGGAGGGCAGGAGGGAGATCTTGCTGAAGAACACAAATAAAAACCTTAGAGAAAAGAACATAGGTGGGAAGAGGGATTCCTGCAAGATCAGCCTGATGAGGTCTGACCATTCTCAGGGAGAAGAATGCTGACTAGGAGAATGCTCAGAAAATTGGGTCTTCTCCCCTCCAAGAAGGTAATGGAGTATCCTGGGACTGCCTGCCTGGAACCTTGAACAGAAGCATTCCATGCTTCCAACATTTTGTTTCAGGTCACACTTTTACATTTTAACCCTGAACACTGTATACACAATCCTGTTGCTGTCTAGTGAAGGAAAAACTGCTCTCTCATGCACCAAATTCTCTCTTCCCACTGCTGACAATGGAACAGTCGAAGTTGTGCTCCGGCCCCCATTCTGATTGTCCCAGGTGTTACACACACTTAAGTCCAAAGAGTTTCAATGGAATTTAGGTATCTGTAATGCCTAATGCGTCTTAACATCTTGCTTTCAAGCATCCATCTCTGTGAGATAAGATGGACTTGCAGCATTCCTCTGCAACATGGGCTTTTAAAATGTCTCATTGTAGAAACTCCCATATTGTGAAGTACTGCAGTTTTCAGCTCTAATGTGGAGGTCATGGCTGAGATGGCTTCTTATACTGAAATTTCATTCAGACAGACTATAATGTCTTTTAGTTCAGAAAATTCTTTGCATACCTGACATGGAAAGACAAATAGCACCTCAAACCTGTTCCTTTTAAGACATAGCAAATAGCTAAGGAAATTGGAGTGGCCCTTCACCTGTCCAGAATGCCTGCTTTGCAGTCCTGTACAGGTAGTTAATTACTTATCAGCAGAGCTACTCTGAAGGTTTTTTTCCCCATTTTGAAGGGAAGGTTTTACATTCTAATAATACGTAGTAAATGTCTGTGATTTAATCATTTAGTAACACTGTATTATGCCTCTTTTGCTTGTGAAAAAATAACAGCTGCCAAGAAACTTCATACCTGAACTGAACCATTAGACATGTAGGTTTCCATAATTTAGCAGAGTACACAAATGTCACATAGCAAACATTAGAACTGAAAGCATTATAAACCACCAACTCAATCACACGGATGATGTGGACACTTCTAAATAAATAAGGATTGGCACAAGTATGGATATGCTGCAATGTTACAAACCTCTTCACCTACCTTGGCAACTGAATTTGAATGATGCAATTTTATGCGCTGTTGGCAGAGTGATACTTTGCATGTACCTGTTCCAAGGGTCAAGCCTTGATATATGCAGGTCTGTCAAATAAAGGGCTACTTGAGGCGCCAAAGAATTGCTGACAGAGTAGACTGGATCAGAAGAATCAGTAGACAGGTATGCATACAGCAAGACAGCCATCCATTGACCTTTTCAATGCATTCATGGCTCCTGGTAATTTGAATGCTGAAAATTGTTAAGTAGTTTAGGCTTCAGGTAATACTCCCAAGGTCCTCAAATAAATCAATAGGTGAAATGCCAGCTTTTCTGGCAGAACTTGTGCCTTTAATCTCTATATTTTTTCAAAATTTCCTCAAATTATATAGCTCTCTATATAGCTATTCTTCTTTTGATGAATATATATAATAAAAATTAATTAAAACATAAGATTCATCCAAAATTGAAAGTACAGTAAGCAGGAAAAATTCCATCTGCTTACTTTCCGTTTGCACTAAAGTTCTGTTTGCCCAACAGTTCTTGAAGGAATAGAAGTCCTTCCGGTTGTATTAAGGTGTTTCTTTTATCTAGGAATAAATGACACACAAACTTTCAAAGATGAAAAGGCAAAACTTTCAAAAGAAAAGACTGCCCAAAACCAAATTGAATCAGAAAACAAGTAATAACTTTGTTAGCATAAGAGGCAATTAACACAAGGAACAGGTCAAAACAGAATTAACTAGAAGATCTTTCATCAATTGAGAGAGGCATTCCTAAAACAAGCCTTCTTTATCTCTTCAGAAACAGATATTCGGCTCATGAATCAAGTCACACAGCAAAATAATTTCTTACAGCACCACAAAACACAAAGTTTAAAAATATGCAGAGATACACTTTTTAACACATCTTCAGCAAAAATAGTTAGCAAATAAATTATAAATTAGAACAAGAACAAAACAAACATTTCACAAAATAACACAAGCTTTTACAAATCTACATTTCACAAAACATCCTTTAAAATTCAAAGAACATTAGCACAGTCTAGAAACAACAGTGGAAACTTCACGCTCTGTGTGTAGTTTCTTCTGTTCTCAAAAGGTGCTAAGCTATTGGAATGCACCACTTTAGACATTGCAATATGCTAAGAACAAACCTTAATAAGGTCAAAAATAGCCCCCTCTGCAAAAAAGGGCAATTTTGGCTAATGCAACACTTCTTGCTAATGTTATGAAATAGTTGTGACTTCAGTGGAAGCTCTAAAAACCAGGAACAAATTTTGCTGAGCAATCAGCACAACCTCCTGCCCCAACCTTTCCAAATTACAATACAACCTACTGTGAAATTCCTACTGATAGGTACCACCAAAAGGATGGGAAGTGTTTGAGAGCATCACTGAGTTTCAGTGAATCTTGTGCAAAAGACCTTCAAAGTTAATAGCATCCATACATTTCAAACAGTAATTTTAAAACATCAACACTTCTAATGTTTCCTTTAAGAAATCCCATCTTTCTTTTAATGTATGTTTGCTCTCAGTATAGGACAGTATCCAATGTTAGTCCTATATAGGCTAGAACCACTGATATGAATGGAACTTAAGTTAGTCATGTCTAACTTAACATCTAATCCTTTCAATGGATCTATTTTACATAGGATTACTATCAGACACTACACATAGTCACTGAAAAGAGAATATTCAGCTGCTTATGTACCTGAACAATAAGGAATTCCACTATCAGTTCAATAACCAACAAACAGCATATTGCTAAAGCTATCCAATAGGATATATGTATAAATATATAGATTTATATATTTACATCAGTGCCATTTGGTTTATATTTTATATGCACACATATGTACAGTCTTTTTACAAAGTTCCCTCAATTCGAAACCAAAGCTGCTTATTTATTTTAATAAGACACACACAACAAAGTCCCCATTTGGAATCCACTATAGTGAACTATTCTTGAGATGCTGTGTCTGTAGAGGCTTTATGTGATATTCATAGATCTTCAGTGCAGGTCCCAGTTTTAATGAAAGTCCAGTCAGCACATCATTTCTGGTCATCAACAGTAAAGATTTCCCATCAATTTCCTAAGGTAGAAATGAATAAACTGTAAAACGTTCTAGCAATGAAAGGTTACATAAACCTGAAGAAAGTTTGGAGTCCTAGAACAAAGACACTTTGGAGGCTTATCAACCTGCACCCAGGTGGCTTTAGTCCAAGCCCCTATTGTGGCCAAAGGTTCTTAGAAAAGAGCATCACAAATAATGTATTCCCTTCCTCTTAACCAGCTGAGACTCAAACCCAGTCAGAGCTTTCAAGGTAAATTATGGGAGATATGAAGGACGAATCTTATGATAGTCCCCCTTCCTGACATGTCTGGGTCCTTACTGTTCATAGAGGCTTTATTCATACTGAGGAGTGAGCATAGATCTACCCTTTCTAGGATCTTAGAGAAGACCAGGGTCAAGGAGACATGAAGGCTGGGTTCATATGTCACAACAAGCAACCCTGAATAGCTTTCATGCTGCATGGATTTTTGCCTGGATGATCATGACAAATGATTAGGTATTTTTTACACTATCACAGTTTTCACCCTTCTCAGTCCTCTTGCTGTTGGCACATAGCCCATCAGCCACTGTGCCTGAAATTTAACCTTATGCTGGATGCCTGTAGCAACTCCTGCAACTGCCACTCTTTCCAGGGGACTCTGTGGTACCTGCACACCAGGATTGTGGAAGCCAGGGGTTGGCAACCCCTGGCTCCTGAGCTGCACGTGGCTCTTGAATCCCTCTGTGCGACTCTGTCGCCCAAAATATGCGTCACAGCCACCGATCTGCGACCAAGGCTCCGAGTTACAAAATACCAATAGGTGATGATGAGGCATCCGCTCAGGAACGCTGCACTAGCTGGTTAAGTAAATTGTGACATTGCAGGCAAAGAGTGGAACAAGCTTCCTGCAGGCTCTCATGTTACAGGAAATGGCTGTGAAAAGATTCTCTTTGTCCAAATGTAATCTCCATCCTCAGAAATGATAAAAGCTGTCACAATTCACATTACTTGACTGTTTATCTGCTAATCAGTCACTAAACACACCTATATCTGCGACTTCCCCCAGTAGGTCAACCATGGATAAACGATGAAGAAAAGAAAAGTTTCTGAAGAAAAACAAACATTTAATAGTATGTGGGTAGATTCATTTGCTTTTACTGCTGACACACTTATGGGGTTTGCTGTTTAATGCATGCAGCCCTTTAGCACTGACTTTGACTCTGCAGGAAGCTGTTCTCCTATTCAAAATATATGAAAGGAGTCCTACTACTTTATAATGTAAGATTAAACGTAACAGTTTTTAGCAACTGAACAAAAGCTGCAGCTAAATCATAATGAAGATATACATAGCATTAAGGTAAAAAATGGTATATGCAGTGTTATCTTCATTTTAGATGTCAAAAGGGATCTGCAGCTCCCAGTATTTCTTTTGTGTGGGAATCGGGTCCAAATGGCTCTTTGAGTGTTAAAGGTTGCCGACCCCTGGTGGAAGCCATGATGTCAGGTTTGGATAGACAGAGAAACTGCAGTGAAGCATGGAAACAAAAGAATGGACCGCTGTGACTTCATGGTTTCTAAAGACCAAATGTACTATGCTGAAATACCATGACAAGGTTTAGTCAACACAGCAAGACCATCCTGCTCAAGAAACCACCTTGGCTTGTTGTGTTGCACAAACCCACCAAAGGAAGGAAAGGCATCCTGTGATGAGGTAGATCATGTTTTGTTCTGTGACACATTACACCTTATTCTGACATAGCCAGGTATAAGAAGAAAGGGGCTGCAGAAGGGAGGTGAAGGGAAAGTTCAGAAATCCAGGAAATCAGAAATGCTTCTACTGATTCTATTAGTTTGAAAACAACTGACAGTCACTCACATATTCCAAACTATTCCCTACAATCATTTGTCAAAGCTCTCACCATCTACCTGCATTTGTCCGTTTCCTAGAAAGTCTCTCCTGATTCAAAGAAGAAAACAAAACAAGCTTTTGTGTATTACCAGTTGAAGCAGTACCAGTGAGCTTGACTGAGCAGATCTGGAATATTTTGATGTTGCAATGCCAAAAAAGGGCCCAACATGGTTTTACTGAGGGCCAGTTTATAGTATTTTTCTCTGAATGTGGCAAAGCTGGCCTGGTTTTACTGAATTAAAGGTAAACATAAAGGTTTCCCCTTGACATTAAGTCCAGTCATGCCTGACTCTAGGGGGCAGTGCTCATCTCCGTCATGTGGCGGCATGACTAAACACTGAGGTGCACGGAACTCTGTTACCTGCCCACCGAAGTGGTACCTTTTTATCTACTTGCATATTGCACGCTTTCGAACTGCAAGGTTGGCAGGAGCTGGGACGGAACAACAGGAACTCATCCCATTGTGCACATTCGAACCGAAGACCTTTCAATCAACCAGCCCAGCAGCACAGCAGTTTAAACCACTGCACCACCTGCAGTCCCTTTTACTGAATTACTAGTTTGCTATTGCTTCTACTGAAGACACATGGTACTAATCTCAGCTGATTGTTCAGTACTGGGATGGGAACATGGTTCTCTTAAAGTCTTGGCCTAGAATTCTGGTCAGACCTAATAAGCTATTTAACTCATGATGAATTATTATGGGAGTTGTAAGCCAAAATATCTGGAGTGCAGAGTTCAAGCCTGCAGTAATAAGTCAGTTTAGGGATACTGGTGCATATGAGAGATTTGATGTCTGGTTAAGAAAAGTAAGCCAGGGGATTATGTGATGAAGAGCATCTGCATTAGCTTGTACCAGTCTTGAGATTCCCTATTTCTGAGATTTACCTTATATGCTGGAACTGCTAAAAAAAATTAGAAAACACCACACAATTAATATTTTACATTCTCAGCTCTACCAAATGAAATTGTGAAATCGGTGAATATGAAAAAAAAAAAATCTTAACCTTCTTGCTATGAGGTTACCACTCAAAATGTAACTTAATGATACACACCTAAGTATATTTTCAATTAAGTTTAATAGCAGCATATGCTATGCTATATGAAATCATGCATGGTAAAAATGAGGCTGACAGATTAGATTTGCATCTATTAATTTTTTATTCCATAAATATAACATGCCAATTAAGTCTTGCCCCTGCCTGTTCTGCTGTGTGGTCAGATCCTTGAGAATGAATGAATAGAACACATTGCTTAAGCTGTCAGGCCATAAACAAATGAAGTACATTAATGTGCAAAGATCATTAACAAACCCACAGGTATATCAATATGTAATTACTTTATCCCACAAAAGCTCACACCAGGGAATTTCTTTTACCCCCTGGCCACTTACATTCAAGGTGACTCAAGGTTCTGTTCTGCCCCTTATGCTTTTCAACAGCCACATGAATCCTCAGAAAGAAGTTATCTAGCCATTTGAGCTGCTCTAAATCTACTGCAAGACCAAAGCTATTGTGAGCAATGTTGTCATCTTGTTTTGGGGCCACATTTTGCTAAGGTATCATCAACATGTGGATGAAATACAGCTCTGCCTCTCCTTTCTAACCTCTGGGAGGCAGTCAGAGCACCTGAGAGCAGAACTGGTGTTTAATCTGGATAAGAGAGAAGTATTGGATGGAGATTTAGGTCAGACTCTGAATGAGGGTCACACTCCTTGAAGGAATGGAACAGAAGTGCTCCTGGACTGCACACTGTCTGTGGAGGCACAGATTATGCTGGCTGCCAGGAGCTCTGCTTGGTTTATGGCATCAGGACCACAAAGAGTGGACCTACCCATTGTGAGACATGCACTGGTCCTGTCCAGGCCTGATCACTGGAATGCCTTTGAAGCAAGCTCAGAAACAGCAACTCATATAGAGCATGGAAGCTTTGGGAAAGTCAGTACTCAGACTAGAAAAGTTAGAAACAACACGTACTTACAAATGAACCACCATAAAGCCTGTTAATTTTTTAAAAATACATACTGTGGAAAATGGTCATCAGAGAGGATGCAAATGAGGGTAAAGGAGGGCTTCCAAAAGTATACCTTCCTGCCCTGCACACCTGGAGAGGGAAATCTCTCCAGCATTTCTTTGCTGCAAAGTGGAACTACTGGTATGTTTGGGTGGGGGAGGAGGTAGAGATATTCATAGTTTTCTTTGAAAAGAAAGAAAACCACTTTCATGGGGTCCTGAGCCCCTAACCCCCACAAATGTGGAAGGCCAACCATTTCACTTAAAGATGAATTTCCATCTTCTCAAGAATGGAACTTGTTTCTAACCTGGGGACTACCCACATTCTGCATCATGTACATTAACTTCATATTAATTTCTGGGTGCAAATCAAGGTGTTGGTTTTAGATGTGAAAGCCATGGATAGGTAGGGACCACACTCTCTGAACAATTATTTACATCTGTATGAGCCTGCCCAAGTGTAAGATGAGCACTGGAGGCCCTACTCCCTGGCACACGAATGGGAGCCATTAGGCAGATATTGGAAGAAGACTCTTTGGAACTCCTTCCTTCGGGGGACTATACATGCCCTCCTCACTGATGGCTTGAAAAGACACATGTATTCTGGTACTGCCTTTGGTACAGTAAAAGGATTTAGCTACTGCGTTGTGTGTATGTGTGAGCATCACATGTTTAAACTGTAATGGTATTTCTACATTTTGTAATCTGAAGATAGAGAGTTCTAGATGTAGGGTCATGCCATGCACTGTTATATATTCTGAAAAAGCAAGTCTGGAACATCAGGTATACCGTGCCTGATCCTTTGAAAAAGACAAGATCGGTTTGTAAAAAATGAGGTCATTGACCATCATAAAGCCTCCCTGCACCCCTAAGTCTCTGAAAATTTCTGCCAATCCATCACACCACTTTAAGTATAGAAGCAATGGCCCCCTTACCCACAACAGCTGGGAGCACATCAGTGACAAACTGGCTCTTCCTCAGTTTCAATGGTAGTCTTGCCATTCACTGTAATTCTCCTTGTAATGACCTTTTTGTCCTTCAGGATCTTGCTGGTTGTTATAATGGACTTGAACCTGCCTCTCTTGCCGCTGTTCAGAGATGCACCAGAAGAGCAGGAACAGGCCCCAGTAATCCCAGAACCAAAGGAAGTAAACCCGGTTCCTGGAATAGGAGACACCCCCCTGATAGAGACAGAAAAGTCACTGTGGCTTCTGCTTCTATGGAGCCTTTGCTGGACACTGGCAATGTCATCAAGCAGATCATTTAAGATATTGAATGAAAAAGAGTCTGTTCCCTTGTGTCCATCCAGATGGGACCTGTGGAAACTGAGTTCAGTGTCAACGTGTCGTTCTTCATACCCCTTGTCTCCATGTCCTCTGTCATGGCTAGCGGTACCTCTTCTGCCTCCATGCCTTTCTTTCCCACTTGTATTCCCTTTGACAGATTGGTCATAGGCATCCCTCTTTTTGGCATCAGATAAGACCTCATAGGCTTTAGAGATTTCTACAAACTTCTTCTCTGCTGCTTCCCTGTTTCCTGGATTTTTATCAGGATGTACCTTTAAAGCCAGCTGTCGGTACGCTTTTTTAATTTTATCTGCAGATGCAGTTCTTTGGACTCCTAGAACCTCATAGTAATTCACCATTTTCTTCAAACAATATCAGCAATAATAGTCACTTAATCTGCTGTAGGCAAATATCTGAACAATATTCCAATACCTCTGGGCCCCTTGGCAATCTCACCATTCAAAAGAAAACAGGTCTAACAGAAGACTAAAAATTATATACTCCTGTGAGTAGCACCATGTTCGGGGCTGTGGTAAGATATGTGGGCTACTGGAAAAGAGGTAGAGGCAGTTGATTTCTAAATGGCTCAAACGGTTCAGGGTCAAGGACAGATTATGACATCACCATTATTCCCATGAACAGATCTCAGTCATTTGCATACTGCAATCCCACTGGTCAATGAGGTGCCATCGAGTCTTTCAAAGAATAACAGCGGCACAGGGATAAACACTACTGTATTGTATTTTGATTTCAGAAACTGGCACTGAGGTGTTACTTTATCCCATGCACATCCAAAGCACAAGATGTCAAAAGAACCACACTGCAATTATGTCTGTTCTAAACAATACAGGCACTTAGCCCAGCTGCACTGCTGTCCCGTCCCCGTACAAAGACAGACTTTATTTATTTATTTCTGTGCTGCCTGTAGCTGAAGCTCTCTGGGTAGTGTACAGCAAAATATAAAAACAATAAAACACAATCAATAAAAACAGTAAGAATTAAAAATCAATTTAAAATAACATAGAAGATTGAAAGGCAAATAAAAAGACCAGGCCAAGAGTAAAAGGCACCTGGCTAATTAAAAGGCACCAGTCTTTAAAGGCCTCCGCAAAGAAGGTTGTCTTAACCTGGCACTGAAAAGATGGCAAATTTGGTGCCAGGTGGGTCACAGCAGGGAGGTTGTTCCAAAGATGGAGAGCCACTGTGGAAAAGGCCCTCCCTCTAGTTGCCACCCTCCAAACCTCTTGAGGGGTTGGCACCTGGAGGAAGGAAGGCAAAGCTACAGACACAAACCACAGGCACAGCATTCCAACAACTTAATAAAAAATCAATGAACACAATATCTGCAGATATATTTGAATCTAAATTAAGGTATCCATCTCTGTAATATCCTTTTAGGTTGATGGGCCATCTTTAGATGTATGTGATACAGATGCTATCTGGAAAGACTGTTTCAAGTATGAATGGCTGCTGCCTTTCCTTTTGGTTTCTTCTGGCTTCTGTTTAGTAAAACCCTACAGCTCTTAGTTTGCTAATTTTCACTTTACGTATTAATATGGAACTTTTCCTTGTCTGCATGGTCAGAAACTAATAGCATGTAGCGACTAAACTGAAAATTACACTCACAATCATAGAACCATAGAATTGTAGTTAGAAGAAGCCAGAAGGGCCATCAGGTCCAACCCCCTGCTCAGTGCAGGACAAGTTAAACCTTCCCTTTCAGATGGCTGCCCTGTTGCATCTTGAATGTCTCTAGTGTGAGAGAGTCCACAACCTCCCTAGGTCATTGGTTACATTGTCCTACTGCTCTAACAGTCAGGAAATTCTTCCTGATATCTAGCCAGAATCTGGCTTCCTGTAACCTGAGCATACTATTCTGTATCCTGCACTCTGGAATGATCAAGAAGAGATCTTGTCCTTCCTCTTTGTGACAGCCTTTCAAGTACTTGTAAAGTGCTATCATATCACCCCTTAGTCTTCTCTTCTTGAAGCTGAGCATGCCCAGTCCTCTAAGTCTTTCTTCATAGGGCTTTGTTTCCAGTCCATGGATCATCCTTGTTGCCCTTCTCTGAATCCTTTCCAGATTGGGTGCATCTTTCTTAAACTGTGGTGCCCAAAAGTGGACTCAGTACTCCAGATAAGGGGGAAGTAGTAAAGGGGATTAAAAATAGAAGTGGCCTTTTTGCAGCCACATCACATTGTTGACTCATATTCAGCTTGTTGCCCACAACAATTTCAAGATCCACCTCACTTGCAATATAGTTGAGCCAAATATCCTCATCTTGTACTTGGTTTCTTTTTTTCTAGATGCAGAGCACCCAGCCAGTTTTGTGTCATTTGCAGATCTGATAATCATTCCCTGTACTTCCTCATCCAAGTCATTAATGAAAATTGTGAATAGCACTGGGCCTGGGACTGAACCCTGCGGTATGCCACCTGTTACCTCTCCCCCGTTTCAGAAGGTGCTATTGATGAACATTTTTTGAGTCCAAGTCTGTAGACAACTGTTGATCCACCAGATAGTTATTCCATCTAGCCCACTTTTTGTTAGTTTGCTGATCAGGATATCATGGGGCACTTCGACAAAATCTTTGCTGAAATCAAGATAGATAATGTCCACAGCATTCCCACAGTCCATCAGGGAAGTTACCCAGTCAAAAAATAAAATCTGATTAGTCTGGCAGGATTTGTTCCTGAGAAATCCATGTTGGCTTCTAGTAATCACTGCATTGTTTTCAAGGTGTTTGCAGACTGATTGCTTTATAATCTGCTCCAGAATTTTCCCAGGGACAGATGTCAGACTGGTCTGCAGTCCCCAGGTTCTTCTTTGTTTCCTTTCTTGAAGACAGGGACAACATTATTCCTTCTCCAGTCATATGGCACTTCCCCTGCCCCCCACCCTCCATGTTTTCTCAAAGATAATAGGATAATAGGTCTGAGAGTTCTTCTGCCAGCTCTTGAATGACTCTAGGATGGAGTTCATTGTGCCCTGGAGATTTGACCCAATTAAATGATCTTTGACCATTTGCCTTTGAATCTTGAACTGTCATTCTGCTCCCCTTCATCAGGAAGGTCATAGATCTTCTTTTGGAAGAAGGCTGAGCCAAAGTAGGAATTGAACATTTCTGCCTTTTCTTTGCCACTAAGCTCATCTTCCTGTATTTCTGTGCAGAGATATGCATTTTTAACATACAGTCTGCCTCTGCCTCCCTTTCTGTTCCTTCTGTTCTTCCACAGGTTATATTATTCAATGGTTGAATTCCAGTGAAGGGGGTTATCCAGCCAAATGTCAGTTATACCTATCAGGTCATATTCACTCTCCTGTATTAAGAGTTCAAGTTCATGCTCTTTGTTTCCCATACTCTGGGCATTAGTATCAAAAATCAGGTCCTTTAACTTTCTCCCTACATTTTTGGAAGACCACTATTGGGCACTGTTAGAGATGCTCTCTCTGTTGTGGTGCGTAAGCCTTTGTCTGTTGTTATGCCCAGGTGTACTTCTCCCTCCCTGTAAGATGTCATTTAAAGCCCTCTGATAAACTACTTCATACTGTGGCCAAAAACACTTCCCAGTTCTCATAAGGTGCAACCCATCCCTTGCCAGCAGTCCATCTTCCAGGAAGTGTAGCCCATAGTCCCAGACTCCAAATCACTCACGTCGGCACCACCTTTGTGGCCAGGCATTCACTTGGAGTATTTCACTTTCCCTGTCTATTCCTCTTCCAAGAACTGGAAAACTATCTGGGCCCAAAGTTCTTGACTCTTTTCCCTAAAGCTTCAAAGTCTGACATGATTTCTTCAAAGCTCTACTTGGCAGTGTCATTTGTTCCCACATGTATAAGAAGGAAGGGATACAGGCCAGTGGGCTGTATGAGTCTTGGCAATCTTTCAGTTGTATCACTAATCTGTCCTCCAGGGAGACAGCATACCTGACAAGTTCACAGGTCATCCTGATGTACATGGATTTCCATCCCATGAAAAAGGGTCTCCCACAACTCATACTCTGCTCTTCCTGCTCTTGGAAGGCTTTCTATCATTGCTGCCACTTGGCTGACCTCTTGTTCAGTGTTGCATGGGACATCTTGCAGTTCTTCCACAGCAGGCTGCCTTCCAGTCTCACCCTTGAGTAATTGAAAGCATTTTGAGAGTCCCACTGTTTCCAGTGGTGCACAGTATCTTCTAGTTCTTTTGTACCTAACTGTTACCCTTTTCCAGAGAGCTTCCTTTTTCCCTTTCCTCAGGATTCTCCTCTTCTGACTCAGCTTGCTGTTGCACTTCTGGGTTCTGTACTACTTTTAGCTGTTGCAGTTCCATCACTCTGTCTAAAAACTCTTCATCATCTTTTATTACCTTGAAGTTGGGCCTGCACTGCTTTAGTGCTCTCACCTTTTCTTCTAATAGGGCTTCTTCTAACATGAGCTAGTGTTCATTGCACATGTAGGCCATGTTGACCTCAAGTGGAAAAACAAACATAGCACAGATGTTGCAAGCCAACACCACTGAGGAATCTTCTCTGTCCTTTCTGCTTCCTTTTTGATTCTAGCTTGCTGGGCCTGTTGTAGCAACCAGTGCTTTCTCCTGTCCTCCCTGAAGCTTAACAACATAGTCCTATCACGGTAAATAGCAATGTGTTACCAGGAAGAAAACAAAGGGGTGGGGTAGGGTGGGGGGACAAAGTGGAAATAAAGGGGGAAAAACATTATTGTTTTTCCCCCTTTAACCTCCCCCTTGACCTCCCCCACTGAATTCTGTCACCAATCTCCTGTTTCTTCTCCCTGGTCTGACTTGCTCCATGGCAGCTTGGCTGCTTGTATCCGAGTCCCTAGACCAGCTGGGGTTGCTTCCTCTGATCTGCCCAGTTCCAATATACTATTTGTAATTAGGTTTAAAGAAATATAGTGAACTTCAATAGTATTTGTAGAGCCTCCTTTACATGTACCTTTGGCAATATGATCGCCACTGCTACCAAGTCTGTTCTCCTGCAAATAGAGGGATGTGTAGCCTTTAGCTGTATGAACATGATTACTGTAACAAAGGGAGGTGGAACATTTTTCAGCTCAAAGGATGAATAACGATCTGGAAAAGGTCTTGTGGGGAGGGACTGCATCTCATCTGTGAGTGGGCCAAAGGCAAGGTGGCTGTAGTCAAAACCAGAGTGGGTGGACTCACATATGAGTAACCATTTTAAACTTACTCAGAAGTAAATGGGGCACTCAGTCTGCGTGTCTACTCAGAAATAAGCAAGACTGAATCTCTCAGCAGCACTTTTAGAGAGCACTGCAAATACCAAGTGTGTGCATATCTAGCAGAAGTGAGCAGAAGCAGCAGGTCTATTCACAAGAAGCGAGAAGGAATCATTGGGGGGCTTCCCCCCAAGCCCACCCCATTTCTCCTATGAGGAAAAGTGGGTTGGAAAAACAGCTTCTCCCTTCTAGAAGAGGGGGCAGAGCCTTGGAAAGAACCTAGAAGGCTAGATATGGCACTGGCATGAGCACCCTTCTCCATTTCTGGCAGGTCAAGGCAAAAGGCTTCTAAATGCAGTCCTTGAGCAAGGCTATCTAAGAAAAACAGTGTGAATTATAACAAAGCCGTTAACAAGTCACATCGAACAAAGCATGATGAGTAGGGGTGGCTCTTTCCCATGTCAGGATTCAACTCCATGGGAATTCCCCTCTGCCTTCTCCCCACAAAAGGAGCTGGCTCCACTCTCAGCTTGTGAGCAAGATGGCAGGGATGCCGGACATCTCACAACTGCTCTGCTCCCTTTGGCTTGATGATGAACTTCTGGGGTGATGGACTCGCACCCCTCTCCTTCCGTTTTAGTTTGTGTCCCCTGAACCAGAGACAGTCTGGTTCTCATCTGCCACTCATCCAATCTTGCTCCTTAGCCTTGGCATGCCAAACCCTCCTCTTTTCTATCTAGCTCCTTTCCAGAGTCTGAGATTTCGAGCTTGCAATGCTGTATTCTGAGAGAAGTAGGCCCAATCCCTACAAAAGCCATGTGGGCCATATCCTGCCCCATCCCTTTCATGTATCTCTCACTGTGTATTTTGAAAGATTTTATTGACATTTAAAATTAAATTGTTTCTAAGTTGTACGTTATGGAATTGCTCAAATGTTATAGCTGAATCTCTGTGAACTGCCTTCACTTTAGCAGGCCTTTGTAGCCCAAGGGCAGTAAAGACAGAAACCATAGCAGTGGTAGTAGCAACCATGCCTTCAGCAGGAATGGGCAAACTGGACTCAAGAATGTATTTATTCATCCATTCATTTATTTATTATATTTATATCCCACCTTTTTTCCTTCCAAGGAAGGGGGCTTACATAATTCTTTCAACCGTACCCTTACAACAGCTACCCTGTGAGGTAGGTTAGGCTGAGAGTGTGTGACTGGCCCAAAGTCACCCAGTGGACTCCATGGCTGAGCGGGGACTAGAACCCAGATCGTCTGAGTCCCAGTCCCGTGCTCTTAACCAGTACACCACACTGGGTATAATTCCATGTAGACCTGAGCCTAATTTCAAAGGTTCTCTGCATGCCGTCTTTTCAGACCTCTGGCAGGAGTGAGCTATCCTTTCTCTGGCTGCTGACTTGAGGGGGAAGGAAGAGGCGAGAGAAAAAGGATGGCACAAAAAGAGAAAAGGAAGCGGCAGGAGGAGGATGGAGGTGTCTCACTCACATCACTATCTTTGGCCCCACCCACCACAGACATGTTGCGCCCAAGATTACTCAGGAGAGAGTAAGTCTACACAGCCTCCAATTATATACACACACACACACACACACACACACACACACACACACACACACTTTCCTATACTTGCTTGATAGGTCAGTGTAAAAAGGCTTAAAAGGGCTTTGCGTTCACTACCAGTTCAGATGTGGTAAAGTAGTAAAGACAACATGAATTAATAGCTATCTCCAGCTACAATAGCTATGTATCTTTCTTGACCATTGTTGGATCTGATTCTTGCCAAGCCTTACTGAATTGTGCTATGCCTTGCTACCTGGCCTTGTTTGCCAAGTTTTCACTGCTCCTGAAACCAGGTTTGGTTTCTCTGTTGTTCAAGACTTTGCCATAAGGATTCTTGGTTCCTGACTTCAGCCAGTTGCTTGACTATGTCCCGGCCTCTGACTTCACAATCGGCCTTGGACTGTGCTTCGACTCTGACCAGCCTTGAATTCTGTTATCTGGGTCCTGGTGCTTCCATCTTGACTCCTGCACCCATCTCCCAATGCTGACATTTTCTAAGCACTAAATTCTGAAGGGCTCACTTCTGTAAATGTTTTCAGTTACACAAAGCTCATCATTGGACCACCCCCTCATCCCTGTCACTTATTACAGAAGCAGGAATGGGCAATGTGTAGGCCAAAACATCTGGGGGAGGGGCACAGCTCTCATCACTCATTACCATTGCCAATGCTGGCCAAGGATGATGGATAAGCATCTCTTCAGCTGTTTTGGACTACAAATTTCCTACTCCTGCTGTAAAGGGCATTCATTATAGCCAGGGCCCTGGTAATGGAGCTTAGGTGACTATCCTATGCTTGCCTTCTAGAACTATCCATCATATAATTCAACTAATTTCAGTAAATCTAGTCCTAAGTGATCATTACTTCCAATGATTTTTGCTCACCTGTCTCCCTGGGCTGAGAGACAAAGGTAAAGATGGATTGTCCAAACAGATTTACCTGCTCTTGGAAAGCGTTTGCTTGTTCTTCAAAGCCCGCTGTTCTGAAATAATTCACCACATCTGTAACCGCCCAGTCAGCAGGATCAGGAGGTCTTCCATTCTCTACCAAGCTACAGAAATTCATAACATTTTATGAAATTTTTAAAAATGCAGACAAAATGTCACTGTGCATAGGCATACCTCTGGCTGCCCCCTCATGTCATTTCATGGGGTGAAGTTTAGTGAAGTTATAAACTGCTGGGATTCGTAAAAGAACTACCTAAAAGAATGGTTAATACTTGTTTGTGTCTTCAAAACTCAAACATAACAATTAAGCATTTTTAAAAGTGTGCTATTTTTTAAAGGTATGATTCAGAGTCTCTGCTTCTGAAATGATCTTTTCTTTGGGAAAGTTTCCCTGACATTCTGTGACAAACAGAATCAATTGAGATAATATGTTAAATATGTCCCAGGCAGTACTTTAGAATATTTTGCCTGCTTTTATTGCTTACAAGGAGTGTATTTCTCTCCTATGTTTTGCTTTCTCATAAGCTCACCATGTATGTTAACACAGGAGCTGAAAATACAGACTTCAGTCCAAATCCCACCCACCCCCCTGTATAAATGGGCTTCCCCATCTTTATTTCTTATGTTTTAATGCCCACCATTTCTCCAAGAACCTTGGAGCAGTATGCATAGTTTTCATACCCCCTTTCTCTCACAGCAGCCCTGTCAGGTGGATAGCATGTTACAACTCAGTGGGGTCTGAACCTGGATCTGCACTAAGCCCAACGCCACGGCCACTGCTCCACACTGGCTTGACTTAAGGGTTGCAGGCAGCTGTGTGTGCACCATGGGGAAGTGTGCAGGGACTGCTACCTGAACTAAACAGTGACATGCTGGTTTCTTTTAAGCACTTTGTAGTCCTGCCCTTTACCACAAGCGTGCAGGCTTCCCCCTCCCAGCCCATGTCTTCTCATAACACCTCTACAAGGTAGGATAGGCTGAAAGGTAGTGACTGGCCAAAGGTTGCCTGGTGATCTCTCTATCTGCGTGAGGATTTGAACCCAAGTCTCCCCAGTCTAACCACTAGACCACACAGACTCTCAACAAAGTAATAATGCTTACTATTTCTATAGCACTTTGGAGTGCTGAAATTGGTTCGCCCACATTACCCAGTAATCCAAACAGCTATCCTGCAAGAGCAGCAATGACTATTTGCAAATTGCAAACAGGAGGCAGCAGGGAGATAAGGCATTTGAGATACGGATGTTGCTGTTTACGGCACAGTGGCAGGAGGGCTATCTTGGGCTAAACTTCTTAACTCACCCTGAGCTCCTATCTGGCAGGAGGGTTTACACACAGATGTATATATAAATAAAGTTTTTGGACCTCCCAGCCAAGTGGCATGTTTTACTTCTACCCAGCTACTGGACTTCAGAACATGGATAGTGCACTGCAGACCTGCAGAATGTTGGTAACAGACTTGAGATTTGAATGCTTCTGCACATCATAATCTCCCTGAATGTGGAAAGCAAGCATGGCAGGCAGAACTGTTCTGGCCTCGTGTTCTCCATGATGAGCTAATTGCCTACATGCAAGGAGTTTCCTTCTTCTAATTTTAAGGGTTCTGGTAATCCAGACACCAGTTTTGTTCTAAAGATAATTATATCTCATTAAATAGAACTAGTCAGGTCTGAAGCTGGCTCCTGATCAATGTACCTAAGGTGAACAGAAAGTATGACAGAATCTAGGAGGTTCTGACTATGAAGGTATGGTATGATTAATACAGTTTGGAGCAGTATAACAAAATTGCTACACAAACCTGTTGAATCAGCTACTACTTATCTCTGAAATGCATTCCTCTATATTTAAATAGAAGTACATTAGCAACTGAAATGTTACAAGTTTCTGTTTGTTTCAAACAGGATTGGGCAGTTTAGTACCAACCTATTCTCAACCTTATTATTTTTTTTTAGTGGAAGCAGTATGTTGTAGGAAAGCAACACAACTGGAATAGTCTTTTCCCAAATTTTTAGGTCTGCTCTAGATTTTTTTCAGCCTCTGAAGGGGTGTGAGACCCATTGAGATGGTCTATCCTTGGAGGCTGATGGATCCAGATGGTTTCCAGAGGTCTCTGGGGAACTTTCTGGCTGAAATGGCTGGTGGTTCTGTCAAATCCCTGGTTGATCTCTGGAATACAGAGATGACCCAGGCAGATGACACAATTGCTCCTCAGCCCCCTCGCTGTCGTGATGCTCGTATGGCTATGCGGTATACCCCAGATCTGAGAGTGATTTTTACAAAAGCAGATGGCTTGAGTGCAGATAGAGGAGGATTCCTAGGGGGTACAACTGAGCCCTGGTATGCACCCATATCTGAGTACGTCTGGAGTCAGCGAGACCAGCAAAGAAGCAATATTTGACTGACTCTATACAATCGTCTCTGTCATGCAGCAGAGCTTTTTAGGGTTGCCCAGGGCCTACTACATGCTGGTTCCAAGGTCAAGCTGGAGCCAGATATATGTTGCTACATATATTCCAGGATAAAACCTCTTGCATCTGCCAAGTCATAAACATCAGTGTTATTGCAATGCATTTAGGTGAGACATCCAAAGCACAGCTTGTTCAAATTTTCTTGGATGGGTTCCAGTTGCTACAGCTTGAGGATATTGACAAAGTGCTTGGCCAGATTTGTGGAACCACATCCATACTGGATCCTTGCCCTTCTTGGCTAATAAAAGCTAGCAGGGAAGGAATTACTGGCTGGGCCTGGGATGAGATTAATGCCTCTTTATGAGAAGCAGTGGTCCCGTGCCACCTGAAATAGATCCTTGTGAAGCAGAGGCAGCCCTCTATGGACCCAGAATAATTTATCTATGTTAGGCTGGTACAAACATCCCCTTTGCGGACAAGGTTCATGAGAGAGTAGTGGCCTACAAACTCTAGGAACTCTAGGATGAGAGCGATTACCTGAATCCATTTTAGTCAGGGTTCAGGCTGGTTTTGGCATAGAAATAGCCTACGTCACCCTGTATGATGACCTACGTCGGGAGAGAGAGGAGGAGTGTGACAGAGATAGCCTGGTTTCAGTAATCTATGTGCTGATAAATTCTAAAATAGATTACTGCAATGCACTGCAGATGGGGTGCCCTTAAAGACTGTTCAGAAGTTGAAACTTGTGCAAAATGCAGCAACTAGATTAATAACAGGGACCACATGGTCAGAACATGTAACACCAATTCTGGCCCTCTTGCATTGGCTGCCTAAATGCATCTGAGCTCAAGTCAAGCTTAACATATAAAGTCCTATACAGCTTGGGATCACAAATACCTGATGGAACACTTCTCCCAACCTCAGTCTATCCAGCCACTATGATCAAGATCTAGGTCCTACCTCCAAGGAAGATTTGGCTGGTAGCAACAAGGAGAAGGGCCCTTTCATCACATGCTCAGTATCAAACTCCACTGTTTCTGAAGTTAATTATGTTTCTCTACACCTTAAAGAAAGAAGCCAGGCTCAGTTACCATTCAACTCCTCATCCTATAAGCCAGAAGGCCAAGTATTAAATCTGAAGTAGTCAAGCCTTGATTCCATTTCTTCTATAATCAATTCAAATGGATACTGCAGTCAAGATTGAGGCTTGGAAAGGCAGCAATGAGTAACTAGAAAAGATTGTCAAGTATAAAGATGTTTTAGTGGCAATGAAGGCTAAGATCATCCACACTATGGTATTCTTGATCATTATGTATGGATGTGAAAGCTGAGCAATGAAGAGAACTGAGAGAAAGAACATTGATGCTTTCAAACAAAGGTGCTGAAGGAGAGATTTGTGGATACCCTGGGCCAACAGAAAAAGGAGCAAATGTTTCCTAGATCAAATCAAACCAGAACTTTCCTTGGAAGCAAAAATGGCAAAACTGAGCTGTCGCAATTTGGGCATATTACAAAAAGGCAAATTCACTGTAGAAGACAATAATGCTTAGAGAAAATAAACTGTGAGATGGATTGACTCCATAAAGGAAGCCACAGCCTTGTGTGTACAAGAGCTGAGCAGAACTGTCAAGGACAAGACATTTTAGAAGGCATGCATTCATAGGGTCATCCTAATTCTGATGGCACATAACAACAACAATCTTAAGAGTATAATATATGAGTTTTATTGCATATCAGTCTATCATATCAATTCATTTGGAAAAACAAATGAATGAGGGTGGAGGAACCTTGCCCAGACTGGAGGCTGGGACTTCTGAAACAATGGGCTGGAAATAGCTGTTTTACCATCTTATGATAACTAGACAGAGCAAATATATTTCATCTAGAAATTATCTACCTATGCATTACAACACCACTTAATCAGCATAGTTCCTGGAAGACTAGGAAAGAAAAACAGATGCGTCTGAAAAACAGGCATGTATTATACGTAAAATATGCTTGGGGCCCGTTTCCCCCTCAGTAAGGGCGTGGACCCTATTAAGATGGAGCCTTATGGATCCTGATGGTTTCCTGAGGGCTCTGGGGGATTTTCTGGTTGATACAGCGGGCGCTCCTGTTGATGCCCTGGTTGATTTGTGGAATGGGGAAATGCAGGGCAATGAACACAATTGCTCCTAAGCATCCTCTCCCGCCATGCAGAGCCCACTCAGTGCCATGGTATACACCTGGCCTGCGGCTGATGATGCAAGCTGGGAGATGACTAGAGTGCAGATGGATGAAATTTCGAGACAAATCTGGCTGAACACACTTAAGAGCTCACTATTGAGTCTATGCTGTGGTAGTGAGGGTGCTGAAGAAGAAATTCTTCTTCACTTCCATCGCATCTTCACAGGGCCATTCAGTGGAGCTCTTTTGGGTGGTGCAGGGCCTATTACACCCTGACCCCAAAAAGGACCCTATTGCACCATCAGTAGCCCACTGTGATGGCTTTGCCCAGCTCCTTAGGGATAAAATTGCTCAGATTCACCACAAAGTGGACTCCACAGTTTATCTGGTTTTGGTCCAGGAGGCGTCCAGAGCACCGTCTGACCCTCTTTTACTAGATAGGTTTCAGTTGTTGCGGCCTGAGGATGTGGACAAGTTACTTGGACTGGTCCATCCCACTATTTGTCTGCTCAACCCTTGCCCCTCTTGGCTGCTTGTCAGAGTCAATTACAGGATATGTACCTGGATCCAGGAAGTCATCAATGCCTCTCTGAGGGAGGGCCAGGTCCCACCACTTTGAAGGAGGCGGTGATCAGGCCAGTTCTGAAGATGGAGTCCCTGGACCCAGAAATAGCTGTCAAATATAGGTTGCTGGCTGATATCCCATTCTTGGGCAAGGTGCTCAAGTGGGTAGTGGACGGACAGCTCCAGGCACTCTTGGAGGAAACTGACCATCTAGACCCATTTCAATCTGGTTTCAGGCCTGGGTATGGAACAGAGACTGCCTTAGTTGCCCTGTATGATGACCTGTGAAGGGAGAGGGACAGGGGGAGTGTGTCCCTGTTGGTTCTCCTAGACCTCTCAGTGGCTTTCGATACCATAAACCATGGTATCCTTCTGGATAGGCTGGCCGGATTGGAGTTGGAGGCACTGCTCTGAGGTGGTTCCACTCCTATCTGACTGGCTGATTACAGAAGGTGGTGCTGGGAGATTATGGCTCTGTGCCATGGCAACTTTGCCATGGAGTTCTTCAGGGTTCCATTGTAATCACCATGCTCTTTAACATCTACATGAAACCGCTGGGAGAGATAATCTGGAGGTTTGGGCTGTGGAGTCATCAGTACGGTGATGACACTCAGCTCTGCCTCTTGTCCAGATGAGGCAGTGTTGGTCCTTAATTGGTGTCTGGCCAGTGAATTGGAATAAATGAGAGCCAATAAACTGAGGCTTAATCCTGACAAGATGGAGGTCCTGTTGGTAAGTAGTTCAGCCTTCCAGGCGAGTGATTTTTGCCCTGTTCTGGATGGGGTTGCACTCCCCCTAAAGGACAGGGTACACAGTCTGGGAGTGCTCCTCAACCCTGATCTGTCCCTGGAGTACCAGGTGTTGACAGTGGCAAAGAGTGCTTTCCTTCAGCTTTGGCTGATACATCAGCTGCATCCTTACCTGGATGAACAGTACCTGGCAATAGTGCCCCATGCTCTGGTAACTACCTGTTTGGACTATTGCAACACACTTTACGTGGGGCTGCCCTTCAAGATAGTCCAGACACTTCAATTGGTCCAGAATAGAGCTGCCAGGTTATTAATGGGGTCTGGCAGATACTCCCATATCATGCCAGTCCTATATCATCTACACTAGCTGCCAACTGAAGTCTGGCCCAATTTAAGTTGCTGGTAATGACCTGTAAAGCCCTAAATGGCTTGAGTCCTGGATACCTGGAGGAGCACCCTCTTCCCTATGTGCCTGCCCACCCCTTGAGATCTAAGGCAGAGGTCCTTCTCCAGGAGCCCTCTTTACAGGAAATTAGGAGGGTAGCTACCTGGAGAAGGGCCTTTTTGTTGGTGGTGCCCCAACCTTGGAATACACTCCCCAGGCAGGTTTGCCTGGCGTCGTTGCTTTATTCTTTTCGGTGTCAGGCGAAGACCATTTTATTTTCCCAATATTTTAACAGTTAATTGGTTTTATCTTTGATTTTATCATTAGTGGTCAGATGCAGCATGTTGAGTATTGTATGTGGTTGGTTTTTTGTTTGTTTCCTTGTTTGCTTGTTTTTTGTAAGCCATCCAGAGACTTTAGTATTGGATGGCATATAAGAACTTTAAATAAATAAATATCGGAAAGCAATCTGTGCACCAAGCATGAGAGTCAGAGTCAACCAGGACAATAAAGGTTATACTTATGCACTGTGCATAGTACATCTATCTGTGTAGTTCCCATCTGTGCTTTTATACATTTAAATCTTATCAGGACAAAGGTTTATCAGAGTAGAATAAATAGTCCAGCAAATAATGCATGGCTGGACACAGTGGGATTATAACACTTTGCTCAGATACCATTGCTATAATTTTAACAGCAACTTGATGCACAGATATTGTGGATGGTGGTGGTGATGTTTATTTCCAAACTGTGAAAAGCTTCAATTGCACATCTATCAAAGCATTCAAATATTGTTAAAGATACAAGGGCAGGACAGGTTCTTTTTCTGAGCAGTAATAGCTTATTGTGCCCATGTATTACCAGGAGTGACTGCCTGCACAAGGTTTTAGAGATTCTAAAAACAACCAGACAATGGGCAGAAATGCTAGTTTCCTGAATGGGTCAAGCCAGGGGAACTCGGGGAAGGGAGCTCCACTGACTTGTCCTGACTGATCTAGAAACAAGTTTCCCAAAGTTGATTTAAAACCAGAAATTCCCTGTTGTATATTTAATGTACATTCACTTCCACTTGCCTAACACAATCAGTGGGAGCCCAGTACCCTCAATGGATACTGCCCTATAGGATGGGGCTAGAGCATGGGTCCTCAAACTACAGCCCACCATGGTCATTTACCCAGCCCACCTCAGAGCTTTTGGGCAAGTTCGGAGAAAACGATCTCTGAGCAAGTCCGAAAGCTTTGAGCTGGTGCATGCACTCTCTGAAACTCTTTTCAGTTTCAGAGACTAGCAGAGAGTCGGTGCACACACCAAATTGTAACAGCTCCCTTCAAATGCTCATGCGCCACCTCTTCCCCCCATTGCACGCATGCATTGGCTCTGAATACAGAGCGGGAATACAGAGTAGGAATACAGAAGAGAGGAAGGTGTAAGAGAGAGAGATAGATGAAAACACTAAACAAGGATAAAAGGTAAAGGTTTCCCCTTGACGTTACGTTATGCCTGACTCTAGGGGGCGGTGCTCATCTCCGTTTCCTAGCCAAGGGAGCCAGCGTTTGTCCACAGACAGTCTCCGTGGTCATGTGGCCAGCATGACTAAACACCGAAGTGCACAGAACGCTGTTACCTGCCCACCGAAGTGGTACCTTTTTATCTACTTGCATTTGCATGCTTTCAAACTGCAAGGTTGGCAGGAGCTGGGATGGAGCAATGGGAACTCACCCCGTTGTGCAGATTCGAACTGGTGACCTTTAGATCAACCAGTCCATCAGCACAGCGGTTTAAACCACTGCGCCACCTGCAGACCCAAACAAGGATAGATGGTAAGAAAAATATAACTTTTAAAATCTATTTTTAACTATGTGAGCCACGTCCCCGGGCTGTAGGCCAAGCTGTGGCTGCCTCGCTGAGTCCAGGGGTGGACAGGCTGAGGTGGAGTGGGGCTACAACTCTGCCGCGGCCTTCTCTGGGCAAGCCAGCACTGCTGTCGAGCGGCTGCCATGCTTCTTCCCCCCGTGGCGGGGAGAGACAGGAAGCGCCCCGCTTGGCCAGCCATGGCCCCGTCCCTTGCCTCCCCTTGCCTCGGAAAGCAGCCCTTACCTCCCTCCTCGTAGCCCTCTCCTGGCCGGGAAAGCCGTGTTCGCCTTTCTGGCCTCCCCCTCCCCCTTCTGGAGCTGGGTGAGCGCCTGAGAGGGGACCTTCGTCCGGCTCAGAAGTTGGGTGGCGGCGAGGAGCTGGAAAGGCCTCGACCTCATGGCTCCCCCTTGTGTTGTGCTCTCCCTTTTGGCGGGCAGCACAGTGTCATCTTGGGCTTCTGCTGCAGCCCAAGCAAGCAGAACAAACATTTTTTTATTTTTTTATTAATTTTTTGAATTATAATTAATTTTTAAATTTATTTTAATTAATTTTAATGTACAGTGTGCATAGGAATTCATTCATATCTTTTTCAAAATATAGTCCAGCCCCCCAACGGTCTGAGGGACAATAAACTGGCCCCCTGTTTAAAAAGTTTGAGGACCCCTGGGCTAGAGAATGACCTGGCCAGAATTAGAATTTTTCAACACAAACGTTATACACTATACAAAATGGGAAAACATTTATCAACCCTTGAACTTTAGTTGAAGAGATCAGACTGAAGGTTGTATATATTCAAATTATGGGCTTTGTCACTGGAATACAGCACAGTGGTCTTAAAGATAAACTCTGGGAGCTAGCAAGGAATCCATTACTCTGAGCTTAATGGCTCTCACCTTTTTGCTTCAGAATTCTCCGTTCTTTTAAAGATTTATCACTGTCCAGGAAGAACCATTGGTTCAGGGGCCCTGATGCAGAAACAGCCTCTCATTATGTATACAAGTGTTCCATACAGTTCCAAAATCATCAAAAGGTGGCAACCTTATAAATTGCCTGCAAGGCCTGCATAGTGCAATCTGATATTCCATTCAGGAATTACTAGGATTTGTATGTGTGAGACTTTGTTGCCACAGTGCCACCTACTGGCAGGCAGTCCTAATGCTCTTTGAGGAAGCAATCTGCACTTCATAATGCAGAGTTTTCCAGTCTTCTCAAACCAGAGAAACTGGGGAGGAAGACCTGAATGTCTAGCATTCTTCTTGATATATTTCAGGTCCCCAACTGTTAACACTGAAGGCTACTGCTAATTTTAAACTCATTATGCACTTCCTCAATTGTTGCACAGATGTATATACTTGATTCCTAGACATATGAGACAACAAGGATAAATACAAATAATCACTATGGAATATGCTTGACAAGTATACAAACCAAAGATAGCAAAAACAGGCCTTCTATACGTGACATATTTGCTGTATATTACTTCCAGAATCAGAGGCACTATGCCTTTGATCACTAGCTGCTGGGGAACACCTGCTTGTGGACTTCCCACAGGTGACTGGCTAGCTGCCGAATTCTGCCCTAGAAAGACCTTCAGTCAGCATGGCTTTTCTTACCTTCTTACACTATAGCTACCTTTGCTAGGATTAGCTGGTACAATACTGGACAGGGTTTAAGTACTTGAGGGAGGAAATGCTACTCTGTTAATTCTCCTAGAGCTCTCAGTGAAGCTCCATGGCCTACAATGGGATCCTTCTGGATAGACTGGCTAGGGTTGGGGGCACCACACTGAAGTAGTTCTGCTGCCCCCTAGTGGGTCAATTTCACAAAGTGTTGTGTGGACTCAACCCTATGGCTTATGCTGTGCCACAGCAGCTGTTCTACCTTGCTCCCATTGCTATTTAATGTTAACTGCTTCCGAAAGGAATCTGAATGAGGGGGCATCAGTAGACCAAAGACACCCAGTTCCATTTCTCTTTTCTCTCCGATTCTGGTGAGGCTATAAACATATAAACTACATCGGTGCCTGTGATAGACTGGATGAGGGCTGATAAATTCAGTTGAGACAAGATGGAGGCGCTGTTGGTGATAGACTTGCCGGACCTGAGTGGTGGTACTCAGCCCATTTTAAATGGGATTACATAGGTGTGGAAAATGACTAATCCTAGCAAGCCCTACGGCATGCAGCCCTTTCCAACGGCTGAGGCCAATGTGCAGACTCCAGCCCTTCTTAGGAAGAGATGGCCTAGCAACAGTTATCCATGTCAGCATAACATTCATGTTAGATTATTGCAATATGCTATATGTAGCAGAAGCACTTCCTTTGAAGACTTGGCAGAAACACCAGTTTGCGCAGAATGACTTTAAAATAGTAAGGGAGACTGGACTTAGGAAATATACTTCACCAATGCCTAAACAGCTATATTGGTCATTGGTCCATTTCTGGACACAATTCAGGTGTTGGTATGCAACTTACAAGTCCTAAATGGCTTGCAGCTTGCTTATGTGAAAGACCTCCTCCTCCCTCACACTTCTGCTTGTACACTGAAACCATCCGATTCCTCTCTGGCCCAGAGGAACAAAGAGCAAAGAGCCATAGAGCCCAATTTATGGAATATTTTCTCTGAGGAGGTTCTCTTGCAGCTACCTTATTTGTACTTTTGATGGCAGACAAAGAATTCTCCGTGCCCTCATTGCTTAGGCTTTAAAAAGTTAACTGAAATTGGTCTTAATCCATTGCTCTCTTAAATCTGCTGTGTTTATTAACCATTATTTTTTTGTGGATTATTTTTACTTTGCTCTTCTTGTTAGCCACACTAAAAGTATTTATACTTATTTAGACTGAAAAATAATATTGACCTATCCTACAAAGAGTTTTGTTGGAACGTTTACTGAGATCACAGATGTAAAAAGACTTTGAAACAGAGCTGTTAATGATTTTGACATAATGTTCTCAGTCCAACAAAGTATAATTTCTTGGCAGGGGAACATGCTTAAATTGTTCCTCTTCCTGTAGCAAATCCAGCTAAGGAATAGTTTTAAAAAATTTCAGAATTAGTGATAAAAATCCCTCATACTTTTTCAGAAAGAATTAAAGCGGGGTTCCAACTTCTTACTTGCTTAGGTGCTCACCATACATAAGGAGTAAACTTACTTTTCTGTATCCAGAGATCCATTTTCCTTGTTTTCCATGTCAATAGCAAGCATAAGGAAGTTGGAAATGAACTTTCTGTCAGGAACTAGATCAATTTAAAAAAACAGAAGAAGAAAGCTGCATTCACTTACAAGTTATAACAAAAGAACAATGCAGTGTTACACTGGATGTCAAAATTTTCTTTAAAAATTGTAAGATGTGGAGAATCCCCCCCCCCCCCCCAATTACATAGTTCTAAAAGCAAATGCAGTAAATTCTGTTTGAGGCTTTGTCAAATCAAGTAGCTGCCTTGGCAACCAATGAGAAGCAAGAGCGCCATAAATCATCTGCTAAGGTGCACCTTGCTCTGAAGGGCACTGGGGAGACATCTCTCTCAGACTCAGTTCCCCACCTACGAAATGGCCAAAAAGAAAAAAGAAAAAGATAGCATTGCACAGATGTATGAAATGCTGTTTGTAAAGTATTCTGCAGTGGAATTTCTGTAAGAGTAAAAATGGTAATAGAGCAGGCATTCAGAAGCAGTCTATCTCTATATTTATATGACCTATATCTTGCCAGTCACTGAAAGAGCCAACAGGCATTTAATCCTTCTATCTGCATTTAAAAATGTGTAACACTTTGCTTTCTTTGCTGGAGGCACACACAAAATACAAATAAGCTAAATCTTGAAGATCACAGTGCTGCCAAAAAATGATGGGACGGGATGCGGTGGGATGGGAAAGGTGTCCAGATACAGAGTTCAATACAAGAAGGAGGTTTCTGGAAGCCCAACCAACACAGATGCCATTGTCCACCCCTGCATGGAGAATGGATATTTCCTTATCACAGGAGGTCAGTTTGTCAGGTCCAGATAGGAAGTTACACTGGTAATTTGCTGCCTGGGGTACTGCAATGCACCTGAAGATGGTCTGGACACTTATTTATTATTTATTTAAAACTTTTGTATGGCATCCCTTATGCATGGCATCTCAGGACAGCTTACAATCATTAAAACAACTTGCTGCAGAACAGAGCAGCCGGGCTGCTTAGTAGGACTAGTCCTTCCAATATACTATTCTAATGTTTGCACTGGCTGCCAGTCAGTCTTTGGGCCTGATTCAAGCAGTTGGTGCTGACATTTAAATCTCTAAGTAGTTCAGAACTAGTCCACCTGAAAGAGCACCTTCGCCTGTAGCTTCCTGCCTGACTGCTGAGATCATCTCCAGAGGTTCTTCTCTGGGTGTGCTGAGGCAGGGGGCTACTAGGGAAAAGCCCTTTTGTCCAGCAGGAATCACTGTTGCATTGCTGATTATACACTTAGTGTTGTTTTTTATTTTAAATATTGTCAACATTTTAATACTTCATTATTGCATTCATTGTTTTGGTTACTGCATTTTAATTACTGTAAATTGCTCTAAGGTGGCTGCCATTTGGGTGATATGTACATTTGATACACAAACATACAAACAAAACAAATGAGAATATCAAACAGGTTGTTTTTCTTAGGCTCATTCAGTTTGTGAGACAATTTCACATGTATCATGTAGATTCTTTTCTCTTTGTCATGTTTCTAGAAGAGCAGCATAAATAACTTGTATCATTTACCATATCCTTTACCAAGTACAATTTTACAGAATGACATATCACTGAATCTAATACAGTGGTACCTCGGTTCATGAGCACCTCGGTTCACGACCAAATAGGGTTGTGAACAGAAATTTTGGCAACATTTTGCCTCCCTTCGCAAACTCCGTATTGGGTGACAACTACGATGACAGCCATGTTCCAGCACGAACACGATTGCGATCGTGGCCATCTTCCCCACACAAACTCTCCAAACAATAACCTTCTCCTCACCCACCATGAGGGTGAGCCATGAGGGAGCACTCACCTCGGTCAAGGCCTTCCTGGCTCCTCGCTGCCACCCCGCTTCCGAGCCGGAGGAAGGTCCCTTCGCAGGCGCTCGCCCGGCTCTGGGAGGCGGAGCAGGAGGCCAGAGAAGCAAGCGCGGGGTGGCTCCCCCAGCCAGGAGAGGGCTGCAAGGAGGGAGGTAAGGGCTGCTTTCTGTGGGCCAAGGCAAGGGGAGGCGAGGGACAGGGCCACGGCCTGCTGAGCAGGGCGCCTCCTGCCTCTCCCCACCACAGGGGGAAGATGCATGGCGGCCACTCGGCAGCGGCAGCTTGCCCTGAGAAGGCCGTGGCAGAAGCATGGGAGCCACGGCCCCGCTCCCGCTCCACCTCGGCTCATCCATCCCCGGGCTCTGCAAGGTGGCTGTGGCTTGGACTGCAGCCTGAGGACATGGCTCATATTTTTGTGGTTAAAAAAATAATTATGTATGTATGTATTTAACACTTTTATATATAAAAAGTGTATAACATAAAGTTTATGTATAACATGTAGTTCTGGTTCATAAAGTTAACCTTATTTACACTGAAACTTATAGGGAAAATTGACTTGGTTCACAACCAAAATCAGCTTGCGACCACGTTCGTAGGAGTCAGAGTGGATTAACCTTATTTACATTGAACCTTATGGGGAAATTTGACTTGGCTCGTGACCAATTCGGATCACGACAAGAATCATGGAACGAATTAAGTTTGTGAACCAAGGTACCACTGTATCTATACACTCACCTAGAATACACTGAATGCAGTAGAGCTTACTTCTCTGAAGGTCTACATAGGATTACACTGTAAAATCTCTAACGATGCAGTGTTTTAATTTTTTTGGTGCTTGAGTTTTAAAACAAAAATAATTGAGGAATTTTAAACTTTTGCTGTTTAATTAAGAGGTGATAAATCATCAAAACAATTCAATATAAACGAAAAGTGGTTTCTTTTTGTCTACACACTCAAGAAGCATTCTCAAATGTTGAACCCCATGGCTCATTTGAGGATGTTGAAAATGACTGCAGCTCACCAGTCACCAAATAGTGTTGCCAGGTGGAGTTTTGCATAACCAGCCGGCAAGTAGTGATAGTATTTTATTTTGATTTCTAAACCCTATTTGGATATGGATAAGGTTTTTGCCACAGTCATTTCCTTGAAGCAGCAAGTTTCGTAATCCAGCTTTCTTGAATCGAGACATTGGCTCTGGAGGCAGCATGCCTCCCCATGTCAGGCAGATTTTGTTGATCCAGAAGCAAAAAGTAGAGAAAAAAATTATTTTATATCGTTTCCCTCCCCTCCTAGCCCAAAAAGCTTTTCTGAGTATTCTTATTTGTCTGCTGCCGTTTCTTTTCCCCTTCTCCTCACAAATGTAACATGTGCCCAGTTTGTTTCATCACCCCCCCGCCCCCTGCTGCTCTTTTGTCCTCTAACAGCTCCCCTCGCTTATCTCATGCCTTATTTCCAAAAGTTATTAACAATACCAGCCTGGCTCCCTAACCAGGTCCTGCTGCCACACCACCCCTGCAGTGTGCCTGGTGAAGCCACAGAGTAGGGCACTCGAACGAAGAGGTGCTAAGCAGACCACAGCAGCAAGGCCTGCCTGAAAGTGTGCCGAGAGCTACTGGTGCATCCCAGGTTATAGTGTGAGAAACACCGCGCCGGATAACTCATTGGCAGTCACTCAGAAATCAATTTATCACTTTAAATAACAGCTTTACAAAAATTCTGATGATGTGAAATATATTGCTGCTTTAAAACCAGAGTTAAAGCTATCTCATTTTGGTTCAAGGTGCACAAAGCCAGGAAATTAGATGCTAATGATGTTATATCACAAATTGTGCTTGTTTACAAGCAATATAGTCCAACATACAGAGGGATTCCTCTAGTGATACAGTAAAATGCAAGTGCTTTATAAGGCAATAGAGGACCAGCAGGTCATGGTTCTGCTCCATGGCACTCCATCCTCCCCTATTTGAATTTGGGCCTGCAAGAGCAAGGCAAAGTGTGGGTGCATGGAGGGGAAGTTTGTACACAAGCACAATTGGTGACATCACACATCGTCATCATCAGTGCTCATCAGGCTCATCTGTTAAGGAATGAACCTGTTTGCAATTGCCTGGCCTTGGGGAACTTAAGTCAGCTTGAGGTAGCCTTAAATGCAGGTCATACACTTGCAGTTAAAACAAACAGAAAAACAAAAGCACTGCATTTCCCAGGTTTTTCTTAAAATAAATGTATTATTATAATATTGTGAAGAACATAAATTAAACAATAAGTTACAGACAAGTTATTGACTGGATAGATATGTCCCTGCATGTTCAGAAATGCTTATAGCAGCCCTCTCCCGCATTGCACATGCTAAACATTTCCAGAGAGGAAGCCCTCCAGTTGCTGTCTCTGTGTGCAGGACAACAGGAGCTGTGCCGGACAGAAGTGGAGCTAGTGGATTCCTTTCATGAACAATGCACATTATCAGCAGAACAGTTGCACAGGGCTAGATTCTCACAACCATCTTAATAAGTGTGCCTAGAGTAAGAATGCATGTTCAGTGCAATTTGTTGTTGTTGTTTAGCAAAGTCGTGTCCGACCCATTGCGACCCCATGGACAACATTCCTCCATGCTCTCCTGTCCTCCACCATCTCCTGGAGTCCACCTAAGCTCACACCGACTGCTTCAGTGACTCCATCTAGCCACCTCATTCTCTGCCGTCCCCTTCTTCTTTTGCCATCTATTGTTCCCAGCATTCGGTTCTTCCCCAGGGAGTCAGTCCTTCCTTCTCATTAGGTGGTCAAAGTATTTGAATTTCATCTTCAGTATCTGGCCTTCTAAAGAGCAGTCAGAGTTGATCTCCTCTAGGACTGAGTGGTTTGATCGCCTTGCAGTCAAAGGGACTCGCAGGAGTCTTCTCTAGCACCACAACTCAAAGGCCTCAGTTCTTCGGTGCTCAGCCTTCCTTATGGTCCAGCTTTCACAGCCATACATTGCAATGGGGAAAACCATAGCCTTGACTATAAGCACTTTTGTTGGCAGGGTGATGTCTCTGCTTTTTAGTAGTTCCATGACCAGTTCTCACTGTTGCTTCTTGACCTGCATACAGGTTTTTCAAGAGACAAATAAGATGGTCAGGTATTCCCATCTCTTTAAGAACTTGCCACAATTGGTTGTGATCCACACAATTAAAGACTTTAGCATAGTCAATAAAGCAGACATACATGTTTTTCTGGAACTCCCTAGCTTTCTCCATGATCCAACATATGTTGGCAATTTGATCTCTAGTTCCTCTGCCTCTTCGAAACCTTGCCTGTACTTCTGGTAGTTCTCGGTCCACATACTGCTGGAGCCTAGCTTGTAGGATTTTGAGCATCACTTTGCTAGCATGTGAAATGAGTGCAATGGTGCGGTAGTTTGAACATTCTTTGGCATTGCCCTTCTTTGGGATCAGAATGTAAACTGACCTTTTCCAATCCTGTGGCCACTGTTCAGTTTTCCAAATTTGCTGGCATATTGAGTGTAGCACTTTTACTGCATCGTCTTTTAGGATTTTGAATAACTCAGCTGGAATACTGTCACCTCCACAAGCTTTGTTGTTGCTTAGACTTCCTAAGGCCCACTTGACTTCACATTCCAGGATGTCTGGCTCGAGGTCAGTGACTACCCCATCGTGGTTATCAGGGACGTTAAGCTCTTTCTTGTATAGTTCTTCTGTGTAGTCTTGCCACCTCTTCTTAATCTCTTCTGCCTCTGTTAGGTCCCTGCCATTTTGGTCCTTTATTATGCCCATCTTTGCATGAAATGTTCCCTTCATATCTCCAATTGTCTTGAAGAGATCTCTGGTCCTCCCTATTCTATTGTTTTAGAAACATAGAAACAGAGAAACAGAGCGAGTCAGAAGGGGCCTCCCGGGCCATCTAGTCTGACCTCCGGCACCAGCCGGCTCCGCTCATGACATGCCCACCATGTGCATGTCCAGCCTGTCTTTGAACACCCTCACTGATGGGGCCTCAACGACCTCCTAGAAGTTTTCTTCTATTTCTTTGCATTGTTTATTTAGGAAGGCATTCTTATCTCTTCTAGCTATTATCTGGAATTCTGCATTCAATTGTTTGTATCTTTCTCTTTCTCCCTTGCCTTTCGCTTCCCTTCTTTCCTCAGCTATTTGTAAAGCCTTCCCAGACAGCCATTTTACTTTCTTGTATTTCTTTTTCTTTGGGATGGTTTTAGTTGCTACCTCTTGTAAAATGTTGTGAACCTCTGTCCATAGTTCTTCAGGCACTGTCTATCAGATCTAATTCTTGAAATGTATTTGTTACCTCTACTGTATATTCATAAGGAATATGATTTAGTTTATATCTGAGTGGCCTAGTGCGTTTCCCTATTTTCTTCAATTTAAGCCTAAATTTTGCAACAAGAAGCTCATGATCTGAGCCACAGTCAGCTCCTGGTCTTGTTTTTACTGACTGTATAGAGCTTCACCACCTTTTCTGCAGAGCAACATAGTCAAACTGATTTCTGTGTTGACCATCTGGCAATGTCCATGTGTAGAGTCGTTTCATGGGTTGTTGAAAAAGAGTATTTGTGTATTCTCTTGACAAAATTCTGCCAGCCTGTGCCCTGCTTCATTTTGTACTCCAAGGTCAAAGTTGCCTGTTATTCTGGTTATCTTTTGGCCTCCTACTTTAGCATTCCAATACCCCATGATGATAAGGGCATAATTTTTTGGTATTATTTCAACAAGGTGTTGTAGGCCTTCGTAGAACCGGTCAACTTCAGCCTCTTCAGCATCAGTGGTTGGGGCATAGACTTGGACTATTGTGATGTTGAATGGTTTGCCTTGGATTCGAACTAAGATCATTCTGCCATTTTGGAGATTGTATCCCAGTACTGCTTTTCCTACTCTTTTATTGACTATGAAGGCTACTCCATTTCTTCTGAGGGATTCTTGCCCGCAGTAGTATACCTGATGGTCATCTGAATTAAATTCCCCCATTCCTGTCCAGTTTAGTTCACTGATTCCTAAGATGTCATCTCTTGTTTGACCACATTCAGCTTGCCTTGATTCATGGATCTTATATTCCAGGTTCCTATGGAGTATAGATCTTTGCAGCATCGGACTTTCCTTTCACCACCAGATACATCCACAACTGAGTGTTCTTTCGGCTTTGATCCAGTGGCTTCATTCTTTCTGGTGCTACTAGTACTAGCCCTCTGCTCTTCCCCAGTAGCTCACTGGACACCTTCCGACCTGAGGGGCTCATCTTCTGGTGTCTTATCTTTTTGCCTTTTGGTACTGTCCATGGGATTTTCATGGCAAGGATACTGGAGTGGGTTGCCATTTCCTTCTCCAGTGGATCACGTTTTGTCAGAGCTCTCTGCTATGGCCTGTCCGTCTTGGGTGGCCCTGCACGGCATAGCTCATAGCTTCATTGAGCTACGCAAGCCCCTTCGCTATGGCAAGGCAGTGATCCATGAAGGGGAGTTCAATATGTAAGGAAGTGCAAAGCAAATCACAATCCTTGCATGTCCTTTCCCTTTCCCAGAAAAGAACAGCAAAGATCGGGGCCCTTGCACTGTCTTTCTGTTTTCAGAAAATGAACACAACACCTCCATGTTATCTTTCTCCATCATGTGGGAGAGAAAATGAGGGACTGGGACCCTCATACTGCATTTCTGTTTCTCCACATTGTACCTTCCAGCCCCAAACCCCATTCCCTAAGAAACTACATGTTACTTTGAAGATGAACTAGGGTTTCTTTAACTCAAACAGTAAGTATATAGGATCTAATACATGTCAGACTTTGCCCACTGCCTGCAATTTACAACTTACAACAGGCAGCATTCTAGCTTCAGAATGAAACTGAGCATGCTCATCATAACATTGCCAGCAGTTGCTGCCCTTGGCTTTCAGGGGGCAGAAAAACTTTAGTAGTTTTTGCTCAGACTTTCACCAAACCAATGAAAAGCCCATATCTTCACCAAGCCAGAACAGTATACATCAGAAATTTCCACCAAGGTTTGGAAAGATATTTGATATGCCAAGATGTAGGTTGGAATTAAAAATGCAAATGTGTCAATTTTCAATACTTTTTCCTTGCTGTACCTATACCAATTTCTTTCAGATTGGTTGACATTTTGCACATTTGTAGACCTCATTTAATAGAGAATGGACATCAGGTTTCAAGTTATTATCTCAAGAAGTATCATTCTGACAAGCATTTTATGTATTTTTTACAGTATTTGTATATTACTCTACACCCAAACTAATCTCAGAGCAGTGCACAGTATGTTAAAACAAGCAAAAAGAATATTTTTTTTTAAACAAAGCAACATTAAGATCATGGCTGGTCATCAAGAAAGGACTCCCAGAATAAAGTTGTCTTTAGCAGGTGCCAAAAACAACACAGGGTTGGTAACTCCCTAACTTTCCAAAGCAGGGAATTCTATAGAAATGGGGCTACCACACAGAAAGGTTCCTCTCCTGGAGACTCCAGCTGGGCCATGGGTCTGTGTGGAATCACTAGGCGAATGTCCTTTGATGACCTCAGTGACGGGGCAGGTTGGTAATGGAGAAGCCATAGCTGGCGAATGGGTAAAAGGCACTCTATGCCATCACAGTCACTTGGGTCTCCACAGCACTAGTGCCAGATCCAGGAGAACACCCAGAATACAAACCTGTTCTTTCAGGAGAGTGCAACCCTACCCAGAACAAGCAAGGGCCCTATTTCCTGGACTCCGAAACCACTCACCCACAGGTCTTCTGTCTTGCCAGGATTCAGCTTCAGCTTGTTGGCACTCATCCATCTTATCATTGAGTCCAAACACTGATCCAGGGCTTGTACAGCCTCTCCTGATTCAGTTGTCATGGTGAGAGTAAGCTGTTTATCACCAGCACACTGATGGCACTTGGCTCTAAATCTCCTAACGACCGCTTCCTGGAGTTTCTTATAGAGACTGAACAATCTGGGGACTGGATGGTACCCTGTTGAAGCCCATCACTCAGTTCACCGGCATCTGTGAGATCCTCACTCAATGTTACTCTCTAAGACCTAAGCCACAGAATCAACCCAGCAAAATACCATGCTTAATGGTATCAGAATCTGTTGAGAGAGTGAATTCAAGTAACAGGATCACACTCCCCTGTCCCTCTCCTGATAAAGGTCATGCATCAGGTTCTCCCAGTCCTGGAACCAGGTCAAGACAGAATGAAATGGGTTTTGAGTCTTATAATGGCTGAACCTCTCCCTTTAACTAGAGGGACACTCCTGTGCCCTTTTTATATACACACACAAATATGTATCATTCTGCTTGGTAGGATAAATTAAGTGCACAGTGTTCATAAACCTCTGGATGTGTGCATCTGTGTGAAAGATTTCAAAGTTGTACACACAAAGACCAAATGAGAGTGCAAGCATAAATCAACCTATGTGGAAGTCAGCCCCAAGAAATCAGCGGGACTTAGAGTTAACATATGTAGGACTGAAATGTGGAGCATCCACGCAATGCCGCGCAATCTTATGCATACTTACTCACAAGCAAGTTCCACTGATTTTACAAGACTTCTCCAGGGAGTGAATATGCATAGATCTGTAGACTTACTTATGCTACTTCAGTAAGTTTTGTTTCTTTGTCCTCTTTGCATGCCTTAAGGAAACATGTTTTAATTAGGAAACTATTTTTACACATATGCTCTATTTTAGAAAAGCATTTCAGAAATTGTTCATCCGTCATCACAGAATACTAATTTTTTAAAAGAAATCACAGATTGAAAAACAAGCAAACAGAAAACCTGTCTACAAACCACTCATTTTAAAAGGAACATTATCAAAGCAAGCCAAAGACCCATGAATATCTTTGCTCATATGGGAGACCGGCAGAGGAATTCAGTAGAGAGGTACACATTTTTTGCACAGAGAAATAAGATCCAGCTGGCTCAGGGCCTGTATTACTTTCAGAGAACACATACAAGCTGCAGTAACTATCTTCAGTATGGCTGACATTTTAAAGATACAGAGTGCTCTCTGCCAACTCCTGGTGAAATTATTTTGGATAAAAACAATTTCCAGGTGTAAGCTATTATTGCTACTCAAACTATAAGATCTTGCTTGTCATTGAATTCCAGACATATAAAATAATAAATAGGGGAGCTTTAAACTACCGTAATCTGTGGAGTTCTTGTAGAGCCTTCTTTTATCAAGTAAGTACTTGTTATAAAGTACATATACATGTGCATTTTTGGCCAGCCTGATTGGGAACAAGAAACTTTCCAGTGCATGATACAAGATTCTTTGACATATGCACACTAATTAGTGTTTGCTTTGGGAAAAAAAATTCTAAAGGTTTGTCAAGAATTTGTCAATTTGCCCCAATGGGCAAATTACTACCATAATTGAAATGTCCCCTAAAAAGTTACCTGACTAAGCACTTTGACCTTGGGCTGACCAGCAAACAAATTCTTATGTTCCTGCAGTAGTTTCTTGGAATGAAATCCTGACATTTTATAAAGCCATGTGTGGGTAATTGATAATTTTATCAACAGACATTTTAGAAAAGGCTCGTTAAAAAAACATTTAAGCAGTCACCAATTTCAGTGGAATAGAATCTATGCAAACTTCCACACAAATCACTGATTTGTGTAAGCAAGGTTCTTGTTTTTTTATCTGTATGAAATCTGGTCGCTTACTAGTTTCCAACTGGAGTATAAGGTCTGTAGAGTTCTTTTAGGGAATGATGCACCCCAAGTGTCTTCACCCATTTTAAAATACTGTTTTCATTTTTAAGCATGTTTTTGAACATTTCCAGGCATTTGATCTGTTCTTTAAGGCACAGGTTGAATTATTTCTGGTTATCACTGAAATTTGTTTAACAGGGTGGTAACATTTTACAATTTTAAAGCTATTTTAAATTGTATGTTTTGAACAAACATGTGGAGGGCAAATGGGTCAGCATGCGCCATCCATGACCCCACTATCTCCATTCCTAGGACTCCACAGGTTCAGAAGAAGTCCTGAATTGGAGCGGGGGCACCTATGCGCATAGCCCACTGCTTCAGTTAATTCAGTTCAGTTAAAAGGGCAAGAATGCTCTGAACTGCACATACATTTAAACCTACATTGCAACACTACCTACTATTTTATTTATTTGTTTATTTTGAAACCTGCTTTTCTGCCTCCTCCAAGGAGAGGAGAGGAGAGGAGAGGAGAGTGCTGAGGCAACTCATGATAAAATCCTAGGTAACAAGTTCTTAAAGCATAGCATAAAACAAGTGAATTAAAAATACATTCAAAAGCACAACTATCAATCAAATGAACAAACAGAACCAACCAACTTAAATGTCTTCAGCAACAGATCAGCTTGCATGCCAAAGGCCTGCCTGAATAAACACGTCTTTGCTGTTGGTGAAAGGATAACAGAGAAGGACCAACCTGGCCTCCAGGGCTGATGTCAAGGATATGTATGGTTGAGTACCTGCCAAGGACCTGCACTCCTTGCATTACTCCTCCTCTTCCCTAGTGTAAGCTGCTTGTTCAGCTGTTCTGCATTTGGGCTCAGGCACTTCCTGTTTCCATTTTTAAAACATTTTTTGAACATTCTGGGGCATTTGATGGGTTCTTTAATGAATCAGTTGAATTAATTTTGGTTGTCACTGAAGTTTTAGTTATTTAATATTAATATTTTACAGGGTATTTGTTTTAGCTATTTAAAATAGTATCTTTTATTGTTGTAAGATGTCAATTCTTTATTTTGAGTAAGGTATCTAATAAATCTATTTAAATAATAATAATAATAGTAATCATCTTCAACCAAGGCTTAGGGACAGGTTATAGAAACAAAATAAAACTCTTCTTTGAGCTTCTTAAGAAGCCTAAATTAGGTTATGCTGAGAGAAAATGATGCACCAGTCAAATACACTGATGAGCAACTGAACTTCCTGTACATACTAATACTTATTGTCATGTATTTAGGATGAGTTTGGCAGCAGTTTTAACAGTTTAAATAAAAAGTAGCCTGTAATTTTCTTTAAAAAAGAACAAATTAGTATAAAAAAACCCCTCTGTCTGTCAAAGTAGGCAACCTTTTGCTTTCCAGATGTTTCAATGGAAACTCCCATACTCCTCGATCATTGGTCGAGTTGGTTGGGGCTTATGAGAGTTGTCCAAAACATCCACAATGCCAGCCTGTCCACTGTTGTTCTGTGTCTTGAGGAAGGACAAGACCAGTGTGTGCTGCAATTGGGCCTAGCAGTCACTGTTCCATGAACTTCAATATACTAACCTTCTAGGATGGAGCTTAACCAGCACTTTCTCCACTTATGGCCAGT
The DNA here is from genome assembly GCA_023646645.1 of Varanus salvator macromaculatus. Classification (NCBI taxonomy): domain Eukaryota; kingdom Metazoa; phylum Chordata; class Lepidosauria; order Squamata; family Varanidae; genus Varanus; species Varanus salvator. The sequence continues at coordinate 15,192,691 of JAIXND010000659.1, forward strand.
TCAATCCTTCATTGCCCACTTGATGACTGCAACTTCAAGAGCTAAACAAGGTTGGACTCGATGGCCTTCATGGCCCCTTCCAATCCTACTATTCTAGGATTCTATGTCAAGATCTGAGCTGAAAGGGGTGGGGTCAGCATGCATAGTTGTGAGCCGCCCCGAGGCTTGTGGCAAGGGGCGGCCTATAAATTTCCAAATAAATAAATAAATAGATAGATAGATAGATAGATAGATAGTGCTGGTTTGCTACCTCCATTAAGCCCTCATGAGTTCAAGCCAACATCTGAACATGGCTCTTGTCCCTTGAATTCTTGTCTCTTCACTGTCTCTGAATCTCCTATTTCATACCTCCACTGCTTATTATAATGAACATATCTCTAAGTGTAAAATTTATGGACAGATTGGGTTCAGAGTACACAGTAAACATGCTGCTTTGCAATGATTTTTATTCTGAAAAGCAGGCTAAATAAAAACATCCCAATAAACAGGCAGGATTCACACACTGATCCACATCTTAGGCCTTCAAGTGCTCAGAGAGAGAGGGCATTTTCAGTGGCGGCCCCTCAAATATGTAATGATTTAGAGTGTCTCTGTTTGCCAGCTATGAAGATTAGATCAAAAGTGGCATTGAAAAGGGTAGCTAACTGATAGTGATTCAACTAGTTTTTATTTTACTTTTATACTTATTTTTCAATTTTAATATCTATTATTAATGGATTTTTCACTGTCTTTTGTAAATTTTGTAAAGGCCTATGGATAAATGCAATAAAACTTGACTCTGTAATGATCTCCCCACAGAGTTCCCCTAGTGCCAACTCTGTCATTTTTTCAGCACCAGGTTAACACCTCCCTTGGTTCTCAAGTGTGCCATTGTACATAATGTCATATGGTTGGACCCTTATGTCAGCTGCCTTATTTATTTATGTAAAACATTTGTATACCGTCCCATCACTGACATCTCGGGACGCTTCTCAATAACCATCTTCTAACATTCTCTTCTAGTATTTTTATTAGAATTGTTTTTAGTTGCTTAAATTGTTTTAAATTTGTAATTTGAAATTTTATGTTGTAATTTATTATTTGTATTTGTGGCCTCTAATTTTATGAATTGCTGTGAACTGTCCAAGGGGCTTTGGCTATTGGATGGTATAGAAATGAAATAAAATAATGAAAACAAGTTGTGGGAGGAAAGTTTGAAGCAAGTATTTGTATTTAGTGTTGAGAAAAGACCAGGGTTGTGTGGGGGAAACATGGACACATGATTACCCTCTTCAAATACCTGAAGGCCTGTTTAAAACTCCTGAACACTTGAAGAGGGCAAAGACTTGGTCCCCACTGTGTCACAGAGCAGGACTACGTCTGATGGGCTTAAGTTCCAAGGGGGTACATGAGATGAAATGTCTTAATGGTAATACTCTAGCTTTGGACTTCCTCTATCAGGTAAGGGGTGGACTAGATTAAATGCATTTATGTACTGTAATCCTAAAGCTTGTCCAAATGTATATATGTTAACCTTTCTTGTGTGAAACCTTCTGGATTAATTTACTCATAATGAACAGCTCTTATTTACAGGCATTGCTGTTGTGCCCATAACATGAGCCTGGCACAGCAATTTAGCCAGTGAAGCTTTTCCTGGCATGGAAAAAAAAGTTGGGAAATGCTTCACCACCTACATTGCTGACTGTTTGGCTGTGGTTTGAAACTGAGAAGTGTGCAAGTCAAAAACACGGTAACCTTTATATTTACAAGCATGCTGGCAACAAAGATACCATTCTTTTAGATTTCAGTAATATTTCTCATTCTGTCTTTTCAAAACAGGACATAAAGCTCCAGAAATCCAGGATTTGCCTATGTTTATGCAACTCAAGAGAGAAGTTTAAATTCATCACTCCAAATCCCAAGCTGGCTTTGTTGGACAGGGTTTGCTTTTAGCTGTAACACCAGTGTTTGCTGTTGTGAGGATTAAATAAAACCAAATGATGATTTCCTCCCTTATGAATCCAGTTCAGAATTCCATTAGTACTTTAACCCATCCAGCCATGACTTGAAGAGATTAAAAAGAAGACATGTAATTTATATAGTGGAAAGTAGAGGTACAGACTGATTGTCTGTCTGTCTATACACATTCCTCTCTCTTCCAATAGATTTTGAATCCCTTCATGTCCAGGTATCCCTAAGGACTATTAGTCATGGCTATACACAGTTTCTAAACTGGTTTAACATCAAGTGTTTTTCTCTGTTAATTCATGTAGAATTACATGAATTAACTAGAATCCCATGACAAGAATAAGATTAAGGCATGAGGGAGGAGAGTTAACCAACCCTGGTCATGTTTTGTAACATGAGAATTCATAAACAAGTAGATCAAATGGTGGTGGGAGGTAAGTCTGCCTTGGATTTTTATGAGGTGTTCTTTCCTAATGACCCATCTCACTGCATAATGTGTGTTTGGTAGTTACAGAGGGCACATGGTTTCAAATGAGATTCTGCCCATTCTCTGTGTAGGCCCAAGTGGACTGAATTAACTAATTCAGTAACTGTTAATTTTGACTGAGAACCAAACAAGGGTTGAAACAAGCTATTCCTATACTCTAGGAATTCAATTTTATGCAATAACTACTTTGAACATTTATATACTGCTCCACATCCACTATACAGTGGCCTAGGAAAGAAAAGACTGATAGATGCTTTAGTGGCAAGATAATGTAATTTATAATATAGTTTACAGTGACTAATACCAGTTTACTTGAATGCTACTTATTTAACCAGATAGGGTGTTTCTACACAGTGGGGTGGGAAGCCACCAGTCAAAAGGCACTGGACAACTATTCTATATCTATCTCCGTTACTTTTTTTTCCTGGAAAGCAGGGTGTGCTTCATGGTGGCTCCAAAGCTTTCTGCCAGCTATCACACAAACCTTCCTATTAATTGCAATTATTTTCTCCTTGTCTCTCACTGAACAAACCAACAGCTGTCCTTGAAAAATAGAGTTCAGAGCCAATTTTTGCTGTGTGAAAGTACTATAAAAATGGGAAGATTCTGTTTTTAGGACCACTGCTTAGATTTATTCTGAAGATAGGATTTAAATATCTTCAGAATAAATGGGGAATGGGAAAGGCTGTACATTTAGAAAACTGGCAACTGTGGATACATACTTCTGTGGATATTTACTGAAGAAATAGGAGAAAACATTAAGTCCCTTTTGCCTGAGAAATTCCTTTTGTTTGTATCTGAAGCACAGATAAATAAGAGACACTCACAAATGGGAGCTGCAACAAAGTGTTGCGGGTGAAGTGCTCCTTCACAATGTTCTAGCCAGTTGGTCATGCCCTTTTCCAAGATTCATCTGTCTATTCTCCTTCCACCTCGGCTCCACCCCTCCGCTCATTAACCAGCAGTTCATGGTCACTAGATGCATTCCGTATTCGGGCTTTTTGGGATATGTGGCTCTGTGCATTCTGCTCCACTTCACATTTTCCCCTAAACAACAAGGTTTGTTTGTACTTTTGCAAACTTTGGGATTCCCCCAAGCGTTCCGGCATCTCCTCCTTCTGTGTGGTTGGTGCCATGTGGTTACATGAGCAACCACACTTGCACTCTGAACAGCATTAAATAGTGGGAACAACAAGGAAGGAAGGAAGGAAAGAAGGAAGGAAGGAAGGAACGAACAAACAAACAAACAAACGGCATTTGTGTATGTGAACAACCAATAGCTGTAAAGCTGTTATCCTAAGTTCAGTTTCCTGGAATTGACAGGTCACTTGCTAGAAGTGCTTAAGATGTGTGCTATTTTACAGCCACTGAGATAAAAGAAAGTTACCCTGACATGGAACCTAGTGCATGTTAAAGTCATGTGACAAACTACCATCAATCATTTTGCTTAAATTATATATTATCCTATACCATTTAGCATTTATTTAGTGCTTCAGAGTCTTCAAAATGCTTCACATGCATTCTTTCAAAATTCTACCAGCAGTATTACTGTTATTCCCATACTGCAGATTTGGGGTGGTGAAGGCTGCAACTGTAAGAATGGTGCTTTGCTTCTGACCAATCAGCAAGTTTATGGTTTATTTGAACAAAGGACTTCCTGGCTCATAACTCTTTCTCAGTAGCCACTACACAGCTATGGGTATACAGAAAAATACACTTGTCAGTCAAGCTAGTTGTTAGTATGCGATGCACAAGGATTTAAAAAGCTGTCTGAAATGGGGATTCTGATCTGGAAACTCTTTTCTGTACTTTCAGGTGGGTCTGGGATTGACCTCACAGTGGGGGGGGGGGGGGGGAGAGAGAGAGAGAGAGAGAGAGAGACACTCTACACAGGCTCACTCTTCTTTATTGTCACCCAAAAGGGAGAACTGACACTGAAAACAGGCATCTGACGTCAAGATAGGCCTGGGTCAAAGTGCTTTCTCCTTTATTGTTCCCAAACTGTGGAATGTCACTCTCTTGGCATTTATTGCAGGTGTGAAGACACTTCTTTTTAAATTTAGCTTTTGAAATCATGTAATAGTTTGAATTTTTATGAAACTTGCTTTTATTGTTAAGGTTTTGTTGCTTTAAACAGTATTTTAGCAAAGATGGCTGTACAATTGTTACTAAGAAATAATATCTCAGGAGGTTGGTCACCAGACTCAAACTAAATCCTCCCTGTAAGAGAGCACAGCTATGCAGACACAACACAATCACCCCCCTCCAAAAAAAAAACCCACAGAAAGTACTCTGGATTTCAGATAAGTTCTTCTTGGAATATAAAGAAAATTGTAGCTTTTATTTCACACCCTCTCATTCTCCCCATCCCAAGGCAGCTAAATTACCCCTCCAAACATTTCCAGTAAGGTACCAGATAAAGATTTTTAAAAACTGCCTAAAGCAGTAACAAGAATACAGAAGTACAGGAAGAACTGAGTGCCAATTTCCTTATTCTATACGATTCACCTGATGCCTATTTAATTTATACTTTTCAACGACACCGTGGGGGAAGCTTAGATAGGATGTTCTTGTGCTGGATGGCTACTTTTACTGCCATTTTTTCCTTCCCTAGCTCATCCTTGAAAATGTTGTGAAAGTTGGAAATGAAAGCAAAAAAGACAATGTTACTTTCAGGGTTGTTTTAAAAACACAGATCAAAATAAATCTATTTAGAAATTATTACCCACTTAATGTGCTATCCTATGTCCCTAAATACCTGGAGCTACAAAGCTTTTAATGCCCTTCAGAGTGTCAGAATCACGTTTCGATGATAAAAACTTCCCACACACCATTCAAGACAAACTTTAAAAAATTGCAGTATTTCAACCAGAAATAACCGAGAGAACTGAAATAAACAAAGCAAATATTAACACTCCTCTCACTGTCTGCAATGACTTTGGAAGGGATCAAAGATGCTTAACAGGGAACGTCTAATAAAGGATTATAAAGAAAATATTTATTTCACACATTAGGACCCCACTCTTCTGCTTGACAAAATTAAAGCTTCTCTGTCTACGAAGGAACAGAATAGCTAGCGTTTAAATAAATGGAGGCAAAATCACTAGTTGTGTGTGTGTGTGCTTTTCACGGCTCCCGAGTGTGCAGTAATCCTCTCTGAACATATTTCTTTATCCATTTGGGATCACCCTTAGTGCATCACTAAGTCTTGCTTTTCCAGTTTTGGATTGGCTAAATTTCCCTAAACACACTCCAATATAAAACATGCCTTTGGAAAGCAGCTGCTTCAAGGGAAGCGCTCACAATTAACTAGGTCAGGAACAAAGAACTGGGGAGTAAATCATTACATGGAAGGAAAACATCCCATTCCAAATGGAGCACATAGCAGATCACTTACCTTTTTTCATATATACATACATATATAGCCAGCAAAAGACTGCCTTCCTTCCCAGCACAGCAGCAGCCACATGCAGAGTTCCAACTAGAACGCGGTGTAGCCAATCAGAAAGAAGCTGTCATGGAGGAAGGCATGCTGGGAGTCGTAGTCCAAAACTGCGAAGACCGTTTGAGAAGAAATCATTTTATTTATAGACCTTCCTGGAAGAATCTCGTGTTTGAGGACAGAGAGTCCCTTAAGTCGACTTTTCCTCGCTTTGGGACTGCAGTCCTGAAACACACTACCTTCCATGTAACACCCCCCCCCCCCAAAAAAAAAACCCATGGAAGCAGCAGCCAAATAAATGCGTTAAGGAATGTTAAAAAGGCAGCAAACCACTCTGCCTGACATGTGACTCAACGTTTTAAAACTACACATTTGTGAAAGTGGCTAACGCTGCAAGAAAAGGTGGGGAGAATGAAAACGAGGCCAGGGTTGAGCGCTTCAGTAAAAAACTCAAAATATTTCTCTCGAACCTTTTCACATAACTCTCCCCACCCTTAGAATTTGCATGCTGCTAATGACCAGAATAATGTTTTTATTGCAACAAAGATTTTTGTATCCATATATAAGTGAAAATATAATATCCTAATCGTCCTTAAGACGTTTTGCTTTTGCAGTACTGGGGAAGGGAGATCAGTGCTGACGAGTTAGGAGATGGGTGGGACATGAACATATATGAGAGGAGAGCCATTGTGGCGCGACTCCAGTTAAGCAGGGCTGGCACCAAGGCGATCTGGGTTCTACTCCCCGCTCGGTTATGGAGCTCACTGCATGGCTTTGGGCCAGTCATAGACTTTCAGCACAGCCTACATCACAGGGCTGTTGTGAAGATAATGGAGAGGAGAATTATGTAAGCCACCTGGAGTTCCTCGAAGGAAAAAAAGGCAGGATATAAATATAGATAAATAAATGCAAAAATAAAATGAGATGGTTATTCAACTCATTTAATTACTACATTCCTATACCACCCATTAGCCAAAGAACTTGGTTTTAAAACTTTTAAAAACAACAGAGCTACAAAAACATGGCTTTAGTAATGACAAATGGCAAAGCCCAGAAGTACTCAGAAAAGAAATAGTTACAACCCATTCTAACCAACCCATTTCAAGCAGATTTTCTTCTTCTCATTCTCTGCCTAGCCTCCTGAACACAAAGCAGATCAGCTCTTTATCTGGTCCCAACAATTTCAGGCAGTTTCAAGTTTGTTGATGCTTGGTCACAGAGATGGGCTGCTCTGAGCTTAATGGGAGAAGGGCCTGCACTTTAAACTACACAGGCCACTATCCCCTTGCTCTAATCAGAGTGATTCCACCTAAAATGGCCTAGAGGGGGTCTGAAGAACATATAGAGAGTTCTTCCAGACAAAGCTTTGATTGCCTCTGCCTCATAGATGAAATTTCATAGGTAGGGTGTGTTGTCTGTCAAAGACACAGGTGCTTTCTATGGTGCTTCTAGATCAGTGATGACGAACCTTTTAGAGACCGAGTGCCCAAACTGCAACCCAAAACCCACTTATTTAAAGTGCAAACAGTGCAATAAAACCAGAAAACTGAGGTTTTAGTTTAGGAAAAACACCTCACACCCAGTCAAAGCAAATATATATATCTTTGAGAGTGCAAGGACTGGACATGTGAACGCTCAGACAAGTTGCGGCTAAGGAGTTGTGGCTCGTGACATCATCGCCTGGCCCCACTACTCCTTTCCAACCATGCTCATGGCACATATATGCGCTCTTATCCAATGCTCAGCTGCTGGGGTGATGCTGGGGCAACTTGGATCACATGCCAACAGAGAGGGTTCTGAGTGCCCGCTGTGGCAAGCCTGCCAGAGGTTCACCACCACTGGCCTAACCCTACCCTGGTGCACTCCCCTAACCTAATATATAGGTAAAATACCATTCAAAGGGCGATTTTGAAAAAGCCTTCCTTGAGTAGTTTTTTTCTGTACAGCTCATCATTTCTGCCCGTTCTAAACACATTCCAACCATCAAAATCATGCCAGGACACCTCATTTTTCTAACCCTAACCCTACCCTGGTGCACACCCCTAACTCTAATATGGGGTACAGTTCCATTGAAAAGAGGGCGATTTTGAAAAAGTCTTCCTTGAGTAGCTTTTCCCCACACAGCTTAACATTTCTGCCCATTCCAAACACATCCCAACCATCAAAATCATGCCAGGACACCTTGTTTTTCTAACCCTAACCCTGCCCTGGAGTGCACCCCTATCCTTAATATAGGGCAAAAATACCATTGAACAGAAGGCAATTTTGAAAAAGCCTTTCTTGAGCTTATTTTCCTGCGCTCCAAGATCACCACAGATGGTGACTACAGCTAAGAATTTAAAAGACGGTTGCTCTTTGGGAGGAAAGCTAGGGCAAATCTAGACAGCATACTAAAAAGCAGAGACATCACCCTGCCAACAAAAGTACGTATAGTCAAGGCTATGGTTTTCCCAGTTGCAATGTATGGCTGTGAAAGCTGGACCATAAGGAAGGCTGAATGCCAAAGAATTGAGGCCTTTGAATTGTGGTGCTGTTGAAGACTCCTGTGGGTCTCTTGGACTGCAAGGAGATCAAACCAGTCAGTCTGAGAGGAGATCAGCCCTGACTGCTCTTTAGAAGGCCAGATACTGAAGATGAAACTCAAATACTTTGGCCATCTAATGAGAAGGAATGACTCCCTGGAGAAGAACCTAATGCTGGGAACAATAGATGGCAAAAGAAGAAGGGGACAGCAGAGAATGAGGTAGCTAGATGGAGTCACTGAAGCAGTTGGTGTGAGCTTAAGTGGACTTCAGGGGATGGTGGAGGACAGGAAGGCCTGGAGGAATGTTGTCCATGGGGTCGTGATGGGTCGGACACGACTTCGCAACTAACAACAACATAGAGGGCAGGAGGTGACCAGACATCATCAATGGATGGATTCATCAATCATGGCTGCTTTAATATTTACCCTGGATGCCAGATCACGTATGACTAAATTTAACACAAGTGTTACCATCACAGAGAGATCCTGCTGCTATCAACTCAATGGAGGATCTACCCATAATTTTCCTTGTGGGCCATGCTTAGATGGCCAGAAACATATACTATTTGTGGGTTGGGAGCAGCAATCATTGCTCATTTGTATTTTCTTTTTTTAATGCAGACTTACTAATTAACCATTTAACATTCTGACATGAAGCTAGTAGAAATTCTAGATGAACCTGTGCCTCATATTGGTGCTTCCTTGTGCTACAGATTAAAAAGCACAGTGCTACAATTCCCTCTTTTCTCTCTTAAAGGGTTTCCAATTCAAGATGGACAAAGTACTAGGAAAATGGGAGGTTACAAGTGACAATTATCATGGTCTCTACCTTTCTCCACCCTCACTCTCACCTCTGGTGAAATGCAGTGAATGATGAATATTTAGCATAATAGGAATTTGGTACTGAGTGTTATCTCGACCAAGATCCAAAGAACTTGATTTGACCAGGGTGCAAAGAGCTGTCTTATGAACATGTGGACCTGGCTGATGTTTCTGAGCTTCTATATCCCTTACACATCACAGTGCAATCTCCCTCACCCAAGAGTCTTGTGTGCTATCAAAACTGACCTGGAAGGTAAGTGGATTTTGTGAAGCAGCCTCCCACACAAGACTACATAATGTAAAGAAGAAAAAGGCAGGCATTAGAAAAGCATTTGTTTTGATTCTCTAGGTTTGTAGTAAAGCCTTCTTAAGCAATTACACCAATGCTGTAGAACAGCCACAAGGTGGAACTGCAGGCCTGGGTTCAGCGAATGTTCAGATCACATTCATACAAACTCATGCACATGTCTAGCAGAGTTTACTAAGTTCTGGAGAGAAGTAGGGTACAGTCAAGAATGTGAAAACTTTAGCCAACCAGCACCTTTATCACCTGTTTACTAATTCATCTAATCACAATATGTGAATTCCACAATATGTGGAATGCGCTCCCCAAAGAGGTCTGCCTGGCACCATCATTATTTGTTTTTCGGCGCCAGGCCAAGACCTTTTTATTCAAACAATATTTTAACACTGTTTAATGTTTATAGGTTTTAATTGTGCAGCCAGGGTGTTTCCGGGTTTAAATTGTTATTGTTATTTATATTGTATTTATTTACTTCTGTGAGCTGTCCCAAGGCTATATAGCAAAACTTTAAATAAATAAATAAATAAATAAGAATTAGCTCATTTTATCTCAGAGGTTGATAATTTCCCACAATTTGTAGACCAGTGATATTTGATGCTGTCGAGTGCTTTAAATCTTGAGTTAAGTTTTGGCGGTCCGCGGCCACAAAAGGTATTTAACAGGGGGTTCATGGTGAAGGAAAGGATGAGAACCACTGCTATATACTATACTATATACTATGATAAGCATTTGGCTTACTCATATGATCCAACTTACATACAGATTTGACTTAAGGAGAGTCTCAGGAATGGAACTTGTCTGCAGCTGGGAGACTACCCATATAGATTACTAATAAAAAAGACACAAAGAGAACAAAAAGACAAATGTTTGTAAAATAGGATCGCTGAGGAGCTTACCTGTCCCCCTGCCCCCTGAGCACTGCAAGCTGCTGTCCACTGCAGTTTCCCCCTCCATATGCCCTGATGAGAGTGGGAGGGGGGGAGAGAGGCCCAGCAAGCTATGGCACAGCTGTGGTAGGACAAGCTGGGGCCCTCCTCCCTGCAGGGCCTCTCAAGCCAGCCAGAGCCCGATGCCACCCACACCTGCTTTGCTGTCATCATTGCTGCTGCTGCTGTGGACTGCGGAGGAGAATGCCTCGCCCCACTGCAGCTCCACAAGCTGTGGCTCACCATGACGTTCCCCTCCCAATGCCCTGGCAAGAGTGAGGAAGAGGGATGGGGAAAGAGAGAAGCTGGCACGCAAGGGGTACTGATTAGTTTATGTAAGGTATGACAACCTCGAACACCAAGAAGGAGGCGTGGGGGTGCTAGGGTTGTCACCCAAGAGGAAAGGGGATGGCAGCCTGAAAAAGTTTGGGGGCCACTGTGCAACTCCTAGCATCCCCTCGCCATTATAGCAATGGTCAGAAGGAGCCTATGTGCTGCATGAAGTGTGTGAAGTACTTCTGGTTGAATGGTATCCCCCCGGCCAAAAAAAGTAAAGCATTTCCCATAATCTCACTCTGAAGAAAAATTTTATGCACACGTGCATATGCACACAGAAAGCTATAGAACTTGCACATTCCCATGCCATGTCTCTTCTTGATATTCCAGGCAGTTACAGGGAGTTGGTCTGCCATCAAGGCCCTGATGAAGGCCATGCAGGCTTTGCTTTATCAGAGTGCTAGCATCATATGACCTGAAACTATGCCCTTCAGGTTGTATACAGTGCATGTTTTGCTCTTTCTATATGTGATGGCAGGACATAGCACAAAAGAGAGAGCACAAAATTAAGAGAAGGGTGCCTCTGTGCAAATGCTCAACTCAGGAAATTAGTGTCAATACTAAAACTAGACCTGCCGTCATTTTATACACAAATCCACTGCCCCGTGTAACCTTCCGGGTTTCTTTATTCCACGTGCCTAATTTTTGAAGAGAGACAGTTGAGGGAGAAGCCTTTTTGTCATCACTTTTGTTACACAACTGGAAGTCAGAAAGATGCACAAATCTGCCTATGAAAAACCATCCAGAGATCTCCAATTTAATTATTTCTTATTATGTTTAAAACCTACTTTTTCTCCAAAGAGCTCAAAGTGACCTGCGTTGTTCACCACACTCCACCAATCACAGCAACCCGGTGAACTAGGACAGCTGAGAGGACGTGACTGACCCAAGGTTACCCAGTGAACTTCACAACGGGCGAGGATCTGACTGTGGGCCTCTCCAACTCTTGCCCCTACAGTACCATCCATTTCCATCCCCTGCCACGGGACACCGCCTGAGTGAAACAATGGCACTGGGGAACACAGAAACAAGCCTTCCCAGCAGTCATGCTGCTGTTACCCACTTGGCAATTTGTGTTTTGTTGAACTGTGACTACTGAAGCTCTACAAATATGTTGGCGATTTAACTGGGTTGTTTTTTCCCCTCCTGTTGCTTGGCTGAAGCAACTACTTACTTATTGGAGTAGTACTGGCTCTCTAAAGTTGCTCTGGAGTAGAACTCCCCTGTGCCGCTGTGCTTGGTGCTGCCATACAAGCATATCCATTGCCCTGCACACATGACTCAGATATGCTGCCATGAGCCCCCTCTGCCTGAAGTCAGCCCTGCAGCCCTGCTTGCCTCATTGCAGGGGGCAGGTGGGTTGGGCGGTGGTCTGGAGAGGAGGGCAGCGGGTGGATGCTGCTGCGGAGGGTTTCTGCTGGCCATGCTTACACCCTGGGCAGCTAAAAGGGAGGAATGCTGTGGTGTAGATGGGCATGACATACCTGTGATCGAGGTGCAGCCATGTTGTCATAGGAAAGGGTGGTTTTGGGGGCTCCCCAGAGCACTTCTTGTGCATGACGACCTCCTTGAACTTCTTGAAGGCATGCATCTTTTCCCCTGCAGTGGGCAGGGCTGCAGGAGAAGCCCCTCTTCCTCATTTGCTCAAAGAACTGGGGCGATGGGTTTTCCTCCACAGAACACTGCTAAAAAATGGCTGCGAGGTTACTGTGCTTTGGGAGAAGAGACTTGGACTTGGAGTTAGTGTTTGCATTGTCCCAGAGTCCATTCTGCCTTGAAATGCAGGCACCTGTGCCAGGGATGGAGGAAGCATATCCTGCTGGGAAGAGTTTCCAAAGGAATCTGGTCCTGTCAGAGAAGATGAAAATATTTAATCCTTTCACATTTGGTAAAGGTGTGCACGAAGGATGATGTGTCTGCCCTGGGAGCTGTTCCTAGACAGCTGTAGTAGAAGCCTCCTAAATAGGTGTATCAAAATACTCCCAAGCACTGGAAAGTTATTTGAAATGTGTTTCAGTATGCAGTATGCTCTCACAGTCATGACCAAACGAGGCCATGTACACACTCTGACCAAAGACTATTTGAAGGAGGCAAATATTGCAACAATATGGTTGTGTGTTGTCAGTATAAAATGTGATTACTCTACATGTGTCAAGGAAATGTCATTCTGCTTCAAGGGCTGAGGTAGGTCATGGGTAAAAGGAAGGGATAATTAATTCTTGAGCCTTCTGGAAGCTGAATTGATCTTTAAAATGTAAAATCTTGATACAAACTTGCCTTAATGAAAATGCAGTCTCTTTTCAAGAAAACATGCCAAAATCTGACGCCCTTCCAGCACTAGTCACCAGCAGCAGGAAAACTGATTTTAAGATCATGATTCTGAGCAATGTAGTCTCTCAAGGGAGAGCTGGTAAGATTTTCATGACTAAAATTAAGCTCCACAGAAACCCACTGGTAGTGGGGGAGGGTTGAGAGAAACCTACAGGTGTGTGTGACAAGTAAGGAAAGGCCATCTAGAGTCATTCAAGATGCTTTTTGGTACTGAAACTGTCTCTGTATAGAGTGTAGGTTGTTGGTGACACGGTCTTAAAGGAATTCCAGAATTTCTCTGATATCTGCTGAGAATGGAATTATATTTACTTGGTTTCCCCAAGAGAAACACTCTTAAGCAAATTGTAAAGTTCTGTTGGAAGAGGAATGTCAATGCTGACAGAATGGGCACCACTAGTGAGTAACTCTGGCAGGTCAGGATGCTCAGATTATTCTCCACATGACAAGCTACAGAAGCTCTGGATCAAGGCCCTGATAGAGATCAGCTCTAGAAGCTACCCAAATTTGTTGATTTACAAGGTCTGAACACGTCTTTCAGCCATTTTAGGATTACCTCTGCTTGCTGTTCTTCAGTCTTCTTAAGCACCTAAAGAATTAGTGGTAGAGCTGTAAACTTGTACAATACTCTGTGGAACATTGCGTTAACAGCACATTTGCTTTCTCACTTCTTCCCCACTGAAAATACCAGCAGAGGAATTTCTGAATTTGGAAATTAGACAGTTGAAAACTGCATGATGCAGAGTCCACTCTGCCAAGCTGGTCCACTTAGACATTGAAGGTTTCTCTTGAAGATAAGTTACCTTGAGGGCATTAAGGTATATTTCTGCGCAGAAGAACAGGGATTTGGCATTTTTTATTAAAGATTTTGAATAGGTGCCCTCATCTGTAGACATAGGTCTTGACTGTTGTTTATTTTGTCCAAAACATGTGGTCTCTGCAGTGTGCACCTTGGTGAAATGGAGTGAAGACAATCTAATGGCCCCAATCTTAAAAAAAAATCTTGTACACAATAATTTCAAATACTATTAACAACCAAAGACTTTATATCCCTGAATATCATCCTTTGGTTTAATTTCTCTAAATTCATATAGGTTGTATTCATCCATTGTAGCACAAGTTCTCTTCTGTGATTGCACTGAATAACCTAGTTCAAAATTAAAGCTTCCAACAAATACATACTTCCATTTCTACCTTTTCTAATTAGGAATTCTTTAAGTCATAGTGTGAACAGCCTCCAATAAGGCATGTACACGCTTCTCTTAATTTTTTTTCTAGAGTAAGGTTCTAAGCTGAACACTTAACTCTCAGTCCGGAATACATAACAGCATATCCTGGATTTTAAAAAAGCAGCACGGTGTTTATGCACTGTTGTACATAATTTAATTTGCAGTATTGTATATAAAGTTTTACTGTATTGCACACTATTGTAGCAAACTAGTTATTTGCAAAGAAATCAGTAAAATACTTAAAGGATTTAAAAATAAGGGTTTTAATGCAGCTGACAAGAAAATAAAAGAAGCAATTTACTTAATGAGATACAATCCTCTATGTTGAAAATGAGAAATACATACAACTAGAATACATTAAAAGATACCATACAGTCCAACATTTACTTCCTCAAATTGTGTAAAATTAACAAGTATCTACTGTCATATACAGTATCTCATATGATAGAAAGGGTTTTTGAAATTAAATGCAGGCATCATTATATCTTTGTGGCTTGTTGTGTGTTTAAAACTATAGGGTCATGTAATATATTACTAAGTTTGTATTCTAATACCTTGCAAATGATTATCTTTTTGTCTTTTGTCCAAACCCTTTGTATCTCCAGTCTATTATTCCAACACAGGCTTTATTTTAACTTCTATATCTGACACATGTTAAACAGCTAAACAAGCATAAATCATAGGAATTAAAAGGGTATTTAAAAAAAGTCCACCTAGAGTTGAGCAAAAATGCCAGAATTCACCCCCTTGTATGGACATCTAGAGTGAAGTCTTACAACTTGTACTAACGAAGACACACATCTTATGTTTTGTCCAATTAAAGTATTGCCTAAAATTCATACCAGAATCAGAAAGGTGATCTCCAGCATTTATTAAAATCTTTAAAGTTCATAAACAACAAAGTTACTGTAGAATTTATCGCATACAGCTAGCATATAACAGCATGTCCTCGGTCTAGATGAAATACAAAAGATTGTTACATTTTTAATACAAATATTTTTAATTTATTAATGTGACAATATATTTATTACATAAAATTTGCTACTGCAAAGTATCATATGCTTGTCTTGCACACATGTAGATGGGGTGGACAAAGATGGAAAACAGAGTCCTGATTATGTGCAAAATTGCTTGACAACTTAAAAATACATAGAGAATGTTGTATGATACATCTTATTCCAGGCTGTAAATGTCTACAGAGGTTTTTGTTAAAGGAGTGTCACAGATTAAAAAGAAACAATACCAATAGTCCCATCTGTACTGGCATTCTACAAAACACCATGTACATAGCAATCTAGATCCATGTAATAAAAAGACTTCATCCCTGTATGCATGTAAATTGCCAGAAAACATGAGCCTAGTTTATTTTAAACATACTGATGTGCCATCTTAAGACAAGCCATTTCAAGATAAACCAGAAATTGAGTGCCCAACTAAAACGGTGTACAGATAGATTTAAAAGCACAAGAAGGTGTGCCTAGTCACTGATTGTTAACAGCCACTGCAGTAAGTGTGTGGAAGTGCTGGAAGCAAGCACATGGCAGCAATCCCCTTCCAAGTCAGTTGGTGAGATCATACAAAAATCAACTCAGCCCAAACAATTCTCTGTGTCACCGTACATTCCATTTCACTGAAAGAAAAGCATGTTAGAAACGAAGACACCACATCATGCAAAGTGGCAGTTTAAAACTTTGTCTCTTTTTCATGTGAACAAAGCGCTGCTGATAACATGATTGGAGCAGCACTCCATCCTTGATTTACTAATATAGTATACCAGAATAAAAACTTGGCATTTACTTCTTTTATTCTTCACAGCTAACAGAAATACCAGGTTTATCTAGCAATGCATTAATATTTTAATACTAAATTTTCCATTTGCTAAACCATTTATTCTCATTGCTAAAGAGTTTAAAAAAAAAGTTGCTTTCCCCCTTCAATAAAAAGGGGTTGAAATGTGAAATACTTCAAGAGCCCCAACATTTGACATTACTAAAATCAGTTCTAGTCTCTGACAATACTGACCAAATCTTAAGTCTTTGGGGTTTTAAGGTGTTTAGAAACCCATTTAAATAGCTAAACGCAGATAATGAAGCATGGTTAAATATGGTCCAAATCCTAGGCTGGATGGAATTGTTCCTGCTTATAGATACTGTGCTTCTTATGGCACAGTATGCTTATGGCATATTTATCTACTTGCCCAGGAAAGGAAAGAGAAATACGAGGCAGGGAGAAGAACTGCCAGCATGTAGAAAACCAAGGCACGGGGTCTAGCTACTGAACCCTATAGAAATCATTCAATTTCGATAACTAACTAAGTTTGGTCAGTCTCCAGGAAGAAGTGTTTAAGTCAATTAGCATACAGTCATATGGCGATAAATACTACCTTCAAAGATGCTAATCATGTTGGCTAGGTTTAGTCTGAGCTACTAAAAAAAGTACAAACCTATGAACTGTAGCTTCAGACACAGACACAGAAGGACTGGCTGGCACAGACTAGAAGCAACACATATCTTTCACTTCAGTCTAAGTCAAACTAGCCAGAACACCTTCAGTTTCATTCACGCAAATACATTAATCAAAATAAAATGGAGCATTTTTAGGTAAACATCTACTTCATTTTGAAAGGGATGGGGGAATAGAAGAAAGGGAAAATTAACAATATACAGAAAACAAGGGAAACAGCAGAATCCAAAAGGTAAATAGGAAAAGTGGTCTATATTCTGTGTTACAGCACAAATCGTGCTTGCTTAATTGTGCCTAGTTATAAGGGTTGGTGCAAACTGCACACATGGAAGATGGCAATAAAGACCTCAGTCAGCTTTGTGGAATGAAGTAACTAGGTAATTGTTTTGACATATGATGGTCTCAGCTCCACCTTATAAGTTAACAGAGTGCAAAGATCCCAATGTGAACCCTGATGTCCTCTTATCTTCCAGAAAGTACTAAAAATCAGCAAATTCTTTTGCACATTTCTCTGTTAGAGATACACGGATATCTTCTTCCTCATAGTCATCAAAATTGCTGGTATCTCCAGGGCCTCTACATTTTGGTATGAATGGAGCTTCTACCTATGTGCGAAACAGAATACAGAAGGTTGTATTTGCCAGTCTAAAGAACTAACAATAAGAATCTGCAACAAAAATTTTAGTAGGAAAATAATAAAAACATTTTACTCTAGGCATGGATCTAAGGCAGTTAAAAAACCTTAACTGTGAATTTGATTAATTCAGCAAAGATATCATTATCACTATTCTTTTATGGAGGATTCCAATCTGTCTGCATAGCTAAATTTAAGGTCTACTATGAAAACACAGCAAAATATAAAAAAGCTAATTGGTGAAAATTTCTTATTAAGCCCACGAGGTCTTATGCTACCCTTTGAAGGACTAAATCAGATCTATACAAAATAAACCCTGAAATTTCTGACATGGAGATTTTACAAGTCCAACTCCCTGGTGATATAAATAACAGGGCCCAACTAAATTAGGTGTAGCGATACTTAGGTCTTATTTTAATGTAATTATAAACCAGGTGCAGTAAGCCTTGGGCTCATGAGTGCCTCCCTTTCTCTGATGTGGTTGCAAGGAACCTGGAAATTTTCATTTCTGCTTTGGAAGAACTGTAGCTTGTTATGACGTTTGAAGCCTTGATCAACCTTAACTACAGTTTGTTGAAAACAGTGAAATTCAAATTATGTGTTGCAGGGTTGACTTAAGATTAATAAAAATCAGCGTTCAGACTTAATACTAAAATGCATTTAATTTCACATGGAGATAGGTAGAGACCTGTTCTCCCCTGCAGAGGAAGGCAGAACGCACTCCAATGGAGCAAAACTCAGGGAACCAAGGTTCAATTCGGATGCCAGGAAGTACTTTCTGACAGTTAGGACCCCGAGGGTATGGAATGGGCTTCCACGGGAGGTGGTTGAGGCGCCATCGGTGAGAGTGTTCAAAGACAGGCTGGACATGCACATTGTGGGCATGTCGTGAGTGGAGCTGGCTGGAGCCAGGGGTCAGACTAGATGGCCCAGGAGACCCCTTCTGACTCGCTCTGTTTCTCTGTTTCTATGTAATTCAAAATGGAAGTAGAGGCAGAATGAATAAATTTTCCAACTGTTTGTGAAAGAAGTAATCTGTTATTTACTATGCCAAGAAGTGTTGAAAGCAGCAGAATAATGAAGAATTAAAATATATTTTAATATTTTAAAGTTTAATAGAGAACAATCACAAACAGAAACATTTATGCAAATTTCACACTGAACAATTATTTTAGAATGTATATGAGAAGAGATTACTATTCTTTGGTGAACATTTTGCTTAAGTAGTCTCCCTTCAAAATACAAGAATTTCCTGAGGTGGTAATTGTAGCCTGTCTTGTGGTAATTAATATGTTACTGATTATAACTACTACTGTACTTTCATGTTGCATAGCTAAACAACCAGTTGCTTTTTATAAACTATTGCAGGCTTTGAGGTTTGGCTTTTTAAAATGTTGTCATAAGGGAACATGTCTATGTTACTCTAAAATAGAGGGATTTTGCAAAAAGCGTATCATATCACCAAGTAAGAAATGCTTAACATGTCTTGGTGTAGTCCACAGCAAAAGATAAACACTTAATTTTGCTAAGGATGACAGATGGTTGGTATAAAAGTCTGAAAACAATTGATTCTTGAACTGTGGGATTAAGGGTAGGGATGATGATTTTTAGTTACACTATGAGCTATGCTGTGCAGGGTCACCCAAGACGGACAGGTCATAGCAGAGAGCTCTGACAAAACGTGATCCATTGGAGAAGGAAATGGCAACCCACTCCAGTATCTTTGCCATGAAAACCCCATGGACAGTACCAAAAGGCAAAAAGATATGACACCGAAAGATGAGCCCCCTCAGGTCGGAAGGTGTCCAATATGCTACTGGGGAAGAGCGGAGGGCTAGTACTCGTAGTGCCAGAAAGAATGAAGCGACTAGGTCAAAGCCAAAAGGACACTCAGTTGCCGATGTATCTGGTGGTGAAAGGAGAGTCCGATGCTGCAAAGATCTATACTCCATAGGAACCTGGAATGTAAGATCCATGAATCAAGGCAAGCTGGATGTGGTCAAACAAGAGATGACAAGACTGAACATCGACATCTTAGGAATCAGTGAACTAAAATGGACAGGCATGGGTGAATTTGGTTCAGATGACCATCAGGTATACTACTGTGGGCAAGAATCCCTCAGAAGAAATGGAGTAGCCTTCATAGTCAATAAAAGAGTAGGAAAAGCAGTACTGGGATACAATCTCCAAAATGACAGAATGCTCTCAGTTCGAATCCAAGGCAAACCATTCAACATCACAATAGTCCAAATCTATGCACCAACCACTGGTGCTGAAGAGGTTGAAGTTGATCAGTTCTATGAAGACCTACAACACCTTCTAGAATTAACTCCAAAAAATGATGTCCTTATCATCATGGGGGATTGGCATGCTAAAGTAGGAAGCCAAAAGATAACTGGAATAACAGGAAAGTTTGGCCTTGGAGTACAAAATGAAGCAGGGCACAGGCTGGTAGAATTTTGTCAAGAGAATGCGATGGTCATAGCAAACACTCTTTTCCAACAACCCAAGAGACGACTCTACACTTGGACATCACCAGACGGTCAACACAGAAATCAGAGTGACTATGTGTTCTGCAGCCAAAGATGGAGAAGTTCTATACAGTCAGTAAAAACTAGACCAGGAGCTGACTGTGGCTCCGATCATGAGCTTCTCATTGCAAAATTTAGGCTTAAGTTGAAGAAAGTAGGGAAAAGCACTAGGCCACTCAGGTATGACCTAAATCATATCCCGGATGAATATACAGTAGAGGTGACAAATAGATATAAGGAATTAGATCTGATAGACAGAGTGCCTGAAGAACTATGGACGGAGGTTCACAACATTGTACAAGAGGCAGCAACTAAAACCATCCCAAAGAAAAAAAAAGAAAGCAAAATGGCTGTCTGAGGAAGCTTTACAAATAGCTGAGGAAAGAAGGGAAGCAAAAGGCAAAGGAGAAAGAGAAAGATACAAACAATTGAATGCAGAATTCCAGAGAATAGCTAGAAGAGATAAGAATGCCTTCCTAAATGAACAGTGCAAAGAAATAGAAGAAAACAATAGAATAGGGAGGACCAGAGATCTCTTCAGGAAAATTGGAGATATGAAGGGAATGTTTCATGCAAAGATGGGCACAATAAAGGACCAAAATGGCAGGGACCTAACAGAGGCAGAAGAGATTAAGAAGAGGTGGCAAGACTACACAGAAGAACTATACAAGAAAGAGCTTAACATCCCTGATAACCATGATGGGGTGGTCACTGACCTCAAGCCAGACATCCTGGAATGTGAAGTCAAATGGGCCTTAGGAAGTCTGAGCAACAACAAAGCTAGTGGAGGTGACAGTATTCCAGCTGAGCTATTCAAAATCCTGAAAGACGATGCGGTAAAAGTGCTACACTCAATATGCCAGCAAATTTGGAAAACGCAACAGTGGCCACAGGATTGGAAAAGGTCAGTTTACATTCCAATTCCAAAGAAGGGCAATGCCAAAGAATGTTCAAAGTACTGCACCATTGCACTCATTTCACATGCTAGCAAAGTGATGCTCAAAATCCTACAAGCTAGGCTCCAGCAGTATGTGGACCGAGAACTACCAGAAGTACAGGCAAGGTTTCGAAGAGGCAGAGGAACTAGAGATCAAATTGCCAACATACGCTGGATCATGGAGAAAGCTAGGGAGTTCCAGAAAAACATCTACTTCTGCTTCATTGACTATGCTAAAGCCTTTGATTGTGTGGATCACAACAAATTGTGGCAAGTTCTTAAAGAGATGGGAGTACCAGACCATCTTGTTTGTCTCTTGAGAAACCTATATGCAGGTCAAGGAGCAACAGTGGGAACTGGACACGGAACCACTGATTGGTTCAAAATTGAGAAAGGAGTTCGGCAAGGCTGTATACTGTCACCCTGCCTATTTAACTTATATGCAGAGCACATCATGAGAAAGGCAGGGCTAGATGAATCACCAGTTGGAATCAAGATTGCTGGGAGAAATATCAACAACCTCAGATATGCAGATGATACCACTCTCATGGCAGAAAGTGAAGAGGAACTGAAGAGCCTCTTGATGCGGGTGAAGGAGGAGAGTGCAAAAGTTGGCGTGAAACTCAACATTAAGAAAACTAAGATCATGGCATCCGGTCCTCTCACGTCCTGGCAAATAGATGGGGAAGAAATGGAGGTAGTGACAGATTTTATTTTCCTGGGCTCCAAGATCACCACAGACGGGGACTGCAGCCAAGAAATTAAAAGACGCTTGCTCCTGGGGAGGAAAGCTATGGCAAATCTAGACAGCATATTAAAAAGCAGAGACATCACCCTGCCAACAAAAGTGCGTATAGTCAAGGCTATGGTTTTCCCAGTTGCAATGTATGGCTGTGAAAGCTGGACCATAAGGAAGGCCGAGCGCAAAAGGATTGAGGCCTTTGAATTGTGGTGCTGGAGAAGACTCCTGAGAGTCCCTTGGACTGCAAGGCGATCAAACCGGTCAGTCCTAGAGGAGATCAACCCTGACTGCTCTTTAGAAGGCCAGATAGTGAAGATGAAACTCAAATACTTTGGCCACCTAATGAGAAGGAAGGACTCCCTGGAGAAGAGCCTAATGCTGGGAACAATAGATGGCAAAAGAAGAAGGGGACGGCAGAGGATGAGGTGGCTAGATGGAGCCACTGAAGCAATTGGTGTGAGCTTGGGTGGACTCCGGGGGATGGTGGAGAACAGGAAAGCCTGAAGGAATGTTGTCCATGGGGTCGCGATGGGTCGGACACGACTTCACGACTAACAAAAACAACAAACTTTTGAGCCACATCTTACCTTAATCACAGAAAAATACTTAATTACACAGAAAATACCATTAGCCTCAGAGGAGTTTCCAGTTATGACTCATGAACTAGATGAAGGCAACATGAAGAGTTCCATGAAATGTACTCCTGCCGCTATGGAAGTGGCAGGAAAATCAGTGCTTGCTGCTGAGTTTCATAAAATTGGTACAGATGCTTAAGTAAGACAATTTTAGCTTGTTTTCAACATAATGTCTCCTTTTAAAGCCTCTGTAGTGGTCCCTCATTGAAATTTGAAAGTAAAATGGCAGCATGGTGGTAGCCATGAAAGAGGATTGGGTCACATATTGCCTGAGGGCTGTGTGGTGCCCACCCCTTGTCTAAATCACAACAGAAATGAACAAGGAACATCACACAAAGCAGCAAAGTTTCAAGAAAACTGCTTGAGGGAAATACTTCCATTATTTCAACATTCTAAGGCCAAAATGCTTTTGAAAAACTAAATTTAACATTTAAAGCACCAAAAAAATGTATACATGTGCAGTAATCTCAATGGACACTTTGAACACTTTGGCTAATGGGTACCACTTTGAGCACCTCTTGTAATTGTAGAGGCCAAATGTAACTTGTATTAATCTCATGATGTCTCAATAAATTTAGTATTAAAATATTTATACAAGTTTTTCTTTTCCTAAAGTGTGTATACATTTTTCTTTGGTAGACTCTGTATATGGGGAAGAAAAAGAAGTGTATCTTCTATATTCTGTGTGTACCATCAGTGATTTTATCCTGAAGACAAGGAATCTTACCTTTCTCTGATAAATGGCAATCCAATCTGTAGTGGCAAACCATTTGTGGTTTTTGATATCATTTACCCCATTCTTGAGATTTCCATATCGTTTGGTCAAATCTACTTGGAGTAAATTTCTTAGCAGATCCTTAAGGTCAGAACTGAAGTGTGAAGGGAATCGTACCTACAAAATATACTGAACATTTTTACTGTTGCAATACAAACCCTTTCTTTGTGGGGGAATAAAAGGGAAATAAGATTCTGAGATGTTTTAGAACCGTAACAGAAGTCCAAACATGACTTGTGAAAAATAACGTCTATTGCTACAGTCAAATACAGAATGGAACTGAAACCAGACATTCTGACATATGCCCTGGAAGTCACCTGAAACATTAGTTCATGTTTCATTTTCTTTACTCTCTTGGTAACATCTAGCAATACAAACCTTTTGATACGCTTTCATCATGTTGAAAGTTTTGTATCTGCTGAAATGATAGCCAATAAATAGAGTGAAGAAAGGAAAACTTTCATCTTGATCGTGTCACAGATTTTAATGTAATTTCCACAATTAAATGGATTGTACAATAGCACTGGGAGAATAATTTCAGTTCAGTTAAACTTTCAAGGCTCAAATAATATTTTTCTATTTAACAGCAATGCTGCCAAGGAAGAGAGTATGCACATTATAATGCTAAAGCACTTAGTATCGTGAGCATGACACTCAGATACTGCAGAAACAAACTCCAGAGTTCCAAGGAAGAAAGGTGGAATATAAACATTATAGTAAAATATTCATAACCCCTTATAAATATGTTAATTTTATAGAATGTAATTTTATATTTGTAAGAAATTCCTAACATATTGGCACCAGAGAAAGGGAAAATATGCAAGATAATATCTTTAACTGGGATGGTTTATTTAGTACAGGGAGAAACAAATTTAATTCTATACCCATTGTATAAATAGGTTTCAGTAATTTGAACACAGCAAGAGGTGTAACTGTGCAATGACAAAATGTCCACAAGGAAAAATGTTCATGACCATGAGGATTATAACACAACCTTCAAAACAAAACAATATAAATGAGGATTTTCCTATGGTTCCTCTACTATCGTCACTGTTCTCTTAGCAAAGAAGGGAACAAAATTCCCTCTTTCATAACAATATTTTCCAAAAGCACACAAACTTCATATATGCCTCAAATATATATGATAGGAGAGAAAGGCAGGTTGCTTACCTGTAACTGTCGTTCTTTGAGTGGTCATCCGTGCATTCACACATTATGGGTGCTGCGCCTGTGCAGTGCCTGTTGCCAGGAAGATCTAGTAGCTTTAACGGTTTTTAGTGGGAACTCCGCACCCTCCCCCTGCTGTAGTATAAATGGTTAGAGTGCCTGCCTTTTCCCAGGTGGAGCTGCTTGGTATTGAACTGGCTCATAAGGGAGAAAACGTATAGAAACAAAATACACACACAGGGTGCCCAGTCGTATAGCATACCCAGTCACCGACACCAAGTGGGGCTGGTGGACGGGTTGTGTGAATGCATGGATGACCACTTGAAAAATGACAGTTACAGGTAAGCAACCTGCCTTTCTTCATCCTTGTCTCCATGCATCACACATTATGGGTGATTAACAACCTTACCACACCCAGAGGCAGGATGGTGTCATCACTGGAGAACTGTGGAGAGGATGGTGCGGCTGAAGGAGCAATCCTGTCTGGCCTTGACGTCTAAGTGGTAGTGCTTTGTGAAAGTGCATGGAGTAGACGATGTGGCCGTTTTGCAGATATCTTGCAAGGGGTTGCCGCACGGAGGGCAAAAGAAGCAGTGACAGTTCTTGTAGAATGTCCTTTTGAAGTAATGGGTAAGTCCAATCTTGAAAGCCAGTTCGTCTCGACGATCCATTTCGAAAGTCTTTGAGTACTAATAGGAGCTCCCTTGTTGTGTTCTGTGTATTTGACAAAAAGCGTTTGGTTTTCCTGAATGACTCAGTTTGGGATTAATAGAAGGCTAAACATCAATGGACATCCAGGCTATGTAGGAAGCGCTTGATCAGTGTCGATGGAGCAGGGAAATAGGTGAAAAGGAGTCACAACCTTGGGCAGGAAGGCTGGATAGGAGCACACAGTTCACTAGCTCTTCTGGCCGACGTAATAGCTACTAAAAATGCTGTTTTATAAGTGAGAAGGTAGAGATCTGTTGTAGCTAGTGGTTCAAATGGAGGCTTAGTGAGAGCCTGGAGGACAACAGAGATGCTCCATGTCAGAACTACCGATTGGGTTGGTGGTTGAAGGTTTTTCTGTCCTTGCAGAAACCGACACACAAGGTAATGTGAGAATACAGATATACCTCTCCAATGCATCCTCAATGATGAGAGATAGCTGCAATATACACCTTAATGGAGGAAGGTTTAAGACCCCCATGGTGTAATGAGATTAGAAATTGTAGGATGTTCTCAAGGGTGGCAGAGTGAGTTAGAAATTGGTTAGCAGCAGCAAAGAAGGTGAAGCGCTTCCATTTGGCATTATAGGAGCACTGTGTGGTTGGTCATAGTGCAGATTGGAGAATAAACTGTATATCAGAATGAAAGTTTGTCAGGTCCAAGGAAGATGTTGGTACAGATGTCGATACCAAAGGCAACATTGAAAAGTCCTGATGATGTAGAAATAGATGTAGAAAGCAGGTGTTGATCCTGAAGAAGGTGTATATATCGAATCTGAGGAAACTGTCAGTATCAATTTAGGAGAAGAGGACGAGTTCGATGATAGAGAGAAACAGTCAATGAATGAGCTAGGCAGTTAGGCTTAGAGAATGTAGGTCAGGATGCTGTATGGCACCGTGTTCCTGAGTGAGAAGATGGGGAACTTGAGGTAGGTGAAGAAAATTGTTGTGTGATAGTTGAAGAAGCATGAGAAACCATGACTGATGGGGCCACCAAGGGGTGATGAGAATTCCGTGAGCATTGTCTTGTTGGTCCTCCTCATTAATGGTATTGGTGGAAATGTGTAGAAGAATATGTTCTCCCATGAAATCATGAGTGCATCCCCAACCAAATCTGGGCCGATGCATTTCCAATCGAATTGGGTGCAATATGTCCTGCAGACGGAGTTGTCGTGAAATAGATGTTGACAATCTAGTTCCCACTCGTGTGTTGTCGACATGTGTCTGCTGAGGCAGTCAGCTTCCTCATTGTCAGTGCCTGTGAGATGGACAGCTCATGGAGTAATCCTGTGGGCAATGCACTAATTCCACATGCGAAGGGCAAGGTGTGCCAATGGTATTGACTTCATACCACCCTGTTTGTTTATATAGAACATGGTCACAACATTGTCTGAAACTATCTGTACCGTGTGGTCTTGTAGGATGGTTTGGAAGGAATGCAGTGCTTTGAAGACTGCCAGCAATTCCAGGTAGCTGATATGCCTGGTGGTCTCATGTCCATGCCAGGTGCCTTGGGTCTGAAGAGATGTGTAGTGGGCACCCCATCCAGTCAGGGAAGCGTCAATATAAAGTGTCATGGTCAGTTCCGGCGCACGGAATGGAACTCTGCAGGAGAGATTGGTATCGATAGTCCACCAGGACAAGGTCTGGAGGACTGAGTACAGAGGTTGTAGTAGCTGGTTTGGTTGATTGTGGTCCAGATGGAAATTGCAATTGAACCAGAGCTGCAAAGGTCTCATTTGCAGCCTTGCATTCGGCACCACTGATACCATGGATGCCATATAATTGAGCTCTTGTTGGATCGAGTGTGCAGGGACAGTCCGTTGGGCAGTGATCCCAAGAAGAAGAAAAACAGAAGATAGAAAAAAGCAGTCTTTCCTGTCGGTTCCGAGGAAGGAAGGCTCATGTGTGTAGAGAGTCTAAGCATGCTCCGATGAAACTGATGACCTGAGAGGGAACAAGGCATGAATTTTCAGTATTAATACAGAGTCCAAGTCAGTCTAGCAGGGAACAGGTGGTGTTGATGGAGGCCAAAAGGTCATCCCTAGAGGAGGAAACGATAAGCCAATCATCCAGGTATGGGTAGATGTGGATGCCCTGAAGCTGAAGGTGGGCACAAACAGGAGCCATGCACTTGGTGAAGACTCTCAGAGTGGTACTGAGCCTGAAGGGGAGCATTTTCTATTTCAAGAAGTCAGTCCCAACAGTGAGCCAAAAGAGGTGCCTGTAAGTAGGATGGATGCTGATGTGAAAGTAAATGTCTTTCCAGTCCAGGGATGTGAACCAATCCTCTTTCCCAAGCAACAGGAGCATGGTCATTCTGAATTTTTTTTGTTTTAATATATTTATTGACCCCATGTAAGTCCAGAATGGGGCGTAGCCCACTATCTCATTTTGGTACCATAAAGTACCTGGACTAGAAAACATGCAGTCCTTCGAAGTGATGAAGTTTACGAACTGCTCCCTTATAAAGCAGCTTGGTGACTTCTTCCTGGAGGGCTGGGGAGGGGCCAGAAGGTGGCACGGTCTCAAAATTGATTTTATATCCATGCTCTCTGATGGTAAGAACCCACCCATCAGATGTGATGGACTCCCAGATGGGGAAATGGTTTTGCAGCCAGTCCCCAAAAGGGAGAGGGGAAGGTGGGTTAAAGGATTGAGGAAAGGTTCATGTGTCCCATCAGGGTTGTCATTTGTCTGCCTCTGGTTGACTCGTAGGTTGTTGGTATCAAGGCGCATTTTGTCTTTGGTTCCTTTGTTGTCTCTGGCTATACTGTTGACGTCCCATGGCATATGGCTGATGATAAGGCTGGTACTGGTACTGGGATCTGTTCCATGGCCACTTACATCTATGCTGGGAAGGATATTCCATGTGATATGCAGTTAGTTGAGCTTTCTGGATGTTCTCAAGTTTGTCATCTGTCTTGGCATTAAATAGTCCAGAGCCATCAAGTGCCATGTTCTTAACAGGTTGCTTGGTTTCTTGTGGCAGATGACTGGATCTCAGCCAGGTGTGATGGCGAAGGGCTAAAGCACCGACAAGAGCCCTGGAGTTACAATTGACATGATGTCTCGCTGTGTTCAGCTGCTGTCTAGAAAACTGCATTGCCTCCCCAATGAATAAATGGGCCAGTTCCCTTTGCTGGTCTGGGAGGAATGCAGTGAGGGACTCAATCTTTTGCCAGAGAAAAAATTGATAGTGGGCCATGGTGGCCTTGTAGTTCGAGATCCAAAGACCGAGCCCCATTGCAGTGCAGATCCGGTGAGACAGCATGTCAATTTTTCTTCCCTCTTTATCAGCTGGAGTTGAATGTTCCTTGGTTTACCTGCCTTGTGAGGACTCAATGACTATTGAGTTCGGGTGTGTTTTAGCAGGAATGGGATGTCTTGCTCTCGAACTTTATACATTATCTCTAAACGTCTGGAGGTGGGATGTGGATGGTTTGGGAGCTGCCAGGTGTCAGTCATTGCCTGTGATAAATGGCAGGGGGATGGACGAAGAATCTTCCTTACAAACTATGTTGTTAATGTTATCTTGGTTGGCATCTATGCGCTGTTGAATGTCTATTTCCAATGATTTTGTCATCCGTGCGAGTAGCTTGAAGAAGCTACCCTGGGTGTTGCCCGGAGACACAGGACCTTGGGTGGAGATAACGGTGTTGGGAGAAGTAGAGGCTTGTTGGGAGTCCTCTGAATCCAAGTTGGATTCATAGGGTGGACTGGATGAGGACCCGTCAGGAGATGTTGGTGGATGGGTGAGCACCGCAGCAGATGTTGACTGAGTGAAGGTTTGAGTGATGGGGACACATTGGTGGTTGTCGGTAATATCCATATGGGGGGTCGTAATCCCATGGATAAGGTTGGTCAAACAGGTTGGGGTTGACTTCTCCATAGGGTAGAGGGACCCAGTACCACAATGCTTGTAGTGTGGAAGGCTGGGGTGGTAAGAGGATGATGGGTGTTGAGGTGCCCTTGGAGAGCCCTCTGGAGAAGATTGACCCATGGGCATAGGCGTGGGCAATCTCACAGGTGGACGGTCTGGTCCCAACCGGGGAGATTCACAGAGCTCTCTGTTGGGAATTGAAGTTCTCAACAAAGGATTGGAGTGGTTAGGAGTGGAGTGCAGCGAAGTTGTAATCTGCAGAGGTGATGGTGGAGGAGTCACCTGCATGGCTGGTGGCTTGGTGGTTCAGCTGGAACCGTGATCGGGACCGAGACTGGTGCGGCACTCGGCTCAGAGCGGGGCACTTTGTCATGCTTTTTGTGCTGGTGCTTGGATTTGTCAGGATTGACCTTCTTAGGACGCTTTGGTTTCAATGATTCCTTGGACCTAACATGCTGCTTTATCTCCTTATGTTTGCAAGGAGGAGAATTAGAGGAGCGCTTTCCATCCTTGCCGACGAGATCCCCTTTGGATGGGCAAGCGGGGATGGATTCTGATGGTTCTGAAGCCATGGAAGAACTGGCTTTAGCTGAGACCTGCTTCATGGAGACCAGTGCTTAATCCCGGAACGTTTTGCACAGCCTATTCTCACAGTTTTTGCAAGCCTGCCTGGTGAACAAATGGCAGTGGCTGCACTTGTCAGTCCTGTGCCCTTCTCCAAGGCAGAGAGGGCACAGATCATGAGGATCAGTGGGAGACATTTTGGCTCTGGACTGTGAGCACTTAGGGAATGTTGATTGCAGTGCCATCGAGAAGAAGAGAGAAAGAAAGGCAGCAAACGGAGATAGTTTGTGGAGAGATAAGGACGATAGAGGGTCTTCTTAAATATATTTTTTATTTAGAAGGAGTGAGGGGAAGGGGGGATAGAATAAGAAATAAAGGTAGGGGTTCAGTAAGGTGAACGGTTTAGGGTTGTAAAGTGGAGTTTAAGAGAAAGAAAAAGTTTAAGATGTAAAAGATTATGATTGAGAAGATGAGGAGACAAGTGAAGAGAAAAAAGACCCGAGGCATGGCGAACAATGGTTGCAAGCAGACTGGAGGAAGGGCAGGCATTCCGACCATTTATACTATGCGGGGGAGGGCGCAGAGTTCCTGCCAAAAACCGTTAAAGCTATTAAATCTTCCCAGCAACAGACACTGTGCAGGCGCAGCACACATAATGTGTGATGCACGGAGACCACGATGAAGAAGAGGAACTTGACTTCTTTAAAAATTAAATTCAAGGAAAAAGCAAACAATTAACACAAATATTTGAGAAAATGATTTAATTTTTTTTTCTAAGACTCTAGCAATCTTTGCTTACCTTTCCAGAAACAATTTTTTCATAAATCTGGATTGGCTGATCTGCAAAGAATGGAGGATATCCAGCTGCCATTTCATAAATTAACACTCCTAAGGCCCACCAATCTACTGCTTTGTTGTAGCCCTGGTAAAAGGGAAGAACTACTATTAGCAATACTTGTAACAGCTGATGATATCTTAACATTAACATAATCAAACTCTGTATATAAATCTTTACATATTCTTGCATTTTGAATAACTAGATATGTTGTTGGCAATTTCAAAGCTTTTTGGCTGAAGAGCAAGGTATAAATAAAATAATGCCAGTATGGTGTAGTGGTTACAAAGTTGGACTGGGGACCCAGAAGATATGATTTGTAGTCCCCACTAGGGCATGAAGCTCACCTCGTGAATCTGGGCCAGTCACTCACTCGCAGCCTAAAGTACCTCACAGGGCTGTTGTGAGGATAAAATGAAGCCATCTAAACCACCTTGGGTTGTTCACAAGAGGAAAAAAAGAAGACTATAGATGGAATATCATAATATATAACAAAGCATTTCTACACCGCTATCACATTGCAAGAAATAGGTAGTATTATTTAGTGCACGCATCAGAAGAATCAAACTGGTTCCACAATTCTTTTATATTACCTAGAGCACACTCCTATAGACACAATCCAGAATCTAGGCTGTTGTAGAAGAGGACAGCATGCCAATTCTGACTTTGGAAATGTGTTTTGAAGTTGGAGCTGGGATCCCAACCTTGGATGCCCTTTCCTCTGGGCTTGTAGCTGGCATGGAAAGAATGACAGTGGCTGGGACTCTGAAGTAGCAACCCTAACCTCAGAGCAGGTTTGTGGACAGGCAATGGGACATGCAGGGGAAAAGTAAGACTCCAGCATGCTGCAATGCATCCTGGCAACACCTCAGCTTCACCTTCTTACATGCTGAGGCAAAGGAGTTAAGGTGCAACGGTAGGTAGATTTAGACAGGAACAAGCCTGCTCAGCGTGATCAGACAGCTATGCCATCTAAACAGCCATGTAAGTCATTTATGGGACAGGAAAAATGCAGAGGCGACTTTCTTCTCCATTAAAATGCCCTCTGAGTTCATATAGTTACAGGCAGTCTCACTGGAATGTACTATAAGTTATACAGCTACTTTATTTACATAATTCATTTTGGTTACCGAGTGTCAGATTTCTTCTTTTGGCACAGATTTAGCCTTACACCCAGATACTGCGAACCAAGAAGGGGAGAAGTAGTAGTCTCAGAGAGCTTCAAGCCCCATGCCATACCCAGTGATGCATACGTTCTTGGATACTTCTGAAAAAATTGCTACTTTTTTGCTGTTCACTTCTGCACTTTGTGGAACCCTAAGCACTGTTTTAAGCTGCACAAAGGCCAGTAGTTTTGATAACTATTCCTATTAACCTAATTGTCATTGTGTTTACTTGGATAGTAAACCTTGCTAAATTCAATTAAAACCTCTCCAGGTAAGTATGCTTATGACTATAGTCTTCCTCTCTTAACACTATTTAGTACTGTGAAAAACTTTGAAATACCTTGCTGAGAATTATTTCAGGTGCCAAATATTCTGGAGTCCCACATAACGTCCAGGTTCTGCCTTTTACTCTTTTTGCAAACCCAAAGTCTGTGACCTAGTAACAAAAAGAGGAGACATCACATACTTTGTTTTATTTTTAAATGAGATTTTGTTTTTGTTTACAAGTGGTTTGAATGTTGTTATTTAGCTGCAGAAGTGGTTCCAAGTCCATTAAGAACACAAAAGCTGTCCAGCATTCTGTTTGCACATGGCCAACCAGCTGCTTTTGGGAAGCCCACAAGCTGGACATGAATGCAATAGCTTGCATTGGTAGTGTACTCTAGCCATTGGTATTCAGAGGCATACTACCACTGATATCTTAAGTAATATGGAGCCATCATGACTACCAGTCACTATTAGACTCAAAAGCATTGTTCTAGCATCTTTTTAAATTACATGATACATATTCTGCCTTCTGTTAAAATCTATGAGAAATTAAGCAAAAAAGAGAACCAGGAATAAATGCTTAACATTAGGTGGCATTCATAATAAAGTTTTGCAATTAATATTTAAGCTTTTCATAAGAATCAGATGAAAGTATAAATTAAATGGGATTAAACTTCAGAATTTCCTCCAGTTAATCAACTGGCAGGTTACTGACCTAATCATCATTATTCTCCCTTTCCTTACACTGCAAATATTTAAGCACTCTATATTTCTTATTGCAGAGAATCAAGTTTCATGTGTGTTTCTCTGTATCATACCTGGATATATCCTTGTTGGTCAATTAAAAGATTTTCGGGTTTTAGATCTCTGTAGATGAGGTCTAGCGAGTGGAGGTACTCAAACGTTAGCACTATTTGAGCTGCATAAAATCGTGCATGTGGTTCACTATAATAAAAGAAAATGTTAGGTTTTTAAACATCAGTTGCTATTCATAGACACAGCATACTTATTTTTAACATAATGAACTGTGTCTGAAGATCTTTCTAATACTACTTTGTAATCACCTATCTTAAATTAATTCAAGGATAAACTAACAATTGTTACTTTCACGTGGCTCCATTTCAGATATCTTAAGGAGAAACTATTTTTCAAAATTGCTTCTGGATAGAATTAACGGGGAGCGTCTGCCCCTGCCAAGTCTCTTGTGCCTTGCCAATGCATTGCACAAGGAGCCATCATCACTTGCATAATTGCAATTTAGTACATATGGGGCAACTGTATATGAGTGAACCTTGCATTAGACAGGTCCATCAACCTGCCTCCTTCCAGAAACCAGTGTTTCTGCTCATTTCAGAGGTCCCCCTGGGAAGTGCTAAATTTCCCATGCATGAGCAGCGGATCCCACTTGGGCGCTGGAACTGGTGGGATGGATAAGAAAGCATCACATCCTGTTGGATACTGCTCTCAGAAAACTTTCACAATTATGTTATATAAGGATCCCTTATTTCCTAAGCTTCTAAAAGATAAGCATGCTGTCTCCTATACCAGGGCTTGAAAATTCTGCTTGCCCGCTCGCCAAATGCAAGTGTAAATTCCTTTCTGGCGAACACAGTAATGCCCTGCATCCCTATTTGCAAATGGGACCCTAACCGGGAAGCAAACCCACACGGACCCGCACAGGCAGAGATTTCGACGCACGTGTACATCTGCTTTCCGCGATCCTCGGGCCTGTCTCTCCACTGGCCCTTCTAGGAAGCAGCCGTCTCTTGCTATAACCCTTAGATGGGCTGCGAAGGACCCCCCCCATGCTTATTGCAGGCGGTTGGAGGTGAGAGAGTGTGGAGCAGGTGGTGGGGCTCTGACGTCCTCTGCTTGCCCCCTAAGGCAAGCCCGGCGGCTGCTTCTTGGCCTGAACGGAGACAAAGCGAGGCTGGGGGTCTCTGCCTTCCTGGAGGGGCCAAGCAAGGTGAATTGGGTGAGCTTTTCCTCCCCCTCACCCCGCCCCGCATCCCGCCATTCCAGTGCACGGGAAAGCTGGAAGGAGCCGGAGGATGCAATGGGAGGGGGGGTGGCGGAGGATCTGGGGAGATGTCTCTGCCCCACGAGGCTGCACGCTCCAGGTGGAGAGTAAGGTTTTTGCCTGGCTAATAGGTCTAGACTTGAAATTTTAAGCCCTGTCCTATACCATCTAGTGACTCTTTGGGCCAGTAATACAGATAAGCATAAATTTTAATTTATTCATTCTTACTTACCTGAACCTTCCAATTCTTCTTAAATGTGAGAACATTTCACCCCCAGGAACATATTCCATAACCATGTATAAATTAGAATTGTCCTAAGAGAAACAGAAGAATGTTCAGTTGGCAACCCAGAGATACTGAAGAAAATAAAAAAAGTTATTTTATATTCTGATAAATGAAAAAAGCTGCACCATTAGGTAATATTTAATCTGACTATGAATTAAACTTTACCAAGCTCATTCCACTTGCTCAATGGAAAGAGGAGCAGTGAGCCTCAAGCTCATGTGCTCCACACTTTCTCATCTTCAAGGTTAAGTCTTGGAATGTCTGGTTTAGAGTAACTTCAGTTGATTGTGTCACTGGAACTTGCCAAACTGCATTGATTTTAATAATCTGTTGAAACAAGCCAACTCCAGACCATGGTTGCAAATAATTTAAAAGAATTTGTTAATATTAAATTTACAGTTCAGCCAATACACTACATTCTAGTTAATTGAACTTGGAAGCAAAAGCTTTCAAACTTCTTCACCTATCCATGCTGGCAGAAGAGAAGGTGCTGGTGGGTGGGGGACAGCAAACAGAGACAAAGGTCTGCTGTGGCTCATTCTTGTAACTATCATTCTTGACTATCCAAATGCAGCCATGTTAAGTCTTCTGTGGAACAAATTCAGACAGTCACTAAACAAGAACAACCCAGTCCAGGTGGAGAGAGTGGCCACATTCATATGCCATTTCCAGCCAAAGCTTTTAGCTTTATATTAATAAACCAATATGTGAATGATACGATGATGCTGATCCATGTAGCCTATTTGCTCCCATGTTAGTCCTCCCTTTGTGTGAGCAGGAATATGGAAGAGGATCATCTCATGATATAAGAACTTGGAAATAAGGTTAAGTATGGCCAAACAAGGGAGAACTGTAACACAACTGTTAATCCTGTTGGTGGGTGGGTCCGGCTTCAGAATGGGGGACCTGACCCTTGTCCTAAATGGGGTTGCACTCCCTCTGAAAGACAGGGTTCGCAGCCTGGGAGTGCTCCTTGATCCCGAGCTATCATTAGAAGCTCAGGTGATGATGGTGGCGAGGAGTGCTTTCCATCAGCTTTGGCTGATCCATCAGCTGCATCCCTTCCTGGAGTACGACTGCCTGGCGACAGTGACCCACGCATTGGCAACTTTCCGACTAGATTTCTGTAATGCGCTCTACGTGGGGATACCCTTGAAGACAGTCCGGATACTTCAATTGGTGCAAAATAGAGCTGCCAGGGTGCTGACGGGGACTGGGCGTGGTTCTGATATTACCCCAGTTCTCCGTCAGCTTC
The DNA here is from genome assembly GCA_023646645.1 of Varanus salvator macromaculatus. Classification (NCBI taxonomy): domain Eukaryota; kingdom Metazoa; phylum Chordata; class Lepidosauria; order Squamata; family Varanidae; genus Varanus; species Varanus salvator. The sequence continues at coordinate 15,227,903 of JAIXND010000659.1, forward strand.
ACTGGCTCCCTATTGAAGTCCAGGCCCAATTCAAGGTGTCGGTTATCACCTATAAAGCCCTTAACGGCTTGGGACCTGGCTACCTAAAGGAACGTCTGCAACCATATATGCCCTCCCGCCCCTTACGATCGGCAGCAGATGCCCTTCTCCGGGAACCCTCCGTGAGGGAGATAAGGAGGGTGAGTACCTGGAGGAGGGCTTTCTCTGCGGTGGTGCCCCACCTATGAAATGCGTTCCCCAAAGAGGTCTGCCTGGTGCCATCATTATTTGCTTTTTGGCACCAGGCGAAGACCTTTTTATTTAAAAGTTATTTTAATTGTTAATTATAAATTGTATTTATTGTATTTTAACTTGGTTATTCGAGATGGGTCAGTTTTAAATAGTTTTAAATTATTTTTATGTTTGTATTGTTGTGAGCCACCCCAAGGCTTTGTTGCAATGGGGGCGGCATACACATGTTTTAAATAAATAAATAAATAGATAGATAGATAGATAGATAAGATAAGATAAGATAAGATAAGATAAGATAAGATTTATCATTGGCTTATAGATCCTTCCTTGTTTGCACACACCTAACTACTTTCTCAGGTTCAGACATTCTTTTTGCTAGCTTAGAGCACAATGTTCTCAATACATGCAAACCTCCAAACTCAGATGCACTGGCTTACATGCACCCAGTGAATGGTGCAAAGTGTGGTGGCACCATGGTACTTTGTACCCAGCATTTAATCTGAATGGCTGGTTTTGACTATCTAGATGAAGCAGCATGGAGGGAGAGGGAAAGAGACAGGAGCACTGTCTGGAAACTGTGTAAGCTATTAGTTCCACTCTCCTCTCTTTTCTATTCCCCCCTTTCCACAGCATGCACCTTTTCTTCCTCTCTAAGACCAAATTCAGACCTCAGAATGGCAGCCAGAGTGGTTCTTCTAGTGCCAGCTGCGAGGGGGTGGGGTAGGGATACAGATTTGGAATCCTAGCATCAAGGTCACAGAACCTCCAAGATGGGACTCTGAATAATCCTGTGACCTGCCAGATGTTGCCAGTAGATCGTAGGATCGCACCCGTATCTGCTCAATCACACCCTGATTTAATAAGTTATAATTTTTAGCTTACAGTGATGCACAAATACGATCAATGGGTACTTTTTGATCAATGTATGGATCTATGAGCTTTTTGCTTTACCTTCAGTTCTTTGCAATGGAAGTGCATGCCTTCTTTTCATCTACTTGTGAGCAGAAAGCCTTTCGTTTTAGCAACTAGGGAGTCTTGAGATTTGCTCCAAAAATGAGGTTTGCTCCAAAAATGCAAGATTTTGAAAGATAGGTAGCTACGCAATAAAAATGTGGCCAATGTTCATTCCTCACACAATATTTACCTTAAAAGAATACTCAAGTCGTACAAGAAATGGGAAGTTCACTGCTTGTAATATTCTCTTTTCATTCAGTGTGTGTTCTATCTGCTTCAATTTAACTACCTAGGAACAAAACACATTTTAACTTCTTTAATTTAAATATAAAAAAGAATTCAGATGATTCAAAGCATTTTTAGTGAGAATGAGAAAAATCCTAAAGAGCCACAATGCTAAAAAAAGTGGTGATTGCCTTGTACAGAACTAAAAGCAAAGAAAATTGCACCTACATTTATATAGTAAAACAATTATTCTCTTCTACCTGTTGGAAGATCTCCAACTGTACAAGAATGATGTACTCTCTGTTGATCTCTCTGCCAACACTATCCAAGAGTATCATGAATAATTCTAACAAAGATAGTTTTTGCAACAGAATTATTACAGTAAGCCTCTAAATAGCCAGTTTATATCACGTAAGCCTTTGAAAATGAGAAAAAATCTGCATAGTAAATGCTGTTCAACATCACAAAAATCTCTTACTCAAGTTGCAATATGTATTTCAAGCCATCTAGAAAACCAAACAGCATGCTTCCAGACAAACTGTTTACTGTGCAATTGTTCTACCTAAAATGCATCATTTTATGACGAGTCCAGATGCATTTCATTTCTAACTCTACCATCTTTTTCCACTGCTTCTTCCGTCTTCATTCTCTACACAAAGCATTTGTTAAGACAAGGAAGACAGAACAGCTGCACAATAACTTTTGATTAATAATGTTATCAGATAATTGTCTGAAAGCATCTATGGCCTCCAATGTTCAAGAAGCTTCCAGAAATTTCTTTCTTTCTGAGACAGTAAATATTCCTCCCTCCCCCCCCTCCCCACACACACAGAGAATGTCAAACCAGTTTTTTAAAGTGTGCTTAAGTATGCTGGCACTTACTTTGGAAGTAAAGAGGCTGCAGGGCCCCAGTCTAACTGCCATACTTCAAATTCTGCTCAGGACCTCACATAGAAGGCCTCCTATTCTAACTGCCTTCATTTGTTTCTCTGGTAGCTGTTAGCGGGAAACTTACTTCATGGTCAAATAACCTGAGGATAGGTTTGGATTTTCAGTGGAAAAGTGGCATAAAGTCCACACTCTGAATCACTAAAGTAATGCCACAGTTACACCAGGAGAAAGCCTATTCCAGGAAGGGGAGGTTTAAAGATCAGAGAATCAGAAAGGTGGTTGTTTAACAATCATCCATATTCCCTGTTGGGTGATTACACCAATAGATTGACCAGCAGAGAACTGTACCCCCAGCACTCATTTGACTACTCATTTTAGAAGCTACAAGTTTATTATGTAAATTTATGTATTAGTCATTAGTCAATTTTGTATCCTGTTTCTCCTATCAGATCATCTAAGAAATTACAGTGGCTTCAAGCAACAACCACGGAGAGGTTGCAATTGTATGGTAAGAAGGGCCACAATTCTGTATAGAAAGACCACATTCGATTACTTCCAGGACAGCTACATCGCATGCATGCTCATACGCACAGCTTTCTAATAAAACACAAGTCTGAGGGTAAGATGCAGGGAAATAAGGAAGGCCAAACATAGAGCAACCTGATATACTCAAGGTTGGAGGCTTATTATTAGAAGAACAGAGAGTATTTTATACAGTGGCCTGAGAATGCCACAATATTTTAATGCAACAATTAGAAGTGCCCAATTTTTAGTTATTCTTTTAGAATTAAAGTCTAAAGTGGCACCAATTTATTTGAATAGACATGGGTATTCTTAGAAGCTAGCATGCTCCCATACACCTCCAATAATGTAAGTGGGAGAGTGTCAGAGCTTAGGATTTCTGCACAGAGGGTGTTTCTTTTGGCTTAGCCCCAGATACTGTGAACCAAGAAGGGGAAAAGTACAGTCTCTGAGAGCTCTAACCCCTATGCCATGCCCAGTGATATCTGTCTTGTTATTAAATAAAATATACAATTCAATTTTTGAACAGCTTTGCAATTATTCCTTGGTTGAAACTTTCATTTTTAAATATGGAATCATCTATTATTTAAATCATTAAAATAATGTAGCAAGCAATGCAATCTATTTTCATGAGGTGTTTGTAACATGTATAAACATACCTCTAATAATTTTCTTAAGAGCATTATTGCAATGCATAAAGAAATGGGAAAATTGAGATTTTAATTTTCTACACTCATTTTCTGAGTGTAAAATGAAATTCAAAACAAAGGCAGCTATTTCTGTAATACAAAATCTAGTACTGAAGGCACAGAACATTGCAAACGTCAGCATGACATTTCATGTAATTTAGGTATTGAAAATGCACTGTGCCTGTCTACTCTACTGAAATGGGTTGTGGAATGTTGATATCCACATACCAACTCCACTTTTAACTTGCAGCTGCTAGATGATATTAAACACTAAACTAAAAATACCCTTTTTTATTGAGTGCTGCCCCGATAGAGATTTGCAGAAAAAATTGCAGGATGATTTTGAATAGAAAGTATATAGTCAACAATTCAGTAGTAATGGTTTGACTATACAATGGGATATGTTGTATCAACATATAGCTATTTTCTAACTCTTCAAAGTAATGCCTACTTTATGTTTGAAAGAGTATTTTAAACAGAACCATGCAAGCATTTGCATGGTAAAAGCAGAAAGCCTGGATTTTTAAATAACCCCAAAATATTTCTATTTACTATCTCTTCTTCTATTTAATAAAGTCTTCCTCTTGTAAGACTTACATTTTTGTATAATCTTTACTTCTGGAGTGGAATTGCCTAAAGAGCAATCTAGGGCATTCAACCCTGTGGCCTCCTGCCATTGTCTAGGAGACCTGTATTCCCCCTGTCCCTGCCCATTCACAACTGGGCCTCAGGAGAGGGAAAAAGAATGTGCTGGGGGCAGGGAGGACACCGGTACCATAGACTTAAAGGATTCAAGCTTCCTTCTCGCCTGCTTCTCAAAACTTTTATCTAGATGGCCAAGAATGGCTATCCATACAAATTGTTGTTATTGTTACATTTTTATACCACCCATAGCTCTGGATGGTTTACAACATTTCAAATCACCCATCCAGATTTCAACCAAGCCCAACCCTGCTTAGCTTCCAAGATTAGGCAGAATCAGGCACTTCCCAGCATGAATTGCGGTAAAGCTTAGATCTTGGTTACCTTAAGGAGTGCCTGCACCCATATGCTCCTACCAGGCCTTTGAGATCAATGCAGGGGGCCCTCCTGTGTGAGCCACTCCTTAGGGAGATGAGGGATGGCTGCTAGGAAGAGGGCCTTTTCTGCAGTTCCTCTCCATATCTGGAATGCTCTCTCGAAGGAGATTCACCTGGCACCTTCCTTATAGTCTTTTTGGCTCTAGGTGAAGACCTTCCTTTTTCAAAAAATATTTTACTAGTGAATGCCACTCAACCTTCTCTTTTGTATTTTTATCCATATTTTATTATCATTGTATTTTTAATGTGTTGTAATTAGATTTTTATTGCATTTTATCTCATGACTGTGAGCCGCCCAGAGGTGCTGTGGTACAATTGGGTGGCATACAAATGATTTAAATAAATAAATATAGATTGCTGTCACTGTTCCAGGCACAGGATGCATGTATGTCTGACTTAAGAGGCTTATGTGCATTGAGGGCATGGGATATAGGAATGCTCCCTTAGCAAGCTATACACAGTGAAACTGCACAGTGAGTTTTTCATTAGAATTTACCTATTGTAATTAGAATTTATCCATTGTAATGAAATAGCAGAGGAGAAAAATATCACATTACATATTATCAATCTGATTGATAATTCAATTCGACTATCAAAATTCTAAACTTAGAAACTGTGTACTTCAGTATTCATTGCCAATAAATATGAAATGTTCAAGGCTGACTGCAGAAATTCAGGAAATAAATTTCCAATTTATTTGAAAATGGAAAAAGGAAGCATCAGAATTGCATCTCTACCAGAAACTGGTGATTCTTATTTAAAACAAACCTCAGGAAAATTCTTGGACAGATAATCATTCCTTCTTCTGTGAGGGCCAAAACTAGATCACAACAGTATTATCAGATGCTGCAAATACTCAAGAGTCGATTGTTGGATATGAGGCAAATAGGCTAATCACCAGTTTCATTAGGCATCTTTGTATTGTTTTGTTGAGCAATGTATTATTCACCTTTTCCATTTATTCTCCATTCACAGAGGTGCCCTATAGTGATCATGGCTCAGATTTATATCAATTTTACCAAGAAGTGTTTTGTCAGAAAGCAACTTGAACCATAGCTATGCAAGGCACTTGACCATACTCTTGCTGGAATGCAGACTTCCAACAGAAAATGTTCTTTATATGTTTCATGCATCCTTAAGGCAGCTGCTGTGCCATTTTCCCATAATGAAGCAAAATAGCTGTGTTTTACCTGGTTTGAACAAGTGCAGAATACTGTATTCAAGCAGCATGTAAATAAATTAAAACACAAAACAAAAACCAACAGGGTTTCTTACCCCATGTGAAACACAGCTTTGTAAAGGACTCTATGTAATTATTAGTGTTCACCAAACACAGTAACTGATGATGATGATTACAAAAGTCTACCAACTTTTTGTTTATCCAGTATCTTCATGGCATAATACTGTTCTGTGGATTTGTGTTTCACCAACATGACTCTGCCAAATGAGCCGGTTCCGAGTGTTTTTAGTCTCTCAAAGTCATCTAAACCAGCAGTATTCTACATAAACACAAGAGAGACAACACAATACTTTAAGTATGAAAAAATACATGTTGTTATAACTTCTATTAAAATATAGTAACAACAATAAACTGTGCTTACTGATTATTGAGGTGGGGGGGTGACACCATATTCTATTGTGAGTGTGAATGGAAATCAGAAGTATCTACTACTTATATCCATTGCTTTCAGAATGTATTTTTAAACAGCACTGATTCAAGAGAATAATGACAATTTAGTTTGAAAAGCTGAGACACTGTGCTAAGATTAGTTCTCACTAGGACAGGGCAAATGTGGGCTACACTTAAATATTGGTATTTCACTCATGTACCAACCTAGCCCTAATTTTGTCACAACAGTGTTTCTAATGAGGAGCATCTTTTAGAGGGCAATTACTTACTAGAGCTCCAGCATGGCAAGGGACAGTTGGAGTTTACTAAGATCAAGTGGCTTCCCTCCACCTCACAATGAGACCCCTCCTAGTTCTGATCTGTCATGTTTTCCCCCCACTGAAGTCATTGCCTTTCATTTTACTCTACAGGAGATATTTAAAAGGTCTGCAATCGGGAGATTGTCAAAGAGTGAGTGAGTGAGTGAGTGAGTGTGTGTGTGTAGAGTTCTGCACTTTTCCCTGTCACTATGGATTCAAATTGCCTGGACTCATTGGTTTATCAAGGTCTCTTGGAACAGGCATGATTTATCCATTAACACAATAGCCTTAAGATATAAAGAGCAGATTTACATATTACATAATATAAAAAGATATAAACTATAATCATTCATTTCTTTAGGTGTAAGGAAATTTATGCCAAATTATCACATGAAGAAAATAGAAGGAAATAAAATTCAGCTTTTGACTCCAAACATTAGAGATCCTGATTTCGGGATTAGAAATAGCAACTTCAGGAGAATTCTGATCAACATCTCAGTCTGGGATCTATATATTTTGCATAAATTCATTATTCATTATACAAGCTCAGGATCTGGCTTTAAATGCAACTCTAGCAACCACTTGCTGAATTGTATTTTTTTCACACAGCATATTTTAGTATATCTCAAAAAACTATCAGAATGAGGAGGCACATGAACTCGCATGCAATCTCTACCATATATGGTAGAGCAGTCTTCCTCAAGCTGATGCCTTCCAGTTGTTTTGGCCTTTAGTCCCCATCAGCTCCAACCAGTATGGTCAATTGTCAGGAATGCTGGAAGTTGTACTTTAACACATCTGGAAACTGCAAGGTTGGGGAAGGCTGCTTTACATGAACAGTGCTCAAATTAATTTTCTGTGCATAGACTAACAAACAAAACTCAGTTCTTTGGCTAAATGCTCAGCAATGAATGTGTATTTATGTTCATATAATACATTTTTTTAGATTTTCCTTTGCATGATACCTTATGCTTTTGTAGGAGTCTTCATTAGGCATTTTATGAAAGTGGGGATGTAAAAGTGACTCATTTATTTCTAAATGCAAAGGATTGAATTATATGTCAGTGCCAATTTAAATAGTTCATCACCTGAGGAGGACTCTCCCATTTTCTTAAAAAATCTTCTTTGGCTTTGGCTAGAAATTCTTTCACTGAAAGCAAAAATAAAATAAAAAAACTTTAGTATAATTCAGTAAATAATGGTCAAATAGTTAAATTCTTTAAAATCATTTTAAGACTGGTTTTTAAAAGTTCTGATAAATTGGTATGTTTAAACTCACACTCTACATAAGAAGCAAGATTTCTACTGTATTTCTAATAGTTGTTTATAACTTTTTGATAACTAAATTTCAGCACAATTTGCTCAAACTAGTTTAAATCTTAATAGGCCACACCACTGTACACACGTGCAGACTTTAAGGTGATGCAGACATTGCATAGATGGACTGCTGCATATCATAAAAACAAACAAACAAACAAACTTCCCCCAAAATACCCCTCCATTTCTTGTTGGTTTTTGGCAGCAAACAGCTCTCTTTACTATACTGCATCACTTTTGCTTAAAGGCTGTTTACAAGCTCAGATTCAGATGCACAGCATTATTGAAAGCAAAGGCAAAACATAGGGTTACAAAATTGCACATTAGAGATGCCCACAGTCAGAGACTACTTTGAAGTACTAATTTTGCATTTCAAGTCAACATTCTGCATGTCTGTGTAAAATGTGCACTAAGATGTATAGTGATTATCTTTATATTTTAAAAAAATCTTTCCATATTACTAGTCAAGCCAGAGCAGGTTATTCTGTAACATTCTCTATTTCAAGCGAAGGGTATCTGTCTATTCTGGATTGAACAGACAGAGAATTCTATCTGAGGTGGCTAGAACATGGTCCGCCTTCCACAGACACACTGTGGTGTTATATTGGTAGGGAAACAAGACTTAGTTTATGTATAATAGTGATTCCCATAAAGAGATTGGAAAATGTTCCCACTGCACCAACATCTTATGCTCAGGAACAGATCCCAGTGAATTGTATAACCAATGTCTTAAACATTTTATTATCTTTTAGCCATATAAGAATTCCTATCTTTCTACAGATGAAAATGGAACATGGACTAAGTATTGCATACTTTCTTTTTGTAAGATGCTTCACTGGTAGATTTTAATGCACATGGAAAGGAATAATCATCTTGCTTGATCAAAGTAATGACATTATCTGTACAAGGCACTGGGGATTTAATCCTGTGAAACTTTAAAAAAATCCTTTACCATTGAAGATTATCCTTGCATGTCATATCATAGTCTGGGGTGGTTGCTCATTATATCCTGAAGCTGGTATGTAATTCTTGGGATGCTGACCCACGTAATCATCTACAGTAAAAGCATCTATTCTGTTGAGATGTTTCACATTCAAATATTTGCAATGCTCACTACAATGGAACCCTGATTATGGTATTCCGAGTCAAAGTGCGCCTAAGAATGATAAAAGCTCATCTTAACAACCATTATCCATTGATGAACAAGTTAAGTTTATGGTGTTTTGAATTAAGAAAATACATGGGAAATGCAAGTATTCATTTAATACTGGAACCTAGATATCACACTGCATACTCCATAATGAATCCACATTACTTTAGGTGCTTAAGGTAATGCACCAGCTCATGTTTGTCTAGAGTATGAATAAGAAATATGCTTTCTCTGCAACTGAATGGGCTTCCTATTTTTTTCTGGGATAAACTCTACAGTCCACACCCTGTAGACTCTGGGGAAATCCTACTCCTTTATGATCTATTCCACTTACTATGGTTACCTGAGAAGGTCCTGCCTCACATCCCTTCAAGAAAGGGATAGCTGACTGGCTATCACTCAGTAAATTCTGCTGAAAACATGCATTTCAAAAGGCTTTTGCTGGTTTTGGTAGATTATAGTTTTGTGAAAGCACAAAGTGTTAGGAGTAAACCGTACTGAATACACTGGGATTTTGATTTATTTATTTATTTAAAATGTTTGTATCCCGCCCTTCAGTGTCTCAGGGTGGCGATAACATAAATAAGACACAGCATCACAATAATATATAAAATCAATGTTAAAAACAATACTAACGTTTAAAATGCTGGGAAAATGAAAAGGTTTTGGCCTGGCGCTGAAATGAAAAAATTGTCAGTGCCAGGCACACCTCTCTGGAAAGCCCATTCCACAGCCAGGGCACCACTACAGAGAAGGCCCTCCTTCAGGTAGCCACTCTTCTGATCTTCTTGGCTCCTGAAGAAGGACCTCTGCTCCAGATCTTAAGAGGTCAGGCAGGAATAGGGAGGTGCACCTTCAAATATCCAGGTCCTAAGTTCCTGAGGATGACTTATAAAGCCCTAAACGGCTTAGGACTTGGATTTAATTTTAAGTAAACATGTACAGAATTGTGCTGTAAAGCCGTTTCAGAATTGCTTTGGCTGAAACAATTAAAAGATTTGGGAAATTGATACATGAAGAAATACAAAAAACCTTTAAAAGTAAGTTTCCTGTGAGTCTTAAGAATATTCCTTTGAATATAATGCTGGAGACTTTTTCAAATAATATGTAAGAAGTATTTAAATATATGACAACTGAAGCAAGAATTAAAATTACCTCTAAATGGAAAATGTCAGAATCTCCTATAATTGAAGATTGGAAAAATAAGTTGGCAGAATAGTCAGTGATGGCAAAATTAACTAATTATGTAAATAGAAGATCGAATGAAGAATTTAATAACAAATGGAAATTCTATTATACCCAGTTCAATTAACAGGATGTAAAAGGAAGCTCTTTTAAAAAGCAGTTGATTTATAATTGATTTGAAGCAATTGGAAAATTTGTCAGTATATAGAATAATAACTTCCATAGAGTAGTGAATGATAGAAAGATGGATATTTTTGGTCTCTTTGAAATTTGTGGGTTTGAATGTATTGGTTATACTTGTTCAAAATCCCTTGGCAACTTTATTCTATTTTATTTTATTTTACTTTTTAATATACTTCTTCTATATTCTATTTATGTCAAGAATATAATAAAATAATATTAAAAACCAAAAAAAAAAAAAAAAGAATTGCTTTGGCTGCATCTGCATCACTTCTATTTTTATTGCATTGCTTACTGCTTTTAAATTTAATATGCAAATAGTTTTGCATATTAAATTTTTAATATGCAAAACTACAAAGAAAGGGGACACAGGTAAAGTTATAATGTTCAAATCCCTCAGCTTCTTTAAACTTTGACTTAATCAGGTGTCTGCCTGTCTGTTTTAGCAGATTACCAAAGTACTTCATCCAAAATACTAGACACTTAAGAATAATCATTTTACTAGTTGGCAATGGTTACCTGTTCTCAGAAAAACACCAACCTCCCCCCTTTTACTTCACCGAAAGGGGTTATGTAAGATCCAGGAGTTATTCAAAATCCATCATATGACCTTCCACCACTGAACGTCCACCCCAGTGCACATTTTAGTCATGCCTTGAGTATTTTAATTAGTTTCCCCTTTTCATAATTTGATAATATAGTCAATGACTCTGGGCTCTAATGAAAGAATGAGCATACCAAAAGTTTCTAAAGGTTTCACCAAGGATTTGCAGGAACATTCACCCACACAGTTGAGATGAAGAGCAGAAAGAAAGAGAAAAAGGGTTTACATATTTTCCATATGAGAGTCATAGAAATCAAGTTTTTCTTTAATTTCACCCCCTCACCCTCGCCATCATTCTGACCCCTAGGGAATGGACATCAAAATGCACAGCACTCTCATGTGCTTTCAGAATGAATCAGTCTAAATAGATAGATAGATAGATAGATAGATAGATAGATAGATATTTCCATAAAAGACAACCAGAAGGCAACACATTTTCACATTATGAACCAATATAAGAATTGTGAATTACTGTACACTGAAAACCATACACACACCGTTGTTAAAGAAGCGCTTTAGTAAGAATTTAAAGCAACAGGTGCCCAAACAAAATAATATAGATATAAGCATATTATGTACCAGGATATTACAAGAAACCAGGGGTGTCATTACAAAACAGGTGAACTGATAAAGAGATTTAATGCTCCAACCGCTTATTCAGTAACATATGTACGACAAAATTTCAAGGGCTGCAAAATAATGAAATATAACTTGAGCATGGGGGTAAACTGAGTATCCACTCCAGCTCTGGCATCTTCAGCAACTACCACAAATATTTCTGAATAGACCATCTGCATTTTGAAATAAAAAAGTAACTTGCCAGTTTATCAGTGCAAGTGACTAAGGTAGCAGTTTGTGTACAGCTGTCCCCCTCCACCCTTATGGAATGTAACCCTAGACTTCACTCCCATGTTGCATTACCAGCTGTATGTTGGCAAGTACAAAAATAGAGGTTAAATCTATACAAAGATGTGAGAGATGTTTATACAGAGTTATTAAATAAATTAAAATAAGCAATTGCTGCAGATTCAGCTTTTGGTTCCTGAATGGTCACAGTAACATTTCAGACTCCAATAGCTAAACAGGAAGTGTGGTGCATGGAATAGAGTGTTCGACTGGGATTCAGGAGGTCCCAGATCTAGTCCATGTTCAGAAATACTCTGAGCGGCTTCATGATTCTCACTGATTCTCAGCCTAACCTACCTTACATGGTTGTTGTGAGACTAAAATGGAGAGGAAAGGATCATGTAAGCTGTTCTGGGATTCTTGAAAAAAAAGGGCAGGATATAAATTTAATAATAAAATAGATACATAAATTCAAGTGACAGTTCTGAAGTTACTATTTCCTTTTTCAACTCTAGTCATACAGACTGCAACTATGTTCAAAATATTCAGCTCAATAGATCTGGAATAAATGAAGGCAAATAAAATGAGTGGCTTAGCCCCAATTTATATGATAATTTGCCCAAATATCTGATCCCCTCCAGATATTTTGGACTATAACACCTGAGTTTCCTTGTCTTTGGCTATGCATGCTAAGGCTTCTGGGAATCATAGTCCAAAAGATCTGGAGGGCACTAGGTTAGGGAGGACTGATTCTAAATCACAATTTGATATCCTGGCATGTCAGCTAACTAGTACATATATAGTCGCTTGAATTCAGTAACAGGAAATGGTTTAGTCAAAAGTGGCAGCAGAAGCTTTCACTGTCCTCCTCCTGCATGGGAAGAAAGAGGGATGCTCACACAAGCTTGAAGCTCACTGCAGCACGGTTATTACCTAAATAATTATCATGTTTTATTTACTGATTGATTTATATCCTGCTTTTTTCTTAAACAAACCCAAAGCAACTTATATAATTTTCCTCCTCCTGTTCTCAATCTTATCCTCACAACAACCCTGCAACATAGATTGGGCTAAGAGTCTGTGACAGGCCCAAATTCACCCAGTTGGTTCCATTGCCACACAGGACTAGAACCAAGATTGACCTGAGTTGCAGACCTACACCTTTAACCATTATACTACACTGGCTTTTTGATTTGATGATCATCTGAACTAGGCCACTGTGAGGCAAGAGGGACCTTCTAATAAAATAAAAAGCATGTGTGGTTTTGGAGAAAACCTTGATAAAATCTCAAAGTAGCTTTGAAAATTCCCCATTATCCCTTTTGAACCACACATCCCTCCCCTCTACCTTTTTAAAAAGTATATTTAAAGGAAAAGACAGTCCATAGGTTTATTTGGAAACTTTCAAGATATACTGTAGACTAGTTTAAGACTTACAGGATTTGTGTTCTCCGACTTCAGAATCTAAGAGCAGATTTTTATAAGTGCAAGTAATACAGAAAGAAAGAGGATGACAGTATACGGTATTCAAACTAATAATGAAACATGTTTGTGAACAGGATGCTGGGTAATTCCTATCTATATTATTGTATAGGTGGTATATTATTTCTATTAGAATTTTTAAGAAGTCCACAAAAATTACTGGCAAATGTTGAATGTGTGAATTTATAATGTAGACTTAATTCACATACAGTGGCAATGATTTTGCTCATATATTGTGGTAACCCATGTTTCATTGCCTTTTCCATGGTTTTGATGTCAGATGATTAAACAAGCTGTTTCTTTTCTCAATCTCTGGGTTGGTTTGCTTTCCTTCTCCCCTGTGCAATTCTTTCCTGTACCCCTAAAGCCTTCTGATGCTCTGAAGTACTGGTATGTATGTATGTATGTATATATATATATGTATATATATATATATACACATGTATTTATTTAAAATTTTTGTATCCCATCTCTTATGCAAGGCATCTCGGGATGGCTCACACTCAATAAAAATCAGATACATTAAAAACAGTCAATAAAATCAAATACATTAAAAACAATCTGAGCAATAAATGACATATAACCAATAAAACATGACTGTACATTTAAAATACTGGTTAAATAAAAAGGTTTTGACCTGGCGCTGAAAGGAGTATTAGCTCGGTGCCAGATGAACCTCTCTGGGGAGCACATTCCATAATTTGGACACCACCACAGAGAAGGTTCTACTCTCATAGATGCCCTTTTTACCTCCTTCAAGGAGGGTTCTCGGAGCAGGGCCTCCCTCGCTGATCTTAAGGGGCATGAGGACATATAAGGAAGAAGTGTATGGTATGCAGAATGGATGAGGTTTTTTACAACACCTTTGACCACCACTTCTATAGCCTGGCAATATAACTCATGATCTCATGGTTCTGGGTTCATATGCAATGACAACGCATGTCTCACACTTGTCTGTGGTTAAGATACCAAGAGGTTATTATGATGGCAGAGTTCATACATCACAGCAACCCAGAATGTAACAATCTAAGGATGAAATAAGCTATAGGCTAGTTACTTGAGAACCAAGTTTATGTGCTAAAGATTGCTGAAAAGAGGTCCTTGATTAACCTAAGCCTTTGTGAGGAAACATCATCCCACATCTGCCCTTTTTATGTTTATTAACCATTGGGAACCGAGCTGAATGGTTTGATTTGCTAATAGAAGAATGACTGTAAATCAAAACCTGGAAATTAAGAGTTAAAGCGCATTACTGAGCAAGTTTTACCATACTGATATATTGCTGCTATTTGTAGTTGTACCCTCTTATTATCTCCAAAATAATTTGCATTAAAGAACCAGGCCATCAGCCAATTAAACAGCAACATAAATTAAATTTTAAAAAATAAAGAGGAAACACACCCTTATTTGCACAAGCCTGGTTAAGAGCTATGAATTACTTGGCTCTTCCTCCTTGTAATTCTCATGCTTGCACATTCAGCACTATATCGTACTAACAGTGCTTAGGATTAGTTTCAGCATGCTGGAATTCCTGCATAAAAGTTTCCCTCTGCAGAATTTATTTTAAAACAGCAAGAAAATAAAATTGTTTCAAATCTAAATAACCACATCTGCTTTGGCCAAATGCCAGCTCCTTGTTGCCAGTTCCTGATCAAACACCCAGCATCAGACAGCAGATTAATTTCCTGAAATTCAGATTAATGAAAACTAAAATAAAATCACGACCATTATAAGCATTCTAACATAAAGCAAGGTACTACATAAAATGGAAATGCGCTTTATGGAATACACTCCCCAGAGAGGTCCGCTTGGCACTGTCATTATATGTTTTTTGGCACCAGGTTAAGACCTTTTTAATTGATCAACATTTTAATAAGTTTTAATATTGTATTTTTATCACTATATTTTAACCGCAGCCAGAGTGGGTTGATAATTTATTTTTGTTTAGTGATATTTGTATTTTATCTCTGTAAGCTGTCCTGAGGCTTTTGCAAAGGACAGCATATAAATATCCTAAATAAATAAAATGTAAGAATTCCAGCAGGATATGCCTGGTTGTAAAAGAAGGCATGCTTGTTTTCCAGTTGCCACCACCACTACTACCAAGACAAAGATCCTCTGAAGACTGCACATGGCAGACATCTCTGCCCCCCTGCTGCACTATGAGCAAGAAAATTGGCATAAACCATGCAATTTACACAGGTGGAACAGGGCTTAATAGGAAAGAAAGCACCTGCATTTTTTCAGGAAGCTCATTTGCTGTTGCACCATTGGGAAGAAAAACTCGTTTCTTATTCTGTTGCTATTTGCAACTCTTTTCACATTCCCACTTCCCACATTTTTAGGTACTAAAATAAGTTATGAGAGCTTGCTGAAGTTTCAATGTCCATCTTCTTCCTTGTAATATGTCAATACTAAACACTCACTGGTTTGCAAACACAGTGTAATGTAAAATGACATCCTTATTCCCTTTTATTCCCTGGTAATAAAATTGCAATTCTAAGAGGAGGCAAACATGTAGCCCAGAGCTTCAGCTAGTTATGGCCTCAGGGTGCATGTTTTTCAATACAAAGATGCCTTTCAAGTGAGACAGAAAATATGTAACATGTGCCTTCAATCAGCAATGATTGAAGAACACACACTTCACAATTTGTGAATACATCTACATTCCATCTTCTGCTCAGAAGTTATTTAGGTTCAGAAGTTATTCTGAGACTTGCTACTCCAAGTATTTCAGCGATCTCATGGGCAATGGATCCCATGCTCTAGAAGAGTGTTGCAGGAGAAGAAAGCCAAACAGTCACTAGTTTGATTAGACTGGCAAATTTCTCTTTTTAAAGCAAGTAAAATTTAGAGCAACACATTAGGCTTAACACATCAAACCTGAAAAGAGTAACTACAATTGTCCAACAATCATAAGAAATTGTTACTCATCATCATGTTTTACAACCAATATGTATGTTTTGAGAAGAAAAGAGAAATCTCTTACATTAACACAAATATTCTATTTTTCCAAAGCCTAAGTTTCCACAGTAACTATTTAAGTAAAAGGGATAATAATCAGGCAGTCAATGAAAAAAGACTGGGCTCAAAACTGATAGCAAGTCTATGTAAACAGAAGATGCTTCTGAACAAAGGAGAACACCCTGTCTACTTGGTTTTATTTATACACAAACAAAGTACAGCCATCAAAATTTTATTATAGGTGTGGTAGCAATCACACCTGAAGTTATGTTTCCATTACCTATTTAGATCTGCCTATTTGCTCATTCCAACTAGAGTTGTACATCTTTTTATAGTATTATTTAATGGCAAACTCTTATCCTCATTGTCACCATCACCGTGGATCATAGCTCAAGTATTTCACAACTAAAACTAAGTCAATTGAGCTCACAAGATTACACAGAAATCCACTATCATTTTTTTTTTTAAAGAAGCCCTGAGTTTTGGAAGTGTTTATATGGGACATATATTTGACAAAAGCTTCTTATATGAAATTAGAGGCTATAATTACCTTGCACAAACTTTACTACCATGGAAATAAATGTATGAGTCACGCCCAAGACGGTTCCAAACTGAAGTCCAGGAGGCATGTTCTCAGTGTCTGAGTATTAGAAATGTGTGTAAAACCTCCTTGTGAAATTATGTTTAAAAGCTATAAACATTCTAACAGTTTGTTCATATTTTGAAAGAGCAGTTAAGGTTTAATGGAAATGCTTTTAGATTCTCTCACTTTAGTTCTGGATAAGTCAAACTGAAGAAAATTTCCTTGTTACTATGCCTTTCCTCATTGTTCATCTAAAGCCTCAATGAGCACTGCAATTTATTTTCTGTAATGGCCAGGTGCAATTGGCTGGCAAACTCGTCAGTAAAGTTCAACTACTGGACCTTTAAGACATAAGGAAGACTGAGCTGCACATGACATTGAGCTATATTTTTGAAGCAGCTGCATGGATAACACCCCTCCCACACCCTAGTGAGTAGCAGAATGCAGCAGGACTGATAATCACACAGCTGCCTTTTGTGACATAGGAATGAAGGAGAACAATGACAGGAAACTAGTCCTGGTACTTAGGGCTGCATATAAGAGTTGACTGCTGGTGGTGCGTTCGATACAGGAATTTCTCGGTTAAAGGCATATTAAAACATCTACTTCATATCACAAACTTTCCTTTGAATGATTCACAAGCCTTTGGAGGTTGTTTACAGTAAGGCAACTATGCTAGGTCTACATATAATCCAGAAATTCAGAATAACTATTATGGATGCAGCACTATGAACCCTAACATCTGGTCATAATACAGGCTACTTCTCTTTTAAACCAAAAAAGGCCTGTTCCATGTTAACACTTTACATGTAAAAAAAATCCACTTGCAGGTAGAAGAGAAAAGGGCTACCTAAAAGTAACTGGCTATAAGTTTCAGATAACTGACTGAAAGGTGCACTTTTAAAAAATATTAATTTAGTAACCATAGCAATTCAGGCATCTCAAATGAGTGCTTAATTTCAGAAAATTATTTTGGGAAATAATTGATTGGCTCAATATGATCATAGAGGAGAAGTAATGTTTATTATTTTATATCTCCATGGCTTCAGAAGGCCTAGGGTCAGCTTTTCAGGAACATGCATGAGTTCTAATACATTTATAAAGTGTTCAAAATTAAACAATATTCTTAGACATGGCACTAAAACAGTGCATCATAAGTATCAAAATATGTAATACTTTATTCTTTTCTCTCCAAAATATCCTCGTACAAAGCAGAATCTGTTCAACTTTACAACCGTTCAGTGCCTTTGAATTAAACCATGTTATTTTAACATCTCAAATTAATGAGCCCAAGGACTTCCTTACAAGCTGAACTCACTTTCAAATTAAAGGAAACACATTTATTTGATGTCAGGAATTATTTTATTATTTGCAATACTGCGATCAAGTCAATGTTTGGACCAACTTCAATTTGTATTTCTAATAAGAATAATTCTTTATACAGGCATGAACAACTTAAGGTCCAAAAGATTTGTAATGAAAGCATGTGCATTTAGAAAATTCACTTACTGGAATGTGTGTGGATCATTAAGGAACGCTGTTCAAGTACATCATTTTTTTTTAAAATCCTTTTTACTTTTACATAATGCTTGGAATATGTGCATGTACATATCTTTATGAGAAAAAGTGAGTGATCTTGTTGTGAGATCATATGGATCATATCTTATGCATGATTGGAACGGTATTTCCACCTGCATGTCCCCTTTCCCCTTGGGCAAGAATCCTAGTACACCCATGCCTCTTTCTCTGTATTAGGCCTGTTGCTCTACTGCAAATTTAAAACAACCAATCATGGCCTCCTGGATCTTTCCACCCCTTCCCACCCACTGTCTAGTCAAGAGGAAACATTGACCCCAAGAAGAGGATTTTGGAGGGCTGCAGACAATAAGCAGGTAAGTCCCATTGTCTGTCTGAAATGAAACACACATAGGTATGACATCTCACATTTGCTCCCACAACATTTCCAACAGACTACCAACTTTTCCATAGAGTATACAGAGCTTCTTCCTATAATTTTTTTTTAAAGTTGGAGTAACTGCACTAACATGGTACTATTACTTTTTCAAAATTCTAATTCCAGTGAATTTCACTGGATGAATCTGCCAAAGACACCAGTTGAGTCCCACCTCAGTTAAGAGCTATGTAAACATACATTACAAATTCATTTAGATGTCACATATCAAATCTTCCAAACTATGGCTGAGAATGAGTTCCGCACTTGTATGCTCTCTCCTGGAGAACTCAGTTTGATTCCTGACCACAGCACTTGTTTGCAATGCTCCAGCTCATGGTTTGGAGAATTAAAAACATGACCTCTGAATGCAGCCCACAAGAGGAAAACATGGAGCTACATGAGTACACAACACCATGGAAAAAGTTTAAAAAAGTAACAATAGGAAAATATGAGCATGCTCAATAGTTTGCTTTGGATCCTTTATTCTGACCACTAGAAGTACCCCTTTGCACACTTTTCATTGGGTCTGCTGAAGTCATTTCTGGTCTTTCAGAAATGGAGGGAGTGATGTTCTTTGAAATAGTATGTTCAAGACTTCTTGTATACCAGCTTGGAAAAGAGTGGATAAGATGAATCTACAGATGACAGCCAATGGTAAGTAAACTTCTCACCTCTCCTAACCATGCTCTGGTTCACAGATGTGGGCATGTAAATTCTCTAAAGCATCTGACAGGGTAAACTATTGATCAGATGACAAATTTGTTGGCTAGATTTAGACTCCCCCTTCTAAAAAATATTGATTCTAGACAAGATCTGTTTCTCCTAATGCAAGATAGATCATTCATATCCTGTCTCTAATGCTCCAGGTGTCCACACATGGGTATAAGATTTCAGTCAAGTATATATACTTATAAAGCCAAATGTATAAACCTAGACCATCTCCAGATTTTAGTTCAGTCCTAAGTGTGTTGAATTTTATATGAGTGCAACATATTCAAACATTACAACCACACAGGCATGCCTTGAGTAGAGACTGAACCATGTGGGGCAGAATCTTTTCCCTAGTGCTTTACTTTTCTGATGTTTATTATGTTAACTAATATGTTCACTATTAGGAATGAATGGAAGCCAACTGCAAAAAACAGTTATGTCAACAGTTTTATTAGCTTTGAGGGTTTTTTCCTTATATTAAAATAGCTGAAAGGAAGTACATGATATTCTATTTAAATATTCTAATTTTTATATAACATTTAAATCACATTAAGTGTGCTTTAATTGCCTCCCCTCCCCCCCAATATTTTAGGTACTTGGGGTATATTGGGACAAAAAAAATACATAGCTTATCATGTAGTTTACTATAAGTCAACAACTATGCTCTAAATCATCCAAAATGTCCAGATGTAATCTGAAAATATTCTGATATGGATTATCCTATGCAAATTAACCTGCTTTGCATAGGAAATATTTCCAGTTCAATTTTTCCTTGAAAACCCACAGCACAGGCATGTTCTCTCCTCCGGATCATAAGGTAGCGTAAGAATATCATCTGACCTGATTATCTAATAAAGCTTAGAACACCATCTATCCATTATGGGTTACATTCATGTTTACAAATGAACAAGTATCACCCTGCACTTAGCCCCAGATGCTGAATGCAGTTTATCTGCTGTGAGGTATTCTTTTATATGCAAGAGATCTGATCCAACATGGGGATCATTGTTTAGAAACCTGTTTCTTCATGTTGTTTGTACTAACTGAATGATTAAACTCTGTTCAAGAAAATATCTAAAATGCAATAGAACACAGAAAAAGCATCATTTGTTTTATGTAAAGGAGGAAAAAAATCAAGATAAATCTATCAGCTTACAATCCTTTGGGGGAAGATTTATTTTTTTACAGCTACCATGTAAACTGCATATGCAGTTACCATGACTAAATCAGACAGGTGTCAGAACCAGATCCCTGTTCTACATGTATATCCACTCCTTCCCCCACACAGAAACCCCTCACATTGCACCCTGTGTTTGTTCTATGATTGTAAGAGTAAACCACTGGGAAGGCAATTTATTTTAGACAGAATAAATATTCTTAGAACATTATATCTACATTGCAGATAAGCATATTTCAGTTGTTATCTTCTGTACCAACCTTGTCTTTTCTGGGATAGCTATAAATAGCTATCCAAATTATCTTAAAATTTATAAACAGTTTTACTGTTTCAATTGCATTTTTACACTGCTTAAGAGCTTGTAATTTTATAAAATAGTTAATAAATTACAAAATATAAAGATAATTTCATATATTGTTAAATATAATATATATGTATAATTTTATATAATTTTTAAAAGTACTTCTGAAAATTCAAAGTGCATGATGCCGTTTTAAAAGACACCCATGATTTAAACACAAGATTATATTATTAAAAATAGAATATTTTGTACTATAGGTATTTTGCTTCTTACTTTTCTTACTTAATTCATAGTTAATGAATGAATTAAGGGGCAGACAATCTATATTGTTTCACTCTACCCTTTAAATGATCTCAAAATCAAGCTTACTTTTCCAAAAATACCCACAAATATCAGTTTAGCAAGCTGAACACTGCATTTCTCTCACTATCTCACCAAATCAGCTTCAATTTGAATGCCAGCACCTTTCTGGAAAGTGTGTATACCCAGATACACACAAATAAATCCTTAAGAAGATATCTGTAGCAAAATCTATCTTATATGCATAAGTAAAACACTTAACATTTTAGAAATTATAAAATTCATTTTTACTTAAATATAATTTGTAGAAATGTACATGTGATTTATGAAAGATGCCAAAAGGAGACAAACTGAAATAAATTTTAGAATATTCTTTGAAGATTTTATTTAAAATCACTGAATATCAATTATACGTACCAAAATAGACAAATGTGCAAAAAAGCATTAGCTATACTATAAATGATATTATATCTAAAGCTGCCATGGGATAACATGCTGTACTCTGAAGCTTTTTAGAACATTAAATCATTAAGTATTGAGCAATTTAAAAATCTTCTTTATAATATCCAGATTATGAAAGGAGAAAAATGCTCATGAAAATGTATGGTACCACAGAGGACATTTTTGTCAATTTTTAAAAAACTGAAAACAAGTAAATCCATGACTGAAAGAAATTAAAACATTAACAACAATGTGAATGACTTACCATTCATATTGAAAGGTTAGTTTTTGGAAGCATATTGCTAGTAATACTTGTCCTGTGAATTAGTTATTTAGTCTCTAGTGTAGCAGCATTGGCATCCTCACGTACAGCTATTAGAACTGGAAGACAAACAAATCCAGGGAGCTTGCTTTCATTCAGGCAGTTTTCAGATAGTAAAGCTATCCAATAAAAATGCCAGTGGTGAATAGATCAATATTCAAATAGTGATGTTCATTAACTACTTGTTCCTGAGCCAGCATTACCTATAATCATCGACAGCATTGCAAAATGGCAGAGAGAGAAAAGAAAACGCCAGGATGTTTTAAGATGTTCCCAATTATATCAAGCACTGCTTGTTTCCATAGCAACCTTAGAGAAGAATTATCGGTCTGCTTGTACCCAACCACTAGTTTTTCCTAATGCTTTAATCTATTCACATGAAAAACATCACTATATATTTCATACAAATGATTCTTCAGGACTTCATTTCTCCAGAGGCACACAACTCAGAATTTTCTACTGGAAGCTCTACAGTATCCTATCAAATGATCAGAAAACACAACTTTTTCCAGTATAAAATTTACTGCCATGCTTACAATAAAAGCTCAACCAAGCAAACTACTTGGTATCACTCATTCTACCCATACCTACCTGGCTACAGTAGTGCCATATTACTGACACAGGTCATTTTCAGAGACTCAGGCAAGTAGCTCCAACATAAAAGCATGGTTTAAATGTACAGCCTGAATTATAATAGTTTGCTGTTTTCTTGAATAATCCTAACCTTATTTTCATGTTACAGTTAAAGAACTACAACAGAGAATGATTTCTCTAAGGATACCCATAAGGAAATGAGTTGATCTAAATCTAAACCTTTCTGTGTTGAGATAAAACCCTGACCTGGTGCAGACATAATATTAAGCCACTGATGTTACTTTTACCTTGATTAGGACAGTGTAAGTTTACCAAATGTATGGGCAGACACTAAAACACATACTTTAGTCACAACAGATCCATGGTATTCAGCACAGTTAACCATGAATAAGAAAACAAACTATGGCTAAATCTGCCAGCCACAATAGGGTTTCCACATATTAGAATGCAATGCTTCTGTGATGAAGAGGACCATATATTGAACATGAGTTTAATAAGTATTTTATTACAGTTCTGTTAACAAAAGTAAGCCATGTGAAGAACCTAATTCTCAAAAACTCTAAAACATAAATAATATTCTTTTATATCATTATAGCATCACAGAGGTATGCTTCTAAATCAGAAATTGTAGGCAGGAGTCTATGCAAACTGATTTTTAGAAATCTATATTGCTCTCATATCACACATTAAAATTAGAATTAATAGAGATAATATCACTTCTCAAAAGCTGAATGTTAGGCCTGTCATAGAATAAGTAAAATGCAGTGTGAGGAAGTCAATGCTGGGCAAAGAAACAGAATGATCTCCAGCCCTTCAATTCACTTTCCTATACCACAACTACTGACAACCCACAGATATGCAACTTCCTCTTTAAGAAGACATTTCACAAATAGGATATGTCAAAAAAGGCATATACAACTTTACAATATATTTTTCATCATATGAGCTTACCTACATAATTAACAGTCTCAATACTGTCTACAAGATTTGCCTTTTGAGGAGCACTTGGATATCTAAGGGGATTTTGAAGTATTTTAATACAATACTGCAAATCCTAACCATGTTTGGTACTATTAATGTATTTATATTTTAGGTTACCCACAAGATGAGAACCTTAGCAAACTTTCTAGGAAGAAAATCTCATTAGTCAGTAAGAAGCTTCCAGGTAATAACATACAGTGCCTCAGCTAGCAAACCCTATGTGGCTTTGAAACTTATTAGAATATGTAAAATAAAAAATACAATATCTATAATAACTAAAACACTAGAAGGGGCCTCAATCACGGTACCTGCATTCAGTCTGGACCTGAAAACAATTATTACTGATCTCCAGTCTGCTAAGACAAGATAGCTAAGACAATTATTCTGAAATGGGCCATACAAAGCCATCTGCATAAAATTACTACCTGCACATAAAACCTGATCTTTTTAAGACACTGCATTATGTAACAAACTATGGGCACATCCAACACTGCTGCTCATTTATGCCCTTAATATAAGGTGTAAAGGGCCTCTAGCACAATGGCAATAGCATTAGCTGGTGTAATAAAATTACACGGAAAACTCACTGCACCAGTAAATACTATTGGCATTGTACCAGAAGTTGCCTACACTGGAGCACTGGATGGTGCCCTATGCATTTTATTTACTATTATAAGCAATCTGTCCACTTTTAAAACTGAAATTTTATTGAGTCAGAACACTCAAAATACATAGCTTCATATAGTAAAGTTTGGAATCAATGGGTGTAGAATAAAATATCTAACAATTCTTCAGGTAACTGATACCTAGTTCTCAGAAGTGGAAAACATGAAATTATTTTGTTCTCAGCTGCTTAAGTACAGTGATGTGGTCAATTTTAGTTTCTTCTCCATCCTGTTTTTGGAAAATGAATTATCATTCAATATGATTTTGAAGATAAGCATGTATCATATCAGTAACAATTCAGAAATTTATCTACATTAATCTTCTCAGTTGAACATTTTAAACCTGAACTACAGTTGGGGTTTCCTAGTATAAATTAAAACTGTTCTTATAAAAACAGATATGTTTATTACTTTCTGTTTATACTTGAACAGAACTATACACATTATTTGCTTATTGTGATCACAGAAGGGCTTCATAACAATCCATGTGCACAATTATTAATAATACATTTCAAAAGAAACTATTCACTGTACTTCACATATGATACTTTGTCAAACAAATTAGGCAAATATGCATAGATTAAGAGAGAGATCTGTGATAAATTTAACAGAGTCTGAGAATATCAAATTCCATTTTAATACAGAAATTTATTCACACTATACTAAAAAGCCATTTTCTTGATCATATTCCTAATACCTGACAGGTAAGAAAAAACCACCACCACCTTCTGTTGTCTCTTTCACTGCATTTTTGCATGTTTGTACTCCTACCATGAACTCTTAAAGACAGCAAACCTGAATAAATCTAATTACACTGAATCTGCTGAAATACCAAGCAGAAATAAAAGAATTGGAAGCACCCAGGGCACTAAAAGCTAAGTACAAATGGAAATCCAGTGTTCTCCCTTGTGATTTTTAAAATAGATTTTCAGCTTAGATTTTGGAAAATTTACAATTTTTTTCCTTCTCATTTTACTGGTTTACTGAGATTTGGCTTAGAAAATCATGTGCATTCTATTTGCTACATTACTTTTAACACTCCCCCAGCTGCCAGTGAAAGCATTACTGTGGCTCTACTTTTTTGCTGCCACCAGCTTAGATAAAGGAAAAAGAAAGTGGGATGGTCAGTGTGGAGGGAGGAGAAGCCAAGATCTTTAGGATTCTAAAGTCTTTCCACTGTGCCAAGAGGAAAATTAAATAGTCGCACACACACACACATATGGCGGGAGGGAGAGAAAGCATTTTCATTTCTACCCTCTTCCTACCCTGCCTGGCTCCTGCTGGCAAGATAGACAGAAATTTTGGCTCTGAAGGTACTCTATTGATTAGCAATTCTGTAAGGATGTTTTCTTAGGTTCAAATCTTTTCAGCTAAGGAGCTTATTGCCAAAATTTAACTCTCAAAAAACTCTTACCATTTATCACATGGTTATTGTGAGACTAAAATGTCACTCTGTTTTCCATTGTAGAAGGATGACTTACAAATACAGTAAGACCCTCATATCTGCTCTTTCAGTTACTGTGGTTTCACTTAACCGTGGTTGACTGCAGTCAAAAAGTTAAACAGAAAATTCCAGAAATACAGTAAAAATTCATAATTTAAATTGTGGACCATTTTGAGTAATGTGATGAAATCTTGTGCTGTCCAGCCTGGGATGCTAATCACCCCTTTGTCTGGAGTATCCATGTTGTGTATGCTATGCAGCCGTTAGTCATTTAGCAGCTGCCTCAGTTATCAGATCAGCTCTCACAGTATCACAATGCTTGTGTTCAAGTAACCCTAATTTTGCTTAATAATGCATGTACAGTATATAGTGTTCACTACTATCTGCACTTTCAGACATCTGCTGGGGGGCTTGGAATCTATGCCCCATGGATACTTTGCTATTATATAGCAAAATACATTTAAAACAGTATAATTTAATAAATATTTGGTGTGTTCAACATTTTTTTGAAAATGAATACTCTTATATTTGCAATGCTGCTTTTTATGAACTGGTGGCATCAATTTTGAAATGCCAGCAAAAATTAAAAACAAGGTCATATATAGTTTGTTACTTTATGAACTCAATCTAATGATTTAATGAATGCAACGTTAGCATATGCAAAAAAAAAAAAAAAAATCTTCAAGTACAATGGAAAAGACTATCCACATCAGATACAAGAGGTACTGCACAAGTGTACATACCGGTCATCCTTTCTTGCACATCACACCACTCTTAATGTGCATGGAGCCCACACTGCAACAGGCTCTGCATGCATAGGCCTGCGTCAATATAGGGCCAACGTTGCTTGATCATAGTTAATGTCTATCACATTGTAAGTCTCTTACAAAGTTTAAGGGTAAGAACAAACGATAATGTATTTAAATCCACCATTACAGCTTCAAGAAACCAATTTTAAATAATGGAGAATCACAGATCAAAAATAAACAGAAATGCATGCAAGTTAATAAACTAACACAAGAAAGCTAACAGCTGAGTATGTACTCTATAAGTGGTTTACAAACAAAACTAAATACAGCCTTGGATCAACCTGCTAATTATTTAACTCATCAATTTAGCTGTCAATATTTTTCTATACCTATTGTACAATAATCTACATCTTGCAATTGCAAGCCAAGTAACCTCTACATACTTACTTGATCTGTCCCACAGTGCAACAAATTCAGAGAAACAAGGAGATTCATTTTCCAGAGCTACTTTCAGTTCATTTGCAGAACCCTTGGAATGCCTGTGAAAAAGTCTATTGGCAAACCCTTCTAGTCTCTGCAAAGCATTAGCAGTGCCTGAGCTTGAGCTACCCTGCAGCTCTTTCTGAGCTGCCATTGATCTACATTTAAGGTGCACGTTAAACACAAGAAAACAATTCTGAACTTAAGAGCGTAACACAGAAGTCAAGTGCTAGGCATGTGTCAGACTTCCTGTATGCAGTTTGCTCAAGCCACAACTGCTGTTCTGCTTCCTGTTAATATAAAACCAAACTTCAAGAGCTATTCTCAGCAAAAGCCTCTTGATATCAGCTCAGTGTGGGGACTAGGAAAAAAATAAAACTGCCCTGTTTGCATATTAATTCTTCCTATCTTCCAAAATAAACTGCATTGCAATGAGAATAGGCACAAGCTTGTTCAAGGCAAAAGGGGAACTAGCAGCTAGGTCATGCAAACAATCACGCACGTATGTGTGTTCACATTTATTCCACATTTAAGAGTCAGAAGTTAGGTATTATTATACATTATTATTTTAATAACAATGGACAGTTTTTCAAAAGTGTATTTACATGTTGCAAGACATGTACACACAGTGAGTAGTCGAGACACACAAGCCTTTGCAGGAGTTCTTCTCAAATGAAATTCATACTCGTTCTAATAAGATATGGAGGTAACTGAAGGTCAGTACTCTGACTCATTGGTTACATTTATCCTTTGCTATTACAAGAAAATTAAACAGAGAGATCCTAGTACGATGTAGGCTTTGTATATGGAGTGTGTGTGTGTGTGTGTGTCTGGGAAATGTACAGAAACTACTTTGTAGAAGTTTAGTTAACTTTTGCTTCATAAATTGAAGTAAAGTGTTTCCTAAGCCACAAGTATTCAATGTTATCTATTTTAATGGATACATTTATTTTTCTAGTCCCTTGGCATCAGTATAAAGGTATTGAAAATGTTGGGATAATGAGTATTTTATGAGATAGTAAGAGCAATCAAAAACAGAGTAGCAACTCACACATTTAACAGACATTTAATTAATTCACTGATTTGCTTAATTGTTTAATTATTGATTTTATGCTGTTGTGGCATATAAATAAACTAAGTACATTTGAAGTTTAAAATTCCCTCCCATGTCTTTCTCATGTACAAATACACCATTGAGGATGGGAGTGGAGGGAAAGACATAAAATGCATCAGGTATGTAGATATGAACCCACCCAAAACATGTAGCAGGACACACTCTAGATCTATTCAACTGGGGATGGGTACAATTAGTTCCTTTTTCATCAACACCTGTTGATGTTTAGACTGATGGTGCTTTTCCCAAGAGTGGGAATTCTATTAAGATTCTCTCCCCTCAAAGGTTAATGAATCCAGATGAGAGCTCTGGAATTTTCCAGCTGATATGGCAGATGCTCCTGCTGAAACCCTGTTTGAGCTGTGGAATGAGAGAGAGAGAGAGAGAGAAAAAAAGGAATCAGATTGTTTATATGATTTCTCCTGAACACCCTCTCTGTTGTAGAGCCTGTACAGCCCCATGGTGTAGCCTGGAGCTGAGAGAAAAGAAAATAGAGCTCAACTGCAGATGGAGAGTTAGTCCAAGTAGCTGCAATTAAACTCTGGTTTGTGCTTATCATCAATTATATTTTGAAGCAGTGAGTGTGGCAAAGGAAGAACATCTCACTGAGATTATTAAATCTTTTATTTACCACCTGGTGAATCTTGTTAAGGTTATCTAACAGTCTGTTACATGCTGATCCTAAGGACACTGTACTCCTAAGGCCCATTGTAACATATACTGTACGCTAGGCACTTCCAAGATAAAATCACTTGCATCTGCTGGGACTTAGACTCCAGTGCTACAAGCAGTTAAATCTGACAGAACACCCAGAACACAACCTGGTCCAGTTTTATTGGATAAATTTCAGTTGGTACAGCTTGAGAATGTTGACAAGGTGCTTGGAAAATTCCTTGAAGATACCTGTCCCAACTGGATCCTTTCATCTCCTTGCTTATAAAAATTAGGAGGAAGAGGGGAAGAACAGCTTGCTGGTCCCAGGAGGTGATGAGAGTGGACCATTCCATCTGAAAGAGGTTCACTAAGACCACTCCTGAAGAAATTCTCTTTGGGCCTGGAAGAACTTAACAATTATAGGCTAGTAGCAAATGTTTCTTTCCTTGGCAAGGTCTTGCGTGGGTGGTGGGTGACCAGCTCCAGGCACTGTTGATCATCTGCATCCATTTCAGTTGGTGTTCAGGCCAGGTTTTAGATTTGGTTGCCCCATAGGTTGACCTATGTTGGGAAAGAGACTGGCCAAGTATGACCCAGTTAATACTCCTGGGTCTCTTAGCAGCTTTTGATATAATTGACTAAGCTAACCTGAGTGAAATGTCTGAACTGCAAGTGGAGGGTACTGCTTTGCAGTGGTTCTGGTCCAGCATGGTGATTGGTTCCAGGTAGTAGCATTAGGGAATTGCTCAGCACCATGGTGTCTCCAGCCTTGAGTTCTCCAGGGTTCCATTTTATTTGCTAACTAGAAGCTTTTCATGTTTTGGAGTGCACTGCCATCCCTATGCTATTGAAATGCAGCACTTATTTCTCCTTTTCATCTCCAACCAGTAAGGCTGTGGATGTGGTAAAAACAGGGCCTGGCTGTGACAATGGTATGGATAAGGTTTAAAGAACTACATTTCAATCTAGACAAAACTGAGATGCTGTTAGTAAACACTATGTTTCACTTGTTCTAGATAGGGCTACAGTCCTCCTGAAAGAGCAGGTGTGTTTCTTGGTCATTCTTCTTGACCAGTAATTATCACTTGTGTACTCAGTGGCATAGAGTACCTTTTACCAGACTGGCTGTTAGCCCTTATCTAGGCAGTGATAGCCTGTTTTCAGTAAAACTATGCTTTGGTAATCTCCAAATTAGATTACTGAAATGAGCTCAATGTGAATCTGCCCTTGAAGACAGTTCAGAAGCTGCAGCTGGTGCAAAACAGGGCCACTAGATTAATAACTGGATCCAAAATGTAACATCAGTTCTGACTGATTTGAATTGGCTGTTTTTATCCTTCTCAGTCTGCTCCAAAGAGCTGATTTTAATCTATAAAGCCCTACACAGCCTGAGAGCATGATATATGAAAGAGTACTTCTCCCAACTTAAATCTACCCAAGAGCTGCAGTCAAGGTCTGAAGACTTCCTCCATGTGCCACCTCCATGGAAGGCTTGGAGAACGACATCAAGGAGGAGGGACTTCTCAACAGTATCTTTCTTTATGGAGTGATTCTTGGCTTCAAAAGCAGCAGATTAGGACTGCCCTCTTCTCTAAGACATTCAGTGGCATTTAACATCCTATGGAGGACTTATATATTGAGCTTGCTGTATTTCTTTAATAAATTGTCTTAGCTGATAAAATGGTTTTCATATTTGCTTTTACCTTTTATATATTGAAATTTTAAAGCTGTTTTATGGTATTTGTAGTTCATGTGTGCACTTTTTATGAATTATTGTGAACCACCCAAAGATGGTGGTATAGAAAAATAATCATGTGAAGTGTTATGAGGAAGGATATCATATTCATTAAATTCCTCTGCTCCTACTGGAGGGCAGCCCTTCATAGCAGCTTTGAATAGGGGATACACATGGAAGATTTTGTGAGTAAGTTCAATACATTCAATACATTCTTGAGTATGGAGGGAAGATAGACAAAAATATTATTGAACTTGAGTTCTAGCTGTCTGTGGCTCTCCACTACAACATGAATGGTAGTAGTCATGTAATAGTGATTATAAGTCAGAAATGAAAGCTGTAGGATGGTAAAGCAGAAATGGGAGGACTCTACAGTTAGAAAAGTTTGAAATTGATTGGGCATTAGTCCAAAAAAGAGAAAAAAATAGCAAAAAGTGAATAATCTTATAAAAGGAAGTCAGATTTGGTTGGAGAGGGCAGGCAACTGAAGGAGGCCATAGTTTTTAAAAGCAGCTAAGACACACATTAAGTAAGGAGGGATTCAGAAGGGAGGGCTATGGCAGACTTTACGCAATGCAGAAATTATGGAGTTCCTTATTAGATTGGGAATATATGCTCTGTGACTGCAATCCTACACAAGTATATCTAAGAGTAAGTCCGAACAGTAGGCCTTATTTTTGAGTAGAGATCTATAAGACAGCACTATAGGTAGACAATATCTTTTTTAATTCCACAGTTTACTATTAATTACACAGAAAGCTAAAACATTGATTACAGTGAATACTGCCACAAATATCAAGTCCAATAAGCAACATAATTATGTTGGATTCAAAGAATTGTTCTAGTTACATCTAGCTACCAACACTTGAATGTTTCAAACAGAATCATCTCCTCTTGATGTTGCAAAGCAAACCACTTTTACAAAGCAGGGGACTTGCAGTAGCTTCTTCTATAGCATAGGGAAGCTTGGGGTATACACTGCTATAGGAAGAATTAAAGAAAGACTCTCCTTAAGCATATCTAAGCTGCTAGGTGTGCTTAACATCTCTCTTTGGAATCCAGCCTATTAGTATAACAAATATAGCAACTGAACCAAAACTGTTCAAGCGCAGGAGTTTAAAAATATTCTATGTCTTGCCAAAAAAGCCTTTAAAAGCCATTTAGAAAAGTCTCTCTTTAGCAAAAGAGCAATGTAAAGATGAGGCAGCAGCATTTCTATAAATAACAATGCCAACAGGAAGTTGTTGCTATGGTAGCACCAGCCACATTTCTATTTTAAATTCAGAAGATATCTACTGGCACCTACTGTCCAAACCTTTAAAATGCAGCCATTTTAGTGATCAAAAATAACCCAGTAAATCTATATTCACTGGAGCCAAAAGTACTACAGTACAGTATTTGGGTTTGGATCCAAAAGTGTTGCATGGCACTTCCTTATCCTGCTGTAGGTCCCAGAGTTACATGCCATCAGTTCCAGAGGTTCTGCCAACGATCAAGAACAAATTTTCACAGGAAAATCCTACTCTATGAGTGAAACACCAAGTTAGTACTTTTACAGTGATAACAGGAAATACAAAATAAGATTCAGTTAATTTACAATTAATTTTAATAATAAAGTATTAATTTGTATGGAAAGGTGCCAGTAGAACAATGAGGGTCAGATTCAATAGGCAATTGATTTTCAGTTTCTTATAATATGTTCCATCAAGAGTTCCAGCCTGCTCTCTTTCTACTGCAGCTTGTTGTTAGGTGTGAACCTACCCATTGACGAAACATTTCAAGTCAAAACTATTGCATCATAGAGGTTCATCTCATTGAATATTCAAGATTCAGAGTCCCACAACTTTCTATTAATGAAAACATCTCTGAGAATATTTGAGTGTAAGCAGCCTGCACGCATGTTCTCTACTAAAGTTGCACAATTCAATCTGTAGTTACAAAACAGATTATAAGGTAATCCTTCAAATACTCATGTCAATCTTTCATATCACAGATAAGAAATAAGAGTACCGATTGTTCAATCCGAAGCCTCCATCCAGCTTTCAGAGCAGCTACTTTGGAAAAGATATATGTTATGTTTTTGATGTTAGGCTAACATGGGGTATCTTTCTGTTGCCCTTTCCATGTGGCTCTATAGAGTCTGGGACTTGCTCTGAGCCTTTTTTTGTCCGGGTCTGGACAAAATGGCAAGTGCAGGATTAGCTATGAAACACTACAACAAGGAATTGTTGTGGTTCAGAGCTGCAAAGTAGTCACCCATTTGGCAGGGGGCAGGGGGGCACTGGGTTCAAACATCACATGAAGCCTCAGTGTTGGCATATTCTGCAAACCTCATCTTTGACTTATGATGTACTGAGTACCCAGCTTACTGTGAGCTAGGTTTCCTCCCTTCACACATTCAAAGCCACAGACCTTTCTCTCCAAAAAGTTTTTTATTCACCAAAGTGTTTTCCAGGAGCACAATCACCCAGAATGAACTCCGAGAATGAACAGAGTGGTTGTTGAAGCCAATCTAGTATTTACTGCTAGGAATTCTCCTTATGAGTTTGTTTGAGCCCTGGGGGAAAGCTGACAAGAGTTGGAAAGTATCTGGTTTGGGCCAAATGATCCCTAGTGGATGAAGCGGATGAAGTTTCAAGTTGCCCAAGTGTAGGAGGAAGGAATTAGGTAAATGAGGTTATGGTAAGTCAGAATAATTAGTTGGAGAGGACAAAGTTCCAGCTGGAGGGGGGCACTGTGCTCAGGTGTTTCTATGAAAATGCTAGAAGTTATAGGGCCAAAATGGGATAGCTAGGTAGCTGGCAATAGACTGGATAAAAGTCAGTGGTTTAAAAAATGATTTTAAAAAAATTAAATAACATTTTAAAAAATTAAATTGGATTTTAAAAAACTATAATGCTTTTTGAAGAAAAATCTATCTAAAGAGTTTTCTGTTTAAGATACATTATAGTCCAAAGGTTATTCATCATAAAGTAAGGATTAGTTTTTAATTATGTAGCATAAGGCTGTATATTCATGCAATGTTTAAATTTTTTAATAAATGAATTCCATTAATTCATTCACAATGCCATGTTCTTCCAGAGGTTTCTGTAAGATTATTGAGCAATTTTTCTGTCTAGAAGATATTATCACAGGTGCTCGGTTTTACAATTCTTAAAACCATGAAATTGTGTTTGCATAGATCATATGCCTCTTCTTCACAGCAAAATTGTAATAAAAATACAGATTGAGAAAAAGACCTTAATTCCATTGTTTCTTTGCAAATCTATGTGCACAGAATCAACCCCGTACCTCTGAAGAGCTGTTCCAAAAAATTAAATGAATAGAAGAAGATTGTTGGCATGGATTAAATCTGGGCAAGAAGCTAAGTATGAGGAAATAGGGGCAAGCAGTAAAAATGAAAGTGAAACCTTTTGAGCAAAATATTCCACAAGTCGTAGGATTTTTTTTGTGTATAGCCCAAGGTTTATCATAATATTCTTTCCCTAGAGGAGAAAACCTTAAAAGAGACCCAGGTTAGGGAATATTTTAATGAAGTCCTTCTATCTATGGTTTAGGCAGGCATGCATGCAAATTACATGGAAAATCATGATTTAAATATAGTCTGACTAGTGATTTAAATTGTGCTTTAAATCAATTTGATTTAAATCAAATCCACTCTGCCTGGCAACACAGGGGAACCTAGATATAGTGGGCATTATGGAAACCTGGTGGATGTAAACTTTATAGGAAACACAGGGAGGAAGTGCTGTCCTATATGTTGAGGAGGGCATAGAGTCCAGATGACCTGATACTGAAGATGTGTGAAGATGCTTCTACAGATTCAGTATGGGTGAAAATTCCAGGCTCCAAAACTGATCTGGTCCTAGAAATATTCTATCATCCTCTAAAACAGGATACTCATGGCTATCTTGAGATGGGAAGTGAAATCAGGGAGGCTCCAACGAAGATAGTACTGTAATAATGGAACTTCAGCTACTCACACATTGATGGGACAAATTCATGTTACACTTCTGACATACAGGTGAAAGTTTTCAATGCCACAAATGACTGTCGTAGAGCAGTTGGTCATGGAGGCAATCTTGGATTTAGTCCTACGCAAGGTCTCCCAGGACATATTACAGGATGTAAAGAAGAAGTTGAAGAGGGAACCCTAGTTTAAATTGCTTCAAAGTTCTTGGAGATTACCAAAACACAACACAACACACACCTATAATAGAGGCACAGATAGTATGTATACCACAAGTGAAAAAAGGTAGAAATGACTACCATGGTTAACAGAGTCAAGGAAGCTACTAGGGAGAAAAAAGCTTACCAAAAAAAAAAAAAAAAAGGAAATCTTGCCCAAATGAAAAGAACAGATGGGACTACATGCTTGCACAAAGAGATGCAAGCAGACCATCAAAGAACACCATCAACGTTTGAAGTGCACATCACTAATAATGTCAAGGTTAACAATAGAGAATTCTCAAGGGAATCCGAGGAATTAGGACAAATGGAGTGACAACCTTATCGATAAATGGAAAGTCAGCAAGAAATGCGAACTAGATGCTATTTATCCTAGAGCATGGGTCCTCAAACTACGGGCCAGGGGCCAGATCTGGCCTGCCATGCCCATTTGGACCCACTGCGTGCGTGCCTGCGTCCACATGGGCACCTGCCGCAGCCCACCTTGCACTGTGCGGGGGAGGCAGCTCACTCAGAGAAAACTATCTCCAAGTGAGCAAGCCGCTGCCTCATGCGCCCACCTCACGGCACATGCCTGCCCCTGCCCGCACTCTGCCTCCCCTTGTGCCCGCGCCTCGCCCACCCTGCGACGGCCTGCGTGCACCGCCGGCACCACCTTTCCAGCTTGTGCCCAGCACCAGCAGCCTTCAACTGACCCCCTGGTGGAAAAGTTTGAGGACCCTTGTCCTAGAGTTATCAAAGAATTCAAGCATGAAATCGCTGACCTTCTTACCAAGATATTTAACATGTCCATAAAATTAACCCTTGTACTAGAGGACTGGAGAATGGCCAATGTGGCACCAATATTTCAAAAGGGAAATGACAGGCCAGTTAGCTTAACATCTGTTTTGGTAGACTGTTTATCATTTTGGGAGGGGAGAGGCCTTTTGGAAGCATGGTTGGAAACAACCATGCCTCCTCTCTGCTTGCCAATCCTCTAATTGGTTAATCCGTCTCTGCTGATGCCACATCATGGGATCAAGAGTGGTACCCATTTGTCTCTGAGAAACTCCCCTTTTCCGAGCCCCCTCCTGACAGCTGTACATCTTGGTTATTCTCTGAGGCTACCTGTGCACCTGGGGATCTGGCCTTCAGATAAGAGCCTCCACTTCTCTCATCTCAAAATCTGGAATTGGTCCACATTCCGAGGCCCTCCCCTGCTCCTCCTCCTCCAAGTCCAGATCAGCATTCCCTGGGAATGCATGTCAAGAGCAACTGCCCCTCTCACTCCCAACAATACCAAAGGAAAATGAACAGATCCAGATTAGAGTGCGACCAACATTATCTAGATACCTTTTCTTTTTCTTTTCTTTTTTAACACATGTATCACCAGTCACTACTTTGTCAATGGTTAATGCTTAGGGCCACAATCTTTAATCAGTACAATCAATCAAATGACACTTTCGTCATAAATTAAAATGTGCTTCTCTAGTAACTGACGCTGGTCTCTCTGCCCTTCATTAGATGAAAGAGAAATTTAAAGATTGCGGTCCCTTCCCCTCTGTTTTCAAAGCTAGCACAACGTTTTTCTTTCTGGGTAAAATTACAATAGGTGTTCCTCCAACAATTAGAATTAAAGGAAACTAAAGCAAACAGTGCATACATAAAATTGACCTGGATCTTCTACAGAACTGACAGACATTGACACTGT
The DNA here is from genome assembly GCA_023646645.1 of Varanus salvator macromaculatus. Lineage (NCBI taxonomy): Eukaryota > Metazoa > Chordata > Lepidosauria > Squamata > Varanidae > Varanus > Varanus salvator. The sequence continues at coordinate 15,264,234 of JAIXND010000659.1, forward strand.
TTAATTTTTAATCCATTTTGGTGAATGTATTATTTTCTTAGGTTTGAATACTTAGACACCATTCTGGAATGTTTTTTTAAAAAACTTATATGCAAAAGTCGCCCCCTCCCCCCGGGAACTTCTTTTTGTTGTGACCTTGGCAGCATAGTGATCTAGAGAAAATTAATGTATCTGCATATTGGAGAGATGAAAGCAGAAACTTTGGAAAACCTATGTATCACTTACGTGTATGTACTAGTCACTTAAGATACTGATGTCAGTTGTTAGAACTCTTCAATTCCACATATTTTAATGCACCTTCATTATTATACTCCATATATACAAAGCTCCAAAAATATAAAAGCATTCATCTCATCTTTAAATGAGAAGTAACAGTCCAAAAAGAAGAACACAGTCAGAAAAGAATCATAGCAGAAAAGTTATTTTATAGGACCAGTATGTTTTTTAAAAGGATTGCAAGACACTGCAATTCTATAAATGTCTACTTCAAAATAAGCCCTACTAAGTTCAGTGATACTTATTCCCAGATAAGTGTGTACAGGACTGCAGTCTAAGATGGTAACTTTTAAGGCATTGGTCTCCAGAAACTTCTTAAAAACCATGAAAGTGAAGCACAGATTTACTCAGGCATTCTGATAAGATTAACCTTGATGCCACATGCTTTACAGATATAATGACTCAATGCTTCAAACACAATGCATCTTATATGCAAAACCCACATTGTTTGATTTCAAATACTCTCTTCGACCTCTAATTGTAGTACAGTTGGATAAAATATTGTGTCATAAATATGGGTAATCAATTTAAGTCAGCAACCTTCCATACTCAAAGTGTCATATGCTACTGGTACATAATGCCCTATAATACATAGTGCCATAAATTCACCCTCATAAATATACAAATATAAAATTGTATACAACCAAAAGTATAGCAATAATGTGCTCTTAATTATTAAATATGTTTTAATTACAGGCAAAGATATTTACGAATTTGTAATTATGTAATTACAGATAAAGATATTTATAATTTTGTACTATGTGTTTGAGCAATTTACCAGGAAAATTTAACATAACTGGATATTAATATATAAATACTACTGACTAATTGAAGAAACCTATCCTGGGCATTCATATTAAAAGCATTTCATTGTGTTTCGTATTAAAAGCTTCACACTGTGTTTCAAAAAGTTTTGTGCCTGTTGTAGTCAAGTATACAGTGATACACTGCAGAAAAGTAGCCTTGCTGGGGTTGTGTCAATCTGATAACAGAAGACAGCTTCAGCAGATTTAGCAGGAGAATATGTTTAGTAATTCCCACTCCATGCAGCTCTGCATACCTCCCAGAATCTACTACAGAGTGTTGGAAAATCTCTTAACTGGTTCTGGGGTGTGCAGTAAGATCACAGATATGACCCCTAGGGATGCTCCAATATAACTTCATATTTTGTATTAACTGAAGAATGACTATAATTCAGTGGCAGAATACATGCTTTACATGTAGAATGTCCCAAGTTCAATCTCTCATATGTCCAAGAAGAGCTAGAAAAATTCCTGGAATTTCTGAGAAGCTGCTGCCAATTTGATTGACAATACTGGACTAGATGGTCCAAGGGCTTCTAAGATTCCTACATCCTTTCCATAGGTGACAAGGAGCTGCATGTGGACAAGTTAGTGGTGTAGCAGAAGAGAAACAGAGTACTCTATTGCTCCTCTGTACCAAAGCAGAATCAAAGTGGGCTGCCAGAGGAGAGCTATATGCTCTTAGCACAGAAATGCAGTGGGATATTGCAGAAATGACATGACCATACCTCCTCCACTGGCTCCTGTGAAGTTTTTAAAATATTTTGCAGGATTATTTACAAGGCTTTCCTTTTTAACTCTTTTTAAATTTATGCAAAATAAATCATATACAAAATATACTGTCCTAGGCAACAGATACTAATAAGTGAAAATGTAACTAATACCTGTATTATGAATAGTCATATATTTTATCATTTAAATCTAAATAAATCCCTAACAAATTAGCAAACATATATTAATAAGTAAGGACAGGTTGCTTATCTGTAACCAGTGTTCTTCGAGTGGCCATCTGTGCAGTCACACACATGGGTTCTGCATCTGCGCAGTGCCTTTGGCCAGAAGATTAATAGCTAATGGATTTTGGCGGGAACTCCGCTCCCCCTCCCCCCTCTTAGTATATAAGGAGCGGAGTGTCCGCCATTTTCCAGTCTTTGAACGACCGGATGGTCGCTCCCCCAAAAAGAACTTGAAGAGAAAAAAGGGAAAAGAAAGGCCAAAAAGGGGCCTGACCACCCATGACACCACGTGGGGTTGGTGGGCGGGTTGTGTGACTGCACAGATGGCCACTCGAAGAACACCGGTTACAGGTAAGCAACCTGTCCTCCTCCTTCGTGGCCTCTGTGCATCACACACATGGGTAGACTAACAAGCTTACCAGTATAGGAGGAGGGAGGTGTCATCACTGGAGGATGGACGATAAGACAGCTCTGCCAAAGGAACAGTCCCGTCTGGCCTGGACATCCAGTCTATAGTGCCTGGCGAAGGTGCACGGTGTAGCCCAGGTGGCAGCCTTGCAAACGTCCTGAATCGGGACCCCTGACGCAAAAGCCGAGGAGGTGGCGACAGCCCTAGTGGAATGTCCTCTCGGAGTAGAAGGTAAATCCAACTTTGCGAGCTGATAGGATAGTTCTATTGTATTTACAATCCACTTGGATAAACGCTGAGAAGTGACTGGATATCCACGATTATGTTCTGAATACTTCACAAAAAGCCTATCAGAATGTCGGATAGACTCTGTCCTGGAGCAATAGAAGGCCAGGCAACGATGAACGTCAAGCATATGCAGGGACCTCTATCGAATTCAACGGAGTCGAGAAAAAAGACGGTAACACAATCTCTTGATCCATATGGAAGGAGGTAGCAACTTTCGGTAGAAAGGATGGGTCAAGCCTCAAAACAAAGGCCTTTTTCTTATGGAAGTTGAGAAAAGGAGAGTCCACTTGAAGAGCACAAAGTTCAGATGCCCTTTGGGCTGACATAATCGCAACAAGGAATGCCGTCTCCCATGAGACAAGGCGTAGGTCCACCCTCGCCATCGGCTCGAAGGGCAGTCGAGTGAGCGCCTGCAAAACCACGGAAAGGCTCCATGTCGGCATAAAGGGTCTCACCGTCGGATGGAGATTAGAGAGTCCCTTTAAAAACTTCTTGATCAGAGGTTGAGAAAAATTGGAAAGACCCTGCACCATTCCCCGGTAGGAAGAAACTGCTGCTGTATAGACCCTGATGGATGAAGGCTTAAGGCCAGACCGGTGCAATGCAAACAGGAACTGGAGAATTTGCTCGATTGAAGCCGATGATGGAGAAAAAGAATGTGCTTCAGCAAAAGCAGAGAATCTATGCCATTTCACGGCGTACGATTTCCTGGTAGAAGGTCTTAGTGCAGAGTCGATAATATATTGGAGGTCTGGATGCAGCGGTTGTGCAGCAGAGGTAGTAGAAGCAGGAGCGGCGTTATCTGAAAATTGCATCGGTACCGGTGAGTCGAATCCGGTCACTGAATTCGACAGGCTGTGAGCTTCAGCGACTGAAGGTCCGGGTGTCGGACCGTACCCCCGCTCTGAGTGATGAGGGAGGGGAGCAGGGGAAGTTGAAGGAACTCCCTCCGAGACACACGGAGAAGCGTGGAGAACCAAGGTTGGCGAGGCCACCAGGGGGTAATTAACAGTCCCATGGCCCGTTCGTGAATGATCTTCACCAGTACCCGCATGATTAGGGGAATCGGTGGAAACGCGTAAAAACTCATGCCTGTCCATGGGATCATGAAGGCATCCCCGGACGATTCCTGTCCTATTCCCGCCCTGGAACAATAAGTCGCGCACACCCTGTTCAAGTGGGTGAAGAGATCCATGTCCGGAGGACCCCAGTGATGAAACATTCTGTCTCGAATCCGACTGTCCAATTCCCATTCGTGTAAATGAGACATCTGTCTGCTCAAAAGATCTGCCTCCACATTGTCCGTTCCCACTAGGTGTACTGCTAAAAGTACGATATCCCTCGGAATGCACCAATCCCAGATCTGCATGGCTAATCGGGCCAGCTTCATGGATCTGGTTCCTCCCTGTTCATTGATATAGAATACTGCTGCTACATTGTCCGTAGTTACCTGGACGACTTGGTGCAATATAAGGTCTTCAAACGTCTGTAGGGCTTTGAATACAGCCAGCACCTCGAGGAAATTGATATGATTTTTGGAATCGCGTCGGCTCCAGACTTCTTGGGTGCGTAGCGTGGAGCATATGGCTCCCCATCCCAGGAGAGATGCTACGGTACCGATGGTTATCGTGGGATACCGAGGTTGAAACGGAACACCAGAGCTGAGGTGAGCAGGATTCATCCACCATAGCAGGGATTGCAAAACAGAGCTCGGGAGCCGGACCTTCATGGTGAGCAAGTCACTCTGAGGACAAAAAGCATTGTTGAAAAAGAGCTGCAGAGGGCGCATTCGAAGCTTGACGTATGGAACTACAGCGATGGCTGCCGCCATATGTCCTAGGAGAGCTTGAACAGCCCGCGCTGGAACGGTGCTGTCTCGTCGAATCCAATCGATGTGGCAAAAGATGGTCCGCTGTCTGTCGATAGGCAGGAAGGCTCTCCACGTTATGGAATCGAGACGTGCTCCGATGAAATCGATCATCTGTGCAGGGACAAGAGAAGATTTTCGTTGATTAATACAAAGTCCAAGGTCTCGTAGGAGAGCACACGAGGTTCGGATATCCACCATAAGTCCATCCCTAGTCTCGGAGACCAACAGCCAATCATCGAGGTATGGGTAAACTTGGATTCCACGTAGGTGGAGGTGTGCGCATACGGGAGCCATGCACTTTGTAAAAACTCTTGGTGCGGTGGCTAGTCCAAATGGTAACACATTGAATTCGTAGATCTCGGATGCCACAGCGAAGCGGAGAAAGTGCCTGTGAAGCGGATGTACCGAGATATGAAAATAGGCGTCTTTCAAATCAAGTGAAGCGGGCCAGTCCCCTCTCCGGAGCAACGGAAGAATATTTTGAAGTGTGGTCATCCGAAATTTCTTTGGTGTTATGAACTTGTTGAGAGCTCATAAGTCCAAAATTGGTTGGAGACCTCCATCCCTCTTCAGGACAGTAAAATATTTGGAATAGAATCTGTGGAGCCCTTCCAATGAGGATAAATGACGAATTGCTCCTTTAGTAAGGAGTTGATGAATCTCATCTAATAATACCGGTGAACTCGGTGTAAACCAGACTGGGCTCGAGGATGGAACAACATCGAATTCGATTCCATATCCGTGCTCAATAATAGATAACACTCATCCATCGGATGTAATGGTCTCCCAAATGGGGAGCCGACATTTCAATCGGTCTCCAAACGAGAGGGGGAAGGGTGTAGGTGGGAGTAGGAGAAGGGTTCACTCGCCCCATCAGCGTTGCCTCCTATCCGTGTCAAAACGGCAGCGGCCCTGCTGGAAGCATTGGGATGCTTCCTGTCGGCGGCGTTGCTGGTGATGGGTTGGCGGTTGCTGCCGAGGCTGGTACTGATGGTATGGTAGACGGGACCATGACCACTTACGACGTGGTTGAGATGGAAGCTCCATTCAACGGGCCGTCATCCGCGATTCATGGAGTCTTTTCAGCTTGCTGTCGGTCTTGGAATGAAAGAGGCCAGACCCATCGAACGGCATCTCCTCAATTATTCTTTTGGTCTTGTCCGGGAAGTTACAATTACGTAGCCAGGCATGCCTACGGAGGGAAATGGCACCCAGGAGCGAGTGAGAATCGGTATCGACGTGGTGGCGGGCTGTGGACAGCTGCTGCACTGCCACCTGCATAGCCTCTTTAATGAAGGTGCGCGCCAGATCACCCTGGTGGTCGGGGAAGGTGGAGATGATGCCGTCGAGACGTTGCATCAGGAAATATTGGTATCGTGCTAGGGTTGCTTCATAGTTTGAGATGCGCAACCCTAGGCTGGCTGCCGTATATACCCTGCACGCAAGGGAATCCACTTTTCTCCCTTCCTTGTCACGAGGCAAGGTATGACCGCGAGCTTCCCGCCCCTGGGAAGATTCCACAACCATCGAGTTCAGCTTGGGGTGCCGAAGCAAAAAGGGAATGTCTCCCTCATGAACCTGATACATGGATTCATATTTGCGAGAGGTAGGTTGTGGCTGAGCTGGGAGATCCCAGGGTTGGGTCATCGCCTGTTTTAGGGTTGTGATAAGCGGCAGTGCGATGGATGTAGATCGTTCGCCCCTGACAACGTCATAAAATTGGTCCGTACTCGGATCCAGCTGTTGGTGAGCCTCGATTTCAAGAGACTTCACCAACCTGGCCATCAACTCCCCGAATGAGACGTGTGGTTCATCGGGTGATGCTGGCCCCTGGGAGGTAACCGCTGCATCCGGCGAGGTCGAATCGGCCTCTGAGTCATCAGAGTTCATCCAATAAGGAGGTGGTACACTGGAGGACGAGTCTCCCGGCGATTCAGACCTGCCACTCTCTCGAGATGGAGGCGGAGCATCTCTAGGTGTAGAGTGGAAATGGTCCTTGGATGTAGGCAGCGAGAAATAGCTCCTAGGGGCAGGATAGTATGCCATTGATTGGTATTCTTCACGTCGAGGGGCAGAAGAATAGCAAACGTGGTACCAATCGTCGGATCTCGGCTCCGAGGAGTGGCTCCTGCGGCTTCTCGGAGAGGTGGCCATACCCACATGCATGGAGGCGGGAGGCATTGGGGTTGGAGATCGAACCCTCTGGGGCAAATCCCGTATCTCTCCGTCTGAAATCGAGCCACAATGAGGGTCCTGAAGGGGTTCAGGCGCCGGCCGGCGAGGTGAGCCTGGTGGCGTGACCCTCACAGCCACCTGGATGGTTGGTACCGAGGCTGTCGGTGCCGTGGCTGGGGTCGGTATCGAAGATGCTGCCGAATCCAAGTGATGATGTTTCCCGCACTCGGGGTCCTCCGGCTTTTTATTCGTTTTTTCTGCCTTCTTTCTGGCTTTCTTATGCGCAGGCTCCTTGCCAGAATCACTGTGCTTGCGCTTCTCCTTATGCTTTCTTGGCATGGGGTCTGGCTGGTCGGCCATGCCTAAAGCTTCCTCGCCAGAAGGACACAAGGGTGGAGCAGTGGAGGAAGAGGCGGGACGTGGTGGTGGATCGGTGGAAGTTGGGCGGCTTTTGGGAGGAGCCACAGATGTAGGCCTTGCCACCAACCGGTCAGATTGGAGAAGGGCCTGGTCCCACAAAAGCTTGCGGAGGCGGTTCTCCCTGTTCTTCTGCACTTGCTTGGAGAAGGCTAAGCAATGGTGGCACTTATCGGTCCTGTGCCCCTCCCCCAGGCACAGGAGGCACAGGTCATGCGGATCTGCAGTGGGCATTTTGGAACCACACTGCCCACATTTGCGTAACGCCGCCCGCTGCACCATCGTAGAAAAAGAGAGAAAGAAGGAGATAGCAAGCGGGAAAGTAATATTTTTGGGGTTTTTTTGTTTTATAGGAACTCGAAAAGAGTACTAAACAATGAGAAATAACGAGGGAATGGAGAAGAACAAGGGAACACAAACTTGGATTGAGGAACAAGGAAGAATTATACAACGGGCGAAGGTAAGTAAGATCTAAGCGAGAGCGAAGTGGCACGAGGCACAGCGAACGGTGGTCGCAAAGACTGGAAAATGGCAGACACTCCGCTCCTTATATACTAAGAGGGGGGAGGGGGAGTGGAGTTCCCGCCAAAATCCATTAGCTGTAAATCTTCCAGCCAAAGGCACTGCACAGGCACAGAACCCATGTGTGTGATGCACAGAGGCCACGAAGAAGAACTAGTCCTATCATAACTTCAAAAATATACTTCAAATACTATGCAAAAGATAAATGATCAATATTATTCCTATATTATTACCTGGGGACTCACCAGCAGCGCCGCACTGTGCTGCGATGTGACGCCGCCTGGGAGACCTGTGCTCGGCACCCCCCCCCCCGCTGTTTGGCACCCCCAACACCTGCACTTTTGCCCTCCCCCCCAATGACACCTGTTGGGAGTAGACGTGAGGGTGGGTGGGGCATCCACAGGGGGAGGGGCGCTGCTGCCTCAGAGGCCTCAATGCGTTGGGAGTGGTTGTGGGCCGGTGGCCAAAGGGCAACAGCCAAAGTGTGCAGAGCTGTTTGGGGCCATTCAAGGCTGGCGGGGCGAGGCAGGCCAGGGACTTTGCTCTTTTGTTAGTGGGCTGGCTGGAGGGTTTTAATATTTTTATTGTATTTTGCGACTGAGTTGTAATTTTATTGTTTATTGTTTTAGTTTGTCATGGGAGTGCCTGGGGAGTGCATGGGCGCCACCACTGGGGTGGTAATGGGCAGGGGAAGATATGGCATTGGGGGTCTGACATGTCAACATAGAAGAAGGAGGGACCGAACTTTAGTATCTATCCCCTCTTCTGGTTACTCCCCCAACCAGAGGGTTCCGGGCAGTATTATCAACTGACCCTTGGGCCTGACGGTGCTGCTGTTGAACACCAGGTCGGTCCATAATAAAACATCTCTCATCCACGATTTAATCATGGATGAGGGGGCTGACCTGGGGTGCATTACGGAGACCTGGATGGGAGAAGGGGGGAATGTCTCTTATTCATCTATGCCCGCCCAGGTATCTGATGCAGCGCCAGCCACACCTGGGGGGAAGGGATGAGGGGGGTCACCCTTGTTTATCAGGCCTCAATTTCACTTGTGGGGCTTCCTGTCTCCTTGTGACCAGGTCTAGAGTGTTTTTACCTGCTGTTGGGTGATCAAGAAAGATTAGGGATTCTGCTGGTGTGCCGTGCACCCTTCTGCCCATCAGACTCCCTACCTGAGCTGATGGAGAGCCTCTCAGACCTGGTATTGAGGACCCCCTGGACGTTGGTCCTGGGGGACTTCAATCTCCATGCCAAGAGTGTTCTGACTGGGGCAACTCAGGACTTCTTGGCCTCCATGACAGCTATGGGGCTGTCTCAACATGTCGTTGGCCCAACCCACAAAAGAGGTCACACTCTGGACCTGGTTTTCTCGATGGGACAGGAAGATGGTGATTTGGAAGTGAGAAATCTGCATTTAGCTCCTTTGTCATGGTCAGATCACTTCCTCATGAGGTTTGAGCTCAGGGCTGATCTCTCTCTCTGCAAGGGTGTGGACCCTATTAAGATGGTCCGCCCCCAGAGCCTTATGGATCCGGATGGATTCCTGAGGCTCTGAAGGATTTTCTGTTTGATAAAGCTGGCACTCTTCTTGATGCTCTGGTTGGTTTGTGGAATGGGGAAATGACCAGGGCAATTGACACAATCACTCCTAAGCATCCTCTCCCACCAGGCAGAGCCCATTCAGCACCATGGTATACACCTGAGTTACAGGCAATGAAGCAGGCTGGGAGACGATTAGAACACAGGTGGAGGAAATCACAGGATGAATCTGACCAAACATGTTTAAGAGCTCATTATCGAGCCTATGCTATGGCAGTGATGGTGGCAAAGAAGCAATTCTTCTCTGCTTCCATTGCCTCCTCACAGTGCCATCTAGCAGAGCTTTCTTGGGTGGTGCATGGCCTAATACATCCTGGCCCAAACAAAGATCAGATGACACCATTGATAGCCCACTGTGATAACTTTGCCCAGCACTTTAAGGAGAAAATCACTCAGATTTGTCACAAGCTGGATTCCACAGCTGATAAGGTTCCATTACAGGAAGTGTCCAGAGCCCAGTCTGGTCCAAATTGATGAATTTCAGTTGTTGCGGCCTGATGATGTGGACAAGGTGCTAGGACTGGTATGCCCTACCACCTGTTTACTCGAACCTTGCCCTTTGTGCTGCTTACCAGAGCCAAACACAGGATTAGTACCTGGCTCCAGGAGGTCATCAACGCCTCACTGAGGGAGGGCTGGTTCCCCACCCCTTTGGAGGAGGCAGTGATCAGACCCATCCTGAAGAAGGAGTCCCTGGACCCGGAGGTGACCACCAAATATAGGTCGATGGCCAACATTCTGTTCTTGGGCAAGGTGTTGGAGCGGGTGGTGCTGGGACAAATCCAGGCACTCTTGGAGGAAACTGATTATCTGGACCCATTTCAATTTGGTTTCAGACCCGGTTACGGTAGTGAATCTGCCTTGGTTGCCCTGTATGATGACCTGTGCGGGGAGAGGGACAGGGGGAATGTGTCCCTGTTGGTTCTCCTGGACCTCTCAGTGGCTTTCAATATCATTGGCTCTGGTATCCTTCTGGATAGGCTGGCTGGTTTAGGAGTAGGAGGCTCTGCATGGCGGTGGTTCCACTCCTATCTGGCTAGCCGATTCCAGAAGGTGGTGCTGGGAGACTATGGGTCTGTGCCATGGCAACTTTGCCATGAAGTACTGCAGGGTTATATTTTGTCTCCTTTGCTCTTCAACATCTACATGACACTGCTGGGAGAGGTCATCAGGATGTTTGGGCTGTGGAGTCACCAGTACGCTGATGATACCCAGTTCTACCTCTCTTTTTCAACCAATCCAGGTGAGGCAGTGGCTGTCCTGAACTGGTGCCTGGCCGAGGTAATGGGCTGGATGAGGGCCAATAAACTGAAACTCAATCCAGATAAGGCGGAGGAGGTCCTTTTGGTAGGTGGTTCAAGTTTTCAGGTAAGTGATTTTGGTTCTGTCCTGGATGGGATTGCACTCCATCTAAAGGACAGGGTCCACAGCTTGAGGGTGCAACTCAACCTACAGCTGTCCCTTAGAGGCTCAGGTGGCAGCAGCAGCAGTGAGAAGTGCTTTCCTTCAGCTTTGGCTGATCCATCAGCCGTGTCCTTACCTGGACAAGTACTGCCTAGCAGTGGTGACACATGCTCTTGTAACCTCCTGATTGGACTATTGTAATGCGCTCTATGTGGGGCTGCCCTTGAAGATGTTCTGGATACTTCAACTGGTCCAAAACAGAGCTGCCAGGTTGTTGTTGGGGACCGGTTGCTATTCTCATATAATGCTGGTCCTGTACTAGCTACATTAGCTCCTCATTGACGTCTGGGCCCAATTTAAGGCGCTAGTATTGGCCTATAAAACCCTAAACAGCTTGGGACCAGTATACCTGAAGGAACGTCTTTTTCCCTATATGCCCTCCCGCCCCCTAAGATCTGCAACAGAAGCCCTGTTCCAGGAACCCTCCTTGAAGGAGGTTAGGATGAACACCCAGAGGAGGGCCTTCTCTGCAGTGGTGTCCTGACTGTGGAATGCACTCCCCAGAGAGGGTCACCTGGTGCTGACTTTATATGATTTTAGGCACAAGGTTAAAACATTTTTATTTCCCCAGTATTTTAAAGTTTAAATATTTTAATCTGGTTTTATTAACATCCTCAGTTGTATTTTATTTTGCTATTGATTGCTGTATTTATTGTTTATTTATCACATTGTAAGCCATCCAGAGACAATTTGTATAAGACAGGATACAACTAGCCTAAATTAAATAAATAAATAAATAAAATATTTGTGCATGGAGATCTCCATGCCCTCCTTCCCATGGTAACCAGAACATGTTGGACAAGTCAGACAATATGCTGAATAGAGTAAGCTGTGATCTGAATGCAGGGGCAGGATGAGAACGGGATTTCCCCATAATTATATTTTACTCATTTATTACTCAACGTTGATTAAATTAATGAATATCTATATTATTTGAGACCTCATCTAATCTATAAAGGGGCCCAATTTCTACTATCTCTTAGATTTATATAGACTTATATAATGTGTACCATCTATCATTTTTTGATAGTCACATTTAAAATAAAGGCATTTCTTCACATCTACATTTCATAGAAATGACTACTTCTGTAGCTATGAACAAATGTAGTATTTAATTCCAGTGATCTAAAATTTAATAAATACTAACAACACAGAGTTGCCACTTAAAAACCCAGTTCACATGCACAGGTATTGTTTTTATTTTTTTTAAGCCTGGATGTTGTGAGAAAGTCAACATGATAATTTATCTCCCACTGTCAATGGGAACAGTAAACAACCCAGTGTGATGCCTATCCCTGGAATTCTGGCTTGCCTCTTCCACAACAAGCAAGAATAGGAACCTAGGGCCAAGCTAGCCCATTGGTAGAAAATAATGTTCTATGTTTGTTCTAAAATCCTGCCCCACACACAGTGCTTATTCATGTACTTCTGCTTCGACCTTTTATTATACTTTCCATAGTCTGTTAGCACCCAAAGCCTTCCTCTTGCCTTCCTGAAAGCCTGCAGCCTTCCATACTACCCAAAAATGTGCTCTGCAGAATTTCTCACCCTCTGGAGCAGATTTTGAGGGTGTGGAAGTGACTGTGAGTTATGGGGAAGAGGCAGAATTGGCTCTTTTTGGTCCACTGAAAGAACTGTTTCTGTTAGCAGAACACTACCGGATTCAATGCATGTTTAACAATAAAAAAAGAACTTTTATCAAAACAATTTTGCATGATTAATAACATTTGAGAATAATTCAAAGTATGGCAGTAATTAATAATATCCTGGTTGTGTATATAGCATAAAAATGAATGTACTGTCAAGAACATAATATTTGAAAATATAATACAAGAAGCAAATGAGACGTATTAGTAGAAAATGTTAGGTTTTTTTTTTTTTTTAAGAGATGGTATGAAATGAGGGGGAACTTTAAACACTTTTAAAAACATGCAGTCATGGGAACTCAACCTTTTGAAATATGATAGAGAAGATACTCCCCACCACAGTACCAAATTGAGCAAAGCAATACCTATACAATCGGCTTCTGTAAGAACTACACTGATAAGAAAAAGAAGAAAATGAATGGAAGTATTGAAATAAAGTTGGAAGTTGGGGATAAAGTTAAAAGTCTAAGCTTGGCAGTTTCCTTATTAAAATGTTTTATATATTTATTGTCTGGCAAGGTTTTACCCAATGTTATACAGAGGATAGGGTAGTTGGTTAGAATAGGTCCACTGAAATGAAGACTTAGGGTACAATCTTCTTGTAACATGAACTGGGTAACTATACCAACGGACAGTCAAGAGTTAACTGTGGGCAAAATGCTGCAATTGCCAGGTGGAGAGCCAAGGGGCCCTGCTGGGTCTGGGAATGCAAAAGGGAGAGATACTGTGAATCCCCAAGGGCAGGGGAATGGATACTCCATGGTGCAGGACAGGAACTGAGGCAATAAGGTGGCAAATGGTCCTCACCTGGATTCCTTCAGGTGATGGGACCCAGGAGAAGTGAGATCTGGAAGGCAGGGATAAAAACAGGTGAGGGTTAGAGTGGGGTGTACCTCTCCAAGGAGTAGTTACATGCTTGCTCCCAGAGGCTCTACTGAAGAATGATGTGCTACATGAATGTTTGATTGGTATCCAATCAATCGGTGTGTTTAGCTAGTGAAGGGAAACTTTGTCATTTTCATGTCTAAAGAGGCCAAGGGGGCTGGAGGGTTCCAAGAGCTGTGAATGGTGACAAGGGGTTTGATGCTGCTCTCCATCTCCCATTTCCCCTCCCCTCCCTTCTAAGTGCGTACATGCATGGACTACTATGTTTTAGTTTTCTCTACCTCTGTTTTTAGTTTTTAAATAAAATCCCCTTTTCCCCAAGCTTGGGTTGTCATATGCTGAATCCAGTGTGTGGTATGGGATTTGGGGAACCAGGGAGGAGCTGGGCTGAGATCAAAGCACAGACAGCCACCAGGAGGTGGGGACTCTAGGGCTTCGGTCTGCTACACTTATGCATACTGAGACAAAAAAAGTCCTACAATTTCCAGATTCCCTCCAGCAAGCCATGCATAAGTCCTATTCATTTCAGTGCATCTACTCTATCTAGAACTGGCAATTGATACTACCCTAATAAGCTATGTCACTGATTTCTTTCATGTTGTATTCCCATCTAATTTGACAAATTATTTCTTTGTCTGAATGTAAAATTAAATTTTTATTAATTCTGCTTTGGTCACACTCTTCCTGTACTCAGATATTACTATACTATTATCCAGGCACTTAAATAGAGTGTTCCATTCTAGTTAGAATCAATGCATATGAAATGTAAAATTAATATTGCTCCATTGTTATCATTGTTGTTTCTAATCTTATGACTGGTTCATTTAAAAAAAAGTACTTCAGAAGTGGCTACTATTGTTCCTTGTCTTGTTTCCCTCTGAAAATCAAATTATTCGAGACTGACCATTCACCATCAATCTTGACTAATATCCTTTATTTAATTCCTCCTGAATTAGTTATGAACTTCTCCCCTAAATTAACTCTTTACAATTCTTGCAATAAATCTCTCTCCACTGTATCAAAGGTCATTTGTTGCCCCTATAAAGGCTAATACTGCTTGTTTTTTTTTCTGATATTCTTGTTGCTGTTGTAGTATTATAAATTGTTCCTTCTTTTACAAAACCTGCCTATTACTACTTAATAATTTATGTGCAAATTTCTCCCATTCATTTCATTCATTCAAATTCATTCATTTCTCCCACACCAATGAATGAAATTCACCATAGCACTTTCTAGAACATACTGAGCTACTAAAACTTTTGCCAGATTAAGAGGACTATCACATTTAAGGTTGTTCATCAATTTGTTGTTCTGTTAAGAGAAGTTATTTGAGAATACTTTGAACAAGCTCAAACATATACAGTATAGTCCCAAGTCCTATGTAATTTAAAGTGGAAATTTTCAGTCTAATGCTTAGTGATTTAGCTTGAAGCAACTAAGAGACTAATTCCTTTCAGAAATCCAGGATGCATCCAGACAGACAAAATTTAAAGGCTAAGCATGCTCTTTTCCAACAACCCAAGAGACGACTCTACATATGGACATCACCAGACGGTCAACACAGAAATCAGATTGACTATGTGCTCTGCAGCCAAAGATGGAGAAGCTCTATACAGTGAGTAAAAACTAGACCAGGAGCTGACTGTGGCTCACATCATGAGCTTCTGGTTGCAAAATTTAGGCTTAAATTGAAGAAAGTTGGGAAAAGCACTAGGCCACTCAGGTATGACCTAAATCATATCCCTGATGAATATACAGTAGAGGTGACAAATAGATTTAAGGAATTAGATCTGATAGACAGAGTGCCTGAAGAACTATGCATGGAGGTTCAAAACATTGTACAAGAGGTAGCAACTAAAACCGTCCCAAAGAAAAAGAAATGCAAGAAAGCAAAATGGCTGTCTGAGGAAGCTTTACAAATAGCTGAGAAAAGAAGGGAAGCAAAAGGAAAAGGAGAAAGAGAAAGAGACACCCAATTGAATGCAGAATTCCAGAGAATAGCTAGAAGAGCTAAGAATGCCTTCTTAAATGAACAGTGCAAAGAAATAGAAGAAAACAATAGAATAGGGAGGACCAGAGATCTTTTCAGGAAAATTGGAGATATGAAGGGAACGTTTCATGCAAAGATGGGCATGATAAAGGACCAAAATGGCAGGGACCTAACAGAGGCAGAAGAGATTAAAAAGAGATGGCAAGATTACACAGAGGAACTATACAAGAAAGAGCTTAACATCCCTGATAACCATGATGGGGTGGTCACTGACCTTGAGCCAGACATCCTGGAATGTGAAGTCAAATGGGCCTCAGGAAGTCTGAGCAACAACAAAGCTAGTGCAGGTAACAGCATTCCAGCTGAGCTATTCAAAATCTTAAAAGACGATGCAGTAAAAGTGCTACACTCGATATGCCAGCAAATTTGGAAAACTCAACAGTGGCCACAGAATTGGAAAAGGTCAGTTTACATTCCGATCCCATCACCCTGCCAACAAAAGTGCAAGGCTATGGTTTTCCCAGTTGCAATGTATGGCTGTGAAAGTTGGACCATAAGGAAGGCTGAGTGCCGAAGAATTGAGGCATTCGAATTGTGGTGCTGGTGGAGACTCCTGCGAGTCCCTTGGACAGGAAGGTGATCAAATAGGTCAGTCCTAGAGGAGATCAACCCTGACTGCTCTTTAGAAGGCCAGATCCTGAAGATGAAACTCATATACTTTGGCCACCTAATGAGAAGGAAGGATTCCCTGGAGAAGAGCCTAATGCTGGGAACAATAGATGGCAAAAGAAGAAGGGGATGGCAGAGAATGAGGTGGCTAGATGGAGTCACTGAAGGAATTGGTGTGAGCTTGAGTGGACTCTGGGGGATGGTGGAGGACAGGAAGGCCTGAAGGAATGTTGTCCATGGGGTCATGATGGGTCGGACACGACTTTGCGACTAACAACAACAATAATGCTGGAATAGTTCATACATTCCATTCTTTTTCTAGAAGTATAATCTTGTCAAGGATCAGGGTCAAGAAAATCATTTTTCTGGTTTGCAGCTGAACTGGCTTCCTATAATTTCACAAGGGTAGCCCTTCGTTTTCTGGAGTAATTTTTCAACTTTTTAAAAGCATGTTTGCTTATTTAAAACAAGGTGAAGAATGAATATCCAATTAGGAGAACACATTATTACATTAAAGAAAGGCAAGTCAGCCAACTTGGAAGGGGTGAATTTGCATTCTGTTTGCTGATTGATTGTTTCCAGTGCCATTCTAAAATGAACTCAGTTGAAGGATCTTAGGATTGTTGTAGATCACAAGCTAAATATGAGCCAACAATGAGTTACAGCTGCAAAAAGAGTGAATGCTATTTTTCACATTAACAGAAGCACATTAAATATGCACATCAGAGAAGCATCACCTCCAAAACATGTGAAGTGTTAGTTCTCCTATACTCAGCACTATCATAGAATCATAGAAGAGTTGGAAGGGGCCATGAAGGCCATGGAGTCCACCCCCCTGCTGTTGCAAGACACCATGTTACACCATCTCACTCAAATTTCTGTCCAGGTTCTAGTTAGACCCTGGAGTACTATGTCCAGTCCTGGGCACCCAGCTTTAAAAAAAGATGCAGAAGAGCTAGGAAGGGTACAGAGGATGGCAACAAGGATGATTCGGGAACTGGAGGCAAAGCCTATGAGGAAAGATTGAAAGAACTGGACATGTTCAGTCTCGGAAAGAGAAGACTGGGGCGGGGGGATACAAAAGCACTCTACAAGTACCTCAAAGGCTGTCACAAAGGATAATATATTTTCTTGCTCCTTCCAGAGTGCAGCAGACAGAATAAGAGACTTAAATTAAAAGCAACCAGATTCAGACTAGATACCAGAAAGAATTTCCTGACTTTCAGAGCCATACAAAAATGAAACCTATTACCAGGGAAAGTTGCGAGCTGTCCCTTGTTACTAGATACATTAAAAAAGCATTTGGAAAGTAATCTAAATGAGATGGTATAACTCAGTATCCTGCAACAGTAGAGGGTTTTTGGCCCCTTCCAACTCTATTATTTTATGATTCTATGAAACTAGATTGCTATGCTGGAAAATATGAACAGTGGTACCTCGGCTCACAAACGCCTCAGTTCACCACCAAATCGGGTCGCAAACAGAAATTTCAGAAAAATGTTGCCTCAGGTTGTGAACTCCACATCGGGGGATGATTGCGATCATGTCCATCTTCCCTGCAAGAGCATGATCTTTGTTGTTTTTTGTCACTTTGTTTCAAATTTTTGTGATTTTAAAAAAAGGTTACAGAGCGGAGTAACCTTATTTACATTGAACCTTATGGGGAAATTTGACTTGGGTCACGACCAATTTCAATTGAGACCAAAGTTGTGGAACAGATTAAGTTCGTGAGCCAAGGTACCACTGTATTGACTCCTGATTTGGTACATTTGTATCTAGCAATACACCTGGGCTCTGCATATAGAAATCCTCTTTATTTCAGCAGATTTAAGCATGCACTTCTGGCTGAAAATAAGCTCAGCATGGATATGCAAAATAATATATTAGGCACACTAATTTGCTGCTTTGTCTAAGCCAGTATACATGCAATAAGGAGTAAAGCCAGTAAATAAAGTGTTAAAACTAAAGTAGCCAAACATTAAAGCCTGAATCTATGTATCTATCTATGCATCAACATTCAAACAATGTAATTACATTCAATATAATAGATTAAAAGGTAAAGGTTTCCCCTTGACATTAAGTCCAGTCATGCCTGACTCTAGGGGGCGATGCTCATCTCCATTTCCTAGCCGAGGGAGCCAGCGTTTGTCTGCAGACAGTCTCCGTGGTCATGTGGCCGGCATGACTAAACACCGAAGTGCACAGAACGCTATTACCTGCCCACCGAAGTGGTACCTTTTTATCTACTTGCATTTGCATGCTTTCGAACTGCAAGGTTGGCAGGAGCTGGGACGGAGCAACGGGAACTCATTCCGTTGTGCAGATTCGAACCGGTGACCTTTCGATCAACCAGCCCAGCAGCACAGCGGTTTAAACCACTGTGCCACCTGCAGTCCCATAATAGATTATGTGATTATTATTATTATTACAATTACATTTTTGCCCATACAATTATTATTATTACAATTAATGAGGAGACAATTAGGAAATCTTTTAAATTTTCTGGTTGATAGCTCTGGAACACTTGCCAATATATCAATATTGATATATGGGCAGTGGGATGCTACTCACTGAACAAAGCCAATAATTTAGAGTGCAGCATTCATGAATCTTGGAGTACATATAATTAAAAAAATAGTTCATACCATTAGAAAATGGCAGTCACAGAGGGAATTTTGTCTGCACAGAAAATCAATAATAAGTACAAAAGACAAATAAGAAGTGCACTGACTAGAAGGGTATCTGGGAATAGGAGGGTATGATCTGGTGGGAATCACAGAAACTTGGTGCGATGAAAGGCAAGTCTGGAATGTGAACATAGAAGGGTATCACCTTTTTAGAAAGGACAGGAAGGGAAAGAGGGGTGGGGGCATGGCTTTATACGTCAGGGAAGGGATAGGATGCAGTGAGATAGAATGCAGCACAGATGGGGATTCGGTAGAGGCAGTCTGGGTGAAACTTAGGGGTTTTGACAGGGAAAGAGACCTGACAGTGGGGGTATGTTATCGCCCTCCAGGTCAACTTGAGACCCTGGATGATGTCCTGACAGGCCAGATTCTAAGGATATCTTGCGGGGGAGAAACAGTAATTATGGGAGATTTCAATCTCCCGGATATTACTTGGGAGACTCACTCGGCGGTGACAGTCACGTCACGTCGCTTCCTAGAAGCTATAGAGGGAAGGTTTTTCACACAGAGGGTCCGAGAGGTGACAAGGGGGGGAAACATCCTTGGCTTGGTCGTGACCAATAGGGAGGAGCTGATAGATGAAGTACAGATTAGGGGAGCTCTGGATGCGAGTAATCACTCCATCCTTTGCTTTGAGATCAAAGCAAAGGAGGGGATGTACTGGATGTGGTATACTTGGATTTCAGCAAGGCCTTTGACAAAGTGCCCCATGATATCCTGGTGGAGAAACTGAGGAGTTTTGGGATACACCAAAGCACTGTTCGGTGGATTAGGGCATGATTGACTGACCGAAAGCAGAAGGTAACCATTAGTGGGGAATCATTGGGATGGCAGTCAGTGACAAGCGGGGTCCCCCAGGGCTCTGTCCTGGGGCCGATCCTGTTTAATCTTTTCATTAATGACATGGAAGAAGGGGTGAACAGTCTGCTGATCAAATTTGCAGACACTAAAACTGGAGCAGTGGCCACAACTGAGGAGCAGGTACTTATTAGGTAATACTCCTTAGTTTGTACTTTTGAAGTACAAAGTAAGATCTTTGGCAGAAAGGGGTATATTGCTAGATATATTGCTAGATACAATGTGGCTGACCACAACCTCATGCTTAATTTGGCAGCTATCATATTACAAAACTATGGGTCACTATACACACTCTATATCAATTTAACAATCTAACACATACCTTCTTTTCAGGACTATTTCAAGGTGCTCTTTAATATATACACAATCATGTTCTCACTTTGCATCACAGTACAATAAGTAATTAAGATAATTGTTTTTTGCAATTTTTAGAGATATTTATGACATTTTATGTGCCTTTTTAAGGTAAATGAAATGATGTTGCAAGATAACATCAGTGCAATTATGTGTTATTTGCCCTGTTATTTCAGTATACACTAATAGATTACATGGCTGACTGGGACCTTTCTAGAGCAACATATCCATGTGTGAAGGAAAATCAGAAGTATATTCAGTTACTGATAACTAAACAAATATTTGCATACAGTTTGACTAAGTATTACAGCAAGTGTAGTTTTGGACTACCACTCCCCTAGCCCCGATCTCTGGCCAGACTGGCTGGAACTGATGAAAACTGTTGCCCAAACTTTGCAGAGCTCATCCGATTTTCACCCCCTTTTCTATAACATGAAACAGAACACTGCTAGTACCTTAGAAGGCAAAATATTTTCATAAAAACTCTGTAATAACATCAAAAAGCATTCAAGCATTTCCCATAGTTCTTTCTGCCCCCTCTTTGGTACCAATTCAATTTGCTTCTGAGTAAGAAAGGTACAGAAGCAGGTATTAGGATGCTGTGTAAGATATAGCATTGACAGAAAGCATTGAGTATGGGATGACAGTTATTTGAATTACCCTTTAATTGGGTTTGTACAGATATGTAATTAGTCAGCTCTGAAATACTTTGTTGCTTTTACAACATTCGGAGAGAGTTTGGGTAGCAAGGCTTGTACAAAAAAACGGGCAAGAAAAGACAATCCAGAAGATTTAGTCTGGATTAAAGAAACATCACTATTCAAACATATTATGACCATCATTAGTACACATAGTTGTACTTTCACTTGAGCAAAAATGACAAACACATATTTTATTTTAGTGGCTGCCTGGCAGTAATGTACTACTTTAGAATGCACCATCTTAATATACCTTATATATCTTAACCAATTGGCAAACCCAAGAAAGGCACTGGGACCAAGTTTTTACGTACCCACTATATAACTGCACAGAATATGTGTGCATGTGTAAATAAATTGAAAGGCCTGGTAAATATCAATGAACCTCTAAGTATGGCTGATGCTTCTGAACTGTTCCTCAGAACTGAACAGAAGAATGGTTTAAACACATCAAGAGAGCCAGTGTGGTGTATTGGTTAAGAATGTGGGGCTCTGGAGACCTGGCTTCAAGTCCCTGCTCAGCCATGGAGCCAAATGGGTGACTTTGGCCCAGCCACAGACTCCCAACCCACATCACAGGATTGTAGTTGTGGGGCTAAGGATGAGAGCAGGAAGAGGAGGAGGATGTAAGACACCTTGAGTTCTTCAAAAGAAAAAAGGTGGGCTGTAAAAGTAATAAATAAATAGATATTAAACAACACGATATACTCAGAAGCCTCTAAAACTTGATAGAATTGTTACTAAATATTTCTAAGTAAGTGTGATTACAAACCTCAGAAATACAGTACCAGTTAGATGCAGATCTCCTAACTTAAACTATAACTACCAAGTTCATACATACTAATTGAACTTTTTATTTGAGGTAAATAGCAAACAACTGGATGAACTTTCATGGTTTTTGTAAGATAAAATAACCCCTAGACAAATACCTGACATTTGCTAGTTTTCCAGCTGATAATACATAATATTCATCAGTAAGTAGTTAACTTGATTTTATGATAAAATGAATGTGCAGTGTAACATTTTTTCCATATTTGAGTGTGCACATGTGTCATAGTAATTGTTTACAGCCCATTTGCTTTGTGTCAGCTTCTCCTGGCACTTCTCTCCAATCTTATGTGCAGTTTATTGTTTCCTTTTTTCCTCAATCCATTGAGTTATATATTGGTTAATTGAGCTGTTTGGGAGATATTTCTAACCTGCTTGGATTAGTTCATTTTAAATCTCCAATGTGAGTTACACAGTTGAAAAGTTTCCAAAGATTATTAAGATCAGAATTGTGTGCATGCTTGTAAGTCAAAAGGTTTTAGTTTTATGTTGCTGTTAGATATATGATATTATATTTGTAGAACAGCTTCTTGAAAACATGCTTTAAATGCTATTATAATTCAATACTTAATTCTGCTGTTTTATTTGTAAGATCATAGACTAGATATGTGACCAGGAAATATATTAATGAATTGATTGTACAAGGAGCAAAAAACACAGAATTCTAACTTGAAGGTAATATTCCTATGGGTAAATGTAACTTATTTTGACATTACCAAAAAAGGAGAGGTACACACAAACAGTTGAACTGGAAAAGGAAAACACAAGGACTAAACTAAAAACCTATTAAGACAGATTCTCCAGGTTTGATGTAAGATACCTGTCCTCAATCTGCTGGAGTGTAAATTGAAGCAATCTTGTTTAAACAAAAAACCAGACTGAAGGACAGCTGACTGAATAACACCCACTGCCTAATTTTAAGTGATTCAAGAAATCCCTTCCAACCAATCAGCTGAACAATGAAGAAAGAAGGTATCATTGTTGGGTCTTCCTGTTTTGCAGCTGCTTCTTTCCCATGGTTTAGATATTCCATAAGTAACCTGTGCTGGGAGGAAGCGATTTTTCACTGCAACCATGGGGGTAAGGAGGAATTATAATTTTATAATTATATTTTTAGACCACACAAAAAGAACAAATATTTGGGCAGATTCTATAACAAAAAAACTGAAAAACTTAACTGCCTTCTCCCAATGATCCTAATGGTAATAGCCCTTTGGCTACCTTACACTGCTCAGATGATTGGCAGGAAAAGCTGGGAAGTTGGAAAAAGGAAACTGCAGAGACAGCTGGTCATTTGGGCCTTCAGTACCCCCTTTTTGCCACTGCGCAGTGATTTTCTATTCAAACAGAGGGGAAAAGATGACCCTGCTCAAGCAGAAAGCTTTGAAAATGCAATTATTTGGACCCATGCTTTCTAATGGAGATCCTCTGTGTACTGTGTCCCATTTTAGCATTAAGAGAAAACGAACTATGTATCAAGGAGGAAGAGGAACAGATGATAAGGAATGTATGTTAATGGATGGGACAGAGAGAAAGAGAAAAAGAAAAAAGGAGAAAGAGTCTTTCCTAGCTTGGTGTTTTCTGGCCATTTTGAGCATCAACATGTATTAGCTCCAATTGTATGGCCAAGAATGTTGCTAACTGTAGTCCAAAATATCTGGAAGGCATTGGTTTGGAAAAGGTTGTGCATGGGATACTCATTACCAGCATGTAGCCTCTGGCAAATTTCCCCAAAGAAATATAGTCCAAGATCAACTGAGGCCTGAAACTGAATACTGTAATGTATGTAGCTCAAAGGCTAGGTGATTCCTAATTGCCTTACACAAATATTAAAATACTGCAGTAGCGCAAACATCCCTAAGAGCTCTGTTCTGTTTAAAGCTGTCTCTTAAATGCTACACATAATGGCATTTGTTCAAAAAGGCAGAACTTCAAGATGATGGTTCATACTTCTTTTCAAAGCAAAAGATAACTGGATGCATGGATGTTGTTTGTCGCGAAGTCGTGTCTGACCCATTGCTACCCCATGGACAACATTCCTCCAGGCCTTCCTGTCCTCCACCATCCCCCGGAGTCCACTCAAGCTCACACCAATTCCTTCAGTGACTCCATCTAGCCACCTCATTCTCTGCCGTCCCCTTCTTCTTTTGCCATCGATTGTTCCCAGCATTAGACTCTTCTCCAGGGAGTCCTTCCTTCTCATTAGGTGGCCAAAGTATTTGAGTTTCATCTTCACTATCTGGCCTTCTAAAGAGCAGTCAGGGTTGATCTCCTCTAGGACTGACTGATTTGATCGCCTTGCTGTCCAAGGGACTTGCAGGAGTCTCTGCCAGCACCAAAATTCAAAGGTCTCAATTCTTCGGCACTCAGCCTTCCTTATGGTCCAACTTTCACAGCCGTATATTGCAACTGGGAAAACCATAGCCTTGACTATAAGCACGTCTGTTTGCAGGGTGATGTCTCTCCTTTTTAGTATGCTGTCTAGATTTGCCATAACTTTCCTCCCCAGGAGCAGGCGTCTTTTAATTTCTTCGCTGCAGTCCCCGTCTGTGGTGATCTTGGAGCCCAGGAAAATAAAATCTGTCACTACCTCCATTTCTTCCCCATCTATTTGCCAGGAAGTGAGAGGACCGGATGCCATGATCTTAGTTTTCTTAATGTTGAGTTTCAAGCCAACTTTTGTGCGCTCCTCCTTCACCCTCATCAAGAGACTCTTTAGTTCCTCTTCACTTTCTGCCATGAGAGTGGTATCGTCTGCATATCTGAGGTTGTTGATATTTCTCCCAGCAATCTTGATTCCAACTGGTGATTCATCTAGCCCCGCCTTTCTCATGATGTGCTCTGCATATAAGTTAAATAGGCAGGGCGACAGTATACAGCCTTGCCAAACTCCTTTATCAATTTTGAACCAATCAGTGGTTTCATGTCCAGTCCTCACCGTTGCTTCTTGACCCTCAAATAGGTTTCTCAAGAGACAAATAAGATGGTCAGGTACTCCCATCTCTTTAAGAACTTGCCACAATTTGTTGTGATCCACACAATCAAAGGCTTTAGCATAGTTAATGAAACAGAAGATGTTTTTCTGGAACTCCCTAGCTTTCTCCATGACCCAGTGTATGTTGGCAATTTGATCTCTAGTTCCTCTCCCTCTTCGAAATCCTGCCTGTACTTCTGGTAGTTCTCGGTCCACATACTGCTGGAGCCTAGCTTGTAGGATTTTGAGCATCACTTTGCTAGCATGTGAAATGAGTGCAATGGTGCGGTAGTTTGAACAATCCTTGGCATTGCCCTTCTTTGGGATCGGAATGTAAACTGACCTTTTCCAATCCTGTGGCCACTGTTGAGTTTTCCAAATTTGCTGGCATATTGAGTGTAGCACTTTTACTGCATTGTCTTTTAAGATTTTGAACAGCTCAGCTGGAATGCTGTCACCTGCACTAGCTATGTTGTTGCTCAGACTTCCTAAGGCCCATTTGACTTCACATTCCAGGATGTCTGGCTCGAGGTCAGTGACCACCCCATTGTGGTTATCAGGGACGTTAAGCTCTTTCTTGTATAGTTTCTCTGTGTAATCTTGCCACCTCTTCTTAATCTCTTCTGCCTCTGTTAGGTCCCTGCCATTTTGGTCCTTTATCATGCCCATCTTTGCATGAAACGTTCCCTTCATATCTCCAATTTTCCTGAAGAGATCTCTGGTCCTCCCTATTCTATTGCTTTCTTCTATTTCTTTGCACTGTTCATTTAAGAAGGCATTCTTAGCTCTTCTAGCTATTCTCTGGAATTCTGCATTCAATTGGGTGTCTCTTTCTCTTTCTCCCTTGCCTTTTGCTTCCCTTCTTTCCTCAGCTATTTATAAAGCTTCCTCAGACAGCCATTTTGCTTTCTTGCATTTCTTTTTCTTTGGGACGGTATTAGTTGCTGCCTCTTGTACAATGTTTTGAACCTCCGTCCATAGTTCTTCAGGCTCTATCAGATCTAATTCCTTAAATTTACTTGTCACCTCATCAGGGATATGATTTAGGTCATACCTGAGTGGCCTAGTGCTTTTCCCTACTTTCTTCAATTTAAGCCTAAATTTTGCAACAAGAAGCTCATGATGTGAGCCACAGTCAGCTCCTGGTCTAGTTTTTACTAACTGTATAGAACTTCTCCATCTTTGGCTGCAGAGCACATAGTCAATCTGATTTCTGTGTTGACCGTCTGGTGATGTCCATGTGTAGAGTCATCTCTTGGGTTGTTGGAAAAGAGTGTTTGCTATGACCATCGTATTCTCTTAACAAAATTCTACCAGCCTGTGCCCTGCTTCATTTTGTACTTCAAGGCCAAACTTGCCTGTTATTCCAGCTATCTTTTGGCTTCCTACATTAGCATTCCATGTGTGTGGATTGTATATCTTTGCAGCAAAGCATTTTAACTAAGTAGTATTGGGTCTTGTTCATTCACTTGTATGAGTTGAATACAACAGTGAATGAGTGGTAGTTTACATATAGTTTACTGTAGAAACTACAGTATGGATCACCACACAATGTCTCATGCCCAGACACTCTGAAATATAGTTCTTTAAAAATAATGTATTTCAGGAGTAAGATGCAGGCTCAAATAATATTTGATTACTCAGTATACATTTTGTGACTGTGCATTACAATTTAATGCAGATATCCTTAGGCAAATCATTTTGTGCAGCTCTTACCAGATGCCCATGTCATTTCCTGCACCCAACAGCTTTACTATAGATTGGAATGAGCAATCTGCAGCCCTAGGAGCACACATGGCCCTCAGCCTAGTTTCCCAAAGCACTCTGACCTCTCCTGGCAGCCTGCTAGGCAGTGAAAAATGGAGACATAAAGGAATGGTAGCAGAGAAAGCAAGAGAAAGAGAAAAGGCTTTAGCCCTACTTACCAATAATGTGCTCCCCCACCCCAACAAAGCTGAGGTAATGTGGCCCTTGCTAGAAAAAAGATCCCCACACCTATTGTAGACAATGACTTCCATTCAAAATATAGCCAATTACAAGGAGGAAAAGTTTTCCTTCAAAAGTCTAAACTTATCTGCTTGGACGTCCTATTTGTTTCAAAAGAAGCAATGACAAAATTCTTGCATTATGTTGTGCTTTCATGTTTTAACTATACCAAAACTCACTTTCAATGGGTGTCTGATAGTTAGAGTAATAGCTGTAGAAATAAAATAAAGGTTAAAGTAGTCCTAGCATAGTAAAGTTTGGGAAAGACAGAAAACAAATTTTCCCAACATAGTAGTCTCCAGATTGTTTGGCCTACAACTCCCAAGCCTGTGAGCAGTGCAATCATTTAGTGATTGAGTGTGGCAGTCCTAAGATATGCTTGTGCAATCATATGGTTTCATATAACTGACTTTTAAACATGTTTAATTCTGTATTTTTTACATATGATCAGTGGAGAGACATACAAATTGCACAGAAATTAACTTATGGATATTTGCCAGGGTGGAGGTGTCCTAAAGTAAGTCTGCATGTTCAACCAAAATCAAAAGCAAGAGCAATGCTACAACTAGAAAAGTCTCCGAAGCATTCTGGACAAGATATTTGCTCCTAGATCTCAGATAAATTATCTCCACATCCCAGGCTTATGTGCCCAGTAACAGTGATCAGGCTGTCCCACTAAAACAGGTACACAAAGTCTCTGAAGAGTCTACACTTAAGATACTATTACAGAAGTATTCAAAGGTATGGATAAAGGGCAAATCAAGGAACAGGTATTCAACCTCTGCTGGAAGGTTTTAAACTTCCCTTGAGGGCTCCAGCTTATAGTTCAGGATACACAAGTTTCAGAGGTGGTTAGAAATATGTTTGCATGGATGAGATTAGTGTGCCAATTGTACCTGTTCTGAGCAAAGTCTGAACCTGGCAGAGTCATGTATGGTTTATTAGTTAGGTCCTCTTTGGATGAATGTGCTCTTTATGCCTTTGAAAAATATTTAGAAATTTCAGCTAGTGCAAAATGCTATAGGCAGACTGTCGATTAGGGATGGTAGCAAGACATACACAACTCCCATGTTACCACTGCTTCTCTGGCTAATGGTCTGTTTCCAGCTGCAATTCAGTGTGCTCACTTATGCCCTATAAACGGCTATATGACTTCAGATATGGCTATCTGAAGCATTGCCTTTTCAAGGCCCTTCTCTTGATCCCACCATCATTGCCGGCACATCTGATAAGGAGATATCCTTCTTGGTAAAAACTTCCAGGGTCAGGAACTTCCTGCCAAGAGAAGTCAGGTTAGCCTCCTCTATATTTTCCTACTATCAGCAAAGATGCTTTTATTCAGGCAGGTTTTGGGCACACAAGTTGGGCTGCTGCTGAAGAGGACTGAATTGGCTGGGTATCATTTATTTCTTTTATTCCTGTGTTTTAAAGTTGTTTTACATTATGTTTTAATGTATTTTTTGCCTTGAGTGCCATTTTTAATTTTAGCTGCCTTGAGTATTACTATACTCAAATAAAATTCACTGAATACATTTGAATCATGGAAGATTTCTAGATTATAGAAATATACATTTTTACACGCACACATACATAGTGATAGAGAGTGACAGCGCAAGAGTAAGTGAGCTGGTTTCTGCAGATGGCACATTAAAGCATTTAAATAATTGATGCTCTTGGTTCCTGTATTTGTAGAAGTTCAGAGTTCACAGACTTGCAGAAAGATTACCAAAGGTCAGAATAGCACCTGCATCTGGTAACTCTCAGATACCCTGACTGTGGGCATGAATCTTTATCAATATTAACTTTAGAAGTGAATCTAAAATTTACTGTATTTTGTAGTACTGCACTTATCATTTAACATAACGTTTCATTATACTGTAACTGATTTTAATTGCATACTTTCTGGACCCCCTCTTGGATGCAAACCTTAATGTTGGGGGGGGCGGGGTTGAGAGTGTGAGAAGTTGAGTGCAATGCTGCTAGGAGGCTAGACTAACCAAGATCAGGCATGCTGAAAGGCCAACAGGGGATATACAATCTGACCAGGGGAAAATAAAAGATGGTAGAAACAATATACAGATTATCTATTCAGAAAAGATAAAAACATGACAGACTCCTTCAAAAAGAATCCTGAGAGGAAGAGCCTGAAATATTAGAAAGTGAAGTAAAAGCTTCTCTGAAAGCAATGGGGAGGAATGAAGCATCTACAGTAGATAGGATGTCAACAGAATTATTCCAAGCTACACAGACTGAATCTGTCCAAATCCCAACAAAAATATAACCAACAGATATGGAAAACAAAGCATTAGAAACATTCCAATCCCCAGTATGCATTCCGAAGAAGGTGCTAAAAAGTGCAGTAATTACAGCAACCATTGCCCTAATTTCCCATGCAAGCAAAGTGGTGCTCAAGGTGTTGCAACAAAGAATATTATCTTATAGCAAGGGAGAAATGCTTGACATTCAAGCTGGATTCCAAGAAGGAAGAGACACTTGAGATCGTATTGGAAATACATATTGGCTGCTGAGCACACCACAGAATTTCAGAAAATAGATCAGTTTGTGCTTCACAGACTACAGCAAAGCTTTTAACTATGTGAATCACAAGAAGCTATGGAGGTCCTGAAAGAAATAGGTGTGCCTCAGCACTTGATTGTCCTGGTACATAACCTGTATTGTGGATAAGAAGCAACTGTTAGGACAGAAAATGGAGAAACGGAATGGTTTCTTCTTGGCAGAGGTGGCAGACAAGGGTGTATTTTATCTCCCTATCTGTTCAATCTGTATGCAGAACATATCATAAGAAAATCTGGATTAGGATCAGAGAGAAGAAAATAAGTGGAAAATACATCAATAATTTAAGATATGCAGATGATACCATATTACTGATGGAAAACAGTGATAAATTGAAATAACTCCTCATAAAAGTGAAAGAAGAAAGTGCAAAAAGAGGACTGCAGTGGAATAATATTATCATTAGTAGCAGTAGTATTCATTCCATTTCTATACTTCTCGTAGCTAAAGCTCTTTGACCAGTTCACAACATTTAAGTCATCCATCTAGATTTCAATCAGGTCTGACCCTGTTTAACTTGCAAGATTATGTAGAATCAGGCACTTCAGGCTATAGGGAAGCTAATATAATTAATATAGTATATAATATTATATAATATGTGGAATATTAAGAACACAAAAATCTTGACTACAGAAGAATTACAAAACTTATTGTCAACAGTAAACAAATTGCAATTATGAAGATTTTGCAAACCTGGGCTTGAGTCATCAATTCAAACAGAGACTGCAGCCAAGAAATTCAAAAACAACTAAGACTTGGAAAGGCAGCAATGAAGGAACTAGAAAAGATGTTTTCCTGGAGACTAAAGTCAAGATCATCCACACTATAATATTCTTGATCACTCTGTGCAGGTGTGAAAGCCAGACTATGAAGAAAGCTGAATATGGATTTTCAGCATCTTATGCAGGGCAAGAGAAATGCTGAGGCAAAGACTGGTTCTGTGATATTTCTTATGTGTGAAGATCTGATTTGCTCATCTCAGCAGTTTATCTGTGGAACTTCACAGCAGGAGGGAAGGAGGCTTAGGTGCTACCTGGATGCCTTGGTGGTACTGATCTCTTCCCCTTCCTGGGGAACGCCCACTAAACCCTTGAGTTCTGGGTGCTCTGACAGCAGACTCCCACCTCCAGTTTCAGAACAGTGACTTTGAAATATTCAATGGTTCTCTAGATGCTGTTTTTCTAGCCACAGAATTGCTCTGCCCAGTGCCATTTCCCATTTCAACAATCTATACTACAGTATGCTGAACAGCCTATTTTGCTTTTCATGCTTTTAAAAGTATACAAGTCTTTTTGCTAGCTCTAAATGTTCTTTTATTTTTGGACACAGAGCAGCCTGCCATACATTATTATCCCACAAAAAATTTTACTAGCCTTTTTACTCATAAATATGATGTTCCCAATTTGCGAATTCATCAGCATTTGGGGTAGTGGTGGTACGAACAAAAGTGTCATTTCCCAATTAACAGAAGTCTTCCTGGTCACCTGAAGGAGATTCTTGCTGTAGACAATCAGGCAAGTGGATATCTAGAAGATCAACATTCCAAAAATTCCATTTATATAGCATCTTTGTTATAGAATCTTTCTAAATATAGTATTAGCTCCAGAAAAAATTACTAGCCTGATTATGCCAGTCTGTCATAAAAAGAAAATAATGCTTAAAGCTTCTCAGTTTGCTTCCTTGCTAATGTTGTAAGCTGCTCTTTGGGCAATGTAACAAGGTAATAAATATATGAATAAATATTTGAAAACCTGCTTTCTAGAATAAATTAAATACAAGCACATTGAGATCTGGTCCAGAAAATATGACTTCATTCTGATAAGGCATGGCTAATCAGACTAGGAAATATAATTCTAACACTTATTCCTTTCCACATCTATTCTTTGTTATAAAATATAGAATATTGTCATTTATACTGAGTTCAGCTGTGTAACTCACTCACATTTGCAACCCCATATGCCAACAGACTTGTGGTAGGAAGATTACAATGGCATCACAAGAATGTCCATCTATGGTGTATGGCACTATTAATACTTATTAATCAACATTACAATCCAGATGAAATATCTGAGAAACATGCAAGCCAACCTTCCAAACAGGAGAACTCATAAAGACTGTACTAGTTACAGACCAGGGAATGGGTAGCCTGTTCAATAGCCTGGCTGTAATAAAACGAGTCTCAAACTGTTATCAAGAAAAAGAAGAAAAAATAATAATAGGTTGAGAGTCAAGTATATATATTCTCTATAATCCCACAGCTTTTCTGCAGATTATCCAAATAGAATTTTCAGAATGACAGTGGTTTGTGGACCAGTTTAAAAACTCAGGTCCCATCACACCTGGCCTCCCCACATGGCCTGTCTTTGGCTGCCTTCTCTAGTAAAAGAAAAAATGAGTTTCAGGTAACACTGCTCAGTCTTCCTGGTGTACATGCTTGGAAACTGTTCTAGGAAGACTGGCATGCTAGGTAGCATCTTGAAGACATCTTGCCTTCCCTCTTTTTTTCAGAAGACCAGGAGATAACCAAGTATCTGGGGAACAGAAAGGCAGAGCTAGAATTACCTTTGTGACCGATTCCCTCCTTTTGCAACTATGATTGCTTTCTGTTCCTCCTTGTCCTTTTCTATAATTTCCATTTTCACATCAATATATGAAGTGAATGGCATATTTGGTTCAATTTTTACAACATAAATGCATATATCTAAAAAGCAATCTAGGAAGTAGGAGTATGTCTTTTTGCACAAAATATAACATCCTATAACTTTTAATTATGCAAATATATTTCAATTAATTTAGCAAGTAAATCTCTCTTTCTCTCTCTAACCAACCTGAATCTTAAAGACAATGGTGACTCTAATTCATTACAGGTCAACCTTCTCCCTCTTTCACTCTCCCCCTTCCCCTCCCCTCTTTTTCTCCCTCTCAGGATTCACTAGATGTAGTAAGAGAAGCATTTCATTGATACTTATGTAATTTCTACTTTGACCCATTAGTGGAACCTCAATGTAAAGGTAAAGACTACATTGTAGAAAACGTAGGTAGGTTGATGTTGCAGTCCTAAACAGACTTATGTAGAAGCCAAGTCCCAAAATAGCAATTGAATTGTGTTCCAAAACATGGTGACAGTCCCACTTTGGGGAGACATTTTCTTGCTGAAGCAATCCTAATTATTTCAAAATGTAAGTGACATCACTTTATATAGCATAGAACTTATATTCCAATGCAGTACCATAGTAAATAAAATGGTTTGCATTTCATTTATTTAGTACTAACAATATCACTATTGATCCAAAGCTATAGTAAATGACCTACTGGTGCTTAAGAGCTCAGCAATACACAAGATGATTTTTTTTCCTACCATGAATTATATTGTCATTATCGAACACAGTTTACAGTAAAAGCTCTCAAACACTATCTAGATGTACAAACCATAAACTAGAGTAGAAATCAGGTCACAATCTATTGTCTTTCTTGTACTGCAACATGACCATATTTTAGACAATCATTGCTTCTGGTGGAAGCTGAATAAATGTAACAAGGAAATGAATATTACCATTAATTTCCTTAAAAACAACCACAGGTGATTCTGTTACCACTGTTTACAGAATGTATTCAAAACTCTTTTGCTTTGTAACATGTAGCATAAGCTTATAACAAAAGTCCCTAAGTGAGGTCTCTTACCTTGACTGAGAAACTATAAAGCATGGTAACTCCAATGCATCATATGGCAGGGTTAGTCCATGTTTCAAAGCCTGTACACTACGCATGAGTCTGTTATTTGCTCTTGCAGCCCTTTATTGTCTCCTCAACCCCCTGAGCTTTGTCCTCCACCCATGACAGGCAGGTGGCTGGGTGGGCAGGCGCTCTGTCTCTCTCACACACATACTTACTTCAAGTCCATACTTTCAAGATAGACACTCAGGAACCTTTTTCTTTGAGACTTCATATACTGTGCTGATCCCAATGCTTTACTTTATCATTCAAAACACTCAGCAGAACCAAGAAAAGAACAAGCATCAAAGACAAATATATCAGAGGCACATAGGAGCTGGCCAAGCTGACTGGGGGCAATGACAGTTGTAGTCCAAAACATCTGCAGGGCACCTGATTGGAAAACGCTCCTGAAGGCAGGAGTGGGCAGACTTTAGGCTTGTGGGACTACTTTGTATTTCACTAGCACCCTGAGATTCACCAGCTGGAGCTAGTTATAAAACAGTGGCTCAGAAATGCAAAGAAAGAAATGAGGAACAAAGAACCTCTGAGTCCATACTCAGTCCCAAAGCTTGTTTTCAGTACTAGATCTGGTGCCCATATACGAATTCATTCCTGTTTTCCCAAGCTCTCAGAATTTCAGCAGCATATTTCAGGCTATTTTTATGCCACTGAAAATCAGCAGTCCTTTCTGATCAACTGCAAATCTACCAAATATCTACAATAGATCCTGATCTACCTTCTGCCCACTCCTGCTTTAAAGTATTTATGGTTCTCTATTTTCTCCTAGTCTGCTTGCCCTTCCCCCAGCCTGAAAGCTGCCCTTAACAGAAATAAAGCTGTGCACAGAGGCCTGGGCAAGAATATATTGCTGGATAAGTTAAAGCCCTTAGCTTAAAATTAATCACATCATGCACCACAATTCTCCAGAAACAGCAAGGGGCAGCATGACAAGGAAGAAAGGTTATACTAGGGCCCTAAGGATAGTCAATTGAAATTGTAAAATATTTTGCATACTTTGGCTCAATTATCAATTTAAATGGAAACTGCTGCCAAGAAATTAGAAGACTAAGTCTTGAAAGTGCAGCAATGGAGGAACTGGGGAAAAATCACCTAGTGCAACAAGGCTTCACTGGAGACCAAGGCCAAGATCCTCCACACTATTGTATTCCTGATTCACTATGCAAGAGTATGAAAGCTGGATGCTGAAGAAAACTAAGAGAATGGAAATTGATACATTTGCAACATGGCACTGGAGGAAAGGTATGTGAATGCCTAGATCAAATTCTGGATCAAATCAAGCCAGAGCTTTCCCAGATGGCAAAATATAAGAAACTGAAGCTGTCATGACAAGACTTGACAGCTTGAAGTCATGACAAGACTTTCTGGAGAAGACAATCATGCTAGGACAAGTCAAAGGCAGAAGAGGAAGAGCAACAATGAGATGGATCAATTCCATTTAAAACCAGAAACTTGAGTTTACAAGAGCTAAGTTGTGCTGTGAAGGACAGGGCATTTGGAGGACACTCATTCATAAACTTGGCATAAGTCAGAGATGATTTGATGACACCAGAAGGTTTTTCAAGTGTCATGTCCACATAGATTCAGCATAGCAGACAGCCACCAAAAACCATGGGAACTGTTCCTGTTTACATGGGATTAACATGATGGTACATTCTCTAGATATTTTCATAATAGTCCCTCAAGGTACTTTTTCTTACCACTCCTTTGCATAGGATTACAACCTCTGGGGATCTTGGAGACTGGTGTTCACTACTTAATCACCAATGAGATGAAGTACAGCAAAGTACACAATTCTTATAAGGTAGGGTGAAGGGTGCATTTCTATACACACTCACCCAGAATTAATAAAATGGACATATATAGGATTTTGTTGTTAAACCTCTATCACTCTCTTTGGATTTTTAAAATTAGTGCAAATAAGTCTTCATGATTTGATCAAAGATTTTATGTTATTTGAAAAAATTAAAAGTTTCCTTAGAATAAAGCCTATCATTTACTGAAACCACAGCAACCCTTAAAGTGAACCCTACAAAGGACATTATGATATACCAATTTACCAATTTCAGAACAGATTGTGAACATAAATGCTACAATCCTCATGCAGTGCAAATGTTAAAAGAATATGTGCAATCCTATGAATGTTTAGACTGAACTCCCAGTATTCCCCAGTTGTCCAAACATTCATATGATTATGCCCTAAATGAATATTCATGTTTAGGGTTAGTCATGACAAACTTAAGCCCCAATCATTTCTCTAATCTAAGTAGGTCTGACGTTAAATAATATTCCTTTAAAGTCTTCATAAAGGCCTTGGAAGAAAGTTAATATATAAATGCAAGCAATACGTTATTGCCAGTAACTTAAGCGAAATGGTATGCATCCCTTTAAGCATGCTTGTTTCTGCCACTTAAACTTGCCTAAAGTTAAAGTGATTATATTAGCAATTATAACACTGCTTAATAATAAATGAATAATTTTTTGGCACATTCACATTTACCAGCCTCACACTGTTTACCAAAATTCCATTTGACAAACTTATCACCTACTAATGTTTCAAAATATCTGTCATGAGATAAGAATCAATTCTTAACACGTCTTTTATATAGTGAGATAACACACTTCATACACACTCTTTCATACAATTAACATGTTGGAAGTTTTCCATAAATTGCAGATGCTGAGAATAACTGTTTCTACCACAGCAAGGAACACTATAACAGGAAACTCTTAGGGAGTTTTCTGAGGAGAGGAGGAATCACACACAGGTACCAAACCAATCACTGTACATTTTACATCATTATGCAGCTCTCACGTTTTTTCTCTCTGAGCTTTCGCTTGGCACCAACGTGGTGAAATAAGCCCTATCCCAACAGGGCCAAAAGAGAGTTTACAAAGAAAAATGTGGTGGAGGACAGAGCTTTGAATGCATCCCCTTTTCCAGTGGGACAGCCTGACCTAAGCAGAGGACGCACTTAGGAAAAGGGTCGGGTCGGGAAAGCGGCTGGAAGCACTGTCAGCCTAGCGCAGAACACAAGCACTGCTTGCGAGGGCAACGGAGTTGCCGTTGCCCCTTCCCGCAGCTGTCCTGAACCCAGCAGAGAGGAGTTAACCCGCTTATTTATAAGCTCTGGGGCGGAAGTGGGAGACGGCGATTCCCCACACCCGCCCCCCTCAGCACGGAGCAGGCCCCTCGAAGGCCAAAAAGGGCGGAGGGCGCCGAGCACCCCCCCCCCGCAGCTACTGGGCGAGGGAGGAGAGGGGCTGTCAGTGTCGCAGCCCGCCAGGCTAGGCCGCAGGGCCTGCCGCTGGCTGTCCCGGTGCACCTTATTCAGAGGGAGAAGGAGCCGAGCGAGCGGGCTGCCTCCCCTCCGTCCCTCCCTGGAGCCAAGGGGCTGCTTGCGCGCTCGCTCACCGCTCTCGATCTCATTGCCCTTCTTGGCGGTGGCGGCGTTCCCCATGGCCGAACCGGGGCGAGCGGCGGCAGGTCAGGCTGCTCCCTCCGTCCAGTGGGGAAGGGCAGGAATCCCGTCTGCGGGTCGAGCCTGGCTGGGCGGCACGGCCAAGAGGTCGGGCCAGTGCCTTTCCTCCCCTCGGCGCTCGGCGTCTTTCCCTGTATCTTCTTTCGCCCCGCTGTGGGGGCTCCGGGGGACCGGCGGCAGCGAGCCCGCTTACTTGCTTGCCTGCCCTCCTCCCTCCCCAACTCACACACGACGGAAATGACGGGCGCTGAAGCGCCTCCTTCTCCTTAGTCGCCTCCTTGCCGCTGTCGAAGGCTTGCCAAAAGCCTTTGGCGCGGCCTGGTGTGCCTCAGGAGAGCGTATGAGATGGCTTCCCCTGGTACACAGAGCTAAGTTTTTTAAAATTTTAATATTATTTTACCCGGCGGGCAAGCAAACGTCTGCTTCCCCGCCAGGAGAAAGTCCAACGGCCGCGCCGCTTACGCACGAGATGCGTGCGAGTTAGCGAATTGAGAATACTTGCCGCCACCTATCATCAGGTCTAGTTCATTCCCGCCCGCCGGGGCTGCCATCCTGCCTGTCCGTTGTGTGCTTGCTTGGGAGCAAGCCTTATTGACCTTACCAAGTAGAGAAGGCTGCAAAGCTGTGGTGCGCGTTTACCTCGGAGAAAGTAACCCCACTAAGTGCTTTACGACTTCGCAATAAACATACCTAAGGCTCGGACGACACGACTGCAGCCGTAGGCGCACTTGCTTACGCGAAAATCCCATTGAATTAAATGGAACTTCAGAGTTAACGAGCAATGGCTTGAGCTATCTGGCTGCAGCTCTGTGCCCTCCAAGTTTGTTACGTTGTGGCTAGTAAAGGCTGGTTATGGGTAAAAGAGTAGGGTCAGAAGGGGCCAAGAAGGCCATCGGGTCCAACCCTCTGCTGGTGCAGAATGCCAGTTACAGCATCCCACTCAGAACGAAACTGAGACATAAGCCAGAAATGAGAGCAAATCTTGTTGATTGGACATATGGCCAATTTGGGAATAGGCAATCAACGGGATCTGGTGGGGTCACACTCCCCATTAAGGACCAGTAAGAGATTGGTAGGTTTCCTGGATTTGGTCTTGCTCCTGCCTTAGCTGGTAACACCACAATAAACGTTTTTCTTTTAAGGTGCTAAAAGGTCTTTCCTTTTGGTTTTGCTGCATGAAACAAATGGCTACCCTCTGGGAACAGTTCCCTTTTTTTGCTGAAGATGGACCTTACTACCATTACATGTGCTATGGGCTGCTTTCATGTTGCACTAAAGAGCTGTTCACTACTTAGGGTTTATTTTGAGATGTATATGGAAATTTCAGTAGTGCAAAATGACTTCACAAGAAGGCTCACAGTAGCCTATCATTTGATACCCAGAGCCAGTCAGCATCCAGGAGGGCCATTTGGCATAATCCTCAATCTCAGAGTCAATTTGATTAATTTTGAACACATTAATTTTCTGGCAGTTGGTAAGTCTTGCAGCTTGTTTTTATGTGACTAAAGTGTGGCAGATGCTATCGTTTTAGATCTGCAAATTTGAGCAAATGAGACATTTGGTGAAGGTGGTATGTTTTGTTGTGGATTGACAGCATTTAAAATGTTGCTATTAATATATCATTTCCAACAGCACAAGATTAAACCACCATGAAAGTGTATTTTTCAGATTAGCTAATTGTATAAATCAGTGTTACTATTGGCAGGAGCAAGATCAAGTGCATGTTGAAATGTAGACAATGGTTACATTTCAGTATCTTTAAAGTTCTGATTGTATGTGATAATTCCAAATTATTGTCTTGGTAAAGTAGCTAAAGGAAATAACTGGGTGGTTGTTTGGTTGAGTCTTAGCTTGAGCTACAAACTTTTCTATTTTACAGGTTCAGATTTAGATTCATCACCATGTGGTGACCATCTTACACAGTGATAATTGACATTTGAGTGTTTTGGACACCATTCTTCTGTCTGTGGCTGTAAATATGTCAATGAACAAAATTACAGATAATGAAAATTCTGCTACTGCATCAGGTGGTATTTTAATGTCAATATCTAAAAGGAGGATAGTAATCAAAGAGGATATGTTCCTGTATTAACAGATGCAGCAGAAGAATCTGTATGATGAAGAAATTAAGCAACAACAAGAAAATGCAGATTATCCAAAATAGTAATTCATCAGTACCACAGTTTTTATTGTGACTGACACTATAAATATTGATAAGAGCAATGTTGTCCAAATACAACCTTTTATTCAAATTTTTTGTTTTGATATTCCAAGTAATATTCCTTGAGATGCTGATAATCATGCTTTATCTATTCAGATGCTGACAAAAAAACCCTTCCAAATTGTGAAAACTGGGTAAGGAATTGGTTATACTGCAGTGCAGACCCCCCTCCCCCCAATACTGTGTCCCCAAATGCATCAGTTTTCTTGGATCAGTCAGGAAGGCAGATTAAGAGAAACTGTGGGAAGTTGAAAGACTGAGTACCATTCCATAAGAATTCAGTGTCAAATAAAACTATGTTACATGGAGATCTGTAAGTATGGTGACAACATTTGAAAGTTCAGTTGGTAATTTACTTTTCACTGCATTATCTACAGAAACTAATCACTGGGGATGGGGGAACTTTGTGAGTAACATACAAACAGCTGTTCCCTGTCCATCACTCAAAATTGCAGCATCTGGAGACTGCTTCTCTTTACTAAAAGTCAGGGCTTCATTACATACATTTCCATATAACATACTTTGCCCCCAATTTCAATTAGATTGTTCACAGTTCAGTTCTACAAAAACTAAGCAGTGCAATGCTCAGTAAAATTGTTAGTATTTTCATTTAAAAGTGTGATCCACTTTGAAGTCTCTGATCCCAGAGGCTTCCACATAATCACAGCACTGCTGGGTTGCTGCTGGCAGGGCAGGAGGAGCAATGGAGGCGATTTTGCTCTCTCCATCCGACTTTAAAATGCTTTTCTTTTAGACAGGTCCTCAAGCCCATCTAGAGAGGAATTTCTTAGATCTTGGCCTCTCCCCTCCCTGCCTGTTAGAATGCACCTTTCCTCTTCCTCAAAACTTCATATGCAGCCTTTGGAAGAGGCCAGCACATTCTTTCCACAAGGACTGCCAAGGGGCTTTGTAGGGGAGCAGTGTCCTACTCCCAAGGTTTTAGCAGTCTCTACGGCCCTGACTGGTTCCTATGGTTCCTTGGGTGCTTTTACAGTGACTGTAGGACTCCTCTCAAAGGAAATTAGGTGGGATAGACTGCAGAAGACAAAAAGCATTGCATAGGAACTCAGTCCAAAAGTAAGCCATCTTAAGAGCCAACCAAACCCTTCCAAATAACGACTCATTCTAAACAATCTACAAAAAAGAGAAGAAAGCTGGCCATTCCCTTGAGATCTCAAAATGGCTGGCTTTATAATGCATATTTATTCAGAAATTGTCCCCACTATACAGTGGTACCTCAGCTCACAAATGCCTCAATTCATGACCGAATCGGGTTGTGAACAAAAAGTTCATAAAAATATTTACTCAGGCGGCGAACTCCGCATTGGGTGGCGACCACGATTGCGGCCATCTCCCCCCCCCCCAAGTGGGGAGATGGCCGCGATCATGCTGGGAGTGGGGGGGGGGGATGGCCGAAATCGTGGCCATCTTTTCTGCATGAGCACACCTGTGATTGCGCCCAGCTTTTCTGCACAAGCGCAACTGTGATCTCGACCATCTCCCCCACAGAACAATTGCACCCGTCTCCCCCCCCCGCACGCCCACGTTCCCACCCATCTCTCCCCCCTCCCAGCATGCCCATGTTCCTGCCTGTCTTTCTCCCCGCAGCATGTTGGGATGATGGGTGCATGCAGGGATGACGGGGGGGGGGGCGGGGAGATGGCCACGTTCCCGCTCAGGGTGAGTGGGGGAGATGGCCATGATCTTTGTTGTTCTTTGTCACTTTGCTTCACATTTTTCTGATTTAAAAAAAAATAGTTACAGAACAGATTAACCTTATTTACTTTGAACCTGCCTGGCAACAGTGACACATGCGTTGGTGACTTCTAGATTAGATTTCTGCAATGCCCTCTACGTGGGGCTGCCCTTGAAGATGGTCCGGATACTTCAGTTGGTGCAAAATAGAGCTGCCAGGTTGCTGATGGGGACTGGGCGTTATTCTCATATAACCAGTCCTCCATCAGCTCCACTGGCTCCCAATTGAAGTCCGGGCCCAATTCAAGGTGCTGGTTTTGACCTATAAAGCCCTAAACAGTTTGGGACCTGGATACCTAATGGACCGCTTATGCCCTTATATGCCCTCCTGCCCTTTAAGATCTGCAACGGCGGCCCTCCTCCGGGAATCCTCTGTGAGGGAGATTAAGTGGGTAAGTACTCAGAGGAGGGCTTTCTCGGCGGTGGCGCCCAAACTATGGAATGCGCTCCCTGGAAAGGTTTGCCTGGCGCCGTCGTTATTTGTTTTTTGGCGCCAGGCGAAGACCTTTTTATTCAAGATGTATTTTAATTGTTAGTTTGTTGATTTGGGTTATAGGTTATTATGTATTTATGTATTTTAGTATTGTTTAAATGTGGGTTGTATTTGGGTTTAGAGGTGGATGGTGTTTATTTAATTTACTTGGTTTTCGTTTGTATTTAAGTTAACTGTATTTATGTTGCCGAGATGCACCGAGGGGGGAGGGATAAATTAATTTAATATATGTTATGATTTTATTGTATTTTAAAATTGTTGTGAGCCGCCCTGAGGCTTTGTTGCGATGGGGCGGCATATAAATGTTTTAATAAATAAATAAATAAAACAAAACCTTATGACGAAATTTGACTTGGCTCACAACCAATTTGGGTCATGACCAGAGTCCTGGAATGGATGAAGTTCATGAGCCAAGGTACCACTGTACTGAATTCAGCTTATCCTCCAGCAAATATTCATGGGATGGTAGCATAACTTAAGTGAAATCAGAAATAAATTATACAGGGTACAATGGATATTCTATACTACATTAGATTGCAGCCTTTAGATTTGAGGAAAATTCGGCTATGCATAAGAATAAATGTATTATCCTACCCAGCCCCTTCGATCATTATCTGAGGTCCTTCTGAAGGAGCCCCCTTCTCAGGAAATAAGGAAGGTAGCTACAAAAAGGCAGGCCTTTTTGAGAGTGGCCTTAGTTTGGAATGAGCTCCCCAGAGAGGTTTCCCTGGCATCTTCTTTGTATTTTTTCTGGTACCAGGCAAAGACCTTTTTTTTAATTTTCCCAATATTTTAATTGTTAGATTGATTTTAATGGTTGTATATTTTATCATAGTGTGTGGTTTGTCTTTTAGGTTATAATGGGTTCTGTTGTGACAATGGTGTGCTTTATAGTCTTTATATGATTTTATTGTATGTTTATTTGTAACTTGCCCAGGAAGCCTTATGGCTAATGGGTAGGCTAAAATATAATAAATAAAATAAATCTAGTCTGACTAAATAAATAAATAAATAAATATCATGGATCACATTTTTAATGTTCATCCACAATAGAGTTCCCCTACTTTTGCTACATCTTCTCCAAGAAATTATTTTCACCAAATCTGCCTTCCTTGCACTTCATAGTTGCATTTACTATTGTTGCATCTTAAATTATTTAGGTACTATTGTTGACAGGTGTGTAACTTTATTTTGGAACAATACCAAATTACTTACCTAATGTAAAATCCAGATATCTGTAAAAATGTCCTATTTGATGTCATCTCTAGCATTAATATGGTATCTAATTCTTCTCTGCATTGAATATTTTACAGTGAAATGGTTTTTGTGCCTTTTGGGAGTCAAAAACATGTTGTATTCCCAAATATTCTTTCCATGGCTTACAAAACTGTTCTTCTTATCCTCGCCTGTAGTTTTTCAACTATTTCAGTACAGTGGTACCTTGGTTCACAAACTTAATTCGTTCCATGAATCTGGTTGTGACCTGAATTGGTCACGAACCAAGTCAAATTCCCCCATAAGGTTCAGTGTAAATAAGGTTAATCCATTCTGTAAATATTTTTTAATCACAAAAATTGAAACAAAGTAACAAAACAACAAGGTAACACAGTACAGTACAGTAGAGAACACTAACCTAGGTGGGGGGAGATTATTGTTTGGAGGGAGAGCCCCCCCTCCATAAGGACATAGGGAAGATCTCCTTCAGGGGTTTCCTCTCTTGTCTCTTAGCTGCAGGGTCAATTTTGATGAAAAATCTGGTCACCTTCATTACCGTTCTGCACATTCTTTTTACCACCACCACTTTCTTTGGAGCCATTATTCAATATTAGTATGGAATAATACTTTATAGTACTGTATGTGCTAAAAAGCACACACAAAAGCTTCACAGCAAGTGACCACAAGCAGGGAAGATGGGCGCAATCATGATTGTGCTCATGCGTGGAAGATGGCTGTGATCACGATCGTGTTCATGTGGGAACATGCCTGCGATCATCTCTCGATGTGGAGTTTGTGAATGGAGGCAAAAAAAATTTTCCTAAATTTTTGTTTGTGAACTGATTTGGTTGTGAACTGAGGCATTCGTGAACTGAGGTACCACTGTACTTTCTGCTTGATCCAGGGGAAAAAAACAACACTGAATTGTTGTTTCTCTCTTGTGAAATGACAGGTGAAGCCATCTTTTATTTTATGCAAACAATGGCAGTATCATGTTAATTGTCCAGTATCGGCAAAAAACAAAGATCTAATTCTAGTATTGCTTGCTTGACAGTGCAGAGGATCAGAGGAATCAGGAGTAGCTAGAGTGGCACTAATAAGCTTAATTCCAGATTGCTGGAAAGATAACACTTGTATTGATTGGTATGGCAATAAAAAATAGGTTTATGTATCCTTTTCTTCTCTTTGTCTGCACACAACTATGCACAACTAAGAAATGGTTGTACTGTTCCATGCTACATGCTTCTATAGTTGGCCACAGGTCTTCCAGAAGTCATGCGAAGTCCAGTCTGGATAAACACTGGAGAAGCACTGTGGGTCTTCCTTTCTTAACCTACATTGCATGTTTGATTGTACATGTCAGAATGCACAAATTAGAACCATGTTTGTGTCAACATGGAATGTAAGAGCTATACTATGTAAGCTGTCCTGAGCGCTTGTGCAGAAGGACGGGTTACAAATGCTTGTAATAAA
This sequence comes from Varanus salvator macromaculatus, assembly GCA_023646645.1. Taxonomy (NCBI): domain Eukaryota; kingdom Metazoa; phylum Chordata; class Lepidosauria; order Squamata; family Varanidae; genus Varanus; species Varanus salvator. Next base: position 15,307,536 of record JAIXND010000659.1, read on the forward strand.
ATAAACTATGTTTGAACTGATAAGCTCAAATATAAACCATTTAAGCTGTGTATCAATTTCTTTCATCTTTTATAAAGTCCAAAACATACTTTCTGGTACTACATAATAATATATGTATTTATGACAGTGAGAAATTTAAGATACATTCTTATGCATGTTTAGACAGCAAAAAAGTCATAATTCTTAGCATGTGCCAACAAGAATGCTTGAGGACATGTAGGATTTTTCCCTATCTAATAAGATCTTGCCCTTAATTAGTAATTTCAATTAAACAGATTAAACTTTTATCAAAATGCAACTAAATCTCCAAGATCTTACAGAATTTCACCAAACAACGCATGCAATAGCAAATCTCAATAAAAAGAAAGGAGAGCTGGTATGGTGTAACAGAGTGGTGGATTGGGACTTTAAAGGTCTGGTTTCTGGTCCCTGCACAACCATGAAACTCACTTAGTGACTTTTCGGCCAATCATTTACTGTCAGTTGAACCCATCTCATTGTGGGGATATAATACAATGGAGGAGGCTTATGTATGCATCCTTGGATTCCTTGTAAGAGGGGAAAAGATGAGATATACATGCAATATAATATTAAGCTATACTTAAGCCACCCTGGCAAAAACATCTTGGGGACACTGGACACAACAATCCACTGTAACTTGTCATGTTGGCTGAACGCAGTCAATGTGCAGTTTTGCCTTCACGAGTTTTATATTCCTTGTACTGTGAAGTTGCTTTAAATGCCATATGGGCAGAATGGTGGATTATCAATAAACTCATTCATTTTCATTTAAATAATGAATGTATCCATCATGGATAGCACTTACTTCCAAACTAAGAAAAGCGTAGGCAAAGCAAAGCTGGGTCAGCTCATTCTCCTTCATTCTTCCATCAGTAGAGCAAAGAGGGTTGAGCTGGCTCTTGTTTGCCTGGCCCATGATCTCCTCAGAAGATGGGACCTGGGTTAAAGTGCCAGGTGTTTCATGTGACACTTGTTTATGTAGTCAAATCGGTCACTCCCAATTTTGCATAAACAGTCTATTAAGATGGGTTCTTACAAAACAGTCGCAAGGCCTTTGCTCTCTCCTTGCCTATCTAATACTCTGACTCCATCTCCTTCCTCACTTTGTGTTCCTTCTTCAGAGTCCACCTTCCTGCATTTTGCTTCTAAACTCCATACACCATTCAGCAGTTCACCAAAAAATTAAAAAAAAAATTCCATGATATGAGCTAGAGCTTGCTAGTATAGAGGCCAGCATAGTGACTTAGTATTTACTGCTGGTCTGATATGTTCCATAAGGGCTCATAGTCATCCAGATGTGCTAGTTATCACCCTGTTTAATTGCTTGAGATGCTATTCTGGCTTCCGTTCTATAGGTTACTCTGTTCTGTGGCCTGGACTCTGCTTTCATGTTCCCTTCATAGAATCATAGAATAGCAGAACTGGAAGTGGCCAATAGGGCCATTTCCTTTGTAGAATCCATGGCCTCATTGTCCTCCACATGAGATCCACTGATGACTGCCCAGTTATCAAAGTTGTCTTGGTCCTCATCCTGGAATCTTTTGCCCAGTTGTGTTTTCTGCATGCCAGCACACTTTAGCTGCCTTCAGTTATACGCAAAACTCAGGGAACCAAGGTTCAATTTGGATGCTAGGAAGTACTTCCTGACAGTTAGGAGGCATGTGAGGTAGGGGGAGAAGAAACATTTAAATAGAGGGTTCCTAGCACCAACTTGGCTTTGCATTTGCATCTCATGTTTAAAAAAAAAAAAGCTGTTCTATAAGTGAACAGTTGTACCATATGGTTTGTGCCTCTGAGGAAGAGTTAAGTTTGCTTGCTAGTTGTCTGATATATTTACCACATGTGTTACTTTGGACTGTTAAAACATGCACATACACTCCCTGTGAATTTCCTTTTAGGGAAATAATATAAGAGATAAACTGCAACAATACATGTAGCTGAGGGGGGGATGACATAAATTCTTCCTGACATGCAATACAGAACAACCTATTGGAGACAGAGTAAAAAATCAATAGGCTAAGTGTGTAAATTATTCATACTGTCTGCCATTTAGTCCCATTTACTGTGAAAATGGATGCTGGGCAATTCTCACTTTAACCCATGGCCTGAACAAACAGCATTTAAGAGCGCTCTCACTACTGAGGCAGATTTCTTCCCACTGTCTGGTGTTTCAGATTAGAAGACCACTGTGGAATTATGGCTGTTTTATAGGGCAGTAATAGTATTATTTAGATAATATCTTGCATACAGTTCAAGAAGAGCTGCTCTGCACGTCTAGGACGTACACAAGTATACACCAACAAACAAAGAAGCTAAACCCATGTGCTCACAAGAAACTCTCAGAAAGAGCAGTCAACTGAGCAGTTTCTTTCCAAGGTCTCTTAATGCAAGGAATGCTTAGTGTCTGTCTGTCTGTCTGTCTGTGTCTTTATTAGCTGCTAGTTATATAAATCAGTCTTTCATCTTTAGTAAATGCAATAATGCTACTTTCCAGAGAGGGAGGGAGGAATAAACAAACAAAAAGGGGTGGGGAGGGGCTCCAGTTAATGGAAAAATGGAAGAGGGTAAATTATTTAGATTGGTGTTTGAGTAATATTATCTTGCACTGAGAAAGCAGCACCTTCTCCAAATCTGCTGGTCTCTGGGCACTCAGTGCCCAAGTATACAACTTGGCTCTTCTCAGTCTTTTCAGTTGGGATTTGGGCATACTGCTGAGTCAGGGAAAACATAAGAATATAAGAAAAACCATGATGGATCAGACCAAAGGTCCAGCCAGTCCAGCACTCTGTACACAGAGGCAAACCAGCTGCCGACAGGATCCCTCAAGCAAGACCTCCTCCTGCCCAAGCTCTTCAGCAACTGCTCTATGCAGGCATGCCACGTCTGGTAAAAGAAGAAGCACACAGCCAGCATGGCTAGTAGCCACTGATAGTCCCCTCTTATGAATCTGTTCAATCCCATTTAAAAGCCATCCAGATTGGTGGACATCAGTGCTTCCCGTGGCAGCAAATTCCATAGTTTAACACTACTGCTTTACTAGTGGAATGGTCACTGTATTTAAATGCATAATTAGCTCAGAACTGGGGGGGAAAGACACAATATGGAAAATAATGTAAAAATTATAGGCATGCTGGAATTATTCCTGGAAACACCCACTAAATGGACTGTATCAGCAATAAAACCCACCAGGCTAAGTTGGTATGATGTCTGACATGTTGTTATGCCTCCAACACACAACAACAACATGCAGCAGCCACAAGCACATCAATGGTGTCTTGAGGTGCTGCCTTTTAAAACAGTGACTGACTTGACCCAGGCTATCTTGGGTTAATGACGTCACAAACTGCCAGAATCTGGCACAAAATGAGGATGTTGCTGTTGATATAGTCATTACTTCTGTTTGCAGCAAATGACCTATGAATGCTCTGTTCATTAATTGTTAGGGCGATACCTGAGTCTGGGCGTTTTGAATAGGGTTGATTAGGGGTTCACTAGGCTTAACATGATTTGTGCAGAAATGTGGTCTCACCAGGGATGCTTTCCAGAACTAAGGATAAGCACATAGTCGCCAGGAGGAGGGGGAAAGGGAGAGGTTGTGAGCATCAGGTGACTGAGCTCAGGAGAGCAAGATGGTGAAGAAGTCCATGCCAATCAATTATGGGTGCCCACTGGCCTTCTGATTAGAATCTGCTGAGGGAATATAGCCAGATCAAGAGCTGGCCAGGAGAAGGTAAACACATTTGGATGGTGGGGACAACAGGATTTTCTTTATTGTTATAAAGCTCTAAAGTTTATTGAATTTTCATATCCCAGTACTGATTGATGGCAATTAAAATCTGCTTTTTACCTGCATAATAAAAGGGGGAGGAAATAGAAAATGGAGTGGGGGACCAAACAAACAAGCAAGCAAGCTGTCTTTTAGTTGTTGTGAGCCGCCCCGAGGCTGCTGCAAGGGGCGGCATACAAATAAATAAATAAATAAATAAATTAAAATAAACATCTTCCCTTCAGGGATTTTTTTTTTAATTCAGGGAATTGTCCCCCTGCCCATTTTTTGCCAGTGTTCCAATGTCTGTGGGTTTCTTCCAAGCTTTTACATATCTAATTATAAATAACATTATAGAATCATAGACTATTAGGCTTGGAAGGGGTCAGAAGGCCATTGGGTTCAATCCATTGCTGAGTGCAGGGCACCCAGTTAAATGATCTCTCTCAGATGGCTGTCCAATTGCATCTTGAATGCCTCTAGTGTGGGAGATCCCACAGCCTCCCTAGGTCATTGGTTCCATTGCCATACTGGTCTAGCAGTCAGGAAAAATTTCCTGATCTCTAGCTGGAATCTGGCTTCCTTCTGTGTCCTGCACTCTGTGTTGATTAAGAAGAGATCCTGTCCTCATCTGTGACAGTCTTTCAAATACTTGTAGAGTGTTGTCACATCTCCCCTCAGTCTTCTTGAGGCTAAACATGCCCGGTCCTTTCAATCTTTCCTCATAGGACTTTGTTTCCAGTCCCTGGCTCATCTTTTTTACCCTCCTCTGAACCCTTTCCAGCTTTTCTGCATCTTTCTTAAGCTGTGGTGCCCAGAACTGGATGCAGTACTCCAGATGAGGTCTAACTAATGCTGAGTAAAGGAAAACTAGTGTGATTTGGAAGTGATGCTTCTATTAACGCAGGCTAAAAGAACATTTGTGGTGTAGTGGTTAAGAGCATGGGACTGGGACTCAGACGATCTGGGTTCTAGTCCCTGCTCAGCCATGGGGCCAACTGGGTGACTTTGGGCCAGTCACAGACTCTCAGCCCAACCTACCTCACAGGGTTGTTTTTGTGGGGATAAGATGGAGGAGGAGATGTAAGCTGCCTTAAGCCCTTTATAGGAAAAAGGGAGGATATAAATCAGAAAATAAATAAAATTTGCCCCTTTTTGTAGCTACATCACATTGTTGACGCATATTTAGCGTGTGATCTGCAACAATTGTAACATCTTTCTCATTTGCAGTATTAAGCCAAGTATTCCCCATCTTGTAATGATGCATTTGGTTTCTTTTTCCTGGGTGCAGAAATTGGCATTTTACCCTACTGATTTTCATTCTGTTGTTTTCAGCACTGTGCTCCAACCTATCAAGGTTATCTTGATTTTTTTTTTCTGTCTTCCAGGGTTTTAGCTATGCCACCCAGTTTTGTATCATTTGCAAATATGATACTCATTCCTTGCACTTCTTTATCCAAGTCATTAATTAAAATGTTGAAGTGCACTGGGCCCAGGACTGAACCCTGCAGTAGCCCACTAATGGGCAGTTTCATCCCCATCTGGAAGCTAATCGGGCAAGTTTTTAAGCCATTATTATTGTTTTTGTCTAGTCTCTATTTTGTGCCTGGTGGTTGTTGAGGAAGTTGAACTTGCCATCCTAAGCATGTGTATTCAAAAGTAAGTCCCAATGAGGTTAACAGGGCTTATCCCCCAATAAGTGAGTATAGGATTACAGCTTCCATGTGTTCAAGGAACAGCTGCAGCACTTTTGTGTTCAGTCCCATATGACTCTGCTTTGGCAACCTTTTGTTGACTTTAGGAGTCTTGTGAGCAGGTGGAAGATCTGTTCACAAACAGAATAACCTGTTAATAGGCCATGTTAAACAGGGCCCTTTGTCCTTACATGACCTCTGTACAGAGGGCTAATACATTATGTGCTTGTCACTAGAGGGAGCTGATCCTATTTTCCAACAGCATCTGAAAGGTGAAATATATTATGATGTACAAGGAACAAAGGGTGTGACATTCTAGTTTGCTTTTTTAATGTAGATGTTCTGATTGTGGGTAAAAGAAATTCTCCATCCACATGGAAAAGTGAGCTGCTTTTTTCTTCTTTGAGGATTATGGGGTAAGAAGAGAAAATGCAGTTTGTTTTCAAGTCACATCAGCTACTTCCTGTAATGCTTCTCAAAGAATGGGATAATTAGTAAAATAATGTTGTGACAAAATCATATCCAGTCTGGAAGTGGTCCCTTTAAATTTCTGTGTTCTGTTTCGTTGCCTAGGACAACTTTTGTAAACATCTGTGATCCTACATGTGGCCTTTGAAAAAGCTGGGCACCAAATCTGATGGGAAAGGTTAAGTCATTTCAGAGCTGCTTGAATCAGACTGTAAGTACATACTTAATATGGCATTAGTATGGTGTCACTCTGCTTCTTTTGATCTACTTAAACCATGAGTTTTGTGGCTATAACAATTGCCTTTATAATTGACTATTTCTATGTAATTTCTGATACAGTTGGTAGATTGCAAATAAGAGCTTAATCTCACGAAATAATAGAAAACATTGGAAATATTTTGGTGTATGAAATGAGTACTCTTTCATCCATTTTAAGCATATACATATCTGAAACTACTTCCTGGGAGAAAGTATTATGAGCATCTTCACATATTCCCGAATTTTCTTCAGGAAACTAAATAAATTACCACTTTGCTATTCCTTAATTCAAGGCTGGTGGTAATACAGTGCAATATAACTTGACTGATATGTTAGGAAGGAGTGTTCAAACTTGACCTACCAGAGAAAACCTTTGCGTTTCTCATAATAATTTATTGTGTTTTACAGAGTTAGAATTGGTTCTTTATTAAACTCATCAGTAAATCTTTGCCAGTTAGTGAAATTTTTAAACATTAGGAACATACTGTGTGAGAGCACTGATTCATCTAGCTCAGTATTGCCAACAGGAACTAGTAGCAGTTTTAACTGCCCTATATGGAGATGCAAAGGATCAGACCTGGGGCCTTCTGCATGCAAAACACTTGCTCTGCCAGTACAGCCTCTTTCAACTGAAAATGTTTCCAATTATGTTTGAAGGAAAACACTCAGTTCCAAAAGAATTATTCTACTGCTACTATTTGAAATTTGTGATGGTGGTGGTGATGACAATGATTTAAGTGGTTTATTTTAAATAAGATATGTTTTGTTTCTCCCATGAACGGCATTTTTATTGGCAGTAGCATGAAGTCTGCTTATAAAGAACCCAGGAATGGTGGGATTCCCCAGAGAACTATTACTATAGATTAAGGGAAACTTCTATCTCCAGTTACATTCTGAACAGTTGTTTACTTCACTACAGCAAATGCACTACCTAGAAAACAAAGCAAAATGAAATGAAATGAAACAAATCAACAAACTTCTAGACATTCTTAGCTTGATTTTCAAGGGATTGGACTTTTAAAGTGATCTTGTCTGCCCTTTACTTATGATTGAAGGGTATGTCTATATTTACTACAATGTCTTATTTCTTACCCTAAACCAAGTGCTTACTAGAGCATATTAAGCACTAGTTTTATGGCTGGCTAGCTGAGTAACATGACTTGGCTGCTCAGAGCAAGCAGAGTTATATGGAAAACAGGGCAAGGTAGATTCTTATTACAGTTTTATAGGTGCTTCCAGCTGAGGCTTTTCTCATGTAGTGACCTGCCTCATTCAAGGAGTTTTATGGAGGGTCCTGATGATGACAGCTTCAACTTCTAATCCTGTTTTCTTCAGTGGCTGGGGGATGCTAGGAATTGTAGGTCTTCTCTCCCCCCCATCTAAAAAAAAAATAGCATTATGCCTCAAGCAAGAAGAGATGGAGAAGCTACTTAATGCCTTTTGAAGGCAGCCCTCCATCTGAAAACATGGCTCCTGTTCCTGGAGCCTTTTGGGGAAGACATATGTAACTCTCAAACAAAGATCCTACATATATTCTCTAGTTTCCTTTTATGCTTTTGCCAGGACCTTTATAAAGCAGTCTATGAAACATTGGTAACTGGCAGGTAATCTGTGGTTGGAGTACCTATGCAAGGAAGATTAATCTTGATAATTAGTGACATGCATGCATTTGATAATTGTTTAGCAGGAACCCCCATTTTTATTATCACATTTATCATCATGTTAAATCAAGCCATTACTAAGTCTTATGTCTGAGTCAGGTGATTTGTTCAGAACATTCAAATCAGTGAAAATCTGAAAACCTGGTGTTTTGCTCACTAATTAAAGAAGGGAGGTGTTCTAAGCAATATTTGGAAGTTTTGAAGAAGAAAAAAAATCAGAGGGCCCTGATAAAGAGGTAAAAGAAGCTCAAAACATATTGGGGACTATAAACATGAGTGCAGCTATCTCTTCTCTTTTGTTGAAGCTTTTGCAGCTTTAAAAAAAAAACTGCACAGATTTTGTTGCTTTGGGAACTGAAATTAAAAAGGTATACTGGCATTAAAGAACACTATCATTTTACTCTAGATCACCCATTCCAACCCCTGGGGGTGGTGGAAAGACAAGGGGGTGGTGATTGTTTGTTTTAAATTTGCAGTAGAGCAACAGCAAAGGAAGAGGGTTATCGCCCAAGGGGGAAAAGGGGCAGCAGCCCAAAGATATGTGGGGACCACTGCTTTAGATGAATCTCCCTTGACCTGGGATGTCCCAGAGGTGTTTTACACCAAATCCTTTTATTCCCAACCAGCTTGGCCGGTGGCGTCAAGTTGAGGAAGGCTCAGATAGTAATCCACTATTTTCTCATTTCAAAACTTCTGTCTCTCAGCATGCCTTCCAAAAGTAAGATGAAGAATCAATTGTACGATCCATATATCTTCGACCAGCAAAAGGTGATTGAAAACACAGTATCTCTGGCTACTCCAGCCCCTTGAGTTAGTGTAGTGGGTTAGGCATACCGGAACGTCAATCTGTAAGCCTGGGCGCGCTTTCCTGCGAGCAAATCTTATCGAATTCGCGCGAGGGCTTATTTCAGAATAGATGTGCATTCAGGACTTCACGGTTAGTTTGTGGGAGGCATAATGAGAGGGCTGTTCTTCTCCAAGAAGGAATAACTTGCATAACCTCAACTGTGTATAACTGTTTAAACTCTGTGAGAGAAAGGAATTCAGAAGTGTCGTGTTAGTAAGAGAAGCGTTAGAACTAATTGGTGGGTCATGGGCGTGCGTAACTGAGAGAGCATTGCCTGGCAGCACTCTCAGTCACGCTTACTTAAAATCGGTGGGATTTACTTACGAATAAACACGCCTGGCATCGCGCGTAGAAAATGCAGGTGTCAGCTAACCATTTATGGAAGGGCACCGACGGCAACTTTGCTCAGCGTGAATCTACCGCACCTCGGGAAGTGAGCCCTGCAGGAGGGTAGAAGCCCAAAGCGCTCGCTGCCTACACCGTGAGACCAGATCCTCCCCGTCTCTGCGGTTGCTAGGCCGGATGATCTGTTTGCATTTTCCCCGGGCGAGCGGCGGCAGAGGCAGGCTAGGTGGGCCTTTGCATTTTCCCTGCAGAAAAGGTGTCCGTGAGTGTGTGCGACAAGCCGGATGCCTTGAGCAGATCCTCTCCCTTTGCTTTACTCTTGGAACGGAACAGGATTTCTCTCTAACCCCCAGCTTTCTCCGATCGCGCAGCTTTCTCGAAAACAAATGTCTACCCTTCGTGCAGCAAGTTTGCTTCCTCCCCCACCCCCGGTTAGGAATGGTTCGCTCCATCTTCCCTGCTTCGCTGAAACATTCCCCTTTGCAGTGCTTCCAGCCCATGGCAGGCTCCAGAGCAGATGCTGTTGCTGCTGCCGCTGCCGCTGCCGCAGGGAGACGAGTTGGAACGCGAGCTACCGAGGCGGCGGCGGCGGAGGTGGCGGCGGCGGCGAAGAAGAAAGAGGCAGCTGCAGCCTGCGCTTGGCTGTTGACATCATCCAGCCTAAAAGACCCGGCGGGATCTACCCGCTCCTGACGGGACAGCTGCGGCTCCCTCGCGATTTGCAGGTAAAGGAGAAAGCCCTTTCCTTCCTGCCCAGTGTCACCAGCCTCGGAGTTTTCCCTCCTCCTCCTCCGCCCCCTCCCAGAGAGCGTCTTCTAGTACAATAGATACTTCGAAGCATCCTCCCTTCCACTCCCGTCTCTTCCTATCAGTGCCTTGCAACGGTGGAGGGGGGGCGGCGGCGGCGGCGAGAGAGGGCTGCAGGGCTGAAAGTGATGCTGCAGCAGCACGAGAGGCGGCTGTCGTCAAGGGGGCGAGCCTAGATTGGGAGCTGAGGCTGCTGGTTGGTAATGATTCAGCACCCTCCTGCAAGCCCGAAAGCAGCTGGAGGAGGGATACCGCCGGCGGCCTTGCACTTGACCTCTTCTTGTTCCCGTTTCTGAAGGTGGTCAGACTTCTTTCATCCTCCTCAAGGTCTGCAGTGTTTTGTCACATGGGCCGCTGGTTTAGGTCCGCCTGGTGCTCTTTGGGGAGTGGAGGCGGGGAACGGTTTTCCTTTTTTCTAATGCTGTTGTGTTCTTCGATGGGCATGTTTTGGTTCTGCTGAAGGTTCAGGGGCTTAGCCGCCCAACTGGCCTCAGAGACGTTGCTGCCAATAAAGGGCATCATCCAGGATCATTTCCTTTCTAAGCAATGCCAGGGTGAATCAGGCTTGCTGCTGCAGGCACCCAGATTAGGAATGAATGAAACGATTATTTAGGCCTGAATTGTGCCATGCATTTGATGAAATTCGAACCTTTAAGGAATTTTGTTTTTTGTCAGGTCAAAACATTTTTTAAATTGCTAAGAAAAAGGAAGATCCATGTTATGTTCATTTTGATAAGGGAAAGGTATTTGTGTGATAGAAAGTAAGAATGATGTGCTTGGCTGATATATGTGGAGAAATGGGCAAGGTCGCGGTGGTTGCAATTCATGTATATTTTCCCCCATTCCTCTTGCTGGATGGAAAGCAAAAAGATATCTTTCAGCTTTTTTGGTTTTCGATGTGTATGTTTACAAATTCACAAGAGTGAGCTGGAATAGATACATGCTGATGTTTGCTGTTCTGAAGGAATAAATTTCCTTGCCTCATAATTTACAATAAAATAATATATATTTATAATAAAAAGTTGCCTCATAATTTATAATAAAATATCTTTAATATAGTCGAATACTAATAGTGACTTATGGGATGCTTTTTGTAAGGAGGGGAGCTCCATAATATATTTGAAGCTGTTGGAATGCTTAAAAGTGTTGTGCCAATGTTAACACTATTATGAAATTCTTAGAACTATTCTGCCGTGCAGGGAAAAATGGTCTGAGTGATCTCCATCTTTGTGTTCCTGTTTAGTGTGGTGGAAGTCAAATAACCCTTTGGAGGACAAATGGGTTTGTTACTCAGCAAATGGCTTCTGTGTTGAGAACAAGGATGCTGTCACACTGATTACACAGCAGAATGTGATGAGATTATTTTAAGAGGTGGAAAGTTCAGGGCTATTTTAAAAGAGCTGTGAAATAAAATGATTTTCTGAAGATTTTACAGGGCATTTCAGATACGGAGAATGCCCTAGCTTGTGGTAATATTCCTAAAGAATGTGTGTATGGCTTTGTTCTCTTTTTGTCTTGCTGAAAAATAGTAGTTGTTAGGTATGGAAATACAGCCTCAGTCTTGGTTTGATGCTTCCATCTTATGGCTGCCATATTTCATCCAGAAAGGAACAGATGTGTCTTGAAGCAGGCTTCCTCTGTGCAGTTGGTAAATATCAAAATGACCAGCCAGTTATATACCTTTAACTGCATAACAGTGCTCATCCAGGTGCCTATTGCATTGCCTTAGTGCATCATTCTATGCTCATGGGTATACACAGGGAGAGGTTTCCTAGTAAATCATTTTGGTGGGCTGGAGTGTATGTGCCCTATGTATTCATTCTTTTGGATTGAAAAGAATCCTCTTCATAAGGACTATGGATTAATTGATACATTAAGCATATTTATATTTTTGAATACTTGAAGAATAAAACACTTTTTATTTCAAGTTTTTGTTCTGCAGACATTACAATTAAGTTATTTTACTCACACATTTACAGGATAAATGCATGTTTCAGTTTTTACAGAGATATCAGATTTATTGATGCCATAAATGACTGTGCTCTAAACTAGTTGTTCATGGAACCAACCAGAAAGGAGGCAGTCTTGGATTTGGTATGGAAATACAGCCTAGTGCTAGGCAGGATTGCCCAGAACATAGTACAGGATGTAAATGTGGTTGAGCCATTAGGTAACAGTGCCCATGCTGCTATCAGAGTTAATATATGGCTAGGTAGAAGACTGCCAAAGAAGTCAGATACAGTTGAGTTGTACTTCAAAAGAGGAAATTTCTCAAAAATGAGGCAACTGATAAGAAAGTAAGCCGAAGAGGGGAACCAAGTTTGAATCACTTCAAAGTGCTTGTTGGAGATTACTAATACCCACACACCCCATACTAGAGACACTGATGATATGCATACCTCAAGTGGGAAAAGGTTGCACACAGTCCAGGACATCATCAGTATGGTTAATGCATAGAGTCAAGGAAGTTGTTAGGGAGAAGAAAGCTTCCTTCAAGAAAATGAAAGTCAAGCCCAAATGAAAAGAACAGATGGGACCACAAGCTTGCACAAGGGAAATGCAAGCAGGCAAACAGAGAAACGAAGAAAAGTTTGAGGAGCACTTCACTAAGAATATCAAGGCTAACAATAAAGATGTTAGCTTAACATCTGTTTTGGTAGACTGTTTGAAAGCATTATTAAAGATAGAATCAGTAAGCACATGGAAGGACAAGCCCTGTTGAAAAAAAAATCAGCTTGGCTTCCATAAGGAAAAGTCTTGCCTCACTAATCTATTGCTTCACTAATCCAGCAGACTGTTCACTTAGATTTTCAAAAAGCATTTGACAAAGTCCCTTGCCAAGGCTCCTGAACAGACAAAGCAGTCATGGAATGAAAGGGGTGGGGGTCCTCTTATGAATCACTAACTGGTTAAAGAACAGAAGACAGTGCATGGGAATAAATGGCCATTTCTCCCAATGGAGAGGTATCAGCAGTGGCATCCCACGGTGTTCTGTATTAGGACCAATGCTTTTTGGCCTACTCTTAAATGGTCTGGAATTAAGAATAACCTGTGAGGTGGCCAAGTTTGCTGATGGCACTAAACCGTTTAAGGTGGTTGAAAGCAAAAGGGATTGTAAGGAGCTCCAAACAGATCTCTCCAAGCTGAGAGAAGGGGGATCAGAATGTCAAATGCAGTTCAATATAAGCAAGTGTAGAGGGATGCATGCGGGGCAAAAATCCCAGCTGCAAGGATACACTGATGGGAAGTGAGCTAGCAGTGACTGAGCAAAAAAGGGATCTGGGAAGGGGGAGGGGGGACAGCTCAATAAAAACGTTGACCCAGTGCTCAGCTGGTGTGAAGAAGACTAACTCCATGATAGGCATAATAGGGAACAAAATAGAAATAGAACTGCCAGAATCTTAATTTCCTTATAAAAATCTTTGGTGTGACTGGACTTGGAGTATTGTTTTCAGTTTTGGTTGCCTTACCCTATATATATATATAAAACTGGAAAAAGTACAGATAAGGGCAACAGAAATAATTGAGGGACTGGAGTAGCTCATTTGTGAGGAGTGGGAATGATAAATGGGGCTGTTTAGATTAGAAAAAAGGTGAGTGAGGGGAGACATGCTACTGGTGTCTAAAATAATCCATGGTGTGGAGAAGGTAGAGAGGGAGACATTTTTCTCCCTCTCCCAGAACTCTTAAAACCTGGGGTCATTCCATGAAACTGATTGGTAGGAAGCATAGGACAGATAAAAGGAAGCACTTAACCACAGAGTGGATGGTTGAACTATGGAATTTGCTGCCACAGGAAGTGATGATGGCCACCAATCTGGATGACTTTAAAAGGAGTGGCATGCTTGCATACACCCATTGCTGGAGACCCATCCTGCTTGAGTGATCCTGTGGGTGTATGGGGTGCTGGGCTACATGGATCTTTGGTCTGATCCAGCATGACTTTTCTTATGTTCTCTGGTTTTTTAAGTGAGAGCAGAGATGTTCACAAATTAATAACCTCCTCACCTCTTGAACTATGGAAATAATCTAGCTGTAGACCTTGCACATGAAGTTTTCAGCAACCTTGCACCATACTCAGCTCATTTGGAGCATATGTATTTGTAAGAAAAATAAATAAAGCTGTCAGCTTGGGTTTTTTCCCCTTCATTGCTGACAATTCAGCTGCCTGCAGCTCAAACCTTTCATGTTTGCTTCAAAAGAAACCTTACTGAGTTCAATGAGAGTTCATTGAAGCAAAGGATTTTAGCATGAAGTGGCATGTGTACCCATCAATTACAAAGCCAGTTTGCATATCTATCTTCTAAAAGTAAAGTTTGAGATAGTCATTTGTTTAGTTCAAATGTGGATATATTCAGAGGAGAAGGGCAATTAGATATAATTAAGTGGATGTGAAAATCTACGTGCAATTTCCTTACTTTGCTTGCTTGCAAATTGTACTTCAATTGGCTCTTAATTTCTAATTTTGTGCTCCTGCTGCACTGTGTTTGGTCGGGACCTGTTTGTATGACAAAAAATATTGTGATGCAATGGAAACTGTTCACCTAGGACGTGGTTCTTAGTTTTTGCTGCTGAGCTGTACACTCTGAAAATGGTCCAATTTGGAAGGTGGAGATACCATGTAATGTGAATGTAGCCATTGTATAAGTTATTTTAATATTTCTCTGAACAGCTTGCTTCACCACCAATCCTCCTATATTTTGTTTTGGTTGCTTTAGGCCATGGTTACTTCCATCCTTCTTTTTGGAGTGACAGTTTTATATATGCTTTTGAGGTTACTTTTTTTTTCTCCATAGCTCATATCATGTCACATCAAGGGTGCAGATACTCAGGTCTGGGGACAAAACCCAGCCTGGTTTTCCAGAGTTCCTCAGCTGGCTGTGCTCCTTTCCTGTCAACCACCAGGTTTCTCAGCTTTTGCAGAGCCTTTTCTCCATTCTGAAAGATTGAAATGTTCCTCTTAAGGCTCATGTACTGGCAGGAAGACCTTTATGCTAAAATATGCTGGTATATTATCCAGTTTAGCACTCAGCCCTGGACAGGTGGGACCTTGTGCTAAAGTGCTCCTCTAAGCTGCCAGCCATGGCCCTAATCAGATTGAGGTTTGGGGGCAGCGGGGGAATGCTCTCCATGGCAGAGACCAAATTCTGCCTTTGCTTTCTGCCATTTTTTGCTTTCACTGCATCATTGTGCATCATTGGCTTTAACAGTATTGGAAGTGATTCACCACATAAGGTTTTGTTTACTTTTGTTTTTGTTTCATTTCATTTTTGTTTAATATAGAATTCTGTATTTGAAGCTAGCTCTAACTCCTTCTCTGTGCAATGAAATAATGCTTGCAGCAGATACCGTTGGTGGCCTGAATGATCCATAATTGCCCAACTGTTTCATCAAAGCATGCATCAGGCACATAGATGTATGACTGTTGCCTGAAGTTTTGAAAGCCAGCTTGTATGGTTTCAGAAAGGTGATACAGAAATGTGCTTGACTGATCCATCAGTTGATTGATCAATCTAACAATAAGGGGTAGAGTAGTTCCTGACTGGAGATAATAAATGCCCACAACTTATATTAAGAGTTAAATATTCTATAAACAGGGTCAGGGGACATGGGAAGCACCATTAATCCTTACTTAGAAACATCTCTTTTGTTTTATTAATTCCTCTTCTTTCACAACGTGATCCAAGGTAGATTTCTGTGTTACCCAAAAGATTATGTGCTCCATTGTGAACAGTGTTTGATTCTAATAATAGGTTTCATTTTACCAACACTCTGAATACTCCACACGCAACTCTTTTCTTCTCCCAGAGCAAAGTTGGACAAAAGCAGAAAACTATTGAGGACTAGTGGTTAAGGTGACCAAAAGCAAATGAAGTCCCTGCTGGTGCCCTCACCTAGGGTTCTTGTAACATTAGAAGGAGTTGTATTTGTGAGACTAACAGCTGCCCTCACAATATTTGACTGGTTAGGACAGGTTAGGGCAACAG
This sequence comes from Varanus salvator macromaculatus, assembly GCA_023646645.1. NCBI lineage: Eukaryota > Metazoa > Chordata > Lepidosauria > Squamata > Varanidae > Varanus > Varanus salvator. The sequence continues at coordinate 15,323,390 of JAIXND010000659.1, forward strand.
CAAAGTCAACTCTGATGAGCACATTTTGAAGATAAAACATATGCTCCACTTCAGCTCTTTCATCCTGTGCACAGGACAGTCATATGTGAATAACTCAGCTCCTGTCAGCTGAATCCTTCACTGAAGTAGACTTCCTGCAGAGAAGAATTTTTGACATATAACTAAAATTCATAGACAGTGGTGATTTAAAAAATAATAGTTTCTGCAGGCTGTTTGACCCTTTTACATGGTGCACAGCTTATAGACCAGAACTTTTCAGGATCCCTCTTCATGCTGTCATTTTGCATTGGGATTGTCTTTACACTAAGGTGTTAAGTTTGGATTAATGTAGTAGAGTTGAGAAGAGAACCTTTTAATTTAGAATTTCAGTCTTTCAGTTCATCAAAGGAGCTTTCAGGCATCAGTTAGCACTGTTGCACTACTTGGCTACTAGAACTGTATCTTGGGTAAAACAGGTCCATTCATGTGGGGCAGGTTCACACAATCAGGGAAGGAAAATAAGCCACCATAGTCAGTTTCCTGCACAGCATATACTGGTTGCTCTCTGCTGTATTACCATAATTAATTTGCCAAGTATGCAACTATACAGCAAGACAAGGATTCACCATAATGCCCCTCACCCCACTAGGCTTTGACAAGATGACACCATTATTCCAACAAAGGTAATTTTGGTAATTCGGTAAAGTACAACCTGCACATAAGGGGTGGGAACATAAACTGTGGCGGCTCATTTTCCTTCCCTGATTGTGCAAACCTGTCATCAACTTTTCCACTCCCCACATGAAGAAAGAACCAGCTAAAGTGGGACATATTGTGGATTCTGCCTCTTAGTGTCAAAGATATTCCACATTTAAAACAATTATGGTACATAGCCTTTGTTTGAGCATCCCTTCCCCTATCTCCCATGGTCAGAGAAACAGGTAAGGTGCCATTTTTGAAAAGGGGCAAGTAATGAGCAACAGATCCTTAGTTATGCACCCATGTGTGCATGCGCACACCCACACACTGCCAGTGATACAAAGGCATACAAATCCACTGAGGGGCTCTGGGGTTGGGCCCCACAGCCATGCCAATGTGGCATTGTGTACTGAAATACTCTCCATTGCTTGCAATGGGGAGGGGGGAGTAGAATTTAAAAATCCTCACATGCCTTCTCTTCTACCTTAGCCAAAGTGAGACATGGGGCTGAGGATAGGGGGCAAATCTTACCTGACTTTCCTTAGCCTTGTTCTGCAAGCTGTTGTGCTAGATCAGCCACTACAATGTATATATAAATTAACACTTATGGTGGTGTAGTGGTGGAGGAGGAGATGTAAGCTACCTTGAGCCCTTTGTAGGAAAAAGACAGGATATAAATCCAAAAATAAAATAAACACTTTTTAAAATTAGATTTATTAGCTACCCTTTTTCTTATAAAGAATTCTAAGCGGCTTATTCTCCTCCTGTTCTCAATCTCATCCCCACAACTAGAACCTTATGAGATAGGTTGGGCTGAGAGTCTGTGACTGGCCCAAAGTCACCCCATGAACTCCATGGCTGAGTGGGGACTAGAACTCAGATTGCTCAGCCCCATGCTCTTAGCCACTATACCACACTGGCTCTCATTTGTAAAAGTCACAAGCGATATTACAATATTTTTAGTGCTGAGCCAACAATTGTCCTAGCTCAAAATTGTGCAGTGAAAGAGAGTCTGAAATCAAGGTGAGATGTATTGGTGAGGATGCAATTCCTGAAATGTGCGGCTTGGAGGATTCCTACTTCCTGCAGTGGTAGATTTTTGCTCTGCTTTTTTCCTGCCTGATTTTAGAGAGGTCCCTGGGATACCATGTTAAGGAGTTGTCACTGCAGAATGTTAAATGCTGCTCATACTTTTGGGAGCTCTGCAACTCCCCTATTCTGAATAAACTGTGAATATGGTTGTTGAGAGGAGGCCCAGCCCTCTCGGGTTACAGCCTCCGCAGCTATAGCATGGATTCAGAGTGCAAGGGGCATGAGCAGGAATTGGCACTGTCCTTGGGCCCTATCACAAGGTGTCAGGCCAAAAAGCAAACCAGCTAAGGGTAGTCTGCCATTGCTACCATCTCACCCTCAAGTAGCATGAGCCACCTTGAATGTGGAGTCCAATCTTTTTGTAAAAGGGGGGGAAAGTTCCAGTTTGGATTCAATTCTATTCCCACATACCAGACTCTACTTCCGCATGCCAAAGGAATTGTTACTCAGATGTTATGCTGTTTGAAAACCTGTAGAGCTTTTAAGGTTTTGTCTAAGTCCGCTGGAGAAGGAAAAGGAGAGGAAGAGACTTGCTTCCAACAATGGTCTTTCCAAGTTAGGAAAGGGTTAGCGTTATGATTAGTCTGTTCCTGGTCAGTTTCACATGCCATAAAACCTTCTATTTCATTTCCTAGCTAGCTTGAATTTAAAAAAATAATTTATGGAACAATCTATATTTAGGTATGCCTTTTAAAACTTCTCCTTTTTATAAGTAATGAGTTTTGATGTAAACCTTTCTGAGAGCTTTGTTAGCTGTGAATGGTGTACAAAAGCAGTACATAAATGAGTAAAGTAGGCATGCCTAAATTCTCTCTATTTTTTTCTAAAATGTCTCTATTTTATAATTCTAAGATACTCATTGCTCTATGAGAATTGACTATTTTTTGCACCAACAGCTGTATTGCAAAATACAAAGACAGTTAGAATCTGATGTAGAATTCCATTCTGCCCCATATATTCATTCAGAAGTTCTCATTGAGGACTGTTTGTATCAGAATTTACAAAAATCAAATTCCTCAAGCATCCTTACTCAAACTGTTATGCCATGAAATGAAGTGACTATGTGGGGTGGATATATGTTCGCTCTGTTTCATTGTACTGCAAGTTGTCCATTTCTCATATATTAGAAATAAGCTTTTTTAATGGGAGACCAGTTTTCTCTCAAATGGCAGGATACTGTGGCTTCTTGATACAAATAGACATATATTTTACAGACTCTGCCTCCACACTATCACATGACTTTCAGACATCAACAGACTCTCTGTACTTAAAAGGCATGCTCTCTAGAGAGTGGTGCTGTTGGTAATTATTTCAGACTCGGGGCTTAGGGAAGTGCAGGAATCCTGTTTTCAGATCATATGAACACAACCTGTTCACAATCCTGAATGCAAATCTGGGAGATTTGCAGTTATCAGAAGTTTGCATTTTCATTCAGAACACACAAGTTCCCATTTGTGAAAATGCTCATTTGCTCCCAACCCAACCCTCATGCTCATGTTTTAGCCTTCAGTGGGAAGGAAGGATACCTTTGGTGTTCCTGCTTTCACTCTTCTTGTTTGGAGGAAAAAAAAATACACTTATGTTGGGGAATGAGAAAGAGGTTAGATGAACAGCAAGTTGGACAGCAGATAACCTCAGCAACTTTGAACATTACTTGTTCTTCCATCCCGACTCTGGAATTAATGGTCCTATACCCTTCCCCTGCCACTTGAGATGATTCATGTTTATTATTTCAGTTCAGAAAGGAAACCGAGCCCTGTTGCATTTGACCTGTTGACTGAGTCCCTAGATGTCTGCCCCAGAGTCCTACCCTGACAGTACCAGTATTTACGCTTTACTTTTGTTCTTAAGTGTTGTTTTTTAGTAAGTATGTAAGGAAAACCCTTTGTATAGTGCCGAACACTTCAAGGCATGACTTGGTATGTCTATGTCTGGACAGAGCTAGCATCTCCTAGTTGGTGCCACTGCATTTTGAAGATGCTTTGTATCTTCTGGCAGAGAATGTGATAGACAAAGCTTTCCAGATTGGAGATAGGAAGAGCTGAAAGTGGTGTGATGGAAGCATCGGTTCCCATGGTAAGAAACAGGCACATTCCTTGTGTCCCCCTGTTGCCTGTGTTCAAACAGTTTTTGAAGCAATACTAAAACCTATTTATCAGAGGTTTAAAGTGGGACATGTGCATGTATCACTTCCAAAACTTCACTTTCAAAACGAAAGCTATCACTTTCAAATCTTCAACTATGGAAAAATTACAGGCTCCCTTCAACCTGTCAGAGGGAGAATAGAGGCTTCATCAGGGTACTGAGGTGTACTGTTGCTCTGCCAGATTATTTTTTCTTTTCAAACATAGTTGATTACTCCGGTTGTGTCCTCTTAATTACTGTGCAAAAGGCAGAGGTTTTGCTTGTGATAATTTGCCATCTATATGTCTCTGAAGCAGCTTTTCCTTGACAGCTGCAAATGTATTTGTCCATAGCACAGAAAAGTTGGCAGTTGGCTAGAAAATCAGTGTAGGACCCCCAGCCCTGATACTAAGCAAGTCCGGCATATTTGTAAGGGACTGAACCAATGAAATGGTGACAGAAATACAGAGTCATTCTTTTCAGCACTTACTGCGTTAGCAGTGCCTCTAATGACATGGATTTTTCTTACCCTTTTAAATCTGTAATCTATTATGCATTAGTCAGGAGCACTGTTAAGCTATTGCATGAACTTAAGAAGAGCTGTCGCTGGATCAGACCAAAGGGTTCTAGTCCAGCATTCTGTTCCCACAGTGACCAGGCAGATGCCCTTCACATGGGTGCTCTGGGCAGTGGGAAGATGGTCCATGTTTCTGCCTCACGCTTGCAGCTTACTGCTCTTATCTCAAAGGTTATCCTTGCCATTGTCCCATCAATTGAATTTCTTACTTGGTTTGGTTTACAATTAAGACTAGAGAAGATGTTACTGATGAAGAATATTAATCTGTATATTTCTAGTGCTGAGAACTCTTAGGACAGGCTGTGAACTCTTTCAATGGGGCTGCGTTCCAGTGGCAGACAGGGCTGAAGGGGAAAGTGGTAGGAGCAGAAATATTCTCATGGTGTAGCTCAAAGCTTGTAGTGCTTTAGGAGAGGCATTTCTCTGCTTCAGAGTCGAGAAGAAACTGCACAAAAGCCTGGAAATGGCCTAATGAGTGGGAGTTGGAGGTGAGGCTAGGGAGGGGGGAAAGGCGTGGGGCTCTCTGTGGAATCCCTTCCTTCAGGCATTAATTGTCCAGATACATTAATGTAAGGCAATTAATATTTTAAATGTTAAAGGCAATGGGATACAAGAGTCATTTTATACCTAAAGCTGACTCTCAGGTGCACTTTCTCTGACAATAGTCAGAGAAAGAAAGAAAAATGCAATAACTGAAGGATTGGAACCCTGAAACAGGACAGGGCCTCGTCTTGTCTCCTCTGCTAATCCAAGAAAAGAATTGACTGCAGGCTGGATAGAAATCAACCATCTTTTAAAAAATCAGATTTTTAAATTTTAAATTGGATTGTTTAAATGGAATGCTAAGTTAGTTTTCTATTTAAGAGACATTTTATTCATCATGATTAGTTTTTAATGGCGTAGCATGAAGTTATATGTTCATACAGTGTTTAATTATTTTGGTAAGTGATTTTCTTTTACAATATCATTCACTCATTCACTTCCAGAGGTTTCTGTAAGATTGTTGGGCAGTTTTTCTATCTAGAAAGTACAGTGGTACCTTGGCTCACGAACATCTCAGTTCACGACCAAATTGGGTCCTGAACAGAAATTTCAGAAAAATTTTGCCTCTGTTCACGAACTCTGTATTGGGTGATGACCACGATCGTGGCCATGTTGCGGCCATGTTGCTACATGAACACTATCACACCCATCTTCCCCCCTGAGCACAAGCACACCCATCTTCCCTGCACAACCGTGCCTGCGATCGTGCCTGTCTCATCTCCGAGCACAATTGTGATCGCACCCGTCTTCTCTGCATGAGCCTGACCACAATTGCGCCCATTTCCCCCCTGAGCACAATTGCGATTGCGCCTGTCTCCCCCACCCTCCCGAGCATGATCACTATTGCACGATTATGATTTAGACTCTTCCTCCAAACAATAACTTCCCCTCACCTAGGTTAGCGTTCTGTACTGTATTGTACTTTGTTACTTTGTTGTTCTTTGTTACAATGTTTCAGATTTTTGTGATAAAAAAAATATTTACAGAATGAATTAACCTTATGGGGAAATTTGACTTGGCTCGCAACCAATTCAAGTCGTGACCAGAGTCGTGGAATGGATTAAGTTCATGAGCCAATGTTCCACTGTATTATCACAGATGCTTGGCTATACAGATCTCAAAACCATTAATTAGTGTCTGCAGAGATCACGTCTCCTCTTCACAGCAAGAATGTTATAAAATAAACATACAAAAATGAGAAAAAAAAACACTTCATCCCATTGTTCCTCTGCAAATCTATGTGCACAGAATCAACTCCTTACCTCTTTGAGTGGTTTAAAAAAAATCAGTGACTGGAAGAAGATTGTTGGCAGTGGAATAGATCTGGGCGAGAAGCAAAGTACGAGGAGGAAGGGGAAAGCAGTAAAAATTAAAGCAAAGCCTTTTGAGCAGAATACTACACAAGCCTTTGGCTCTTTTTTGTAGCTTGAGGTTTATAGTAATACAGTGGTGCCTCATAGTTTGAACGACTCTAACTTTGAATGATCCAGATTTTGAACGTTGAGTTGAGATAAAATTGTTCTGCAGTTTGAACATTGCTTCTACATTAGAACTGCAAGTGAAGCCAAAAAAATATGGTTACAGCATAAACATCATCTATTGTGTGCCCAAGTCATCTCTTGTGATTTCAACACGTGCATTTTCACTGCTTTTTTTACTTTATTTTTTGGTTATGTATGAGGTGTGATCAAAAAATATGGTGAATGTTTAAATTAAAAAAAATACAGTAAAAGACACATTGCCATTAATCCCCCTTGCTTCAAACACACTTCTCCCATTGTTCTTGCCACTTTCTGAAGCAGTTCTGGAAGTCCTCTTCATGAGTGTCTTTAGTTGCGCTGCCATGGCTGCCTCAATGTCTTGAAGGGGGGCACGCACTGGTGTGGGGTCCCAGGTGGGTTGCAGCAGCAGCTAGGCAGCTCCTCATCCCACTGCACATGAAGGACCGCCATTTCCCCCTCCATTAGACGGGGGAAGAGGAGGAATTGCTCCTCAGCACAGCAGGTCACTGGAGCATCTCCACTGCCTTTGTAAATGATGATCAGGGGCAGCGTGGAGCCATGCTTTAAGCACGCTCCCTGCACGGAAGCACGCCTACTCCTTCGCTCCTCAATGTCCTGAATCGATTCAAAACATTTTCCTTTCATGGTCGTTTTGACTTTGGGGATGAGCCGGAAGTCGCATGGTGCCAGATCTGGTGAATAAGGTGGATGAGGACACATCGTAATGTTTTTATTTGACAGACATTGTAGTACCAGAAGCGACATGCATTTTGGATTGATTCAGGACATTGGGGCAGCCATGACAGCGCAACTGAAGACACTCACGAAAGAGGACTTCCAGAACTGCTTCAGAAAGTGACAAGAACAAAGGGGTAAGTGTGTTCAAAGCAAGGGGGGGCATATTTTGAGGGGGATGAATGGCAATGTACTTATTTTTTAAAATTAAACATTTACTGTATTGTTTGATCACATCTTGTATATAACCACTCCTCACTAAGGTACAGTAAATGCACTAACAGAACATTACTACTTTGAACATAATTCATTTCCGAAGGCCATATTTGCTGATTAAGCTTATCGAAATGGGTATTGTTTAGGGTCTAGGAACAGATAAATTCAGTTTCTATTAATTCTAATGGGGAAAATTGATTCAGACTTCAAACAATTCGGAGTTCAAACTGCCTCCTGAAACTGATTAATTTTGAGGTATGAGGCACCTCTGCATTCTTTTCCTGGAGGAGAAAGCCTATAATGGCAGCAGGCCTTAAAGAGACCCAATTCAGGAATATTTTAATGAAATCCTTCTATATATGGCAAAGGCATGCATGCATGCAAATTACATAGAAAATCATGATTTAAATCAGTATTACTGACTATAATTTAAATCAAATCCACCCTGTTTGATTGTGTCTGGATTGCTTTTAAAATATAACTAGGGGGGTTGGCTATGGGGTTCCAAAGGCACTCTTTTCCTACATTTAGTTTTTCACATGGAGACCAGTTCGCAAAGGCCTTAGGGAATATGAGATGGAATGCAGCCCAGAGCAAACATCTGTGCAGGAGAGAAGGTGGGAATAAGGGGTTCCAAAGACGCACATCTGCTGGAAGGAATTAATGGGTGACTCACAGCTTGATATGCATGATTTGATTTCATATGGCTTTGATTACAGTTGATTATGCACAGATAGATAGCATCCCTTTTCTTGATTTTGAAAGTACATCTATAATGTGTTTGTAGGGTATTTTAATCATTGGAATTCTAGGATTAGAGTTTACTATCATTGGATAATTTAATGGCTATAGTATTTCTTCTAAATGCCTTTTCTAAAGTCTTATGGCAGGTAAAATTTTTTAATGCATTTAGGTGACAAGTGCTGGAACTTGCTTTGGGGTTTTACACCTTAAAGGTGACAGGTTCAATCTAATGTTTCTCTCTATTCAGGTCTTTCACCTATTCTGCACCTTTATCTGAGTCTAAGCATTTTTAAAAGTGGGGATTTGTATCCAGTTGAATACCAAGAACTAGTGTAACACTTGCTTCCTATTCTTGCTCTTCACTGTGTAAGTAATTCTCCATAATTTATATTTCTATTTAAATACAGGCACCTCTTTCTGTTTTGGAACTGGGTTTCCCCACAGTCTTGAACTGACATGGTATGACAGGAGCTTTTGGAGCATTGGCTTCGACACCTTTTAAGTTTCCTGAGTGCTTGTGACAGGATTTGGCCTCTCCTATTGCAGCATCCCAGCGACAATGCCGTCTTTGCCTAATGAGGGAGGTAGGCTGTCTTATTACAGAAGCTGATTCCTTGGGTTTTATGCAGCAGGTGAGGGACTGTTCAAACGTCCTAATTCCTGCCAGTGGGCCTGAACATGCACTCCTGTTCTGCATATGTTTGAGAGTGTGCCGTGAGGCCATCCTTCAGATAAAAAGGAGCATTCTGAAGTTAAAGGAATTGGATTAACGTGCTTCCCAGCAGGGCTGTGGAGTCATTCCCTAAAACCTTTGACTCGGACTCCTCAATTTATGATACCTTTGACTCTGACTCCCTTTATTTATATATCAAATTAGGAAATAAATATACTAATTATTTATTCCCACATTGATTGAAAGCATTCAACCTACAAGACATTTCATCACTGCCAATGTGAATCATCAGGCTACTTTTTAGAACCATAATCTGTTAAAATTTGTGTCTAAAGGTTATAGCTATGCCATTATGGCTTTTAAATTTTATTTATTAAAGAAATTACAAATCTTAAGTAGCACTAAATTTTAAGCAAAAGAAAATGAAAGCATTGGTTAGTTCATTTTATATCTTTCTCAAAAGGCTATAAAGTATAAAATAATAGGAATATAGGATATAAAACAAAGAAAGTATAAAAGAAAACAAGCAACATCTTTTTCTGCCAGTTCCCTTCTTTTTCGAGATTATTGTTTAAATATAAATTTTAAGTGAATGGAACATGAAACATTAAACTAATGCAATAAAAATTATAGAAGTTTGAAAAATTGATCCCTACAATTTTTTTAAAAGAAGTGTAGCATCTAGCCGTAGAATAGGGGTTACATCAAAAATAAAATCCAAAATTTATTAACATATTGTTCTTAGAAACAGAACTGTTCCATTTTAATAAAGACACATGCCCTTTCAGACTTTTTCAAAGTTCCTCTTTCTTGCATTTGGCCTCTTCAATTATCAGTCTCCTTACAATTTGTCTTTTTAGAGACACTCAAGTTTTGTAGCCATTTTTCCATTTAAGCCTAAAAAGGTTGGTTATGGAAAAAACTATTCTTCACTGCCATTGCAGTGATGTGGATTTTTAACTTTTCTTGCATCATTGTTATGGTAACTTTGTCAGAATCTTGATAGTTGTGTTTGGCCTCCAGTAAATTTCTGATCTTTCTTTAGCCCTGAAGTAGATGGAATGTCTTTATTGCTGTCTTTCTCATTCACAGCTTCTAACACTTTAGGCTGAAAATGCTGCAAGACTCTTTAAATTTGATGCTCTTGCAGGTGTGTTCAAAACCAGCCAACTTGGTTGACACTTTTTGCCATTGTGATTTTTTTATGGGGCACAGCTTGGACTAATGTATGAAATTAAAATATATCCTGAAAATATATGCTGAAAAATAGGTTACTCAAATTACTATTTGTGAAATAGGAGACTTGGATGTACTATTTATATTACAATTTAACTTTATTAGGAGTAGGAGTCAGTACATTGTTACCGACTTTGACTCCAATAATCCAAGAATTGCTTCCAACTCCAGCTCTGACTCTATGACTCTGACTCCAGTGCTCTCTTTATGGGTGTACATGCATATACTCCATGTTACATGGCTTCACTGCCCCATGCAACATTAAGTATCACTGAGACTGAGAATGGGTTGGCTTTAGGTTGTTCTAATCTGTTTGTAACATGCCATCCTCTTCAAAGAATGAACCATTGTTATATGTTCCATCTTTAAAGAGGGCTGCAGCTCTTTGTGTGTTTCTGCTAATGCTTCCTAAAACCTTGAGAGAAAGTGGCTTTCCATGTGTTCCATTCACTTTCGTTGTTTGCATGTCATTTCATCATTTGCATGTTGTTTTGTTGTTTGCACACTGTAGTGGTGATTTGGTATGTGATTATTTCTTTCTAAACAGATAACCAAGGGACCTCTTCTTTGACATTGAGCTCAGACCTGACTTTCCAAAGCACAATAAGGAGAAAAGTCAGAGAGAAGAAAAAGCATGGAGCCATCACTGCGAATGTTGCCGGCACAAAATATGAGATTGGTAGCAAGCTACATATTCTCCTTGCTTTACAATTAATTAATGCAAATAAGGAAAATTGGATGGGGAAAAAGAATTTACTTAGCCAGAGGAGCAAAGAATTATGGAACACAATAATATGGAATGATTTAATTTAGTGTCTTGAGAAAGTCCAGAATGACTTGCGTGGAGTTTGCAAGGTTTTCTCATCCAATCACTCCTCAGGGCTGCACTTAAATTTACATTGCTGTGTGAGCAATGTGTCCAGATGTTTTGAATATACATGCATTTAAACTTGGAAGCCAGTCCTCAAACCCCAGACTCAGATTGATTTATGCTGAGTTGACAATATTCACCTGAACTTTGTAGACTTCCTCCTTTAAAAGCATGCACATTTTCTGGAATGTGTAGACTTAATGACCTCTATTAAATCACTCCAGCATCCAAGATTTTACAGGACGACTCACAGTGCATTTAGCTATTCACCTATTTCACATTAATTTTACACATGACCTGCAAAAGATCAGAAAGCATTTTTAAACTAAACTGGAGTCCAGCATTTTATTTTAAGTTCATTTGCAGGAAATTAGCTCTTAGTTTGGGGGGCTTATGACAAGAGTGCTATAATCTTTGCTGTCACTAGAATATTTCCCCCCTAATTTCCATTTAGAGTAGGAGCATCATTATTATGAGAAGTCATATGGCAAGTCTCTAGAAGGCTTTTGTATTGAAGATTTTCACATAAAGTGACCTGTGATCCAGTTTTCTAATTTCTCTTTGGCTTCAGCATATGTCTTAAGCATTACCCATTCAGAGGTTAATACTGGTTTGCCCTTTGTTGAGATATTATCTAGCCTTCTCTCACTATTTTTGCCTTTGCTCATGTCTAGCTTTAATCTCCTCCCATGCTTTGATATTTCAAGTGGAACAAGGAGATAAATGGTCAACTATTCTCTGTTCAAACAGCAATTCAAAGAATCAGCTAAACAGCATTCCCCAGCCTGGGACCCTTCTGATGTGTTAACTACAGCCCCATCCATTCCTAACTAGCAAAACACACACATACAAACAAAAAACCATGGTGGTTGGGGATGATAAGCACTGTAGTCCAGCACACCTAGAGGGCACCAGTTTGGGGAAGGCTCACATAGAGAGATTTCATCAATCTTTGCATCCACATGAAGAGACTTTGGTTATTTACATTTAGTTGGAAATTGGTTGCCTGATTGGTTATTTTGCAGTCAACTTGTTACTGCAGATCTCAAGTCAGAGATACATCTGAGGTCTAAACAGATTATTTTTCAACCATTTTCAGTTGAACTAGAAACTGTTATTAGTTTTTTCAGCAAACTAATGTTCACTTCCAGCAAACACAAGCTTGCTGAGGAACCTACTAACAGCTTCTAGAGATGACATAATTATTTTAACTAAACAGTAAGCTAAACTAGATTTGCAAAATTAAATATTCTGAGCTGAACAACACGAACAATCTATATAAAAACCTACCACATGACCAAGCCATGACAGTCTATGCTGTTTTTCTGGAAGCCCAGAAATCTGTTTTGATTGTGTTGCAGTTATATATCTGTTGCTTTCCTTTAGTACGTGTAGTGATAGAAGAAATGGGGTATGTGAAGACTCGTGATGATGATGAGACTGCAAATCTCATCTGGAGTGATAGTGCTGTGCAGCAGGAAAAGATTGCAGAACTTCGAAACTATCAGGTAAAATAAATCACTGGATAGCTTAGACCAACTCGGTGGAGGTAATAAATGAAATAGTTTACAGAAGCACATTAGATAGAAAAATGTAGATTGCTTTTGTTTGTGTTGCCCAAGAAACTGATCTTCTCAGGTCTTTAGTTCATTACACGCAAATTGTTTTGACTGTGGGCAGTTGTGGCTTTTGCATTTACTCTGTGTATGTGTTTTGTAGTGTTCAAGTGTATAATCACCACTTGGATGTATCTGTCTGTATGACATGCCTGTCTTCTTCTGGTGATGGGCTGCAGCCAGTCTGAAAGAAGTCTGAAAATAAAAAACAGTATGTTTTTTTGGGGCTGGAGGTATATCTTCTTCCTGGTCCCTTGATAACATTGCTGTTGTTCTCAAACTTTGGAGCAAGGGAAATTTAATATTGACTGATGCCTTTTTTCAGAATGGTTACACATACTACCTTTTTGTGGGAATTCAGAAAGCAAGAGATGTGTTTCCTGATTACATATATGTTGGCATAATGCTTGAAAAAGGATTCTAGCTTGACTAGAAGAGAAAAGACAGCATTAATGCTTTCCGTTCTCTTGTAAGCTAATAACATGGGAAAGAGCTTTCAGGCATGCTTGAATCGGTCCTTTACAGTGATCAAGTTGGCATGATGTCAGTATATCTTCATTGCCAAAACTTCATTGCCAAAAACTGTTGGCAATAAGCTAATATTCATTACTTGCTATGTCCAGTGCTAAGTTCCAACTGGTTAGTTTACGAAGATACACCCAGCACATACACTGTGTCAACTGATTTTTCCCTTCCTATGTTTACTCACCAACCAGGAGCTCTTTCCTCTTCTGTTTTAGGGTTAGCATGTTGCAATAACATTGTTCCACTTTTTCTAAAAGAATCTCTGGTTGCTGAAAATTTTAATAACTATTGCAGTTGTTCTTATTACTGTTATTAATGTAATTTGTATTTCACCCAATAACTGAACTGTCTGGATAGTTTATAGCAGCAGATAAAGTACTAACAGTGTGTCAATTACAATACAACATTTAAAAAACCAATTTAAAACAAATTTAGAAAACTACAATAGCTTATGCAAATTAAATCATATGACCTGTTTAAGTAGCTGACATAATTCCCCATGCCTCAATATAATAATGAAATAATTAAGTGCCCTGTGGTAGAGGACAGTCTTAAACTGGCACTGAAAAGGCATTAAAGTTGGTGGCAACAGGTCTCAATGGGGAGCTTATTTCGTAACTGGGGGGCCACCACTGAAGAGACCTTTGCCACTAGCTGAGCCTCCATTGGAGGTGGCAGTTGGAGGTGGGTTCCAGATCTTGATCATAGTGTTTGGATAGAGTGCAGTTGGCAGAGATGCTGTATATGGTATTGTGGTATTAATGGTGATGTGCAGACCACCATTTGGAGGGAGGTTGGCTCTCCCTGTCATTCTCAGGTTGCTTTCTGTGGAAAGAGAGTCCTAAGAATCCTTCATGTGTGATTATTTCAATGTCAAATGAGGTAACAACTGAGAAACCCACAGAATGAGTATAATTGTAAAAATTACAGGTCAATGCTTTCTAGTAAGTTTTCAGAAGGTAGCATAATTAAAAGTACTATTTTGTACTAAATTCATGACCTATTTAAAACACAGCTTGTGCCTCAGATCCTCTCTCTAATGTACGTATTCCTCTTTCTTTTTCTCCCCACAGAGAATCAACCATTTTCCAGGAATGGGCGAGATCTGTAGGAAAGATTTCTTAGCAAGGAACATGACCAAGTAACTGTCTTTTACATTTTTTTTATACACCCCAGAATAGGCAACTGAGGGCTTGTAGTTCACTTCTGGACCCTGGATTTTATTCAGTTCCTGGTAGCCTTTCCAGACAGCCATGGAGGATGGATCTGTCAGTAGCCATTCATCATGATGGCTGTACGGAACCTGTAGATTAAGAAGCAGCAATGGCTACCATTTGATGGGGTAAGGTAGGCACCATTTGATGAAGGGGGTGCAACCACAGTGAAGGGCTGTTGCCTGCATGCTGTCCTATAGTCCCTCTGGTTCAGAGAAGGCCTTGGAGGGGAAGGAGGCCTCATCCAATAAACTCAGCCACTTCTCCAGGGTCATCCAGGCCAGGATGTGCCTCCAGTGCAGTCCAAACTGCCTCCATGTATCTGGGACCAGTGGCTGCAGAATCAGGCAGAGGCTGTTTAAGAAGTAGACAGCTCCTCAGAGGGGAAAGAATGAACAGTGGGTCCAGACCTACTCAGCTTGTTGCTGAGACGACTGTTCATTGTGGTGAGTTTTAACAAGGGATCTATCTAGGGTCCTGACAGACCAGCCTTGCCTTACCATTGAGGAACCAGCAATGCCCTGTCTGACCTAGCAACATCAGATGTGACCTTGCTGCAGCAGATGTAATCCAGTAGTACCCAGCCTCTCCTGGGAGCCAGGCTATGGCAGGACAAAGGCCTTGCTTGTGAACTGAGTAGAAGAATCTGGTTGATTATTGTGAGGGACAGGAAGTTGGACTAAATGGCCTTTTTGTCTGACACAGCAGGTCCTTTCTTACCTTCATACCCGTGTGAGAAAAGCTTGTCTCATAGCTTTGAAAATAAGAAATGGAAGGGTATGTTCAACTTGGAAAAGATAAGCAAAAGATGGATTTTTTTGTGTAAGTAATTTGCAGCTAGGGTTGCCTCAGTGCATGAGAAGGCTTTACTTGTTCCTGGATCACTGTCAGGAAGGCAGAAATTGTCCATCTCTGATGCAGCCTGCTTGGAAAATTATGGACATAGGTCCTACTCTTCTGCTGAGCTCTGTTAGCATATTCTTGATTGGACCTCCCCGCATTCAGTAGAGGAATGGAAGACAGGTCTTTGTGATCTCAGATAATTTCTGTATGCCTATGAGGACCTCCATTTATAGGGTGTTCTACTCTAGGAGAACCTAGGAAGCTACCTTATCCTGAGTCAGACAACAGATCTGCCTAGCTCAGTATTGCCAAGACTGACTGGAAGCCAGTCTCCAACTTCTCAAGCAGGATTCTTTCCTTGTATATCTGGAATAGCTGGGAATTGAACCTGGATTGTATCTGCCACTGAGCTAAGGCCGCTTCCTACATCTTACATGATAGTTACAGCTTTTCTTTTGCTACACCCAAAGCTCTTTCCACTCTCTGAACATATAGATGGTTTCTCTTCCCTCTTTTTTTATTACCCAGATCTCTACTAGGTATCATTAGTCTGCTACTCAGGAAAATAGTAGCCTTTTCTTTCTGTAAGTAGCACATGTGAAGGAGAGCACTGTAAAGAAGGGCCTTTTGCCCCTGGATCTCTAATATAAACTTTTATGTTAGGCAACATGTGTGAGAGAGGGGAAGGGAAAGCATTTAGGCAGGAGGGGTGTACCTTAGAGGATAGCAATTATCCTTTTCTGGAAGACTGATTTCCTTGAAGCAGAAAAAAATAAATTAAAAGCATTGCTGAAAGTTATTTTTCAGGTGAACATTCTGCAGAAGAGGAGAAACAAATTCTACTCTTTCTTTCTTTTAATGATTGTACATAGAGGCAACTTTAGGGAACAGTGGCATGCTGACAATGTGTCTTGAGAACAGCAACTGCGAAAATTGGATTTGGCAAGAAGCCATCTTGCCCTGTCCTCTTTTACCTGTAAAAGTTAATATATTCTGATGGGCAACTGAAAGCCATAACAAAACCAGGCAATAGATGCACTTAGACTGCCATAATCTGCTGAGTCTGCTTATGTCTCAAGTAGCTACTCTGATTTGTTTGCCGTTTGCACTGAGTCTTCCATTGCCAGAGGAAACCTGGTCTAATCAGCAAGACCTTAGAATAGCTCTCTCCAAAGGCCCACTTCCCATCTGTGTTGCTGTATTTGTGAGCACTCTTAGTAAGGGCTGCTGCAGTTCATGCAACAGCTATGGCAGTAGTGTAAGAAGAGCAGCAGCACAAGGAGGAATAGGGGAGCCCTTGTAATGAGTTCGGCAGAGGCTTTCTAGGGTTTCAGACAGAAATCTTTCCTAGTTCTACCTGGAGATGCCAAAGACTGAATCTGGAATTATCTACATCCAAAATAAGAGCTTTTTTGCTGAGTCTTGGCACAGTATGAATGCTGAACCTAAATTAAAGAAGGACTCCAAGCCAAGGACAATCTTTTAAATTGCATTTATATTTAATATCCATGGCCAGTCAGTCAGGGTAAAAACTATGGTCTTCAGGTTTTCATTTTCTTTTTCAATATGTTCAAATCATGTGCTTGCTTTGTTTTGGAAAGGTGTAGGCCTTCTTTGAAAATCTTTGTAGTCTTGAGGAGGGCATGTGCTTCCCATAAAACTCTACCCAGAGCATAAATCAGTCAGATTGGCAGTTCAATTTCATGGTAAGTCAGGGTGTGAGATACATGGAAGATTTTCTGGTATAAGCCCTGTTTAGTTTTCATTTTAAAGGAACCTGTAAAAGCTGAGCATCTCAAGTCTTGTGCCCAGGTTGGCATGCCTTTCGGGGAGTTTAGTTAATTGATTGATTGGTTCTGTAACAGAAGATAAGTGTTCTAGGGAAAGCTGAAGTTGCCAAATACAATGGATCTCCCTCTCAGCCTACCCCACTGTGTGACTTTTACTACTGAAGGGATTCCTTTCCTCTGTTCCTCTTGTGGATTACTGAATGGGAAGCCAGAGCAGCACCTCTGAAAAGCAGCCATCGTGCAGCTATGGGTCTTGTCTAAAACTTCCACAATCCCTGGTCAGTGGCCATGCTGGCAGGGACTGATGTAAAACATCTGGAGGGCATCACTTGCCTATCCTGGCCTAATCAATTAGGCAACATATTTGGGTGCATATGAAGTGAAACCTTTGGCCTAGTTCTTCCAAGCATGTTCACTACTTGATGATTAGCATGTGTGGACATCAGTGCAGATCATAGAGGGCTAGGAGGAGTTTTTATACCACCAGGTGTGCAATACTTTTCAGTGAAGATGCTTCATATATTCACCATGTGAGGGTCAAATTACATATTATGTTAACTGGTCTTCCCCTCCATGTGAGAGTTGCAGAAGGAAAAGGCATTCATGGGTGCCATTGAAGGCTTTTTCCCTTTGCGTGTGCACAGACAGACACATGCATATGCATATATGTGTAATTTCTGGAAGCAAATTGGCAGGCCTTGATTAAGAGTGCAGTGCTCTTAATCTGAAGTTGATTGCTCACACACTAAAAAGAAAAGAGAGAAAGAGAAAACTCTCATGCTAGGCAATTAAGGGTGAAATCTTGTGCATGTTTAGACTGGAAAAAGTCCTAGAATTCCCGGTGTGCCCCAACCAGCCATGCTGACTGGGGCCTTGCTGGGAGTCATGGAATGTTATTCTGCCTAAACATGCATGGGATTGTACCCAAAGAATGTACACTTTGACCCCGAGTCATCAAATAATACAAAAGTAAGAGATGGGAATGTGTATATGAGCTAACCTGTTCTTTGAATACAGGAAGGTGAAATATTCCCATGGAGCTAAGAATATCACAAAAGATGTAACTGGCCAAACAGTTAAGCAAGGCAGTAATAGAATTCTGTTTATGGTAGTTTGACAATAATGTACTGAACCATGGCAGTGCCAACATCTTTGACTACAATGACCTGTAGCACAATAATACAATCTGCAGTGGCAATCCTTTTCTTTCACATTGCATTTTCTTTGTTTCACAATTAGTGATTGGCTTTTGTAACAGGGCACGTATTGTACTGAGACCTTGAAATTCTTGGCTCCTGTCCTGGTTTTACAGATGTACTTGGCAATTTTTACAGCTTCTGGAACCAAGACAAGCATAACCCTCCCCACCCCATCTGTGTAATGTTATTCCATACCATCAATGCCATCAGCTTTTTGTTTACCGTCAGCTTTTTGTTTACTTTCCACTTCATACCCAGCAGTATATAGGGATACTACATCTGCACCAATGTTTCACTGCACAAATATTTCTTCTGATGCCTCAACTTTGGGCCTGTCAAGATACTGGTTTATGTCAGAAAGTCCTGTGGAATAAAATGAATCATAATTCACACAAATACATTCTTATTTCCTTCTCTTCCCACTGTCCCTGCAAATGAAAGAGTAAAAGTAAGTGGTGAAGGATGTAATGGTACTAATGAAGATTTTGTTCCTTAAAGTTTCCCTGTGAATTGTTGAAGGAAGACTCAGAGAACGGAAAATATCTTTCAGATGTATAAAGAAAAAAATCCATGCATGCCAGTATTCATCAAAAACTAAAGAGTCTTGTGACTAGCACATTTATTTTGACATTTTATTTCATGGCCATCACCTACCATATCAGATGCATCTTCTGATAATGATATAACTGGAAATGATGGATAGACAGATTCCATGAATGTATTTTCACATCAGCTTTCTCAGATACTGTCCATTTACCATTTCCACTTAGCATTATCAGATGATGCATCTGATGTAGTAGATTGTGTCCATAAAAGTTTATTCCAGATTAAATTCATTAGTCTTCATGATACCACGAGACTCTTGGTTGTTTGCTGAGGCAGACAAATGACTCTACCCTAGAAATGTATATAATTTTATTCATAATATGGCCAAGCCTGCCATATGTTCTGTTGCATCAGTTAATTTATTGTGGCAATTACAGATTGGTCTTAAATCATTTTGGTATACACCTTGATCTAGTTGGTGGCATTGAATCCCATGGAACATTTAGGCTGCAACTGTGTGCATGCTTAGTTTTGGGGAAGGTAGTATTTACCTCAGCAGGACATACTTATGAGTAAGCCTGTCTAGGATTGCTTTGTTGGAGGTCCAGCATATTAATTTCTGGCATGGAAATGTACCAAGCTTAAAAGTATGAAAAATCTTCACTGACTCTTACATTTGTTTTTCAGAATGATTAAATCTCAGCCTCAGGAATATAGTTTTATTCCTCGAACATGGGTCTTCCCAGCAGAGTATACACAATTCCAGAACTACGTAAAAGAACTCAAGAGGAAACGAAGACAAAAAACATTCATAGTTAAACCAGCTAATGGGGCAATGGGACATGGGTATGTGTGGCACAAATAAGACTCCATGGGTTTTAAGTTTTGTGGGTTTTCTTTCATTTTTAAGTTACTGCAAATTACATTAAATATGGATTTTATTTTTCTGTTGAACAGATTAAGTAAGAATGATGGTTAAATATGCTATTCATATTATGCTAAGCATTTACTTCCAGCTAGTGGATGGGATTTGTTTTCCTTTTTTGTACTTGCTTATACATTAACTTGGGTCTGTATATTTTTCAGTGGTTTATTTTATAGAAGTATCTAGCACAGACTTATGAACAGTAAATGATTTTTAATACCTAAAGTTAAATGGTGAAATGGCATCACTGGCTCTTGGTTTAAGAGTAGTTTGATTAAATACAGTGTTAGTAGTTTTCTGTGTTGGGATTGTTTTAGGGAAATACTTGTAGGTACGAGAAACATAACTGATGATATCCACGTTGGAGCAGTACAGAATAGAATTCTCCAATAGGGGAAAATCTGATGAGTTAAAAAGCTGATATAAATTCCTCTGTCATCAATTATTCTTTACAAAGTTAAAGTGTATATAATTTCTACTGTTGCCAGCACCTTGAGGATCATGTCTTCCATGGCAGCCACTATGGCTTAGTGGTAGAGCACCAGCTTTGCATGCAGAAGGTCCCAGGTTCAATTGCCAGCACCTCCTGGCAGGACAGGAAAAACACCTGCATGAAGCTCTGGAGAGCTGCTGCCAGGCAGTGTCAGCAATACTGGACTGGATGGACCAAGGGTTTGACTCAGCATAAGGCAGTTTCCTATGTTTCTTTGGTGACCTTATAGCCATTACATGCACAGATCACCATAGGACCCCAGGGGTGCAATCCTGTGTATGGTTAGAACAACAACAACAACAACAACGAACTCTGTGCGTTCCCCATTCAGTAGTTGTAGGACATTTTGCATTCTGAGCATGCATAGGCTTGTACCCTTGGGTTTAAATATGCTGGAGATAATTTTCATTGCTTTAGTATAAAAACTGGCCTTAAAAGTAGAAAGTAGTTTAAATATTCCACAGTCTATTGTTCACATGCTGTATATGGCCTAGGACAATCTTCCCCAACCTGGTGTCTTCCAGGTATGTTAGAGTACAATTCCTAGCATTACCGACCATTGGCTTTGTTGCCTGGCACTGGTGATTCAGAGCATCTGGAGAACACCAGGTTGGGCAAGGGTTGCCTAGAGGAATGAAGTTTGAGAGATCTAACTTAAGAGGATTGGAATCCCCTGTATTCTTATGAACCAGATAATGGGCAGTATCCAACATTGCCTGTGTACTAGTGAGATGCACAACTCGCTTAGCAGAAAACTAGGGGTTCCTAAAGCAGCCAGAAAGGACTTCTGGAAGGGAGCTCCACTGTTCTGCCTCTTTCTTGAGCAGGCATTTCTGGTGTAGTGCCAGTTAGCTCTAGCTTTCTGCTGTGGTAGCAGGCTGTACCACTGGCACAGCAGGAGCAGTAGAAGTGCAGCAGCAGTGTTGGATATGACCCTGAATGATGAGTAAGAACCGAAACTGCATTTCTGGAGGTTTGCTCACTTTTCAGTGCTTTTAATTTAGCTTTGTGTTTTTAACTAGGATCTCTCTTACAAGAAATGCAGAGAAGTTGCATTCTCAAGAACACCTTATAGTCCAGGAATACCTTGACAAGCCCTTTCTTATGGAAGGCTACAAATTTGATTTAAGAGTGTACATTCTGGTGACTTCTTGTGATCCATTAAAAATATTTTTATATCATGATGGGCTAGTAAGAATGGGCACAGAGAAGTATCATCCCCCCAGTGAATCAAATCTGGTAAGTTGTGTTAAGGTCAAATGAAGGACTTCATAGTACTGCACAAAACTATTTGGGTAATAAGCAAGGCTCTCTATTTGCAGGAGAGGAAGGTGACTTGATTACTGCAAGATAGATTGCTTTCACTATATTTGCCCTGATTGCTGAATGCCATTTTGAGTAAAAATAATGCACACTTTTAGCTGCAGCATAAATTGCTATTTTATTCCATGCTTGTCTTCCTGTGTTTGGAATCTTAGTAAGAACAAGTTCATTTTGATGGGATACAGGCTTTGAAAATATTTTAGTCCTATTCAGGCTCTGAAGATGCTACAATTAACCTCGCCTGGGTGGGGAAGAAGTGATGCTGGCCCTGTCCACCCAAAACACCCCCTTCCACCCTCACCCTCTTGCTGTCCACACTTTGCGGGGAAGATCTGAAGGCAGGAGGCTGTTTCATATACACTGGCATGTGCTTTAAAGAGACTTTACTGAAAGAAAGTGTGTGGGACATGTTCTAGATCAAGACTAATGGGATACTCCCTACTGCTATCCTGATTCAGATCCAAGCCCTCACATTTGCAATTTGGAGTGCCGAAAATGTCAAAGTCATTGAAATGACAGGATAATTTCTTTTGCCAGTGTAAATGGCAGGAATGGGGGATTCGGTTTAGATTAGGATTGGGGGGCGGGGGCAGGGGGCAAAAAGTTAAAGGTCCCTTATCTCCAGCTCTGAATTGAGTTGCCTCTGCTTGCTGTTGGGTATACAATGAAAAGCAAAACAAAAAGAAATCCCTTGGTTGCTAGTAAACAATGGCATGAAAATAATGTGCAATGTGGCTTGTAGAGCCTTGATTGTAGGGGACTGGGGGAAAGCAGAGGCAGTGTTAGGGAATGGTGCATCAGACCTGGAGCCCTGAGTCTTTCATATGTAGCCCTGAAGCTCTGGGAAGCATTTCTCCTGAAATTGAATTCCCTGAAATTGAATTTCTCCTGAAATTGAAGGAACTCTACCCAGTCTCTACATCCCTTGTTACAAATAGGAGTGTCTTTGGGAGTCAGGGCCCTTTGAAGACACACAAGCACAGTTTAGAGCATGCAGAAATTAGGAACCTTAGTAAGTAGAATAAGCCCTCCCTTCAGAACTCCCCCCCCCCCGATGTGGACATGGGGCTGGGGCCAGGGTCAGCAGGCATGGGCTGACTATCTTTCTCCATGTGACGGTACTTGCTCGAAGGAGGATATTTATTCATGTATTACATTTGTGTACTGCCCAAAAGCCAAAATTTGCCGAGCAGCTGAGGAGAAACCAAAATGTAGAACATAATAAAAGTAAACTTAAAAGAGCAATATAAAGCCATTAAAAAGAACAGCAGCAGTGTAAAGATTTCAGCATACAGTAGCAGGTTGAAAAACACTAGAAAATGAAAGACTAAAATGGCTTCAGAAATAAGAATTTTTTCACCTGGCTCTGAAAAGACCACAACATAGGCATCAAGTGAGCCTGTCTAAAGAAGGAATTCTATAACCAGGGTGCCACCAAAATAGGATTCTTTCCTCCTCTTCTGCTAGTCCATTTAGTTCTAATTTGCCCATAACAATAAACCTTCCAGAGATGGTGTACATCGAGGCAGTGAAGACCTGAATGCCAATTTCAAATTAAAACCTCACAGACACTACTCCATCAGCAGCTTCCCTGCACCCTGCAAACTCAGAGGATGCAGGCCCAGCCTTGACCCCTACTGGATGGAGAAGCACTAAAATGGAGAAGAGATGTGACAATATCTCTCAACATTGGGCTGGAGGGAAAGAGAAATGCCAGATGTCTTCCCAGTGATGGATTCCACAAGTTCTTATGTGTTCAGAAAGCATTTCAAGTCAGATCACTTTTGTGTTGCCTATTGGTATTCCTGGGATTTTTGGCCGAAGTTAGAATGAATAGTACAAATCAGTTTATATAGCTCTGATAAACAGGTCTGGAGGAGCAAAGAGGAAATGGCCACTTCTATCTTGCTTGACTTGTGAAGCTTCCAGAGGTCTGATCAATATGGAAGGCAAAGTATGGAATACGTGACTCCTTATTTGAACCAGCATAGCAATTTTTTTAAAAAAAAAGTTCTCAAATGATTGAAGGTGCAGCCCTATCAATTATGCCATCAGTGCTCATAAGCTCTCAGACTCACAGGCTTCTGAGCATCCAGTGCAGAATGGGAGGAGTGACAGAGGTGATCTCCAGGTCTCTGCTTATTTTGCTCTGCATTTTAGCTAGATGCATGCTGTCCAGCTTAGCCTGCAGCACCATCAGGGTGCCTTAAATGCTGGCAACCCCAGCCTCTTCCCATCCTTTGTACCAGAAATCCCCCTTTCGCCCCCTCCATCAGGTTGATTTTCTGCCCACAAAGAGGCAGCCAGTGTGTGATGGGGGAATCCAAATTATCCTAGGGACTCTCCCAAGACCATGTCTAAGGGGCTCATGAGATCACTCTCTTTGACAGCAACTTCCACATTGGGAAAAACTGTGAATTTATATTATGCTATACTGTTATTTCTTGCTTTCCTCTATTTGCTACATTCATATGACACCATTTGTCTGCCAAGGGACTTAAAGCATCATTCATGCAGTTCCCAGTTGGTTTCCCATCGAGTCCTGACCAGACCAAGAACTTTTTTGGCAGGTGGCTGAATTGTGTGATCTTAGATCGTGTGGTAGCAGACAGCATATATGCCTGAAAAATGGTGAATATTCAGAGTTTTGCAAGCCCTTTGGGTCTGTGGACATTTTTAAAATTTTGAGAGTGTTTTGAGTGGTTGCATGAAATCACCGCCATGGGACTTGCCCTTTCATAAAATGGCTACCATGATGAGCATGGTCACTCACAAAATACTCCTTTCCCATAAGACAGACTGGAGAGACTAAAAGAAAAGAAACATGCCCAAGGTATCAGTAAGTACCAAGCAGGATTAAAAAAAACCTTCAATCCCTCATTCTCTCAACCCAGAGAATGAGGTTGTTGGTAAGTAACACTTTGTCTTTTAGGATGCCTGCCTCTCAGTAAAACAAATTAAGACATCTTAAAAAAAAGAACAAAAATCAGGAGAGTCAGCAGGTTAGCAGGTGCTAAAGGTGGTCTCTGTAGGTACACTGGTGCCTATGGGCACAACCTTGGAAACTGCCGGTACACATGACCTCAGTTCTTGTTCTGAAGATAGGAGGGAGATGGACTGAGCTTGCATTAAAAAATAAATAAATTTTCTCTGGACTTCCCTGATTCTCTTCCTTTATCTCCAGAGAAGACCTGCAATGACAGAATGTAGCCGTTCTTTTCTATTTGCTGTGCGCACACATCTTTTGTGCAGCAACTATTTACATGACCCTATAAAACACTCAGCAAACTGAGGCTCCGGTCCACCAAGACGTCTACTTTACTGGAAGAGAGTAGACAGGCTTGTTTCAAGCACTGTTGACTTCAAACATGCCTGTCTTTTCCTGGATCAGGGCATTGCTGTGTATTGCGTAATGCCGTCTGTCGTTGTGTGATCACAGATACTAAAATGTCACGCTATGCTTTTAAGATTAGGGCCACAGCTATCTAATATTCAAGTGATAAGAAATTAAGAAGGGTCATTAGATGGTCTTGCATTCTAGGATCACTAGAGACAGAACTTCATTTATCAACTGTGTTTCATTTTATATATCTCACTCTGATTCTCTTTTATCCTAAACTAAAACCTAGAGCTTTCATGCCTTCCTTGTATGGGCATTGGTTCAGCTCTCGGATAATTTTGGTTGCCCTTTTCTGCAGTTTTTCCAGCTCTGTAATTATGCCTTAATAATTCTGTAGTGTAAAGGTTTTATCTCACATCCTTGATACTCCCTCATACTGGCTTTAAGAAGATGGCAAATTCTGTTTTCTACATCTGTAGCTCAGGCACCCTTTTCTGCCTTGCTTTATTTTAGAGCCAGTTGTACATGCATCTGACAAACTACTCTGTGAATAAGCATAATGAGCGTTTTGAACGGGATGAAACAGAAGATAAAGGCAGTAAGCGCTCTATAAAGTGGTTTACTGAGTTTCTGCAAACAAATCACCTTGATGTTTCCAAATTCTGGAATGATATTTCAGTAAGAGAAAACTAATTCGCAATAGCTGTTTTTATGTTTATGTTGGCATAGTAACAGTACTCCTCACCTCTTAACATGCACCAGAATGTTATGTGGCTCTAATGCTTATTTCTGTAGCAAGTTCCTGTTAGAATGTGTAATTTTTAATGTAGTCAAAATTATTAGAAGACATACTTCATGCTGTGTTTATTCTTTGGGGGCAAAACTTTTGCATGCATTGAAAATGAAATTGTTCCAGACAATTGAAGTATGCATTGGACACAATCATCAGACTATATTGTCATTTCTGATTCAAAACCCTAACATTGATTTGTTCATGTGTTCTGATTTTGAGTGAACCCAGCAGTTGATTAGATTCTTAAGCACCACATGTCAATGTTGTTTCTGTACTGCGATGATTTGTGTCATTTCCAAGAAATTAATCACAATGCTGCTTTGCTGCCCCTTCTTTCTGCACAATCCACCAGGAATTAGTGGTGAAGACACTCATAGTAGCAGAGCCACATGTCCTTCACGCCTACCGTATGTGTAGACCAGGGCAATCTCCAGGAAGTGACAGTGTTTGCTTTGAAGTTCTGGGATTTGATATTCTCCTTGACAGAAAACTCAAGCCATGGCTCTTAGAGGTAAGCTGCTTTAAAAAATAATTTTTAATAAATGTGCCAGAACCAACTTGTTCCCTGTGCACAATACCTTTGTGGAAGGAAAAGACAAATGTCATTGGGAAAAACAGAAATTTTCTCTCTTGGAATCCTGTGCTCACCTGTATGTTACTTGGCTTTCTGGATCATGGCACCAATGATTCATGGCCTAGAAATGTGCTGCTTAAAATTTTCCCCTATGCAAATTGGTAGCCATCTCTTTCATTTTAGAGAGTTCTTTATTCAAAGTTTACGAATCTAAGAATAAAGGAGGAAATGCTGTCCTTTTCTCCCTGCTTATAGTCACATGACCTTTTGCTCTCTCAAAGTTGCAAGCCACTGCAAATTCCTAACAGGGACTTGCATATCTTTTCAAGGGAACTGTTTTACACCATCTAGTGGATGAAAGGTAAAATATTCCTTTTCAAGTAGAGCAATCTTGTTAAATTTATTTCATCTATTTTTCAGTGGAAAATATTGCACTTTATTTAACCAATGCATGACTAGCAGCCATTGTTCAGAGGGATGTACAATGGGCTACATGTTGAATAGATGCAAAGGTGTTCTTTCATTTGCATTAGTCATCTTTTCCAGACAGCGGACTGCTTTCTAGTTGCTTGGAATTCTTAGCAGTTTAAAGTGGCTGAATAACTTACATGCTGGACTCATCACTTTAGAACTTTGAGGTGGCTGTGCTGAGGTAGTTGTTCTTGATGACATTCAGTGCATCTATGTGGGAGCAGTAGTTCTGTGCTGCATCAGATTATATGGGAAACAGGATGCTTGTTAATACAAAGAATTGGCATAGATGCTCAGGGATGACTGTCTTGGAAAAACTGAGTTGGTGCAGAATCCAAGTAGATGTGCAGGATAGGGAAGAGCATGATGCCACAGTGAATGTAGGCAGGTGAAATGAAAAATGGAAATGAAGAGCATCCCATGGGATGGGAGAGGAAGGCAAGGGGACAAGAATGAGTATGCAAATAGAATTGGGGAAGGGAGATATTAGGTCAGAAACATACTCTAGATCAGGTCCTAATTCTGTGTGGACTGGAATGTGAGAAGAATGTCATTTATGCCCTAGTCAGTGCTGAACTGCAAGGTTGGACTACATATGGCCTATGGGCTGTATGTGGGTGCTGCTGTGCTCCAAATGTAGAGCAACCCAGAGAGATTTTTATTGTTAAGGAAAACAGGGATGTCAGTAGTGGCTGTGGAGCACTCATTTAGCTTGTCTGGGCACTGCAACCACAGCAATAGCCATGGGACAGAAATGATGGCCAGACCTCCTGAAGCTGCTTTCCCTTGGTTTATGTGTTTGGACCGTCTTTTATGCAGTTTGTAAACATTTCTGTATAGTGTGCTGCTGCAACACTGTTGACTGAAGCTGGGAAATGAGAAATGCCATCCTAAGATCATCTGCTTTGCCTACTGATTTCTGGCTGGGTTTCAGGTTCATTCAAAGTGCTGGTTTTGACTTTAAAAACCTAAACAGGCATTTTGGCTTTTTAATCATTTCCATGTGTATGGCAATTCCAGTTAAACCCTTTGGGGATCCTGAGATGGGTGCATTTCCTATTCACTGATAGTTGGATGGTTTCCCAGTATTTGCAGTTTTTTTTTTTTAATTCTAAAAGGTTAAAATATCTTTCCTAAGACTTAGTTATTGGCAGTAAGTTTACTGCCACTTTTGCTTTTGACCTTGCCCAACACTGGAATGTATCCCCTGAGAACTTTTATAAAATTGAGTATGGCTCATACCACTAAAATAGGTTTGACATCCCTCTTTAAGTTGCATAAATATATGCATTTGTAATTTTAAACAACTGGTATAATAATATTAGAGTAGCCCTGCTGGATCAGGTTGAAGGCCTGTCTAGTTCAGAATTCTGTTTCCATAGTGGCCAACAAAATGCTTATGGGAACCTCACAGATCAGACAATATTGGTCCATTTTTGGTGCCAGTCTTGGTTAACCTGCATTGCCACTAACCTCATAGGTGCCCATAACTCAAGCCTAGACTAATAAACTGAGGGAAGCACTTACTTGGACTATATAGAGGCACCTGACCATGTTTGAGATCGCTGGTTTTCCAGTTTTCTGTGATGGCTGTAATAGAGTTCATAGAAACATAGAAACAGAGCGAGTCAGAAGGGGCCTCCCGGGCCATCTAGTCTGACCTCCGGCACCAACCGGCTCCGCTCATGACATGCCCACCATGTGCATGTCCAGCCTGTCTTTGAACACCCTCACCGATGGGGCCTCAACGACCTCCCGTGGAAGCCCATTCCACGCCCTCGGGGTCCTGTCAGGAAGTGCTTCCTGGCATCTAAATTGAACCTTGGCTCCCTGAGCTTTGCTCCATTGGAGCACATCCTGCCTTCCTCTGCAGGGGAGAACAGGCCTCTCCCCATCTCCATGTGACACCCCCTCACATACCTGTATGTTCCCTTCCACGGACGTGCTGTCTGAACAGTACTGCGTACTTCAGTCATACTCTGTGCAGTCAGCTCACGGAGGAGTGGCCCTGGCATGAGCCCCATGGTCATGGGCACATACTTGGTTGATTGCAACTCTGGCAGAATCTGCAATAGCTTATCAGCTTTTTCTAGCTGCGAAGATGAATAAGACACTTGGAACTGTATAGGATTCTTCCCTTTAGTTCTACCTTGTAAAACACAGGTGATTTTTAAGGCTGGCCATGTTTATTCTACAAAGTACACTACTGGAAAGGAAAAAAAAGACCAGTTTTATGTTTTTGGGGACACTGGCTTTTTTCCAATCTGCTAGGGGGATTCTTTATGTATTTAGAATCTTTTGTATTAAGCCCTAATAAAATTAAGTTTATAAAGATGTTTGTAACTGGTTTGTTTGTGGTTAATGGTTTAGTTAGAATAGGATATTTTGTAACATGGGCCAACGTTTTGTTGCTCAGCAGACTCTACTGCAGCTTTGAATCACTCTACAAGCTATGATGCAGTATTAATGTCCCACATTTAACAGCAGCCATCATTAATACTTACAACACAGCTTTTCCTTAAAATCCCATTGTTTTGGTGACATTTTACATACCATCAGCACTACTTGTTTATGCCATGTCTTATGTGCAGTGAGAATTCTGTGGATGAGAATGTGTGTCCACACCAGGGTATATTTTGCAAATTTATCTTTCGAAAACTGGTCCCAAATGGGGTGTGTGGGTAATACATGGGTATACACACATGGAAGGAGGGAGAGATATTGCGGATTAGATATAAAGATAAATATATAGATGTGTGCCAAAGTGCCTATTTTTCAGTTATTACTTTGTGGGCTTAACATTCCTGAAGTTGTTCTGTTCACTTTGATTTTTCAGATTAATCGAGCCCCAAGCTTTGGTACTGACCAAAAGATAGACTACGATGTGAAGAAAGGTGTTCTGCTGAATGCATTAAAGCTGCTCAATATAAGGTAAACTTCTGTTTCCAGTTGTTCCTTGTTAAGGTTAGTAAAAAAAAGTAAAGATAAAAAATAGAGATGTGTTTACATTTTGATGTCTAAAAGTCATGAAAAATTCTCTTTGTATTTGCATGTAATTTATACAGAAGTTGTTGAATGCATACATGTGAGCTGAATTTAACATCATTCCCTCACCAAATGATATACGTACTAGCAAAAAACAGATTAAATCCTTGTCTGGGTGTCCTAATTGTGAAGCAATTTTTTGAGGCAGCAGATTCTAGAAGCTTACCTTATTTTTGTCTGTCATCTCTCGCGCTGAGTTTCAGCTAAAACAAATACATAAGAGTAAGAAGCTGGACACATCTATGACTATTCTCTTTGGCGATGAAGATGACTAAGGCTAGAACTGGGAAGGGCTCTTTTGTTCCATAAGTTATTTGGGTTCTTTAAGATCACTAAATGGGATTTCAGTTCAAGTGGATTGTGGAAACAGTACAAGCAAGAGAACTGGATATTAAGGTAGGTTGTTGGTGTATAGGTTCATTTTCTGAACCATTCTGATAATGGGTTTGAAAGGGAACTTTGTCGTGGGAATTATCCAGAGTGTAATGTTAGAAGGAAAACATGGTTTATGATGGGTGTTTATGAATAATTATTTCTTTCTCAGTTCAGCTACCTGTGCAGTTAGGACCAAAGCACACATTATTTTAAGGATGTGCCAGTGACTGCATCTTTTTTCTGGTCTACCATATGTGCAGTTGTCCCAATCTGGACTGGTTGCTAGTACAAGGTGTAGGAGGGCTTAAGCCCTTTCCCACATCCTGCAATCCCAATACCGATCATGAGGCTCCAGGCCTACAATTTATATTGCCAAACAAAAATCCATTTACTATAACGGATGAAATCCAGTTTTCTTGGGTTTCTGGTTCTACTGATAAGGTTTTGGGAGTTGTTGACATTTTTTATTTCAGTTTAGGTATATTTTTGTGCTGCTTAGATTGAGGCTCAATTACTTTGGTTAATGTGATCTTTTTGGTGTATTGAAGTCTGTTTGAATGCACTCTCTTCTTCATATATGCACATTTACTTAGTTTAATTCTTAGCCTTTTGTGGAGGAGTGAAACTGACTCTCTGAGCAAAATTTTCCCTTTTCAAATGATTTTACTTGCAAATACTTTATGGGCTCCTCCCATATGTAGTGCGCATTATTTCTTTATTTTTAATAAGTATATGATTAGCAGCTAGAACTGAAGGAAAATTATAGCTGGCTTTATTTCCTTCTGAAATGAGCAGATAAGTCATATAATTACTTCTTGTAAACTGTTGTAATAAAAGATCCAGACACAATAGATACTTGGTTTTAAAAGTGTTAATTATAAGAAGACAGATACATCCAAGATCCTTTTCAACTCTTATCCAACTCTCATGTTCACTCAGGATTTTATCTTAAGCTGAGAAGTCAGAAATGCCCTCCCCTCTGCCCCACCACCCCAATCTTGTTTTCTCTGTCAAGCTCTTTTCCTTCTTCCAGTTCTAGATTCTCCTCCATAATTTCTTGGATAGAGAATCCAGCTGGTTGCAATAAATGTGGGGAATTATAGGTCACAGGAATGCCACTTTAGTTAAGGTGAGTTGCAAAAAAGCATTTCTACCATAAGCCTCTGTATACTGTTGCTTATAAAAATGACACACATTGAACTAATAACTAAAAACTTGGCATCCTCAATCTACCTGAGGAGGTCTATAAATGTGTTAAAATTTCAAAATAGATCTTTTGAATGCAAATTGCCACAGATAGAGCAAATTGAAAAGTGCTAAAAATCGACCCTTTCTTACTTTTCCGTTGCAGCTTGGTATATTATGTATTTCTTTCAAATTCTAAAGGAAATTACTGTTATTCTTTAAGCATCTTGTTCCTTGCATTGGTTTGGTCAAGTTCTGAGGAATAGTTTAAAATGTTCATGAAAGCCTGTGGCAGCAACTGCTGGCAAAGGCAGTTCAGGCATGCTCAGTTTCACTCTGAAGCTAGAAAGTTGCCAGTATTTCAGTGTTTTGAATCCTACTGTTCCTGTCAGTTTTCTAACAGTGCAGGAGGAGTAGTGTAGAACTGTCAGCAGAGATAAGCATGATGTAATTTTGAAGACAGAGTCTCATTCTCACAGGTGAAAAAAGGAAGGGAAAGCAAAGAACTCTACTGGGATCCTGTGCAGCTCTTATTTTTGAACATATAGGACATATCTGTTTGCACACATCAACCCAGTTAATGATTTTTTGTGCTTAGGTTTTTTTTTAAAATTTGTGTAATATATTTCTTTTTTAAAAATCAGGGAAATTCAATTATCCAGAAACCTACTAGTAAGAAGTATCTTATGTAGGCACAAGACAGGAAATTGGATGCTTCAGCTGAAGCCTTAACACAGGTGCATTATGTTCAGTAATGGTGTTGTGCAATGCGACAAACAGTGATTGCTTGCCATCAATGAACAGGCGCGGCTCAACTCACAGGAGGATTCCTCTAACAGCACATTAAGGTTCATACACTTCATAAGGCAATATGGGGCCAGGTCAGTGTAGGGCATCCTGGCTGGTCCCAGCCACTCCCTCTGAGAGACCAAAAGTGTGAGTGCATGGAGTGCAGGTACACTGAACATAAGTTGTAGGTGAGCATACTTTGTGACGTTGCACATCATTGCTATTCACATTTGTTAAGGCATCTGCTAAGCTTTCAGTTTCCTGGTTTTGTGGAGTTGTGCTGGCAGTTACAACTCCATCCCCTGTGAACATCTGCCCCATGTTGCACTCCTGGAAAGAATGGGTTGAAGTGGCAGCTGTTGTCTTTTCCACTACTGGTGCTCACTTCCTGGTCCATCTGCTGGAGCAGACAGGTAGCCCAGAGGGTGTGCAGGAGCGGTGGCCTTTGCTGCTCACCTGCCCAGTTCCAGGTAACATCTGGATCCTAGCTGTCTATGTTGTTTTCCCAGGAGGCACTTTGCCTTTCGCATTGTCAGACAAATGGTGGAAGGGGTAGAAGGAGAGGGGCTGCAAGCTGCTCTGTTTGTTTCTGCTCACCTGCCTACCTGACATGCCTTAGAAAGCTTTCCTTGTTGGCTTTTGCATACAAGGTTGCTAGTAAACCTGCAGGTGCATGGACAATGCCAGATGACAAACGTGGTCAATGGAAATGTTCTTTGTTGGACTTCCTCTTCATCATATCAGCCTGTTATTTCACTTTCAGGCCAAGCGATAAAAGAAAAAATTTAGCCAAGCAAAAAGCAGAAGCCCAGAAGAGACTTTATGGCCAAGGTTCAATGAAAAGGCTCTCACCGGTATCTTCTGACTGGGAGAAACAGCGTCGCTCACTAGAAAGAAGGCGAGAGGAACTGGTATTTTTTTTAACCGAATAAATAGGAAAGCAACAGTTTCTATCCTTTTCTCAAGGGTATGTGTTCAATAACCTTTTGAATTTTCTTGATTTCTAGAAAGAGAGACTTGCACAAGTCCGCAGGCAAATCTCTAAAGAAGAACATGAAAATAGGCACATGGGAAATTACAGGTAAATTTCCTGACTCAAATTGAGCCTTGGATTTTGTTGCTTTGTAATGGGTATCACTGTGCTAAAACCATGCATGTACCAAGGTCCCTTCCTGTGGGTGGCAGAAGATTGTGATACAAACAGCCCATTTATTTTAGAAGTGTTACCAGGTACTTGGTTTCCAGACCCTTTCAGTAGTAGCAGGAGTGCAGACAGTCTTGACTCAATGCAAGCCACAGGACTGGAAAATCAGGAGCCATCGCCCGGGATGGGCATGCAGTTTTCCTCTACACCAGGGGTCCTCAGACTTTTTCAGCAGAGGGCCAGTTGAAAGGTGCTGGCAGTGTGCGTGGACTGGTGAGGGAGCGAGGGTGGTGCATGCGGGTGCACGCGTTGAGGCAGGGTGGGCGTGTGGCGCGGTCAGGCGGGCATAGTGAGGGGAGGGGAGGCGCAGGTGGCGGGAGCAGGCACACTCCACAAGGCAGGTGCATGAGGCAGCGGCTTGCTCGTTCGGAGATTGTTTTCTCCAGGCAAACAAACCGCTGCCTCCCCTATGCGCGGGGCAAGGTGGGCAGCAGTGGGCGCGCATGCGGCGGGTCCAAATGGGCATGGTGGGCCGGATCCAGCCTCCAGTAGTTTGAGGACCCATGCTCTACACAGTTTCTTCCTTCTTACAATTTGTGGTTAAGATGGGAGGTTAGCTTTAACAGTAGTTAGTGTCAGTGCAGGTCCAGTTCTAAATCATGGCCAAAGCTGAGAAGGTGCCATGCTTGGTGTAGTCAGCGGGCATTTCCTCTCCCTCCTCTCCCTTTCCTCTCCTCTTGTCCCCTGCTTTTTAGCCAAACCCAGGCTGGGGCCAACAACTTGCAATTCATTTGCTTGGCTAAAGGGAGATGGCAGCCAAGCTCCCAGTTTCTTGCCGTTTAACTTTGGCTCATCACCCATTAGGGCAAACCATACCATAGCTCAAATACTCTAATCCAGCCCCATGCCCTTCAGAAGTTTTGGACTACAACTCCCATCATTCCTAACCATAGGCTATACTTGTTGAAGTGGATGTGAGCTGGAGTTTGGGGAACTAGGTTGGGGAAGACTGGTCTATGTAGTGTCAATATATGAGTGAGTGTCTAGTCCAGAAAGCTTATTTGGTAAGCATAAAAAAGAAATATACACCTTGGAGGAAAAAAAGCAAATAAAACACTAAATCAGAGTGTTGGTCTACCTAAACCTGTATTAAGCAGTCCAAAGGAACAAGCGTGTATATCAGGGTTGGTCCAGCGATCTGTAACCCAGGGGTGCCCAACCTGTTTGGCCTAGAGTGCAGCATGTGATGCTGGCATACACAGAGGCTCAGGCCTGGGCTCAGTACTGGTGCAGGCAATGCATGAGGGGGTGGAGAGTCACCCAGCCTAATGAAACAACACAGGACCGACAGAGTTGTGTGTCTGCATTTTTTAAAGAAAATGTGGGTAAGCAATGGCCTTTCCTGCTGTCTTTTGTAGCATCTACTGCCTCTTGAACTCAGTTTAAGATTCTGAATTATGACTGCAATATCTTATTACTGTTTCATGTCTCATGCATACCTGAAGTTGACATTTCAGTGTGTATTCAGATTTTTAACCCTCCATATTTTCACACATGTTCCTTTTTTTCTTTTTGTGGTTAGTAACCCCTTCCCTCCCCAACCCCAAGCTTCCTAGTTAAGTCACATGTGCAGGCATTTAATTAGCGTGAGAGCTTTTACAATGTATGTTTCATATTCATAGTAAAAGCAGAATGAATCTGCTAGCAGAGGACCTTTTTGACTGATAGACTGGCAGAATGCAAGAAGGCCTTCTCAGTGGTGGCACCTCCCCTCTGGAACACTCTCCCATGCGCTGTTCCCGCAGAAGAAACTGTGCCCCCTTTCAGATGTCTCTTGAGAACTTACTTGTTCACCCAGGCTCTTTCTGACCTGTAATGGATTCTGTCCATGCGCAGTTACACTGTGATTCTTGTACTGAATAATGGATTATTTTATATTGCATAACATATACATACTAATGTGAACCACTTTGGGATTTTTTATACTATCAATTTATACTATCAATATAATATGGGATATTATATTAAATATTATAGCTAATTAAGCCCCTGGAAGAATTTCATGTGCATGCCCCATGGAACTGAATGGGAGCTGTGTTCTGCTCTTGTGCAACCCCTGTTTATTTCACTATAGTCTGTGTGTAAGAGATGTTCTCTGTGGATTCTGTCCCCTGCCTACATTTCATAGTTTTTCTTTTATTGAAATTGTAGACGTATTTACCCACCTGATGACAAGCTACTACTTGAAAAATATGAAGGTTTGTTAGCCGCTGCCTTTCAGACCTTCCTTGCTGGGAGAGCAGCATCCCTTCAACGGGAGTTGAACAACCCTCTAAAGAAGATGAAGGTACCAATGAGTGTAACCATTAATGTACAACTTGCATTTTTCCTAACCTGTTCCAATGTGCAGTGTCAAGTGTTAATGAAAGTACTTTGTTGAAGTTTTCCATAAAATTCATCTCCCAGCAACCCTACCTCTTCCACCTTGTGTGGTATGCTGTATCCAAAGAGTCCTGTGGAAGAAGTGTTTCTGATAGCTTGCCTCTAGCAAAATAACTCACTTGCCCAAACCAGGCATTCTGTTGGCAAAGGGCTGTCTCTAGTGTGCCTTCTACTGCATTGCTACTGATTTTATGCAAGTGTTCCAAAAGAATGTGACTTTGAAAGTTCTAGGAAAAAGTTGTGGCAGGCAGAAGAAATATCCCGCAGCCAGCCATTTAAGGATAAAATTAATTGAAACATGCTTTTCTTTGCTTCGAGTACACTTTTTAGATGGCCCTAATATCAAACGAAAGCATGCAAATGCAAGTAGATAAAAAGGTACCACTTCGGTGGGCAGGTAACAGCGTTCCGTGCACTTTGGTGTTTAGTCATGCCGGCCACATGACCATGGAGACTGTCTGCGGACAAACGCTGGCTCCCTTGGCTAGGAAACGGAGATGAGCACCGCCCCCTAGAGTCAGGCATGACTGGACGTAACATCAAGGGGAAAATATCAAACAATGTCTTGAAATTCCAGTATAGCAGGCCTGGCTGTGGCATACATCAATTAAATTTATGTTGCCTACAGATTTATATATTTAACATGTGTGTGGATAGGTTTGGAGGCATTTATGGTAGATAACAAAATCAGAACTATGTTAGCTCAGCTAAGCTCACTAGATTCTCGCAG
This sequence comes from Varanus salvator macromaculatus, assembly GCA_023646645.1. NCBI lineage: Eukaryota > Metazoa > Chordata > Lepidosauria > Squamata > Varanidae > Varanus > Varanus salvator. The sequence goes on from JAIXND010000659.1 coordinate 15,359,743, forward strand.
ATCTATGCTGGCCTTACATTTTGGAATCCAACTCCTGTTGGATGCCAATCAGAATGTTACTTTGCTAATGCAACTATTTTTGGATGACTCTAGCTTTATCTTAATTCAGGAGGAGGACATATTGGATCTTCTGGAACAATGTGAACTGGATGATGAGAAACTAATGGGAAAAACTGTCAGACCACGTGGACCGAAGGTATTTCATTGAAGTGGCATGTATCTGCATTTAAACATGTTGAAATTTGGGACAGGAGGGATTTGGGGATGTAGCAGGCAGAGCCATGAATGACAAGGTATGTGGTCTTATGCTGGGCCTGCAGGGAGGATTATAGTCCTTGAAGGAAAATTTCAACAAAGCATTAGCATTTGGGGTTTTTTTTCTAAAGCAAAAGAAATTAAGAAATTGCACAGGTTTTAAGGGGGATGTTCTTTCTTCCAACATTTGTTTTGCACTGTGGCCTCTAGATGGCACATTGTGCTTCCTTATTCAAAATCTCTTCTGCTTGCTAAGATTTGTTTCATTCTTTCATATTCGCTAATATTTAAAACATTCTTTCATGCTACTATCAACTGTCAATGTGTCTGTTTCACAGGTAAGTCCCTATACGTAGAAAACTTGTCTTGTGATTAATGGTCTTCAGTTAGCACTAGTTGGGCATGCATGCTGAAGTCCATTTTGTTCATCTGCCAGAAGGAGAGAGCAATGGTTTTGATGCCAGATTCATCTGTATTGTCTTAACATGGATCTTCCACAGTGTGCTAGGGATAAACTACTTGTCTCTCATACATGCTAAAGCAAGGTTACATACTTTAGGAATCTGCAACATTAGGCTCAGTTTGTTATTATTATATCATTATAATATATTCTCTGTGTTCAGATTCAAGTAATTTGGCTAAAGTAGTTGGGTGTGTTCTGTTCAGGAATGGCCGATTCAGTCTATTTCTGGTTGGTGTCACTTTCCCCTGGGTTCACTCATATATCCATTCTGTTCCATTTCCATAATCATCTGTAATTCTGTGCCCCCCTCCCCCAAAGCCTTATGTTTAAATGCATATGTCTAAATGCTTGTTATCTCAAAACCATTTTTGGGTGTAGACCTATGAGGATGCCCATAACCCTCCAGACTTGGAGGCATCCTGTGGAAGGTGGGAGGTGAAGGTCGCCTTTGTGCTCCTCTCACCCTGCAAAGCTCTTAGACTGCTGATCTCAGTCTTCTAGGTGTGGTGCTTCTGAGGGGCAACAAAGAGGGCAGAGGTACCACCAGGATACCTCTGTCTTGGAAGCACCTGTCTCCTCCCCACTCTGACCCCTGTAATATTCCCCAAAGCCCTTCTCTGAGGATGCTTTTATGTCCTCAGAGAAGAAACCAGAGTGGTTCTTTCTGTTGTGGCTGTGAGGTAAGCAAAGATTGGATCCACTTTTTACCTCATAGCTGGGAATCCAAAAAATCATATGGCTGCTTAGATGCTTTCTAGTGGCCATAGGACTACATTGTTGGTTATGCATATTTTACCCCAAATTTTAATTTAATATACATGTTGTTGTTAGTCGTGAAGTCATGTCCGACCCATCGCGACCCCATGGACAACATTCCTCCAGGCCTTCCTGTCCTCCACCATCCCCCAGAGTCCACTCAAGCTCACACCAACTGCCTCAGTGGCTCCATCTAGCCACCTCATTCTCTGCTGTCCCCTTCTTCTTTTGCCATCTACTGTTCCCAGCATTAGGTTCTTCTCCAGGGAGTCCTTCCTTCTCATTAGGTGGCCTAAGTATTTGAGTTTCATTTTCAGGATCTGGCCTTCTAAAGAGCAGTCAGGGTTGATCTCCTCTAGGACTGACTGGTTTGATAGGTGTCCAAGGGACTCGCAGGAGTCTCCTCTAGCACCACAATTCAAAGGCCTCAATCCTTCAGCGCTCAGCCTTCCTTATGGTCCAGCTTTCACAGCCATACATTGCAACTGGGAAAACCATAGCCTTGACTATACGCACTTTTGTTGGCAGGGTGATGTCTCTGCTTTTTAGTATGCTGTCTAGATTTGCCATAGCTTTCCTCCCCAGGAGCAGGTGTCTTTTAATTTCTTGGCTGCAGTCCCCGTCTGCGGTGATCTTGGAATCCAGGAAAATAAAATCTGTCACTTCTTCCATTTCTTCCCCATCTATTGCCAGGAAGTGAGAGGACCAGATGCCATGATCTTACTTTTCTTAATGTTGAGTTTCAAGCCAACTTTTGCACTCTCCTCCTTCACCCGCATCAAGAGGCTCTTTAGTTCCTCTTCACTTTCTGCCATGAGAGTGGTATCATCTGCATATCTGAGGTTGTTGATATTTCTCCCAGCAATCTTAATTCCAACTAGTGATTCATCTAGGCCCGCCTTTCCATGATGTGCTATGCATATAAGTTAAATAGGCAGGGTGACAGTATTCAGCCTTACTGAACTCCTTTCTCAATTTTGAACCAATCAGTGGTTCTGTGTCCAGTTCCCACTGTTGCTCCTTGACCTGCATATAGGTTTCTCAAGAGACAAATAAGATCCCATCTCTTTAAGAACTTGCCACAATTGGTTGTGATCCACACAATCAAAGGCTTTAGCATAGTCAATGAAGCAGAAGTAGATGTTTTTCCGGAACTCCCTAGCTTTCTCCATGATCCAGCGTATGTTGGCAATTTAATCTCTAGTTCCTCTCCCTCTTGGAAATCCTGCCTGTACTTCTGGTAGTTCTCGGTCCACATACTGCTGGAGCCTAGCTTGTAGGATTTTGAGTATCGCTTTGCTAGCATGTGAAATGAGTGCAATGGAGCGATAGTTTGAACAATCCTTGGCATTGCCCTTCTTTGGGATTGGAATGTAAACTGACCTTTTCCAATGCTGTCACCTGCACTAGCTGTGTTGTTGCTCACACTTCCTAAGGCCCATTTGACTTCACATTCCAGGATGTCTGGCTCGAGGTCAGCGACCACCCAATCGTGTTTATCAGGGATGTTAAGCTCTTTCTTGTACAGTTTCTCTGTGTAATCTTGCCATCTCTTCTTAATCTCTTCTGCCTCTGTTAGGTCCCTGCCATTTTGGTCCTTTATCATGCCCATCTTTGCATGAAATGTTCCCTTCATATCTCCAATTTTCCTGAAGAGATCTCTGGTCCTCCCTATTCTATTGTTTTCTTCTATTTCTTTGCACTGTTCATTTAAGAATGCATTCTTGTCTCTTCTAGCTATTCTCTGGAATTCTGCATTCAATTGGGTGTATCTTTCTCTTTCTCCCTTGCCTTTTGCTTCCCTTCTTTCCTCAGCTATTTATAAAGCTGAGGAAAGACAGCCATTTTGCTTTCTTGCATTTCTTTTTCTTTGGGATGTTTTTAGTTGCTGCCTTTTGTACAATGATGCAAACCTCCATCCATAGTTCTTCAGGCACTCTGTCTATCAGATCTAATTCCTTAAATCTATTTGTCACCTCTACTGTATATTCATCCGGGATATGATTTAGGTCATACCTGAGTGGCCTAGTGCTTTTCCCTACTTTCTTCAACTTAAACCTAAATTTTGCAACAAGAAGCTCTCTCTCAACATGGAGAGCCAGTGTGGTGTAGTGGTTAAGAGCATGAGACTGGGACTCAGAGGATCTGGGTTCTAGTCCCCACTCAGCCATGGAGCTAACTGGGTGACTTTGGGCCAGTCACAGACTCTCAGCCCAACCTACCTCACAGGGTTGTTGTTGTGGGGATAAGATGGAGGAGGAGAGGTCATGTAAGATGCCTTGAGCCCTTTGTAGGAAAAAGGCAGGCTATAAATCGCAAAATGAATGAATATGAATGAATGATGTGTGCCACAGTCAGCTCCTGGTCTAATTTTTACTGATTGTATAGCGCTTCTCCTTCTTTGGCTGCGGAGCACATAGTCAATCTGATTTCTGTGTTGACCGTCTGGTGATGTCCATGTGTAAAGTCATCTCTTGGGTTGTTGGAAAAGAGTGTTTGCTTCAACCATCGTATTCTCTTGACAAAATTCTACCAGCCTGTGCCCTGCTTCATTTTGTATTCCAAGGCCAAACTTGCCTGTTATTCCGGTTATCTTCTGGCTTCCTACTTTAGCATTTCAATCCCCCATGATGATAAGGACATCATTTTTTTAAGTTAATTCTAGAAGGTGTTGTAGGCCTTCATAGAACTGGTCAACTTCAGCCTCTTCAGCACCAGTGGTTGGGGCATAGACTTGAACTTTTGTGATGTTGAATGGTTTGCCTTGGATTCGAACTGAGATCATTCTGTCATTTTGGAGATTGTATCCCAGTACTGCTTTTCCTGGGACTGCAGGTGGCACAGTGGTTTAAACCACTGTGCTGCTGGGCTGGTTGATCGAAAGGTCGCCGGTTCGAATCTGCACACGGGGTGAGCTCCTGTGCACCGTCCCAGCTCCTGCCAACCTTGCAGTTCGAAAGCATGCAATGCAAGTAGATAAAAAGGTACCACTTCGGTGGGCAGGTAACAGCGTTCCATGCACTTCGGTGTTTAGTCATGCCGGCCACATGACCACGGAGACTGTCTGCGGACAAACGCTGGCTCCCTTGGCTAGGAAACGGAGATGAGCACCGCCCCCTAGAGTCAGGCATGACTGGACGTAACGTCAAGGGGAAACCTTTACCTTTACCTTTTACTGCTTTTCCTACTCTTTTATTGACTATGAAGGCTGCTCCATTTCTTCTGAGGGATTCTTGCCCGCAGTAGTATACCTGATGGTCATCTGAATTAAATTCCCCCATTCCTGTCCATTATAGTTCACTGATTCCTAAGATGTCGATGTTCAGTCTTATCATCTCTTGTTTGACCACATCCAGCTTGCCTTGATTCATGGATCTTACATTCCAGGTTCCTATGGAGTATAGATCTTTGCAGCAACGGACTTTCCTTTCACCACCAGATACATCCACAGCTGAGTGTCCTTTCGGCTTTGACCCAGTGGCTTCATTCTTTCTGGCGCTACTAGTACTAGCCCTCCGCTCTTCCCCAGTAGCATATTGGACACCTTCCGACCTGAGGGGCTCATCTTCCGGCGTCATATCTTTTTGCCTTTTGGTACTGTCCAAAGGGTTTTCATAGCAAAGATACTGGAGTGGGTTGCCAGTTCCTTCTCAAGTGGATCACGTTTTGTCAGAGCTCTCTGCTATGACCTGTCTGTCTTGGGTGGCCCTGCATGGCATAGCTCATAGTTTCATTGAGCTACGCAAGCCCCTTCGCCACGACAAGGCAGTGATCCATGAAGGAGTTAATATACATAGTCATACATTTTGAAGCTGAGAAGTGTGTCACAGTATTTGAGGAAATGCAAAGTCCAATGGTTTTTCTGATTTGCACCTTTGTCTGGTAGTATTAGAGCATTGCATGGCAGTTTACATTGAAATCTGCAAATATCAAGTCCCTCGATCATCCTTAGTTTCAGCATGGGCAGATTCTGAATTGCTGGATCTCACTTATATTTATTGCTTTGGGCTTCTTGGCTAAGTTTTGAACAGGCTACTCGGTTGGGTGGACAGAGCTTGGGAGCTGGCAGAGTGACCTGGTACCTTCCTCACGCTCCTCTTCCTGCTTCTCAAAATACTTAAGAGTAGTACTGCTCTGTTCATTCAGTAGGTGGGGGCAGCTACTAATTCACTGGGATGTTTTCAGGTGAGTTTAGTCTTGATGGTAAAGCTCGGTCCTTAGACAGCGTTTACTTGGGCTTCCCTTGCTGCTCCACCAGGGTGCCAGATTAACAAGAGGACTGAGGGCTTTCCAAGGGACTACTGGGCATGACCCAGGCTTCAACTGAGAGTGCTGCACAGCAGTAAAAAGATAAATTGGTTACTTTATTTTGAGTGACCTACTTTTCATGTAGGAATGGACGCAAAACAGGCAAATAAAAACTTTAACTGCTCAGCTGGTAAAAGGATTAACAGGAAAGGCTGAGGAGGGCAGTCATCTCACAACAAATGTTAGATTCCAAGAGAATGGTTCATGCCAATGTTCTGTTTTGTGTCTGCTTTATGGAGAGAGGAAGGACAATTATCTGACCTTGTCTATTGTTCCTTTGGCTGTTTTTTTCCTCTTTCTATCTCTTGCTTTCCCTTTCATTGTATTTTGGAAGATAAATGACCCTGAGTGTATATAACATCTCAAATGCATACAGGATTACACTGAGACTTGCCAGACCACGTCCTGCTTCCATGGTTTAGAGTATTATTGTCCAATAGTGGCTTGATCCTTTAAAAAATCTTTCTGAATTGTAAATAGCTGGTACTGGAACATTATATTAATGAACAACAAGAGTTCAGTCGCTTAATATGTGCAGCTATTTCTATACCTGTGAAAACCCTTTTCTAAGATCATTGGAAGACTTGTATCACTTTTCTATCACCATATTTCTCAGCATTTAATTTGGACCTGGGTTCTCATTTGTGACTTTCCACAGGCAAAGTACTGCTGTTTCTTGCTACTTCTCCATATCTGCTACTGTACATATGTGGCCCATTTCACCAGTGTTTAAGATGGTCATGGCTGAACTGCATCATCACTGTGTGGTCATATTTGGAGAGCCAGCTGGGATCAGATCCATGAAAAGTTGTTATCATTTTTATTCCAAAGACTGAATCTCACTAACGGGTAGGCAAGAAAAGTTGTACAGGAAATAGTAAGATTCCATTATTTCAGGTAGGATCAACCCCACTTCATTACCCTGGAGCATGAGAAGGATTTAGCATGGGTCTGTCTTTCTGGTGAACAGTAGTTGATTTCATACAACTTGATTCCATATCAGGGTCAGCCTCCACATTACTTTCCTTATTCAAAAATAAGCATATCAGCCAGTGTTTTGGACCATCTAACATAAACTGCCCAGAGGTGCTGTGGCACAATTGGGTGGCGTACAAATGTTCTAAATAAATAAGCCCTTGCCAACATGGTCAAAATACTGGGAGCTGCAGTTTTAAACATCTGGAGATCTACTTTTTGTCCCTCCAACAGGGAGGGAACTTAAGTAGGATCCTAATGTGGGAGTTGAGTGTTCTCTGACCTTTGCCCTCATGTGGTTATAATTTGGATTGCCTCCAAATGCTTCATTTTAATGGAGCCTATTTTGCTGGTGGAAATTGCAGATGGAGTGTCAGCTCCAAGACATGAGTAGTAGGTCTCCTCAAATGGAACACCAGAACCAGAGGTGATGGGGATGGATGGAAAACTCAGCAAGAAATAGTCAGACCAGAGGCAAAGACAAATTCAGGAACAGGAACAGGCAAAGGGCCGTGGCGTGGCGTGGCCACAAAGCAGTCACCACAAAGAACTGTATTGTGGCAAACCTAGGCAGGACTGAGAAGCCTTTTGTAGAGCCTCCCATAGGTCCCAGCTGATTGCAGTAGCCCCCAGCCTGCAAGAACCAACAGATCTGATGTCAGTCCTGCAAGCACTTGCAAGTTTGACCAGGCTGCCTTCTCTCTCAAGCTGCCAGGGGGAGTGGCATTGCTCTGTAGATCCTGACAAGCAACCCACCCAGTCTGGATTAGGGTGACATCTGATGATGAACAATTAAAGTTCCCTGCCCATCCTTCATGCTAAGGTCTCAATCCAGTTTGGGCCCCTGCTGCTTGCTTTTGAATAAGATGGAAAAAATAGCTGCTGCCACTTTATTGTAATACGCAGATGGATTTCAGTCTTACCCAAGTGTGACTGGACAACAAATTACCATGTCAAGGGAGAGAATTAGCAGTGTAAATTGACATTTAAACATTTCAGTATACCAGGTGCTGTAGTCCACCTATTTGTTCATGTTCTTGTGTGAGAAAATTGATGAGATATTGCCAGGCAGCAGGATACATATGTGAGAGTGGAACATCAGTCACTCTGTGCCTGATCCATCTGCCATGTTTTGATGTAGCTGCTGGTGCAGTCACTCCTCTGTGAGCTGCTTTCCCACTCAGCCAGGATGGAGAAGGGCCATAGCGCAGTGACAGGGCACCCGCTTGGCATGTTAACCATTGCAAGTGGAACTTGTGGCCTCTCCTGTTAAATCACCAGGCAAATGGGTGATGGAAAAGACTCTTCCGAAAGACTGTGGAGAGTTGCTGCCAGTAGAAGAAGGCAATATGATGGCCTGGCAGCTTCCTATCTCATCTGATTGTGATGAGAGTATACAGTTTTTCTGTTAGCGCTATTCCCTGTAGTGTGGCAAGGGGGCAGTCATGTAGTCACAGTCATCTACATGAGCAAAATAGCCATTTGACCACCAGTGCACCATGAGAGCCTGTTATGAAGAACTGGTGTTGCAGAGGAAATGGCACTAGTGATGAAGCGATCTGTCTGTAGGGAGCTCAGGCTGGAAATGTTGGAAAGTTGTTGGACTGCTTCCTAGACCCTTGTACATTGGTTGCGGTTTATTGGATAATTGCTTTATATCCCCCTCTCAGTTTATTAATTCATCATTTTGCTGTTTATCTTATATTTTATTATTACTGGCTGCTGTTTTTATTACTATTAATTTTATTGATAGTATTTTTTATTGTAGTGATGATTTTATTATGTTTGATTATATGAAAGCTGGGGGTCAACAACTTTGCGAATGAACAAAGCAACAGCAGAGCCTATGGCTAACTGGGTAGCTAAATCAATCAATCAATCAATAAAATATTTTAAAGTTAAAATGTTAGATTTTCTGGAATTATCCCCAGCTTCGTTGATGGTTGTCCTGATGGCAAGTGTCTGCTTTGTGTTAGCTACATATAGTATCTAATGTAAATGTGTATGTTATATAACGTAACATATAACGAACTCTAATGTAATTGCATGGAAAGACAACTGTTGGCAGCAAAAGGGGGTTTCCTGTAGTCCAGCCATGAAAGAAAACCAAACAAATGTTTAATACTTCTTTTGCTCGGATTCAAACACTCATACTTGTCCTTCCAACTCCTTAAAACAAGAGCTTGTTAAAATGACAAAGCGGGGCATGATCCTGCCAAAGATGGGCGCTTTAAAGTGCTGCTTAAGTTCTCTCCTCTGTACAACTGTTGCAGATGTAGGAACCCTGCTCTTTTTTGTGTCTGGTCAGGCTACATTCAAGGAATTACAACTTAAAAGTGCTCGGGATTGGTTTGATGATTGTCCTATTGGAGGAAGTAGACGTTAATTTGTTTTTTTTAATTAGCAACTTAATTTTCTTCTTCGTGGCCATCTGTGCATCACACACATGGGTTCTGCGCCTGCGCAGTGCCTTTGGCCGGAAGATTAACAGCTAACGGATTTTGGCGGGAAACTCCGCTCCCCCTCCCCCCTCGTAGTATATAAGGAGCGGAGTGTCCGCCATTTTCCAGTCTTTGCGACCACCGTTTGCTGTGCCTCGTGCCGCTTCACTCTCGCTTAGATCTCACCTCGCTCGTTGTATAATTCTTCCTTGTTCCTCGTCCAAGTTTGTATTTCCCTTGCTCTTCTCTTGTTGATTATTCACTCACTTATTCGTTTTTTCTCGTTGTTAGCACTTTTCTCTAGTTCCTATAAAAAAAAAAAAAACCAACCAAAAATATTATTTCCCTGCTTTGCTATCTCCTTTTTTCTCTTTTTCTGCAATGGCGCAGCGGGCGGCGTTCCGCAAATGTGGACAGTGTGGTTCTAAAATGCCCACTGTGGATCCGCATGACCTGTGCCTCCTGTTCCTGGGGGAGGGGCACAGGACCGATAAGTGCCACCATTGCTTGGCCTTCTCCAAGCAAGCGTGGAAGAACCGGGAGAACCGCCTCTGCAAGCTCTTGTGGGACCAGGCTCTTCTCCAATCAAACCGGTTGGTGGCAAAGCCTACACCTGTGGCTCCTCCCGAAAGCCGCCCAGCTTCCACCAATCCGCCACAGCATCCCGCCTCTTCCTCTGTTGCTCCGCCCTTACGCCCTTCCAGCAAGGGGGCTTTAGGCATGATTGACCAGCCAGACCCCATGCCAAGGAAGCATAAGGAGAAGAGGAAGCACAGTGACTCTGCCAAACAATCTGTGCACAAGAAGGCCAGAAAGGAGAAGGCGGGAAAAACGGCTAAAAAGCCGAAGGATCCCGAGCATGGAAAACATTGCCGCTTGGGTTCGGCGGCATCCGATACTGACCTCAGTGACGGTACTGACACCTTCGGTACCGACCATCCAGGCGGCTATGAGGGTCACACCACCAGGCTCGCCACGCCGGCTGGCGCCCGAGCCTCTTCAGGACCCTCACCATGGCTCAATCTCGGATGGGGAGATTCGAGATTCACCTCAAGGGGTTCGGTCTCCAACCCCAATGCCTCCCGCCTCCATGCTTGCGGATATGGCCATCTCTCCTTCGAGAAGCTGTAGGAGCCACTCCTCCGAGGCTAGGTCCGATGATTGGTACCACGCTCGTTATTCCTCTGTCCCTCGACGTGAAGAATACCAATCAATGACCTACTATCCTGCTCCTAGGAGACACCTCTCGCTGCCTACATCCAGGGACCATCTCCCCTCTACACCCAGGGATGCCCTGAGGGCTCCATCTAGAGAAAGCGGAGGACTCCATCTGAATCACAGGGAGATTCGTCCTCCAGTGTGCCACCTCCTTATTGGATGGACTCTGATGACTCTGAAGCCGATTCGACTTCACCGGATGCGGCAGTCACCTCCCAGGGTCCGGCATCGCCTGATGAACCGCACGTTTCCTTCAGGGAGTTGATGGCCAGGTTGGTGAAGTCTCTCGACATCGAGGCTCACCAACAACCAGGTCCGAGCACGGACCGGTTTTACGACGTAGTCCGGGGCAAACAATCTACATTCATCGCACTGCCGTTTATTACAACCCTGAAACAGACGATGACCCAACCCTGGGACCTCCCAGCCCAGCCACAACCTACATCTCGCAAATATGAATCCATGTATTGGGTTCGTGAGGGGGACATCCCTTTTCTGCTTCGTCACCCCAAACCGAATTCAATGGTTGTGGAATCTTCCCAGGGGAGGGAAGCTCGCGGTCATACCTCACCTAGACGGTATCATCGTCACCTTCCTCGACAACCAGGGTGATCTGGCGCGCACCTTCGTCAAGGAGGCCATGCAGGTGGCGGTGCAGCAGTTGTCTACCACCCGCTACCATGTTGATACTGATTCCTAGTCGCTCCTGGGTGCCATCTCCCTCCGTAGACATGCCTGGTTACGTAACTGTAACTTCCTGGACGAGACCAAACGAAGAATCGAAGAGGTGCCGTTCAACGGGTCTGGCTTCTTACAACCAAGACCGACAGCAAGCTGAAAAAACTCCATGAATCCCGGATGACGGCCCGTCGGATGGAGCTACCATCTCAACCACGCCGTAAGTGGTCATGGTCCCATTTATCATACTGCCAGTACCAGCCTCGGCAACAACTGCCAATCCATCGCCAGCAACGCCGCAGACAGCAGACATCCCAACGTTTCCAGCAGGGCCACTGCTGTTTCGACATGGATAGGCGGCAGCGCTGATGGGACGAGCGAACCCTTCTCCTACTCCCACCTACACCCTTCCCCCTCTCGTTTGGGGACCGATTGAAAAGTCGGCTCCCCATTTGGGAGACCATTACATCCGATGGATGGGTGTTATCTATTATCCAGCACGGATATGGAATTGAATTCGACGTTGTTCCATCATCGAGCCCGATCTGATTTACGCAGGGTTCACCGGTGTTACTGGATGAGATTCGTCAACTCCTTGCTAAAGGAGCAATTCGTCGTTTATCGTCATCGGACGGGCTGCACAGGTTCTATTCCAAATATTTTACTGTCCTGAAGAGGGATGGAGGTCTCCGACCGATTCTGGACTTATGAGCTCTCAATAAGTTCATAACACCAAAGAAGTTTCGGATGACCACACTTCAAAATATTCTTCCGTTGCTGCAGAGAGGGGACTGGTTCGCTTCACTTGATTTAAAAGACGCCTATTTTCATATTTCAATACATCCACTTCATAGGTGTTTTCTTCGCTTTGCGGTAGCCTCCAAAATCTATGAATTCAACGTGTTACTGTTTGGATTAGCCACTGCACCGAGAGTTTTTACAAAATGCATGGCTCCCGTATGCGCGCATCTTCGCCTATGTGAAATCCAAGTTTACCCGTACCTTGATGATTGGCTGTTGGTTTCCGAGACTAAGGAGGGACTTATGGCGGATATCCGTACCTCGTGTGCTCTACTACGAGACCTTGGACTTCGTATTAATCAGCAGAAATCTTCTCTTGTCCCTACACAGACGATCTACTTCATCGGAGCACGTCTCGATTCCATAACGTGGAGAGCCTTCCTGCCTATCGACAGACAGCGGACCATTATTTGTCACATCGATCGGGTTCGACAAGACGGCATCGTTCCGGCGCGGGCTGTTCAAGCTCTCCTAGGATATATGGCAGCGGCCATCGCTGTAGTTCCCTATGCCAAGCTCCAAATGCGCCCTCTGCAGCTCTTTTTCAACAGAGCTTTTCGTCCTCAAAGCGACTCGCCCACCATGAGGGTCCGGCTCCCAGGCACTGCTCTAAGATCCCTGCTATGGTGGATGGATCCAGCCCACCTCAGTGTTGGTGTCCCGTTTCGACCTTGGTACCCCACGATGACTATTGGTACCGACGTGTCTCTTCTGGGATGGGAAGCCATATGCTCCACGCTACGCACCCAAGAAGTTTGGAGCCGTCGCGATTCCAGGAACCATATCAATTTCCTCGAGCTGCTGGCTGTATTCAAAGCCTTACAGACGTTCGAGGACATTATCCTGCACCAAGTTGTCCAGATAACCACGGACAATATAGCAACAGTGTTTTACATAAACAAACAGGGAGGAACCAGATCCATGAAGCTGGCCCGCTTAGCCATACAGATCTGGGATTGGTGCATTCCGAGGGACATTACTCTTATAGCGGTACACCTAGTGGGTCATGCCGCTTCCGCTTCTGCTGACCCTGCTTCACAACTGCTACATCCAGACCTCCAATATATTATCGACTCTGCACTAAGACTTTCTACCAGGAAATTGTACCCTGCAAAATGGTGTAGATTCTCTAACTTTGCCGAAGCACATTCTTTTTCTCCATCATCGGCTTCGATCGAGCAAATTCTCCAGTTCCTGTTCGAATTGCACCAGTCTGGACTTAAGCCTTCCTCCATCAAGGTTTATACAGCAGCGGTTTCTTCCCACCAGGGACCGGTACAGGGTCTTTCAGTTTTTTCTCAGCCTCTGATCAAGAAGTTTTTAAAGGGACTCTCTAATCTCCATCCTATGATCAGACCCTTTATGCTGACATGGAGCCCCTCAGTGGTTTTGCAGGCGCTCACTAGACTGCCCTTCAAACCGATGGCGAGGGTTGACCTGCACCTTGTCTCGTGGAAGACGGCATTCCTTGTTGCTGTTATGTCAGCCCGCAGAGCATCCGAGTTTTGTGCCCTTCGAGTGGACCCTCCTTTTCTCAACTTCTATAAAGAAAAGGTTATTTTTGGCTTGATCCATCTTTTTTTCCAAAGGTTGCTATCTCATTCCATATGGACCAAGAGATTGTGTTGCCATCCTTTTTCCTGACTCCGTTGAATTCGATAGAGAGGTCTCTGCATATGCTTGACGTTTGTCATTGCCTGGCTTTCTATCGCTCCAGGACAGAGTCTGTCCGACATTCTGACAGGCTTTTTGTGAAGTATTCAGAACATAATCGTGGATATCCAGTCACTTCTCAGCGTATATCCAAGTGGATCGTTAATACAATTGAACTATCCTACCAGCTTGCAAAATTGGACTTACCTTCCACTCCGAGTGGACACTCCACCAGGGCTGTCGCCACTTCCTCAGCCTTTGCGTCGGGGGTTCCCATTGAGGACGTATGCAGAGCTGCCACTTGGGCTACACTGTGCACCTTCGCCAGGCACTGTAGACTGGATGTCCGGGCCAGACGTGACTGTTCCTTCGGCAGAGCTGTCTTATCGTCCATTCTCCAGTGATGACACCTCCCTCCTCCAAATCTTGGTAAGCTTGTCATTCTACCCATGTGTGTGATGCACAGAGGCCACGAAGAAGAAGGACAGGTTGCTTACCTGTAACTGGTGATCTTCGAGTGGCCATCTGTGCAGTCACACAACCCGCCCACTGACCCCACGTGGTGTCATGGGTGGTCAGGCCCCTTTTTGGCCTTTCTTTTCCCTTTTTTCTCTTCAGGTTCTTTTTGGGGGAGCGACCATCCGGTCGTTCAAAGACTGGAAAATGGCAGACACTCCGCTCCTTATATACTACGAGGGGGGAGGGGGAGCGGAGTTTCCCGCCAAAATCTGTTAGCTATTAATCTTCCTGCCAAAGGCACTGCGCAGGCGCAGAACCCATGTGTGTGACTGCACAGATGGCCACTCGAAGAACACCAGTTACAGGTAAGCGACCTGTCCTAATCCTGCACTTGCTACAAAACATCAAAGTTAACACAAACACGTAACAATACTTAAGTGTGAAATTTGCCAGGATTTAGTTCTCTTACAGGTTATTTATGATTTCACTCTTAACATCTCTTGCAGTGATATACTGACTGTCAGTTACACCAACAGGATGAAGTAAATTACAGTGAAGGATGAAAAACAACTTTAATGCATATGTCTCTCTTCCTCCTGTCCTAGCCCCTGTATTCCATGCCAGAGAGTGCACAGTTCATGAAGAAAAACAAGAACTACAGCAGCAGCAGCAGCTGTGAAAGTAGCAGTGACATTTCTGAATGGGAAGAGGAAGCTGAGAAAGAAGATGAGAATGTGAAGAAAGAGAAAAATGTTTCATTTGATCTTGAAGATAGGAAATTAATTGAGCGATCCAGTAAGTTAACTAATACAAGGTTAATTTACTGAAAACATTCTTTTATTTTCACATGAACAAGATATTTTATTAAATGGGTGTTTCTGTTTCCTGAAGTGTAAAAGAGGGCAGGTGGAGAACTCCAATATCCATGACCTCCCTCATCCATTGTAGGAGCTTTTCATGGTGCTGAATGGTACCTGCAAAGTAAACTCTCTGCCATGGAGCACCATGGATAGAACCTATAAAACCACAATGAATAAAGAGGCTCAGTGACATATGAGCCACAGGCCATGGATATTGGTGGGCCCTGTTTAAAATACCACTCCACTATGAATTACTTCTAGATCTGAAAGTGAGAAGGATGTTGAGTTACTGCTAAATTGGGTCTAA
Organism: Varanus salvator macromaculatus; assembly: GCA_023646645.1. NCBI lineage: Eukaryota > Metazoa > Chordata > Lepidosauria > Squamata > Varanidae > Varanus > Varanus salvator. The sequence continues at coordinate 15,374,917 of JAIXND010000659.1, forward strand.
TTTTTAAGGGGGATTACACTTCTACAACATGACCCCTCCCAGATACTGGGAGCTGCTACTACTACATCATCATATTTATACCCCACCTTTTTTCCTCTTGTGAGGAATCGAAGGTGGCTTACTTACCTCCATTTTATGCTCACAGCAACCAGTCTGTAAGGGAGGTTAGGCTAAGATGGATTGACTGGCCCAAAGTTACCCAGTGAGCTTCATGGCCACATTGGAATTAGAACCCAGATCTCCCAGGTGCCTAGTTCATTGCTCTCAAAATCCCACTCCCCTGGGTCTTCTATCTCAAGATATCACTCCCCGAATCCAATATACCTGAGGCAGAGGGGAGAAGGTGGCAGGAAGCATCTGGCAGTTACAGTTCTGTTCTTGTTCACCTTTGCGAAAAGTAGTAGTAGAGTAGTTTACTTTCTCTTGTCTGCATGTTTATATGAAAATGCTTTTATGTAAAAACTCAAATGATTCACATCAATAAAAAAATAACAGTTACTACGGAAAGGCAGCTGGAAAACAATAAAAAGAAAGGAGACAGTAAACAGAGACATGCTGACCCAGAAGCCGCCGGAATAATAAATTCTTCAGTCCACAGTAAAACACTGGTAAAGGGGCATCCAGGTGGGCCTCATAGAGCAGAAGGTTCCCATGCTTTGGCTACCATCACAAAAAAGGCCCTGTTGCATCTCCATGCCAGCCATGCCTCAGGATGGGATGAGACACAGGTCTTTGCTATTAATCTCAGTGTGGGAAACTAGGCTTGGTCTTAAGCCATTTTGGATTTTAAAGGTGATAACTGGCACACTAACTTATTCCTGTACACAGATGGGCAGGTCACGCAGTTGATATAGCAGAGTAACATGCTCCCCCACAAAAGCAGCACCAGTCAAAACTCTTGCTGCAATCTTTTGTGGCCACTGAACTTTCAGAGATGAGGTTCTATACAGTGTATTCTAACTATCACTAGGTATGTGTGACCATGATTGCCCTCTCTAGAGGTGGCACATTTGACGCACCTGCTTAAGCTGAACAAAAGCCATTTTTCTTTCCCATTCACATTGGGGTTGAGGGGGTGAGATCATACCTTGTAGCAGCTTGGTGCTTTCAGAATTTTAGCCTATAACTCTTCATCAGCCCTAGCCAGCAAGCCTGACACCACAAGTTGCCCAGCTCTGGCTTATGCCGCAAAGGCTTGTATAGCTCCTGTCCTGCTGAGAGAGCTTATACCAACCTCCACCACTCCATGTTAATTGGAATCCTTTAATACAAAGATCTAGGGGTGAATTGTATAGACTCTATAGAAAGAGTCATTCTATACAAATCTGTGCAGATTCTGAATTACATGGAGAGATTGCTTGTCCTACCATAACAGAGCTGTCCCGTAGTGGAAGAGTTAACACAGCAATATGAAAAATCTGAGTGCAGTCTCTTTGATGTGCTAGCTTTGCCTGGAATGAGGTGGGAATCAAGGCTCCAGAGTCTCCATAAGGCGATTGAAAGTTTATTCTCACTCCATTGTGTGTCTTATCAATCTTTTCCTTCTCCTATCAGTCCTATGTGCGGGGGAAGTAAAATGCTACGAGTTACGATGGAGTCAGCACCCATTTCCATTGAGGGGGACCCACATGCAGCATGAACACACACAGCTTCCCCACACACATTCCCCTTTCAGGGTTGTTGCAATGTACAGACCCACTTTCCACCACTTCGCAACATAATGGACACTTTGCAAGGTTCAAAAGCAAACGTGTACAAACCATGTTACTACCTGATCCAAATGTTTAGAAAAAGTCCTCATGGGGAATACCACCTTTGAGAGTATACATGGGGCCACAAATTTGAATATATTCTCCAATTCCAGCCTGTCTTCACATGTTGCTGAAAGCATGGGAATCCTGGAAGAAGTTGTAGTGCATAATTGGAGAGAGAAGGAATGGCATCCAGTGTTAGCCTATTTAGATAGATCCACTGAAATGAATGGGACTTTAATGAGACTGACATTGGTTCAGTCCAAAGGCTCCAAACTGAATAGGTTTGTATATAGATATGGAGGATCCTGGCATGTCCTGAACAGGTTCTGCAAGTCCAGCAATCCTTATCTAAGTGCGGATTTGCCAAAGGAGAGAAGTTTAGCCTTTTGTTGACCATATGTATTTCTTCCTCTGCAGGCAGAATGCACTGGAAGCGGCCTCTCAAAAAAGTCCCATCTTTTGCATCTGCCACACCACTGGCAGGCCCTATCAGGCGTTCTGTAAGCTGTCCTCGATCCATTTCAGGCTTGAATATGCAAGCTGCTGAAAATCGTCCGTTCTCAGCCAAGGCAGTTGTACAGCTTTCTCGTCCATCTTCTGTGAGTAGGTCACACTCTTTAAACAGAGGTTCATCTACAGTCAAAATGTCTCACACTGCCAACTTGGGTACTGTGCATTCTTCTGTGGTAAGTTAGTGCTTTTACAAAATTGCTTTCAATTTTGTAAAATAAAAGAAAAAAAATAAAAAATGTTCTGGCGGGGTAGCAAATTGATGCTAAACATTTGGAATCCACTGTGTGATTCCTGTATTATCCAAACCTAACATTTTTAGTTTTGCAATGAGAAATACATGGACAACTAGCTCCATTGTGTTGGGCAACAAGTTCCAGTGCTGTAGGTGAAATTAAGACTATTTATGCATCTTATTCTAGACAACAGCCTCTTTCCAAATGAGATATCCAGTTCATTTAGAAAAATTGTGATGTGCAGTGTAGCCTTCTCCTCCTAGACACCCTCCAGAAGTGTTGGATTGCAACCCATCTAATTCTGAATGGCTGTGCTGCCTAGGGATTATGGGTACTGTAGAACAATATATCTGATGGGCACCAGGCTAGGTAGGGCTGGTGTAATCAGGAGCTAACTTGGAGCTGAGGTTTGGAGTGCTTTGGGAGGAGGGGGTGTTTCCACAAGTTAATTGCTGTACATCTTTTCCTATGTCTGCTGTGTACAATCAACCTAAGAAATGTTTGGAGCTAAGAGAGCACCAGTCAATCAACTATATAGATTTCCCCTCGAAATCAAGAGGGCTGGTTTGTCTTAATTTTTACTAGGTGACTGAGGGTTCCTTATTGTGCCCTACCCCCTCCTTTGACATAATGCCAGACAAACAGGCAGACACCTCACCACTTGTGCCAGAAATGATGTGAAGACCTCCAGTCACACTTCCCAGCTGAAATGTGGGAAGTGTGACTGAAAGCCCAGTTATTTGGAAAATAGCAAGTGTATGTTGTTGAAATGAAAGTTACAATAGACTTGGGGCACAATCCTACGCATGGTTCTGTAGAAAAATGGCCTACAACTCCCAGCATTCCTCAGCTAGCCATGGTTACACGGGAGCAAGCAACTTTGTTGATGTAGAAACATCACTGATTACTAATTTGCTTACCAGTGATGATCTGAAAGTAGTCGTTTTTGGTGGCCACTTCCAGGTTATGGAGCTCCTACTTGAGGGGGGCCAGGTTCTTGCCCTCTCTGGTGACCCAGCTCTGACAGGCAAAGATTGTTTCATCCAAGAAAATGTTTACCTGTAAGTGGATCTCTTGGGTTGCATGTTGTTGTTATTTTTAAACCTATAATTGTCATGTTTTTATTGTTTTTAATGTTACTCTTCTCAATCTATTGTTCTAATCAATTTTAATTGTGTAAGCCAGAGTGCATTTTTTTGTAGAAAGTTGTGGTACAAATGAAATCAATCAAATAAATAAATGCTGGGGGTTGTAAGGCTTTTTTCTGTCTTTTGGTTTCTAACACAAAATGTTTTAAACTGTCTTCTATTTTTTATATTGGAATTTTGAGCTGTTTTAAATTTGCATGCTAGAATTTTATACTGTGTTTTATTGCATTTCTATTTCTGTTGTCTCTTTTGTATTTGATTAATTGTTGTGAACCACTCAGAGAGCTTCATCTGTTGGGTGGTATAGAAATGAAATGAAAGGAATGAATAGATAAACAAAAATGCCCAGGTTTTTAGCTTTAAGGCACCTTCCTGTGCAAGCTTAGAGCAAGGTCCAGCTGGCTGGGGCATGCCAGGAGTTGTGTGCCTCTTTTCTGTTCAAACTTTCATAAGGTTGCACCGTTAGTGAACTGTTGCTTGATTCTATACCGGTTCCACAAATCAATAGAAACCGAGGTGATGATCCTAAGCTTGGAAGTAAATTTTAGTGGAATCAGCATGACCTAATGAGTCTTCTGGACTTGCTAACCTAGGAAAATACATGGAAACCAACAAAGCAGATGTTATTGTTAAAGTAATATATCTGGCATCATTTCAAGGCAGGGTTACTATTTAATGTCACAAGTGATGTTACTAAAGTCTATAATTATGTATTGGTTTATCACAATTCCTTGTTCCAGCATATGTCAGTATCAATAATCTTAGATGCATCATATACTTTAGAAAGTTATCACTTCCCCTTTAATTTAGAATGCAATTCCATAGCCAATTACCCAGAAGTGAGACCCACTGAATTCAGACCCACTGAATTACCCATTCTGCATCGACATGAACAGAATTACACTATTACTGTAACAAAAGCCCCTTTTAATGTCTTAGAAGAACAGCATAGATGGCCTTCACAAATTATGAACATTACTATTCATTAGTTAATCCACCCTAAGATACTTTTCTTTGTCTGAAACTTCTTTGTTGTTCTTTTGACCATGTTCGTGTTCATTAAGCCAAGCTTGCCATAGGCCAGTGCTAGGAGAATCTAGCTTGCTTAGACGGGACTTCTCTACTGGATCATGAACATTCTAAATATTTCTACTTATATTTCTTCTACCCTCTTGGATCTTACAAGGAAAGCATTAGAAAGGAAAACATCCATTAACTTTACATCCCATATGAATTTGAAAGAGTGTCCCTCAACTAGCTAATACCATTTGTTTTGTCTTGACAGACTGAACTGCAGCAGAGAACAAAAGAGCAAGAGGAGTCATTAACAAAGGAGACGCTAGTAATTTTCAGTGATATGAAGATCCGATTCCCAGGGAAAACTAATGAAGAAGCAGAATTAATAATTGAAGATGTAAGTACTGGAGCAAAGAAATCATAACCATGGGATTATTTAGTTGCAAGTGAGGCAGTGGTGATGCCCAGGTACAGTGGTACCTTGGCTCATGAACTTAATCTGTTCCAAGACTCTGGTCGCAACCCAAATTGATTGTGACCCAAGTCAAATTTCCCCATAAAGTTCAATGTAAATAACATTAATCTGTTCTGTAACAATTTTTTTATCACAAAAATTTGAAACAAAATGACAAAGAACAACAAAGAATCGCGGCCATCTCCCCCCTCCCCTGAGCACGACCGCAATTGCGCTCATGCAGGGAAGATGGGCATGATCGGGATCATCACCTGATGCAGAGTTCATGACCTGAGGCGTTTGTGAGCTGAGGTACCACTGAATAGGCAACAATGAAGAATTCGATCCACTAGGAAGACTTTGACACACCTCACTGCTCGTAAAGCAGACTGTAATTTTCATAAGGCAGTGAAATCTGTGCAAAATATGGACAGTTTGTGCAAAATATTGGCAAAATTGATTGTGCAAATTGTGGTTGTATTTTATGTAAATTGTGACTGTATTTTCTACTGATTTTTCTTCTTGAACCCCCATCCCAGCAAATCTCAGCTAGCTTTCAGAGTAGAACACCCTGCCCTGTTCATGCTTGTGTTGATGGGCTACAATCTGGAAAGGGCAAAGTCAGGCCAATCTGCTGGATTTTTGACCCTTTCAGCAGATTCCTCACACATCAGTAGTAATAACTTTCAGGATTAAGGGTCCACTTGCTCTTGCTTGGCACTCTGTATAATGTTGTCTCACAATCATCACTAAATAGCCTCATAGAAGAAATGGTCAGATGAATGAGGAACTTGATATATTTATTTTTCATCTAAAGCATGAAATGGCTGTGCACACACACTTCATGGATTACGATTACGTGTTCTTGCCAGCCAGTCCTCTTAAGCAGTGTGCTGTCCTGTTCTGTATTAGTTGTAATGTCCAGACTGTTTTCAAAGGTAGCCCCATATAGGGCACATTACAATAATCCAGGTAGCAGGTTATCAGTGCATGGATCACTGTAGGAAGTCTCCACTGATCCAAGTAGGAACATAGCTGAGAGATCAGCTGAAGCTGAAGAAAGGTGCTCCTGGCCACCAAGCCCACCTGGGAGACCAGCGAGAGCTCGGGGTTCAGGAGCACTCCTAAGCTACAAACTTTATCCTTTAGGGTAGGTTAAAAATGTCCTAGTTGGAGGGCAGGAGTGCCCACCAACAGCCCCTCTGTCTTGTCTGGATTCAGTTTTAGTTTATTGACCCCCATCCAGCCCATTACTGAGTTCAGGCACCAGTCCAGGACAGCTACCACCTCACCTGGGTCTGATGAAAAGGTGAAGTAGAGCTGGGTGCCACTGGCATATTGGTGACACCTCAGCCCACTCGTTCAGCTGGCCTCACCCAACAGTTGCAGGTAGATGTTAAAAAGTATGGGGACAAAACATTGTTTAAATTTCCCAACTTATTGCTAATACACTATACTGTATCTATCTTGTTGTATGGTTTCTTTACAAATGATGCCATTTTAATATATGATATTTCATATTTGATGCAGATTATGGATAATTGGAAATACCATAAGTCAAAAGTGGCCTCATACTGGTTAATAAAACTCGACTCTGTAAAACAGCGAAAGGTGAGCAGTATGTTCTTCTCTCACAGTGCATAAGCTGTTAGAAACAACACTGTTATAACTCCTAGTTTCATGTGTCATTAACCTGGTTCTATCCTACCTGTGATGAACTCTTTCATTCAGTAGGTCCTCAGTATCCCTGAAGGCAGGATGTACTGTGAGGCAGGATGTGCCCAGTTGAAAGGTGCATTCCCAAAACCATAGGCTCAGTTGAGATATGACAGGGAGCCACAAGAATGAGCTGCAGCCTCATCACTTTCCCTCTTCCCTTCTTTTGCTTTCTGTTTTACATTAACCACAACTCCTCTTGGTATCTAAACTTGGGGAACTCTGGCTTGTTTAAACTCCAGTTGGTGAACAGATCAGAATCTGACACCACAATGTTTCCTGGGTTGTTCTCACAAACGAAAATCCAAAAAACAGCAACACAGTTTTGGACATTGTGGGCAGCTGTGGTTGCTTCAGAATGTTAAACTTTCAGTCACTTTCTAATGAGCATGAAACAGAAGGAGAGGAGGAACACAGGAATGCAAGTCTCACCATGACTTGTTTCATTGGGGGAGTACTGTGGTTTCCTCTTATGTGAACTAAGTGATCTTTGCCAGTTTTTCATAGACAAATGCACCCCGTCACATGCCAATCATAAGCTGCATGTGATTGCTGGGACTAGGTCTGGTGTTTTGTGAAGTATATAACAGAAAGAATAAGTAGCAAATGAATCCCTAGTTCATCTCCCATCCTGAAAATGCCAGTTTTCATCTGTAACAAAAATCAATTATTCCTTTCTCTCTCTCTAGCCTTCATGGTTCTGTTAATCAGTTGAAAACTGATTGTATTTTAAGTGTTTGGAATGGGGAAGCAGATTAAAAAAACTGATTAAGCATTCAGATCTCTGTTTCTAAGCTCATTGCAATATTGTTGACCTGGACTGGTAAAGATATATGCATTCTGTGTTTAAAGCTTTTCTAGAAAATAATACTTACTTTTTATGAGAGTGTGAAAGGGTTAACTAGGGGAGTGATATGTGTGAAACATTTTGTAAAAAAACAACTCTTAAAGCAAGGTTGCATAACAAAAGTTTTGCATAACAAAACTTAGAGCAGACCTCCTAAAGTTAAACACCTTATTTCTCCTACTGAATTTTGTCTGGCCACATTTCATCCTCTTGGCACTGCCTTTTTGCAGGCCTGTCAGTATCAAGCCAGAAAATACTCAAAGTGAGATATGGTCCAGTGGTCAATCCTCATCACGGTCAGCAATGCACATGGCACTTTACACAGCAATATAAGCAAATGATAGTTCCTCTGCTCCAGGGAATTGCAGTCTGAATGTATGTAAGCATGGAACATTGTCCTTAAACCTAGGATGTTGAGAAGTCACAGTATTTCAGCGATCATGCCATTTCTCCATTGCTCTGTGGTCCCTCAGAATTCTCTTTTCACACCAGTTCCTGTCCACTGATGTTCTTAAAATCACCCCAGTCTGTCTTGATCTCATAAGTGATTAAAAAACAACCCCTTCCCTGCAAGTCCACCTGCTTTCTTCCATTGACAAATGTGAATGGTACTCTGGACACACAGAACAGGTCCAGATGAAATACTAGATCATCAGAAAGAAATGTGGCACTTCTGCAAATGTGCTAGTCTTGTTCAGCTTGCAAAGATGTACCTGATGACTTGAGTGGGCAACATTACCTGCAGCTCCGGGGTTCTTTTGCCGGCAACAGCTGCTGACTGGAGGCCTCTTTCTGTGTTTAATCATAACCTCTCTGAGCAGTCAGGATCATTTTGTCTTATGTGTTAAAACTAACACTGTACCCTTGGGTTTTCCAAAAGTGATACATCAGTACTAGGCTCAACCTGATCTGAAATCCAGTATTTTGTAGGCCAGCAGAGGCCAAAATGGTACTTCCAAAGAAAAATGAAAGAGCAGGTGGCAGTAACAAATATACCTGAAAGCATTTTTAAAGGCTTGGGTTAAGGACCATGCCAAAAATTGCATGAAACATGAATGCAGAATCTTCAGCCATGCCATGGAGCTTTCTTGGCTTCCACCGAGGGCAGGGTGGGGCTTGTCTCCAAGCAGTGCCCTTCAGAGGAATCCCTGAAGTTCTGAAGAGATGTAGGCAGCTGGGGATTCAGTTGGCACCAAGAGGAGAAGCCTCTCTTCCTAGACCTGGCTAAGTGGCTTTGCATGATGTGCACCAGCTAAGGATTCAGCTGACAACCAGACAGGGGCTGCTCATCCTGGTGCTGGCGGAGTCATTTCATTCAAGTTGAGAAAGGTCCTGGGGTGAGGCATTGACATCAGCAGGAGAAAGCTCATGCACCAACCTCAAACATCCTTTGGAGGGCTCAAAGGAGCACAGTTTGACTCCCTACCTGAAGCAGTTCTGTGCCCCTCTCATAAAATATAAAACACAGACAAGCTCCATCACTTGGTGGTATGTTTCTAGACAATATCCTAACTAAAGGGAATGTTCATTTGAATGTATTGAAAATGCTTGGATATAAAAGGTAGTGGCATTTGACTAGCTGGGAGCTATACAAGGGATATATTGCAATCTAGAATAACTAGAGGATGATTCTCTTATGGCCTTTAGGCTAGGATGCACAAGTGGTAGTTGTGGGTGCAAGCCTTGGGACTTTCACACCCTCTTTCACTTACCTTTAAAATGAGCTACAGCTTAATCCTGTGAAGGAGTGTGCAAGTAGACACAATCATTTCTCAATCTGTCTCTTGTGAAATTGTAGACAGATCATATCTGGAAGGTGTTTTTCTGTAGGCCCGTACTCTTTGCATGGGGGCTGTTCTTCACGAGCGAGTACATAAAGATGTCTGAGAACTTTTCCTTTGTGTCTTTGCTGCCTGATTGTGGGTATTAGCTTGGCTAGAATCTGCAATTTGCAGCAAAATGGGACTTTAAAAAAATCGTATCAGGTAATTAGACTGATAAAAAACTCATGTGTTTTATGTACAATTGTTCTTCCATGGTTGAAGCAAAATACATGTTGTCTTTGTAGCCTATGAGAGAAGAGAGAAATCACAGTGCTAAATATAACAAATATGGTGAAATGTTTTTATCTTTATAAACCTAAATTCTAAAGTATTCTGTATCACGTTACCAGTGATGTCTGTGTACCCTTAATCAATGCAAGGAGTTAAGAAATATTTATTTGCAGCTCCTTTTTTGCTGTGTATTCCTTCCTAAATAAGCTATTCTTGAAATCAGTATTTAGTTTAATTCATCCATAATTAGCCTTAAAGCCACAAAATAGTCCCCACAATCATCTTATGCTTACAGTTTCACATTCTGATGTTGAGTGGAAGCTGTTGATCTAGCATTTAGCCTATGAACCGCTAACCCTCATTTACAGAAGACTGGAATTGATAAGTTAATTGCAGCAAGAAGAGTCAGTGACTTGTAGTCAACACTGAAATTTGAATAAAGTAGTTTCGCTGTCCTAAGGCAGAGAGAGTTGGTTTCATGTGAATAGTTTTAATTTGTCTTCCAAGGCTCTGTATGTATCCAGAGGGCTGGTTTCTATGTTGAAGTAGCTGTACATTGCTTTAAAGCATCTGCCTCATGTCACTTAGTCATAGAAATCAGCCCTCAAGATATTACTGTAACTGAGTTGTAAATAACACAGCATGCACAAGGAAGGTAGAAATACTTTGCATGTCAGGGTTATGAATTTCTTTAAATGCAGATCATATTTGTGGAAAAAGGCCCCAAACAGGTGGCATCAGTTGTAATTTAAAACTTTCATCCTGAATGTTAGGATAACTGGCTCATGTACTGTTGCAGTAGTAGTAGTTAGTATTCATTTCATTCTAGATTGCCCCACAGCCGAAGTTCTCTGGGCAGTTTACAGCAGTCCATAATTACAGACAATAAAAATACCATAAATGAAAAGTTTAAAATTGCTAAGAGCAGATGATAAAAACAGACAATAGCAAAAGAATGACTCTGTGAAACACCTGGTGATCCTCTTCAAGCCCCTGAGTGGCCAAACAGGTCTTTAAAGGCTGCAGAGAAGAAAGCTGTCTTAACCTGGTGCTGAAATGATAACAGACTCAGTGCCAGCTGGGCTGCAGTGTGGAGGTTGATCCATAAGTGAGGACCACCACAGAGAAAGCCCTCCCTCTCATAGCCACTCACCAAGCCTCCCTTGATGCTAGAACTTGGAGGAAGGCCACAGCGTGTAGTCTGGGTAGATCATGGGTAAGAGAGGCACTTAGACAGGTATAGCAGTTCTGTTATAGGTTAAAACCAGACTCTTGAATTGAGGCTGGAATGAAATGCATTTTTACGCTGATTCAAATCCCCTGGGAAATACTGGCTGAATTCAGACAACATGGCAAGCAACCATCAATGGTTACCATGGTTTGCAGTTTTTTTTACCATGATCTACCTGACAGATCATCAGGTGGCTTCTACTGTATCATGTTTTGCATCACCACTACTCAGCCCACCTACAGTTGATATATACCCATCTATCTACCTACCTACCTACCTACCTACACATATTTATAGGCTGCCTGTAACTGCCGAGGCCTTCCTTGGCAGCTTACAATACACTAAACATATTAAAACATAATAAAACACATTAAAAACCTATTACAACACAAATTGAAACCTTTATAATAATAGTATTAAAAAGGGCCACAGCATTCAGGGGCTTATATCCTATAAGCCATTGTGCCTGAAATTCAGTCCCAAGGTGCATCACTGCCTACCTATGTCAACTGACTTTTCCTCATTGGTCCACACACAGAGGCTGCATGGCTAGAGTAGTTCCTGCAGTGTCCACTCTTTCCAGAGGACTCTGTGGTAGTTTTATATCAGGACTATGAGAACCACATTCCTGGGTTCTGACAATATGACAAATCATAGTGGTACAGAGAAACTATAGAACAAACCATTGTTTTTTATCATACTTTCTAAAAACCAGGCTTGATAGGGAGAAACGGCACAACTGGACTTGGACAACATGACAGACTAACAATGGTAAAAAAAATCTACCATGGCCTGTCATGTTTTTCATGACATCACAGAGGTCTAGATAATCCGTGCTGTACCTATCTGGTTTCAGCTGCAAGCAGGAAGAATAGAGTCCCTCTGGTCCCAGTGTCAGGACCAGGGCCTGGCTAACCCCTGCAAGTGAGTGCAGCACAAGGAACACCTCTGCAGCAGCTTGCAAGGAACAGCAGAAAGGCAATTATGCAGTGTGGCGGGAGGCCCTGGAGACCACCATAAAAGGTCTCTCTGCACACAAGCTGTCTCTGTGACTCTCTTGTGCTCCTCCACTGCTTCTGTGTGTTCCTGCTCGCTCCAGTCTGCCCCTGCCCCTGTTTCCAGCTGACTCTGCCTCCCCAGGTGCCTGTGCCCTTCTGCCCTAGCCTCATGTACTACCAAATGTGACCCCCTCCCAATACTTGACTTTTTGTGGACTGTGCTACTTTTCTGTGTATTGCTGGACTGTGTGTTTCCCCCTGGCGTTGACCTCAGACTCTCACCCTGTTCTTGTTTCTGAATCCCAATTAGCCCCAGGGCCCTGGTCCCAGCGTTCTGCCCATCCATGCCTGCTGCCCACAACGTGGACCTTACACCCAGTCTTTAAGAGATAATGATAAATTTCAGCAGGACATAGAAAGGAAGCTCACAGCTCACTGTAGTGCAGGTGACTAATATACAGAAAATTCTGGGGCAAACTTCAGAGAAAATGTGTTCAAACTCAGTTGAAATCTGTGTATTTTTATTCCGTATTTATTCCATAATTATTTAATTATATCTTAAAAAGGGGTGAGAATAAATATTCATGTTCCTAGTAAAAATTTTGCCTGATATCATTTGATTGTAAAATGTTTTTCATTTTAGGTATTTACTATAACACATGTTACTATAACATGCCAAATTTTAAAACCAGCCTTACTGTCTCTTCCTCAATGCTTATTGACACTGTTTTTAAAGGGTTTTTTTTTAAAAATACAGTCCTAATTTGTTTTTCTTTTTGCCTAATGTAATACTTTCCTAGGTTTTAGACATTGTGAAAGCAAGCATTCGTTCTGTTCTGCAGCGTATCTGGAGAGTTTCAGATGTTGAATGTTTACATTTGTACCGACTTTTTAACCGTGTGTTTAATCGCCTGCTGTGGAGCCATGGCCAGGGGCTGTGGAACTGTTTCTGCAATTCAGGGTAAGAGGTGTACATGTATCTAGAGACTCTTGTGGTTTTCCTCAACTAAAAATGCCGTCCTTTATTTCTGCCACTACTGTGGGTTTATTTTTCTCCTATTTAGTACTGGTTTTACTAATCTAAGGTTCCTCAGGATATTTTTCTCCATGCTCCTGGCAGCAGGAAGATGATGGCTTTGATAAGGTTGGTCATACTTAAATATATAAGGATCCTCCTTCTCTTTGACAGAAATTTAGAATCGAAATCAGAAAGACTGGCATATTATGTTTCTTTGCTGCCATATATTTGCAACCTAATGGAGTTGCCTTGGAAGGATCCGCTGTTCACAGCATAAATGCAATATGTAACTTAAACTCAACAGTGTTTTCGCAAGTGATGCTAATAATGTGTTTGCATCTGTCATTTCTGATTTTTTAAAATGTGTTTGTGTATGTGCGAGAGAGAGACAGAACAAGAAAGAAAGTTTATGTAAGAGCCATTTTTCTTTCAACATTAAATGGTAACCCTGATCACTGTTACTTTCCAGTGTAATATACAGATGCAGAAAATAACACTTTTCTGGGTAACATCTGAGATAGTATCCTTAAATTTGCTTATGCATCTGGATCTGCCATGGTGCTTAAAGTAATCAGATGTTGACACTTTGTGGTTGGATGAATGATTTTTAAGGAGCTGGACTTCAAGCAAAGCAAGAATTTCAGTCGCTCTGTCTCTCTCTCTCTGTCTTTCTTTCTTTCTTTTTCTAAATTTCTTCAGTCTTTTAACAAACACCAAAGAGATTTTGCTGCTCTGCTGATGCAGTATTTAAAATAATATTTCATTAGAAAGAAGGATACTGAATTGTTACATTTTAATGACAGTAGCTGCTCCTGTAGTTTGATCTGCAGACTATAGTGCTGTAATGCAAATAGTTTTGGAAGGTGTACAAAGCAATAGTTTTGGAAGGTGCATATTGGAGAAAGGAGCAAATCTCCACAATTCTTAAGCCCAGGGTGGCGGGGGGAACATTTTTGAACCATGAGAAAGTGATCAGCCAAAATCTGAGAATAATTAAACATCTTTCATAAAAGTGCCCACTGCAATTCCTTGCCACCTAGCACCTTGCTTCTAGTACAGCTAGTCCAGGTTTCTGAACTACAAGTCAGAAGATACCATTAACTGATAGACAACAATCTCCCTAACATAAGAATTAATGTTTATTAGTACTCCTTTTTGGATGTTGCTTGTACTTTGTATGTATAGTATACATACTTTGTATGTATACTTTCTGTATAGTTGTATATACTCTCTGTATAGCTGCGTAAGTGACTTAAATGTATGTTTAAATAAACACAAGACAGAGGAGTAGAAAATTGGATACCCTTTCTTCTCTATATTAAGAAACATCTTTATCCTTTAAAACTTCTGAAGTCTATGCACTTCTAGCCCACTACAATTTGAGGGCTTCTCTATATGAGGGATTTAATCCTCTACTGAGGCTTTTTTCCATTCATTGCAGGAGGAAAAATACATCCTTTACTTGTTTTCCCCCCTGGTATTTATATTTTTCTGACTCTCAATATATTCCATTATTTAACTACAAAACAGTGCTGTGGTATAGTTGCAATATAGTGGATTTGTGACTTTGCACAAGGCTTTTTCCCACTTTAATAGCTGATGTCCCTCACTCTAAAAAAGTGTGAAGTGTAGGTGAGGCCCTGGAAGATGATAGCATCATGGAAAAAGCCCACAAACACCCATGACTGAAGTATCATGAGCACAGAATAAATGCCTCACACAGGGAATTTTGCTAGAAGCCCTGACTATTCTTTCTTTCCAGAAATCATATGAAATGAAAGCGAACCCCAGAGCACCATCTGCAAATTGTTATTCGCCCCCCTGCTCCCCCAGCACTTCGAAGTTTTAGAGAGAGCTGCAGTGGAAGGGAATTGACTGTTCTTAGGCTAAATGAGCTGGGATAATCATAAGGCTTTTGTCCGCTGATGCAGCCCCTTCTTCCATCTGTTGCTATAACTCAGCAATTAAGCTAAGATGCATCCAGTTAACCATAGTGTTGTGCAAACTGGGAAGGTGTGGTTAATTCATTTTGGTTAAATCAATTTTGAATACAACCCTAGCTTGTTTCAAGCCTCATAACCACAATTTTTTTGTTCAGACAAAATAGGGAACTATGAAAAAAGGGTTTAACTGCAGTGTATAGGGAAGGGAAAGGCGAAGGACTGCATGGACAGGCAAAAGACTTGTGTACCCACTAGGTTATCAGACAGAGGTAGGATTGCCTGTCTGAAGTGGGTTACTGTATGTAGTATGTGATGTTTGTTGCTTTATGCTACAGCAGCTTTGACTATGGGAACAAGAGTGCATTCTTGCAAGAGATGGTCGGTCAGTACCATCCCTAAACATGCCCTGAAACAGAGGGAAGGTGATGAAGTTTGGACTAGATTCAAAGTTTGGACTAATTTCAGAGGAATCCACAAAATTCCTTTGCCTGTTTAAAATCTGTTTGGAATGTAGAAGACAGTTCTACAGACCAAAAACAAAAAACAGTGCAGGCTAATTCAGAAAGTGCTATTAAACGCCAATGATTCAATGGCTATCAGTAGAGCTTGTGTGAGTAGGACTGAATTAGAAAATGGCAGATCCATTAAAATTTCTTACTTGTGAATAGGGCTGATCAAAAATACAAACACCCCCCCCCCCCAGTTTAGTTTTGGTTGTTGTCTTATTATTTAGAATTTGTATTAAAAAAAATCTTGAGATCTGTCTTTGGATGATGGTGCAGTTTAAAAATGTTTCAGATAAACAAATTCCTCTATGTCCGATGGGAATTACTCTCTGATAAATGTGTTTAAGAATTCAGCCAAAGTAGATATATACTTTGTCTCAGTACGTTGGAATTCTGTTGGTGAGACTAGAATGCAAATTTCAGAACCTCACTTAAGCAAACCTATGTTGATTTACTGCTCAGTCTACACTTACTATTTGTATCTAGTTTTCTCTTTTACTAAGTGAAGGTTATCCTGTGAAATATATGTTGGATGTTCTCCTTAGGGACAAACTCAGCAACAGTGATCCATGCCAGATACATTGCGTTCATCTTCTAGTAAAATGTTTTTGTTTTGTTTCCCTCACAACTAATCAAAATGAATAGCTATTCAAAATGAACTTCTGCATTCTGGTAACACTTTAAGTGTGCACAACGATTTGAAACTCCATCAGAGACTTTAGATGGTTGCATTGAACTTTGGTCAATGTCTTGCATTGTATTGTATTAAAGACTATTTGAAAGGATAAGAATGAGACATTTCTCTGCTAAAACTAAACAGTTCAGTCATAGAAGCTTTAAGGCACTCTCTGAACAACTAGCTCATGGAGTTTTTCAAAAGTGGAGGTTAACCTATTAATTTGTATTTTAGATTTCCCACAATCTGGTGAAATAGGGTGGGCTCTTTACTGAAAATGGGCAAGGTCATGCATTATTTCTCTTCCTTCATGGCTAAATCTCTCGTGTAGAGCGGTAAAGCTTTTAGATTGCTGTTTGTGACAGAATACATGAGGTCATGTCTGTTTCCATGCCAACAGGAGCTCATGGGAGACGATATTCAGTAAAAGCACAGAAGCGGTGACTGCGGATCAACTCCAGTGTTGCCAACGAATAGTTGAGCTTTGTAAACAGTGCCTGCTAGTGGTTTACAAATACTCTTCTGATTCTAGAGGGTCCCTCACTGGAACAAACCCAGACTGGGATGACTCAAGGTATATGCTATATTGATTTTGAATTCCTGTCGCCTAGCACTAAGAGCAAAGCAAGATTGCAAGGATTTGACTATACTACTATGCTTTTATTTTATTTATTTTATCTTATTTTTGGCAATATCAAGTTGTGAAACTTACTAACTTAAAAAAAAAATCTGCACCCTGTGGTGTGTAGAGCTGTAGCTTCTGCCATGTTGAGTTCCTGTAAGCCAGTGTCAATGGACAGCTGTCCCCTTTCATTTCAATTAAGACAGAACCCAGAGACATCTTGTAGAAACAGTTGACTGAAATTTCATTCAGTCAGCAAGGGAAAGTGGACTTTTTGGTTGGTTAAAGCACTGAAAACTCCCATCCTCGCCTCTTAATTTTTTCTGCCAGGACTGTTGTCTTAGCTGGAGCTTTTTGATCACTGGGTTAACTTGTGGATGTCTGTGCTAAGGTCATGATCAGTAAGAGATGCAAAATTGCCAATATTCTACCATATGGAAAATCTGGTAAGTGAAAAAAAAAAGATTGTTTCTCAAAGATTTTGGACCTTGCAAAATGGAATAATACAACATCATTAGCCTTGCCTGATTCTTTATAAATCATCTCAGTTCCTTAGAGCTTTTTTGGACCTTTCAGTGATTGCCAGGACAAGCAGAAGGAAAATTACTGTTTCCACATGAAAAATTGCTCCTTCCATATTGTAGCTAATTTATAGATAACTTCTAGCCACCAGGGTTGAGGAGCCTGTGATATTCCAGATGTCGCTAGACCAAGGCTTGAAAATTCTGCTCGCCCGCTCGCCAAATGTGAGTGTAAATTCCTTTCTGGCGAACACAGTAATGCCCTGCATCCCTATTTGCAAATGGGACCCTAACCGGGAAGCAAGCCCGCACGGACCCGCACAGCCAGAGACTTCGACGCACGTGTACATTCGCCCCGGCGCATCTGCTTTCCACAATCCTTGGGCCTATCTCTCCACTGGCCCTTTTAGGAAGCAGCCCTCTCTTGCTTTAACCCTTAGATGGGCCGTGAAGGACCCCGCCCCCCCCATGCTTATTGCAGGCGGTTGGAGGTGGGAGGGCGCGGAGTGGGTGGTGGGGCTCTGGAGTCCTCTGCTCGCCCCCTAAGGCAAGCCTGGCGGCTGCTTCTTGGCCTGAACGGAGACAAAGCGAGGCTGGGGGTCTCCGCCGTCCTGGAGGGGCCAAGCGATGTGAATTGGGAGAGCTTTTCCTCCCCCTCACCCCGCCCCGCATCCCGCCATTCCAGTGCATGGAAAAGCTGGAAGGAGCCGGAGGATGCGGGGGCGGGGGGTGGCGGAAGATCTGGGGAGATGTCTCTGCCCCGCGAGGTTGCACGCTCCAGGTGGAGAGTAAGGTTTTTGCCTGGCTAGTAGGTCTAGACTTGAAATTTTAAGCCCTGCGCTAGACTACAATTCCCATCATCTATGACCCCTGATCATGCTGGTTGGGGCTGAATATCTAGAAAGCCACAAATGTTTACTTGAAATTATTTAATCTGGACTTAGACATACTCCTTGTAGATAGATCTGTCCATGGCTACCTAGTCACCTTAGCTCAAAGTTCAGTAGAAATTTGCTTTAAGCATCTGGAACATTGGTCTGATCCAGTGGAGCTCTTACATTCTTAGATTTTTGCATTTTTTTCAGAAGCAGCAGCATATGGGTAGAAATTGGTTCCTTAGAAAAGTTCATCCTCACATACATCACTGTCTGTTTGAATATCACAGATATGCTGCCATTGAGATGGCGAATACTTTAATTGTTCCTTAGCCAAGTTTAGAAGAGTGATACCACTCAGAAGCTGCTTTGCTCCAGTGATAGCTCTGAAGAAGTATTGTTCTTCGTCGTGGCCTCCGTGCATCACACATATGGGTGCTGTGCCTGCGCAGTGCCTAGGCCGGAAGATTACAAAGCTAATGGTTTTGGCGGGAAAACTCCGCTCCCCTCCCCCCACATAGTATAAATAGAGCGGAGTGTCCACCATTTTGTTCAGTCTTTGCAACCGCTGTTTGCTGTGCCTCGTGCCTGTTAACATCCGTTCATGTATATCTTTGCCTTGTGCTATTACCTTCTTCTCGTCTTTCGTACTCTTAATCCAGGTTAGATCTCCCAGTTTTTTCTCCCCAGTTGATTCTTCATTTTTCTTCATTCTTGTTCCTATTAAAAAAACACAAAAAAACACAAAAATATTATCTTACCCAGAGACAACTCTTTACACCGACGCATCCCTTATCGGGTGAGGTGCGAAATGTTTGGACCTTCGGGTCCAAGGGGCTTGGACCTGATGAGAGGCCCAGAAACACATCAACATCTTGGAACTTCAGGCCATCTTCAATGCCCTCAAGGCTTTCGAGACTGTACTGTCCGGATGAGTTATCCAGATTGCTTCCGACAACATTCCTGCCGTTTTCTATATAAACAAGCAGGGGGACACGAAGTCTCCAGTCTTAGTTCGCCTGTCAATGGCCATTTGGGACTGGTGCATACAGAGAGACATTACGCTTTTAGCGGTCCATCTGGCAGGGACTGACAACATCGAGGCGGACAGACTGAGCAGACAGATGTCGGCAATGCACGAGTGGGAACTGGACCGTTTGATTTGCGAAGAACTCTTCCAGTTATGGGCTTACCCAGAGATAGACCTGTTTGCCACTCACTGCAACAGGATGTGCCCTCGGTACTGCTCCAGGGCAGGCATCGGATCAGGTTCGAGGGGAGATGCTCTCATGGTCTGTGGAACTCTCTGATGTTTTATGCCTTCCCACCAATTCCGCTCCTAATGAGAGTAGTAGCGAGAATAGTACACCAAGACGCCAAAGGGATCTTGATAACCCCGTGGTGGCCACGACAGTCGTGGTTCGCCCCCCTTCTCCACTTATCCAGGGGGACGTTTATACCAGAGAGCACTATTGTCAGCTGCCATTTGGTACAGTTGTCAGAGGTGCCCATGTTCTCCTGCCTCCTTCCCTAAAGATCTTTGTGGCAGGAAGGGGCAATCTGGTTGACACTTGTGGAGAGCAACACTGCATCATTGATTCCCCCACTGCCACAGCGGAGAGCAGCTGGGTGGTGGTGCTCAGTTGTCGGAGCTGTGCACCACAGTGGCTTGCTTCATGCTGCTCCTCCCACATGAGTGGCAGGGTGAGAAATAGCTGGTGGTGATGGCTGTGCTTGTTGGAGGCCGCATGGTGCAAAAGCAAGCTCCAGGTTGGAGAAGCCTCTCCGGCAAGCCAGAGCAAGGAAGAGGGGACCACTGCCACCTCCCCTTCATTGCTGTTGTCTAGCTGCTGCTTGCCTCTGCCACTGGCCTGTGGGCTTGCATGAAGCTCTTCACTTTGGCATGTACAAAGGGGCAGAGGGGGAATCAATTGAGCAGGGCTGCTCCTTAGAGGAAAAATGGCAGGAAGTGAATGTAACAATAAACAAATTAGCCTTGTTGCTGTACCACCCCAGATGCCACTCATCCCATCTGGAGGTAAAATAAGTTAAGGCATGCAAAATATGTCAGATAGTACAGAGACAAAGAGGTGCAAACATGTAGAGTGTACAAGGCCCTCTATTTAGGGTTCACACTTAGGCATGTTTATTTATTTATTTAAAACACTTTTATGCCGCCCTCATTGCAACAAAGCCTCGGGGCGGCTCACAACAAAGGAAAAATACATAAATATAACAATTATACAAGTAAAAATATTAAAACCCAGCACATCTCGTCTTAAAAGATTTAAAATCCTATAAATACAAATAAATTAACAATTAAAATGAGTTTTAAATAAAAAGGTCTTAGCCTGGCACAGAAAAATAATGACGGTGCCAGGCAGACCTCTCTGGGGAGCGCATTCCATAGATGGGGTGCCATCGCAGAGAAAGCCCTCCTCTGGGTACTCACCCTCCTAATATTCACAGAGGGTTCCCGGAGAAGGGCATCTGTTGCTGATCTCACGGGGTGGGAGGGCATATATGGACGCAAGCATTCCTTTAGATACCCAGGTCCCAAGCCATTGAGGGCTTTATAGGTCGTAACCAACATCTTGAATTGGGCCCAGACTTCAATCGGGAGCCAGTGGAGCTGATGGAGAACTGGGGTTATATGAGAACAACACCCAGTCCCCGTCAGCAGCCTGGCAGCTCTATTCTGCACCAACTGAAGTATCCGGACCGTCTTCAAGGGTAGCCCCACGTAGAGCGCGTTACAGAAATCTAATCGGGAAGTTACCAACACGTGTGTCACTGTTGCCAGGCAGTCATTCTCCAGGAAGGGATGCAGCTGATGGATCAGCTGAAGCTGAAGGAAGGCGATCCTCGCCACCGCCATCACCTGAGCTTCTAGAGACAGCTCAGGGTCGAGGAGCACTCCTAAGCTGTGAACCCTGTCCCTCAGAGGGAGTGCAACCCCATTTAGGATAAGGCCCGTCCCCCATCCCAAGGCCCGAACCACCCACCAACAGGACCTCCATCTTGTTTGGATTGAGCTTCAGTTTATTGGCCCTCATCCAGCCCATTACCTTGGCCAGGCACCGGTTCAGCACAGCCACTGCCTCACCTGGATTGGTGGAAAACGAGAGGTGGAGCTGGGTATTATCAGCGTACTGATGATTCCGCAGCCCACACCTCCTGATGACCTCTCCCAGCGGTTTCATATAGATGTTGAATAGCAAGGGGGACAAAATGGACCCCTGCGGAACTCCATGGCATAACTGCCATGGCACAGAGCCATAGTCCCCCAGCACCACCTTCTGAAATCGGCCATTGAGATAGAAGCGGAACCACCGCCACGCAGTGACTCCAACTTCCAATCCCGCTAGTCTATTCAGAAGGATACCATGGTCAATGGTATCAAAAGCCACTGAGAGGTCCAGGAGAACTAACAGGGATGCACTCCCCCCGTCTCTCTCCCTGCACACGTCATCGTACAGGGTGACCAAGGCAGATTCAGTGCCGTACCCGGGTCTGAAGCCGGACTGAAATGAGTCCAGATAATCAGTTTCATCCAAGAGTGCTTGAAGTTGTCCCGCCACCACCCGCTCTAGTACCTTGCCAGGAACAGGGATGTTGGCCACCAGTCTATAATTGGTGGCCACCTCTGGATCCAAGGATGCCTTCTTTAGGACTGGCCAGACTACAGCCTCCTTTAAAGGGGCAGGTACCCAACCATCTCTTAAAGAGGCATTGACCACCTCCAGGATCCAGGTCCCAATCCTGTCCTTGGCTTTCTTAAGTAGCCAAGATGGGCATGGGTCTAGTAAGCAGGTGGTAGGACGTACTTGTCCAAGCACCTTGTCCACATCATCAGGCCGCAACAACTGAAATTCATCCATTAATTGTGGACTCGACGGCGTCGTTGGCATCTCCTCAGTAGAATCTGGTTCAGTAGTAGAGTCAAGCTCGTGACGAATCTGAGCGATTTTCTCCCTGAAATGCTTGGCAAAGTCGTCACAGTGGGCCTTTGAGGGTGGCACAATATCTTTCTTTGGGCCCAGATGTATCTGCCCCTGCACCACCCGAAAGAGCTCCGCTGGACGGCATTGTGAGGAGGCAATGGAAGTGGAGAAGAATTTCTTCTTCGCCGTCCTCACCGCCACAGCATAGGCCCAGTAATGGGCTCTCAAATGTGTTTGGTCAGATTCACCCCGTGATCTCCTCAATCTATGCTCTAGACGTCTCCCAACCTGCTTCATTGCCCGTAATTTAGGTGTATACCAAGGAGATGAACAGGCTCTGCCAGGTGGGAGAGGACGCTTCGGAGCAATCGTGTCAATAGCCCTGGTCATCTTCCCATTCCACAGTTCAACCAGGGCATTGACAGGATCACCAGCCTTCTCAACCGGAAAATCCCCCAGAGCTTTCAGGAATCCATCAGGATCCATCCGGCTCCGGGGGCGGACCAATACAATTGGGTCCACACCCTTACAGAGGAAAAGGCCACTCTTGAGCTCAAACCTTATGAGGAAGTGATCTGACCATGACAAGGGTGTCAAACTTAAATTCCTCACCCTCAGATCACCCTCTTCCTGCCCGGTTGAGAAAACCAGGTCCAGAGTGTGTCCACATTCACGGGTTGGGCCACTGACGTGTTGAGACAGCCCCATGGCCTCCATGGAGGCCTTGAAGTCCTGAGCTGCCCCCTTTAGAACCGTCTCGGCATGGAGATTGAAGTCCCCCAGGACTAACATCCTGAGAGTCTTCAACACCAGGTCCAAGACAATCTCCGTCAGCTCAGGCAGTGAGTCTGTTGGGCAGAAGGGTGCACGGTACACCAACAGAATCCCCAATCTGTCTCGGTCGCCCAACACCAAGTGGAGGCACTCCAGCCCCAGCCTCGGGACAGGAAGCCCCACAAGGGAAATAGAAGCTCGATAAACCAGAGCGACCTCCCCTCCCCTTCCCTCCAGGGGTGGTCGGTGCTGGACCAGGTACCTGGGTGGGCACAGTTGAGAGAGGGTGACATCCCCCCCCTCCTTACCCGCCCAGGTCTCTGTGATGCAGGCAAGGTTGGCCCTCTCATCCATGATCAAATCATGGATGAGTGTTGCCTTATTTTGGACTGACCTGGCATTAAGCAGCAGCACTGACAGGCCCGGGGGGCAGTTGCCAAGTCTACCTGGAATCTGCCAGCTGGGGGAATAACCAGAAAGAGGGACAGGTGTTAACCATCTGTCCCTCCTTCTTCTATGCAGACCCGTTAGACCTCCAATGCCATAATGTCCATTGCCCATCACCACCCCGATAGCGGCACCCATGCACTCCCCAGGCGCCATCATAGTAAAGTACGAGATGCACCAATTAAAAGCAACCTAAAACTGACAATTAAAACTACTAAAAACATCCTACTTTAATCCACTGCTAGCCCACAGACGAAACCAAAGCCACAACCAAAGCCCCCGGCCAGCCCAGCCCCAGCCCCAGTTTAGGCAGAAGACATCCTGCAAAGCTCAGCATTCCCTAGTTGGCATGACTGAATCGGTTGTGCTGTGAGCTGTAAGACTTAAATCCGCCTAAACATGCCTAAGAGTACACTTGTAGTGGTAAATTAGCATAGTTTTATTCAGATTTGCACCATTGTTCATTGAATAATTCTCCCCCGTCCCCTTGATTTAAATCAACTCTGCCCAACTTGAAAGTCAGAAGGTTTTGTGAAAGTTCACACTGCTCTTTACTCGGTATAATTTTAAGTCAGATTCATTGCTGTCCATCAATCTGTGCTGATAGAAACTGAAGCTTCGTGTGGGCACAGGGTAAATGGGGGCTTGTTGTCTCTTTGAGTGCCCTTCCTGATGTGTGCAAATCTGCAGATATCTCTTTGCTGTTTCTAAAGAGCTGGAGTTGACAATGCTGCATAGACCTCTTCTCAGCCATGTGGTTATACTTATCCCACACTTTGGGCAGTGTCCAGAGCTACTGCCCTGCTTATGCAGCAGACGTCATATTAGTGGTAGCTTGTGCTAGTGCTATATTAATTGCAAAAGTGGAGCAGAAGGGTTGGCTATTGTGCTTATTCCAGTTCTGTTATTCCAGGTTAGGACCTCATCTGATTTATTTGGCAGGACTTCTTCTGAATGTGTGCATTTTTGGAGAACTTTTTCCTCCTGCACATAAATCACTTCATTTGAGACCTATTTTGCACACTAGCAGTATCAAGCTCAGGTTTGCCATGGAACATGCATATAATCAATGGAAAACTTTAGTCGCATCTTCTTGGTAGGTGTATCAGTACCGTGCACCTTTGCTGCAAGTATTCTTACACTGGGAGGTATATGCTTAAAGCATCTAAGGCATATTTAAAGACTGTAATGTGTGATGTGGCCATTTTGAAAATGGCAGCCTTTTTTGGCATATTTTTTGAAAATATGCAGAGTCTCTTCTTCCAATTCAGTTTCACTTAGTAACCCCAAATTACTTCTCACTTTTATCTTGCTGGAGCCTTTCATCTACTTGGTTGGTGATTCTGTGCAGAATATGCACAGAATATTGTGGCTTTGGCAAAATGGATCCACAAAACTGCTGCTGATGCCTGTGACATCTGAAAGCACCATGATTTGTAGCTTCAAAGCCCTACAATGCAGAGTCTTATCTTCTGCTACCCAGTACCTTTGCCCTGGCTACCCGTCAGCCTTTGGAGCAGCAACTGCCATTTTAATTCCTCTAGCTAACTATTACCTTTGATTTTTTTTTGTGCGGGAGGCACCTTCTTTATTTGTCAAATAAAATGACTAAATGCAAATCTGAAACGTCGTTAAAGCTAAAGTATTTCAGGATTGTTTGAGACAGTTGCACCAGTTTCTTAGTATCTGAAATTACCTGCCTGTTTTGTCACATTAATGCATCACTCAGTATCACATATATCAGGGGTGGTCAGACCAAGGCTATGGAGCCACATGAGGCTTTGACTTCATTTTGCAGCTCACTGCTCACTTGTGGTCTGGCACCATTGCCACTCATGGGCATCTACTTGTGGCTGTCACATACCTGATGCTTTCCATATGTGGATTTTCCGTTGAGCAAGTCTTGCCAATCCAACATATATTAATATTACCTGAAAGAAAGAAGTGTTTGGTAGAATAGAGATAAATGTGCCAGGTTCAAACAAAATTTATTTATTATTTCTATATACTTCTCCATCTATTTAGGTGGATTCCAGAGTGGTAAATATTACAAAGCTAAAACTAATAGGCTGTCACAGTGAATGCTCTTCTCCTGACGGACTGTAGTTGGACATGTGTCCCTGTGACACCATCAGGAGAATGGCTTCCAATGAGGCAGGTAGTCCTCGTCCCACGTTATTCAGGGCTTTGTACACTAGTACTAAAACATATAACCTGTATCTGTAGCAAATAGGTTGGCAGTGCAATTCCTTCAGCAAATTATTTAGTACTAGTGCCAGTTTCCAGAGCAGCCTGAAGGACAGCCCCAAATAGATCACAATGGAGTGATCCATTCTTGAGATTACTAGTGTGTGTACCACTGTGGCCAAGCTGGCCCTGTGCAGAAGAGTCTAGAGCTAGTGAATCAACTAGAGAAGCGAAAAGGCTCTCTGAGCTGCTGCAGTTTCTTAGAGTTCCAGCAATAGTGATGAATCTAAGAGTATCCCCAGAATATGAATCTGTTATTTCTGAGAGTCTGCAGCCCCAACCAGAATAGCTGATAACTTGTCTTCTCGACTTGGGGTCCACTCACCCACAGGTCTTTTGCCAGGATTCAGCATTAGTTTATTGACCCTCATCCAGCCTATCACTGAGTGCAAACACTGATCTAGGACTTACACAACCTCTTCTGGTTCACTTTTCATGGGAGGATAGAGCTGGTGGTACTTGGCTCTCAATTCCCTAGTGACTTCTCCCAGCAGCTTCATACAGATGTTAAACAACTTAAGGGACAGGATGGTCCCCTGTGGAAACCCACAGCTCAATTTCCAGGGGACCAAGGAATAGTCACTCAATGTTATGCTCTGAAGTCAATCCTGCAAGCATGGCTAGAAGCACTGTAATACAGTGCTTCTAGTGCTTAGCTCAGGGAGACATTCCAGAAGCATATAATGAAAAAATCAAGTGAATGAAAAATCAAGTAGCATTAAGTTGTGCCACCTCCTGTCTCTTGTCCAGTGAAGGTCATTCCTTCAGGATAACTAAAGCTGATTCAATCCTGTAACCAGGTTGAAACCCAGACTAAAGTGGGTCTAATTAGCATCCTCCAAGAATGCCTGCAGTTTCTCCAACATAATCCTTTCAACTGTTTTACCTGGAAAGGGGAGTATTTGCAACTAGACATTAATTATCAAATCCCCTGCTGGCTCCTTAAGGACAGCAGAAACCAGCTCTTCATGCAAAGATGAGTTACCTCTCCCTGGATCTGCCCTCAGCTAGCTCTTATTAACTAGGCAGGGCAACTTGTTGAGATAGCATGTGACTGGTCTCCCTGCTACAAGCACCTTGTCTGCATCTGAAATGAAGGAAATTATATGATCACATCAAATTAATTTGTGTTACGCACTGCAACATAACCACTATTTATTGGCAAAAAGCACGACAATATGCCTCTTGTTAATTTCTGCATGATGAAATTATCCCACGGGAAAGGCTGCTTGTTAAGACATTTTCAAGCAGTCTTCTTTTTACAAATAATGTCTCCTCCCCACTCCCCGCCCAGCACAATTCCAAATTCCTCCCAAACCCACCAACATCTGAATTTATAGGATCATTCAGTTGGCTGACAAAGTATTTCATTGTATTTGAATGCACCCTTAGACGGCACCTCTTCCATTTTAAATACTTCGTTGGACTTGGTCTGATGGAAAGGAGACCATAGATGTACCCAGCACCCCTCTAGAACAGGTCTTTGTTCACAGTAAATTCATGAGAAACCTTTGGTAGCAACAGCCTAACTTTATCATACGCTCTTCTAGCATTTCCTACTAATGTTGCAGGATTAATCATCATGACTGCTCCAGTGTTTGCTCAGTATCCATTCATCAGTCGGGTTCATACAATGATGTAACACTTTCTAAACAGTGTGCCCTATTATGTGCAGTAGTTATAATCAATTCTAGCATAACGGATTGCTCGTTATGCAGCTTCCACTTAGGTGTTATTTTTATGTATTTTTGGAGCATTTATCTAATAATTGCAAGCAATTATAGTACATCAGTAATGAGAAATAGATTAAACAGTGATTATTAGACAATCCATGATAAATTATTGTTTGTAGGATTTTATTCAAGTTCGACTTCTGCTAATATTGCCTGTTTTTTAAGCAAATAAATCAGAGAGTCATTGATGAATGGCAAATTAGCAGTTTCCTAAAATCATAGTAATGAGCTGCTGGTTATGTCACAACTTCATTAAAAAACAGCCCAGCTCAGTTTAATGCACCAATGTTTGTTAATGGTGGTTCTGAGTTGGGTTTTATGCAGGCAGGAATTCATTTGTTCAGTAGTGGAAATATTTGGTGCCTCAGTTCTATGGCCTCCTTCCCTGTCTTGGTCCTGGTCTAGCAAAAAATGTAATATAAAAGGGAGAAAGAAGCCCACTTGTCCTCTTAAAAAATTATGTGAGAAAATACAGGGGAAAGGAATTTGAATTCTGAAATTGCTAATGTGGCATAGTAGTGATCCGCTTGCTTTCAAAACTTTAAAAAGCAATATCAACATTGTGCCGGCATGTGGTGGGGATGAGGCAGTAGAATATTGAGCTGTGTCATGACATGTCAGGTGGTATCTAGTCAGTGTGCATTGAAACGTACATACAGAAGCTAGCATGGTATAATGGTTAAGGGTGTGGGACTGGGACTCAGGAGATCTGGATGCTAGTCCCCACTCAGCCATGGAGCTCATTGGATGACTTTGGAACACTGAGACTCTCAGCCCAACCTACCTTACAGGGGTGGTGTTGTGAGGATAAGATTAAGAGGAGGAGGGGACTTATCTAAGCCACTTTGAGTTTTTGGAAAGAAAAAAGGCAAGATATAAACTAAATAAATAAATGAGTCACTACCACCTTGCATACCTCAAGGACAGTAAGAATAGGTGCATCAGCTGGGAGCTAAAATTGTTGGGGTTTTTGTTTTTGTTTTTTGGTATTGTATTATACAATGATTAATAGTGCAGGACTGTGACTTAGGTGATCTGGATTCTGGTCCCTGCTCGGTCATGGAGCCAAGTGGGCGACTTTGGGCCAATCACAGACTCTCAGCTGAACCTACCTCACAAGGTTGTTGTGAAGATGAGATTGAGAACAGGAGGAAAATGATGTAAGCCGCTTTGAGATCTTTACAAAAAAGGTGGTATATAACTCTAATAAGTTTAAATAATTACCTGGAGGGAATATGTCTTCATTTACAATGTTTTGAAGTGCCTGATTGATTTCAAAAAGCTTAGTCTCTACAGGCTCTTAGGGGAGAAGGTGTGAGATTGACAATCATTTCTGAAATACAGGAAGACTTAGATAAAAGCACTGCGCTATGCAAACCCCAAAATTCATGCATTATGATGAATTCCTGCACATTTGGTGTCACTGGCTCTTCCCACATAATAGGTATTTGTGTGTGGATTGACTCAAAATGATACTGCTACAGCACGCATTTGTTTTATGTGTGCATTCCAGGAGCTGGTCAAGTCAAGTAGTGGAATTGACTTGTTTGGTTTTATAGCCAACAAATACTTTGTTGTCCATATTTTAAAATTCCTTCCTCCCCCTCCCCCACCGCCCGATTCAGGCTTATCCTGCTCAATGGAAAAATAATATGTATCAGGGATGGGAAATCTGTAGTCCTAATGTTTTGTCCTACAACTTCCATCACCTCTATAGACAATGCTAAGAGGAACTTGTAGGCCAAATTCTGAGAGCTACAGTTTGCCAAATCCCGACCAACACATTGAGAATCCTTCTAGAATTGCCCCACTTTGAATATAAGTAGGTGGAATGCCCCTTTGAATGTCTGCCTATATTTAAAATTGGCATAGAGGAATTTAGTATGCCACAAAGTTAGTATTCCTTGCATTGACGGGCTAGCTCTCTATGTGAAGGGAGCTTTGTGAAATGTGAGATTCCTTTCCTCTGTCTGTACATTACAGCTGAAAACTTTAAATTATTTAAAAAAACCTGCTTTTATAGAGATAAAATCTAAGCAATTGCAAGCTTTGCCAACCAAGTGTTTGCAGTATTATTGTTAGTAGTAATGACCGCAAGGCGATCAAACCGGTCAGTCCTAGAGGAGATCAACCCTGACTGCTCTTTAGAAAGCCAGATCCTGAAGGTGAAACTCAAATACTTTGGCCACCTAATGAGAAGGAAGGACTCCCTAGAGAAGAGTCTAATGCTGGGAACAATAGATGGCAAAAGAAGAAGGGGACGGCAGAGGATGAGGTGGCTGGATGGAGTCACTGAGGTGGTTGGTGTGAGCTTGAGTGGACTCCAGGGGATGGTGGAGGACAGGAGGGCCTGGAGGAATGTTGTCCATGGGGTCGCGATGGGTCAGACTCGACTTCACGACTAACAACAACAACAACAACAAAGTAATGGTATTAGTAGTACTAGTAGTATTTTCAGTTCTATACCACCTTACAGCTGAAGCACTCTGGGCAGTTAAGTATTTACCTAAAATTGTAGCTAACACTTCCAGAAACTTCTGAAATTTATTTATTTATTTATTTAAATATTTATATGCCGCCCCTTGCAGCAGCCTCGGGGCGGCTCACAGTCACTAAAAACATATACAATATTAAAAACTGGCCCATCTCCAGGTAAAA
Source organism: Varanus salvator macromaculatus (assembly GCA_023646645.1). Taxonomy (NCBI): domain Eukaryota; kingdom Metazoa; phylum Chordata; class Lepidosauria; order Squamata; family Varanidae; genus Varanus; species Varanus salvator. Next base: position 15,404,846 of record JAIXND010000659.1, read on the forward strand.
TTTAAAAACATACAACATAAATAAATAACCATTAAATTAATCTTAACTTAAAAATAATATTAACATTTAAAATGCTGTCTAAATAAAAAGGTCTTCGCCTGGCGCTGAAAAGCAAATAATGACGGCGCCAGGTGAGCCTCTCTGGGGAGCGCATTCCACAGATAGGGCGCCACCGCAGAGAAAGCCCTCCTCCGGGTACTCACCCTCCTAATATCTCGCACGGAGGGTTCCCGAAGGAGAGCCTCTGCTGCTGATCGTAAGGGACGGGAGGGCATATATGGTCGCAGGCGCTCCTTTAGGTAACCAGGACCCAAGCCATTTAGGGCCTTATAGGTAAGAACCAACACCTTGAATTGGGCCCGGACTTCAATGGGGAGCCAGTGGAGCTGACGGAGAACTGGGGTGATGTGAGAACCACGCCCAGTCCCCGTCAAAACTGAAATGCAGTTTTGAATGCAGAGCAAATTTTACATTAAAAAGAATACAACACAAAATGTGTTGAGCTCCTTCTACTTGTGATATTGCTGAAAATACTCAGTTTTGCTCTGCTCTTCAGGGGTATGAAGGAAATACAACAAATGCAGAATCTGGGGCACATTCCAGGGAAGGCAGGCATGCCTGAGTTCCCTAGACAGCAGTGGAATTTTAGCATTTAACTGGACTCCTAGCACCCGTTGACTGAGGACTTTTCCACATGCTGTGTCTCCTAGAGCACCAGAGCAGTTCAGAATGAAGGTGGCCACGTTCATAAATAGTGATAAGTCAGGAATCCTGGTGTGGAGAACCCCAATGGCTGGCCACCCCTGTCCAGGTTACTACCTTGCTGGAATTGCTCCAGGACAAAGGTCTCACTGCCTATGCCCTCGCAGCAGGACCAAGCCTGAGTGGGAGGAACCAATGCACACTTAATTCAGAGTACAAATGGCTTCTGCATTTTAAGACAAAAGGGAACAATAGCCAAGTCAGTGCCGTAACAAGGCTGGAATGACAATTAAAAGCACTTGCTTGGAAGCATTCCAGGCTTCTATGGTTTATGGAAGCTATGGCTTGACGTGCCTGTTCCTAACAACCTGCTCATGCTCAGAGCTGACTTACTAAATTACAGTGCTAATGAACAGCATGCTTGTGCACTGAGCCCATCTGCTCCTGCTTAGCTGCTGCTTTTGTACAAGCAGGTAAACAATTCAGGCGGGGATATCCAGCTCAGCATGACATCCAACACCAAGATTATGGTTTATTGCACCCAGAAAAGATTTGCAAATCAGCTTCAAGCCACTCCTATGAATGCTTAATAAATCACAATCCCACTTTGAATGTTAAACTGTCTGTCTGGTTAGATTACCCACATGCCTGAACAGAAGAGTGACGTGTTGCTTCCATGAGCCTGCTGCTCCTTCACACAAGCCAGGATTCTTGGTTTGATGTTATGTGTAAATTCAGTCAGTGTTGTCTGTGAAGTAAGAAGACCTTAATTAAAATCCCTACTTAGCGGTCCAGTTCATTTGCATAGCCCTGGGCAAGTTTTGACCTAGTCTACTATCTGTATTGTGAGAGGATGAAAGACAATAAACCAATGCATCCCATCTCTGAAAGAAACAACTGCAGTCAATCCTATGTCAATAATAAGTAAGGAGAAGGAGATACAAAAAGATGAACCATGTTAATTGTGTAAATGTACCCTTAGTCTTCTCCAGATTAGATGTCCTATGATGGTACATATAAACATATGCCATTCCATTTCTTTTCCACTGGTACTCCTTATTCTTCTAAGTGATCATTCATGTGCATAAGAGTAATATGACAAACTCTCCCACTGTATGTGCACAACCAAGACACAAGGGGGAGAAGGTGCCTAGAACCGGAACCATTCTTCCCTAATCCTACCCTCAGAGTGGTCATTATTCTCCATTCTTCACTGACTCACATATTCCTTGCTGTTTGCACCCAACAAAAAAGCCAGAGAAATGTTAGTGTACAACTTACATAGGTTACTTTATATTAGCAATAGGGAAGCTGTAGTCCAGTATCTTCTGGAAGACTACATCTCCTACCATCCTTGGCCATTGACCATGCTGACTGTGCCTGATGAGTGCTGGTATCCAACAAAATCAGAGTCTTCAGCCTTGTGTTATATGACCAATCATAAAAGCATGGGCAGCCTCTGACTCACAGCCTTCTTTCAGTGTAGTGTGTGTGTATGTGTGTAGTTCATTGTTAAGAGTAACCATCTGCAATAAAGTAAACTTTTAAAAAATCAGAAGAGACTGAAAGGCAGGGCAAGATCAATAAGGCACACCTCCCACAGACACGCACAGATTCATCGTTCATCAGTTCGTTTGTAAAACATGCCTTTTTGGGGGAGGAGACACATTGATGATGGGAGGATGACGCAGATGGAATGCAACTGCAGAATGAGGTTGCAAAGTCAAGGGTGGGAGAGACCATACTGACTTCATCTCTTACAAAACTTGTGCTTGGCTTCTACCCAGAATGTGCTCATGCCAGTGTTATAGAGTAATATGTTTAGAAACTGTAGCATACAGAGTGAAAGATGCATAGTCAGAGTAATGCCTTTGTTAGGCCATGCCAATAAAGGTAATGTTTTAACGATGTGAGTGGGGTGGGGTAGGGATGGGCTGAGGCCCTTTTTTTTCTTTTTCTTTTAACATGGACCAACATGGCTGTTTGTACATCCTCCCTGCCCCTCAAATGCATGGAACCCTTGTCCACAGTTTCTCACTTTGGAAAGTTTATTTTACTGTAATGAATATACTTTCTGAAAACCTGTGGATTTTTTCTTTCTTTCTAAACTTTTGTCTTTAGGTATTCACTGCCAGGACCTTTGCAGTTCATCATGAAACCTTCCACCGGTTTTGGATGTAGCTCATCTGGAATGACTCGATCTATTTTGTTTACACCTAGATACGACCACTCATGAGACATGGGGATGTTAGATATAATTGGCAATTTGTTTTATTTTTCTTCTCACTTTCAAATGTGCAATGGAATTGAACATAAGCACTGTTACATATTTATTACAGTATATATAATATAGCTCAAAAACTTGCTGTAAACAAGTTAACCTTCCTGGAAATGTAATAAACCTATTAAAATGTTTACAGAGATATGTGAATGTCCAGATCTTGCTAGGTTTCTAAGTAATTCCTTCCTACTAAAGATGTGTTTTTTTGCTGTGGAGCCGCGAAGGCTGCAATCTTATACTGAAGCTCCCCTGGCTGGGGGGCTTCAGAATGTAGCGGAAGCCTCCGTGCCAGTGGAATAGCAGGTATGCTGCCACCATGACAGATGCCCCAATGGAACGCTCCGCTGGCGGAGTCCTTCCATCATGGCTAATATGCCAGTGGGGAGGCTGATGTGGGCCTGAGATGTAGGAGTGCAGGCGAGGAACACCCATGCTGTATCCTTGACTCCTCCAATCCCTGGCCCCAGGCCTACTGGGGTGCGACATGACACAGGCCCAGAACTGACAGGAAGCTTCCCACCTGCAGGAGTTGTGTATCAGCACCTGGCCTGCCCTCATTGGCATGATACAGCACAGGATGATAGACTGTAACTCCGCACCCACTCCCAGCACACCACCAACACAGGGAGACCACAATTCAGATGGCAGGGCAAAGAGCATAGGATGATACCTGGTCCCGGGTTGCAAAACTTAGAGCTCACAAAGAACTTTGGTGAAGGGAAACCAGAAGAAAGCTCTTTGCACAAGCAGTCCACTGCCCGGATCTTTAAAGCACTTCCCTGCCTAGAATCTGAACAGGGAGCTTGCCTTGGAACTCTCGACACTCATGCCCAGCACCAAAGTCCCCTCCCAAAGTGTGTGTGTGCGTGTGTGGATGGGAAGGGAGGGGAGGGAGAAGGGGTGCTCAAGCTGCCATTTACAATGGCTGCGATATTCTCACCCCAGCAGCCCCTCTACTGTATGCGAAAACTGTCCTACGCAAATTGTACTGTTCCTTTGTCCCACCATTGTCCTCTCAGAAGCACCCTGATCATGCCATATGTTTGCAAAAGGATAGCAGGGTTGTCACCACCTCACACCCAATGCACCAGCAAAGCTTAGTCAGGGACAAGGATAGGGAGAAGCAGGTCCCAGACCTTGCTCCATTTGTGACACCTGGGTTCTGCAAACCATTGCCCTCTGCTGGGCAGCCAGTTTGTGTGTCCAAGGGGAGGCGGGCAGCTGATCAGAAGTGGGAAGGGCTCAGAGCTGACAGGCAGCTGACTGGACAGCTAGCACTAATGCTCTGGAACTGTAGGAGCAACTAGACCAATGTGAGCACTGCACTGATGTGGAGACCACTATGCCAGGAGGACGTGGTGCCCACCTGGCTTCACCTGCACAGAGAGCAATGGCACTCCCACTAACCCAGAGCATGGAAGCAGGGCCACAGGACCAAGGAAGGAGCCAGGGAGGGAGAGGGCCAGTGTCAATGCATGGGATGGAGTGACTGAGCATGGTAGGCAGAACATGTTGACCACCTAAGTGGGTGTAGGCCTCTCCCTCTCCAGCCCAGGAGAAGGAAGCGCAGGTTGCTTGTGTGCCCAGTGTGAGATGCCACAGATGCACGTGAGGCAAAATGCACTAGACCCTTGGAAGGATACAGGGGCAAGGGCAGGCCTCCAGAAGTCCCCTTGAAGGTTGCTATTGCCTTGCTGTGTGCATGTCTTCCATTTGGGTTGATTCCATTGGTTGATGTTTTGTTCCATGAAGGGATTTACAGCACCTCCTTCCTCTGTATTTGTGGCTGATTTGCCAGCATTTACTCAGCTGTTGTGTGCGGATTTTGTGCATGTGGGGAATAGGGGTGCTGCTGATGTGGCAGATGGGATTCCAGGGCACCCAGTGCAGGTGTAGGCATCCTCGCAGGCGTAGTCCCTAAGCAGTGGGCTGTAGTTCTAGAGACATTTACCCATTTTTAAATAATCAACATGTGTGTGTTTGTCCTCAGTACCTGGGTCACAGTAGGACACGGCAGCCATTCTGCTGTCATAGTGGTGGCATATCTCTGCTCTTAGCGTAATTTAAGATTGTTAGCCCAATGGAATTGTTATTACTATGCTGAATTCTTTTATAGGCACAATACTTGAATATTTATGTAAAGGCTTCTGTTTGTCCTCAGACAGGTCCTAATGTGTCATCAGGATAGATGATAAGGATGGGAGGGGCGGTGGGGAGGAAGTAGTATTTAACTCCGAAGTTATGATTATTTCTACAGCACACTTAAAGAGAAATGTGTAAAAGCCAAAATCTAATGTACCTTCAGGCATCTTTTTAACATTAAGAGAAGACATGTAATTTTTATTTTTTTGGTAAGGGCATGCTGAGATTGCTTAGTCTAAGTGAAGACAATCCATTGGGTAAATTATTAAAAACCATCAACTTCTAGCTGGAGCCTTGTAATAAAAACAGACAGCAATGCTTAATGTTTGTTCTTCCTTTGTCCTATGTGTGTGTTGAGCTTTTGGGTTTGTTCTGAGATGAAACAAGATTTTCTTCTTTGTAAGACTTCTGCATATTTTCTGCTATGATGCCACCATGTCCTCTTCAGATCCTATAAATGCAACTGTGCAACAAGGTACACTTTACTATATTGCAAACAGAATCTTCTGATGCTGTATTTTCTAGAGAAACCACAAAGCTTGGTTTTAGAAATGTAATTTTGTACTAGTTTTTTTTCCCTAGGAAGAATTGGTTTTCCAGGCCAGGCAATTGGCAACAATATGACATAAGATGGAGGTCACAACAATACAGAAAGCAGGATTTTAGAAAATCAGCTGGAGTTCTATCAAGTCTTTCTGTATGTTGCCTCTGTCAGCACAGCCTCATGTTTACCCAGCCATTTGATGACCAATGGGCTTTAGTCTGAGAGCTAGCCAAGTCACACGTCATGTTGACCATGGCAAGTGGTTCCACATACTGATTTAGAGTAGCTTAAAGTGCAGATGTTGGCCATCGTCGCGCAGAAAGCGGCACCTTGCCTCGGCCTGTAGGCTAAGGACATCTTTGGTGTATGGAGACTCAAAATGTGACACAAGCTACAAGCATGGCTAGCAGTTATAAATGCAATAGTGTAGTGATTGCCAGGGGAGATCTGCTGTGGGAATGCCAGTTTTGATGGCATCCCTCTGTTAAGACTTTGGATTTCAGAGAAAGCTGAGCTTCAACTCAGCTTCCTATGTAGAACCAAGAAAACTGCCATGCTATTTCCCTTGCTTAAATGATGGCATGTCAATGAAAAAATGGGAAAAATATGACTCATTTCCAAGAAGCGGTAGCAGGGACATTTTATATCTTGTCCCCACTTGCTAGCGGAGTAAGAGAGGGGTGAACTTCTCATGTATGCAGAGGTCTCTTTTCTCCCTGTCAGTGGTGAGGAATAGAATCAACATCTGAGAAGCCCCTGGGGCCATGTAGCAGTGGAGCATCTGAAGGCAAGCAGTGGGGCCCAAAGCAAAAGCGGCAAGGCCAAGAGTATGAGCATATTTTGGCTTAAGGCTCTTACTGTACGTAAGCCTTAAAAGAAGTGTTTCAACCTTCTAGAATGGAGAAAAATTGGTGCAGAAGCTGGGAAACCATGAAATAATTTGGATGTGGAAAGGAGAATGGCCCCTCTGGGACAATCCTACAGGGTAGGGTTTGGCCTCCAGTTGGCCAGGACATGGACAGCAGGAGACAAGACAGCAGGAGACAAGACAGCAGGAGACAAGCACTGGGCAACAGAAATTGAGGCAAGACATAGTTCAGAGTCCAATAGCAAGGTGCAAGTCATCATCACAGAACTGATCAAGATCAGGATGCAGAAGTATGTATCGTGGCAAGACAAAGGTAAGTCGTAATGAAGAAACAAGGCAAAGCAAGGCAATGGGGCAAGGTAGGATACACAGCAAGGGCCAGGCAAGATCCAGGAGCTGGACCACAGCTAACAGGAAAACCCGCATTTCTGAGGCAACACAGCAAGACAGGATACACAGCGGTAATCAGATGCAAAGGGCAGGAGCCAAACCAGCAAGCTAGTAGAAAGATGTGTGTTGCTGAGGAAAGACAGTGAGGCAGGATTCAAACAGCAAGGCAATCTGGGTCAAGCAAGACAGGCACTCGCAGAAAGTGAGTGGAAGCCCTGTGTTGCTTGAAGCTGGTTGTGGAGGGACGAGCTTACTCTTCTATAGCTCTTCCCCCAGGGCTCCCAGCTGGTGCTCATGAGGAGGCTGAGAGCTCCAGCAGGGCCTGGGACCCATCCTGTGAACACTGAGGTTGGCTCCTGCTTCTAGCCACCAGAGAAGACACCCAGAGCAGCCTAGATCCTGACATTCTTAATCTGGTTCTGAAAAGATGACAGTGTTGGTATCAAGTGTGAACATTTTGCAAATGGAGCTACCACTGAGAAGGCCCCCTACCTTGTTGCCACCCTTAGAGGTGACACTCAGGGGAAGGCCACAGATGTGGACTGCAGGGTTGGGTAGATTCAGAGTGGAGCTCCTCTTCAAATCTTGCTGTCAGCAAGGTTAAGCATCTGGACAGGGCTTGTGTGAGGGGGATGGTGGGAAGAACCCATGTATAAGTTTTTAAATTCTCACACAATACAGAGGAAGAATTGGCACGAGTGGGGTAGGCTTTGAGACCCATCAGAAGCTCAGTGCTACAAAGAAATATAGGACAGTGGAGGTGAGAGCAGGAGGATGCATCACTATTACAAGTCAAATGGTGGATTGTTAGAAAAGTGCTGGTGGGGAGTCAAAGGGTGGCACCAGCCAGTAGGGAACCAAGCAATTCTGCTGGAAAAACAAGCACACAAGGATGATTTTCACAATTTACAAGTATCCCAATTCTCCCTTCTCACAAGTAGTCGCATCTACCCATTAATGTTTCCAGTCCATCATTGAACTAACAGGTGTTGTAAAGAATTATCTTGAAAAATTTGAGGAGTAAGCACATCACAACTTAGTCTTTGACTGACATTTCTGCTTTATGGGGAACAGAATTCATGCTGCCACTGAGTTGATCTAAGGTGAAACAAACATGGGTTCAAATTGCAATGAAAATGAAGTATTTGAATATCATTGGTGCCACTGAAAGACATTCCCCAAACACTCTGAGGGAGCTTTTAGACCACTTTAGAGTATGCTGAACTTTCTCCTTTGCAGAAAAGTGGCATTTTACTGCAAGCAAAATTCAAATATTTCCATAAAAAGCAAGAGAAACACAGGCATTTTTCACTGGTGGCAATACTAAGCACCCAGAACACCTAGATTTGTAAGAGGACATGTACTCTAATAGGCTATTTTTGCCACTTCAGTGGAAGCGGAATTGGTTTGGGTTGAGGATGCTTTTTGTTGGCATTTTGACTCATTATAAACTCTTGTAAAAGCAACTAGAAATGTGTCTTATTCACTATAAATTCATGGGATTATAATGAACCCTATTTCCTTCCATGCACCATTATCCAAACTCTGTTTATATATTCTTCTTGGACATCATGCCTCCAATCTAGCCTCCCAGCAGAATAAGTCATTATAATTGCTGGGCATCTTTCTAGCCCAACCTTTTACAACTTGGTATCCTCCAGATGTTTTGGATTCCAATTCCCATCAGCTATATCCAGCATGGCCAATGGTTAGGGATCATCATCATTGGAGTTGTCATCCAAAATATCTGAAGGGCACAAGGCTTCAGAAGATTGATCTAACCAGAAAGATAAACTCAATTTTACTGCATTAACAGGGTATTACTCCCCTGCCCAGCTCAAGTTCTGTTTTTGGAACTGTGTATGTCATGTGCCTATAGCCTTATATACAGAGCACTTTAAGTGACAAAGGACACATTCCAGTAAGCAAAATTTCAGTTTAGGTTCTTTTCAGGGACAGAAGGTCATTGATTGCTCTGATTGGAGAAGATGTAGTGATGACTCCACTCTTGCTGCACACAGGGCTGCTTTTACCCGAAGATCACACGGTTCTGAGTCGTGATCTGCAAATTCCCTTTTGGGTATAAACAAACATTTTGGTGATACCTTCTGTAAACACTTAAACAAAACCTTGGGCCTTTTTCAGCAAAAAGAATGCAAAAATACATGGATTTAACTCCATCCACTCTCTAATATCCTTGCTTCCAGTGCCACCCTCCTAAACATAACCTGGCTAGGAAGTCAGGGGGGCACTGGTAGGATTGTGATTCCTCTCCTCAGTGAGTCATCCAGAATGTAGTGACAGCAGCAGCCAAGATTCCAGCAGCTCTGGGAAATGCAGCTTACCAGGGCTTCTGAATCCAATGGGGACTGGTGCCCTGAAGAACTACATTTCCAAAGCACCCTGGCAAAGGGGGAAAGCCTACTGCTGCCACTATACTTGCAGCGCTGCCCAGTGAGTTTGGAGGTCAGGTGAAAGATTGGTAGGGAAGGGAAGCTGGGTTGGGGAGTTGGCAATAATGATATAGGAACTGAACCCCTGTGTCAGGCTGATTCAGTTCTGAGGTGTGAATGGATCAGACACATCTCAAGCTTTTCAAATTGTGGGAGTTTGTATTCTGACTGCCTCCCTATGCAGACTTTGGCTCCATCACTAGAATCTCATGTATCCCCATGCTCCATGGGGTTAACACTGAAAAATCCTACTATGTTCAAATAAGACCTACTTTCTAAGATATGCACCTTGAATTGTAGCATATATTCCTCTTCCCTCCAACCCCCTTTAGCTTACTGTATGGTGCATAAAATATAAAGAAACTTAGGCTGAAATGCATTGCTGGTTTTTTTGCCAAAATGGGGAAGAGGAGGAATGTACCCTTAGGCAGGTCATTTTCTCTCCCAACACCAATAGCTGAGCAGCAGCAACCTTAGAGAGTCCACCATTTCACATGTGGTCACCTTGGGATGTGTGAGAAGCCATCAGATTCCCTGGGCTTGGTTCTCTGGACTTCAGCCTGCTCTGGAGTCCCTGAGTCCAAATTCCTAGCAAGCATGCCCAACATTCAAATGGTTCTCACCAGGAATCAAGCCCTGGGTGCTGTGAAAGCAGTGTCCCTCTTCCCTGCCATGTGCAGAGGCTTTGCACTGCTGCACATGACAGGGGAGGTTGCCAGTCACACAAGCTTTGTTGCAAGGTAAGTGTTGGATGGATTCTGCAGAACTTCAAGGCAACCCTGTGGTCATCCTGGGACTGGAACCAGAAGGTTTCCTCTGCACATAATTGGTCCTCTCTCGCTGTGGTCAAACGTTGATTGTAGCTATGACTTCAATCATTGGCTAAGTACTCTGAAAGGTGTAGCAGGTGTAGCATGTGGCACAAATGACCGTCTGTTTCTCGGGAAATCTTGGCATGTGTCTGAACAGTCTGTCTCAGTCATGCATTCTACAAGAACTGGAGATCTGCAGAAATTATTGCCAGATTGAAGTTAAGATGGCTATGGGTCTCTAGTGGAACAAAAGGATGGACATTAGTCTGGTTTGCAAAAGCTTATGTGGCCAGCATCTGCATTCTTATGTGTCTTTAGCTACATTTACATGGACATTTTAATGTACCCTATTCTCTTTGGACTAATTCAATAAACTCTCTTCTGCCCTTATCCATGCAAGCCTTCCATTTTTCTTGTGTGATCCCCTGAAAGGACAAGCAAGCTGATGCAGATTTTATGTCCTTCTGCATGTGTCCTCTTGTACTTCCCCACAAGCACAAAATCCATTGAGGATTTTTTCCTGAGCTCTCTTTATAGGCTGAGGTGTAGTGGAGCTGGGGCTCATGGGGATGCAGTCCTGGCACTTTTATGTTATTTGCAGGGGTGTTGGCATCTTCTGCCACTCACCCCCCTTCCCTTCCCTCTGAGTTTAACTGCAACCCATACCATTGCTGAAGAAAATTATTTTTTAAGCAACTATATTTTGCTCTTTCTTATAATGCAAACTATTTTGGACTAGCTTGGTCCTGAATGGGCAATGAAGACCCATTAGCTTTACAAAATGTCTGCTACTGCTGGAGATGAAGCTCTTTGCACAGGTTTGTCAATCTTGTTCAACGCATTTGCCTACATTTTTGGTGACTCCTTCGGGATGTTGCGATGGGAATTGTCACAATAAGCACTGGATCTTTGAAAATTAGTGTTCTAGCAGAGCTTATAGCTTACATTAATACTTAACCTCTTATTATTTGGGCCATTTCAGCACTTCAGCTGCTTCTGATCTTTTGGCTGGGCTCAGAATGATAGAGTGTGCAACTGAAATGAGATAACTTTCATTTGGCTGCTGTTGCTAAAACATCCCTTGTGGTGGCTCTAATGGCATGGTGAGCCAGTTCGGAGGCTGCATTCACAGAACGAACTGGGCATCTCTCATGCTTCAGCAACCATCTGGCTACACCCAGCTCCCCCACATCCTGCAGCCTGGAAATGACCAACTTCCTGCATCTGCCACATAGAAGCTTTTCAAGTGTTGCTTATGTGATAAACTCTCATCTAGTTTCACCTAGAGTTTGCTTGCCAAGAAGAAAATGTAAATTCAATTAGGGCCCCTTCTGATGTTACCTCACAGGAAAGAGACATAAATGGGTGCTGATCTTATTGCCTCCTCTACTATAATGAGCTACAGAACTATCAACGTGAGAAACAGGACTGACAGTATCATTCCACAGTCTGCTAAGATAATTTTGCTGGAGCAAGATTGCAAAGTCACCAATGATACTCTACCTTTAGATTACAATTACGTACCATGCATTTGTATGCTTATACATTGCACATTACATTTAGATGTGACATGGGTATCCTTGGGAGATAGTGGCAAACAAGAACTCAATTATTCTTTGGGCTAACATACACCTTTAAAAGGAAAGGATGAAGGATGCTTTATGCCAGAAACTAAACTGAAAAGGCAGGGGGGAGTGAGCAAGAGATAGGATGAAAGTGAATAACTGCATTATTTGACAGACAATAAACAAATTAGAAGGCTTAGCTTAGCCTGGGTGGATAACCTTGAGTGCCTGCTTGAGTAACTCCCTATTTTCCTTCAGACATTCAAAGCCATAAAGCAGATAAGTGAATGTTTACATAGTCCTGCAACTTTGAAATTGCTTCTCAACAAAAAGACTTCTTTTAGGTGGAAAAAACTTATTTGTTGTTGTTAGTCGCGAAGTCGTGTCCGACCCATCATGACCCCATGGACAACATTCCTCCAGGCCTTCCTGTCCTCCACCATCCCCCAGAGTCCACCCAAGCTCACACCAACCGCCTCAGTGACTCCATCCAGCCACCTCATTCTCTGCCGTCCCCTTCTTCTTTTGCCATCTATTGTTCCCAGCATTAGGCTCTTCTCCAGGGAGTCCTTCCTTCTCATTAGGTGGCCAAGGTATTTGAGTTTCATCTTCAGGATCTGGCCTTCTAAAGAGCATTCAGGGTTGATCTCCTCTAGGACTGACCAGTTTGATTGCCTTGCAGTCCAAGGGACTCACAGGAGTCTCCTCCAGCACCACAATTCAAAGGCCTCAATCCTTTTGCGCTCGGCCTTCCTTATGGTCCAGCTTTCACAGCCATACATTGCAACTGGGAAAACCATAGCCTTGACTATACGCACTTTTGTTGGCAGGGTGATGTCTCTGCTTTTTAGTATGCTGTATAGATTTGCCATAGCTTTCCTCCCCAGGAGCAAGCGTCTTTCAATTTCTTGGCTGCAGTCCCCATCTGCAGTGATCTTGGAGCCCAGGAAAATAAAATCTGTCACTACCTCCATTTCATCCCCATCTATTTGCCAGGAAGTGAGAGGACCGGATGCCATGATCAAAAGCTTATATGTGCACCTTAAAAAATATGCTTCCAGCTTTTGTACTACCTTGTCATAGGAAATGTTTTTTATTCAAAGGGTCTTGATTCCAGCTACTTCAGGACACCTGCACCTACTTGACAGGTAAAAGGTCCCAGATTCAGTTCCTGGCATCTCCAGGTGGGGTTGGAAATATTCTTGCCTGGGAACATGGATAACCACTGCCAGATGGTGCTGACTGGGGTCAGGACAAACTCTAACAGAATCTGCCCCTTCAGTATGTATGACTTCCTCTCATGCTTGATCTGGTCTTGCAAAGCAAGCCAAGCTGGGAGGAAGTATGTGAATGCTTGCAGAAAGGAGGTTATACAACTGACAACCTTCTGCGTCAGGTACAGCTGCACAAAGGCTGCTGCAGGTGGTAGAAGAGGACACTGCTGGCAGTTGCACAGGGCTCTATTCCTGGCGAGTCCTATGTGACCAACCATCTTCCGCATCAAATGCAGCATCCAACTGGCTGCTCCATCCGGTGCAGAAATGGAACCCTGTGTGACTGCTAGCGGTGTCCCTCTTCTGCACCATGTGTAGCAGCCATTTGGGCTGCTTCAGGTGTTGGGGGAAGAGGGATGTGGCTTGTGCAGCACGTTGGTCTTGATTCCTGGCAAGCACCCTGAGAACACATGGCACACTTGGCAGGAGCTCAAACTCAGGGCCGCTGCTAAGCAGACCAGAGTTCAGGGAGCTGAGCCCTGGGAATCCAGTGGATGCCCACCAAAATGGATTCCTCATACATCCCTAGTGTTGACTTTCTACAATCTGACATCACAATGGAGGTGGTCTTCCAACAGACAAAGGTGGGCCCTCTGCGACAGCTACTTTCAGCAGTTATTTTTATTATTTATTCGGAAAATGTTGATGTTGGAAGAATGTCAGTGGGCAAAGGTGACATGATGCAGTAGCTCCCATACTATCAAGGTACAATTGGAATGGGGACCTAATTGGTTTTCATTTTCTTCTAGGCAAAGCAGCCTTGGAAGACACTCCCTCCCCAGGTGAACTAGTGCTTGACTTCTTAGCTCTAGCAAGAACTGGTCGATTGTAGAATCTGATGCTGAGGACACAGTGAATGCTCATTCCCCCTCAATTCTCTTGATATCAAAATTCAAATGCTGGAAATTGTTGCACCAGCTAATCTCAGGGGGCAATTTCCCTTAAAGGGGAGGTGCTTGCCTTCTTGGATACCCTGAGAAGTCTGGGTTCTAACATGTGCTGCTGAGGGGAACATGCTCCAGACCTACATTAACACAAACATGCAGTGCATTTAGAAATATTTATTTATTATTTGCATTTATATACCACCCTAATAGCCCAGAGGGCTCTCTGAGTGGTTTACAAACATTAAAACCCAATCCTAAACAAATCCTAAACAAATAAAAGGAGAATTTCTTTAGCAGGAAATATAGACCAGGTACAAACGCTTAACCTGATATTGTCTAGGCAGCAAATATTCCCGTTGCATTTCCGCCTTACTCTATGTTTCTAAAGAGGTAGAAAGCTTCTTTAGACAGCCCAATAACCTTATACATAGAAGTCAAAAGAGAGAGGAAGTCTAAGACTTCTACCTGTCTCTGGATTGTCCTACTCAGTAGACTTCAGCAGCAGCCCCTTGCAGAGGCAGGAGGGGTGCAAATAGTCCTTGTTCCAGGCTGGTTGCCAGGCCTGTGTTCAAAGCTTGCCCCCTCTTACTTGCCAAGCTGCTCTTTCTGATACACTCTCCCCTGTACTTGCTTCTATGAGAGTGGGAAGATTCTCATGCTAGTTGCTTGATGGCTCTTGATGACCTCAGCTATTCGCTGCCTGCTGCATTTTGTCATTCTATGGACAAAAGCTGGGCTTTTATTTATTTATTTAAAACATTTATACCCCACCCTATATGCAGAAGCATATCAGGGCAGCTTACAAAATTCAAAATCAAAATTATTGATGGGGGGTAATTTCCAGCAGCCTGGTGTTTCTTCCTGCACCTTCTGGTGACCTGTTGTGCTTTCTTGGGACTCTACTAGCCATCCCTTGTGGAGCCATGCTGCCTGGCCTCATCTCTTCAGGCTACACACAGCCTTTTCTCCTCAAGGATTCCAGCATTCACCATCCATTTCTCATCACATTCTCGCTGGCTAGCCCAGGGCCTTCAGTCTCTCCTCCTGAACTGAAGCTTACCCAGTGTGCCCCATGGCTTGTGAGGGTGTTCATATGGTGCTTGCCATAATACCTATATTAATATTAATGATATATACACTCTACAGAATATGCTTGAAATGTCAGCCTCAAATGTAATAGCACAGATTCTGACCAGCTCTCGCATATGATAGATTTAAGGTGCAATCCTATTCAAGCTGAGTCAGAAAAAAGGCCTACAACTCTCAATAAACCTCATCCAGGTAGCTGGGGGATGCTGTGACCTGTAGGCCCATTTTGGGCGAAACTCGCATACAATTGTACTCTTAGAGAAAGGGAGAGAGTGGGGAAGAGAGCATGAGAGAGAGCTTATTTCAATTATGTGATTAGGAAGAATACAATAAAAAACAGAAAAACATACCAGAATAACTGGCCAGGGCTGATGAGAGCCAAAGTCCAACCTGAGGACATCTTAAGGGCATCAGGTGGAGGAAGGAAACCCCAGAGATCCTCAGTGTCTCAAAGGACATCATTGCTGTGAGCTATTCTGCTTCTTCTCCAATACATTAGCTTCTAGAAACCCTAGAAACTGCAAGTGAAATATGCAAGATGGGACATGTGGCTGCTTTTGGTGGGCAGTTTGTTGTAATATCTACTTCCAGCCTGAAACATCTTAACTGGGAAGTCTGGCGCAAAACAAGATTATAACCATCTTTGAGACTCCAGGACTTGTCCATCTTATATTTGCTGAAAGAACATTGTTGTGCCCCTTGTGTAGCTTAATCAAGTCTTCTGCTGTGTTCTTATTTATTCTGGCCTCCATTTCAATGAAATTACATTACCTGAAATATAACTTTATTAAAACAGCCAGGTTGTCTTTGCTCAATGCCTCAGGACTTGTGTGTGCTGTTGTTCTAACCTCAATACTTCCTGAGTCTTGCAGCCCAATCCTGCATCCCAGAAGTGAGGAGCTCACCTATGGCAATTCTCTCCCAGTATCATCCTGTCAGTTAATACCAGGCCATTCCAGTGGAGTCACTTCCAAGTTCACCTGAGCACAATATTTTGTTCCAGAAAAGTATCGGGAAGAGTGCTCTGCCAATCGCTTCCTCTGTTTCTTCTCCTGGGTTGTTGTCTGGGGAACTTTTGGAGATAGTCCAGAGGAGAGGATTAGTCCAGAAAGCGTATTTGCAGAGCCAGTCCTACCAAGGAATTGCAGGGATGGTGTCTGGAAGTCTAAATCAGGAAATGAATTGAGACTAGCAAGGGTGCTAAGAACAACAAGAAAGCTTTCTTCGGCTCCATGTTCTCCTTGCAACAGCAACCCGTGAGGTGGATTTGGATGACCCAAAGTTCCCCAGTGAGCCTCATGGAAATGGAAGTGGAAGCAGGGCTTCAGGGAGTGAAAACTAGATCTTCCAGGTCTCCAGTCCAACACTCTCACAGCCATTCCACACTGGCTCTCTGACAGCATCTCATCACACTCAGGGTCAGGAAAGGGCAGGACACAGGTGTTTATTTTGCCACTGGCAGCCTGTCAATGCCAGGAATATGTTTTGTCAAAGGAGATCACTGCCATTTTAATTGGATGCAACCATTGCAGCTTGTGCAGCTGTTGCTTTCTGGACTACTGAATGTCAGGAACGAAGTATGAACTCTGAGAGGACAGGTTCAGGAGGATCCAGCATCTTTGTGTGCGAATCCTTGGCCACCACAGCTTTTGGAAATCACTGTCTCCTTGTGAGGTACCATAGCCTTCCCTTAAGGGGATGGATGAATGTCTGCCTGCCTCCCAGCCCCCAAAGCAACACAATTGCCTGTTAAGCTGTGATGTGATGTCACTTCCTGAACAGCTTTGGTGAGGCTGTGAAAACTATAGGTAGCGAAGCTGTTGAAAAGGGCCCCCTTTCAGCAGAAGGTGTAAATGGGTTTAAGGCTTCAGTCTAAAGCAAGCAGGTTGCGATGAAAGCTGTCATGATGGATGCTGGAGAAACATATGCCTTGAATCAAATTTAGTCAGCCTTTGCTGAGCTGTAATAATGCTAAAACCAAGCAGTTGGTAACATTTAGGATAAGATGGCTTTAAAAGGGTCAAAGTCTGGGCAAAATGCATTTCCATGCATTCTGGAAGCAGTGAAAATACTAAGATTGCTCCCCCTGGCATTCTTTGGTAGTGAAGTCAGGCTTTGTGGGGAATAATAGAGGTTCTACTTTGTGTTCTGCCAAGGTGTAAAGAGGAACCAGAGCGTCCTGAACCTATTCCCTTCCACTCTTACAATGGGAGCCCAAGAAGAATGCGTGTTTGAAGTTGGGGCCCAAGCAAATGCACCTGTTGAAAGGCCTGTCTCTTGGCTTTGCACCCATCTTGGTGGTAGTCTCACTATTCTGGAATTGCCAAGTATCTCATTTATTTATTATTCCTTCCTTATAGCCAAAGAACCTACGGTGATACACAGCTTATGATTCTCACCAGCTCCTAATTTCATTTGCATAACAACCTTAGGAGGTAAGTTAGGTTGAGAGAGAGAGAGAGAAACTGGCACAAAACTGGAGATTTGAGGCTGCCTCTTCCAGTCTGGCGTTCATACTGCTATGCTCCATGTGCAGTGGAATTTCCTATGATTTGTGAAGCACTAACATGGATTACAGAGCTGGATGCTCCTTTGGGGAACTTCTACAATATACGGCAGTATCCATAATGCAGATGGTCCATAAAGTATACATCAACAGGGCAGGAAAGCAGCAAATTTGTGCCAGAGGCAGGATATTGGTTAAAAGGGGACCTTAAAAGTACTACTCTATGGCCCCTTGATGGTCTCTGAGGTGCCATAGATTGCAGAGAATTTCTCCCTCCAGGACTTAGATAATGCTACAACCTTGGAAGGGAAATACGAGCATGGTTTTTCCTCCCCAACTCTTACCCACCTGCTGCAAATTTTTGTGTAGTGGCTCCTTCTTTCAAGGTCCAAGCTCCAGCCTTGGGAAGATGAAGAAGAGGTGGGGATGCTGATGCAGAGGAGAAAAGGCATCGATCTGCCAGATCCAAAGGTCTCTAAGTCACCATCGATGCCCTTAGCTCTTCCTAAGCACAGTATCTTAATCCTATTTGAAACATGGCTTTAAAAAAGCTTTGTTTTGAAATGGAGCCATGCAGGCCTGCAGGCTTGCCCAGCTGGCTGCTGTGTTCTTCCTTTTTCCTGCGGGGTCAGTTTGGCTAGAAGGAGGGGAACTGGATGGAAGAGGAGGAGCGGGAACATCAGCTGCTGCCACAGTCCCTGCAACAGGAGCAGTCCAGCCCTGGCAGCAGCTGCAGCAGAATAAGGGCTGAATTCTTTTGAGCCTCTGGGCCCTTGGCAGATGCCTGCCCATGCTGACCTCTGGTGCTAGCCCTGCTTGTAAGCATAGATGGAAATGGAAACAATTAAATCTGGGTGCCAGTCTGCAATCTATTCTCCCACAGTTTTGGCTAATCCCTATGCCTGTAGTCCTAAAATAATGCAAGCTGTCTTGGTCCACATGAAAAAAATCCAAAATCCAGAGTCAGGCAATTATTTTATTTGGACCAACCAAACATTTTGGACAAGCATTTCATTTCATTTCATTTCATTTCATTTCATTTCAGTACTGTTCAATAATCAAAGCTCTCTGAGAGGTTTACAAAAAATTGATATCAACAGATCTCTTCACCAGGCAAGATGTTAACAAGAAGTGAGAGAAGTGGGGCAGAGGAGGGGGGAAAGACTGGCTTGATATTGACATCATGAAGTCTGCATGGCCTGCATGGCCTTAAGATGGAAATGAGGCAAACTACAGTTTAAATGGATTGCAGCCTGGTTGTCATACCAGTTTCAGTTTACACCAAGGCCTGCTGGAACAAAGGAACACACTGGGGAGGATCCGCATTTCTGAAAATATAAAATCGAATTAGGTTCTTCTGAACTCAGTAGGGCTTATTAACTGTTATGTGTGGACAGAATTGCAGCCTAAATTGTGCATTGTGTGGATGTGCTTGATGCTGAAATCTCAGCTTGTTCTGGGATAGAGAGATGAATGAACATGTGCAAGTGTAAGCTGGCTATCCAACTTTTCTATGCAACCACATAAAAAGTCTTGGTCCTGCTCCTTTAATTACAATTACTGTTGACACAAGATACAGATAGTGGTTATCATTTTCCTGTACAACAAAGTGAATCTTTTGATAACTAAGGTCCCTGGAAGATCTTCCATGGGTTTTCTTTAAAATTTATAGGAAACGACTTGATGGAGTGAAAGGAGAGCAAATGACAAGTAATTATATTCTGCTGTATTACAGTGTGCAGATGACACAAATGTCAAATATTAATTTTGGTTATTATCACAGGAGAGGCATGTGATGTAATCACTCTGGGGTGCAATCACTTTGCTTTGTTTCTGTACAGCAATGTGATTAAAGGTGAATTAAGAATTTGAAATAATTCCCTTGGAGTGCATATATTAACATTTACTCCAGTTTCTGCCATCACAAGTAAATCAAGTTCTGATTCTCTATTGTCTGTTTATCCCAACAGTCCAGCTGAGTCTGCTATGTACTCCTACACTCAGTTTTAAGACTGTGACTAATAAATGTATTGCTTGACTATAGATTCTGTAGTCCTTTTGATTGCAAACAGCATGTGTGAAGCTTTGCTAAACGTTGAATAAAACCCAAGTTGGAAAAAGTAGCTCCAAATCCAAGAGGTCAATATCCATGGTTAACAAGCAGGGTCAAGGAAACTAGTAAACAAAAGGTTCTTTTTCAGGAAATGGAAGTTTTGCCCAAATGAGGAAAATAAAAGGGATCATGAGCTGCATAAGAGAGATGCAAGCAGAGAAGAAGAGATGCAAAGAAGTACTTGGAAAAACATATTGCTGGCAACTTGAAAGACAATGATAAGGAATTCTTTAAACAGCAGATGCAAGAAACCAGCTGGGGGGGAGCAGTTGGACCATTCAATGAAAGTAGAGTCAAAGGTGTACTAAAGAACATGAATGATGACAGAAGAGAAATTTCGTATAGCCATGGCAGAGACTCATTTTATTATTTACTTGTAGGGTTTTTTTAAATTGCAAGCCACAGGAAGCGAGAAACCCTTGGAAATCTACTGGATCTACCAGATTATCATCCAGAGATATACCAAATAACCCAGAGATCTCCCTCTCTCATAACGCTAGAACCCAGGTTGCGTGGGAGCTTCAGGACAATTAAATGGAAAAACTTCTTCAGACAGTGTATGGTTAACCTGTGGAAATCACTTCCACAAGATGTTATGTTGGCGTCCAATTTGGATGGTTTTAAAAGGGATTGGAAAATTTCATGGAGGAGAAGACCATCAATAGCCACTAGCCCTGATGGCTCTATGCTACTTCCAGATTAGAGGTAGTATGTCTTGGTACACCTGTTCAGTTTACCCCATGTACTTAACCTTGATGTCTACCTTTTAGTATCCCATGAGATCTCATTCATCAGGTTTCTTAAATTTAGCTTAATTATCTGAGATATATTTCTAGCAACAAGCATTCCAAAATAAGTAATCTCCAGGGCAAGTCTCGATTGCGTTAGTTAGCACACTATGGGGCATAGTACTTGCAATGAGCATCAGCTCCTGCTTTAACCAGTTAATAGACTAGCCAGATATATGTCTGAATTTATTAATCACCTGCATCAAAGCTTGAACAAATGACTGAAGATCCAAGATAAACCTTAGCAAATCATTAGTATAGAGAATAAGTTTAATTGTTACATAGTTATGCACAAATCTGTGAACTTTAAAATTGTGTCCAATAGCACATGCCAGAAATTCAAAGCATAGATCAAGTACCAATAAGGGGAGTGGACATACATTTCTGAAAATTCTCTCAAGTATTTTTTTAAAAAATCAGACAGAAAACCATTTGCCCTGGCACCAGTTCTTTGGGCTGAACACAAAATTTTAACCCATTTCTGAAATTCTTCAGGAAAACTAAAATTCCTCAGTGTAGCCAAACTAAATTTCCAGTGAATTTTGTCAAAGGCCTTCTTCCCATCCAAAGACATAAAAGGAGGCTGTGTCTGTTCTATCTGCATTTCATTCACTCAGATCAACAACCAGTCTAAGATTACCAGTCCTGACTGTTTTTAATAAATACCACCCTATCCAGTTGAACTAATGTAATAACTTGTGGTAGTCTATCAGATACAATGCCAGTTAATATTTTCATGTTGACTTTAATCAATGAGATAGATCAATAATTAGCACAACAAGCATGATTGCTATCAGGTTTTAGATTATGGTAATTTAAGTACTGACAAAAAATAACAACTCAAAAATTGTATGGATGATAAAACTTGAGAACTAAAATGCTAGAAAATATTGCACATCACTCCATTGGAAATCTATCAGGCCCAGGCAATTCCTCAGTGTTGTATTATTTATTATTGTATTATCTTCTGCAATATGCAGTTTGGCCAACTTACTATTGTGTAGCAGAATGCCACCAAATTCTGGTTGCAAACTGCCAATTTTTTCTTTCTGTGCTCTACAGAATGCAGCCCACATGAAGGGTTTACAGGGCTAACGGGCCTGCAGGCTGTCCATGTCTGATCTACCCCAGCCCCCTGCTCAATGTACTCTCTGCAATTCAGGATGCAACCCTAACTGATGGCAATCTAGCCTCTGCCTCAAGTAAAGGAGACCCCTCACCACCTCCCAAGGAAGTGTCTTCCATTACTGGGCAGCTGTCATAATCAGGAGGTTTCCCCTAATGCTTATTCAAAACCTATTTTCCATCAACTTCTCAAAGTTGGTTCTAGCCCCACCCTCTGGAGCAGTAGTGGTGTCCCATCTTCTGCAAGGCAGCCTGTCAGATAGTTGAAGGCTGCTGTGTCTTCTCCTTGATCTTCTCTTATGCAAGATAATCTTATCCAGCTGTTTCAGCTGTGGCCCTCACCATCCTGGGCACTCTTCTCTGGACATGGGGTAGTTTATCAGCATCCTTAGGATGTGGTAAGAGTGCTCGGAATGCAGCCTGGAATGGAAGGATCACCTCAGGAAGATCCATTTGGAAGACACAGCCATAAGAAAGACCCAACTGTAAACATGAATGCATCCATGTTTTACTATAATGATCTATTTTCTCTCAGAGCTGTACAATGTATGGCCCAGGAAGTGCGAACAGCACATTGTGTGGCTGGAGAGACGCTTGTCAATTCTCTCTGCTTTCTAATTTCCAGTTCCAACCCACCAACAAAATCAGGAGTGTCATGGAGCCTGTGGTGGGTAGCTAGACATGGCTGTTTGGCTTGACATGATGCTGCTTGTGCAGGAATGTTTTATCAGAATGGTCTGAAAGTAAGCCAGTTACTTCATATCATAAGAGACATAGGAAAAATAAAGTGCCTGGGATCCTCATCCCAAGGGCTTGCATTAGCCCAGCTGAATGGAGGTTACTGCCTCCCAGCACTCCCAAACATCTGATCTCTAAGTCAGTATCATAAACTGCTCTTGAAAACACTGCCCTCATCTCCCAAAGCTGTTTGCCATGTGGCAGCCAGCATGGGTAGCCGTTTCAGGAAAAATGAAACAAAATCCCAAGCCGGTAGTACTTGCGGGTTCCCTGTGCTCATTTCTTGGTTCTTTGGCCCAAATATTGGCCATAATGTGAGTTAGTTCAATCATTTTTATTTGGCCTACATTTGGCTTCATGCAGGAGAACCATCTCCTCAGTAGATACTTGGATTTAGCCAGGAGTTAATAAGCAGTATGCATTGATTGTTTGGCAAGTCTTTTGTTCTAAATCCCTCTCTAATATTTTGAAGTATAAATGGAAGTTTGATTCTAGAATGCATGTGTGTGTATTAAAAGTTTCATGTATACTTCTTTCCAGTGACTTATAGAAAAGATTATATTCTCATTGATTGGTTTTTGCGTGATTTCCCCCCTGTATTACTGATATGACAATATTTCTCCTGCTCTGTCAATAAGAATATAAGCTTAATCTTCTTACGTCATTCATTGTCCATCTCTCTCCCCAGTGGCCCCCCTTTGCTTTTCATTCTGACATTTGAATGAAACCACTCCAGCTGTTTCTATTATTATGGCATATCTAACATCCTTTGGTCCAAAAATGCACCATTGTTTTGATTTCTTTTCACTGTCTGTTGTAAAGGAATACATGGAACAATTAATTAAAATAGCTGTATTCCTGCCCCAGAGGTCTGGCGCTGTTTATAAATTACCCCATGATGCTGTCAGCATTCATGGCTTCAACAAGATCATTTGCCTGAAATATGGCTCAATTAATCTCTTTCTCTTTCCATAATTTATATGCAATAATTAATTCATTTTAAAATTTCAAGCACAGGGATCATCACACTGAGGCATAACATCTTCAAGTGAGTCCTGGGGCATGAGGTGCTTCTAGAATACTAAAGCAGCTGAACAAGCCAGGCACTGGTGTGGTGGATAATCTCAAATGCGGCATCTTAAAATAAGCCATAACAATGTCTGTGCAATGACACCAGGGTAGGGTCATTAAACATGCCCTGAAGATTTCCTGAAGCTCAGAATGATCCTAATGTGTTTCGGGGAAGCCACCCTTCTTTGGGGAAATACTGCTTACCAGAAGTGCTGTAAGAGAAATATTCTGTTTGGCATCACTGTCTTAAATCAAAAGCAAGACCAGAGGGAGGAACACAGGAAGCTGTCATATACAGAATTGGAGAATGGACCCATCTAGCTCAGTAATACCTACACCAAGAGTGAGCAACCTGTGACCCTCCAGAACTTTTAGCCTGCAACATCCATTGTCCTTCACTAAAGTCCACGGAGGTTATAGTTGTAGGTCAAAAAAATCCTTGTAGGTCAAGGTCCTACAAGGTCAAGTTGTAGGTCAAAAAGAGTGCCACAAATTGCCCACCCCTGGTCTGCAGTGACTGTCAAAGATTTTCTTTGGTTTCCAACTGGAGTCTTTTACAGCCAAGGTTGGAGATGGCAGGGACTGAACCTAGGGCCCCTTGCATGCCAATCAGCCATGACCATTCTCATTAATCTCAACCTTTTGCAATGTACACTTACAATATGTGAAAGAAGCACCACCAACATCTTGCCTTTAACTTACCTGGGTAAGTTTTCCAGAAACAAGTCCCTGTAAACAGAAACAGCTAGAGTATATGCATTGTGAATAATCAACGACTAGATTTTTCTGGTTGTACTAGATGATTTGTTTGGAACAGCTTGAAGTGAGCAATGGGAAGTATTGCAGTGAAAAGCTTCTGTTCTGAAGTTTCAGATAGTTTTTTGGAGTCAGAATCTCATCACTGAATGAAGTCAGAACATCTTTGTGGACTTGGGATTTAGGCTGGGTTTACACCAGCTAACAAAAGGGGGTGACAGAATGCTGAAGTAGCTGAACAGGTTGTATTACTTTGGCCTAAAATGATAGATAGATAGATAGATAGATAGATAGATGAAAGGAAAGTCCGACACTGCAAAGATCTATACTCCATAGGCACCTGGAATGTAAGATACATGAATCAAGGCAAGCTGGATGTGGTCAACCAAGAGATGACAAGACTGAACATCGACATCTTAGGAATCAGTGAACTAAAATGAACAGGAATGGGTGAATTCAATTCAGATAACCATCAGGTATACTACTGCAGGCAAGAATCCCTCAGAAGAAATGGAGTAGCCTTCATAGTCAATAAAAGAGTAGGAAAAGCAGTACTGGGATACAATCTCCAAAATGACAGAATGCTCTCAGTTCGAATCCAAGGCAAACCATTCAACATCACAATAGTCCAAATCTATGCCCCAACCACTGGTGCTGAAAAGGCTGAAGCTGACCACTTCTATGAAGGCCTACAACACCTTCTAGAATTAACACCAAAAAATGATGTCCTTATCATCATGGGGGATTGGAACGCTAAAGTAGGAAGCCAAAAGATAACCGGAATAACAGGCAAGTTTGGCCTTGGAGTACAAAATGGAGCAGGGCACAGGCTGGTAGAATTTTGTCAAGAGAATACGATGGTCATAGCAAACACTCTTTTCCAACAACCCAAGAGACGACTCTACACATGGACATCACCAGACGGTCAACACAGAAATCAGAGTGACTACATGCTCTGCAGCCAAAGATGGAGAAGTTCTATACAGTCAGTAAAAACTAGACCAGGAGCTGACTGTGGCTCAGATCATGAGCTTCTGGTGGCAAAATTTAGGCTTAAGTTGAAGAAAGTAGGGAAAAGCACTAGGCCACTCAGGTATGACCTAAATCATATCCCTGATCAATATTCAGTGGAAGTGACAAACAGATTTCAGGAATTAGATCTGATAGACAGAGTGCCTGAAGAACTATGGATGGAGGTTCGCAATATTGTACAAGAGGTAGCAACTAAAACCATCCCAGAGAAGAAGAAATGCAAGAAAACAAAATGGCTGTCTGAGGAAGCTTTACAAATAGCTGAGGAAAGAAGGGAAGCAAAAGGCGAGGGAGAAAGAGAAAGATACACCCAATTGAATGCAGAATTCCAGAGAATAGCTAGAAGAGATAAGAATGCCTTCTTAAATGAACAGTGCAAAGAAATAGAATAAAACAATAGAATAGGGAGGACAAGAGATCTCGTCAAGAAAATTGGAGATATGAAGGGAACATTTCATGCAAAGATGGGCATGATAAAGGACCAAAATGGCAGGACCTAACAGAGGCAGAAGAGATTAAGAAGAGTTGGCAAGATTACCAACTCTTGGCAGTTGGCAGAAGAACTATACAAGAAAGCGCTTAACGTCCCTGATAACCACGATGAGGTGGTCACTGACCTTGAGCCAGACATCCTGGAATGTGAAGTCAAATGGGCCTTAGGAAGTCTGAACAACAACAAAACTAGTGGAGGTGCTAGCATTCCAGCTGAGCTATTCAAAATCTTAAAAGATGATGCAGTAAAAGTGCTACACTCAATATGCCAGCAAATTTGGAAAACTCAACAGTGGCCACAGGATTGGAAAAGGTCCGTTTGCATTCCAATCCCAAAGAAGGGCAATGCCAAAGAATGTTCAAACTACCGCACCATTGCACTCATTTCACATGCTAGCAAAGTGATGCTCAAAATCCTACAAGCTGGGCTCCAGCAGTATGTGGACATAGAACTACTGGAAGTACAGGCAGAATTTCCAAGAGGGAGAGGAACTAGAGATCAAATTGCCAACATGCGCTGGATCATGGAGAAAGCTAGGGAGTTCTAGAAAAACATCTACTTCTGCTTCATTGACTACGCTAAAGCCTTTGATTGTGTGGATCACAACAAATTGTGGCAAGTTCTTAAAGAGATGGGAGTACCTGACCATCTTATTTGTCTCTTGAGAAACCTATTTGAGGGTCAAGAAGCAACGGTGAGGACTGGACATGAAACCACTGATTGGTTCAAAATTGAGAAAGGAGTTTGGCAAGGCTGTATACTGTCGCCCTGCCTATTTAACTTATATGCAGAGCACATCATGAGAAAGGCGGGGCTTGATGCATCACCAGTTGGAATCAAGATTGCTGGGAGAAATATCAACAACCTCAGATATGCAGATGATACCACTCTCATGGCAGAGAGTAAAGAGGAACTAAAGAGCTTCTTGATGCGGGTGAAGGAGGAGAGTGCAAAAGTTGGCCTGAAACTCAACATTAAGAAAACTAAGATCATGGCATCCAGTCGTCTCACTTCCTGCCAAATAGATGGGGAAGAAATGGAGGTAGTGACAGATTTTATTTTTCTGGGCTCCAAGATCGCCGCAGATGGGGACTGCAGCCAAGAAATTAAAAGACGCTTGCTCCTGGGGAGGAGAGCTATGGCAAATCTAGGCAGCATATTAAAAAGCAGAGACATCACCCTTCCAACAAAAGTGCATATAGTCAAGGCTATGGTTTTCCCAGTTGCAATGTATGGCTGTGAAAGCTGGACCATAAGGAAGGCCGAGCGCCAAAGGATTGAGGCCTTTGAGTTGTGGTGCTGGAGGAGACTCCTGCGAGTCCCTTGGACCACAAGGTGATCAAACCGTTCAGTCCCAGAGGAGATCAACCCTGAATGCTCTTTAGAAGGCCAGATCCTGAAGATGAAACTCAAATACTTTGGCCATCTAATGAGAAGGAAGGACTCCCTGGAGAAGAACCTAACGCTGGGAACAATAGATGGCAAAAGAAGAAGGGGACGGCAGAGGATGAGGTGGCTAGATGGAGTCACTGAGGCGGTTGGTGTGAGCTTGAGTGGACTCTGGGGGATGGTGGAGGACAGGAAGGCCTGGAGGAATGTTGTCCATGGGGTCATGATGGGTCGGACATGAATTCGTGACTAACAACAACAACAACAACAACAACAAAATGATAGATAGCAGTTCAAATTCTTCCACCATGAAAAACAAAACAAGAGAACCATTGCAAATAGAAAACTAGCACATCCAATATAATGTTTATAACTCAGTCCACATCTACTGTGTTGGTTTCTATGTATTGAGAAGGAATTTAGGTGTATTTTAGTTTTTTTTTAAGCAGAAGGAAGCATGTGAAAATATGACTCTTTTTCTGCAATCCAAAGTAATGCATCTCAGCATGTTACAAACTTCATTCTGCTGCAGGTGTACACAAGGCCTGAGGATTTGCCTTGAAGCTATCTGAGGTTTTTTAATACATTTATATCCCCGAGTGCAGGCAATAACCTGTAATTTGATCATTGAGGATTTAGGGTTGTGCTATATAATAGAACATTTGAAATTTGCATACTTTGAAATATTGCTCCTATAAAGTGGATTGGCCTGCAGCGCTTTGCCTTTATAGTATATTTCCACTGCAGATATAAACTAGTTTTAAGAGTCATTTTTTTCAATCCTTGGAGATGTTTTTGTGAGCAAGGAGTTAAAGGTCTTCAGCAGAAACTTCTCAGGTCCAAAGGAGATATTAATATTCTTCCCATTCTTGGTCCCTATCCAGGTTGGGAGGCCATGAACCTACTCTAAGGTAAAAATGAAAGCAAACAGTTGTTGGTTGATAATACCAGCTTTGGCCCTCTGCACCACCTTCAAAGTATAATTCCCAAGTTGCTTTGAGATAACCATGCAAGCTCCATTGGCATAAAGCCACAGTATATTTCTAGCAGGAATGCATCCATGGTCCTAGAGTCAGCCCTATTGGTCTCCACATCTTGGGCTTTTTCTTTTAGCATGCTCATACATTGTATGAGGGAAATGTCTTTATTTCTGCCTGTTTGGGGACCCATTTGTACTCTGTCAATCGAGTGTTTGATTCATCTCAGAGTTTGCTTAGTTATTCTCAGTGACAGGCTGAAGGTCATTTGCTCTTTGTGAATATAAATGGTGCTGGAAAGCAGTTCTGAAATGGTGTCAGTGCACAGAACAAGGAGAGGTGTGAAATATTTTTATAATGGCAACAAAAATCTAAGCAAACTGTCTTGTTCAGAGTGGACAACACAGTTCAGGAAGCCGAGGAAGAACAGGTGAAAAGCTCTCGGAATGGAGGATTTATGGGGAGCGCTGGAATGAGGGATCATGGGGGAGGAGTGGGAAAGTGCAACATGTGTATGTCTGTACAAAGAAGGGTCTTGTTTTGAAAGGAAGTGCTTTAGTGCTGAGCAATACCCTATAATTTAGCATGTGTGGTGCTGGAACAGTTTGATTTAAGTGGCACATCCTGGATGCGCTATCTGTACAAAATCGTTCTTGTTTACAGAATGTACTGTGTTGTTTCATCCTATCTCAGCAGAGCAGCAAACCTCTTTCAGGCCATGCCCCTTCTTTTAAAACCCACCTCAGCTCTCTTCTATGCCTTCCCTTTCTCTAAAAGCATGTGTATGTGTTTGCATATTGTCAGGGGTGAGAGGAAGGAAAGAAAGAAAGAGATGAAAGAATGCAAGAGAGGAGGCGTCATTTTGTCTGGGATGGTCTGCCAATCTATGCCTTTCTGGCAGTGTGTGTGTGTGTGTGTGAGAGAGAGAGAGAGAGAGAGAGAAAGCAAGACAGCAAGAAAAAGAGCTTTTGGCTATCATCCTGAAACCGAAATGTGCTTGTAGATCATACACACACACTTCCAGCTTTTTAAACTTTAGAAATGGAAAGAATTAGGTGAAGCAAAGCTTACCTTTTGAAACTGGAACTTTCATTACCCTATTAATTTTTAAATGCTGAATAAGGTTAACAGACAGAATAAAGTATAAAAGAAACAAAGGGTTTGGCATTCCACCATAGAGAGACTGGATCAGTTCTATGTTTTCACCATGAGGGAGCAATCTAAGCACATTTTAAAACTTACTTGTTTGCAGCCATTTACAGTAGTAGACAGGGACGTACGGTCTGCTGTTTTTAGAGGTTATTACTTTACCTGCCTCTGAATTTGATAGATGTGCTGCAATTATTAGTTAGGGTTATAGATGTTGATGATATATGTTTTATGGGACATATTTTTGTCTTTCTGTTCTTTTAATGTGCAGTGTTTCCTTGTATATTAGGATTTAATTTAGGGTACATGGTTAAGTGTTTGCCAAAGCACCACTGGGGCTCCTGTGAAAAAACAACAAAAAATAAATTCCCTTCTCCCCACCTCCCTCCTAAGCTCTCATCAGGCAAACTGTTAATAGATTTTCTCCAGGTAAATATATAAAATATTCCTCTCTCCTTTTAAAGTTTTGAATTTCTTTTGCTTTTTTTTTGGAATGGCACTGGTGACATTTATTCACTTGGGGTTTCTCTGCACATGGTATTTCTTGTGACTTCATGATTCCTCACTCAAGAGGTTTTCAGGGCCTTTCCATGATGTCATTGTCCTCCAGACCTTTCCCACATTTTCCAATCACACATAGCATGTGCATGCACATATGTTTAGCGTGGGAAAACACACAGTATTCAAATTCAAAGCAGAACAAACTGAAATGCAAGCCTTGTGTAAAGGTCACAGTTCTGCTATACTGCAGCCACAGTGGAACCTTGGGGTTACTTACTAGAAGAGGTAGAAGAGCAGAGCAGAGCAAAGCTTAGGTAAAAAAAACTCATGCAAAGGACATACTCTTTCTCCCACAATGAAAATGGAAGAAGCTTCAGTAAAGCAGTGGGTTGAGCCCCACATGTTGAGAAACCCTTGGGCTGAGGGCAAAATCTGGTGACAGTTCTTGGAGTGATTCTTGGGCAGAGTTAATATGCTTTTGGGGCAGGGTGACCACCACATGCTGTAGGTCCTTGCCTACACCCTTACAGTAACACCTGAACTCTGGGGTTCACATGACAGGAGCCAAAGGGACTTATTCTCTGTTTTGTAGCTGCGCAGATGAGAATTGTGGTTTTAGACTCTGATTGCACTGGAGAGCAAAGACAGATGCCTTCCTTTCCAGCATTTTTGATAAAGATCACTCCACACCATCCTCTGCCTGCAATTAACTAAAGCAAACCCAGATGTACAGCTGGATGCCAGGTATTTACAAAATGTCCATTTGGCCCTTCATCTCAAGTAGCAACAAGCCACCTTTGGAACAGATCTGAGAAACATAGAAACAGAGAGATCCAGAAGGGGCCTCCCGGGCCATCCAGTCCGACCTCCGGCGCCAGCCGGCTCTGCTCACGACATGCCCACCATGTGCTCGTCCAGCCTGACTTTGAACACCCTCACCAATGGGGCCTCAACGACCTCCCGTGGAAGCCCATTCCACGCCCTCGGGGTCCTGACTGTCAGGAAGTGCTTCCTGGCATCCAAATGGAACCTTGGCTCCCTGAGCTTTGCTCCATTGGAGCACGTCCTGCCTTCCTCTGCAGGGGAGAACAGGCCTCTCCCCATCTCCATGTGACACCCCCTCACATACCCGTGTGTCGCCAACAGATCCCCTCTGAGTCTCCTCTTCTCCAGGCTGAAGAGACCCAGTTCCCTCAGTCTCGCCTCATACGGCATCCCCTGCAAACTGTGCTCATGCTGGCATCTTTGCCTGGTCTCCGTTTTCTTCAAAAGTCTACAGTTGGTTGATACAAGCTAGAGGGATGGAGTTTAGGGTCTGGCTTGGAGAAGGCCTGGGAAACAACCATCACCACTCAAGTAGGAACTTTAAGGAATTAAACTGTCAAGGAAAACTGGCTCTCTTATGCTGCCTTGAAGAACTTACACCTTTAAAGGTGGCCTAAAAATAATTTTAAATGAATATGTTTTGGGGCCAATGTACATGATTCTTTGTTAGCCAAGGGTCTTCATATGTGCAGGCAGTTAAACAAGACACTGACAAAGGCTGTTGGGGGAAGTACAGCATCTGCAAGGAGCTACCAATTCACTTAGTCCTGCTTACCACCCCCACTAAATGTTTGTATAACAACCAGAAAGGTTTGACTTTGGGGGAAGTATAGAAATAAAATTAACAGCAACAACTACAACAGCAACATAATGCATACTGCAAAGAATCTGCTCCACCAATTCCAGATTCCATTTTTTTCCTTACACCTTTACATGGCTCAGGAAATCTTTTCATGTCAAGGCACAATTACTGCCAATGTAACAGCACTTGAATGATGACAAATTTTGAAATCCAATTTTGGCACCAACTAATCTGTCTAAAAATTCACTGGGTGGTCTTACAGCATTCCTAGTACCTACCACTTAATATGCTATACCCTAAGTACTTCATCTATTCACAGAAGCAACAAACAACAATCTTTTTTTTCTTTTCTTTTCAAGTAAGAACTAATGGGGCTTACTTGCTATTATGTCTTTTATATTTAAAAACCGGTTGTTTTCAAAACTCTTTCTTAGGAATGCTGTCCTGAAAGGAGGAGGAGGAGGAGGAGGGAAAAAAACTAATTAAAACTATTATTATCTGTAGCAGCTACAGCTGGTTGGCAGGTCTATTATTGTATAAAGTAGGAATTATTGATTTCAGGAGTTGATATGGTAGCAGTCATCTAATTAACCTTTAAACAAACAAAAAAACCCTAGTTATTGAGAATCTGATATATTTATTATTAATATTTATTATTATATTTAATGTGCTGTTATGCTCTGAATGTAAGCTGTCTTGAGATCTGCCTGGATAAAGGTGGGATAGAAAAGTTTTGAATGAATTTATTAATGTTTGTATCTTATATTTACACCAAGATCATGGCATCCGGTCCTCTCACTTCCTGGCAAATAGATGGGGAAGAAATGGAGGTAGTAACAGATTTTATTTTCCTGGGCTCCAAGATCACTGCAGATGGGGACTGCAGCCAAGAAATGACAAGACGCTTGCTCCTGGGGAGGAAAGCTATGGCAAATCTGGACAGCAGACTAAAAAGCAGAGACATCACCCTGCCAACAAAAGTGCGTATAGTCAAGGCTATGGTTTTCCCAGTTGCATTGTATGGCTGTGAAAGCTGGACCATAGGGAAGGCTGAGCACCGAAGGACTGAGGCCTTTGAATTGTGGTGCTGGAACGTTGTCCATGGGGTCGCGATGGGTTGGACATGAATTCGTGACTAACAACAACTCAGGGTAGAGTATGACAACCCTATGAGGGAGGCTAGGTTGAGAGAGAAAGAATGACTGGTTCAAAGTCACCCACTGAACCAATATGGGTCATTGGAGGTTTGAATCTGCATCTTTCTGTAATGTCAGCCTTATACTTTAACCACCAAACCACACTGGCTCAGTGTGGTTTATATGAGGACTATGAGGGGAGTATAATGGGCCACATTCTTTTACACTGTTTCCATAGAAACTGACATAAGTCCATTTAGTTATGTCATTAACTGCAATGCTGAAATTCTGTGCAAATACAAAATATGACTGTCGGCATAGAATTCAACTCCTTTTCATTTGTTTCAAATCAAGTTTCTAGACCTTATGGCCACACTTCAGGTTTTTGAGGGTCCTTGGGCAAGGCACCTTACATGGGTTAACTCCGCAGTACATCTTCCTCTGCATCACCCTTGTCACATGCGGTCGCTCCTTATCCTCTTTCTCCTCAGTGCAACCACTTGACAGTGGCAGTTCCTGTTCCTGTTTCTCACCACCAGCATTTGCTGGATCAGAGGCAGGTAAACAAGAAGGTCGCAGAGGGAAGGACAAGAGCATCCTCAAGGTCATTTGTGTGATTGGGCCTCTCCTGGGGGGTAGCCCATCCCATGTGTCCCTGCTCATGGTGCTCTGCTTGAAATATGTGGCAATGCCTGGTGCGATGTCCAAAAACAGATTGCCAAAAGAGACTTCTAGGGGTCAAGTTGAGGGACAAGTATGTTTCCCTGAACCAGTTCCAAGTCGCTTCCAAATGTTACAAATTCTGAAAAGCAGTCAACACTTACACATTAAACTATATAAAATAGCACACCATATTGCATAACTAACCAGCATTATTTCTCCCGGTTGCAGAATTCAGGGCAGAATGTCGATCTCTCTCTCTTTCTCTCTCTCAAAGAGTACAGTGTGTGCATACACAGTACCCTTCACTATGGCCTGGTGCTCCTTGCTTGCTGCTCAGTGCTGTTCTCCGCTTGCCATTCATGTATGTGCATGCGCATCCTTGCACTTATGAGGTCATCCACTTAGAACTGCCCCTTACTGCCAGGGGAGGTGGTTTTGGATTGAAAGGTTCCTTTCAATTTTATCAACTAAAGTGCTGCAAAAATGATGAAGCTCAGAGATGGGAATTATCTGTGCCAAACAGTTAGCCTGTAGCCAGGCAGTGCAAACAGCAAGATCCCAGGTGATGTATCAGGGCAGGTGCTTACTTGCTTCCTTCAGAGTGTTTTAATAAAGCCACAGCTTGCCGGCTGTGCCTGCAGGCATTCCTGCCACCTGTCTTTGTTCTGGCAAGCCCTTAACAGTGGATCATGGAGCGCGCACCCAGCACCGTGGGTGACACAGAGGCCCTTTCCTGCAAATATTCAGATGTTGTTGGAAATGGTCAAAGTGCACACACTCCAAGTCCCAGAGTCCACTAGTGTTATTTTTGCTCAACTCTGAAAGCTTTCAGAGGATTAACAGAGGTATAAAGCCTTTTAAGCACATTACTGTAACATAATATGAATTGCCATTTCATGTTTCTCCCTGACTCTTTATGCTTCACTATGATCCTCCTGGGTTTGCTAGGCTGGAGCTGCACAGGCCCAGCCCCCTAAGCCCTGTTGCTGGCACACAATCTGTTTCCTAGGCAATGAGACTGCACACGACCTCAGAGAGCTGCATCCATCATTCCATAGGCATTCTCGCCGACACACTGTGCCTTCAAAGCTACAGGAATGCCTTGGTCTGTGTTATCAGGGGAAATAGGTCTAAACCCCTGGAAACATCATGGGGCATGACAGTGTTTCATTCAGCGTGTACTCCAAAACATCCTGTCTGATGAGAGAGCTGCGTGGCTTGAAAAGGCCCTGCGTTTGCTTACATAATAATCTGGCAGATGGACCTTGATATCTAATCCCTGCTAAGTCCCCCAAAGCCCCTTGATAGTGGGCATCTTAAAAGGCCATGCTGGAAGTCACACTGCTCTTTTATTTAGCCTTTGGATTCAGTGTCCACAAATGTAGTGGGCTATTTAATGATCACTTAAAGAGACATGGTCCTGTTGAAATCAAAGGGTTGCACCAATGAATACACAGAGCTTGAGCAGGCTGAACATTATTGATCCAAAGAAACACTACCGTTGATTTCAATTGATGCGGCTATGGCATTTGCCTACTTTGCCAGATGTTGGCCACCCCATACCTTCTAGTTTGTCCAATTGGTGCAAAGTTGTCCGAACTTTCTGGCTCCCGGAAAATGCCACGCAAGGGAAAATGAGGCTCTCGTACTCTCATAGTGGACCTCAGACCACCGCTATTGGGGGCAGCATTTGAGTCCCACTCCAAAGGCTCTAGTTTGGGTAGCTAAATGGACATAGCTCCCATGCCTTTTACAGATGTTGTATACATTCCCCAGGCCAAATGCTTCAGTCCCTCTCTCACTAGTGAAGAAGCATGATAGACAAGCTACCTGGAGTGACTTGGCAGAGATGGCTTGCTGCCAGCCTTTATTAAGCACACAGAAAGTGCAACTGAGAACATCCAACTGCTTTGCCTCACTAGCCCGGGCTTGAACATAAACAGTATCAGAAACACTGATGACACATATCCCTTCCTTCCTCCCCTTTTCACCTTTCTGACCCACCTGCACAGCAGTTCTTCTGTGCTGGGTGATTGGAAGTAAGCCCATTCATTCCACTATGATGGTAAGCTTTTGAGAGAAGGGTTGGGATAGCATGCCACCCAAACTTTTTTCCACCTTGCATTTCAGCATGGGAATAGCATGCCCCCTTCCCTTCCTCTTCTGGCTGAAGGTCCAAGCAGGCCGCTGCTCTCCCATCTCTCTCCTGGTCTGCAACAGGAAGGGAACTTCAGGTGAAACCAATGGGAAGTGGCTGTTATATGCCCTGCAGTCAGTTATTTGGACAGTCCTTGTTCTCGACACCACTAGCCACTTCAGGCCTTCTTGTTTTTGTGCAGCAGTGTAGTGGCTTATGCGAGATATTGCCATTAGCTGTCCCAAAGGGTGGAAAGGGGTGACCTCAGAATCACACCCCTGTTCATGGCTGGCGCTAGTGCCAAGGTGGACATCTTACATTTGTTCAGAAGAGGAAATTTCCCCAACATGGCCTGTTCTATCAAACACTGAAAGATAAAAAGTGCTTTTTACATTAGTAAAATGTTCCTAAAGGGTTTGTTGTTGTTGTTGTTGTTGTTAGTTGCGAAGTCGTGTCTGACCCATTGCGACCCCATGGACAACATTCCTCCAGGCCTTCCTGTCCTCCACCATCCCCCAGAGTTCACTCAAGCTCACACCAACCGCCTCAGTGACTCCATCCAGCCACCTCATCCTCTGCCGTCCCCTTCTTCTTTTGCCATCTATTGTTCCCAGCATTAGGCTCTTCTCCAGGGAGTCCTTCCTTCTCATTAGGTGGCCAAAGTATTTGAGTTTCATCTTCAGGACCTGGCCTTCTAAAGAGCAGTCAGGGTTGATCTCCTCTAGGACTGACCAGTTTGATTGCCTTGCGGTCCAAGGGACTTGCAGGAGTCTCCTCCAGCACCACAACTCAAAGGCCTCAATCCTTCGGCGCTCAGCCTTCCTTATTGTCCAGCTTTCACAGCCATACATTGCGACTGGGAAAACCATAGCCTTGACTATACGCACTTTTGTTGGCAGGGTGATGTCTCTGCTTTTTAGTATGCTGTCTAGATTTGCCATAGCTCTCCTCCCCAGGAACAAGCGTCTTTTAATTTCTAGGCTGCAGTCCCCATCTGCGGTGATCTTGGAGCCCAGGAAAATAAAATCTGTCACTACCTCCATTTCTTCCCCATCTATTTGGCAGGAAGTGAGAGGACTGGATGCCATGATCTTAGTTTTCTTAATGTTGAGTTTCAGGCCAACTTTTGCACTCTCCTCCTTCACCCACATCAAGAGGCTCTTTAGTTCCTCTTCACTCTCTGGCATGAGAGTGGCATCATCTGCATATCTGAGGTTATTGATATTTCTCCCAGCAATACTAAAATTAGGGATGAAAAATATAAATTGCAAGCATTTGCAGATGATTTGATTTTCATAATAGAGGAACCATTTGTAACTATCCCTAAACTTTTACAAAGGATCAAAGAATATGGTGAGGTCATGGGGATGAAAATAAATGAAGAAAAGACTAAGCTTTTAGTTAAAAATCTTACACAAAAGCAGAAAAAAGAACTCCAAGAGCAAGTGGACTTACAGATTGTTAAAAGGGTAAAATACCTGGAAATTTATCTTACAGCTAAATGTACAACTTTGAAAGGAGATAATTATGATAAATTATTGAAAGATATTAAAAGTGATCTGGAGAGATGGGCCAATTTACAATTGTCTTTGATGGGAAGAATAGCACTGGTTAAAATGAACATTTTACCAAAATTTTTGTTTTTATTCCAAATGATCCCCGTAAAAATTGATAAAAAGTTTTTTGAGGATTTAAACCTTCAAATTTTGAGATTTATTTGGAAAAAAAAGAAAGCAAAGATTAAACTAAAAATGCTTCAGGAAACCAAAAAGAATGGGGGTTTTGGTTACCGGACTGGATGTTGTATTATCAAGCGTCTATTTGTACTTGGCTAAAAGAATGGATAATATTGCGAAATAAGAGAATTTTGTACCTTGAAGGTCATGATTTGCAAATGGGTTGGCATGCTTATATGTGGTATGAGAAGGTTAAGTCACAGGGGACTTTTCTAAGTCACTTTATTAGAAGATCACTATGGGAAAAGTTAAAGCTAAAATTGTATAATAAGTTACCAAGATGGCTTTCACCTATGGAAGCCTTTGTGTATCCAAATGTATTGAATTTTGAAGGGATGATAAGATATGATGATATTTTGGATAAGGATGGAGGCCTAAAACTGGAACAAGAAATACAAGAACAGGGACTTAATATATCGTGGTGGTATAAGGTGCAGATGCAATCAAGATATGCCAAAGACTGCAAAATATGGGGGTTTTATAAAGATCTAACAGCCTTTGATCAAGTGATGTTAAAAGCAGATGAGAAAATGATTAAAAGAATCTATGAGTTTTTGCTTGACAGGAAAATGGAAGGGGAACAGGTCAAGGACACTATGATAACATGGGCACAGAACTTTGGATATAATATTGAATTAGAAAAGTGGCAAAAGCTGTGGGAAAGAAATATTAAGGTAACCTTAGCAACCTCGTCTAAAGAAAATTTATATAAAATGTTCTATAGATGGTATTTGTCGCCAAATCGATTAGCTAAGATGTTTCCAAATATGTCTAAAAGATGCTGGAAATGCAAACACGGTGTGGGTACATTTTATCATATGTGGTGGACTTGTGAATATGTAAAAAAGTATTGGATTAAAATACATAAATGGCTTGAGGAAATGCTACAAAAATCTTTAGCCTTTAAACCTGAAGTTTTCTTGTTAGGCATTGTACCAGAAAATATTAGTAAACAAGAAATGTATTTGACACTACATTTAATCACAGAGGCGAGGA
This sequence comes from Varanus salvator macromaculatus, assembly GCA_023646645.1. Classification (NCBI taxonomy): domain Eukaryota; kingdom Metazoa; phylum Chordata; class Lepidosauria; order Squamata; family Varanidae; genus Varanus; species Varanus salvator. Next base: position 15,442,786 of record JAIXND010000659.1, read on the forward strand.
TCGCGCTTGCTCAATACTGGAAGAGTGAGGAACTACCCACTGAGGAACTGATTTTGAAAAAGATTCTGGATTGTGCAGGAATGGATAGACTGACTCTATCACTGAAGGAGAAGGAAGACACTGACTTTTACCAAACCTGGGATTTTTTCTACGACTGGCTAGAGAAACGGGACTTGGTTTAGATTTTATGCCGCCCCGAGGCTGCTGCAAGGGGCGGCATAAAAATATTTAAATAAATAAATAAATAAATAAAGATTTAAAGATGTCTTTAAACTTTTATAAATTGATTTGATTATGATTACAGAATGCTAGAAGATATGTTATAGGGGGCTGACCCAGCTTGTCCGATGTATTTGATGATTGATGTTTTTAATTTGTAGTTTAAAATCTTAATAAAATCTTATTGAAAAAAAAAGATATTTCTCCCAGCAATCTTAATTCCAACTGGTGATTCATCTAGCCCACCCCTTTGCATGATGTGCTCTGCATATAAGTTAAATAGGCAGGGCGACAGTATACAGCCTTGCCGAAATCCTTTCTCAATTTTGAACCAATCAGTGGTTCTGTATCCAGTTCTCACTGTTGCTTCTTGACTCACATATAGGTTCCTCAAGAGACAAATAAGATGGTCAGGTATTCCCATCTCATTAAGAACTTGCCACAATTTGTTGTGATCCACACAATCAAAGGCTTTAGCATAGGCAATGAAGCAGAAGTAGATGTTTTTCTGGAACTCCCTAGCTTTCTCCATGATCCAGTGCATGTTGGCAATTTGATCTCTAGTTCCTCTGCCTCTTCGAAATCCTGCTGTACTTCCAGTAGTTCTCGGTCCACATACTGCTGGAGCCTAGCTTGTAGGATTTTGAGCATCACTTTGCTAGCATGTGAAATGAGTGCAATGGTGCGGTAGTTTGAACATTCTTTGGCATTGCCCTTCTTTGGGATCGGAATGCAAACGGACCTTTTCCAATCCTGTGGCCACTGTTGAGTTTTCCAAATTTGCTGGCATATTGAGTGTAGCACTTTTACTGCATCATCTTTTAAGATTTTGAATAGCTCAGCTGGACTGCTGTCACCTCCACTAGCTTTGTTGTTGCTCAGACTTCCTAAGGCCCATTTGACTTCACATTCCAGGATGTCTGGCTCGAGGTCAGTGACCACCCCATCGTGGTTATCAGGGATGTTAAGCTGTTTCTTGTATAGTTCTTCTGTTTAATCTTGCCAACTCTTCTTAATCTCTTCTGCCTCTGTTAGGTCCTGCCATTTTTGTCCTTTATCATGCCCATCTTTGCATGAAATGTTCCCTTCATATCTCCAATTTTCTTGAAGAGATCTCTGGTCCTCCCTATTTTATTGTTTTCTTCTATTTCTTGGCACTGTTCATTTAAGAAGGCATTCTTATCTCTTCTAGCTATTCTTTGGAATTCTGCATTCAATTGGGTGTATCTTTCTCTTTCGCCCTTGCCTTTTGCTTCCCTTCTTTCCTCAGCTATTTGTAAAGCTTCCTCAGTCAGCCATTTTGTTTTCTTGCATTTCTTTTTCTTTGGGATGGTTTTAGTTGCTACCTCTTGTACAATGTTGCGAACCTCTGTCCATAGTTCTTCAGGCACTCTGTCAGATCTAATTCCTGAAATCTGTTTGTCACCTCCACTGTATATTCATCAGGGATATGATTTAGGTCATACCTGAGAGGCCTAGTGCTTTTCCCTACTTTCTTCAACTTAAGCCTAAATTTTGCAATGAGAAGCTCATGATCTGAGCCACAGTCAGCTCCTGGTCTAGTTTTCACTGACTGTATAGAGCTTCCCCATCTTTGGCTGCAGAGCACGTAGTCAATCTGATTTCTGTGTTGACCGTCTGGTGATGTCCATGTGTAGAGTCATCTCTTGGGTTGTTGGAAAAGAGTGTTTGCTATGACCATCGTATTCTCTTGACAAAATTCTACCAGCCTGTGCCCTGCTTCATTTTGTACTCCAAGGCCAAACTTGCCTATTATTCCAGTTATCTTTTTTGCTTCCTATTTTGGCATTCCAATCCTCCATGATGATAAGGACATAATTTTTTGGTGTTAATTCTAGAAGGTGTTGTAGGCCTTCATAGAAGTGGTCAGCTTCAGCCTCTTCAGCACCGGTGGTTGGTGTATGGATTTGGACTATTGTGATGTTGAATGGTTTGCCTTGGATTCGAACTGAGAGCATTCTGTCATTTTGGAGATTGTATCCAGTACTGCTTTTCGTACTCTTTTATTGACTATGAAGGCTACTCCATTTCTTCTGAGGGATTCTTGCCTGCAGTAGTATACCTGATGGTCATCTGAATTGAATTCACCCATTCCTGTCCATTTTAGTTCACTGATTCCTAAGATGTCGATGTTCAGTCTTGTCATCTCTTGTTTGATCACATCCTGTTTGCCTTGATTCATGGATCTTACATTCCAGGTTCCTATGGAGTATAGATCTTTGCAGCATCGGACTCTCTTTTCACCACCAGATACATCTGCAACTGAGTGTCCTTTCGGCTTTGACCCAGTCACTTCATTCTTCCTGGCGCTACTAGTACTAGCCCTCTGCTCTTCCCCAGTAGCATGTTGGACACTTTCGGACCTGAGGGACTCATCTTCCAGCGTCATATCTTTTTGCCTTTTGGTACTGTCCATGGGGTTTTCATGACAAAGATATTGGAGTGGGTTGCCATTTCCTTCTCCAGTGGATCACGTTTTGTCAGAGCTCTCTGCTATGACCTGTCCATCTTGGGTGGCCCTGCACGGCATAGCTCATAGGTTCATTGAGCTACGCATGCCCCTTCACCACAACAAGACAGTGATCCATGAAGGAGTCCTAAAGGGCAGATCACTGCTAATTGAAAAGGCTGAAACAGATTGTGTGTGTGTGTGTGTGTGTGAGAGAGAGAGAGTGTGTGTGTGTGTGTGAGAGAGAGAGAGAGAGAGAGAGAGAATTACTCCTGCTCTATACTTACTATTCAAGTACAAGCAGCTTGAGTAAAATAAATTCTCCTGGCTACATATTCACCTGCCTAACTGGCAGACCACTTGGGGATTGCTAGATAAGAACACACTTTTTTTTATTATGTAGCACCTTATATATTGACAAAAGAACAAAGACAGGATTGGTTTGTTTAAAACATAAGTACCTGTCTGTTTTTCTCTTGGGAATGATGAGGTTCTCCCAAGTTTAATTTTTCTGATTGTTCCTGAATCTACTATTTGTCCTCTTTTTCTTTCAATAAAGCATCCCCTTTTCTTTACCAAATGCTAGCCTTCTGAGGGTTTTCTTTTCTGGTACTCTTAGTGTTGTTATTTAGAACTTGTTCTGAAAATAAGGGACCACTGAGACATCATTTACAAGATTAGAAAAGATCTCAGTGAAGTACCCCTCCTAAGCCAAGAAACCAATAGTTGTCTGTTTGATGACAGAAAACATGCTTGCTTTCTTTGACAAGGATGCAGTGACTGACCTTGCTGATACACATGTCTTCTTGCTAAGTTTCCCACAATATTTAGGACTGGACATTTTTTAACACAGTAATCCTATAATACTGATTTCTTTTGCAGCCAGGATTTCTTAATGATCCTTAATTTTGCTAAGAACTAACCTTCTTTACATAAGTGAGAACCACCTACACAGTAATGTAAGATAAAAATAAAGCAGGGCAAACAGAGAGCCAAGTAAGATTAAGATCCAGAGTTTTCAACCAGAAATAGTTACCCTTTAACTTAAGTTCATATGAAACATAATGCACTACTTATGGATCTGCAAATGTAGACTGACTATTGCCTGCACTATTATGTCCAACTCTAAATGTCGCTTTTGTCTCTTGCATTCATTGCTTGGATGAGAAGCAGTCTCAGAGAAAATGGCACCCCCGCCCCATCCAATTTATAATATTCCCTACTATTTTGTTCACAACAACAGGAATTTTACTGCTATATATTGATATTCAAGTTGATTACCTCTCTCTGAATTCCTCTTCTGGGCACCCATTTCCCAGAGGTGCATGTGTACACAGCAGAAGCCAAGCATGACTAGGAATCTAGTTTGGGGTGTGTGTGCAATGGGTCCTCCTCGGGCAGGAAAATGTCCTTGCATATCCATCCCACCTGTTGGCTGCTGCACCTTAATGAGACAGCCTCTGTCTAGCATCTCTCTTAGCAAGTCTAGTGTCTGACCACCTACCTAGGCTTGGTCAAATGAACAAAATGTTCCACCCTCCCCAGGTATGCACAGTCAACAGGGATGGAAAGAAAAAACACTTCTCCATCCCTGTTGACTGTCCATAGCTGGAGAGGGTGAAACATTTTGTTCAGCTGCACATGCAACAATTCGATTCAGATAGTGCTGCTCACGGCCTGGCTCAGCCCAGCCCTGATGCAGCTCCCAGGTCAATGGCCTGCGCAGGACTGCATTCCTCAACACTGCTGAGCATAGATCTGCAATAAGCTTTGTTTTGACTGCACAGGGCAGCTCTATGACTGATTGGGCTTGCTTTCAAGCAGTGACTGCTTTGATGCAAAAGAGTTGTGGTCTAATCTAATACAGTCTGTGCTGAACTTAATTTAGTTCATATGTCAGAAATATTTCCGCCTTTCCTTTTCCAATGCACATGCTCCTTAAGCGTGTTCCTCTGTAGCAAGGAAGACCAAAATGAAATCCTGTCATTAGGTGCTCCGGTGCTGATGCCTCGGAAAGCCCTTTGGCAGCAGCCCATGGTGACAAAAAATGCCAGTGGGGGCTATGCATAGCTTTTTCAGAAATGCACAAGTGCACACTTAAGGCTTTCTGAAATGTGTAGTCTTGTCTGGTCAATATCTTTGTCTGTTTCAGCTGTCAGAGGGAGCAGGAGAAGGGTTAGGGTTTGGGCTATACTTCGGCTTGCTGTTCATCCAGGTTTGGAACACAACACAAAAAAACTGGCACAATGAGTTTGCCTCTCAGCAAAACAGCTATGAAGGACTGGGGAAAAAACTAAAACTCTAAGGGAAAGGGGGATACAGTAGTATTGGAAGAATGTGTGTGTGTGCAGGTGTGCACGCGTGCACACCAGTATCTCCTCCTTGGCAATGTGAAACTCTTGGTTTCAATGTTGCCCAGGCATCTCTGCCTCCCACTTCGCCAATTCTCCAGGTCCTCCAAAAGGGGAGACATTGATTCCCTCCACTTTTGCATCTCCTGTTCAGAGCCCTTACTACAGCTATCGTGGCTGCTTGACAAAAACAAACAAGTAGCACTGAGGAAGGAGAAAGGGTAGCAATCAGCCTGTGGTGGGGTGTGGACAAGATGGTTCCTGTTCCAAAGTCCCTTGCCAGGCACTGCTGGAGATCTGAGGGGGAAGGAAGGGAAGAACATGGGCATATACGACTAGTTCAGTGAACACCCAGCCCACAGTGGCTTCTTTGAACCACTCACAGTGGATCGATTGTTCACTGAACAACCCACGGTATGCTGGACACTTGCAAATGAGAATTCAGTAAGCTTTTACTAGCCTGCGAATTCTTCACTGCAAATCCTCTTCCCCTTCAGGCCCTTTGCATTGCCTTTCACCCCCTAAACTCTAAAATGAATTGATGGCTAATTATTTTATTTTATTTTTTTTTATTTAAAACTTTTGTAGACCGCCCATTACCGAAGTCTCAGGAAGGCTTAACAATAAAATGTAAGAAAAGAAAAAAATAATTAAAACATTTGTTGATGTTGTTAGTCGCGAAGTCATGTCGGACCCATTGCGACCCCATGGACAACACTCTTCCAGGCCTTCCTGTCCTCCACCATCCCCCAGAGTCCACTTAAACTCACACCAACAGCCTCAGTGAATCCATCCAGCCACCTCATCCTCTGCCGTCCAGTTCTTTTGCCATCTATTGCTCCCAGCATTAGGCTCTTCTCCAGGGAGTCCTTCCTTTTCATTAGGTGGCCAAAGTATTTGAATTTCATCTTCAGTATCTGGCCTTCTAAAAAGCAGTCAGGTTGATCTCCTCTAGGACTGACCGCTTTGATTGCCTTGCGGTCCAAGGGACTCGCAGGAGTCTCCTCCAGCACCACAACTCAAAGGCCTCAATCCTTTTGCGCTCGGCCTTCCTTATGGTCCAGGTTTCACAGCCGTACGTTGCAACTGGGAAAACCATAGCCTTGACTATACGCACTTTTGTTGGCAGGGTGATGTCTCTGCTTTTTAGTATGCTGTCTAGATTTGCCATAGCTTTCCTCCCCAGGAGCAAGCGTCTTTTAATTTCTTGGCTGCAGTCCCCATCTGCGGTGATCTTGGAGCCCAGGAAAATAAAATCTGTCATTACCTCCATTTCTTCCCCGTCTATTTGGCAGGAAGTGAGAGGACTGGATGCCATGATCTTAGTTTTCTTAATGTTGAGTTTCAGGCCAACTTTTGCACTCTCCTCCTTCACCCGCATCAAGAGGCTCTTAAGTTCCTCTTCACTTTCTGCCATGAGAGTGGTATCATCTGCATATCTGAGGTTGTTGATATTTCTCCCAGCAATCTTAATTCCAACTGGTGATTCATCTAGCCCCGCCTTTCTCATTATGTGCTCTGCATATAAGTTAAACAGACAGGGCGACAGTATACAGCCTTGCCAAACTCCTTTCTCAATTTTGAACCAATCAGTGGTTCCATGTCCAGTTCTCACTGTTGCTTCTTGACCAGCATATCGGTTTCTCAAGAGACAAATAAGATGGTCAGGTATTCCCATCTCTTTAAGAACTTGCCACAATTTATTGTGATCCACATAATCAAAGGCTTTAGCATAGGCAATGAAGCAGAAGTAGATGTTTTTCTGGAACTCCCTAGCTTTCTCCATGATCCAGCGTATGTTGGCAATCTGATCTCTAGTTACTCTCCCTCTTCAAAATCCTGCCTGTACTTCTGGTAGTTCTCGGTCCACATACTGCTGGAGCCTAGCTTGTAGGATTTTGAGCATCACTTTGCTAGCATGTGAAATGAGTGCAATGGTGCAGTAGTTTGAACATTCTTTGGGATTGCCCTTCTTTGGGATCTGAACGTAAACTGACCTTTTCCAATCCTGCGGCCACTGTTGAGTTTTCCAAATTTGCTGGCATATTGAATGTAGCACTTTTACTGCATCGTCTTTTAGGATTTTGAATAGCTCAGCTGGAATAGTGTCGCCTCCACTAGCTTTGTTGTTGCTCAGACTTCCTAAGGCCCATTTGACTTCACGTTCCAGGATGACTGGCTCGAGGTCAGTGACCACCCCACCGTGGTTATCAGGGATGTTAAGCTCTTTCTTGTATAGTTCTTCTGTGTAATCTTGCCACCTCTTCTTAATCTCTTCTGCCTCTGTTAGGTCCCTGCCATTTTGGTCCTTTATTATGCCCATCTTTGCATGAAATGTTCCCTTCATATCTCCAATTTTCTTGAAGAGATCTCTGGTCCTCCCTATTCTATTGTTTTCTTCTATTTCTTTGCACAGTTCATTTAGGAAGGCATTCTTATCTCTTCTAGCTGTTCTCTGGAATTCTGCATTCAATTGTTTGTATCTTTCTCTTTCTCCCTTGCCTTTCGCTTCCCTTCTTTCCTCAGCTATTCCTAAGCAGGGCACAGGCTGGTAGAATTTTGTCAAGAGAATACGATGGTCATAGCAAACACTCTTTTCCAACAACCCAAGAGACGACTCTACACATGGACATCACCAGATGGTCAACACAGAAATCAGATTGACTACGTGCTCTGCAGCCAAAGATGGAGAAGTTCTATACAGTCAGTAAAAACTAGACCAGGAGCTGACTTTGGCTCTGATCATGAGCTTCTGGTTGCAAAATTTAGGCTTAAATTGAAGAAAGTAGGGAAAACCACTAGGCCACTCAGGTATGACCTAAATCATATCCCTGATGAATATACAGTAGAGGTGACAAATAGATTTAAGGAATTAGATCTGATAGAGTGCCTGAAGAACTATGGACGGAGGTTCGCAACATTGTACAAGAGGCAGCAACTAAAACCATCTCAAAGAAAAAGAAATGCAAGAAAGCAAAATGGCTGTCTGAGGAAGCTTTACAAAACTAAGATCATGGCATCCAGTCCTCTCACTTCCTGGCAAATAGATGGGAAAGAAATGGAGGTAGTGACAGATTTTATTTTCCTGGGCTCCAAGATCACCGCAGTTGGGGACTGCAGCCAAGAAATTAAAAGACGCTTGCTCCTGGGGAGGAGAGCTATGGCAAATCTAGACAGAATACTAAAAAGCAGAGACATCACCCTGCCGACAAAAGTGCGTATAGTCAAGGCTATGGTTTTCCCAGTTGCAATGTATGGCTGTGAAAGCTGGACCATAAGGAAGGCTGAGCGCCGAAGGATTGTGGCCTTTGAGTTGTGATGCTGGAGGAGACTCCTGCGAGTCCCTTGGACTACAAGGCGATCAAACCGATCAGTCCTAGAGAAGATCAACCCTGACTGCTCTTTAGAAGGCCAGATCCTGAAGATGAAACTCAAATACTTTGGCCACCTAATGAGAAGGAAGGACTCCCTGGAGAAGAGTCTAATGCTGGGAACAATAGATGGCAAAAGAAGAAGGGGACGGCAGAGGATGAGGTGGCTAGATGGAGTCACTGAGGCAGTTGGTGTGAGCGTGAGTGGACTCCGGGGGGATGGTGGACAGGAAGGCCTGGAGGAATGTTGTCCATGGGGTCATGATGGGTCGGACATGACTTCGCAACTAACAGCAACAACAACAACAAATGGCCCCAAGGTTATTAAAGCCCTCCCTTTCCCCATGGCCTCCTTGCCTTAGGCTGGAATGGTCGCTTCTAGTTTTTAAATGATATATCCAGTAAACATGCTAAAGATAACCATCCAGAGATACTTCACACTATTGGGTGAGGTAAATACGTGTAAGTAAATAAATTAATTAATAAATAAAATATTTTGTGCAGAATGTGGGCATTTGTGTCCCTCTTCCCAATAGTACTTTGGAGCAGGATAAAATATGAATAATTTTTTCTCTGTTCTTGACATCTTATTAGGAGTATATAATTCTAAATTTCGCAAAGAAATCAAGATTGATGGGTGCATTCTATTTCTCAAGGAAGCTAAAACTATTGAGAGATTATCCAGCTTTGCCACCTGCACCTGTTTCGTGGATGAAGGCTGTGATTCTGAGAGCATTTTATTTTGAGGCAAGCTCTGCTACAAAGTGTCCTTGGAAAGGGACCATTTGTGACAAAGAATCAGGCTGGTGGGGAGACAAAGGTGGGGTGTTGATTTTATTTCACTTATTTAACATTTTATCTCCTGCTGTTTCTGCTTTAAAAGGTGCCTAAGGGCAGCTTGGAGCAAAATAAAAACAAAAATACATAAAGAATCGTAAAACAAAATGAAAGCATGCACAATATAATAAATATATATACACGGTGGAGCAGAAAGCATGTACAGCCAGCTTAGCCTCCCTTCCCCTGAAAATTCCCTGGAAAAGAGCAGTCTCTCTCTGTCTCCAAGGGAGAATAAACTGTTAATCTCTTCCTGGGGCAAACCCCAATTAACCAAGCGGGAGGAGGAGAAACAGATGAAAGGTGCTTGTCACTGGCTGTGCAAGGGCCCTGCAAAACTGCCCCCTGGCTGGATCCACTGCCTGGATTCACATACACCATGAAACCATGGTTCTTCTGAGGCCTGCTTTCCTACTGGGATTTATCTGGTAGACAAATGAATGAACTGGGCTACTGGCATGTGCTGGGCCCCTTCCTTTTGTAGTTCATTACTGCTGTTGCCTGCCACCTCTGCAGTCTGTGGGAAAACCCCAACAACAACTATGAAAAACCCAGTTCTGAGTTCACATGTAACAACAACCCATGGTTTCAAGAAGTCAGGGTTCACAGCCCAATGACAAACCATTAATTTTCTTTTTCAGTTGCTCATGGTTATCAAGCCTTGGTTTGTTAGAACAGCTGGGTACATTCATCATGACAATCCAAACCAACAACCTTTGGTTGCAGAAATCAAGGGTTTAGCATTGCGTGCAGCCTGGGCGATTAGAAAAGGGAACCTGAATGCCTTTGTGGAATGTGAAATGTTGGGGGTCTAAGTATTCAAGAATGACATTCACCATTTCCAAGCCCATGCAGAGAAAAGCCGCTGGTGAATCTCAAGCAAAATCAAGGAAGGTGAAGAGGGAAGGATGGGGTCACCACTGGCTTTAGGTTTTTGAGGGCCCTTGAGAAGGCATAATTAATGGGCTCCCTCCCTCAGGGAGAGTTTCTCATCACTGTTGTTGTCTCAAGCTGCTGTTGCTCCCTTCTTCTGCCACAGCATTGCTAACAGTTGCCTGATGGAGAGGCAAAGAGTTGGTGGGCAAGCAGGCGCTGATGACTACTGCTGCTCCCTTCCACTACCACCATTTTCTGATTCAGAGGCAGGCGAACAAGCAGATGACATTGAGGAGCAGGTTCAGGAGGCTCTTGTCAGGGATCTCCTGCTAGGTTGTGGTCTTCTGCAGATACTTCGTCATTGGAGTATCAATTGATACTCCAGCTATTGATGCTGGCCCTGTCTGTGGTACTTACTTCACTATACCTGGGAAAATGGTATTTAAGTGTAAAGGGAGAAGACCTTGGCTTGGAACAACTTGTCCTAGCCTGGTGGAACCATGAAACAGTGGCTCCTAGGCTTGGGGACACTGGACATATCATGGCTCCAGGTTTTTGAGGGTCCTTGGGCAAGTTACCACCCATGGGCCCTCTCCGCAGTGAATCTATTTTCCCACCACCATGGTCACCAACTGTTGTTGCTTTTCCTATTTTAGTTCTGTGCTGCCATGTGCCCGCATGATAGGCAGAGAGCCAGTGAGCAAGCTGGCAGTGTCATCTACTGTTCCTCTTTTTCAGTACCACCATTAGCTGGGCCAGAGTGAGAGGCAGGTGAAGAGCAAGGGCAACCCAGGGTGCTCGTGTCAGTAAGGCTGGGGTGCGGACACATGATGTCTCCCTGACCATGTCTGCCCCCATTGTCACCTCTGAGTGCTGCCAATGTCATGCTGGCATTTGAGTGTTCTTTGCCTTTCATCTGGTTTTAGTACCTCTCAGTAAGCTTGTTCTTCAGTTCCTTTCCAGGGCCTCCAAAAGTTCCCTTGGCAGGTGAAATGGATGCAGTTCTCCTTCTCAGAGGGGAAAAGAAATCTGCCTACATGGCTTTGCTTTTTATGTCCCCAAATAAAGGAAAGCCTAATGAATGAGAGAAGGTGGATAAATTAACTAAATTAATTGTGTTTTCAGTATTCAGTGAAGTCCAAAATCATTTGCATTTCCAAAAAAACAAATTAAAAAAAACTTTTTCAGAATTGTGGATTAATGCTGATAGAAGAAAATATTGAGATCTACAACTCTGTATCTGTTGATACAGACTTAAATTACCCACATATATATATTCTTGGTTTACCATGATGGAAGTATAATTTTGGTGGCATTTGCAAAGTAGATAATAATATGTGCTTATGTGACTGCAGACAAGAAACTGTTCTTTTCTAATTACCAAATTGGAACTTAATTTTTTATTAAAATTATATTATGTTTTAAGGTCAAATCCTGAATATATGAAATAATATTTCCATAAGCTTCTTAATTTTTAACACAAGACTTTAAGGTCAGTAGTCCAATGATGTAAATTATTAAAAATGTATGAATTTTTCATAGGTCTTTCTAGCCATCTCATTTTGGCTTTTTTCCCCTTCTAGTTGAATACTACAGACTGTAGGATGTAGGACGATGTTGCAAACTTAGCATTTATTTGTCTCATGTTATGAGTTGCAAGGCATGAACTTACTTATTTTTTGGCAATAATTTGTATTTCTCTCTTCCCTCCCATTCAACATCTTTTATTTAAACCAATAAAACAATTTCCAGTCTAGAAAGCAAGAACACAGCTGCATTCTTTGATTTGTATCTTTGGGCTAACAGGCTTTCAGATTTTGTGTTTCTATTTCTTCATGAGCATTCTCAGGGTGAGAATAAAACAAAAGGTACATTAGTGTGGCTCTGGAGAAAGAACAGGTACATTTCAGGGGGTCCTGGCTACTTGATTGAATTTGAGCTTGGATTACAAAATCCATGCTTCTGAGGAACAACCAGGGGGAGATGTCTTAGAACAAAGGATAGCACAAAGAACACTCAGGTATTGGTTTATCTACAGATTTATCCTGGGTTGAAGCTGCTTCAAGATTAGATCTAATTTCCCCACCAGGACTGTAGATTGATCAGTTTGAAGAGACTCTTGTGAGTTGCTCAGCTAGAATAGTGACTGGTAGTCAATGTGTACGCATCTGCAGTTCCCAAGCTTTGTTTTTTACAGCAGGGCAGCTCCTTGTAAGTCCAATAAAGTTGAAGAGATGCAGCTGAAAAACTTCAATTACAAGAAAGGTGAGTAGCCTAGCACACATGCTATCAGAACCCTTTGACTTCAAGTTGCTCTGAGACTCTTGGGCATACATCCTTTCTCGGAGCAGGAGACATGAGACAAGCTTTAGACAAGGTGCCATAAATGTCACAGTGGTTGAGCTTCTTGATGATGTTGATGCAAATTCATTAATAAATTTTGTGGTGGCTTGTTGTGTTTGTACAGCAAGGGTACAGATGCTCTGGAGAGTGGCCGTTTTCATGTAAACTTCTGGCCTTATGAGAAGAGGCCCTTATTTATTCATTCAGCATTTATTCAAGTAGAAATGAATGTGTGGCAGTCAGAGAGCTGATCACAATTGTCCCACTAGCTTTTTTCCTGGACTGTCCATTTGCACTAAACCTGTGCACACACCACCCAAGTGCATAATTTTGCTGTACCATCAGTTGAATGCAGTGCAAAATGCAGGCTTCTAAATCACGGCTATTGATCAGTTTAGAGTTTAGGGGAAAGGCATAGAAATGAAGGCAGGGAGCTAGTTCTGATCTTCATAAAGGATCTTATTTGGAGGAAGGTAATACTTGCCTCTCTGGAGATCTGCTGTGGGACAATGAATGCACTCATAAATGGTCCCCCACCACCTATGAGCAAGGTGTCTATCTGTAAATAAGCACAAATATCATAAAACTCCTCGAGTCTCCAGAAGTCCCCCTTTCCAAAGAGAAATCCACAGTGCCGTGTCCCGTCCCTGGATCATCCCGGCAAATGGGATGGTCTCAGCCTTTGAAATAAATTAGTCTGGCAAGTTTGAAGGATAAGACGGTGGCACAGAGTGTTCACTGCATTACCACCATGATAGCACCAAGAAACTCTCCCAGTCAATCTCTGGAAAACTTTCAGACTTTAACCCCCCCCCCCCACCCAGTTATACCTCCAAATTCAGTTTCTGTTAAGAATAAGAAAAAGGTATATAAAATGGCTCCCCCAAACTCTGGGTAGATGAGGCACATGTATAAATTGGAAAAGTCTGAGGGTTCATTTAGGACTAAATGCAAAATTAAATGCAGCAAGACTGCTAAGCTGCAGCAATCCAGGGCAGTAGTTGGGAAGGAGATCCTTCTGAACTCAAGGGCACTTGGTTCTGAGCAAGAACGCAGAGGCTTAGCCTGCCCATTGATGACGCATGTGGCCAGTGTGTGCTAGCCATGGTCACTAAAGGGCTCAAGGAAATGGTCAAGAGGTGATGCTGGAATGACAGCAATGCTGCAGAGCAGCCTTGTGATGTACTTGCCAACTTCCTGCGATGGGCTAAATGTAGCCACTCAGGAGGACCATAACAACCTGAGATCAGGAGGGGCTTTTTCAGAGCTGAGATTAGTCTGGAATTTGTTTTATGATGTCAGGCAGGCAATGGCTTTCCACATTTCGGCATGTGTGCAGGGCAGGAGAAAGCAATCCTTAGCAAGATTTAAAAGTCCATTCTTTGAGTAAATTGCAAAAGAAAACTCCTCAGTGTATGAAGAGTTTTGCTGTGGTTACTTTTGTACCTCTCATAGTAACTATAGCATTAGATCAACACTTTTAAAACCATCATCCCCCCCCCTCCGACTTTTTAATGAAAAAGAAAGGGGTTTGTTGGTGCCTTTGGCTGACACACCCGATAGACTTACCCATGTAATAGTTTCTGATAATGGCCACTCACTGCATAGAACATCCTTGTTCAAGCTTGTGCCTTTCAGATGTGTCGGATAAAAACTTCCACAAACTTCAGGAAGTTATGATTGTTGGTAATTATGGAAGTTGTAGTCTTAAAAATCTGGAGGGCTTCAAGTTGAGGAAAGCTGGTGAAAAGCAAATAAGTGACTACATATTAAAAACAAAAACATCACATCTGAAACACTGGTGCAGTTGGAAGCAATGCTTTCCTGTCCACCTCTTGTAGAAACCTGGGACATCAGTACTTTCTATAACCCATTGCTGCTTCTAATTGCTAATAAAAGCAGGACTGCATATGTGTCTTCTAAGAAGTAAGCCCTATGGAATGCCATGGGATTTACTTCTAGGTAAGAGCACACAGGATTGCAGTTTTAGTTCTGAAACAACTAAATGTTTTTGTCATTGCATAGGGCCACTCCGGGTTTTGCGGGGAGCTTGGGCAAGATGCCCATAGTGGCCCAATCTCAGCTTCTGTCCTGTTGTCCTCTCACTTTCCTTCTTCCTCTGGACCTGATTTGTACAGAGGGAGTGTGCCAAGGTATATTGAAGGAAAGGACTGTTCAGATCCTACTCTGTTCTTGCTCCCAAGCTCAGAGAAAGCCAGTGAACAGGCAGTGAGAATCAGGAAGAGGAGCAGCAAGGCCTGGAGGCTCTGCAGGGATTGACAGAGGATCCTCTGTAGGAGCAGAAACCTTTGCACGTGCCCAATGATGCTTACTAGATACACATTACATGTACAAACACACATCTATTTAGTGGCCCAGTGTACATAGTGTTTTTCATAGGCCTTCTTGGTGGGCACCACCTCTCTTCACTGTATTCTGTTGGTCTGAACAAATGTTAAATAGCAGGATTTTATAAACTGTGGATCCCGGTGGATCTCTATCCCAGTGCTCCATTCTAAGTTTTTCAATAGGTTTGTTAGTCACCAGTTTAGTCTGATGTCACTAGATTATAAGACCCCCTAAGCATTCTTTATTAAGCCCATCACCAGAGCGAGGCCCAGTATGTTCTGCAGTGATGGCCATTTGTGGGCTACTCTGGACCCTTGACTCATGTGCTCTTCCAACAGCGAGCACTTGTCAGCTGTGACGGCCACAGATAAATCCCTGCCAGGAAGCTCATTGACGGCTGCAAATGGACCGTGACTCCAGGCTGCATTTCTGTGACTCTGCTGGCGACTGAGGTGGCGAGCGGCAGCCTCTCAGCAGGGCAAAGTGGACGTGTGGGGATGAGGCGCTTGCGTGTGTCCTTCGGGCTGGAGCACAGGCATGCCCTTACTTGGCAATGTGAGAAGAGGGAGGTTTTGGGAGCCGACAGCAGCCATTATGGAGCTATAGTGGGAATGCCACGCAGCCAGAGGTAACTGTGACCATGAATTGCTGGAGAAAGCACCCCCCACCCGAATCATTTCCTCTTCATAAAACCCATAAAGGCTGTTAACAAATCACACCACATCCTCACAAGTGACACAGAGTGTAGCTGAACTGAGCTTTCCAGCTGGGACAAACAATTTACACTCTCTATTACTTTTCCCCCTCACTCTTCTTGAGTAGAAGAGATTAACAATGGTGGAAGCTGGCCATTGTTAGGGTGGGGGTGGTATTTACTAGCTGGAGAGCTGCCATAAGTTCTCCTTATCCCTGCCTTCTTGCAATGGGTTTTTCCTGGTAACAGCCCATGACTAAGGAGCTCGTGGGATATTGATTTGTCTGTGGGACATTACAATCATCCAGCAGCTCATGGTAGCCATGCCTTGCACAGGGAGTGAGAGTCTGTAAGTCATAACGAGCCATAATTGCTTGAGCCAAAGTTTGAACTAGATATCAGGCTGCTGCTCAGGGGAATCCAAAGTTATACCTCTTGTTTCTGTTCTTTCATGTCTTAGGTTGTTACATTATATAAGGTGAACTGGAAATGCTTGCCTGGAAAGCACTTACCCTAGTAGATAAACTGGCATATAACTCTTTGCTGTAGAGACTGAAATTCCCTGGCCTGCTTCACTTCCTCACAACAAATGGAGTCTCAGTGGCTCAAGCCAGAGTCCATGGTAGAAGAGAATAATAAAGTACAAATGGACAGATAGTGACCCATGTAGTGAACATCAGGATCAGGGGTTATGTATGTGGGTAACTTCTATATCACGGGAAGGGCAGTTTACAATAATTCTCAGGACCATGATGCAATCAAAATATCATTAAATTCCCCATAATACAATTTTAAAACAATTTAATTTGTTTTAAACTGCCTCCCTAATTCAAGGGGAAAAAATGCATCTCCTTCATGCGACTAAGGGTGCTTTTCACCCCAAAGTAGCTTTTGTTCTGAATCTAGAATGCAAACATTAAACCTACAATAGTTAGAATGCTCATTTGCATTTCAAATAATCCTCCACTTTCTCTTCCCAGTTAACAATAATCAGAAAAGCTCAAAAGCAATTCAAGTGTCCTTGTACAGAAAGCCACCCTAAAAGTTAAACAACTTTAATAAAGGAAAAAGTAAAATAAAATTATACAACTATATTGCAGTCCTTGTGTGAAGGTGTTTGTTTCCCAGTCCTGCAAGGAGAAGCTATTCATTGATTAATCAATTGATTATTTAAATAGAAGCACAAAAAGCAAAGGTATCAGCTCTGGCCATAAGATAACAGAACTAGATTTTTTATATTACCTAGCAAACCAATTAGTGGCTTTTTTAATTAATGAAGGGAGCATAATGCAATTTAATTATCAAAAGCATATCATAGAAAAGCATGCTTATTGTTGGAAATAAATCTTTGCTTTAATATTTTGTGCTAAATCAGAAACTAACTCAAGTAAAGGATTGAATTAAGCCGTCTTTAATTCAAATACAACCAATTAATTGATCAACTGGTTTATTTACTACTTAGTGGCACAAACACAGGGGCTGCCCTGACATTGTATGGAAGTCTTCAATCTCTCTCAGAGGCTTCCAAGTATCCAATACCCTGCAGAGATGCTGCAAAAAGGGCAGGGAGAGTGATGAAGGCAGTTTTTGTCTCTTCATCCTCCTTTCTGTACTGTTCCCTCAAGATCTGCCTCTGAGCTCAGGTGGAGGACTTGCACTGCTGGGGTGGACTGCAGAGCCCCTACAATTTTGTGTGTTGCTGCTTTTCCACTCCCCTCCCCTTGTGGGCCTCTCTGGCTTGCCCCCTGCCAGGCCTCTCTGAGGCTGCACTTGTGTGCTGCTGTCTTCCTGAGGCAGCTGTGAGGGGGTGGGTGAGCCCCCTTCTGAGGGTGCAGCAGTTGCTGGAAGGACTCCTGCAGTCTCTGGGGCTCTCTAAACAGATGGAGCTTGCAATGGCCTACTAAGACCACTGCTCGCTTTCTGGAATGCTTTCCTCCTTGAATGCGAAATGGAAGGCACAGTTGACCCTAGCATCGGATAGGTATTGCTGTTAAGGTACTGAAATAAAAGAATGGTGCCAGCCAGAGCCCCAGAGGAAAGTCCATGCCTTGTGTGCAGAAGCTCCCAGCTTGGGTCCTGGCACCTCCAGGTTGGGCTGGGGAACACACCTGAGGGCAACCCTGGGGAGGCCAGGCCAGGCCAGGCAGGCAGTTCTGAGCTGGATGGACAAGAGTTCTGATTTGCTGGAAGGCAGCCCCTGAATTCACATCCTCCATACAGTTGAGTGGAACTGTGCTTCTACATGCAACACTACTCTGCATGTCCCCATTGACTGAATGGAGGAAAACAGCGAGTGACTCGCACAAAAAACAGTTGGCACATTCCTCTGTGGACTGTTGCTTTGGGCTCTCACAAATGTTTGAGGGGTCTGATTTTTTAGCACCCTAGAAGTTCTTTCTTGGCACACAGTTTGGAAATTATTCTTGGATTCTTCCAGATAGAAACATATTGACAACTTTGTTATAGCACTATCACCCCGTCTTCAGTGGAACTGAAAAACAAGAAAAAAGAAAAGAGAGAAGTTATAAGTGCCTCTATGCTCTAGAAGCATAGATCTGGAAACAAGGGGCAGGGATAAAAGGGACTGTGGCTACCATTTGCCTCCACTTTCCAGGCAGAACCTGTCAATGGTATTCTACAGCAAAGCTTTATTATGTTAATGACAGCCAGGCAGACTGGCTTAAATGTATAAATTAAGCATATTGTAGAAGCCAGTAACAAAAGAAGCAAGTCTAGTTAGAATAGAAAGGATTAAAAAGTAGTTGATTCCAAATTCAAATCACCCCCCTTCCCCTCACATGCACCTTTAAGGTGGATCTTCTTGAGAACAGCTAATCTCTTGCAGCACCTGACACTTCTCAGCTGGTCTGCCCTCTTTAGTGGATGCTGGGCCTTAGGATTAATGGGCCTGATGTGCCATCCTCCTCCACATAGTCAGCTTCCTCTGCCTTCTCCGGTATCTGAAGCTGACAGGCTCCCGGTTAGTGGCTGGTTTATCTCTAAGTCCACCAGTTGTGCATTCCAGACTCTCATGTGGCTCAGAATCTGCTCCCACATCCCTTGATGGGCCCCATCCCTACAGATGTGTTGCTGCTAGTGAAGGAAGGTAGTGCCAATATTAGTGAGGTCGTGTATACACTCCAGACTTTAGTCTAAAATTAAGGAACTATCCGAGATGTTGACTCCATCCCCCAAATAGGTTCACTATCACAGAGAGCTTCTTTAAAGTTCAGATTGAAATCCAGAGTGGCCACGCTGGCTCACTGACATCAGAGTCACCGGCCGTGGCAGGAAAGTCCTGCTTTACCTACTTTTGATGCAGTGCTGTGTGCGTCAAACCCAAATGTGCTTGTTCTACTGTCCCATTTGTGCTTGGCAATCATTTTGGAGATTTTTGGGGGAAGGTGGAAATATGGGGGAAATTGCAGTGCAGGCTGTTTGTGGTGGCCACCAGTTGCTGTGTTTGCCTTTATTCCAACATCACCTGGAAACAGCGCTATATGATGATGCTGGGTCATTACCAGGTCACTTCAGGGGGTGGAGAAAGATTTCTTCTTGCGAAACTGCAAGGGCAGCAGAAATGTAGTGATGCTGCTGAACTTTGTAATTAGCCAGGTGGTTGGCTGATTGTGTGCATTCATTCATCTTTGCAGTGAGCTTGATCTTCGTCTAATAACAGATTTATAAGGAAACAATTTTTAAAAGATACGTGGGCAACCTTGAGTCCATAAACAACCATTAATAGCAATAACAATTTTACATTAGATTGTAAACTTTAAAGCATGCAAAGTCTATGCCCAACTGATAACGGTCCTGCACTTGAACTCAATTGCTTGCTTTAACCCTTTTCTTTCTGGAGGAAATGTGATGATGTCTCTCAACTGCGATACCATCTCTCTTCCATATATCAATAGATAACAGTAAGTAACCAATGCATAGCAAGACTGCATGGAATCAATGAATCAGGAAGTGATACATACATGGTGATGGATGATGTCACGAAATATCACGCAATTACAAACTGCAGGTTCCAAGATACAGTCTGATATTGCACATGTGCAAAACTCATATATGTAGAATGAGATCAAGGATTAAAGGAGATCTGCAATCTGAGATTACATGGATGGATGTGTTGTTTTCTGAGGAAAGAACAAATGTGGGGTAAACAAGTAAGTTTACCCTTCATCACAAAAACTTAATGGAAGGGAAGCAAATTTGGGTGCTTTTTCACCTCTCTTCTTCCCATCCCTGAGCAGACTCATGCTCAGCAAAAGCTTGCATGTTTGCTCAGTTCAGTCTCCACATATCTTTTAAGGATTGTCTCTCCCAGATATTTTAATACTTTGGAAGAAGGTGCACAATGACAGAACTGGCCTTGAGTGTAAAAATGAATTCTACTCAAATTGCAGGATGGAAAAGGACACATGTTCCTCCAGGTTCAAACAAAAAGAGTTGGAACACATTTCAGAACTGATGAGTGTATTCTTCCACAGTGTGTGTGTGTGTGTGTGTGTGTGTGCAGTCACTGCTAAATTTATGTACATCTGATCAACCACCTAACATTCATCCAATATCTTGTGGCATTTGGCAGATGCACTGGAAGTTCTTTTTTGTTTGTTTTTAGTATTTTCTGAAGCACAAAGGAAAACATCACAAGCACAATTTTCATTAATTCTCAGATGATCAAGAAACTATTTTTCCCAAGCCAATCTCATATTTTCTTCTTATGTATCTCTCTTGCAGTTTTCATTTGGAATAGTTTCAAGTGCTGCATGAATGTGCTTAGGTCTGCAAAAGCAAATTTCTATACACAAGAAAGGATTGCGGGGGAGGGATAATGGAAATTATGGGGGTTTGGAGAATACATATCGAAGATAAATCTATTTCATCACTGCTGTGCAGCACTGCTTTGTGTAAGCTTAAGTCTACACAGGGTCATGGCAAGTTATACTCTGATTTTGACCATACCAGTTCAAGAACCTAATTGGGATTTCTTCTCAGTTTGCATGTTTGATAGCAAGCAATGTCTGCTTTCATACAGTGTGACCACATGTACCAACAGAGCAAGGCTGTAGGCAGCAATTCAGAGTAATCTAGAAACCAGGATTCATGGGATAATGCAAGCAGCGTGTTGAAGTCAAGGAACAAAGCAGGGGACAGAATCAAGATGGAAACCAGAAATCAGGCTCAAGGAACAATCAAGGATCCTGGAAGCTCAGGGCGACCTTGTTGCTTGAGCACAACAGGAAGACCTTTTATACTTCCTCTTCAGCCAGTCCAGGGCCAAAGTGAACGTCACTGAGAACCTGCTACCTGCAGTTCAGCAATTCACCACATGGGGCAGTTTTCCACAGATCCCTGCAGGTCCAACAGATACACAGCAATTTTTTTAATGCATTCTATTTTAACAGTAATGGCAGGCACTATAATTTTTCAGATGTGTCTGTCTGCCCACAAAAACATCCTACTCATTTCATCAGAAATTGTCTTACTTGCATCAGTGGTGAAATTCTGGTGCAGGAAAAGTATTGATGCTGAATCAAAGAGATGAATTTCAACTCTGATATTGGGAAGGAAAAGGGAATATGGAATTTTAAGGGACATTTTGCCTGTGGCAGCTGCAGTCTTACTCCCTTTTGTTCTTTTTTGAAAACTTATCCTCACCTGGTAGCTCTGGAGACTTGAGGAAGCCATCTCCATGCCCCTGTCCCTAAGTGCTGCTAGAATGCTATTTGCACATGTTGACATCTACGGCTTCTGGAAGGTCATACTGATTTGGGTTTCTGATCCCATTGAATCCTACATGCATAGGTATCCATGCTGGAGAAGTCCACACTGGATGGATGGACATCAAGGTGCAGCCAGGGAAGCTGCACCATATCTGAGGGAGGCTAGCCATGTGGTCCTGTTGTCCCTTGTACTCATGGGGAAGGGGGTCCTTCGCATGTTAAGTACATGAAAGAGGCTCCAAGTGCAGGGACAGGGATCGATTCTGGCTGCCATCCAGAGTCTGGTTACTTCTACATGCCTTGCTGCTCCACTCGGCCCCAGGAACTTTTAAGGAAAGGCTAACTGAGGGTGTCATCTCACTTAGTCTCATGAAGAAATGAGTTAAGATTGAGAATACAGTGGTGTAAGGGGGAAATGTTGTGCAAGACTGCCTCTGATGAGAGATGGGTGTGAGCTGGTTTGCCAAGCCAATTTGCTTGGTTTGCAAGTTTCCATTATAGGCTGACTGACAGTGCTATGTAGAAGCTTTGGCTTGAGGTTTTATTAATGAACTTGTGTTGATATATTATTTTAATATATCAATATATTATATTTTGAAATGCATGGTTATTACAATATATGCTGATTCTTAAATGCATTAAAGTTATTTATTGATTGTGCATTTAGACTGCCCTTTTTCTTTTTGTGAACTTCTTTTAGCTCAGTGCAGGCCCCAAGCATCCATTCTGGTACACAGTGTAAGCTTTTAACCTGACCCCCACCCATACACACCACAATCCCATCCTCAGCTCATCTACATCCCTAGTGTATTGCTGAGTTAAACTTCAGAAGGGCCTCACTTGACCTGAAAAAACAAAGAATTGATTGGCATCCTTGTGCTCTCTTTACTTCATTTTGTTTAACTTTGTGATAGCCTGGCTGCCATATATGGAAATGTAGTGAGTGTGCACATTAGACATTTCCTCAGATATTTTGGCCCTGTAAATCATCCACACTTGGGATCAGTGGGCCTGATTGTGATGGCCCTTTGCCCCTTCCCCATCTGTCCTTGCCGCTGCCTGTGCATAAGGACCTCTGGGGTTCTGGAACCCTGGAGGTTCTTGAGAAAATAAGTCACACAGGGAAGCGCAAAATTCTCTGTCTTTCAAACCACACATCTGAGATTAACTGCATAAGCTCTTTCTTCTGTTCTGAAGAAGGAAGTGAGGCAACAGCTCACTGTTTGCGATTCTTCTTGTTCTGCTCTAACTTTGCTACCTGCATCTGGCGTCAGCAGATCCCACAAGAGCTGGACAACAGATACATAGACAAAGGGAAATCGGTTTCCATAAACAACCTTAAGCATGATTTCCCATTTAGACTGAGCCCTCAACCCCTCAATATAAGTAGACTGACTAGCTGATGATGGTGGGTCCATGTTAGGAGGGGGACGCAAAACAGAAACTGGCATGCTAAGTGGTCTTTGGTATCCAAGACATGTGTGTTGTGGAATCGAGTGCTGTTCCTGCAACCTCCATGGGGCCATGTCTATTCTCCTTGGCTAATCAATGGCAGCCTAAGCCGCCCTCATTTCTTAGAAGTCTCCTCTTATCTTGCTACCTTATTCAGGATGACTATTAGAAGAAAAGTGCACATGCCAAGGTAAAGGAAGCAGGGCAGACTTCAATCATCTCACACCTTGCTATGTCAGCAGTTGAAGAGAAAATCCGGAAACTCCAGAACACGTACATGCCAAACCTGTATATAGAAAAATCACAGTTCTATCTGTCATCTTGTGTGTCATAATGAATATGAGACAACACACTTGGAACCATGACTAAATAGGGCTCTATTAGCCTAATAACTGCCAGGCCTCCCAGAATTGAAACAAGATGTGAGATAATGTAACTTCATTTTTTATCTCTGTGCCTCACATTTTATTTATCAAAATTGCCACTATCAGTTTTTTTTAAAGTACTGCCAATTGTTATCCCCTCAACTTTTTGTTATTTTAAAGCATTTATTTCTTATTAATATCTCCATGCAACCTTTTAAAACTAAATAGCGATCAAGGCAGTGTAAAACAATTTAAAGCCATTTAACTTCTGTGAACACATTTACAAGGCTGCAGTACAGAACTGCAACAGAAAATTGTTTGATTTGGAATTCAGGGCACAGAGCTATGTGGATGCCAGGAACCCTCCAGATTTGGAATATGATGGACATCCCATGCAAGGCTAGAGAGCATGTAGATGAAAGCCACCTCTCTTCTGCTTGCACACTGCAAGTCAGCTGGACGGCCAAGTTTGGCAATCTAAGTGCAATGCCGCAGAGAGAGGAAAACTGGCTGAGGTGCCACTATCTTCACCGCACTCTTCTCCTTACATCCCCAGCCCTTTCTGTTCCTTTCTGAGCTTGCTGACCTCAGAGCTCAGCCAGCAAAATTCTTTTGTTGCTGGCAGCAATGTGGGCAAAGAGATGTGGGGACCCCCAGCTAGGCAGTTGATTTTCCAAACCTGGAGCTGGGAATCTGAAAACTCCTGTTGCCATATGGCCCCTGTCTAAATAGTCATAAGATTATTCTGAGCATCTACTAAATTTTGCTATAATTTAACAATATACAATTTCATTGTAAGAAGCATATGCAATCATGCTGCTTGTATTCTTCCTATAATATCAAATACAACTCCTGAGAAGTGTGCTCAGTTGCAGTGGTAATTAATAAATACATTCCCATAAAAAAGTGGAATTGCTTTTGGCTTCTTTCACTTTTCTATAACTTGTAAGTTTGGCCATCACTGCATATCTATATAATTTTGCTTTTCACTCCAGTTTCTTGAATCTAAGCCTTTCCTCAATATTTTACATAACACTACCTTGCTGCAACAGTCATATTAAATATCAATTATCTGGAGTTCAGCCCTTATTTTGAGTGCAAGCCAATACAATAACATAGAATCTAAATCTCCTGATATTCTTTTTTCTCACTTTCTTGCTTGAGTAATTCTTTTGCCTTGTCACATTACCACCAGAAAAACATCAGCAAAGGCCAAAGTGATTCAACTATTATTAAAACATATTAAAGCATCTTTACTTGGTGCTGAGAAGATAACAGCATAGTGGCAAATGAACCTCTCTGGGCAGCATGTTGTCAAGTCAGAGTGTCATGATAGAGGAGGCCTATCCTAAGCGTCTGTTTGGTTTTTCCCAAGAAATCTAAGGGACTTCAGAAGTCCCTTTGGATGGGGATATTGACTGAGTCAGGTTCATACAAGAGGAGCCCCATCTAAAGGAGCCTTAGCTGAAATTTTGTGGCATCATATAGTGCTGTTTCTTAGAGGTGATGGCACAATGAAATGAGTATGTATGGGCACTGCAGGCAATAATGTAACAAAAGAACAATATCTACTGTGCACATGGATCTAATGGACATATTTCGATGGCTTGTGGCTATTGTACGCTCTTTCATCCTACCAAGAAAGAGCCATTCTGTGCATTGAGCTGAAGAGGAATCAGTTTCTTTTCTCTTTCTATTCATACCCTTAAAAAAACTCCATGTTTTTCTCACAGTATCAAGTGTGCCAAATGAGGCATATGGTAGTAGGTCATTTAGATAATGAAATGGCTTACTAGGGTGAATTGTTTGTTTATGGGATCGTGGAATAAGAAAAATACACTGGGCACTTCCGAGTGCACTTTTCTCAGAGATAATCCTTGCAGCATCCTCTCAGGACTTGTCAATCCATGAACATTAGCCACAGATATATACCACTTGTATCTTTGTATTAGTGACATTTCCTGACTGTCCATATTTGTGACATGGCGAGGTTCATGGCAGGCAGGTGAAAGCTACCCATCGTGACAACTGAGACAAATCAAGGGTGTATTTTTCTCTCACTGTGTTTAATGATTTCACAGATCTGCTTAGCTAATACTAACTCACAGGACTTCTTGACAGCTTGCACACTAGGCAGAACCTATGGGGAGGTGGTGCTTGCAAGACGTGTGTGAGGCACATTTAATGGCTGCATTCTGACATAGTCTAATATAACAAACAAGCCTAGAAGGCCCCAGGCCTAGGTACTCTCCTCAGTCCTCTTCTAGTATGGTAGCAAGGAGGAGACAGCTTTTGTTTCCATTTTGTGATAAACCACATGGGAAAACCATGGCTCATCTTAAATATAACTGGAAGAAAGAAACTAGATTAGCAAACCATGGTTTCCCTCCACTAACTGCACTAAGGCTTAACCATAGGTTGTCAGGTTCAGACACTATGAAATACTGCAGCTGATGTAAAATGAAGGCTTCTGAACTCCTTGTGGTTGAGCTAGAAGAGAAGGAAGTGGGGCAGGAGCCCATTGTTTGCCTGGATTCATTCTCATTATGCCAAACTATGGCTTCACATGACTTCTGAACACAGGAGGAACTCTGTGGGGTCAGATCAAAAGTCTATGCAGCCTAGTAGCCCCTTTTTACTACACCAGCGTGGTGCACAGGTTAGAATGCCGGATTGGACTGGGGAGCCCTCAGTTCTAATTCCCACTTGGCCATGAAGCTCACTGAGCAACTCTGAGGCTGTCACTGGCTCTCAGCCTAACCTACCCCACAGGATTATTGTATGAATAGAATGGGAATCATGTATATCTGAGCACGGAGGTTGCATTAAGCTCTCAGGGCCACAGTTGATAGACCTATTCCTGATTAATACTCTCTTAAAGCCATCAACCATTACCCCATCTGGTGGTACTGACTCCCATAAGCTGTGTATTCTGCAAGGAACCTCTAAGAGTCACATGTCTTTAAAAAATGCCTATTTGCATGTGCCAGCTCATTTGACTAGGTTTGAAATGTGGAATGCCCACTGGAATAGATTCAATGGACTTATGAACAAGTCAGTCAGTCAGTTGCAAGTTGTGAAGCATCATTTAGCTGCTGCAAGAAAGAAGAGTTTGAGGAAAGCAGCATTTATTAATGCTATTTAGGGTCAGGAGTGTAGCTCAATGGTAAGGAACGTGCTTTGCATGCAGAAGTTTCAGTCCCTGGTATCTCTGGGTTGCACTGGGAAAGAGTCCCTTCCAGAGCCCTCAGAGAACTGCGGTTTGCTACCAGCAATAGATGGACTCAGTAGATGGCAGCTTCCTATGTTCCTATTCCATGAAAGCCTATGGGCTTTACTTTTAAGTCAAGTGGAGTGAACTCTTGTGCTTCCTGCTCAAGGCCTCGTGGTCAAGTGTGCAATGGGTCAGAGGCAGGCAGATGTTTTTGCAGCAATGAAAACAAATGTTTAATGTATTGCCAGGATCAGTGCAAGATCCATGAAGTCACTTGGCTCATGCATAATTTAGCAGGGCACTAAAACCATGTTGTTCTTGTCAGTTAAGTTTTATTTGAATAACTTTGCATTTTAATAATGTGGAAAGCTCACAGAAACCTACAAACTGACCTGTATTAATCCTTGGCTCAGTATATTGCAGGGAGCCTGGAAGCCTCTACCTGATGTTCTGCCAAGTAAATATCCTTGCGACCATGCTACTCTGCTTTTGCAGAGTAGAAAAAGGAAGCTTCCCATTTGAACAAATCTTAGAGCATACTCAAAACCCATATACTGGCAACATCTGTGGGCCATCATGCTTTGGGTGGAAGGGCCAGTGCTGCCAGAGAATTAAATCTAATCATGCTGAGTTTAGTAAATTGATGACAGCTTTGGCCAGGTGCCTGCAGGCCCCCTGAAGACCCTCCCGTTTCCTGTTACCCTTGCACTCATCTCCATTGTCCCTCCCCATTCAGCCCTGTGGCCACTTCTGTCATTGTGTCTGCCTCCTGATTTGCTCAGCAGTGAGGAAGCAAGAGATTGGCAGATCTGGAGACTTATCTGCCACCTCCCTGATTCCTCACAGCAAGAGGCTGTGGGTGGGTGGTGGGGAGAAGCAATAGGGGTGAGAATAAGAAAGGAGAGGAAGTAGAAGATATCCCAGGGGGGAGGAGAGGGTGGCAAGAGAAATGCAAGGCAAGAGAGAGGGCAAAAGTGGGAATCCTGGAAAGGAGGCTAAAAGAAGGCTCCTGTGTCTCATTCTAAACTGAAAAAGTGGATGTGAGTCTCTGAAGGAGTCACATGTGCCTGCAGCCTCAACCCTGCCTTGCTCCCCCATTTTGCTGCCCTGCATGTGCATTTTGTAGGCCTGGAATGCTTCATTGGCAGGTTTTCTAGAATGACTCTCCTAAGAAGGTATGTTCAAGGTAGTCTTGAAGGAATGATTAACACAGATGGAAAGGGCCATTTGGAAGTCTTGCAAATCCATAGCAGGGGAACGAGTGACCTGGCAACTCAGCTCTTTGGGGACAACTTCCTGGTCCAAGCTGGATCTCCCTTTTTGTGGTTGTCTTCAAAGCAGGTTTGAATTGGACCAGACAGTCTGTCAACCAGAAGGCATCTTCAGAGTAGAAGACTGTCCTCCGACTGCTCTTCAGAGTACAGCAACATCATCTGCGGCGCATCTGTATCACCTGTTCACTCTACTGCTGCTGCTGGAAGGGGGAGAAGTACAATTAGAGATTATGCTCAACAGTGGGCAGCTGTGGAGGCAGCTCGCTAGTGAACATCTAGCTGGGCTTAGCATGAACAGAGCAGGGAAGGAGTGAAGGCTCACTGTTAGAGCATACAGGGGTGTGGGACACCACTTACACTGTCACCACAAAAGAGGACATGCATCACTGAAGGAGGATGATATAGGTTAGCGTCCATTTGCATGCAATAATTTGCAAATGGTTGCAGATTTAGAAATTGCTACAATGTAAATAGAAATGCAGTACATTTCCCCATGGCGTGGGGAACTGATCAGTGACTGGGAAAATTGTTCGTCCTCTGTGCTGTTAAGAGGGACTGTCAAGGACCCTGCTTGCACTTCCTTCTTGGGGTTCTCTTCAAATTTGACTTGGGATGCACAACCCGTCAAACAGAAAACTGTCCTCTGACAGCCCTTCAAACAGGATTGAGCTCTGTAGTATGTGAGACATGGCCACACTAGAGCATATGTTGTTCATGGCAAAGCTCCAGGTTTAATCTCTGCTTTGGGCTCAGCTTTGGAGAATCTCAAGTAGTATGCATTACTTTTCTGGACAGACCAGGAGACTCTAGTCAGTGCTGGCCCTGCTGCAGGCAGAGTGAAACAAAAGGGCAGCAAACCATTACTCATTTAATCTCTTGCTGTATTTTATTATTAGCATGAAGGATGTGGGATTTTGTGCCTTGTGCGTCTGTCAAAATAACCTGGCTGGCTTTGGGGACCATGCACCTTTGCTCAGATGGGAAGGGATGTACTTTGCCTGAACCTGGCTAAGCATTGGGTGGTTTGCGTTCCCACACACAATGCATTTAAATGTTTATTATGCATGGTGCTTAATTCTGAATGGGGTCACCTGCAGGTCACTGGAAGACGTCTTCTTGACTGGCATTTTGTTCCCTTGTTCTGAGGCAATTGGTTCCCCACTTCCCCAGCTCTGTTTCTTTCTGGCTTTTGCCAGAAACTCACTTTTGTTATTGACACACAATATATAATAATATACAGGCAGCAGGAGTGATAACCAAGTCATATTTCCCAAGAAGTCCCATTATTTGTGGAGTCTCAGAAATTGCATGGGCATCAAGACCAAATATGTGTGCATTGTGGCTTTCTTTCTCCCATTAATACAAAAGGCCCTTAAAACCTTTGGCTGGATTGTGCCAATAGTGAAGATGAATGTGCTGCGGACAGCTGTTTCTTCTGGGCCCTCATTTCTGGCCGGTAGTGTAAGTGGGAACCTCGTGTGCTGAGAGCTGTACAAAATGTTTCTAAGGACTCAGTGTGGTAAATAATTTTGCAGGCTATGAGCACACCATTTCCAGTGACTAGCTCAGAGGTATCAAGACATGCATTTTCAATATGGTGGTAGGAAATGAGTCATAAAGCAAGTAATGCAATCTTAAAACAACAATTAGGAGTGCGGTTGTGAGGAGTGCAGGACAGACAACAGCCAGAGGGACATTTTCTTTGGGGAGTGGGAGTTCCTGTAAGTACAGGGGGCTTGCATTGCGTTGCTTGCTCACTTCCTTTTACAAAAGGAATGATTCTCTCTCTCAACAGAGAGACAAAGAGAGAGGGGAAGGGAGGGGAAGGCGTGCACACTTCATTGGTCCAGTGAATTCCTAATGTTCGGCAAGTCCATCTGGAGAGACGACAAGTCATTCTCCAGTATGTCCTGAGGAGGGTTACTGAAAAGTAATAACTGTCATCGCAAGCCTTCACTTTTCACAGTAAATAATGCAGCCTTCCCTTGCGTGTTCCTGTACTTAATCACTCAGAAACACTTAAGAGATTATAAACAGCAGGTTGTCTCTGTGGCAGAAGATTGAGAGCCTCTGGACTTGGAGGTGCCAGATAAGCAGGAGTCCGACATTGTTCTCGCCTTACCAAAGGGATGCCACTCAGATTTTTTTCATTTCGTTTCTGCAAGTTCTCCTCTTTCCCCCTGAGTGTTGAGATTCTGATTCATTTGATGGCGGTATGTGTGAGATCCTTTCTGTTGGCGTGGGAATATGCAAGCAAGTTTTCGAATTAGGCCAATGCACGTTGCCACTGAGATATAGTTGTCATCACAAAGTCACCTCACTGTGTCTGGCTCTGACTTGGCTTATTAACATTCCTTTGCCTCCCCTTGAAATTCCTTAACAGTTTTGCACAAGCAGCTGTCTTTAAATTTGGCAGGACACTGCTTTAGGTAGAATACGTTGGCAATTTAAGGATGTGTGAATTCTGCAGAAAACTTCCACTAGGCTTTTAAAAATGTTTAGCTTTCTGGGATGTTCCTTTGATGCTTTGCATGAACAGAAAACTTCAAGTTCACCTGCAATTTTCTTTCAGCTCAAATTTGGTGATAATGCTTCTTTGAATAGAGGGCCGCCCTTTTTTGTGGGCTCGGGGTGTAGTGAGTAAGGATTAAGGTGCTGACTCTTTAACATATGTGTGATCCATGTGGTTGAATGCTTTCACATAATTAATAGTGGGAAATGATTTATTTGATGATTCTCCTCTTGTCTTATTAAAGACATGGGAGTCCTGTTGGAATATAAATTGGCAATCATAGAAACATAGAAACATAGAAACAGAGCGAGTCAGAAGGGGCCTCCTGGGCCATCTAGTCTGACCTCCTAACCCAATACACTGAAGTTATGAGCTAGAAGCTCTTCAGTCATTTGCCTAACTATTGTTCTGAACCCAAACCCTACAAAAGATGCTGCTTCTCTGCAGGAATGCCAAAAGGTCACTGGATTGCCAGGTCACAACCAGAGTTTCTTGCTGCCTTGAATATTCTGCTGAATCCTGGGTCAAGGCAGCAGTGGCTTCTCCAAATTGTTCTTCCCCTGGATCTTTTATCCAGTCTCCCCATTCTGCTTTAGTAGAACAACAGGTGGGATAGAGCCCCCCACCCCCCAAAAAAGGTCTGGGAAACACTGTGCCAACTTTTAAGCAGCCTTGGTTCTTGTTCGTTCAAGAGGAGCCTGATTACAGATTTTAGCAGGTGATTGTGCCTCTTTGTGAAATGCTCCACTCCTGGCTTCAGCACACCCAACTATTGTGCAAGGCACAGGTACAAGCCAGCCACTTTTTCTTCTGATGGGTTGGCAGTCCTAACAGGAGGAGTGGTGGCTGCTTGGCATCAGCCTTCAGGAGCAAACATAAAGGGGGAGCCTCTGGGTTGTGACCTGGCAACTCCTGAAGGCCCCGATAGACAAAACTCCTGTTTTAATTCTCAGTGCACGCGGCAGACACTGGAGATAGCTCAGCATGTGTTGGGGTTCTTTTACAGTCAGCATTAAAATAATAATGAAAAGACCTTCGCATGCCACTAATAAAGTTTCCCCCTTATTGTTAACTGCTAGCAAACCCAAATGTCTGAGGAATCTCTGGCTGGCTGAAGCACTCTCATCATTAAGCGGCAAGAACACTTTTGATAGGTTTTCAACAGCTCCGGAGTTTCTGTCAACATCACTGTATGCCTTTTAAAAGTCTCCCCCCTCTCTTTAATAGGTCCCAGAACCCATGAATACATTCAGGTCAGTTGTTTAGAATCTGAATCCTTCCAAGTAATTAGCAGGTAGAATTACCTGGTAGCAGTCAGTCAGTCCTGCTGCCTGCAATCCATCTGTAGAAGCTGCAGCTGGGGTAATTGCTGTCTCTAGTGAGCCTGCAAACATGTCTAATTTAAATTGTCAATTGGGATTTTTCTCTCCGTTTCTTCAATCCCTGTGCCAGGTTGCGAATTTTCCTCTCACAAAAAGCGAGACAGATATATTGAACATGTGGGTCTCTAAGAAAATGAAGGCTCCCCTCTCCTGATCACCCCAGTGACTGCAAATGTGCAAAAGCACTCAGAATGCCTTTCCCTTCTTATCCACATGTGGGCATAAAGCACAAACATAAATTCCACATCCTCACTGTAGCAAAAGCAGATCAATGCTAAGCGGTCCTCGAACTTTACTGAAACTGTGAGGCATCACTTGGCTTTTTAGTGATTGTGTGCATTTCCCAAAGGCTGGCCTGAGAAAGTAGGCTACCCTTGTAGGCTTTCTGCTTTTCGTTACCCTCTCACTTGACATTCTCAGGTCATGAATCAACCAAAACGCTCAAACAGAATGAGGAGACCATGGAAGAGATTCCATGCACTGAAATTTGCAGGAGACCATGGAAGAGATTCCTCTCCTCCATCACTGGGTCCTGTAACCTAGCTGGCTGTGCTACTGCTTTGCCAGCTGCCCTTTGGAACCATCTCCAGTGTCATGGCATCTGTCTGCTTGCTTGCTTTGATCTGCCTTTTTTGATGGTGATAAACTGTTTGAGAACAGGAAACAGTTCTTTCTATCATAGAAGCCACATTCAGGACAGTCTCTCCCTCACCCTCCTTCCCCTTTTAAACATAAGGAGAGTTCCTATGGGATAGCTGAATCTTTTGTGCAATTCATACACACCCCTTTTGGGAGAATGTGGATTGACTTTGAACAAGGCATACTGTATGTATGCAAGGTTTGGGAATCACTCATGCATCAGCATTAGCAGGGTGCTTTCCCTAATCTAACGGGTTGAATTTTTGCAAACATGCAAGTCCTCTTTGGCTGGCCTCTTCTGCTATGCACATGATGGCAATCTGTGTATAGTGGAATCTGCCACCGTGTGAGTGGAAGAGTGGAGATGATGCCAATCCCACTGCCCCATCCCTGTTGCTCTCCACAGGCTGGAGGGTTGCATGTGCAGTGGGGAGAGTGCTCTACTTGGGTCTAGGGCTGGGTGTATTGGGTCTAGGTCTGGAAGATCAAATACTGAAATCACATATAAAGTCTGTACAAGTATACAGACATTCACCCTCCCTGCAACTTGTGACAGGGTGGCCAGCATCCCATCCTATTTTAATGGAGAACAGTCTTTTGTCTGAAGGAATGTCCTCTATTTTGAAGCCACCTTCTGTTTGAATGACTGTCCAGTCTGAGATCTTTCTAGCAATGTTGAAGCCACCATGCAAGACAGACTGTATTGAGAAGGAGCCAGCATGGAATGAAATGCGCCAGTGATCCAGTGGTTGCCATCTAGTGGTGCATATCACTCACCACAAAAGGCTTACTTCCCAAAAGCCCAACTGGTGATGTTAAAAGAAAAGTGTCTTGCCCTATAACCTAAGTAGAAGGCAAAGATGAGGTCTGAGATCCAAACTGTAAGACCACTCTTTTGAACCCAGGTGGAAATAGCTCAGGAGGGCAGCACCACTTTCCAGCACACCAGCCTCCCATTTGTTGATGATTTTAAAGAAAGAAAATAGAAATCTGGAGTAATGGGCCAATGTGCCCACCTGGGCATATTGGTGCCCACAAACACTGCACTGGAGAACCCAGCCGCATCATCTCCTAAGGGCATTTCTGGCTTGCTTTCTAGGCTGGACCTCTCCTGCTAGTGGGTGAGGCTGTGCTGCTTTTAGTGGGTGAGACTGGTCTTGCTTTTACTAATAGATTTTCAGGGAAACTTTCTCATTAGGAGAGGTTGCATTTTCAGAACAGAGTGCATTACTTTTAAAGAGGTATCCTCATTTGATGATAATATAATGAAATATTGGGTTTATCTTGGGTTCCTTGCAAGAAGAAAAAAAGGCAGGAAGTAAATGCAATGCAATCATCATCATCTCATCCTGGAATTTTTTCCACATACTTGAAATCTATGCAGTGTGCTTAAAATTCCAGACAAATTCTCATTAAATTGTTACATGTGATACCTAAACAGAACATGTGGAACTCACTCAAAGTGGCTTTAAAAGAAACACCCCCAAACCAACTGTATCCTTTTCTTTGATGGCAGGCAGCTAATCCACAGGTAATCCTTACAACTATTCATACATAATAATGATAAAGAATGGAAAATATGTTACCAGCGTATCAGTAATATAGCTAAGCTGCATTGCATAACTTGAGCCATGATGGAGATTTTGACATCGTCAGTGGCAACCTGACAGATGTGTCATGGTGTTTAATCTCCTTAAGCTCCCAAAGCTCTTTGGAAATGGATGTTTAAAAATACTAGATTGGAAGACATGCTGTTGCTTTATTGGGCTTTCCCACTTTTCTTTACAGCCCCTGATGACTGCTGCCACACTCCCCCCCCCCCCATTTCACTATTGCCCTCTATTTGCAGTTTTAACCAGATTCAAGAAAACAAGTCTGTGCCGAAGTGGGTGCCAAGTCCACGAGTAATGGAAATTGTAAGAGTTTTCTGTGAGGCAAGGAAAAGAAATTGGCCTCTGAAATGTCTGTTTTGGGAGAGGAATTAAAAGCCCACCTGAGTATAAGGGATTTGAAGAAGAGAGCCAAATTCAGGCAACCTCAGCTGTACCTTTGGAGGAAGATAGCACTTCTGGAACTAGTAAATACCCATGCGGAGTTGTGCCAGTCTGGGGGAGAGTCCAGAGGGAGGCATTGCTGAGACTCAGCAGAGCAGCCCTAAAATCATGCTCAACGGCTTCTTGGTGATTTGGACACCATCCACTGTCAGCAACGGGAAGAGAGATGTGGTCAGCGTTCATTCAGTTGCAGGCCAACCTCTTGGATGACAAGATGATTTCCAACCGAAGTGTCATAGATTACTCCCTGCTGTGAGCTAATAGGGTGCTAATTAGCATATTCCATTTATTTACTTAACTGGCATAAAAACCATTGGGCACAGGTCCCACTTACAATGGTTTCCTGGGGAAGCCTCAAACTGCCGTAAGTGTTTACAGTGCTATGTTAAAGCAGATACAGACTCATGTAAATACAGCCAAGAGACTGAATGCAAATTACCACTGCTGCCTAATTGTATTGCACCTCCTCGACAGCTTAAAACATTAACAAAGGTTATTTTTCTCTTTCCTTGAGTCAGAGTCAGCAGCCTAAATCTCTGCCAGCAAGTTTTGAAAGAGAAGCCATGTAAAATATGTTCCATTTGCTGTAAAGTCCATGGTAGAAACTATGAAAGTGTTTCTGTGAACAATTCAAATGGAAAACAGTCCTGGTAGGATCAGTAAATCCTGAGCTTATTGTGACATTCTGATTTCCAGTTTTCTGCACAGTCTGATTTCAGTTCACATCAGGTTGCACATTTTGTGTGTGGGGGGTAGGTCTCACTTGAAAATTCACTTCTTTCCATGTGAATTTATCTAGATGCACATGTATATGGAGCATAGATTTTTGAAATCTATGCAATTTCCACATTTATTTATTTATTTATTTAAAAATTTATAGGCTGCCTCATCGCAACCAAGCCTCGGGGTGGCTTACAACATAATTAAAAGCATACAAAACAGTGCAAAAGTTAAAATACATCCCCCCCCCCCGGTGCATCTCGGCAACAAAATCACCAAATAAATAACCACCCCGTACCAAATAAATAAACCCCAATAACTATAAATAATAACATAGTTAAACCACATAGACACAAATAGACACAACGTTAACAATTAAAATAAGACTGGAATAAAAAGGTCTTTGCCTGGCGCCGAAAAGCATATAATGATTACATTGACTGAAATCGAAGCACACATATTTTCCCACATGTATACATTTTTAAAACACATTTTCTAAATATATACATTTTTCCAACAATCTTTTTTTGGTGCGTCAATTGGATTGTAAGCTTGTAAATACATGGCTGACCTATTGCAATGTACACTTGGATCTACTGTTGGTTTCAGAGCTTGCAGATCGGGTAAGCTCATAATATATTTACAAACCTCATGGATTTCTCTCCATCCTAAGTTGTTTCAGAAAAAAATGATGCAATATTGCCTAGCTGTAGTAACCCAATGACCAGCTTGCATAGCCTTCAGACAAAGTTTAAAGAAGACTCTAATAGATGAAGGGATTTTCTTAGGCTGAGTATCTGCCAACTTCCTGCTTGTAACTGCTTTGGCTGAGTTGGATCAGTAGCCCGTTTGGCACAGAATTGTTCACTCTAACTGGTAGTGTCTCTCCAAGATATCGTGGTGCTATATGTATTACACTCCTCTGCAGACACTGCCTCGGACCTTTATTCCTGCAGTCATCAAACTATATTCAAGTGCACCCTAGGATTTCTTTAGAAACATACCATTACTTCCCCATTAAGACCTGTAATACTGGGCAAGTTCCCTTGCAAGACAGCAGACCCACCATGTTTCCTCACTCTTTCTCTGCAGTAAGTAACCTCAAGGGAGATCAGGGCATGTGCTTGGCTGTAGCCTCACGTTCATGCAGAGCAATGGTGGGACCAATAAGCACAGGTGGAGCCGGGATGCACCAGGAACGAATCCTCTCTAGTGAAGGGCTTCCATGGGAAAGACTCACAAGGTCTGTGGCAGAGAAGCCAATATGGAAAGCGCTTCTTGAAAACCATCTTTTCAGCTAGAAGTGAAAGAACATCCTGCAGGCCTTTTTGGAGCACCTGCTGGTGGAGGTGGCAGGCCCTGTGCAAGATGCACCAGTAAGGAGGCAGGACTCTTGTCTGATGTGTGTGAATGAACCTGGAGGACTGGCCCTGGATAGAGAATGTAAAAGCTTGCAATTCATATTGTAATCAACTTGGAGAGTCTTCAGACTAGTATAGCGGAATATGAGTTGAATTAGTAATAGTGCAAGTAGTAGTAGTACCCGATATCTCAGGTGCAGACTGGAAAATAGTCCCATCTGAAACCCTAGAGAGCCCTTGCCAGCCACTATAGAAAATACTGAGCTGGCAGACCGGTAGCCTGACTTCATAAAGGGCAGCTTCCTATGTCTCTAGCATCAGGGAGCTTTGGCTATTGGGTGGTACAAAAATAAAATGAAATAAAGTAAGTCTCAGTATGTCTGCGCAGCAAATGCAGACAAGTGAGGGGGGCATGGGCCTACGCCCTGCATCTTCACCTGCTTCACTCAAGCCTTCCTGCAGGAAACTCTGAAGGGGGCTGCAACGCATATTTGGCCAAATGTGCTTGGAAACCTCCCCATGTTCCAGAAGAGGATGGAGCTAACACAGGTGAGAATGCTGGACGAATGGCTTGTGTCATGGCTGCGCACCTCCTGCACAAGTCTGCATTTCCTATTCAGGCAAAAGGGCTGAACTAGGCTCATATTTTACCAATACACTCACTGCAAAATATACTTTCTTGGCTTTGGTACTGCTTCATGAGAATAAGGGCAACTTTTCTCTTTTTTTTTCACTGAACAAAATAAACGCAGCTGTTTCTTCTACAAGATGGCTGTTTGCTTTCCTCTGTATGTATGCATGTGTGTGTGGAAACTTAAAACTAATATTCCAGGAGAAAATGCTTGCTCTCTCTGAACACTCTTGTAAATCAAAAGATTCAGGGTGTAATGCTGCCCGTATTTTACAGAAGAAGTTACAGTTATAGGGCAATATTGGTCCCTCTGCATATTCTGTGGGCGTGAAGCAGATTTAATGCAATCCGAGGATAACAATTTATAAACCAATTAAAGTAAATAGAGATCTGAGCATTGAGAGACACTGCACCTTATTTCAGCCTAATAAGACTTGCTCCCCAGGAGACACATTTTTTTTGGTGTTCTTTGTGTTAAAGTAATCACACATCTAAGAAAAGCTGCTTTTCCTCTGGAATAAACTCTTATTTAATACTTGCACTTGTCTTGCTTCTCAGGGAAAAAAAAATCCAGCCATCTGAAAATTGTGCATGCCTTTTTTAACAGAATAGATTTTTGAGGAGCAGTAACCCTAACACAGAAAGAAATGTTTGCGCTCCTAATGAAGTTCTCTGGAATGCATTTCTGTTGCCATGTCCAGCTCCTACTGCCTATTTCTTAAGCCAGCTGTGGGGAGCCTGCTGCCCTCGAGATATTTATAGACCGTAACTTCCATCAGATCCATCCAGCATGGTCAGTGATTAGAGTTGATGCGAGTTGATGTCCAAAGCATCTGAACTGTACCAAGTTCCTCACCTTGGCTTAAGAAATAGCACACTTTGGGTGGGTCTTGCACTTAAAATGGCTGCTGCTTAGCAAGTAGGCTGGGAAAAGGCCACGTGACTGCACAACCTCTGCTTGAAACGGATGTCACTTGGGCAGTCATTCTGCTTAAGGAACTAGTGTGGGGGATAAGATGTTTGCAGTGGATTAAGGTAAGGCAGCTGGTGGAATGTGTCTATGGAGAAGAACTGATCTTGCACTTTCAGCAGTGTGGCAAGACCCTTTCTCAGCTAAACTTCCATTCTGAAAGTAAAATTTAAGATCCATGAATCTGTCTTCCCATATTTTCCTGTGGTGTAACAACAATCCAAGCTAAAATGTAAGTACTGGAAAGGAACACTTGATTTAGACAACCTCTCCAAACCTGATCTCAGTAGGCTTGCCTCCTCGGTCCACTTGTGAACCTTTGCTTTGTCCCAGTAAAAACAGACAAACTAAGTTGTTCACTTCTGTGCCCCACTCATATCTCAGAAGTGCCAAGTTGGGCCACTGGGGCTGCTGGCACAGTTTTGTGGTCACTGACTGGCAATGGTTCTCCGAGTTCCTGGCAGAGATCTTTCCTAGGCCTACCTAGAGATGCTGGTGATTAAACCTGGGACCTGTTACATGCAAAGCAGGTGCTCTACCATTTCCTCCATAATCCCTTGGCATACTAGAGGCCAGAACGCCACCCCACAAACCATAGCTCAGATCTACTGTCATAGCTGTTTAGAAAGAGGCTGCTCTGTTTGGGATGCACAGCTGTGAATACATTTGTCACTCCTAAAAAGAAAAATCAGATATTTATTGCAACTGCAAAATGAAACTAAACCCAAACACTATAAAACAAGCCACTGCCCCAATTGTATTTTGCCATTTAATGGAAGCCTCCAAAGCCTGCTAAGGAAGACTTGGCATTTCATTTGAAATGGATATTCTATGCTTATCATCAACCCATTACACAATTAATATCTTGTAAGCCTTCATAAAGCAGGAAGAATGTTCATGTGACTAAATCAACTTACATCCGAGAATTACTTCATTGAAAGAGCTCCCCATTCAATTTCTGAAAGCTATTTTGATTCCATCAGGCAGCAGAAATCATGCCCATAGTCCTTTGTAATTTTAGCATGTGCCATATAAGAGAACTCATCATCAGTGAATGAACCAATCTTTCAGTAATCTTTGTCACAGCAGGTAAAACAGAAATCGGCCTGTAATTTGTAATCGCCATGTCTTTGCTTGAGATTAATCCTCGATCGCCCATGGTGAAAAAGAGATATCTTTTGACCCAGGAAAGGGCTATCCATCATTCAGCAGGGCAGTGGGGTTTGCTTTTCCCAATGCACACTTCATCTGACCATCCTCCTTTTTTCCACATTGGATCAGCTTTTAAGCACAGACCTTTAAGCACACAGAAGATGTTTCAGTTGCTACTGGGGGAAGAAAAAGAACATTTTATGGAAAAATGTTTTAGAATTTCCTTCTGATTTTTTAGATATGATTGTGCGCTTGTGTGTGTGTGGCAGGGGGAGCAAAAGATCCTTCAAATTGGTTCCAATTACATATAAATAGGTTTCCCAGTTATTCTGCAGTTACAGAGAATCTGTGCACAACAATATTATTTGATAACACAATGCCTTTTTGAAGCTAACAAGTGAAAATATGCAAACCATGAAAGGGAATGCATTCTTTGTAACTAAACATTAAAAAGAACATGGAACTGCAGCCAAAAATAGTCCTTCCCATTCTGCTCAAAACTATCTAGAACAATTTCTTCCATGTCCTACTGGTAATCTTTCACACACTGATATTAGCACTGGCTGCTTGTGGCAAGAGTGAGGGAATGCCCAAGATCGCTCATATCTTGGCTACGTCTCCCCCCACCCCCCTCCCTTTAATCCTTCTCTGGAGTTACTTTACCAGCCTCAGAGAGCAGCCAGTGTGGTTCTTTTCATCCTGCCTGCAAGGGGACAAAGGAGGGGAATTGGAGCGCCAATTCTCAGCTCTGAGGTTGGAATGCTGTCCTCCATCTGGGAATCTGAAGAATCCTACGGTTCCTTGCATTCCACGCCTTCCTTCTCTGTAGCACTTGGTGCAACTAAGTTTGTGTTCTGATGTCATTACAGTGAGGTGGATCCAGCCCTCACATGAGCAGAAATCACATGAGAAATCTGCTCATGTGATGGGACTTTCCTACCTGTCAAAATGTAGATAACTCAGATAAGTGCGTTCTTCCTGTTTCATCATTAATCTACTGCGGGGGGGGGGGGGAGGTCACACAAATTAATATGTAAATATGCATACTCAACAGTATTTTCTCATACAATTTGTACTTTTAAGTGTATTTGTTCCCCAAAATAAGAATTTCAAAACGTTTCTTATCCTACGTTTCTTATCCTGTCTTACGTTAAGAAACGTTTCTTATCCTGTCTTATCCTACAGGATTCATTTTATATGCATTTTGATACATGGTTTGAGCCAAGAGCAACATCACAAAACTCAAAGAAGTGCAAAATCCAAAGGGCAACTGCATCTGGCCAGCATATTATGTCAGGAAGCACCGATCAAGTTGGTTTGCTCTGACATGCAGGCTGGTCAAGTCCAGGAATGTTCTGATGTGTACCCCATGCTAAGGTGTACCATCGAACTCTACCTTGTGGAACATCATCTAACTTTAAACTATTTTTATGAGTGGCATCAGGATTGTCTCCATAAAGAAGCCACTCTCCTGAACTTGGAACAGTTAAGCAGAGCTGTCATGGACAGGACACGTGGGGGGTGTTCATTCCTAAAAGCTGGCCCTAGCACTGGCCTCCTTCCTTCCCTGCCCCCGGAGCCCCACCGCAAAGCCCCACTTCAAAGTTGCTCTCACAGCCATGAAGCAGCTGGCATGCTCCTCTCTGCAGAGGGGTGGAAAGGGGGATCCAAGCACAGGCCCCCAGGTCTTCGGTTGCTGCAATTTTCCAGCCATGTTTCTGAGAATCCAGAAAATCATACATCCACATAGACACTGTCCATTAGCCATGGCGTTTAAAATGTCCAAACATATTATTAGGCATAATCCAACCAAAATGAAGTATTTTATGTCTCATTGATATTTGATATTTCATGTCTCATTGATTTCAGCCAGAGGTATTGAAACATATGCTTTACTTTCATATTTAAATGAAAGGAGCTTGAAAGAATTAAGTTTGGCTGGGTTGGTCCCCAATTTTAAATGTACAGTCAGCCACCTTGGAAGACCGTGACTGTGGAAATAAAAATAAAATGTATTAAAAACCAAATGAATATGTATATATGCACAATACTTTTAATCTTTCTAAAATATATCTCCCTGCTGGTATATGTGTGTGCTGTTTCGAGCTGACCAGGGAGCTTTGGCTACTGGGTGGTTAGAAATAAAGTTAATAGTAATAACAATAATAATTACATAATATTACATAATAAAGGCTGCCCAAGGGAGAAGTAACTGTAAAACTCATTTGAATCTATAGTGATCCAGAAACTGTAGTGTACTTGTTGACTAGTTTATTTTATCAGTTTGGATCAGCAGACAGATGCAAGGGCAGCTAATAGTCCTGTTCGGACTGGTCTTGGTGCAAACTTTGTTTTCCCACTAAAATATTTTCCTAACAGCTCCAGATTTCAGAATCTCTGTGCTATGATAGCAGATGCTAGAGTGATGGAAGAGCAGTATACCTCGAGTCTTCATGGTTGCTTTTGGGTGCTACCCTGACATGAATGACAATGTAGCTTCCAAAAGCAGGGGGAGTGGGCACTGGTGGAGAATCAGAATTAATTTAATGATGCTTCAGTGACAAAACTGAATGAGATTTCATTTGTATTTGCAGCAGCATTCAGGCTGCAGGCTTGACTCAAGCTACTGGTACTTCACATATGACACACACCTCTTCAAGGCTCTAAATCCCCATTTCATTTTTTCCTGTTGTCTGCTCAAGAACTAAATGCTTTCTATGGCCCTGTTAATGGGGATTGAGATTTTTGTTCTGCATTAATGCAACAAATGACCCTGACTTGCAAGCTGACATTATCATGATTTTGAAATACTGTGATTTCTTTTGCTTTAGGGTATTTTAAACAAACCCCCAAAACAAAACACACAGAGAGAAATAACCTGCCATAACTTGTTTTCTTTCTAACTGATATACACAAGCATTCCTATAAAATCTCCCTGCCCAATATTCTGCATTAAACTCCTTTGTCTGCTTACATCTTATGTAAATAAATGAATTTAAGGGGAAATCAAAGCTAAAAGGAGAATACCTGAAATCATAGTTGAAGTACTTCACTAAAGAAACTGCACCAGAGACAGAGTTGCAGATGGTTTTCTTTGGAGCCATAAACACTCCGTGGTGCATTCCTCGGGAATCATGGCAAAATGAAGCGTGAGCCGTTGATGGTCCTGCTTTCCCACCCCATCCCTAGGTGGAAACTGTAGCAGTGTCAGAAAACACCTTGAGACCCATCTGTTATTGCAACGAAAGTATAAATATAGACCGTTATGGGTTTTTTTTTAACTGGGGGGGGGGGGCACTTGCTTTATTAATGTGAGTCTAATCTTACTGAATTCTTTAAACACTTTTATTAAGGCTTGCTGAAAGGTTCCCTTGCTGTTTATTGTCTTTCTGCCTTGGATCTTGCTTTTTTTTTTTTTGCTTTCCATTAGCTATTCCAACTACATCTTTTGACTTGAAAATGTCAAATGGCCTTTTAATAGATGTGGGAATGAAATCTACTTGCCCGCCCCTACCTTTGTGCTTATTCTTGAAACATAAAAGGTAGTCAGCTTTGTGAGCAAATACTATCTTGGGGCAAAATGACACATTTTGACGGCAAGGAATATTATGCTAGAAATATGTTTATCATTGGGGTTTTGAGACTTCCCCACCCCTGTATCCTGCATTGCCAGTGACATACCCATTATATTTTGCCCCCATTTAATTTTGCCTGTGAAACGTGGACTACCCCACAAGCAGCCCACCCCTGAAAGGGAAAATTGGGGAAATCTCTTCACTGGCAGCATGGCTCTGAGGCTTGCTCAGCGTGTTCACTGGGCCATTCCTGACTGTAAATGATGGAGAGGATTTTGGAATACTTTCATAAATTTCAATTTTTCCATAAATCAAATTGTGAGAGATAATATTCCACTGTCTTGGAAAGTACAAATAAAAGAAATTCAAACTTGTCCACATGCAGCACATACAGGCTATTAAGACACACCACTAGAGTTGCAGATTTTCTCTTACACAGACACTCACATGCACAGCCAGAGTGAGAGCAAGAGAAAGAGAGAGCGAGCGAGCACTTTTTAAAAAAAATCATGCAGAGTATTTTGAATGCACAGAGATTTACAACTTTTGGAAACATTGTTGGAATAAATATGTATTATGTTTAAATGCTGTATTTGTATTAGCAGTTATGCTTGCTTAAGATTTACTCACAAGGAACTACGGATAGGATTGAATGTGAAACCCAACTCATTAGACATTAT
Source organism: Varanus salvator macromaculatus (assembly GCA_023646645.1). Lineage (NCBI taxonomy): Eukaryota > Metazoa > Chordata > Lepidosauria > Squamata > Varanidae > Varanus > Varanus salvator. Next base: position 15,486,006 of record JAIXND010000659.1, read on the forward strand.
ATGTGAATTTCAAGTCTGTGTGTGTAAAGTCATGAAGTCAGGTGGGGGAAGAATCCTAATGCCACTTGCTGAAGGAGTATACTTCATAATTTGAGATAGCTGAGCCTCACATTAAATATTTTGTTTCATTAATTCCCTAGGTTAATAAAAATCTGTTTGTATGAAGATATTTGAGGATACAGATATTTGGAGCCATTGGATTACTTTTGACAACAGGGCAAGGAATCCATTCAAAGCTGATTTCTCTTTCTTTTGTTCACTGAGACCTGCAGAACCTAAGATAAAAAATGGCAGTTGTCCTGAGGGCACCCCAAGGCATGTCATTAAAATTGGAATTTGATCCTCTTTTTCATGGTTACTTGGGACAATCAAGCACAGCAAACCTGAAAACTCATCAGTTTTTTTCTCCAAATTGACATGCCCTTGACTTTGTCAGTTTGCATTCTGTATGCCAGGGTTGAGTATTTCAAAATCCCTTTAGATGTCACTCTTGTCTTCAAGAATTCAAGTATTAGGCCTTGTGCAAGATGCAAGGGATTTGTTTCTTCTAAATATTTCTGGGAGATTTCGTACCTTCTTCCTCCTCGATATTAAATTCGTTAGACAGTCATTGTTGACAGTACCATGAACTGATTGATGACTATTAAAAATGGCTTTGCAATATAACTCTAGCATGAAATTTGAAGTAACGGTTTGTTTTATTGCAACTTAATCCATTTTCATGAAAACCAAATCTAGGTATTTGGAATTTAATTCCCAAATGACTCTGAAGTGTCTTGATCTTAATTTTAGGACCAACTATTTAGCAGCTTCTAAAATCTGCAGAACAATAAGAATAAGAGCAACATCTGATTTTTAACACTGTCACTTCCTTGTTCCAGGGGGAATTGATTTGGTAACTGGACAACGTGAGACAGAACGGCATAACCTGCATTTCTCTGTAACCCGCTCTGTGCAGGCTCTTTTATAAAAGCAGTATAGCTCTCGGAGCCCACTCAGCAAGTACAATTTATCTCTGGCAACAGCATTGGAAAGAGCCAGTGTATGGATTCAAAACACGGATTCAATGTGGAAAGATGACTTCAAATTAAAAAAGGCATCTTCCATTGTTCTTGTATTGTATCATAAACTAAAACTGCACATATCATTTACAAGGCGTACCTGCAGGTTTTATAGATCCAACGAATACAGTTTCAGTAGCCCTCTAAGGAATTGTGCATTGTGCTGGAACGGATGTGTGATCCTGGCCCTGACCTTACGCGTTCCCGTTGCTCCTTCTTGCTCCTGGGGTCTCCTGGCCGTACATTTTCGAGGAAAACCCTCACTTGCAGTGACTGCTTCCGGCAGCCAGGGGATAGTGTGGCACCATGCGACGCCGCCGCTGCGTCCCGGCAGCCCGCCGCGTTCTTGTCACTGTTCTCCCTGGAACCAAATAGGGAGGGGAAAAGAGGTGGCAGCAAGGGCAAGGAAAGGTGCAAATGGGACCACAAAACCGGGAATAGGCGCTTTTATTCAAGTACCACCCAGTTCAAAATCAGCCAGTGCAATAAGCATTTGCCCGAATCTGCCCTATTGCATTCCTCAGTTGCCATTCCACATGTTTTAACCTGCCTTTTAGGATATATTACTTACAATATTATAAAAACGCAAACATACTTTCTCTCTCTCTCTCTCTCTCTCTCTCTCTCTCTCTCTCTCTCTCTCTCTCTCTCTCTCTCACACACACACACACACACACACACACAGCAGGCAATGATGCTAAGTACAAAATGAGAATTGGAGTGAGTGAGTCAGGGTGCTTGCTTATTTATTTTAAAGCATGACAGTGCTGAAATGCTAGGAGACCTCACTTGGCCTTGTTCTAGTCTGGTATTGTCTGTTCTGGCTGGCAGCAGGGCAGCATGGTCTCCCAAACTGCCTGCTTTCAGATCCTTTTAACTGGACATGTCATGGCTTGAACCTTGCACCTCATGCATGCAGAGGTGTATTCTAAGCCCCTGAGCTATGCGGCCTTCTTTTGGATGTGAATGATCAAAGGGAATGCAAAAGGTCGGGGAAAACTTTGTGGGGGTTTGATGCTATGAATAAAGCTGTTTGCTATGCAGCAGACAACACTTTTATACCTGGAAAAATAAATCAACGTACAGCGCTTATAAAGTCTGTTGCCCTCTCTCCTTTTGACCATGATATGAAGCAGGAAACAAGTGCCTGAAGTTTCTGGGAATCCATGTACCTGTTAGCAAAATGCTTTTCACATGCGGTGGCATTTTTATAGTGATATACTTCAGTGAGTAGGTGGGTGATTAAGGAAAAATTGTCTGTGATTTCCATTTCACAGTTTTTAATCTCTCTTCCTTTCTCTAGACATAATTATTAGCACATCACAGAAATAAATGCATTGTAATGAGGGTAAGGTTAATGAATTTGAATACATTTTTCAACCCTTGCAAAAAGTAGTGTTTTGTGAATCAAAGTACATATGCTGGATTTGCTGTTCTTACAAGAAAACAGACCAGCCCTTTCTCCAACAGGAGCCATGCTCTCCGAAGAATGAACTTTTCCAGTTGTGCATGTGGCAGGTGGTTGTGGTCCAACCAGCACAGCTGATGGAAACGGTGGGAGGTGCTTTTTGTCTGTTCTGTGGCTGCACTGCTTCCTATGTTGTTTTGGATGGTTCCCAACTCCCAGGGGCAGGTTTTTGTGGTGCAAGGGGCTGTAGCAGGAAAGGGGGATGAATGTAAAGACGCTTCTTCCTTCTTTCACCTCACTTCTAGTCACAGATTACTGGATTCAATTCCCTAAATTAGTCTTTGCATCCTATTGCCACCCATCATACCAGTTTTAAACCTATACAGATTGGGTGTGATTACCTTCCTTGTTTTCAATATTGCTTTCTTTTACACTGCTTTTCTTTAATGAGAATGAGCAACAACTTTTATAATTTGGTCTTGTGTTCTCTCTCAGAATGTAACAGAATGGGATGATATTATCTGCTTGCCTGGGAGTGAGCCCTTTTGAACTCAGTGGGATTTACTTCTAACTAGACATGGTGAGAACGGCAGAGGAAATAATGGATACCAAATTAACTGAAAAGATGGAAAATATGGAGGTATGTAGAACATGCCTCCAATTGCTATGTACTCTGGAAATATTAAAAAAAAACTTGTGCCCTGCCCACCAGTGAAACTGTTTCTAAATTATACAGGTATAACAAACATGACATGTTTTCTTAACCTCTATTCCTGGGCTGTGCTGTACAGTAGAAATGCTGAAGTCTTTGCATTTGTGAAATGGAAGTCTGGAGCATATATTTGAGAAGGGCATTGAAACGCAGGGTAGAAACAATGCTATTAAGGTATGAAATATTCATTTGCAGAAAATGCTATGACCAACATGTGAATAGTATCCCTGCTTCGTATTTTCCAATAATGTTTGCTTTTTAGCACTGTGAAAAGCAGACAACTATAAGGCTAAAATGGTTCCCAATACACATCTTATGAATAAAGAGGAGTCTGCCTGAAATCCTGTGAACAGTTTGGCTGCTTAAATTCCATTGGAGTTAATATAAGTAGCCTAACCATTGTGGGGATTTCAGCTTTGCACTGGATTCCAAAAATGCCAAGCAGGCTCTCCTTACATGTTACAATGGGAAGCCTTCGCGTGTGTGCATCTGGAGGCTGGCAGTCTCTGCCAAAATAAAAATAACACTGGAGACTTTTTTATTATGGTAAAGCAACGCTTAGAAGCAGTGGAGGCAAGATGTCCATGGCTGGGTCATAAGGATGCTTTAAATTGCCAAGGCCTCTATCCCTCTTTAAAGTCAGCTGATGTTATTTATTTAAAATCAAGCAGCTGCACTAGACATTTAATTGATGCAGTTCAGCTTTCCCAACCTGGCACCCTCCAGTTGTGTCAAATTACAACTGCCATCATCCCAGTCCAGTTCTTTCTGAGTTCTCCCCGCTCCATAAATATATATAGGGAAATCTGGGAGATGATACTTCACTTCCAAATCTAAGCAAGAATCAAGTAGCAGGTAACATGGTTGATCCATAACAACTGAGCAAAGGCAATGTGATTATACACATCTCCAATTCATTGGTCCCTGCCCTAAGAAATATAACCCGAGCCACTTATATTGTAAATCTGTAGAGGCGACAGTGGATAATCTCAGGACTACTTTGAGCTGCAGTGGCCAGGCAGAACAGAGGAGCAAGGTTGCCATCCCACAGAGAAAGCAGCCCATTACCATGGCAACAGAATCTATGGCCTGCCTTTCTCCATGTTGAAGCAGCCCTGTGTTTCAACAACAAAATGAATGTTAGGAGTGCATTCATAAATAAATTTCCCAATAAGAATATCTTAGCAAATTATTTAGTTTAGCAAAGATGGTTCTTCAGGTTTCAACCAAATAGCACACCTACAACACTTCCGCTTTTATACTTCCTCTGTATATGGGTGGACTTACAAGATGTGGAAGGCATAGTCAGTAAAGCTTATCTTTTACTCAGTTCTGAGTCAGATAGATCTAACTTTGGACTAAAGATCAATGCATTCACCGAATGTGAGATCTGTGATAAATCACACAGATCAGCCCCAAATCCCCAAATCTAAAGCAATAGCTTTTCAGGGATGGTCCCCAATTTTCAACTGATTTATGCTCATTTCAGTTGTGTCTTCTGAACTGGGATTCTAGATTTCCTACAGATTCTCTCAGTCTTCATGTGAGCTCACTCCTTTCTCCAACTTGCAATACTTGAGGACCCTTTCTTCAAAACTTTCTAGGTCCATGGTCCAGCATTACCAGGTTCAGGGGTATTTACCCAGGTGGAAACATAGTTCCTGTATTACTAAGGATGCACAATAGTTTAATAAAATGTCATTTTAGTCTGAAATGCAATGTTATTGCCATATATTTATCACGTAAGTGGACTAAACAGTATTTATCCATAGGTGTTCTGCTACCTGCCTTTTGTTTTTCATTTTCCTTGCATTACTTACTCTTAGTGTTTAAGGGGAAATGCAGTGTAGTAGAAGGTACTATATATTCCCCATTCTCTTTGTGGCATTCCCTTTTTACTTTTCTCTTTCCTCAAGATGATTAATAATTGTCCTGTTTTAAGCAACATTCTAGAATGTCTAGAGATCTTTGTCTAAGCCACTATGGTTACTTTGTTCTTTACAGACATCTTCTGTATTCCCCACTGTTCACTTGAGAAAGCTGAAAGGAATGCCATCCCTTCTGTATGCACATCTTCCCTATGCTGATGCCCATCTTAGCCGCTCCAGGAGAACTTCTGGATCCTTCCCATTCTGATTGGATAAATATAATGTGGTGCTGAACTTTCCCTGAACTTTCTTCCATTGTTAACATAGCATCTTAGTTCTAGTTCATTGCCCAGCACAGTGACTATCAATACTACTATTAAATCCATTGCTGGAATTTATTCCTTGCTGCCATAGACAAACTGAGATCTGGCAGTCTCAGTTTGCCCCAGCCTTCTCTTGTCAAGCTTATGTACACATGGCATTCTGGAGTTTCAGGCCATCTTGTAATTTAGTCTCTGATGCTGCTACCCTGTTCTGAAGAGTTCATTGTATTCAACTCATATGTTGCAGAAAGATACACCAATGCAGCCTTCATCTCCATCAAGAAAGGCTTTATTTTCATAACTGTGAATATATTATATAACCTTTGAAGTCCATTTTATGTCCCCCATCTATGTTGCACTTGGTGCCTGAGCCTTCATTACACTCCTGGTCTGGAATCTTTTTTAAAGCCATTATTAACAAATCTCCTTCTAGTAGGTTTGGAAATGGTGGGGAGGGCCTCTTACAAGCAAACACTTTGCTCTCCCTGAGCTGCAACACCTAATATTTAATTTGGGAGATGTGCTAGAAATAAAATTGAAGGGCATGTGCAAAGATGGCTGTGAATTGTAAATAATGTGGTGCTGGTGTTAAGAGAGAATTTCTGATGGGGCACAAAGGCATACATATCTATAGATGTGCTTTTATATTCAGTGCTGCACAGATTGCATTTGATTGAGATGGATGATTGAGTTACTCCGGGTGACATTTGATGGCAGGAAGAAGATTGTCATGCAGTGCGCTTAAAGAATGTGTGTTGCTCACTGATTTGTGAAGAATGACGCAGAAGGGTGAAGCTATGCCAGGCATACTGTTCCCAATATAGATTAGGAATGCAATCACAGCATACATTGCCTTTGTGTTGCTTTTAATGGGAACTGCTTCCCCTTTTGTCGCCTTCTTGCTTTGATACTGTCAAGCCTGTACAAAATTTAATTGTTTAAAAGGGACAACCACAGCAGTTCTCAAATCACAGGTGCCCTAAAGAGGGTGTTATCACTGACCAGCGTACTTTGAGATCAGCCTGTCAGTCAATTACTGTCTACGTTGCAGGATTGTACCCTTATTACAGTGACAGCAGAAGTGCAAAAGATTTCTAATTGTACCAGCAAGAGTGGAATACCAGAAAAAGAGGCACTGGGTAAGATTTCTATGGACCAGAAAGTTAGTGTGAAGTGAAAATAAACGCAACACCACACAAGAGTAATGGAAGTAACCTGGGAAAGTGCACAATTCAAACAGAGTTTAATGAGCTGCTTATTTGCTACTTTAACTTTGCCATTTCCAGGATTCAAGCAACTAGGTGTCAAAACAAGCAGTGCTTTAAATGTGGACTTAGCAACTGCATATTTTGATTTTCATTCTAGGGTAGGCACAAGGCCCTTGATTCAGATCTTAAAAGCCCTCATTCCCCCCACCTTACTGTCCTCATCTGGATCAGAGCCACTGTGCCTACTGAAAAAGCAAACAAGCAATACTGCTAGATTAGGATTTAAAATAAGTTCTTGGATATTCTTAGGTTTGACCTTAAGTGAATGAGTGAGCTTTTAACCCTATCTGTGAAGAACGGTCATTATTTCCTCCCAAACCCACATTTGATCTCATTCTCAGAGATTACTGAAACAGAATGGCCAAGCTAGAATCCCACTTCTGGAAACAACAACAACAGCAACAACAAATTGCATAGCATTGTGCTATTAACTTGCAACCAACCTACCAACCAACCAACAGACAGCAGCTTAAAACAATTACTTCCAAATTGGAAGACACCATTGAAAAGATGATATTGCATGCTGTAATTGTATCATATTTAAATATGTGCTTTGAAAGGTAACATATTAGTATTACGAATAATTCAGATGTCATAATTTGGAATGCATCATATTAGCTCATTTAGAAGAGGAAGACACAGGCTGATAAGGAGCAGAAAAATGGGTCACTTAACGTGTACATGTCATTTCCTTAAGTTAAATCACCCTCACCTAATATGTTGCTTCTGTGGGATTTCAAATGCATAAACAACTCATTTAAATACCTGGGAGGTTGTGGGGACCACTTATGAGGGGTTTAAAGCAGGATGAAAGAATGACGTACATTGCTTGGTAGATTCTATGGGGCTATTTTTTTCCTAATGAACACTGCAACACAACCTAACATACAAAATGACCCTCTTCTTATCAACAATTTTATAACAAAACAGCATGGCCAATTATAATATATAACAACAACAACAACACAATACTACAACCCGTGCACCCAAGTCCCTGACAACAGCACCAGTACAAAAGCCGGCTGTAGAGTTGCAAAGTTCAAGTTCCTTTTGCATCCAAACTCAAACAAAAGAATCCAAAATGTCCTCTTCCACTGGTCTGGGTATCCACAACATAGAAGAGACACCTGGAATAGAATAAAATGCCAATTCAATTGCATATACAAGAATTCACTAGGTGGATTCACCCCTCCAACACAAACATGTAGGAATTATGCCTAGACCAAGTGGCAAGGACCTTAGTGGAACAGCAGCTCTTGGCTCTCCAGCTCCCCTGCTCTTACTGCCCACTCTTTCTTAGTCCCACCCCTTTGGGCTGTACCAGTATTTCATAGGGGTTGCACTCACATTCTGCTTCCAATCAGAGTCAGTGTTCTCTGGTCTAACCAGATACTAAACCACAGCCTGGACCTGAGTTCCAAACCATGCTGCCCTCCCCCTCGCTGCTCTTCTGCCATCCCCTGCCCTTTGATGTGGGACTGTATTATTCCACAGTGGGTAAAGAAAAGTAAAATGTAAAACTGCAACTCAATGCACCTTGTGTTGCATTTTGGAGGGCAGGGAGGATAGCCTTTATAAGCCAATCCAAGAGTGGGAAATTTGATGTGTGAGCTGGAGTTCTGGGATGACACCAGCTCACAATAGACTCAGGGTTTCTGTGAGGTAATTTCCAAACAGACCTGATCCTAGGATTATATTTTTTCTTAAAAATCTTTGCAACCAGAGGGCCTAAAGCTGTCGATCAGAGTTACCTAGAGAGAGTGGTATAAATTCAGGGCTTACTCAAATGAGTGGAGAACTCACCGGGGCTTTGCACCATGTGATAAGCTAGAGGGCAGGAAGATCTGAATCTAATATGTATTGATTCTTTAGCTTCCTTGCTGGGAAACTAATTAGAGAAGCTTGAACACTTGTGAGTGTGTTGTATATTTTAATATCTGGATACTTTAAAAGCTGCATTTTGTCAATGAGAGATTTCCCCCTCCAACTTTTCTCCTTTAATAATTTTACAAAGGCGTCACTTTAACTCTGCATCCCTTATCATCTCAATAAGCCAGCAGAAACATTGCAATATAAATGCCATTAAAAGCAGTTAAATGAGATCAAACATAACCTTTGCTGAAATGATTGCAGATTTGATCCTCTTACATGATGCTCCTCCTAAAAAAAAGAACCGGACATAGCTCAGATACAAGGCAACGCACTCTAGTAGGTTTTCTCTGGCATCCCACAATGGCTCAATGGGGCTTGGAAATTGTGGCTGCTGCCTTTAAAATCCTTGTGGTGAATCTGATGCAAAATACATGGCAAAGCTCAGACTTGAAGACCATGACAATTGCCCCGGCTTAAAAGATGCAAAAGCTCCCCTTTGCTCCTCTGCCTTCCATGACAAATATTTGGGAATGGAAGGCTGGCCTCCACAGTCAAGTCAGGAGCGACTGATGGGGCCATTAATGCATGTTAATGGCAACTACAGTGTAACGTCGTTCTGAGTTTTCATTTATCGTGTGGAAGCTTTACTGCAATGCATTCTGCCAAATTGCACATATTAATCATTTCTTCCACCTTAGTTGTGGTCCATTTGCGATAAATGGAAGCTTGGAGGCATTTAATTAAGGATATATTTTGAGGGACATTTCATTAAGTTTATGTTCCAATGTGCGAGTGTGTATGTCTGCAGCAGAGGCCTCTCTTGCTATACATTGCGCATGAATTTGCTGGGGTTTTGTGGGTACTTGTTTTAGCAGCAGCACCCTGTTTCCATCCCAACCAGGGGATTCACAAGAGAAGCGCCCTGGGATCTGCGCTAAAAATCAAAATTGCCCAAATAGGTTTGTTTTTAATACAAAAACGGACTAATGAGGATTTTGCAAATGGTTAGTAATAGATGCATAATTCTACAGCCTGGTTTCTATCTCCTCAGATTTTTTAATGACTAAGTATTTCAAGCTCAGTAAATAATAAATTCAATTTACCAGAGAAAAGTTTCATCACTTAGCAATACTCTCTTGGAATATATATTTCTTAATTGGCATCAATGGAAAATTTCCTGGGAAGCATAACAAAATGGATCATTTAATAGATGCCCCAATCTCTCCATCCATCTATCTATCTATCAGCGCAGCACATGATGTTTTGACTTTAATATGGTAATTATCTCAGGCTGACTTCAGAGCAGGAAGCTGCCACCCACACAGCAGTGCTTAATTACTTTAGACTTCAGCTTGCCAAGTGAAAAATAGATCGTCTCTCCCCCACCCCCAATACTGCATAGCATTGAAATGATTTTCATTGTCATTTCAGGTGAAACGCAACATGATGTTATTAGAGCATCATGGGAAGGAAAATGCAAAATTTCCCCCTGAAAGTTTTAGGAGAGGCTGACAATGTCAGTTCCCCACCTCCAAACTGATTAATGGAGGTCTCCAATTTGCATTCTTTCAGTCTTCACAATGAACTGCTTCTTCATGTGGGATGGGACTTTCTGCAATGAATAGACTGCAGGACGGAAGCTTTGTAAGGTTGTCTCAAGCAGATGCCTTTTCCTGTGTTTTGAGGGCACTCAGCTGGTTTAGGATGAATGTCTTCACAACATACAGTTTAAATGGGAAGTTTGTGAGTGTAACTAATCCAATGAAAGCAATAATTAAGAAAAGCCCTGATTCCAACAGCTTACAGATCCAAGGTGTTCGCCTGTCCTTTGTCAGTGGCAGGTTGCAAAGCAGTGGCTTTTAAATGGAGTGAAGTGTGCATATATTTATTCAGCTGTTTGAAGTATTGCTGCTATTATCAGAAAGCACAGAAATCAGTGCAGAATTTTATGTATGTATGTGTTGTTAACTATGTGGTACTAATTGGTTTGATATGCACAAAGTGAAATGTAATTTGGCGGAATGAAAAATTGTGTAGAGAAAAATCCTTACCTCATCAGGTCATCTTCTGTCACTGCCATGGGGTTCTGCATCCTCTGATGTCATGGCAGACATTTGGTTGAGTTTATAAATCATTTGTCTTTTAACAAGCCAGTCAGTGGAGCTATCACATTCTTTACATTTTGTATGTCACCAGATCCTTGTGCATTACCAGTGCCTTTCTGAGTACCAAGACAATAGAGTGTGTCATCTCATTTTCTTTTCCATTTGCTATCTCAGTAAAAAATTAGATCCCGAAGAATCTAAAATAAATAAATAAATAAATAATTTGCAGTCCCATCAGCAATTAAAAGTTGTACTGGCACCCAGTGATGGCTCAAGACATTTTGCAGCCTGAAGCAGACCCAAGTAACTCCCCTCCTTTCTCATTAGTTTTGTTTCGTGGATGGGTAATGCTTGTCTGTATCTGTGCTATACAACCCAAAGCATAACTAACTGAAGCTGAAATATATGGATTTCAGCTAATTTAGCTAGACTGAACTTAATGTGACAACAGTGTCTCTAACTTTGTCAGTGTGACTGTTTGGTGGATAATAAATCTTGCTGTAAGGGAATCTGTGAGAGAAGAGAACTTTTAAAACAGCGATAAATGAAAGAGTGCAGTGCTTGTCAATCGGAGGTGCTTCACAATGAGCCAGATCGTTGCCACACTGCTCAGGGCACATGCATGAAACATTTGCATGTTGGGCTTCTCTGCATGAGGCTTAGAGCTGCACAGAGGCTTCTTTTGTTTTCTTTGCAGGACAAAGAGTGGCGTTCATGTGTGCAGTTTATTTCCAGGGTTTTTGCTTTCTTTGCCTCTCTCTTTGTTGTCTTATACGACCATGGGGTGGTGGTGCAGCACAGGGCAATTGCTGAATTATCTGAGCCTTTATTCCAGTTTGTCCCGCCTTTAAAATGTGTTTTAATGTGTTTTAATCTCTTAATATGTTTCATGCCTTTTAAACCGCCTAGGAAGGCCTTGGCAATTACAGGCGGCCTATAAATACGTGTAAGTAAATAAATAAAATAGAAAATCTCATTATCCTCACTCTGGGGGTGGGGAGGGGGAAGAGAGTGGCTGCAAAAATGGCTACAAAATACAAAGACCTGGAGGATGATGACCCATGTAAATTCTATGAATAAAGTATTACAAGTATGAAATAAATGCCTTGTGTTGAAAAACTGCTAGTCATTCAGTAACCATGGATTATTAGTGAATTCCTCAGCCACTATTTCTCTTTTTTCCACACTCTGTTGCTTTTTCCTGTTGTTGAACAGACTGCTGTCAGTCCACTCAGAAATTAACAAGTTTACCAAATTAACAGAAATACCCCATGAGTACTTAAGAAACTTTGGTCTAGGTAGAGAAGCATCTCCATAAGGTACCAAGAAAGGAAAAACAGAGTTCATTCTTTGGGGAAACCCCAGTATTAAATACAACAGGAGACAAGATCATGATTGTTATAGAGAATGAGTTGTTGAAGGTCATCCCAAAAAAGAGTCAAGGAGTGGCAGCAAATCAAAGGCCACAGAGCATAGGTGAACAATACAGAGTGAAGGAGAGAAGTAGATGTAGAGAGGGCAGTGAGTTGTAAGCTTAAGAAGACAGTTGGCAGGAGAAAGAGTAAGAAAAGAATTTTGTCATCCGTGGTTGGTTGAAATGATTTACGCTGGGGTAAGGAAGGAATCCTCAGAGAGTGGATTAAATTTTTTTAAAATTAGAGGCATCCAGCATTCTCTGGTCCTGGTAGGTCAACTACTGAGATGGGGCACAAGCTGATGGGGAGCAAAGATTACCTCCAAACCAGATGTTCCAAAAGTTAGGCAGACATAGTGTCTCAAAAACCATGCAAAATAACAGGGCAAGGGGAGATTTGGCATTCTCAGGCTGTGGTAGAGCTTCTGCTGGACAGAAGCAAATGATGGAGTGCGTGGATGGCAATCTGAATGCCAAGAGAGAATTGCACAGAGAGGCTGCTTGCTGGACTGCTCTGAAAGGCAGGCCGTCTGAGGTCCACTGAGCTGCTCAGCCTCACAGTCTTTAAATATTTTCCCTTTGGACTTCCATTTCATTTTGTGAGGGCAACTAAGGACGGTGGAGGTTCAGTCCAGAGAGAAAGTTGCAGTATGTACTTGCCGAGCTATAATTACATTAAACAGTAGGTGGGACTGTCATCATGTATGCACTGAGAGACCTCTGGATATGCACCTTCCTCCTGTCCAGGGCCTAATTTAATCAAGTTATCCAGATCATTTCCTGAATTACCCAGTTCAGAGCTGTGACCTGAAGCATTGCCTGCTTTGGTAGATGCAACAGGACTCACTGAAGATACATACCTCTCCCCAAGTGTGCCCTTTGAACTCTGTTTTGCACATCACCTGAGCTTTACGTTCATCACCCATGGTGAGAAAATGACAAGGCCTCTAGCAGTAAGGACGCCTTTCTTCTCCTGGATCTCATTCAAATCCCTTGCTCATGTAGCCAGATCTTTCAGAGAAAACTGCACCTCAGTGTAGAGTCTGTTTCGAGAAGGCCAGCTCTGGAAACAGCCCAGGCCATTCCAGCCCCTCTCTAGTCAACTTCTCTTCCTTCCCCTTGTCTCTGGCTTTCCTTCCCTTGCTCCATTGTTATTGTTTTACATTTTATTTAGTCAGGGATCCAGAGACTTGGCAATGCTGCCTCCCCCTTCAGAGGAAAATTGGCAGAGAAAAAGCTGCTAAAGGGCTCTGTTTGGGTCCTACTACCCTGGTGTCCAGATGCCAAAGACAATTGCATTTTCCCCAAAAGAAGAACCCTCTTTTCTGCCATACAAGGAGACACAATGTTTGTGCTCCACTTTGTGCTTTTCTACATGAGGCCTTTAACCTGCCACTTTATCAAGACTTCACCTTTTGGTGTGTTCCAAATTTAAAAGCAGCAGCTTTACACATGCTTCTTCCACTGCAGTTTTAGTTTCTCTGCCTGCCTACTTGTTCCATTATCCAACCACTAGGTGGTGGTATAGCCAAACTGCATGGATACAAGAGGGTTTCCTTCAGTCCTTCATAGATATACCAGACTTTCCATGCTTTGAAAAAGCAGCAAGGGCCGTGGAAGATGCAGTGTTGTGCAAAGCACCCACAACTACTGCAGATGAAGATTCCTGAGTGTCCCATAAATATCCAGCTCCTTGTCTGGTTGCTAATTCCACCACAATCTGGCTAGGAGCACTCTGAGTTTGGACGTAGCTTGTACATGTGGAGCCCTAGCTCAGTGGCAGTACAGCTAGTGCTGCATTCGACGCCAGAACTGCACACAGAGCCTCTTGGAGTCTGGCCAATTCAGAAGGTTAGTGAAAAGAGGTTCCTGTTGGGGCTTCTGCACCAAGCAGCTGATCAGCACAACACACTTTTCTTCTTGAGAGCTTCTGTGGCATATCCATGTGCACCTTTTATGGTGCTGGCCATGGTGTGTTGAATGGCGAACTTCCCAGTATAGCTCCTCCTAAAGAATAATCACTACTGGCTCTTACACCCTGCCATTCATGACTGGTGCTCCATGCTTGCATTTCATAGGGTGCAATTTTCATACAGAAAAGGTCCTTCAACCTCTATCATCCCCCAGCCAGCATGGCTGCTGGGAAATGCTGGGAGCCCCAGGATTCCTTTCCATCCAAGCATGAATAGGATTGCATCCTTAGGGCACAATCTTAAGGGCTCCTGACAGTGCCTGGTGGGGAGCATAGGCTTTTCAGAGCCCCAGATGCAAGGTTCTCTGGAAGCTGAGCCCCCATTTGCCCCCTTGCAGCTGGCATTGACACGATCATTTCAATTATTTTTCTGAGGATGCAGCTGGGCTGCAGAGAGGACCAAAAGGCTTCTGCCAAGGAGTGGAATAGAGAGGGGGTGGGAGCTGTGTCCTGAGATCGGTTCTGACTGGGGCCCCAGCCTCCTTCCTTCTCCCATCCTGACACCAAATCTGGAAAGTCAGCAACGTCCACCTAGAGTAAATGCATTATTGTAGTGCAGCAGCGGTGGAGATACCCTGGCCTTGGGGCCTTTTGGATTGCACCCTCAATGTGTAAGATGCCGGCTGAAACAAAAGAAATGTGTTCTTTTCTATGATGAAGCAGGCATAATAGGCCCATTATCCTATCCTCCTGTTTGTGGAATCAGACTCATCTACTGTTGTACGTCCTGCCTAGTAATTAAGCATGATAACCTACAGACATTTGGCTCAGCCTTATCAGCAGAAAACTTGTGGGAGGAGGATGTATGGCTACCCAAATGGCACCCCACAATAAATATGCTTGCCGCCAACATCTCTGCTTCAATGTTTCAATTGCAATAGAAGGAATCAATATGCCCAAATGTCTCTCTCAATCCCCCTCTCTTTCTCGCTCTAATAGGTCCCCCACTCCCTTATTTAAAAGGCATCTAGAAAGATGTTGAGAGAGACATATTGGAAGCATTCTCCCCCTTTCCAGTTTCACACAAACTTTTCAAACCAGAAGAATGTGGAGAAGCCTTTTGGAATAAATCTAGTGACCCTGGGGAGTTTACAAATACTAGCATATTAATATACAGCTAAAATAATAATAAAAAACACCATGCTGCTAAAGATGTTTAGTATTATCAGCTCACTGCAGGAGTTTATTAGAAACTCCTGCTTTCTTTTATTAAAATTTCAATTGGCTCAGTGAATGAGATCCTATGTTAGTGTCATAAAGTGAGAAGCCAGAAGGAGAGGATATTGGCATTTAAACGCAGATTTCATTTTGAAAATATTTTGTCTCATGCTAGAATATTATATATTGCAAATATGCATAGTGCAGTGACAGAGTTAGGAGTGGTTTGAGTACTTTCCAGATCTGTCCGTTTCATTATTTCATTTTTTTATTGTAGCATATTATTTCATCATTTTATGGTAGCATTTTATACCTTTCATTTTCAAATACATTGGAGGAATTTTAAGAACAAAAGAGTAGTATAGTTCAGTCTGACTTTTTTTAGAAATGTATTTGACAGAGTTCAAGTCACAAAGGTGGGCTTTAAAGGTAATTAGAGTAGAATTCTGAAAATCTTGCGATGTGGAAAACAGTACTCTGTTGCATGCAGGGATGGTGCTAAGTCCCAAGAAGAGCCGGGGCTCAGGACTACAGCATTAAACCAACCAACCAACCAACCAACCAAGCAAGCAACCACAAATTGCATCTTCTAAGTGACATGTGTCTGTCTAAAGTCTGTCTGTGTGCTTTTAAAGGGACCTGCCTCCCAGGAACACTTGTGTTCATCAAAAGGTACATATGGGGAAGGAAGGTATTTGATTCCAAGAAAAAAATCCTCGGGTACAAAGATTCAAAGCCATGGGGCCAGCAGGAAGTGACGAAACCCCCCCCCCCCCAGCTAATCCAGAGGGATTGGATAATGCAGGGATAATCAGGGCTCCTCTAGCTCCATTTTGGCAAAATGGACCCCGTGGACAGCAGGTGGTGGAGCAGAAGTCCTTCCAGAGATTTGGGGCCCCAGATAAAAGTTTCCAGGGTCCAGCCCTAGTGGGCAGCTCCATAAAACCAGTTCTGGTTGCATGGAAATGAATGTGAGAATACTGTGGTGTGCAATGATGTCTCCACTTAGAACAAGGGTGTGCGCTGTAAGTTGTCTTGTCACCGGCTATGTTAGCATCAAGACGGAATCCTAAGTGAAGAGTTTCATGGTACAGTGAATTGTGAATAAACGCAGACAGTGGTGAAAAGGCATTACTGATGTTCTCTCATGTAGCCAGTGTTGCATGTAAAGCCGCCTGCAAGGTTCCTCTGTGGGCCAAGTGGCAACTGTAGTCTGGTAAGTGTGCTCACAGGCGAGCTGTGTGGCTGAAAGACTTCACACCGGTCTTCTCTAAACTAGTGTCCTCCAGGTGGTTTGGACAAAGTCCCATCAGCCCAGCAAGTAAATAACAGCTGCGCCACCAGATCCCCTTTTTATGGACAGTGCTGGCTCGTGGCCTTTGAAATGGAGATGAGTGCTGCCCCCTATAGCTGTTTCAACTGGCAGAGTAAAATCCGCAGGGACCCCTTCCCTTCCCTTCCCTTCCCTTCCAGCAGGACATGTGTTCTGGGATTTGTTGTGCAAAACATTAGTAGGGGATTAGGTTGGGAAAGGCTGCTCTCTCTGTGTGTCTTTCAAGTCATGTCAGCAGACAAGAAAGAGTTGGCGCTCCCTCCAATATGTGTGCGGGAGGCCTATAGCCAGTTGTTTTAGGTGAGAGCGGCCCGCCATAGCTTCTTACCCATGTACTCAAGCAATATGCAAGGAGTCAGGGCATGTTAACTCCCTTTTACCTCTGAGATGTGGGTTGTCAAGTGAGCTTTGAGGAGTCAGATGACAATCCAACTCTCTCCAGACCCCATCCAGTGCTCTTTCTACTATGCCATAGTCACTATGTCAACACTGCAGCAAAGACGTTATAATAGTGTTTTAGTTTAAGATGCAATCACATCAGATGAAGACAGAGGAAGGCGAAAAAATTCTCTGAAGACTCACCTGCTATAAATCCATTAGAGCCCTAAAAATCCAATGCACCAGCTCAGTATGATAAAGTATAATACAGGTTATGAATGCCAAAGGAACCCTATTCCTGAAACCCTCTTTGTGGGGCAGAAGCTGATTAGGGGAAGGCAATTTGGAGCAGGGGAAACATGGCAAAGACCAGGCCTTCTTCTGTGCTATATTTTGCTGCTATAATCCATCATCTCAACAGGGTCCCCAAACAAGAGTTAGGCACATTTGCACAAAGCATGCATTTTGGCCCTTCTACCATGGTATTTGTAATATGATATTTTTTAATGGATTTGGCAGATCTGGACACTTTGCAAAGTGGAGAGAGGTTACACGTGAACCCCCAACTGGCTATGTTGTTAAGAAGTCTCTCTGGGTGGCGAGAGGATCCTCTTGAGGAAGGGGGATGACATTTCTTTTCCACTGTTTTATGGTTCTCTCCTAACGGTGCTGCCTTGGTGGTCCCAATAAAGTGACATATGGGCCGGGCACATTGCACACTCAGAAATGAGTGCGTGACTCTGAAATGCTGTAGCTGCAGTAATTAACTGAAGATTGCTTGAAACGCAAGGCTCATCTGTTCTGTTGCTTTGTGATTACATAATCATCGTTGTGTTACTTGATAAAACCCTGCTTAAAAAGACATGCTGAAAGCTTGGTCCAGCTGCCGATCCAAGATGAAAAAATGTCTTGCTTCCCCCCACATCTGGACTCTTCATGACATAGTGCAAAGTTTGCATTTTTTTGCAGCTGCAGCTCTTTCATGGCAGGTTCTGAACATTTTACACATGGCTGCCTGCTTGGAAAATATTTTCCAGATTTACATGTTTACGGTATTGACACATGAAGCAGAAGGACCTTCTTTTTCGATTAGGACATGAAGCGCTCACAGGCGGTACACCAACTTTATAAAAAGTGGAAATGGGTCGTTGAAAACTTTCAAACAAGTTGAAGTTCTTTTGATCTCTACTCCAAGTTTCTGTTAACTGCCATGGTTTTTTTTTAAAAAGTCTACCCATAGCATTTCTTTGTAAATATGGTCCCTGTTATTGTGTATTACTATTATCTCTTTGGAAGTGTATGTAACATATTTAATCCATTCCATTTTAAAGTGTAGATCCTTCAGGAAGAAATACTTTCAGTCAGCCTGAGAACAAAACAAACAGCTCCATTAGCTTAGATATGGACTAGGGCCATCCCTCTGAGCATCCTTGCGTGTGTCTGTGTGTGAGTGTGAGAACATTTTTTATTGGACCCTAATTTTTAAGCTGTCGCTCATTAACCTTACCAAGCCTCACCATATGTTCCTGTTCTTCTAGGCTGGGCTCCAGCTGCATCTAACTGTTGTGAGAGACCACTGTGGTGACCAGCAATATAACAGGAATATGCTGTTGCGGTAGGCAATGAAGTACACAAAATGCAGACAGATGTAAAAGAGACTCTCTTTTCTTGGACTGTCACATGCCCATCCTCTAGTGCCCAGCAACTGTTCTTGGGTGCCAACCAATGCCCACTTCTCATGTAGGAACTTGGCCTTGGAAGGAGAACCATTGCCTATCTCATCCCAGGTTTTCTGATCAGCTACCAAGGTGTGCTAAACTTAGCTTCACTAGCTGGGCAAGAATGATGAACTACTTTACTCCACATGCTGTTCTTGCTGTAAGTTCATTATTACTCAGGGCTACAAAAAGACATTACTTTAAAGCTAAATTTAGCAGCTATGCATTTTCATTGGTTCTGTGGAGTAGGTGCCATGATCCTAGCATGGGGAGGGTGCTTTAAGATCTGGATTGGATTCCTTGCACTGATTGTACAGTAAAATGATGATGATGATGCTGCTGCTGCAGAAAGGTGGTTAAATAGAAAGAACCAATTGCCTCAGGCTGCAGATGCTGGGAGAGACCAGCAAGGTGTTAGAGGACAGAGCTATGCTCCACTTGGCTTACCTCCCCTGCCTGCTACCTCTAGATGTGTTGAAGGGGTTCATGGAAACTGCCAGCGCTCAGAAAAGTTTCTGTTAGCAGGCCAGTCAGCTTTTGTAAATGGAGTAGGTGGAAGCACCTTCTTGTGCTTCACTTTAGGAAACAAAATGTCCCGAGCTTTTGGCCACCAGTATCTGTATTTACTTTCCTATGCTTCCCTCACCACACTGCAACCCCAATTCTGCCACTTGATGTGGAGGCAAATTTCGGTAGGGCTGCTAGCCCTCTCCAGTAATTGTGGTATGTTTTGAAAGCAGGGGGCACAAGAAGAGCAAATGCTGATCCATCTCCCAGGAACTGGAAGCTCACAATCTGAATGGAGGCCACCAGTTGTCAATCCTGACACTTCATATGCTGAAGTCTCCTTTAGAGCCATTCATTTAGCTGTAGAAACCCAAAATAAAACATGAATAGATGAATGGTCTACTCCACTGAAAATATGGACTCAGATTCTATTAGCTATTATTTCTTAAATTGTCAATGTTCTATTAGTTCCATAGAATCCCAAATAAGCAGCTATAGTTATACCATTCTCTGAGTACATGTTGTAAGCAGAGAAGTGCGGCAGCAAGAAAGAAATGAATAAATTCTGTAGCTTACAGGATTGCACCCCAAGTCTCAACACAGTACAGCAATTCTTTAATGGTTGACCAAATAATCTTGAAAAAGACAGTCTCTTGCAGTGGTACCCCAGAGCACCTCTCATGTAATGTCCCTTCTCTGTTTACATCTGAGTTCTGCAAGGATTTGTGTGATGCATTTGTTTTCTTCTGCAACCACTTTCCCATTACAGGACCTGGATCAAATGCCTTGGCAGTCTTTCTAAGTGGTCAGTCCATGCAGGGAGGCCCCTTTTCCTGGGTTCTCATTCAGAAACCTCAATCACACAGCTCCTATCCAAATCAGTAGGGAAAGAAAACATGTGTGATCAAAGTAGAATTTGCAAAGACAGTAGGAGAACAAAGCCCAGGAACACTAACCTGCACAGAAAGCCTCTGCACAGCTGTTCTCAGGGAATGTCTTGGGGCACCCCCTTCTCTTGTTGGAGGGGAATTAGGGTCCCAAACAAGAACACCTCCAGCTACCCATGGGCCCCCACCTAAAAACACAAGCACTCCAAGTCCCTTAATCAGGATTTGCCAAGGGAGAAGGGAAAAGGAACCACACAGCTGCTGCAGCTTTGCTCTCCACCCCTGCTTGAAAGACAGAAACACAAAAAAATAAAAAAGTGCAATTTAGATATAAAGAAATGGTGATCATGGTAGCTAACAGGTGTGAGCAGTTGTTGACTGTGGGTCATGAGGAGAGTCAGGAACAATGAGCAAGATGGATGTCTAAGTTAACCCTACTTTAGGCTAATGAGGGCAAGGGACCTTGGAGGAGGAGGTGGAACTACAGAGCTTCAAAGCCTCTTCAGTGAAAACTGCAGCTGTTTAAGATCCTCTCTGCTGCATAGCCAAATATGTAAGGGTGCATTGCTCCACAAATGGTGGGGAATGATTGTACCTTTTAACTGAAGAACGTCTACACTTTGCCAGTGCCAGTGGCACTTGTATTCCCTGACATATGATGCAGCAGCACCTATTGAAAAGAACTAAAGTGTTCTCTACAGTTTAACATTGCTTTAAAAGGTCTCTTTCCTCAGTAAACTATTATCCACAGAACAGTCTTACTGAAGAAGGTGGATGAAAGCTACTTTGTTCATATTAACTTCATTCTGAGGTAATTAGCTTGAATCCAAGTTTTTCGACTTCAGTTTGTTATAAACTGGGTTGTTCTGTTTGTATACATGCAGACTTTTCATTCACCCACCCAACCACCCACGATACAGAATAAAATAGAACAAACCTTAAAAATCTGTGAAATCAAAACTAATCTAGTTCTTTCTTGTGGAGTTAATAAGACAGAGGTCTAAGAAAGAAAGAAATTATTCATATTTTTTCAGTTTTTCAGATACCTAGCAGGTGCTTACTAACTACAATGAAGGGAGTCTGTGCAAATACTGAGGAAACTGGATGCGTTTTGATTAGCTTTTAATTTTTAATTGCAAGTCATGGTAAAGCAAGGATTAAGCGAAGGGAAACAAAGAAGATCTAATAAAGAAACCCATATAAAATACAAGTGAATTGTCTCATGAAATGTAGCTCTGTCACTAGAAATAAAAAAATCATAAAATATACAGTTCATATATTCTCTTACAGAAAAGCCTCACCATAGGCAGTCAGCTACTAAAAATTTATAAAGAAAATAATCCCTGAAGGAAAGTATGCATAACTGCTGCTGTTCTAGGGGGAAAAAATCTGCTTTTAGCACAGGCTATGATGTTCATAAAGCATGTAATAGCAACTGCTAGACAAGAAAGCCACACTGGGTATGTGTATATATTAAGATTGGCAATTGCTAAGAAGTCTGTAGCTGTTTTTACCTAATAAACTAATTAAATATCTCACCATTCTACATTACATGTCTTGCTCTTTAATATGCCAACCATTTCTCCAGCCTAAACATTAAGGCAATGACTTGTGATGCACAGAAACTTTATAACAAAATATTTATCTGTAGTGCTCGCTTTTTTCTAAGAGGGATCTGTCTGTCTGTCTGTCTGTCTGTCTAAAATCTCTCCCCCATCACATATATTCACAGTTCTGAATCTTCAGTTTCTTAATCAGGGTACATAATGTTCCATATCATCTCTCTGTTTTCAAATGGCTACAGAATGTATGTGAGGAAACTTCTCTGGTTCAATGAGGTGTAGGGTGAGAGGACCTGTGAACTGAGATGGGTAGATGCACAGCAGGGTCACCTGAGTAATGAAACCATGAATGACAGACCAGTACAGGAGTACAGACCAGTCACACCTGTTTGCCTCTTTACAGCCATGACCACCAACTGACAGCCATCTTCTGTTGCCCAGCAACCATGGTCCTTACCTCAGGCTCATTTACTTGCATCCCCGGAGGATGTGGAGTACTAGGGAAAAAGGACTGGGAAGTCATTCTGTATCTATCTTCTGTCTAAAGACTAAAACGGGACAGATTAAATGTGTGTGTGGAAGGGGGAGAAGCCCCTGCCCCTCTTTTTTGTCTACCTGTCTGGGGAATGCTGGGAGTTATAGGAATGTCTTCGGTCTAAACATACGTAGGATTGTCCCTTTATGGACTCAGGCTCATTGAAAACACTGGGGCATATTAACTGAACAGGCATAAGATTTTGCTGTCAATGTTGTTGTACATGCACAACCGCATGACAGTCAAGGAGAGTCTGACAGCAACTGTGAAATGTAGAACTGGTTAGTAGAAGGCACTGGTTGCAGAAATAACTACAGGAATGGCTATGCTATATGGAGAATAAAGATTGACTGGTTTTCTCTACCTAACTTGCCCCATATGGGTAAGAAAGTGCACCTTTGCCTTTCCATAGAGTGTCTTCATCAAGCACAAGGTGGCACAGTGGTATAGCTGCGGTATAGCAGTTTCCTCTTTTTGTGAGTCTGCTTGGTGTTGCACTTGTAGGATGGACAACTGGGAGCAATGTATGCAAAAGGCATTTCAGGTGGTACAACCTTTTGGCACATCTTTTGAAGTAGAGATTTCTAATAGGATTGCATTGTTGGATGGGTTAACCTCATGTGACCATTTTGGGATGCTACTGTGAACATTTAGGTATTTTATTCACTGTTTCTCTTACCCTGCTCCCAGAATGCTCAGGCTGGTGCGCATGCGCGCGCGCGCACACACACACACACACACACACCGGGCCGGGGGGGGGGTGGAGAGAGAGAGAGAGAGAGAGAGAGATCCTCCATCTTATCTTCCTAATGATGTGACTTAGATGATGCTAAGAGCTGGGACTTTCAGCACCGCCCAGGAAGAATCATGAGTAGAGATTTGAAGCCAGGCCTGATTCGCTGAAGTCCATTCCAACCCCTCCATCTTCTTCCCTCTCCTTGCCTCTCTCACTGCTAGATTCCCACCCTAATATTTTCCCATTGTTTCCCATTTTTGAAACTCAGCCCTACTATTGTATGCCTATCTGCAACACACTAGGCTGGTACTGCCTCCCCCCCCCCCCCGATCCAGCAAAGTATTTAAAGATGAAAACAGTTTCTCAGGATTTGTGATTCATCATCAGACTAAAACCAAAAACCTGTCATTCCACAGAGCTGCAACAGGGAATGTGTTATTTGAAGTAGCTGCTTTCCTGCCTCCGAGTCTTCTTTTCCCCTTTAGCAGGGTTTTCTTTGCTGGTTTTGTACCGTAAAAGTTGAGGTTCATTTATAATTCTCTCCTCCTGTGACTAAAGCTGTATTGTATTTGTACCTTGCTCCAGGTAATACTTGGAAACACCACTGGCATTGCTATTACACGGTCTATGGGCTTGTTTATCTGTTAATTGATTCTCCTGGGGAGAGAAGCCGACACTACCAACCTAATATGGCTTAATATGATCAGGACAACAAAGCTTTTGAAATTGTCAGCAGTACTTGTAAGACATTTTGCTCATCATTAATAGTAATTAGTAAGCTTTTTTAATGGATCCTTTAGGATATTATTCATAGACGGGCAAAATATTCATGAATGAGTAGAGATTGTTGTGAATACCTCTTGAGCATGGCTGGTGTCAGGAGCCGACATTGTTAGCTCACGTCTGCAGTGCACACTCCGAGGGAGGACCCACTGCCAGCACGGAGGGCCCTGTGGCTGAGTCGCTGTGTATGGTAACAGCTGTTGCCTGCTCACCTGAATTCTCTGAGCAGGTGAGCAGTGCCAGACACTTGCGGGAGCAGCAATGGCTCTTGCTTCTTTCTTCCTCTCCCTTTTGGTGACTTGTGGAGGAGCATGTCAGGAGCCGACCTATGAAGTGTTCAAACTGAGGATACGGCTTGCATAACATTTGTATGCACCCATTTACAGTATGTATTTATTGGGAAACAGTTATGGCAATATAAGGAAACATGCAGGACATCTCACCACGCTGTGGATGACCGTGACCAGGTGAGCTGTTTGCCTGCCATTCATGCGCTCATTGTTGTCAGCTTTCCTGGTTCCCTATCTAAAGACAAATAGAGGACTGTCTTGTGTATACAAGGACACATGGCCTCTTTAGAAGTTGGCTTGCTCAGAGAGGGGATCCACCCAAGGGCATCCCAAAATCTACAATTGGCCTGTAGGTTAGGAATCCAGTCAAGACAGGAAGCAAATCTTTGTCTGGGCTATTAGCAAGAATGGGGCCCAGAACTTTCCTGCCAGGTTTTAATTTGTAGAATGTTTGCTTGATTGTTCTGCCAAAAACAGAAAAAGAAGTGGTCTCCCCTCCCAGTGCAGGAGAGCTCCAAAAATATGACCTGTTACTTTTAGTAGAGATTAAACCTTTAAAATATTTATGCCATTAAAATTTAATATTGCAAACTTTTTTGCCCTTCTGTGGTAGTTTGCAATCCTGCTCAAGCCATAGAGTAATTTAGATGCAGACCTAGCAAAGCACTTATGCATGTACTTAACTCTGTGCATATGTATAGATTCTTTGCTTAATGGAGCTGCTCTCGTGTGTAATAATGGAACAGAGTGTCTGTGCGCTTATATGCCATTGGTTTGCTTTTCCAGGGTTCATGCAGGAAAAAAGATCCTTTGGGCCATCACTATCTATTGAATGATAAAGGTAAATGGGACTCCAAAACGTGCCTTATCACCAGTGAATTGAGAGAAAAATTTACATGCACTGATCCATCATAGAGATTGCAGTGGTATTACAGATATTGAGGCTGAAGTATGTCGTGATTATGAATATGAACGCAGCAACTTGTCTCTCTGGGGTTGGTGTTCTGCATGGATGCTTTTGTGTTTTATGTACAAGCAACCGATGTGCGAGAAGGAAGGCCATTGGCTAAAGGCAGAGCCTTTTATGCCTTTGAAAAAGTGTATGTTATGAATTCTTCACAAATTAGAGCAAAGAAGAGCCTCCTGTGGAGTGTTGCTTTCTTCAGAGGAGGGGCACTAAAGTTTGTGCATTTTCTTTTCTTCCTCCTTCTCCTCATGCAATTTTTCCTCCAGTGGTCAAGTTACTTAACTTGCAGTTGACTGACAACAATTTTATTTAAGGACCCCCCACCTTTATATATCTCATGGTACTGTTAAGGCGTGATTCTATAACAGTGTACTAGGCTATAAGACCCACTGAACACACAAGGCCTTACTTCTAGGATAGTAATGGACATCTCTGTGTGTTTCATAAAACTGCCTTCCAGCAAGAGGATAGCTTTTGGTTAGGGCCAAACCAGATGATATTTACTGTGTGTCTATTGATCAGTCATGGAGCCACCAATCCTGGTTAGGAGAAAAGCATGGAGGTTTTGGAGAGAGGTTTTTAACCCCTGCTGCTGTGTTTTCCTGACAAAATTTCTCCACAGAGTTGCTCTTTGCCTGAAAAAGAAGCTACTCATTGTGTATTTACTTTCTTGGCCAAAGAGCAACTTTGGGATAGCTGCATTGATTTGGGAAGCAATTGTCCTGATCCAGAGAACTCTAGAACATTTTTTAAATTGGAGTTATGCAGATAGATTCATGTGTTTAATGCTGCTCTAGTTCCACTAAGTGACTGGGGAGGGAGAGCTATGCCCCTTCAGTTTTCAGGGAGTCCAGTTGTGGTCTTTATCCAAAACCTATTGCCCACTCTTGGGACACATGTTAGTGAATACAGCATGGTTTCCACTGTGTTGAAAACATGATCCTGTGTTACACACAAATGCAATTGCAGGAGGAGGAAGAGGAGGAGGAGCTGGAAAGCTGATGTGCGCAGAGAAAATGGCCCATTAAAAATGTTTTCTTTTAATCTACTGGGTTGTATGCAGGCATGGAGGAAAAGAGTTTCTTAAGGGGGGAGTAACTGACAGCACCTCCTGCTTCTTCACCAAAAAGCCTGGAGAAGGAGAAGGGGATGGGGAGAGAAGAGGGGAGGCCAGAATGCGCCTCGCTGCCCTCCTCCTGCCTCCCCTGGGATGGAGCCTCTGTACTGCTCCTCCCACGAGCAGTTCCCAGAACCAAGAGCAGCCCCCTCTCATGCTGAGTTTCTAAAGAATAAGCAGCATTGAAGACAATGCAATTTACTTCTGAGCTAATATGCATATTGGTATGTTTTCAGCAAATCATTCTTTGAGGCAAAGGACAGACCAGTAAAGACATTCTAAACTTCAATTTTTCAAAGACTAGTGAAGATCACTTCATTTCCTGTTCAGTTCTCTGGGCAGAAGGGACAAAGCTAGATATGGAAATGATTCAAGGCTCAGGCTCACTGGACTCTCTTTTTTAAAGCACAGTTTTGCATGTGCTAATTGACATATGCTCCAAAGTCTCTCCCAGTGTGTCTCTAAATTGCTGGTTATCCTAAGGACACCTGCATTTACAAAAAGGGATGGATGGGGAAAGGAAGGCATTTCATTTCAGTAAGGGAAAAAGAAACAACCACAGGCAGAAATATATAAGGAAGGGAGGATAGCAGGAGGTGAAGGCATGTGAGTAAAACGTCAACTAATTCTGGAGGGAGGGGTCATATGAAGCAGAGGCCTCCCGGGTCCTGTGGCTTTATTTCAGCGAGTGGCCATGGATGGCAGGGCAGTGGAGCAGATGGCCTCCCAGAAGTTTGGGGCTCCAGCTGGGGTGTGGCACCTGCTGGGCAAGTCAGAGACAGGAAGAGAGAGGTGAAGGAGGCAGGAAAGCAACTGAAGGAAGGTCGGGTGCATCGTTGCTGCTGTTTGATGCATGGAAGCTGTCCGTGTGGAGCTCAGCCAGGATTGGCCTCCTTCAGCCAGCATGAGAAGCAGTTCAGAGAGCCATTCCACTGCATTAGCAAATACTGCCAACAATAAAAGCCCAATAGGACGCTTCCTCTTTCCAGGACACTCCCCCTGTCCAATGCACCACCCTTCTGATGCTGCCCCCCCCCCGCAGTGTGGCAGGCTTAGCACACAGTGGGATATGTACCTGGGAAAAAACCCAACATATTAAAACAGTGTGATAAAACTGGTCTGCAGAAATTTAGAATATAATGGCAGAAATTGCATGGTGAGATTGGTCTGGGGTGAGTGTTTGATGCCATTACAATGGCATCCATCCCCCTTCAGAGTCAGAGCCAGGGGTGTGCAGTTTCTAGTGAAAGTTTCTTTTGGAACGGTTCTCAAACAATTATTCTTATAATTCTTTCTAAAGCTCCCAAGGCAGAAACTAGACACCCATATCTAATTGCATATAACTTTTTATTTACTTTTGTTTAAACACACACACACACAAGCTGAAGCAGAGCAAATGCTGGATGACGAGATGGAAGGGACTGCTTACCCTTCCCACTCTAATGATCCTCTCCACCCAGCTGCTGTTCTCCCTCTGGGGGGTACAGACAAGTGTACTTGCATCTTTCCCCCTGCAGGTGGAAACAGAAATGATTTTAGAAAGTGACTTCTGGTGATGAAAGGCATATTCTCTCCCTGCTGTAACTCAGCTGCTCCTCTGCTTAAGCTCATTCCACTGCTTACACTGAAGGCAGATTTAGCTGAAAACTAAAATGTGGAAAGAAATTTACAGGCCCTATCTAGCTCATGAGTCCACAGGTGCATTTGTATGTTTTTACCTAAGGCTTGCAAGGGCATTTAGCATTGTTATGTTGTTTTCCTGGACTCTGGATTTCATCTGCTCTCACCGCTTCTTATGTCCTTCCTCCAAAATGAAAGATCACTTACACACTGTTTTGTTCCCTGCTTCCTCCCTCTCCTCCTACCCTCTCAGGATTTCCTGCATCTGCTGCTATAGGAACAATTTCTTCTGTCTTCTTCTTCTTCTTTCTGCCCCTTGTACCCCAGCTGGACCATCCTGTTTGCCCTTGCCAATTCTGCCACTCACCACTTCATATTCCAGTACTGCTATTTATGATGCAAGTCCATTTATGATGCATGGCCTTCTAAACTTCATGGATTCATTTAGAAGTCCAGTCCATCCTATCCCCATATTAAAGAGAGATAGGAAAAACAAAACATGCAGGAGAATGTATGCATAAGTACTTAATCTGAATGTATTTTGTAACAGAATACACATTCGGAAACAATCTTTGTCAAAGTATGCATTTCTAAATGTTTTGGTTCCTTATTTGAGCCAGGCTAATTGCACTGCAAAATTCAGATAAATTAGAAGTACAAATGGTAATTTGTTCCAGTCCACACTTATTCCAAGATCAGTTTGCATTAGAAATCCCAAAGAGGAAGCCCTCAGGCATTCTTACTGAACCAGGGGAGCTGTGGCATCTTCCCACATTGCTCCAGCAATATAGGGCTGAGAGGGCCTTGTGGGCAGGGCAAACTCCTGTGTAAGAATTATGCAGCAGAAGCTTTGTTTTGTGCTACAGAAAAGCCAATTGTACATTGCCACTTGTTCTCCTATTGCAGGGCTGGCAACTTATGCTCTCCGGGTATTTTGTCTAACAATTCCATCATTCCTCATTGGTTGTTCAGACTGATGGGATTTGTAGGCCAAAACATCTGGCAGGTCACAAGTTGCTCACCTCTACCATACGGCCTTGCAGGCATCTAGAACAGTCTCATAAAAACTCACAGGCTGTAAGGAAAACTCTTATGTTAATACTAAAATGCTGTGACTTTGTACTTTTGTATAATACTGCAAATCTTCCTTTATGATGTACTTTATGCAAATAATATTACAAAATAATGTACATTGTGCACATTTCTTAGGCTGTAAACTGCTCATGACACAAAATTAGCCCATTCAATTATACAGAGGCTTTCAAATGAGAAGCTAATTTGGGGAGCCTATTCTGTCACCATCACTTTGGACTGCGCATTATATGGCATGTGCTGTCTGGTGCCATTAACACAGCCACCCTGTGAGCTGCAAGTAAGTATCTTTCCGTTTCTGTTCCACATGGGGAACACATTCTCCACATTCACTGCCAGTATTTTCCTGTTAACTGCTCTGCTTCCCAGGCATTCTTTGACTGGAACTCACCACAGCGGCCCTGTGGCACGCTAATGGAAATCAAGCACACCACAGCTAAAAGCAAGCAGGCTGCGCATGTGGCATCCTCTCAACCAACGCATGTTCTGTGTTTGCATCGTTGCTATTATTCATCAAGGCCTTGGAGGCTGGGTCTCTTATTCACTGGGACAGCCCTGGCTGGCGGCTGCTGGTTTAAATTTCACTTGCTTCAGAGCATGCCCTTCCCGTGGACTGACACATGGTAAATGGTTTCTCGTGGGTGGTCTAAGTCTCCTGAAATATAACCCCAGTTTGAAACAAGCAATTAAAAGTGAAACTTGCTCGCACCGTGTGTGCAGCACATTCCAGCTGCTTAGCCCAGCAACTCTGACCTAGAGGACCTCAGTAGCACCACTGCTAGTAAAGGAAGGGTGGAGCCCATCTTGGCCTGAATGAGTTTCAGTGGCTCAGTCTGACTCCCCCTGCTTCAGGTGTCCTTGGTGGGCTTGTTGCTTAGCAGGCTGTGGAAAACTCCAGGCAAACCCATAGATGTGGGCAGAAAATGCTCCCTGAGTAACTCTTGCACTACATTTCTGTTTGTTATGGTACCCTTGGACGTAGTTGCATTGTTCAGCTCTTTATTAAGGAGCCCTGAGAGTTTCTAAGAGCAGGATATAAGTATTCCATATAACTCAAAATAATCCTTTTGCTATTATGGAATGGGTGTCCCCACAAAACCTGTGCTTCTTTGTTTTTTATAAGGAGGGAACTATATTGGTTTCAATGAACAGTAGAAGTGTTGCATGTTCACAGTATCTGACAGTTGGAGAAGGTCTTAATGCTCACTGTCAAAAGGCATCGTGCATTTATTCTGTCTTTCCCTACTTGATGGATTTTTCTTTTCTGAAGTAAGAAAAAATCTGGAAAAAAATTCATCATGAAGAACAGGAGGACTACAGATGGATGATAATTGTGTCTGGACCCAAGAGGTGGGCATTTGCACTTAAAAAGATTCTCTGGAAGAATGCTTAATGAAAGCCCCAAGTCCTGCTTTCTGACTTCTCCCAGAGTAAATCAAATGAGAGCCAGTGACAAGAGCCAGCATGGCTGGGAATTTGCCTTGGACTGGACTCTAGTGGGCTGAGAACAGCCCCTGGACCTGCTTGTCTTCTGTATTACTGCAGCTGCTTATTCTCTGCTCTTGCTCTTGTCCTTTGTTCTGGCCCAAACAACACTGCTGGTATGAAGGAACAAAGCTTGCATGCTCATTGGTCCTCTACCTGGCAAGCAAGGAGGGGGAAGAGTGAGGAGGAAGATGAGGAACAGTGGCTGTTGACAAACTTGGTAAGAGAGTCTATTCACTGAGGGAGAAGAGCCTGTTTAAGACAGCTTACCCAAGGCCTTCTGAAACCCAGAGCCAACACTGGGTCAAATCATGGCTGCCATGAAATCTTCTAAAATCTGTGATTATTGGGCTTGACACTAAAAGCGAGGGGCTGCATGTCCTGTCACCTCCCTGATCTTTCTTCATACTCCTCAGAAGTAGAAAATACCACTCTTCTTAATTAATCAATTTTAACAAAGATAATATAAGCATACATTAGCAGCAGGTTGAATATACTCACCAAATTGGGAAAACTACGTAATTGTTTTTCAGCAAAATAGTATCCCATGGACATGGCTGGACTCCACCTTTTCCAAAAACTGAAAAATATTAAATGCAGCTCTAGAATGCTTTATTTCAGATTACTTTTTTCCACAGATGTTTGAGGCAATCTGACACGGCCATTTTGGTACACAGAAAGCTCTTCCAAGATTTTTGGTATAAGCTAATTATGTCACCATGCAAATCCTGCCCTATAACATATGTGTGCTTGGTTTCTCAAATATGAGTCATACCAAAGCAATTTGAAGAGGGAGCCAGAAAGTTTGTTGGCAGCAAAAACTGACCCTTATAACAAAAGACCACAATATTTTCTGATGTGGTTATTCCTGCATAATGAGACATGTGGGAATCAGACTTGCCGCAGTTCTCAAGATAAGAGGGATTCTGCTGTTTTGAGCACAGAATGTTCACCCAATACATACACTGGCTGGGGTTTAAGATGATCTGGGTGCGGTGGGGAGAACAGAAAACAAAAAAATCCTACCATCTTACCAACAGACATTTTACTACAAATCTGTGCCCAGCAGTGTCTTTTAACTTTTTTAAAAAATCAAGTCTAGGTGCAGGATCTATGATTCTGATTAGGCCATTTAAGATCTAATCAGATCCCTTAAAGCTAATCTAGAGTAAAAAATGAAAATGACACACAGCTGCTAGACATGGCCTTAAAGGGGAGTTTGTGTTGGTCCTTATTCTGAAGAAGGCTTGCTTGATTCACATGCCTGGATGTTGTATATGGTATGTTCATATAATGTGTTAGTAGTTTCCTGCTATGGATACACACCATCTTCAAAGACATAGAATAATTGTGTTTGGTAATATTTGCACAAGATAATGATTCCCCTTGTTTATGGACTTCTCCTCGTGCTTCCATGGAGCTCCTGTCATTCTCTGCCCTGTCCCTGTCCCTCTTCATTCTGCTCCATTGATTGGATGCTGTCAGTGGGGGCAGAAACCAGACACACCCCTGTTTTCTTTGGCAGGTGTGTCGAAGCATTGTCATGGGTGTGCCTACCTGTGCTATCTGGGAGTTGTTCTGTTTGATAGGAGCCTGTGCTTGTTATGGGGTTCATGCTCATCCTGAAGAGTTTCCTGGTCCTGTGGGCAAGTGTAGGGTTGTACTCATTAACCAAATAGCCTACCCCTGCCTTTACATCTTAGACAAGCATTGCCTGGGATTCTCTTGCCCGTACAAAGCAAGGGTATTTTCTTGTGTCATTATTAAACCACAATTTTTCTTTATTAATAGTGCAGGAAGCAGACTTATATTGTATCAGACTGTTTGTCCATTTAGCCCAGCATTCTCGACAATGGCAGATACTCTGGATTTTCAGGCAGGAGATGTTCCAGCCTTCCCTGGAGCTGCTGGGGAGTGAACCTGGCACCTTCTGCATGGTGCTGTTCCATTCATGGGACCCTGTAGGTAATCTTATTTGGTGGTCTCTCATTCATTCATTCATTCATTCATTCATTCCCTGACTGGGTAGCTTGCACATGAAATATTGCAGAGCCTTAGATGAGGATATATGTCCTTGCAAAGGGTAAAGTCAATTTAAGAGCAAAATTCTGCTTGTACAAAGAGGTTCAGTGAAAGAAGCTTGGGATGCAGGTATTGGTGGCATAAACAGCAAGATCCATATTTATGCTTCATAGGAAAAAATCAAAGCATTTTTAAAATGGAAAAAAAAACCCCATTGTTTACTGTTGCTACTATAGAATTGTTTTCTTTGACGGACATTTGATTTTCTCCCTGCTTTCCAAAATAAAGTCAGATATTTGTAGACTTTGTACTGCAGAGCTTGATGAAATCTTCCACTCTCTACTGTATTTAAGATGGATACAATAAACATGATTCTTTTTTTGGGGAAAGTGCTTTTTGGCACAAAGCAGAGACAATTCAATTCACTGCCTCTCTTTGTTACAGAACAACTTGGTGGTTGGTGCAGACTTACTTTGACATAACAGATCAACAGCTGCTATTCCCATTTTCTTTAAAAATTCTTGAAGGTGGTCAACTTTGCCTAGTAACTGAAGAACAGTGGTTGCAAAGGTACTATTCTGTTGCTATGCTGCTTCATGCATGCCATTTTTAATTCCAAGAAGATAATTGTGTCGAGCTGGTAAAAGAGACATTTTGATGCCTGTTGCAAGGCACAAACCTTATCTTTGGTTTCAGTGATATTGGTCCTGCCAAACACCCTTAAACTGATTTTTCTATCAGTTAAGCAAAAGCAAACAAACTCAAATTCTGTTCTCTGGGCAGAGTGAAATTATCAACAGGAGACAATATTCATGACGTTATTCAACACTGACAAGTCAAATTACACCTGTGGAGTGCTCTCTTCTGCAGTGCTGTGCTCTTCAATGAATGCCATTCCTTTCAATGAGGTGTACTCAGTGCAGGGGAAAATCCTGGTTGATCGGGCTCCCAGGAAGCACATGCTATAGTGCTAAAGTGCTTTGAATGGTGCGTTCTTGGTACATTAATCTTCATAACTGTGTTCTATTTGGGTGTTTTAACAGCTTACATAGCAACAGTGATATGGAAAAAAGGGATTTTCCCAAGAGATGCAAAAAGACATTAGCTTAAAAAGGATAAGTATTTCTGAGATGTCCCATACCAAAAACAAACAAGCCATGCTGATACTCTTGCATAAATTTTAGTCTCTACCCAGGGCCAAGGAATTGTGTACTGACAGTGATGTAGTGCTAAATTTAGAAGTGTGAGGGGGTCCCCACACCTATTTCCAAGGTTACGCAGCCTGATTATCCAATAAAAATGAGCTTTGCCACTTTGCTGTTGAGTAATGAAGGCAAGAGGGCATCTTTTATTGAGGTGAAAGAAGGATGTCTTCTAGAAGTTGTTTCTTATTATTTTATTATGAATGGGAAGAGAGCCTGTTTGTTTATTTATTTGTTTGTTTAGGAGAGAGCCTTTTAGCTATTGGGCAGAATGAATATGAAATAAATAAATAAATATGACAGGATTTTAAAAATTACATTCATGCCCCACTCTCCAGCC
Source organism: Varanus salvator macromaculatus (assembly GCA_023646645.1). Classification (NCBI taxonomy): domain Eukaryota; kingdom Metazoa; phylum Chordata; class Lepidosauria; order Squamata; family Varanidae; genus Varanus; species Varanus salvator. The sequence goes on from JAIXND010000659.1 coordinate 15,519,741, forward strand.
CAAAAGCTACTAGAGTGGTTTATGTGGAATTAATAAGACTGTTCCTGCCCACAGACATATTATCTAAAAGAGACAAGGGATAGGGAGGGGAGAGGAAAAAAAGAAACTCAAGCACTAATTCCCTACAGTTATAGAAACATATGTAGTTATATCTGTCAAGAGCAGCAGTCTGGATTGACTGTTTGGCTTCTTTTAATTTTCTGTGGCCTCTGCTACCACTTGACTTTCTGTGTGCGTATGTATGGAGATCCTTCATGAGTCCAGAGTTTAGGGTTTCCAGTTTCTCAAGATATCCAATAATCTTTTATAGTGTTCTTATTGGATCCACACTGAATCCGCATAGAGTAGCCGAATTGAAGTAACAGGAACTAAAGGCTATCAGAAGTCATGGGTATTTTTTCCCATTGATTCTAGTGAATATACTCCAGATGTGATACTTTTATTCCACATTAGCCATTTTTTCACTCAAATAATTCTGGGGCTAAGAGTTGCTAAGAAATGACTATTGGCCTCAGAATGCTACAGTTGACAGGAGCCCTGGAAACTGTGCCTCTCTGTGTGAGCAAAGGATGTCCACTAATGATGTTCAGTACCCATGACAAACTATGATCCCCAAGATCCTTTGTGGCAGTAATGACTGTTCAACATAGAATAAAATTGGTCTAAATGTGTGATGTGGATGTGGCCCAAATCTGAAACCTTTGCGTGCCCTTCCGAACAATGCTTCAACCTTTAGAAAAATTATTTAACAATTGCCCAAATTAGATTCCTTTCATCATCTTTGAAGCAGCCACTCTGGTTCTGGAGTCAGCAACAGAATGTTGGTTCCTTCTTAGCCACTGGTTAACATAATACTCTGGCTTCCACAGGTTCTCAGGAGATCCACTCATTTTTATAAACTGGAGAGATGACACATGATGAATTGTTAGTTTGGATTGCATTTGAGACCATCACATGGAAGTTACTGAAGTCTCTTTCAGATTTCGAGGTGCTGCTTGTGATTGCTTTGTTGCATTGCATCAAAGAATTTAAGTCAGGTGGTACCTGCCAGCCATTGTTATCCAAGCCGTCTCTGAAAGCTGAGACTTCAGAATTTGAAATGCCTGTGTAGCGATTACACTTCTCCAAATCTTGGCTTCATTTCTGTTGGCCACTCTGCATGCTCCAGGGCCCGGAGCGCCTTTAAAATGTTAGGGGTGGACTCTTCAACTGTGGACCTTGCTGGATTCACTGTAATTAGGCACTCTTTCTTGTGGTTCACTATTCTGATTATGAACTGACCATGATCAATGGACACTATTTTCCAGTTACCTGTCAGTGTGACAGAACCAAATTTATTTCTGAAGACTGCAGATTCTGCTTCTAAAACGGCCTTCCTTTTCTTCTTCACCAAAGTCTGCAGGGTTCTAATAGATCTTCACATGTGCCTGCCTGCTTTCACCACAGTAGTGGTTCTGCAGTGATTCCGAAAGGATTGTCAGTTCATTCAAAACATCATGCAAAAGAGCTAGATCAAGCAGAAACTGTTTGGAAGACAAACGGTTATACAGACCATTGAAAGATGATCTCTCAGTTTGTGATTTGACTCCTGTCTTCGCTAGCAGACATGACACGTAAACACAGAGAACAGTAGTTTTTCCAAACTGCTAAAATAACCTTAAAGAAACTTGCAACCCATGTGACATCCAACACCCTCCCAATCCTACTTATCTGCTCATCCAATTGCTCTGAACATTTTCTGAGCTCTCTTTTACTTTGTGGTGACCTGCTGTACAATGAATAAAGCTTGCCCAGGAATGCACAGAAATGATTCATACCATGGACTTTTGAAACTGTGTCAGTGACACTTGAAGCTGAGATTTGGACAATGCTACCCAATAATGTTGGGGCATATTTCAAGAACGTGCTGTGCAATTCCTGATTTCCTTCCTATCATCACACTAGTTCTATCACTAACAAAACGTACAAGATTTTGTTGTAGGTACTGAGAATCAAAGCCATGTGATTTTAGTCAGTTTAGAAGCATTGATGTTATAGTTTCTGCATTTCCCCCTGTAAGTTCTATTAAATCAAGAAAAATGAAACTTTTAAAATTTTTATTTCATTTTTATATGTCATCTCAATACTAAAAATCTCTGGATGGCTTACAAACACAGCTCTTTTTATTATATTCACATTTTAAATACACTATTAATGTGCTTTTATCAGTGATATTTGTGGACTCCACAATAAGAGCTGATATCTTCCCATTGATACTTTGCATTGCTTTGCAGATGTCTGATCACATTGTTGATGCATTGTGATCAAGAATTTGAGAGGCACTGAATCTGGAACAGAGACCTTTACCAAGTTCTACTCCATTCAGCTCTTGCAGCTGCATCACTTTAAGGCGACCAGAGTAGAATCCATTCTGTTTTGCTAAGTAATAGGCTGTCATAAATACCTGGCAAACCCCTTTTATTTGGGATGCATTGCAATAATCAGTGTAAGCCTCCATGTATTGCTTCTCAGCTTTAGCGAATCTTTTCTCTGCCTGATTATGGGCCAGTGATTGCGAGTGCTTCCACACCTTCTTTCTGAGTGACTGAAGTTGTGTGGCTCTTCAAACCCCATCACATGAAACAGAACTACTTCTCCATTCCCTTGAAAGTGAAGCACCGTGTGTTTTCAGAGTTCCTCAATGCTTGGCTTTGGAGCAAGCAGAACAATCAAGTCTGCCTGATTCAGACCTCAGCCATGGATTATTGCTTTCCTTGTTTTCCCACATTGCCACTGACCAAATAGGCAGAGAGTACAGAAATCCTCATGGCGCATTGTTTTGGTTCCTGCATGTTACAGCTAGACTTGCTGTCTCTTAATGAAGGTTTTTGGAAGCACTGCATTATACATGAATAAACCAACATTGACTAGTTAAGTTTGTGTTTCCTTCAGGTTGAAATCAATTTCTGCTGACCTGTGTTTTAGATTTTGGTAAATGTTGTTACATGCTCGAAGCATGCTTCAGCAGTGAAACACTCCAGGGGTAGCATTTATCAGGATTTGATTTTCTTTGGCAGAGAGATTGCTGGGACTACGTGCCATCTTTCCTAATATTTGATTTATTTACAAATAAATATCAAAGTGGGGCAGCTATCTCAACTTGGTGCCTTCCAGATATTTTGGTGCCCTCCAGCTCCTGGAATTCTTGGCCATGAGCCATGCTGGCTGAGGCTGATGAGAGTTGAAATCCAACACTTCTGGCCAGCACCATTTTGGGGGAGCCTGAAATACAACCTATGTGGGGGGAGATGGCTGTAGCACCCAGCAGCGCTGCAGATTCATCACATCTAAGCCCTAAAGAGAGAAGACTGAAACACAGCGATTGCTCTCTGCACCTCTCACTCTTCATGAAGTACCTCAGGCCTTCATAATGCCAGTACGAGTGTGGGTTGATACAAGTGGTATTATGCTCGTAGTGCTGGATTCTGGAGACTACAGCAACAGGCTCGGTACCTTCTGGTACAGTCTGTTCCCTTTAGGTCACTGCCACTTGGCAGCACTGGGTGGTTTGTGTTGGAACCATCTTTCCTTCTCAGGCCGTGCTCTGCAACCCATTTACACCATCACTGGAAAGATGATCATGACTGAGTGACAAAATCAACTTGACAGAAAATTAGCATACATCGCTGATGTTTTCAGGGGAGCCTGACGCTTCTATATCAGTGGGGCTCTTATCCATTGAGCACTATATGGGCTATCCATGGTAGTCCATGCAGGTGAACCTATGTTGGGAGTGAATGTCAGCACCATTTCTGAGCCAATAATGCAAGATGGATATGGAACCCTCCTGCAAAAGGAATCTCTGGCCTCCCCCACATGTTTTGTCACCTCCTTGATCTTTCCTTCTTGGTCTCTCTCTCCCTTCCTCCATCTGCACTGTCAGGTTATCAATTTAAGGACAGACTTCTTTGATTTCCATTTGCAATGTCAAAACGCACATCGTTGTAGTATACTGAAAGTCAAACAAGACTGGAACTTGTTGCAAGAGAGGCCTAATCATAATGTTTTTGCCTTCTGGGTTGGATACCAGCTTTTGATCTTGGCAGTTATACTTTCATAAGAGAGGTATAACTAATATTCTGCACTCCATGTTTAGTAAAGCTGGTCCCAGGTCCTGGGAAACAAATAGATTAAGTCCTTGTTTACCCCTGAATCCAAGTGCCATAGAGAGGAAACCACCTTAGTGAAAATGATTGAATAATACAGAGTTAATTAAATACCCTTATGCTTTCCACTTTCTTGGCACTTACAACATTAAAAGTGACTCAAGTACTATTATATCAAGCGGATACATACAAGCATGAAGAGAACAAATTACACCTAAGGATAATTGAGTCAGGTATGTGAAGGTGAGATGACATATGCAGCGAATGGATTATGCAGGGATCAGGAAGGGGGGTTGAAAAAGAGGGAGTCTGTCAGGAGAGAACAGTGTTAATTACACGCAGAGGAAAAGCATTTCTCTGTGACTGCTTCATCACCGATAGTGCTTGAGGATTCGTTTGGTCTGTGTTTCAGAGTGAACCAACATATCACTTTCCAGACTAATGTGTCTTTTGGTCTATTGCTGTTACCCATCAGATTTTTTTCTGCTTAGGATTTTCCAATTTATTTATTTATTAACAGATTTATAGGCCGCCCCTTGCCACAAGCCTCGGGGCGGCTCACAACCTCAAAAACATTAAAGGCCTAACACAATATTAAAAAGCCTACACAATATTAAAACTGGCCCATCTCAAGGTCCGAATTAAAACATACAAATACAATATAAATTCAAACAAACAAATTTAAAATAATTTAACATTTAAAATATTGCTTAAATAAAAAGGTCTTCGCCTGGCACCGAAAAGCAAATAAAGACGGCGCCAGGCGAGCCTCTCTGGGGAGCGCATTCCATAGATGGGGTGCCACCGCAGAGAAACCCCTCCTCCGGGTGCTCACCCTCCTTATATCTCTCACGGAGGGTTCCCGGAGGAGAGCATCAGCTGCAGATCGTAAGGGGCGGGAGGGCGTATATGGTCGCAGGCGCTCCTTTAGGTAACCAGGACCCAAGCCGTTAAGGGCTTTATAGGTAAGAACCAACACCTTGAATTGGGCCCGGACTTCAATGGGAAGCCAGTGAAGCTGACGGAGAACTGGGGTGATATGAGAACCACGCCCAGTCCCCGTCAGCACCCTGGCAGCTCTGTTTTGCACCAATTGAAGTATCCGGACCGTCTTCAAGGGTAACCCCACGTAGAGCACATTACAGTAATCTAGCTGGGAAGTCACCAACGCATGAGTCACCGTCGCCAGGCAGTCGAACTCCAGGAAGGGACGCAGCTGGTGGATCAGCCGAAGCTGATGGAAAGCACTCCTCGCCACTGCTGACACTTGGGTTACCAAGGTCAACTCTGGGTCGAGGAGTACTCCCAAGCTGCGGACCCTGTCTTTCAGAGGGAGTGCAACCCCATTCAAGACTAGGGTCAGGTCCCCCACTCCGAAGCCCGAACCACCCACCAACAGGACCTCCATCTTGTCTGGATTGAGCCTCAGTTTGTTGGCCCTCATCCAGCCCATTACCTCGGCCAGGCACCGGTTCAGCACAGCCACTGCCTCACCTGGATCGGTGGAGAACGAGAGGTAGAGCTGGGTATCATCAGCATACTGATGATTCCGCAGCCCACACCTCCTGATGACCTCTCCCAGCGGTTTCATGTAGATGTTAAAAAGCAAAGGGGACAAAATGGAACCCTGCGGAACTCCATGGCATAGCTGCCATGGTGCAGAGCCATAGTCCCCCAGCACCACCTTCTGGAATCGGCCATTGAGACAGGAGCAATGCAATGCAAAGCTCAAAAGAAGGAGAAAGGTGTATACAGATAGGGTTGTTGTGGGATAAAATACATTTAAGGCACAATCCTATGCAGGTAAGATAGAAAACTTTTTCTATTTAAAAGTATACTGTTAGAAATGAATACTATAAGAAAAACGGGGTTAGGGGACTTAAAATTAGCACATGGAAAGCAAACATGGATGAGAAATAGATGGATCCATCCCTACTCACAGGTATTTCTATAATCCAAAAAAAGCTTATGGAAAAGTAGAGTTAGATATAATATGAAATCCCTTTCCTATGGCATTTATACGAGACATAAGTACACAGAAAACCAAATAATGATTCAAACATTATCTGTTCAGTCCTGTAGGGTCAGGTTTTAGCTCAGTAGAAATTGACTGCTTTAAAGTTCTGTTTGTTTATATAGTACTTGCATGCATGCATCCACACACACAATATTGTGTGTGCGTGTGCGTGCGTGCATGTGTTTTGCAAGAATTCTTGCAAAATTTAATAGAGAAAGTCAAACAGTTCCTGTGGATTTCTGTGAATGTTTCTGTAGATTTTTGTTCCTGGATTGTTTGATAAAGAATATGTACTGCTCTATATAAAGCTCATAAACCAGCCAAAACATAAGTCTGTAATCCTAAACTTGCTTACGGGGGAGGCAATTATTTCCTTTTTATATTGTATTTTAACCATTTCAGATTTTATACTGTATTTTATAGTGTATGTTAGGTTTGTGAATTGGTTTCAATGATTGTGAATGGCCCAGAGAGCTTTGGTTATTGGGTGGTATAAAAATGCAATAAATAAATAAATTAAAAATGTGCAGCTTACCTCTGAATTACATCCTAATGGGACAATCCTTTACATATCAGAAGTAAGTATTGTGAGTCCAATGAGATTTACTCCCAGGGAAGTATATTTAGACAGCACAAATCGACAACTGAAGTGAGAAAGTTTTCTGGCCCTGGGAGCTAGACTTTATTCTGGGCCATCCCTTGTTGGCTGGCTGGCATCAGGGTGGATCCCCACTGGAAGTCCCACTGCTGACATTGCAACCGGCCAGGGTGGTACAGGGGCAGATGTGCTGGACTGCAACTCAGCTTCTACTCCCTACTTGGCCATGAAGTTTACCTGGTGCCTTTGGGGCAGTCACCAAGTCTAACCTTCTTTGCAGGATAAAATGGAGAGGAGGAGGACTATGTAAACCAGCTTGGCTTCCTTGAAAGAGGAAAAAAGCCAGGATATCAATCTGATGGCAATGATGATGGTGGTGGTTCCCTTTCCTATGGAGAGGAAGACTCCGTGTCTCTTTCTGTATGGAAAAAAGGAGTTGCTTCATGCACAGAGGCATAGAACAAGCACTATGTAGCTCTCTGTGCAAGATTTTCCAGTGCTAATGAAATACTATTCTTTAGAGTGATGTAATGCAACCTTGTTCTTGTTCCTAAAGCAGGGTTTCTCCTCAATGATAGAGCAAGGCTACCTTCTTTAGGGATGGAAAGAGGTTCCAAGGCCTGGGAAAGAATCTCCATGGGCCAGACGAGAATCTCCATGGGCTGGCTGTCCTTCTTCCCTGATACAATGGGAAGCAGCTGTATTATTGCACCCTAAGCAAGCACACAACACTACTTAGGAAAGCTCAGAGATACCATGTTTTGAACTCTTTGTGGCAATATATTAGATAGGAATTCTAGGAACATTCTTTTAAAAAATTATGAGCAGAGAAATCCTGTTGCCCTCAGACAGGCTTTAGAGGGCTTTAGGATCATTTAAATGAGTCAACATCACAACATTGGTCATATTTATGCATATTTTTGAGGGTCAATCCTATTTCAGTTTAACTTAAGTCTTCCCTAATGAAAACAAGGGAGAGTATTATTCCCAATTCAGATTCCAGGCTGTAAGGTTGGCAAACATCTCCAGACTCAGAACTGGGGATCCACACTGGGTGTGCTCTCCCCATATAGCCAGAATGGAAAGAGTGTATGAGGGACCTCAGAGAAGGAGTTTAGGGGTATACTGGGGATAGGAGGGGAGGAACATGGTGCCACCAAGATATGATACCATCCACCTCTTTTCATCCACCTTGAAAGTGCCACACTTGGACAGCGGCAATTGGCCATCAAGTTCTTTGTGGACAAGGAGGTGTATGGAGGTGACCTTCATCTCCGTGCTCCTCTCACCATGCATAGGATGCCTATAATCCTCCCAGTTCCAGATATCAAAGGTCAAGGGCAACTTCATTGGGTTGCTCCCTGAAGAATTAAAAAATGGGAGTACATAGCGGAAGTAGTGCTGAATAATCTGAGAAATGCCATAAACATGAATCATTGGACACTGGCTGGTAACATATTAGCTGAAGCAAAGGGTGTTTTAAAACTGGTAGTATGATAAGTAGAACTGGAGGAGTAATGTATGAAGACAGGCAACATAATGATGTGCAAATTAATGGCTATTAGTAAGACACAGCAGGACAATGATAATATTCTCCCTTATTTTGATTGGAAAAAAATTATGTTAAATTGGAACAAGAATAACCCTCAGAAAAATATGCAGTGTTGTTATGCCAACTAGTTTAAATACAGCAGGTTCTGTCATATAATTTATTATTAAATTTATACGGTTTAAAAAAATCCATATAATTGGCAACTTTTTGTAACATTAGTATGCTTTAACTTTTTTGTTGAAAAATGGTTCATGAATTTACTTGGATGAAAATGCAATTTCAAATAAAGAAAAACTTATCTAAAATGAACAGAAACTAAGAATACATTGTAGACAGAAATTGACAAAAACATAAGGTATTATAGAATCTTGGAGTCCATTAATTGGAGTCCATTAATGGGAAATACACTTTTGTGCTGCTAGGTAGGTTATAAAAAAACAAAGTAACCATATCAAAAATAACACTTTTCACACCAGATGAGACAATGGGGCTACAGTTGATATCTGAAACGACTCTGGAGTGTATGTGCATATAGCTTGAAAAAATCTTGATAATTCAGCACTTGAAGAAATGGGTGGAAAACATGGGGATGTAACAATATTTATTTATGAGATGTATTGGTAAAATCCAACTTGAGTCCTACATAGAATAGGTTCCTTTAATTTAAATAGGTCTACTCAATGTAGACTTACATTTCATTCCATGTTCAGATTCTTAGGTTTACATACCTGAGTAAATGGTTTCAATTCCATACAAAGTGGCTAGTGTGGAAGGACTCCATAATTATTTTCATATATATGCGCTAGTTTACTAAAATACCCAGTATACAGAACTAACACTGGACCTAAGATGCTGAGATGATCCACACATGTATACATATATAATTTGATTACTCAGTACTTGGTGAACTAAAGCTGGATATATAATCAGCAATGGCTCATGGCTTGCCCACACTTGCAATTTATTCTTGATATGGTGATCCTTAAATGTTGAACAGGATTACGCATTGTGCCCTGGCTAGGTATAGCTGCTAATAATAGAATCCTGGCTTTGAGTAGTTCTGTGACCACTAACAGATCCAAGGACCACTTCATTGAAATGTATATCCAATTTGAGGCTCTGGCTTTTGTGTGTGTGTGTGTGTGTGTGTGCTCTCTCTCGCTCGCTTGTGCGCTCCCTCTCTCTCTCTCTCTCTCTCTCTATATATATATATATATATATATATATATATATAATTAAATAATGCATCAACACCACAGCAATAGCTATATCATGAAAGGAAGGATAAGGTCACAGCCATTCTCCTTTCCATCTGAAAAGTGACCCATATGTCTTGAGCATGCAAAAATGATCTGATCCTTTCCCACCCTTTTCTGTGTAATCAAGTGAAACATAAATAATTAAATGCTTCCCAGAGAATCAATGAAAACTATCTTCACTCACATCTAATGATCTGTTATGTTCTCATTGCAATTTCTTGATTAAAGGGATTGTGTAGTAATCTAAGCACAGCCTTCTTATGTTTTATGAGCATCCCTTGATCTAGCAGAAGTTTAATGGCAAGGCTCTGTCACTGCAGTGCAAATTGAAATGGGTTTCTATGATATATGTGGATGGAGAATCACAAATAATGCACTCACAATGTGAATATGAGCTGCTTGTGGTTCTCATTCAGCTGTGGAACCCCTAATATTCTCAAGCCATTCACAATTAATTACAAGGTATTTCAAGTTGACTTTCTGCTTTTACAGAAGGATTATCTTCTGGAATTACCAGAAAAATAGCCACTGGCTGATTTGATCAAGTAGCAAAGCATTGCCAATTAGTAACATTCCAAACCAGAAAATAATTGCGCCTCCCCCAAATTTCCTAGTTATCGAGTATGACTCTGCTTAGTCTAATATAATGACCTGACTTTATTGGTCATGCATACAGGAAGAAGGGAAAATATTCCCAGTAGTCTTTAGGAAGAGACTTCATTTTTATACACACAGTAAACAGCAGGTTAAGACTGACTACACAATGCCCTTCAGTTGTAACATTCATGAACATGCATGAAATGACTTCTGGTAAGTCCCTGTTTTCATTAATAAAGTTAATAAAATTGCATTTCATTATCATGGAATTAGAATCAGGCATCACTGCCCTTTGCTTTTATTTTGTTTCCAAATATTTTAAGCCCTAATGTTTTATGCTTAGCATTTGTTGTAGGGCTGCTAATGCCAGATTCTCAAAAGGTAGTGTTGAAAGAAAAAGCAAACACAAATGCAAAAGAGAACCGCTCCATATCTCCCACGTGCAATTTCACCTAATCCTGCACTGATGTCAATGGAGCTGAAGAGAATCATGACATCAAAGGAAAGTGCCAGTCACCTTGCTTTTTTGAATTTCCTTTCATAGAGAAGAATGAAACAAAATGTTCCATAAAAAATTAATTTGCTCTTGTCTTCTCCCACTCTTCTGTTTTTAGTCTTTCCAGAATTACTACAATATGAATGCTGATGTGGGCCAGAAAGCTATATAAAAGCCAGAAAGCAGGTATATTCACCCTCCTTTTCTACAAGGCTCAAACTAGTTTTTTGATCCTTAAACTCAAGAGGTATTTCATTTGCCCAAAGTACATTGTTTCTCACAATATCCAGCAAATCTGTGCCACTTTGCTTGGTAGCCAATCAGTTTCTCAGCCTCCCTTAGAATATCTGGATTCTTTAGTCCTATTCAAGTATTTTCAATGTTGATAAAACATTTTTTGAGCCAGGAAAACCTGGTATTTTCCTAGATGTCATCATTACTTGCTTCAGAAGCTTAGCATATTTTCAGCATATGTAGCATAAATATTTCATAATTCTGCTTTCTATTATAGTAATATCTTGTGTTTTATAATGAGCATATAGGAACATATTGAAAGGCAGAGAGGACCCTCACTCTAAAAAACTCATGTGAAGGATGTGCTAATATCGCCCCCCCCCCAAATCAAAAACAAACAAAAATAACCCCAGAAAAATACACTGCAAAATGTAGTCTCAGTAAAACACCAGGCTTATGCTTCACATAGAGAAGGGAAAGAAAGGAAAAATAGAATTTGCCAGGGAAGAGGTGAAATATACAGAGAAGGGAAACAGAGAAAGTGCAAGGAAACAAAGGGAACAAGGGAAAAGCTGGGTCTGGAAATTGCAGTTTACCACCACCTCTCATTGCTTGATGGGGAATCACTTGAATTAAAAACACACAGTTTTCTAATACTCTGTACATACCTGCTGCCCTCTTTTTCAAAGCTGTCTATTTCCAAAGGCTTGCTTGAGTTGATGCATAAGTTAGGGGAAAATAAAAATGGAACGTTATAATCAGAAGTATATCCACTCCATCTTTAAAAATATTATTTATTATGCAAGACAAAGACAACCAGACCACTCCATTAGAAAAAAGACAAAACAACAGCAACAAAGAAACCTAAAACATTTTTGAATAAAATGTTAAAAGGTCCATATTACTAGTTGCATCTATATTATATTTTTATAATGAAGATATAACAGAACATACTACTCTTCTTCACATGCATATATTTATCCATTTGTGATTTACATCTAAAGGCTACCTGTTCAAAAATCAAACGTTTCCTTAAATCATCCAACCAATATGTTATTGCAGATGGCTATTTATCCTCCCATTGTTGTAACTTTAGTTTTTCAGTTGCCAAAAGGGTATAGATAATTCATTTATCTTGCATTAAATTCCAAGAGATGGGGAGATAATTCGAAAAAACATGTGTATCCTTAAGGGAATATTAAGAACTTTCCATCACAAGATTTATCCAAATGATTACCTTGTCCTAAAAGAAAGCTGCCTTTGGGCATTGCCAAACATATGAAGAAAAGCAGCATTAGCAGCATTGAACCTCCGACGATTGGCCCACTCACTTAATGTTTGCAAGCACTGAAATAAATATTTATGCATAGAAATACATGTATGGAATCCAATACATATTGAATCAGAGACTATTCATAGCTTGCTTCCAGGTCTATGGGTAACACAAAATAAGAAAGGTAGCAGGGTTAGATTTTTGTGTGCTTACAACACACACAGGTGGTCCATAACAGTTGATCACAAGTGGAGTCATTCAGACACTATAGTCACTTATGCTGTGCCATTTCCTCTTGACAACGGTGGCCACTAACTCTTTGCCAAAAGAGAGGATGCAAAAGAATACCAATTTCATAGCATTTGCACATGCCAGTTTATAAGTATCATTGCAAAATTAGAAGCTGTGACTATAATTTAGCTAGAAATACAATATATTTCATCGTAGTAGAGAATGGTGAGGTGCCCTGTGTACCTGCTCGGTCTGCTGTCTGTGTACTAATTGTTGATGGAAACGTCAGGTCCTCTGCTGGCTTTACAGCTGGTTGACTTCAAACCACACTTGGACTGGTCAGCTCATCAAATAGAGGACAGAGATCGGCCAGCTCTCCAAAATGAGGGACTGTTCTCTGTAAAGTACAATATGTGGTCATCCTGTTCCCCGGCCAGCTAAAAACGTCCTCCTTCTGTATCTTGTATAGGCTCTGTTAACTATGAACCCTTCAAATGTGCATCTTCTTCAAACAGTGTTTTTGTTGGTATTGTGCTGCCTGTGTCACATGTCCTGAGTTTGGACCATCATCCACAGCTGATATATCCAATATTGGTTCATAGGTAACATGCAAACCCCCCCAATGTTCTTATATACCAAAAAACATATTCTTGTATTCACTCTGATTCAATAAAAGCTTTATGCTCTTTCGTGTCACAAGTCCTGAGTTTGTGACCACCAAAAGTGCAAAAATGTCATATACTTAGGCAGAGCCTCCTGAAGGCAAACATTTATAATCTCTCCTCCAATGTTTTGTCCTAGTTTTGTGCTCTTTTATGCCCCCAAACCTGCTTTTTGTGCTGTGGCCAGAAGAGCGAAAACAACGTAAGCTTATGTGGGGCCTGGGGAGGACAAAAATGCAACTTCTCATATCACTGCCAAACCTGCCAAAGTCATTTCCTGTCATGGGTCCTGAGTTGCAAAGCAGCTTGTAAGCCATGAAAGCACATTCATTTATTAAAATCTCTGAACAATGACATAAGTTATTTTAAAAGGTGAAACTCTCCCCTCATTCACGAGCGTAAAAGCCCCATTGAACTCAGCAAGTAAATAGTTGAAGTACAAAACTTGGAACTGGTGGCACAAACCTGTAACACACATTGGAAGTGATACAAGAATTTGGGAGGTTTATCTATTTTAAATCTTGTATTGGATGCAACAGGATAAAGTTGTGGGTGGTGACACAAACAGAGATCTGTGGCACAAAACCACTTTGGCAAACATTTGGAGGAGATACTAGCTTACAGTTAATAGTAGAGATGAGTGAGGAATCTGTTTGGAGGTGGGAATCCATCAGGTTCACTGGCCTCAGCTCCCTGGACTCTGTCCTGCTTTCTTGAAGCTCCAAGTCTGACTTCCTGGTAAGCACATCCAACGTTCATGCAAGTGCCCACCAGGAAGTGAGACTGCAAAAGCTGCACCCGCGTCATCCCTCTTCTGTGCACCTGACTTGCAGCCTTTGCTTGTGCTGCGTGTGCTGCAGAAGAGAGTTGCTGGTTGTGCAACCAGAGTTCTATGTACATTTGCAGACTTCCTCTTGGCTCAGCTTGTTTCTTTTTCTTTTTTTAATAATAAGTTTTATTCAAAATAACCCTAAAACAAAAGAAAACTAAAAACAACATCAATCATCAGAAACATCAGACCTGCTAGGTCAGCCCCCACATTTTTTTCTATTTATGATAACTTAAAAACATATTTAAATCTATATGAAGTCCCGTTTCTCTATCCAATAATAAAAAGAGTCCCAAATTTGATAGCAATTGCTCAGCTTGTTTCTAAGTGAAGGTTGAGGGTAAGAGGAGCAGAACAGAAGAGTGCTGGGTTCCAACCCTAATTAATAAAACCACCCTGTATCTTTTCTCAGCTCACACAATGTTGGCGTATTTTGAAGGAGATGTTAATTTGAGGGTACATCATTAACAGAGCACCCCAAGTACCTTTTCCTCAGCTGCTGCAACCAGAGATCTTAGTCTCACCAAGAAACTTCTGCTTCCCCAGTTATGCAGACCTTGCTTCTCTTGACTTTCCTCTCCTCTGAGAATCAGGCAGGCCTTCGGCTAGTCAGTTGCCTCCAATGTCAGCCACAGAATAGGTGGCTGCATCCTGCTGATCACCACAGCTCTGCTTCTCCTGGGCAGACCGGCTCTTGCTTCACTCTCAGCATCCTGTGCCTTGCAAGGCCTGCCTCTGCACTTGCGGCGTGTGTGGCGTGGAGGTCCTTCTTGCCAACCCAAATGGTTACAATGCAGTACAGGGGCGGGCAAGTAGAATGGTGGGTGGGGGCTGTGCTATGGTGCTAGAGCAGGGTTGAATGAGAAGGCAGCCACTGGGCATCGAGAGAGTTCTACCATGGCTCATGAAAATATTCACTCTGAGATGACCAGTCCTCTTGGTCCGAACAAAAACCTTCTGCTCCCTTTGCGATGATAAGCTGCTCTGCTTCATAATTTTATCAATCATACTTTCCACCTGTTTCCCCAAAACAGATGGAAACTGGCCTGCAAGTTCCTGGATCTCTTGCTCAAAAATTGTGTCAGATCAGCTACTTTCTAATCCTCTGGTACGGAATGCACTGTGCCATTCAGCAGTTTGCTGGGCCAGATCCTTGAAGGGTAATTATGACCATATGACTGCGACCACAAGACAGCAATGTCTACATGCAACAGTTTCTGCCACACAAGGATCCCACAGCTTGCCACCTGTAGAGAGGTTGGAAGGAAGAAAAGCCGGGCCATCTGTTCAGCGGCCAGAACCTTTGCTGCATTTTGTATGCGCACAGCTCACTGTGGCTCATTTGAATCTCACACTATGTAAATACATGCAATGCGATCATTCCACTCGCTAGTAAAAAGCACAATAAATAAATAAATATTGGGATGTAATTACCTTTTTACAAAAGTATATAAACTTTTCTCAAGAGTGTGATTAATTTATTTCAAAACTGGTGAATGATTTGTTGGAAATTATCTTGTTCTTAATTGTAATTATGAGATTTTTGTCATTTCTCTCATTAATCATTATGACAGCATTTTCCCTCAAGGCCAAGGTCAAAAGTTCCCTGCTGTTATTTTATCCAGAAATGTACTCTCTGGTTTGCTGTGGCATGCCTTGAATACTTATGCTCTACAGGTAATAGAGTAAATATTAGCTGTATGAATTATTAAGAATAAAGGAAAAATTGCTGAAATAGGGGTTTTTTGGCAGTACTATGGTTGTTTTGTGGCTTTGTGTGTTTGTGGGGTGTTGAATATGAATTAAAGGCAGAAGAAAAGTCTCACTATAATTACTGCTGCAGAGTTTTTATTTTATTTTATTTTTTTGCCTTAATGGAAATGTTAGTCAAACATAAAACAAAATGAATGTTTTCAAGGCGTTGTTGTTGTTGTTAAGTTAGTGAATTGTAAAGCAGATTAAAGCTGTTCTTTTAGTAAAGCATTTCCAAGTGGCACATTTTTGTTTCATAGGAGTGCCTTCATTTAGGAATTGGGCAGACACTACCACTTGGGCTCTGAGTAGATGGCTAATTCTGCCTTCAGATGAAGTCTTTTACAGAGCAATCCTACATGTGTTATCCAGAGGTAAGTGCTACTGTTGTTAGGGAGGCTTACTCCTGGGTAAGTGTGTGTAAGATTTCAGCTTTCATTTCCTGAAAGCTTTTTTTTTTGTCCTGCTGAAATTGGTCCCAGACAGAGGTCAGATGTTGGAGAGACCCTTTCAAGGTCCAACAAACACTCCCTTCCATTTCAGCACCTAAAATGGGGGAAAGATTTTTGGGAGGCCAAAGTTGCTCAGTCATAAAATGTTTTGGCTGATCTTGACTCTTCACCCTAATCTATTTTTAGGACATTGAGAACTGGAGGGTAAAGAAGTATTGAAGCAAAAAAGCAACCCAGTCAGTATGTTCTACCGGGAAACGAGCGGGGGTGGGTGGGGGATCTCCTGGGGAAAAGCTATTGCGTTGGCTTTAATGAATACAAAATGGAATATTTTGTCTCTTGTTGCTGATAAAAAAGAAGCAATAGGGAAGACTTGGTCAACATTGGTCAGTTATTTCTTTTTTTGCAGACTCTTTCTTACAGCCTTTACCTCCTTTCTTTTTCCCCTCTTCATTTCTCCCTCTGCTGGGTCAGTTTGCACAATCAAACAAACCACCATGCTTTATTTAAGCCAGGATGGGTTGTATCATATACAGGTGGCCTATTTGAATATTAAAGTTCTGGATGGACTTTAGTTATGTGGCTGCTATGCAATGCTTCAGCAGGCCATGGGTTCTGCAAGGGTTGTTTAACCCATGGTCCCCAGGTTCAGATGTTACAACAAGCCACAGCTGTGGCTTGAATATTCAGGATAGAACCTGTTGGTTCTATAGAACTGTTTATTGGGACTTAAGGAAGCCAAGATGATCTGCAGTGATTATGTGAAGTTTGTCTCTCTTTGCTCCTCTCCTTCCTTTTCCACTGGAGGCACTCTAAGGGCACATATTTGGGGAGAAATTACGGTTGTGTTGAAGCAACAGAAATTTAGAGTATTGGGGACAACAGCACCCAATTAGTGGGCCAAAGTGAAGTATCTACCTGGAAGCTATTATATTCTATTTTTATTCTAGGGTAGGCACACTCAAGAATAGACATATTTATTCAGATCTTCACATTCTCCTCACTCATGCTATGTTCCGAATCCACACTAGGCCCCTAACTCCAGAGTAAAAAATTAAAATAGGACATAGCTGCTAGATACTATAATACAGTATGTCTGTTTGGCCCAGTGATGACCAGCCAAGAGCAAAACAACCTATTAAAACCTCCAATCTCTTTTTTAAAATCAGTCTTGGAAATAAATGATGGAAATATTTGGTTCTCCTGAAATGTATCTGCA
The DNA here is from genome assembly GCA_023646645.1 of Varanus salvator macromaculatus. Taxonomy (NCBI): domain Eukaryota; kingdom Metazoa; phylum Chordata; class Lepidosauria; order Squamata; family Varanidae; genus Varanus; species Varanus salvator. The sequence goes on from JAIXND010000659.1 coordinate 15,537,057, forward strand.
AGTGACACAAAATACTGAAATAGCAAACAAACTGTATTTGCTTCTGTGGAAGCACTCAGCAGAGTAGTTTGGGTGGCAATACTGCTTTCATATAAATTATAGCTTTTGCTCTCTGCAGGGCAGAAGATGAGCTGTTTATCAGTGATTTGAATTCTGCCCTGCAAGGCTCACTGGTCTTTATTGAAAAATACAGGCTTATGTCTTCATTTGTCTGTTGGGGTTGTACAAGTCTCACCTTTGCACTGTTGGAATGAGCCGGCATGATTGCCTGAGAATGGAGTGCCAACAATTCTGCTGAGTGTTCCGGTCTTGTTCTGATCTGAAGCACTTACTTATAATTGGTGCCAAGGCGTGACAATCAGCCTGGGGAAAATATTCTGGGAAAGTTAGATTTTTTTTCTTTGAAAATTTCCTGTGAACTCAGGCTTGAAATGAACATGGGATGGGAGCTGGCAAAGAGGCAGGATCTAGGCAGAAGAACCAGGAAGCTGCTTTATACTGCGCCAGACCTTTGGTCTGTCTAGCCGGATACTTTTGACATGGACTGGTAGCAACTCTCCCAGACTTCAGGCAGGATCCGTTCCTAGATCTCCTGCTTGGAGATGCTGGGACTGAACCTTGGCCTTTCTGTGAGCAAAGCCTCGGCTTTGCAACTGAGCTACAAACCTCTCCCTTAGGCTTGTTTGCTAGCCTGACTTGGGGTGTGTTTACTCTAGAAGACACAAAGCACGTTAATATTTTGAGGTTGCCATCTATTTGACATTTCAAAGCAGGTAACCTGACAGACTACAATAGGGTTTCTTTTAACTAAAGATGCATACATTCAGGAATTAGTAGATTACTCTGGGGATACCACACTGGCTTTCTGGATACATCCTAAATGTAGTTGGCTGTGCACCGCTCACGGGTTATTGGGTAGGATCTAGGATCTGAATTCTGTGGATGGAAGAATGCCATTCTTGTATTATTTATTTGATTGATTGATTTATATACAGCTCAATAGCTGGAGCTTTCTGGACAGTTTACAACCCATAAAAATACAGTATAAAAATACAAAGAAGATTAAAACATTACAAAAAAGTTATTGTACAAATTTCAAACCAAAGTAAAACACATATAACATTACATGATTCGAATGTAAAAAGCCTGTTTAAGCAGTGAACAAACCCCCCAGATAATTAATTAAATGCCCTGTGATAGACAATCTTAACCTGTCCTGAGGTAGAAAGGTTTTAAATAAATAAATAAATAAATAAATAAATAAACCTGGCACTGAAATGATACTAAGATTGATACCAGCTGGGTCTCAGTGAGGAGGACATTCCATAATGGGGGGGATCCTTCTCCTTGTTGCTACCAACCAAGCCTCCCTTGGAGGTTTCAATTGGTGGCAGGCCCCTGAAACCTGATTGTAGTGCCTGGGTAGATTGCAGTCAGGGGAGACGCTCCATCTGATACTCTGGTCCCAAGCTGTGTAAGAAGCCTCTGCCCACTGAATGTGAACAGACACAGCTTCTGAACTGATCCATGGAAAGGCCCATGTTTGAACATGAGAACATAAGGAGAGCCAAGAGCCCATCCAGTCCAGCATTCTGGAAACAATGGCCAACCAGTTGGCCCCAGGTTCCCACAAGAATGCCACAGAATCCTCCTGCTCAGGTTCCCTTTCATCCCTTTCATCAAGCCCAGTCTCCAGAAATCGACTCTTTGCTGGGTTCTGAGCCTTGTCAAGGGTCCAACCATGCGGCACCCAGATGCTGGCCTTTCTCAGATGCCATGTCTTTTGGTGCATTCCCCCATCAGTGATAAAGCTGAAGAAATGTGTGATTACACATGAAGAAATCAAGTTATATTCATGCATATTCAGCTGTATAATGAAACTTTTCTGTGGACTAAGCATGTGCAGAGCCAGATAGACGTGACAGAACTGGTAGTCCAGATCCTCTGTGGCCACTCACAGAAATCTTGTCTCCTAACATGAATGCTTCTTTATAGCGCTTTACATTCAAGTACTCTAAATTGTTTTAAAACACAACCATTTAAAATACTTGTAAACCCAGTGTGAAGGCACCATGGCAGACTGAAGAATGTGGCGCTTATTGCAATGCACTGCAAGTGTGGTGCTCTGGAGGCTCTTCTCATCCAGCTTCAACCTAGTTGGAGTCCACGCCTACACAGGGATGGTGTTAGTTTTGGCTGGAGTCTCTTGCAATTTATCTATCAGTTGATTTGTTGTTTTAGGACTGCTTTTCCAAAAAAATCATTCTAGCAGCCTTTTATTTTATCACTAACAATATGAGAGAGAGAGAGAGAGAGAGAGAGAGAGAGAGAGAGAGAGCGAGCGAGCACGAACAAACTAGAATGGTTGAGAGTGCATGGGGAAATAAATGCGGGTCAAACTTTTTGTGCCATTGTGCACTCACTGTTGTCTTCAGCAAATCACTGGACATTGTCACACATAGAGCTTAAACTGGCTTCCTCTTAAATCATCTGTTATGCAAATCCAGAAATCCACATGTATGTGTTCTAAACCTGCATGAGCTTAATTTGGAGGAGGGCTATTGCTCAGTGGCACAGCACCTGCTTTGCATGCCACAGGTACCATATCCACCTCTGGCATCTCAAGGTAAAGCTGGGAGAGATAAGCCTCTGAAACCCAGTCATCTGTCAATCAGAACAGACTGTACTTAGCTAGATGGACTCAGAATAAGGCACCTTCTTATAAGTATTATCCTGGAATGGAGGAAACATGGTAGGGAATGTTACAAGGCATCTTTAACACCATATATGTTCTATATTACTCCCTGTAGCATTCATTCTTCTTGTCCAGGAACTATCTAAATGTGTCTCATTCGGTCATTGGGATGTTATGATGCATAATTCACAGATGGTCAAAGAAAAAGACATCTCTTAAAACTCTCCTAATGCTCAAAAGCTCCTTAAGCATGTTGAAGAGGCATGCTCAATGGCGTTCATGTCATGTGATCACTCAGGTCCTGGGGACCCTGCCTACCCAGCATCACCAGATCCCTAACTGCTTGACAAGACATGGTCTGCACTTGGGACCCCCCAACCTGGCATGCACCTCCCAGAGAGGCATGGACAGGAACCTGTCTCTACGTGGCCCGTGCGGAGAGGATAGATCATGCCCTTAAATCTTTACTGAGGCGCCAAGGAGTCAGTCACTCAGCTTTGCATATCTGCCTACCAGCCACAATTTCGTCTTGCCATGCATGCAGGCTCCAGTCCTGCTTCTTAACACTCCGTCTAATGCAGCTGTGCTGTCAGCTGGTTGACAGGCAGGCCGATAAATGTGTTTGTCTTGCTGGCAGGCATTGCCACTCATGGCCAGCCTGCCTCACCCTGTGCCTTGACTGGAGAAGAGGCAGACAGTGAGGTGAGCGCTGGGGCGTTCTCATGACTTGTAAACCAGTTTTCCACTGACCCCTTTCAGAAAAGAGCTAGGAAGGCTTTTCTAGCTTAGCCTGATAAACTTTCTTAAGAACGATTATATCAGCTGTCACTATTTGATAAAGAATCTGCCAGATCCCTCTGCAGGCTTGTATGGTCCAGCCATTCTTCCCCTATCTCGGATATCTCTCAGCTTGCCTATGTTCAATATCATCAAGTTCAGAGGTTGTTTGTATGACTACATCAGAATCAGTCACAGTATCTCCTTCAGCTTTCCATCATAGCCTAAAGAGGCCTCCTTCTCAAAGGAGTTGACAACTGTTACGCATTTTAAAAGTTTGGCTTAGATTTCTATACAGCAGGCTCATGACATCCGGATTTGGAATGATAGAACTGAGACGTGGAAAGTGCGGAGGATGCTGTGGTCCCATTTCCCCTGCCATCTCTCTGACCTTTGTGTCTGGCTGTTGTGCTTTCAGCATTCGTTTCTCTGTCCAAGGAATACACTCTAGATTTTCCACTTTAGGAACTGCCAAGTGCTACTGCAGCTGACCTACTTTTCAGATATTTTGTCAGGTGTTGGAAAACTCTGTTACTCCTGCCTTCAATCCTTTGCATGCTCTCCTAACTGTAAACCCCACTGAATACACTGACACTTACTTCTGAGTAAACATGCACAGAAGTTGTGCCACAAGTGTGACTTATTTCTTATTTCCAATTACACTGAGTATATTGTGAAGTGCGTTTGCGTATATGCTGAAAACCAAACCCTTTCACAACATAAATCATAAACATTATAGCTGCAAATAAATGAAACCTTCATCTCCATACCAGTGTTTTATTTCAGTTGTTCACAGAATTTCCAGATTTCAGGTAACAATTATGTTCATATGTCTTAGTTTAGATTAGCATTCTTGTCCAAGACGGTTTTCTGTGCAGTAGAATCTGAGTATACACCAAAAGTGCACTGTTTACATATCAGATAAATGGATACCAAGTTGTAAAGAGTTGTCTTGTTTCATTATTCCTCTAATTATGCAACTATGAGCTGTTAATTTTTCTGCTAGCAGTGTTTGCCATCATTTCCCAAAACGTCCATCTATTGTGTAGCCTGAAGGCGTCGCCCAGTGTCATGCTGTTTTCTATTCCTGCTGCTGCTAACAGTAAAGTGACAATGCCTTTATGTAAAATAGAAAATTGCTCATTTGTAAATAAAGATAATAAAGCAAATTGCAGAACCAGAGTTACTACAGATTTTGCCATGTCTCAGATTGGGCGGATCATTTGGGACTAAAATTCTTGGATGGGCAGACATTCCCAGTGTATCCGGAAGACTTTTCCGCATACTTTGCAGCCTCTCTGTCGCAGTGATGAATGGCTGTGATGGATGCGAACGCTTCCAGGGGTGAAACACATTCACAGGAGCAGATGACTTCATATTTTCTTATGTGCCTTCAAAAAAGAGAGCCACCATTCCATTAACCTAAATTGAAGGCTTTGATACTCATTTGCATGCGAGGTGAGGGCCTTTTAAAACCACATATCATTAAAATATGCACCTACATTTCATATAGAGCAAAAAGGGTATTAAATGTGGACAACAGACTGAAAATCGGCACAGGCTGAAGGTGCTTGCCTTTGGAAAAACTTGAGATATAGTTTGCAATCTCATGCATGCTGGGCATAAGATTCTGTGGAAGTCAGTGTGACTTATTCCTGAGGAAACATGAACAGGATCATGCTTGACTTTGGCTGGTTTGTGTGCAGCCTTCTGATTCTTGATTTGGTTATGTAAAAAATCTAAAAACAAAGACTAAGCATTTCTATCCTTTTCTTTGGACAATTATTTTTAAACAGGATTTTATCCCATTCCTCAGTCTAAAAGTTGCTTCTAGGACATCAGTTCCTGCCCACAGATTTATGATCTAAAAATGTATTCATTTACTGCATTTTATGCCAGTTTTCAGACAACTGTTGTCACTCAAGTGGCTCGCATCAGCTTGCAATAAAATGACAAGACACACCAGGGAAGGGGAGTGTAGGGGAAATGAAGAGGAAGGAGTTCTCTTTTTGAGGCCAGATTGAGGTGGGTGAGCTGTATGTGGACGTTTAAATGCGCTTAGGGGCCGGCTGACCTTCCCTTGCTGGCATCTTGCTTGAACGGGCTCTTGTTTCGTCGGTGGATGGATGGAGTTTCTTTCTGCTCACCTTTGCAGTCCCAGGGCAACTGTCAACTGGAGCCAAATGTTATTTTTGGCAGGGAGCGAGGAGCATGATCCCTGTAATTGATCTTTCTCTGGCTGATTGATGGGCCAGGTTGGTCATCCCCTGGGCTTGATATTATTCTTGGGAAGCAGAAGGGTGCAGCCTTCTGGTGGCTCTATAGTGAGGGAAGAAAGCAGAGGGTGCTTTCTTCCATTTTTCTCTCCAATCCCAAGAAAATTCAGGATAAGCACAAAAAGAGGAAGGGGAGGGTTGAAAAACACTAAGGAGTTTTCCAGTGCAATGGCTCTACTTCCCCTCTAATTTCTGTCTGTGTACACATAGCTAACTGCTGAATTCCATGGTTGCCACCAGGATCCAGGCATTTCTCTGGAAAAATTTTACATGCAGGTATATAGATGGTCCTGCAGCACTTTCTCTCCCACTAAGGAGACCCCCCTGTGCATCAGCTTTAGCTTCCATTGTGTAAAGACAAGTTGTATACTCTCTTTAAAGTATACCGCATAACTTCCTGGGCCCTTAGGTTGGGATGGCTATCAAAATCCAGATTATGAACAGTGCTTGGAAACTGAATAGAAAGAATGTTCCCCCCTCCTCAATCTCAAAACATTAGGATTTCTGTTTAAATCCAGTGGAACAGTTTGGCATTAGATTCACAGAAAGTGAAGTTGTTTTTTTAAAAATACAATATATAATTAATGTATGAAATTCATTGCCTCAGGAGTAGTGATGGGCTTTCAAAAGGGATTAGTGAAATTCTTGAAAGATGAGTTTATCTGTAGCTATTAGCTATGCTTGCTAAAATTACCCTCCATTTTCTGGAATGTGGAACCTCTGAATACGAGATGGTAGAGACAACAACTGAAGATCACTATCTCAATCAGGTTCTTCTTATGAGCTTTCAAGGGCACCTTGGTAGCCACTTCTGGCAATGCTGGAGCAGAAGGACCTGTGGTCCGAACCCACAAAATGTTGCTAACTTCTTCTGTTCAAAAGTAATCAGTTAATAGTGGCTATAGCAACAGTTGCAGGAAGAGTTTTACAAAGAGAATAGAAGAGAATACTAAGCAGGGGTGGACAGATCAGAATACTTCCAGTCTTCATCGGTTCTGCACATGCTCATTGCTAAGTCCATTCCATTCCTCCATTGGATCTCAGTTCCTTCCAGGAATGGAAACAGCTCTTCCATCTGCAGAATGGCAAGTCTGGATCTGAGCCATCATACACATGAACAGAAGATATTGTGAACAAACAAAACATATATATCTGCATGTATATTATTGAGCAAAATGGCATTTCTGCAACTTTTTTTCAGTGTAACTATTGTCTGCCTTGAAATGGCTCATCATATTGACCATGGTGAGGTGGAGGTCGAAATTTCCATGCTTTTGGATGAAGCATGGAGTGTATGGGAAAATCTAATCAACCAGAGCAAAATCACACTAGGATGTACGCATAGCAAATTATCTTTTTCATTTTAACTTCATTTTTGTTGTTGCATTGTTTGGCCATTAGATGAATGATAATGTGAATCTCCTAGTAGTCCATTATTACAAATGGACTCATCTTAATTCCTTGTTAAAATGGCACGGTGTCGTTATCTTTCTGTCTGCTACAGACCCCAGCGAAAGGCAGAAGAAACTATTATGAAAGCAGGAAAACTAAGCAGCTTTTCCAAATCAGTATACTCCATCATATGAAATTTTCTTTGATCAACTGAGATTCTCTATTAGCCATCCTAATGATATATCTTACAGTGCCCATTAGAGCTTTACCTAGATATATGCCAGTGGTAATAGTCATTTAACAATGTAATTAAATTAGCACAGTTAGGGATGTGCATATAGCAAAGTGGAGCTTGTCACTTTCCACCTCAGAACGTACTCTCACTGATACCTGTATTAGAACATTTGTGTACAAGCTTGTGCCTGTTTCCTTTAGGCATGCATCTACTGTGCACTTTTTTGAAATATATGTATCTTTTCTTTCATTGACTAAGTCATGTTTCTATGTATTTTTTTCAAATTTATGGACTTTTACATGCGCATGTTTCACATATATCCATTTTTGAATGCATGTTTTGTTGCACAAATTGCACCTCAAGCTCAGAAATGTACAAATTTAGGATTACAGGTTGCTCTAGGGTCTTGCTGATTTGCTTCTAGGAGGTACAAATTGGATAAATTCTAGTAAAAAATGAACTGAAACAAATTCCTTATCCATTCCTAAGCACTGTATATGGTCTGAAAGGAACCAACAATGCAAGCTACATAACATTTCATTGTCCCTTTTTTGGGGGTGGGGAAAGACCCATCTGACTGTCATCTAGTTGCTTTAGCCACCAGGATGGAGTTGTGCAAAACTTTTCTAGTTAATTCCGCATCTGCCTCCATCCATATTTGTCCCTGACACACAGCTGACAGATTTTGAAAACAACAAACCACTTTCCAGTTGCAAAAACTATATGGAGCTTTGATGAAAATGTGAACCTATCTGGGTTGAAAGTCAAGCTTCTAAAACACTGCTGAAAACAATAAGAATATTGCCTCTTTTCTCCCTGAAATTTCCATAGCTCCAAATTGTTTTATTCTAGTAGTTATATCTTTCCTTGTCTTTGATATCCAAGCACATTAGCAGATTTGGAAAAAAATGATGCAATATGATTTGCATTTGTTTCATGTGCTTTCTTTATGAATGACATTGAAGGCCTGGCTGTCACTGAATGTATGAAATATGAGTTTATGAAATATATCATGATTCTTCTTGCCATACATAGGCTGAATGATAGCACTATTAAAATGGGGAATTGATGCTGATTTTTGGAAGGATGTGATTGCTTAGCCACCAATGCCTTCTCTAGGTATCCTTCTATTTTCATATCTGCTGCCCAGTGGGTACTATATGATGGCAATAATGTCACTTTTTAAAAAGCAGTATGTCACAAAGTCAGTCATTCTTGAAATAATATTTCAGTGTAGCAAAGGTATTGCTGTGGCAGGAAGGAATAAAATATGTGTCTCCTGTCATTGAGTGGACAACAAAAACCAAGTTTAGAAATACACTTTCATTTGGCAATGCAGGTAAAGCTGTGTTGATTTTCCTCAGTCAAATTCAGAAAGGCCAAGGCGAAAAGAATAGCAATCGCTTGGTTTTAAGCAGTGCTTTTTTTGTAAGAAAAAAGGTGCCGGAACTCACGAAATTATTACCTTTCACACGTCAGTCACTGTACACACACCCACACATGTCAGTTGTGTAATGAAACATAACAGTCGCCGCCCACAGTAAGCACTCAGTGTGCAACCACACAACCAATCAAAGCCGAGCAGCGCCACAAGCTGAGCAGCACCATCACAACCAGCGTGGACGAAGTACGCATGCATCGGATTCGATACACAAGCAGCCCACATGCACCGCTTTAATGATTTTGCTGCTGACCTGTTACACTCGACAGGGCATTTTGAATCCACATGGACGAAGCATCAAATTTTCAAAAGTTACTTTTAAAACTTGGAAAATCTGTCCAAAAAAGGTGCCGGAACTCTGTTCCGGTGTGTTCTATGACAAAAAAAGCACTGGCTTTAAGCAATGGTGCAGTTAGGCTTTTTTAGACTCTGGATATAATAGTTGTACTCCATCCCTTAGGAAGCCACGCATATTTCCTCAGTTGTGAAGCACACCACTCATGATTCCCTTCTTACCTCCATTGCAACAGCAGGGGGTTGGACTCGATGGCCTTCATGGCCCCTTCCAACTCCACTGTTCTACAATTCTATGCATTTCCACACTCACAACTGCTTCCACATATCTGAAACATTAGAATAAGCAACAAGAAACCTTCAGCCCCAGCTTATAGGGTGGGTTCTCCAGGGTGCATATGTTCACCGTAATGGCAGACTACCCTATACAGCAGATCTATTGCTTTCTTCACTATCTTTACTATCACGCAGCACTTGCCCTCTGAAGTGGTTGTCTCACTCTCTAAGGACTATGCTGATCTTGTAAAACATCCCCACAAATAGAAAACTAGCACATCAGAAAAGTTCTATGAGTAGCTCCCTTCCTGCTGTACTAAATTGCTAGTCCAGGGAGTGAGTGAGTGAGTCTGTCTGTCTGTCTGTCTCTCTCTCTCCCGCCCCAAGTGGCAGGATCCATTTTGTCACCATAAGGATTACCTTATTCTGCTCCAACTATGCAGTCTATCATATTTTTTCTGTTATAAAAATACTAAACTTGACTGGAAAGGAAGTTGTGTGGGGCAGGGGAAGCAATAAAGCGGGAAATTAATTTTGAGTTTAGTTAGGATGGAAAGTCATCAGCACATTTTTCTTTCAAACTAAAATTCTGACACAAAAATATAACTGCACATCAAGTGTAGCTTTAGTGTATTTTCCATTTATCAGCAAGCTTTGCTTCTCTTGCTAAAAAGTTAAATAGCATCCATAACTTGTTTGAATCACAGTATTGTGAAACACCATTGTTATTGTAGCTATGCTATAAAATATCTGTTTGACTTATCTACAAATAATCCAACAATCCTATTTATTTTCATAAGTGCCTCTGTTGATAACATTCCTGCTTCATAAAATGATTTAAACATGAAATGCAGTACCAGAATGTCTGACCAGATACTTTTAGAACCCACCCACAAAATTATTTTAACGCATTCCTTCTTGTATTGTTAAGAAGATGGAACACCAAATTTGAAAGAACTCCCCCCCCCACCAATTCATTTATCTCTATACTCAAGATTTATAGATTTAGAATCCTTTCCTCAAGATTTACAGATGCCAAGAAACCCCACTGCACATATACAAGGTATGATAGATTTATGATTGTGAGCTGCCCCGAGGCTTTGGCGAATGGGGCGGCATAGAAGTTCTCTAAATAGATAGATAGATAGATAGATAGATAGATAGATCACTGGCAGAAAGGGCTTTACTGGATAAGGTGTTTGGCTTTGCATTTCTTCCATGTAAAAGCATGTCCTTTACATGCGGGTCTTTCCCAGGGCCTTTCTTTGTGTGACTTCCTAAATGTTCTGTTACCCAACCACAAAGTGGTGCTGCAGTATAACCCAACTGCTCAATGCGCTTGGGGTTTTTTTGCTGATTATCCCCATTCTAAAACATAGTGTGGAAATGGCTGCAAAACATGGGAGAGGCCCTGGAGGACAGCAACATCATATAAAGCTCCTGAAAACTGTAAGGATTCACAAGTGCATAATAATTACCTTGTGTACAAAGGACCAAAGATACAACAGCAGAACACGTATGCCAGGGGAAAATGCCACCAGCAGCACTGTTCTGCCTCTGAATATGCACCAGCCAGAAGTCCAGTGGAATCATGGGTTAGAAGTAAGCGGCATTTGCATAGAGGATATTCTGTACTTCTCTAGCTCCTAGCTACTCCCTGCACACATCAAGAGTACAATGTATCCCCCTGCCCCAAACCCTTCTAAAAGACTTCAGTACTGCATAGTGAGCATCTTGGTTGGAGAGGTGAGGGTTCTGCTGACAATTCTTCTTGGGGTTATACAGGGGCATGTCCTGAAGGTGGTGGCTGCAACATTTTGTTGTGGATGCTATTTGCATAAACCTAAATAAATGAATAAAACATGCAGCCAGGGCATCCTGTTTCTAAATCCTTTTGCAGGAAAGGACATAAATGGTTTTCATACTTGATTTCTATCGGCTGTCTTCTCATCCCCATTCCTACCCCCCATGAAGCCCAACATACCGATGATCAATGTTCCTCCACCCCAAAGGCTTTTGCTTAAATTAGCCAATCATGCAAGTGCAGCTCTCACTTTGCCTAGAACTGGGAGGAAGTAGAACCTTCTTATTCACAAGGGCCACAGAACCTGGAACCATCCTGGAAGGGCTGCTCTGGAAGAACATTGCTGTTGGCAAAGCAGTTGGGGTTTTGCCTGCATGGCACATGGGTGCTGGTGCAGTTTGAAAGTGCTACATTGATGCGCTGAATCAACACACACTGTTCTTCTATGACTAGTTGAGCTTCTCTGTATGGGGATGTTAGTCCACTGAATCTACTCCTGCTTGGGTTGTAGAATTGAGATCCAAGCATGACATGAAGAGCATTTGCTTTCCTGCTTTCCCACTAAATAAGTTCGTGGTAATGCTGTAGTCTAGTGGAATAGCACTGTTACCCCAGCAGGAAAAGTGTTTCCTTTCACTTTTTAAATATTACTGTATTTCGCTGTTCTTTTCAAAAATATCCTCTCTAAAAGTGCTGTAAAAACAGAAGCAAACTCGGAGTTTTTGGAACCCATAAATGACTGCAGCTAGGGAACGATGAGTGCACCTTATATGCCTCATGTAAAAAAGGGTTTGTTCTCACATTGCTGAAGCAATGTGCATTGTGCCGTCTTTCATTTACTTTTCAACTGATTCTTTTGTGTTGACTTCTGAAGCGGCTCAAACAGTTTATTTCAACAGAACAATCCTAACAAACAATCCCAAAGATTCAGTGTTTGATCTCATAATGGATCTAGTTGAACTTACAAAAGAGCTGTGACAAACACATTTGGGAATGTTTCTAGACAGGGTTGGCAACAGGGAGAGATGGAAGGAAAACAACCCAGCAACTTTTTATCTTCACCTGCTTTTGTACAACCTGCAAACAACCCAAGTGTCACTTGGTTTCGCCACTAGGTGGCTAGGCAATTCCACCGAGCAGCGGGGTATGTACACTGGAGCTATTTCCATGAGGGGAGTATTGCTGCTGTATACATGCAAAACACATTTACAACTGCTGAGCGTGCCAATGGAATGGAATGCAGTTTCTACATGCTGAAAATGTGCTCTTCTGTCACAGACAAATACAGCGGAAACGCAGGAGCTGGAAAGGTGATGTGTCCAGGAAATTGCACTTTAAAAGGTTGGCTTCCCCCTCTCCCCTTAATTCACTATATGCTGATGCAAGTGGGCAGAGATTTTTCTTTTAAAGTAGGAAGAAGTAACTGGAACTCCTCCTGTCTCCCCAGTGGAGGAATGGAATGGATTTAGCAATGAGCATGTGCAGAACCGATGAAGACTGGAAGTATTCTGATCTGTCCACCCCTGCTTAGTATTCTCTTCTATTCTCTTTGTAAAACTCTTCCTGCAACTGTTGCTATAGCCACTATTAACTGATTACTTTTGAACAGAAGAAGTTAGCAACATTTTGTGGGTTCGAACCAAAGGTCCTTCTGCTCCAGCATTGCCAGAAGTGGCTACCAAAGTGCCTTTGGAAGCTCATAAGAAGAACCTGATTGAGATAGTGATCTTCAGTTGTTGTCTCTACCATCTCATATTCAGAGGTCCACATTCCTGAAAATGGAGGGTAATTTTAGCAAGCATAGCTAATAGCTACAGATAAACTCATCTTTCAAAAATGTCACTAATCCATGGAGAAGGAGATGGAGGTGGGGAGAAAAGAAAGGGGAGGCTTTGATGCTGCTTGTTGCAGATCTCCCACCTTCCATGGGGTGAAGCTAATGGGATCAGTTCCCCATTCTTCTCTACCAAAAAGCATTTCCTGAAACCAAATCAAGCCTCTCTCCCGGGGGAAAAACACAACAGATATAATATATACAAAAATTTGTGGTATAAGCGGTCTGTGGAAATCTGGGATATAATGGAAGAACTAGCATAAAGAGGATGGTTTGGGGTAAGCATCAAGAGCCATGCTAGCGAAGCGTGCATTCTACTGCCCAGGAGAACCTCTTTCTGCCTGAGGTGCAATTTTGAGGGATACATTCTAGTGCTGAGTAGTACAAAATTTAGGGGGAAAATAGCATAGTTCAATTTCTTAAAAACCTTACTGCCAGTAACTTTGCCTTAGTGACTTGGCTAGTACTTATGACCCAGTAACTAAACATTTCACTCCTTCAGAGCAGGGGTCCCTAACCTGTGGTCCACGAGCTGCATGCAGCCCCCAAGCTCTCTCTGTGCAGCCCTCCAACCTGGTTGTTTACTGCTATCACCCTCAAGGCATTTTCCCTGAACCCACACTGCTCTTTCTGCTCAAGTGGCACCATATACTGCTGTTTTTCCTGGCCCTTTCTTACAAAAAGTACCATAGCAACATTGTCTCTTCTGGTCTCTGGTTCCTTCTGTTAGCCCGCTCTTGCTCTTATTCTCCACCCTCCATCTCCTTTCTGGGTGTTTTGCTAGCCAGCAGAGCTCAGGTACCCATTCCATTCTTCTCCATGCATTACCATGTTGAAGGCTAGATAAGGCTGTGAGAAAGGTAAAGCAGCTGTGGGGAAGGGTGCAGGAGATGTTTGGCCTGCTTTTGCAACAAAGGTGTGAAAAGGAGAGTAAAAGGATACAAAGTGTTTTGCATACTGGACATTTCTAGAGGCTCCACCCATCAAGGCTCCTCCAATTGGCATTCAAGGTTACTGGTGAGGTTGCTGCTTCTGACAAAGGCATCCTTCCTTCTCAACAAGAACTGGTTGCTCTGTCTTTCTGCCTTGCTTGTTCCAGCTAGGAGTCATTTTCATGCATCTGTGATTGTAGGAGTCGCCGAGTCCCTTGGGTTGAGAGGGAAGGAGAAATCTCTTAGCAGGGAAGCTTCTGGGTCCCCATATCTTCCTCCAGCCAAGGTCCCTTCCCCCTGGCTGCCATTTTGCTTCTCATGATTGAGGCTCGGCTGGCAGGCAGTGTATTCCATAGCAAACTATTGTTCCAAATTGGATTGCATTCAAGTTAACATTTCTTCATTCCTCTGAATGTTTACCTTTGATCTAAATAGGTAGGTTAATGCTTTTGTTACATTTTGATTTAAGGTGTGGCCCTCTTTAGACATTGGGCCCTCTATTGTGGTCTCCATGTTCCAGAAGGTTGGAGACCCCTGTTTTAGAGCAGGGCTCCCAAAATTTTTCAGGCTGCTTCCCCTGCCCCTTCCTCTTGGGTGACAGCCCTAGTGCTCCCACACCACTTTCTTCATATTAGAGATGCTAGGGTTATGGTTCCTATTGAATACCCTGTGCTTGCACAATGGTGAATGGCAATGGTGGGGCTACAGGGAGTGGGGCCGTCTTCTTGGCAATCCTCGGCAGCAGTAGCAGTGATGGGGAAGCAGGTGAGGATAACAGGCTCTGGCTGACTTCAGAGACCTGCAGGGAGGAGGGTCCCAGCTCAGCATGCTGCCGTCGTGTCACAGCTTGCCCGGCCTCTCCCTCTCCTGTTTTCACCAGGGCAGCTGGAGAGGGAAACTGCAGTGAATGGCAGCTTGTAGGGCTGTGAAGAGGGCAAGGCAGTCTCTTCAGTGGTCCTATTTTACAAACTTTTGCCTTGTTGTTTTCTTTGTTTCTTTTGTAGTAATAATCTATACACATAATCCCTGGGTTATAGATGAGTCCCTTGAGAACATCCTTAAGTTGAATTTGTACGTAAGTCAGATAACATGATTAAGTGAAATGGTTGTCTTAGTATAGGTATGTATTTTACCTTTCTGTGAATATAGAACACTTAAGTATTAGCTAAAACATCTTAAACACAAAACAAAATTGTATTTATGATAGTAATAACAGTAATAAGAAAGTAACTGCACTACTGAAGAGAGAGAAAGAGAGAATCTATATGTGTGAGTTTAGGTTTACAGTATTGTAAAAACAAATAAAAGAAACATTTCTCAAAACAGGTTAGAACATTCTTGAGGTAACATAACTGATGATGATGGAGAGGGACCTGGTGCTGGAGAACCAGGGTTTGATTGTGCTGCTGCGGGTGGGGGTGGGCGGGTTAGCACTGGAGTCACTTTCTTGAAGTAGGCCTCTTTTTCTCACCGTAAATGGCCTTGTAGCAGCTGAAGGCCTGGTTTCAAGGGAAAATGCTAAAGAAAAAACAAAGGGGAACTAAAAATCCTACATGTGTCCAGAAATCCACTACCTTGGATTTGATCGAGCTGATGCTGCAGAACGAAAAGCTGTGAATACTCTATCTCTAGGGAATTATGCTGCCACTGATGATGTGTCTCTAAATGCATTGCATAGTTCCCTAGAGAACACTCACATAGTTCTTTAGAGATAGCCATGACAATCTTTAGGGAATCTCTATTTCTTACAAAAGGCCATGAATATCTCTAGGGAATTATTACACAACCACTGATGATGCATCTCCAAACAGATTGCACAGTTCCCTAGAGATATTCATGGCTTTTTAAAAAATGAGATATTCATATAGGTTTTTATGGCAATCAGGGTGTTTGTAAGTATGGGTCGTTTGTAACCAGCTCAATCGTAATCCAGGGACTAGCTGCAATCTCTTAATGTCCCCCTTTCCCCCACCATCACCCTGGATATTTCCATGGCACTCTTGGGGCAGTACCACCAACTTTGGGAATCACCACTTTAGAGTGGTATTTTCATCTCCCTCTCTGGAGCTGGCCCCACTGCCCTTTTAAAGGCAAATCCCTGTTTAGTGTCTTGGACTCAAATATTGATGAAAACCCTTGACAAGCCTATATGAGACCTATAATAACATGGGAGCAGTGCATACGGATTTAAGCAAACTGCAAGCTGCTCAGAGAGCCCCTGGGCTATGCGAGGCATACAAATGCAACAAACAATTCTATACTTTGTACATGTGGAAATGATGCACATATTATTAAAGGTAAAGGTTTCTTCTTTACATTAAAGTCCAGTCATGCCTGACTCTAGGGGGCAGTGCTCATCTCCTTTTCCTAGCCGAGGGAGCCAGCGTTTGTCCGCAGACAGTCTCCGTGGTCATGTGGCTGGTATGACTAAAACGAAGTGCACGGAATGCTGTTACCTGCCCACCTGCCCACTGAAGTGGTACCTTTTTATCGACTTGCATTTGCATGCTTTCAAACTGCAAGGTTGACAGGAGCTAGGATGGAGCAAAAGGAACTCACCCATTGTGCAGATTCGAACCGACGACCTTTTGATCAACCAGCCCAGCAGTTTAAACCACTGTGCCACCTGCATACCCTGCACATATTATTACCCCACTAATAAGGCAAATCTTATCTTCCATTCCTTAAACACCTGAATGTATCTTTGTTGCATGGCATCAGTAGCTTTTATGGAAAGGCTTTTGCATGGGCTAAGGCAGGAAGAGATTTTAGTGGCTTAACTCTACAAGTAGCCATTGTCTTATCTGAAAAGTTTTGTATATGGCTCTTAATTTTTCTGATGGGTTGGTTAAAATAAAAAATAAAAATGAAGCAGGTTCCCGGTAGAAATCTTGACATTCAACATCAAGGTTTCAGTCTTTTTCCCTTTCAGTCATGGAATGTGCGATCAGCAACATGAAGTTGTTTCAGACATCGTTCTGTCTCCAGAGATTTTTTAAGAGCACTTTGAAAATATAAAGACCATGACCCTGGAAATTTCCCCTGTTGTCCCCCCCTCCACCTTTTGCCAAAGAATAAGAGAACAAAGCTTTGTTTGTCAGTCAATCTTTATAAGCACAAAGTCTTGTGTAGCAGCTACTGCCTCAATCTGTCAAGATGCACAGAGCTGCAAAGGGTTTTGATAGGCCTTAATGGAGTAGTATTCAACAATCTTTTTTGAACCCAATGGGAGTACTGCACGGTATTCTCACCAGCTTGGGTTCTTTTGAAGGGGCTCTGTGCCAGATTTCTACCTGGTGGATTGTGTCCATATCCATTAAAGTCCCAAGCTTAGTTTTATTCACCCCCACCCATCCTGCCTCCATACAGAAGATGAGGGCTGTACTGGTGCTTTGTGATGGTCTCCACACATAGTATTACAGCCAACAATAGTATTATTTCACTTCAGGAAAAGCCCCTTTCATAATCTGTCATGTGAAGAGGAGTCGAAAAGGGGCAGCACAGCAGTCCCCACTTTGGAAGTTGCAAGTAGTCCTGGCTCCAGGCGTTTGAGGAAGAAACCTCAGTGAGCCTACCTTCTTATTGGACCTGACAGCAGCTACAACAGTTCCTCATTCTCAGTCCCATTGTTGCCACTACTTGTTTATTTCAGTAGGAGAGGGGCAATGGGCAAGCAGTGGCAACTCTGTCTCCTTTGTCTCACCACCACTGCTGCGCAGATTGGAACAAGAGACCTAGGCAAGCTGGCTGCAGTGATAAAAAGAGGGGACCACACCAGGGCTCTTGACACATGCCAGAAATGCCTACTGGTTGCATGACTTCCTCACCTTGGCTGCTGTCAAGTGTAGGCACCCACAGGGAGAAATGGCGTACAAGTCTAATATGTCGCTGCCACAGCCAACAATCCATGAAGCATTGTCACCCCAACATAGTTAATCAGGTTGCAGTAGCATCCAAACGCTCCTCACGGAACTCCTTTTGTTTTTTATACATCTTGGTAACATGGCTTTCATAATGTGTAGTCAGCCAGCTAGCTTTAATTCAAGTTTAATTAACTAGTTTAATTAACTAACTTTAATTAGTTTAATTAGTTAATTTTAATTAGTTTAAAGTGCAATCCTTTGGCTGCAAGACAGTATCTGGATGGCCACTGTAGATTCCTAGCTTCAAGGTTGGAAAATATCTCCACCCTCATAGTGGGGGATCCATTCTCAGATTCTGTCTCCTACCTCCTCCACACAGCCATTGTGGAAAGGACTGTGCTCACGGCTTTTTCAGATAGGAAGAGTGACCTCAGAGAAGGGCTTGGGGGGCATCTGGGGGAAGAGGGAGAAGAGACTGGTAGCATCAGGACACAACATATCCCCGTGCTTCCTTCCTTCCTGCTCCAAAGTGCTGCACATAGACACCCAGAATCAGTTGTTAAAATGCATTGCAGAGTGAGAGGAACACAGAGGTAGCCTTTGCCTCCATGGCCTTCCTGCCCTCCATAGGACATTCTTAAATCTTAGGGAGCCATAACTTACAGGAGGCTGCGCCACATTTTCTGAGTTGTTGACTCTAATCCTAGTGACTGATTCATTTGACGGACATCCTGGGAGACCAGGGTGTTTGGTGTGGTTCTTCAGGTTCTGGAATCAAGCACAATTATGTATCCATCCAGGTTCATACCATGTTTTGTCCTCCCTCCCTTTCCCTCAGTTCCATTTCATTTCTCTTTCATCATTATTTTAGTCAAGGGTTTCAGTGAGACTTCACATTTACATCTTTGATCCAAATTCTCTGTGTTTATTACACTCTAAATAATTTGATGCTGTAATAACAACCTGAAAAGCTAGACTTCTGCACCTCTTCTTAAACCAAGAGTTTGGGTGTTTGTGGACAACTTGGTATGCAAGCGTGTCCAGACCTTTGGAGAGATTATCCAGAGAGATTATCCTATGGTTGAATTTGCAATCCAAGCACTTATATTTCAGGGAGCAACCTGTGCCTTCTGTGAATTTCCAAGCATGCAAGGCCCTTTGTGCCCCCCTTAATCTTGCAGTACATATAGCAGCTTGCTGAACCCAAAGTCAGACCACATAGGCAGGGATTGAGAAATCCTTTGCCAGGCCTCCAAGCACCAGCCTCCCAGGTAGCCCAACCTCCCAGGTAAGAGTGGGAATCATCAGAATTCAGTTGAACCAATCATCATTCGCACTAGAAATTTCAAACCAATGAACCTGTCTCTACTACCTGGCCAGCACAGGTATAGAAGGGTACTGCACTGATGTTCTGGGTCAATCACTCTTGAACTTGTGATTAAACTATTCTGGAGAGTAAAAATCTATATTTTGCTCTCTCAGCCATCATGCTTGATTGGGCTAGTTCACCAAGACTTGGACGCTTTGCATCCTTCACTCTGAAACCAGGCAACTATATCCCTTCTGACTATTTCTTTCTCTTTCTCCTGAGTTCCTCTGGGTCTATCCATTCTGGGCCACTCTGGGTTGTTGCGGTTCAAAGCTTCTGCTCCAGGTAGCCTCCCAAGCCCTACCTTGCTTGCTGCCTAGCAACCTCCCTACTCCTTATTAGGCAAAAAGAGTTCTAGTTCACCACCTCTATCTTCCTCTCTCTCTGTCATTGTTATTTAGGGATGCTGTGCTGATCTAAGTGTGAGCAGATTGGTGTACTACTCAAGCATTCTTTTCTTCTGGTAAAATAAATCTGCATGTTTCACCCTTGTTAATTGCTATTCTTGAGCTTACTGTTTTCCTTTCACTTTTCCTCTAATTTCCTCCTCATTTCCTCTCAGTTTGTTGATATATGGTGTCTCGTCTGCCATATGCATGCCACCTTGCTCTAGAATAGTCCTACTTTGCCAGGTACAGTAGACACAGCAGAGTCACATGAATGAGGATCCATAGTAATAGCACTGTATAAATGTAGATGGGGTGCAAATAACGTAATAACCCACACTCAAGGGCTGAAAGTTGAACAGTGTGTTGTTGTCTGGATGTGGCTTATAGTGTTGTCTGGATCCAACTGAGATAACAAAACCATGGTGAACAACTCACAGTTGACAACCTCAAACCAAACACTGGATCTCTTCATGGGCAACAAGGCATGTCTTTTTAGTGCAGCTGGGTTTAGACAAAACAACAACCTGTAACGCTTGATGTAGGTAATTGCTTTGTCTGAACCCAGCCACTGGCTTTGTCTCTGCAGATTACTATGCTCCATTCATAGGCATGGCCCGCGGTGTGACTCCACTGTTCCTTTAAAGACAGGGAGCCTCTTCATGCAATAAGAATATGAAGGAGATTGACTGAAGACATAAGCCAGAAGAGTGAGCTATTCGTTATGCAGGAATTTACATTATGACTTTCTGTCCAAGATAGAGAGAAAAGACATCGCTTGATAAAAGAATAGTTATACCAAATGAATTGTTGATTTATAGAAATTGTGCATGACATATGTATTGCTGAGCCACATGGAACATTGCATGGGGAGGCTCTATTCACATACCTACTATCTAATAAAATTAGCTCTGAGAAGTATATATTTAATTCCATCTAGGCATTTCACTTTTGTGGCATATGCTGAGATGGCGCCGTTTACCCAGTCAATCTGTGAATATTTCCAAGACATCTATTATTGTAGCATTTATTCCTTTGGTAGCTGTATCTTTTAATTTTGGAAATATTTGAAAAGAATTGATTAAATCTAATATCATACTGATGGGGGAAAGAAGTTAATAGAAACATGAATACATACAAGTCTAATAGGATTTGAACTCACAACCTCTCAGATGTGAATTAGACACTTACCCAATAGTGTGCGCAATCTTTCATTAGTGTCCTTGGGAATTTACAGGTGTTAAATTAGGCTCCACTATTGTTCATCAAATGCAATAAAAACATAATGAGAAATACAAGGAAATAAATTAATTCTGGAAAAAATCTAATAAAAGGGCAGTGGAGTTCAAAGAAAGCCTGTTCCCTAGTCTCTGCCAAGATATATGAAATGTCGCTAATATTAGTTTTAATACTGCATGTTATGCTTTGCTTGATGAAATATTTTTATTAGATGAAAATTCTTTACTTTGTATTTTTCCTGTTGCAAATATTTTTTAAATAGCAGACACAGTTACGTAGACACAAGAGTTCTTTATGGCATCTGAACTATTTTATTATCATGAAAAGTCAGAATATTGTTTACTTGTTTCAATCATTGGTTCTAACAAAGTAAGAGAAAAGTATATTTACAATAAATTCAAAGGTGGGGGATAACTCCCCTACCATATAAAAATCAGCTGTAAGCACTGCTATTTTTTTGCCCTAATGGCTCATTGTGCTCTGCATAGCCTCACAATGTTTGGCACATGTGTAGTTACTTTTTGAGATAATTATGCACGTTCTTGCAATGCTGGTTGTGTGGGCCCAGGAAAGATAGGTGTGGTGGTAGCGAGAGCATAATTGTCCTCCTGCAGATGGAGTGTAGCTGCTGCCCAAGAGGAGGCTTTTGTTGTCACAACGTGTCTTCATCACTTTCTTTGCCACTGTGGGCTGCAAGGGTAAACAGATTCCGATAAGGGACATGTGGTGTTCTCCCTCAAGGGGTGGCCTTAATGGATGGGTAGATTTGAGCTTATTTGCTACAGGTCTTTGTCTGAACTGGGACAGACCCTGGGCAGTTGCTTCTGCAACCCTATGAAGTATCAGCCCAAAGGGATGGGACTAAGAAAGAGCAGGGCTGTGAGTAATGGATTTGAGTCAGAAGGAGTGGAAGGGCTGAAAAGGTAGGAGCTGCTGTTACCACTTAGACTCCTAAGGCCCTTACCAACTTGGTCCAGGGTTTTGAAGGTCCTGCATGTGGAGCTGATTCTTCTTTGTTATGGATACTCAACCCAGTTGAGGAAAATACTGTGATTCTTGCTTGAATTTGTATTTAAAAAGGACACTTGAACTTGGCAATTCAAATTCTGTGCTAGTGCTGTTGCAGAGGGCTTGCGTGCACAAGTTGTTGCATTTTGTTGCTATAATTGCTCATGTTGTCTGTTATATAATTGTGAATAAGAAGAGATCCATCCTGTGAAATTGTGTTCATCAGTAAATCTCTAAGTAAACAAATATTCCCACAGAACCTACTAGTGTTCCACTTGCTCAGGAGCGAAGGGTATAATTAATAAGTGGGCACCCGGAAGTCCTTTGCTGGGGTCTGTCTTGGATGCTTGGAAAGTGTAGTTAGGGACTGGTTTCAATCATGATGAACTCAGATAGTCAGACCTGGTCCCACCCAAAGAACCGTACCAGAATTCTGTCTTTCAAAAGCAGGGAACTTTACTTTCATCTGGGTGCATTGCCCTCTAGGAGATGGGGTCTGGGCATGCTGCTCTTAGGTGGCCTGTCCTGTAAACAAAGGTGATACCTAGTAGCCTATTTTTTGTAAAACAAGAGGTGACAAAGTGATCAAGCTAAAACCAATAAGGACCCTTGGTAGAGAATGAGGGAAAGCCAAACTGGAGGCTAAGAGATAATATGACAGAAAGGATACAGAAGCTGTTTTGTTTTTAATCATGAAGTACGACATGTGAAGGACAGCAAATTTCAACAATGCACACCTAAAAACAGATGAGGATGTGTCTACAGCAAATATACAGAAGGGGAAAGAAAAGCATGATCTGGGACTAAGATTTTGAGATTTTCAGCCAGGATAATCACTTGAGTTCACAAGGGAAGAACTGTTCTCTGAGAGAGAAGGTGAGAGAGTGATCTACATGTGCTGAATACATTATCCTGATAGAGAAAAGCCCCGCTCAATTAGAGAGTTCAGCAAGATATGTGCCACTGAAGAGGAGGGATGGATATGAATGGCTCCTTGTGACCCCCTGGTAACGACTGCAAGGGCCCAAGTCAATGGGGTGGCACTGAGGGAGCTGAGAGGATTTGGCCTTAACGCTGTTAAATAGTATAGGTCATGTTAAAAGGGCACAGCTCCAGAAGCAACATATTTTTAGAAGATCAGTTTTTTTTAAAGGGTCTGCAGCTAAGGCAGGTCAAGGGAGTAGATTAGGGAGGGGCAGACATGGAGCTAAGTCTGATGGTAGTGTGGAGCTCAGTCTGCTGAGGATGTTCACTCTTGGTATAAAAATATATCATTCTCCCATGGCTGGTCGCAAGGTCATGTGCAACTACTTTTATCATTTCTATTGCAAGGTACAAACCTGCAGGGCAAACACACACACACACACACACACACACACAGGGTCGCTTGACTTATGTATGATAGAGGAAAATAATTAGCAACTGAGTCAGGCAATTGCATTCCAGCAGGAAGAGAAGTAATGATGGCAGCATGACAACTAGACTTTGTTAGCTTCAAATACAATGTGTTCCCTTTACCCCACCCTGAAGGCATTTCACTGGGAAAACTTGCACATAAATAAGGGAAAATAAGAGGTACACCTGCATGCTAATGTATTTTAGATGTTGGAGTTCAAAGTGGAAACTAATGACAAATTTGCTTTTTTGACTATGTCTGTATCCCATCCTTCCCTTCAGAAAGCTCATGGTAGGGTTCCCCATAGTGCTGAGCACAATTACCCTCCTTCCACACATGGTTTTACTGTTCCATTAATGGGATACTTAAGAAGGAGTCACCATGATAAACCAATTTGGAGAGGACTGTATTGGTGGGGCTGGGTGCAAAACCCACCATTTCATCCTGGAGCTCCTCCTAGCAACTGGCAGCTCCCATTTCCCTTTTCTCCAAAGCTCCTTTAGGTGGTTGGTGGTGCTGATACATGGTGCATAGCACTGCTGTTATGGGGACATTTGGGGGAAATGGGGGACCCTAATGTAAGTCCAGGCAACAGTGGACATTGTTCTGCACAGTGTGACAGATGTGACAGTCGATGACACAGCAGCACATTTCCCCTTACCAGCTGGTGCCTAGTAGCACTACTTGAAGAGTCATTATAATCTGGTTTAAGGACAACTTTTTCTGACTGCTTCTAGGTTGAGGTGAAATTGATTTTATTAAAGTCCTGCATAGGCATTCAGCCTGCTCACTCACAGGCTATATATGGAGAGGAAATGTGGAGATACACAGAAGTCTCACTCTTAGGTTGATGGAGAAAGTCTGAAGTGGTCTTCTACTCAAGCTTTGCTCGAATGTGTGTAGAGGTAGCAGCACATGAGTGTTCCCTCTCTGGATCTCTGCTGAGTAGCAGATATTTGCTATCAAGACCCATGGTCTCCTTCCTCAACACTTACTCAACCTTTGTATAGTATTTTGCAGGATGCAAAGTAAGGTGAGAAGTATTTCCCATATCACAGAGATAGAACTGAAGTTGAAAGGGAGGAGCTTGTCTAAGGCCTCCTGAGATGTTCATAGCAGAAGTGAGTTTCAAGCCAGAGACTTGCCAATGCATAGTCAGTGTAGTACAGCGATTAGACCAGTCTCCAACAAGTTTGTGCTTTCCAGATCTGCTGGACTAAATCTCCTGTATTTCCAGACAGCCTGGGCAATGGCTGCAGGACACTGGTGAGGACAACTGGCAAGGAGTCAGTGGTGTAGCACATATTCTGAAGTACATGCACTCAGCATAACCTGCCCAGGAACCATGCTCCCATGAAAGTCGAAAAATGCTTGCAGGCAACTGTCTGCTTGCACTCCTTTCTCTCATACACACACACAAACTGATGTGCAGCAGCAGCAGTACATTGAATACCCAATTTTAAAGATCAGTTCACAGTGCTAGAATAGTGAGCTGGCTGAGGGTAATGTACTGGTTAGAATGTTGGATTTTGAATGGGAACAGATTGTAGGAGAAAGAAACACAAAGGGGCATGACACTTGCCCAAGCAGTGTGAAAGTACAGCTCAAAGTCTCCAGGAAGTTTCTTTTTCCCAGCATGAGGGAGAAATATTTAACCTCAATGACAACAAACAGGTTCCAGAACTTTTCCACTAGGAACAGGTATTTGGCAAAAGCAATCGCTATATCAAACAAATATTTCCAGGCTGCCTTTAAGGATGGAATCCTTTCCAGGCAGCATACAAGAGAGACAAGAAAAAAATGCAAAATGGATACAATAGAATCCATTGAAAATATAGATTGCTAATTGTTGATGAAAATAACTAGCTTACCTAATTAAGCGTTAACAATAAGATATCAGTGGCTCCTACTTAAAGGACAAACAGTGAGACAAGTCATTTTCAGGGCTTTTCCAAAGAAATGAAAATAGGGATCCTGATGAACCCCCAATGGAAATTGTTTTCTCCCTATGTGAATTGTTCTCCATACAGATCAATCTGCCTCAAGCTACCTTGCATGAAAACAGCAATCACTCACAATGAAATATTGTTGCTAGGAAAACCCATTTCTCCTCAGCTAAGCTTTCATGGAACAGAAAGAGGGAGGGAGCAAGGCAACTAATTTCATCAACCCTGCTAATAAAATCATTATCATCATCATCAACATCCAGCACTTCAAAACCTGCAACACTAGATATACTATGCCATTGGCTAGAGTGTTGGCCTAGGACTGGGCGGGGTGGGGTGGGGTGGGGCGGGGCGGGGGCAAATGTTCAGTTTCCAAATCTATGAATTTAACTGGGTGTTTGTTTGTAATCCACCCAGGCAGCCTTGTGGTTAATGGGATGGACTAAAAAGCTAAAAATACATAAATAAATGAACAAACAGTTACTATCTCTTAAATTAACCTATCTCCCAGGGTTGCTGTAAGGATAAAAGGGAATAGAGGGCAATAATATGGTTGTTGCTAGCTTATGTTTAAATGTTAATATTGGAGTTTTATAAGGATTCTTCTTCAGATTGGTAGAGGTACTATCACTACTGGTAATAATGCAGTTAGTAATAAATTAGACCCTACATGAGATTATACTATACAACTTTGTGGCATCTAACATGATAACTTTATGCACCACAACTTCCTAAATGGCTATTCATCTCCATTCTGGAATAAGTACGCATATCATTTCTGTGAAGCAAGGCATGAGTTCTTTTTGCCATTCCTCATACATGGATCAGGCAGCGGATATGAGCTGCAGATTCCTAATCCGAGGACTTGCAGCAAGAAAAGCTTTCACCCCACATTCCATGCATTACAATATATATAACTGATCTCCATGCAATGTATTTTCATATTTGAAAAAGTTCCTAGATTTGAAGCCCCCTGAGTGAAAGAAGAACTGTTCTCATTCCAGATGTTGTAGTGTTGGTAAGAGTAGAAGAAGCTTTAAAAAAGAAAAAGAAGAAGAAATATAAGTCTTCTTTCAATGTAAGAAGGTAATAAAATAGTTTGACACACAAAAGCTTTTTGATGGATGGCTACCTATGGAGCAGTACTCTTTTATTTTGTCAAATATACCTCTGCTTTGTGAAGGCCAAGAAATTAAAGAATAGTTTTCTTCTCTCCCTTCTAGCCTGCCCATGGTAATTATATATTATTAATAATGCAGCACCACAAATGATATTAAATGAACTACATTTGTTAATGTAGATCTTATCTAACTGCTTTCTCTATCAGTGGACTGTTTCTCAACAGGGGGTTCTAATTAGCTGTAATATGTAGAAAGATGAGACAGGAATCCAATCAGATAAATGGCATCTATTTGCAGAAATTCAGCAAGGAAGGCAGCAAAAGCATTTGGGATGGTGTGAATTTGGTTAGAAGTGAAAATGAACACTTTCTACATTTAAAAATGCATAAAATCATAGAATTATGGAGTTGCAAGAAGGTCTTTCAATCTAACTAGTCCAAACTTTGGATTTGTTTCTGTTGCAATTTGGTACGTTACCTCATTCTATAAAGGTAATTCCAATGTTGTTGGTTTTTTCTGCCTGGGATCTGTCTTGGATGCTTGGAAAGTGCACTGATCCCTCCCAATTAAGTTGGAAACTTTGATAGGGATTCCCTCCTCCCTTTCATCTAAACCCCTTAAAAAGCACTGAAGTGGTGGAGGCCTGAAGAACTCTGCTGGAAATGCCCTTGCAATCTGAAGAACTACAGATATGCACGTTTTGAGCACTGTTTCCCCATCAGCTGAGAATCCAGCTGATGGCGTAATCACCCAACCTACAATCAACCAGTTCACTAACCAAAATATCATGGAAGTCTCTTTCACATTTCACTTTTCTAGCGTTACATGGGCACTCCAAAGCAGCCACGTGGGACTAAATTTGCCAGAGCTACAAAAACTTTGATTCATCAAAACTACAGGAATATTAACTTTTGTAGCCATTAAAAAGTATGGCTAGTAATATAAATGACTATAATATTTTACTCAGGGTTACCATGTCATTGCATGAAAATATTTTTGCAAAACAATCTATTTATTGTTGGCGTTGCAGAGAGTGAAGGGGAGAGTGGTTGTATTTTCCAGCTGTGTTGCAGGAGAAGGCTAAATTTATGGAGATTTCTCCTCTTATAGCTCTGGTTCAGACTTGGGGTGGCCAGTTGGAATACAAAGGTCAAAATTAGGGGAAGCTAAACACCTTTTTCATGTTCCAAGAATACGTGTGATTGGTTTGCACCTGCTTTGCCTACTGCACACCTTTGTTCATTCACATGAAGCTCTGAATTGAATGGAAGCCCTGTATATGTATGCTAAGATGGGGAAATCTGTATATTTAGGGTTCCAGACCATGGCAAGAAGCCCAGCCTGTTGGGCTCAGACATCCTGCTCTGTTTGGACCTTCTCATGACTTGGGAGTGGGGATGCTGAGCATGATCCTGGGGGTGGGGGGGGGGGCGTTATTGAATGTGTGGAGAGATTTGTGTAAGGACCCCCTCCTGGTTGCCTCCCTCTGTGTAGACACATGTGAAAAAAATCTGGTCAGTCCCCAAAATTGGGGTTCACCTGTTAGCATGTACCTCAGATTGGGCATACAGATTAGAAATCTGAGGTGCAAATTCATCAATGGCACTTATTCTATAGGTATTGTAAGGTGGGCAAAGAAGGCCTAGGGTTCTAAATAATTTATGTAAGACTCTTCAGCAGCTTTTGAAGTAGACAGAAGAACAAGCAAATATGTATGTTGAAAAGGCAAAGGATAAAAGAGTAATGAGCTCTACGTGGGGCTGCCCTTGAACATAGTCTGGATACTTCAATTGGTTCAGAATAGAGCTGCCAGGATGTTAAAGGGGACTGGCCGGTTTTCACATACAACGCCAGTCCTCTTGCGTTACACTGGCTACCAATTGAAGTCCAGGCCCAATTTAAGGTGCTGGTTATGGCCTATGAAGACCTAAATGGATTGAGTCCAGGATACCTGAAGGAGCGCCTTCTCCCCTATGTGCCCTCCTGTCACTTGAGATCTGAGATGGAGGTCCTGCTCTGGGATCCTTTCTTGAAGGAGATTAGGAGGGTGAGTACCTCAAGGAGGACCTCTTCTGTAGTGGCACCCCGATTGTGGAATGTGCTCCCCAGAGAAATTTGCCTGGCACCGATGTTATATTCTTTTTGGCGTCAGGCAAAACCTCTTTTATTTTCCTGCTATTTTAATGTTTAATTGATTTTAACTGGGGTTTTAGTATATCTATTTATTTATTTATTTAAAACATTTGTATGCTGCCCCCATTGCAACAAAGCCTCGGGGTGGCTCACAGCAATACAAATACAATAGTTTAAAACTATTTAAAACTGGCCCATCAGGAATAACCAAGTTAAAATACAATAAATACAATTTATAATTAACAATTAAAATAACTTTTAAATAAAAAGGTCTTTGTCTGGCACCAAAAAGCAAATAATGACAGCGCCAGGCGGACCTCTCTGGGGAGTGCATTCCAAAGGTGAGAAATTTTCTCTGCCACTGCAGAGAAAGCCCTCCTCCGGGTACTCACCCTCCTTATCTCCTTCACGGAGGGTTCCCGGAGAAGGGCATCTGCTGCCAATTGTAAGGGGCGGGAGGGTCACAGATGTTCCTTTAGGTAGCCAGGTCCCAAGCAGTTAAGGGCTTTATAGGTCATAACCAACACCTTGAATTGGGCCCGGACTTCAATAGGGAGCCAGTGAAGCTGACGGAGAACTGGGGTAATATGAGAACCACGCCAATTGTCAGATGCTAGGGTATTTGTTTTATTCTACTCATTTTTGTATGCTGTCCAGAGACATTTGTAGTGGATGGATTAGAAAAGCTTTTAAAAGAATAAATAAATAAATAAATAAATAAATCCTCATCTTGCATGTTTCAGTTTATGTCTTGTCCTTGAACTCACTTTGGGAAGGACAAATCTCAGACATGTCCAGTTCCTAGGAACAATTCTAGGATCTAGTGTGGCTGCCAACAAGCAGGCCACCCTGCATGATTGTCTAGCAAAAGACACATGATGCCCAGGCTGCATCATCTGCAGACCCCATGCCACCAGGCCCGGGCGTTAGTGGGTTCAGGAAGCCAAAGAGCATGAATTTAGCTGCTCCATCCTAAGAGCATCCCTTCTCAAATAGAAGTAGAAAAGGGGGTTGTGGGAAGCAGGGGGCTTTGCCTGCTTTTGCATCTGCGGAGAGTTGTTGCATGCCATTACAATGACGAATTAGTCTAACTGAACCGATTGTAGAGTTTAATTTTAAATAATTGCCACCATTTACCTTTAATGCACAAACAGGCCCTGTTTTAAACTGGACATATGGATAAGAAAATACACATTCTCAATGGGAAATGTCTGGCAACTGGGTATGTAATGGCTCTAGTACCTCAAGGTAAAGCAAAGCTTGTTCTTAGGCAAACTTAACCTGTTCAGCAAACCCTGGAACAAGTTCATTGTTCTTGTTAACCTTCCTTTATAAGGAACACACAGACGGGTAGCATCAGAATCCAGCTCACATGGTCTTCCTTAGATATAATAAAACAGGCAATTCAAATCACTATAAATATACAACATGCATTTTATTTCTTCCTGTATAGCAATTTAAAACTGAGATGCTGCTGGTGAAGGGTTTAGTGACACAGATTCAAATTGAACTTGGCTCTTACCCTTCCTATGTTGGAACGGGGATGTATTTCAATTGGATTGTGTCCAACAGAGCTGAATCTTCATTACCTACACTACTGTTAACCTGAAATTCCTCTCTATTTACATTCACAATGTAGTAACTTGTTGGTACAATTCTGCATAAGTCGCAGTTGCCAGTTCCCGTGCCCTTTCCCTTCGCCACTGGTAAAACCTTTCTTCTTCTCTCACCCAGCCCCATAATCACATCCAGAGCCACTTCAGGTCACACTGAAACTCTCTCTGATGCATGGCATCCTGATGAAGGGTTGCATAATGAATGGGTGTATAGAATTGTGAGGACTCCCTGGAGAAGAGTCTAATGCTGGGAACAATAGATGGCGAAAGAAGAAGGGTATGACAGAGGATGAGGTGGCTCGATGGAGACACTGAGGCAGTTGGTCTGAGCTTAAGTGGACTCCGGGAGATGGTGGAGGACAGGAAGGCCTGGAGGAATGTTGTCCATGGGGTCGCAATGGGTCGGACATGACTTTGCGACTAACAACAACAGCAACAATAGAATGTTGATGTCCATGAGAAGTTGGACACATTAATGGTGGAGTTGTTGTCAGCAAGCTTCTAGCCTTCTCACTATTGGGCTCAGGGACAATATATCATAAGAAGATCAAAGAAAGAGATGTTTGAGTAGAGGTGAATTAATCAAATGATTCAACATTCTGGATCAGGCACTCATTGTTTTATCAGCTCAGACAGATGTTTCATCACTATTAACAATGTAAACTCAGGCCTTAGGATTGTAGTAAAATGATGTCATATGTTTAAGAAGATATATATTTGAAATCAGAAAATTGTATTTTTAAAACTTAGTCAAAGTTTGGTAGAGACTCAGGAGAACTATTTACATTTATACACAGCTATATCATGTAATTAAAGTCAACAGATAAACACATCAATATGTTCAAGCAGATGTACAAACAGATCTAGACATATTGCACCAAAACCTTGATATTTCATCCAAATGCAATACTGTATTCCAAATACTGTATTCCCTGTAGGAGTCTTGCTCAAGGCTATGCTTAGGTATACTCAGAAACCCCCAATAGCTAGTCACTAGGGAAAACATGTTCTTTTACAGATAATTGCTACTGGCAGCCAGAGGCCCGGAGAATTTGATGTGCAATAATGTGACCTGACTATGTATTAAACTTTTCTGAAGGACATGTGTAAAGTCATTTCATATGCATCTCACACACCTTCGTTTTTTGGATTTCACTGTGTTAGCACATTTTTAACAACTTTTCCATATTTAATATTACTATTAGGTTTTGTTCTAATAGTTCTCAATCATAAAAGATCTCAGAATTGTTTTTCTTTAGAAAGAAGGAGACAGGGAGAGAGAGAGAGAGAGATGAAGTGGAAAGAGAGCAAACCCAGGTGACTTGTAAGGAATATGTAAACAAAGCAGAATTATATTATTCATGATGGGACTGAAAATAAAAATGAGAGGCAGCATTTACTTCTAGCAATAGATGAGGTTGTGTTCCTGTGCTCTGTGTCCCATTTAATCTGAATACTGCCTAGTAAGTGCACATAATCCCATTTAACCTTATGCTAATCAACCCTTTGTTAAATTTTAGGTATGTTTCAGATATGACTGCTCTATTTTGAATGAGTTGCTTATGTTGAAAAAAAATGGAATGCAAGTTGCCTTTGTTTTTTATTGTAAAGTGGATAATAAGCTAAAAATGCAATTACAGAATATGATGAACAGTATCACAACTGCTAATTACTCTCTCTCTCTTTCTCAGGATTCATTTTATTGCCTTGATGTAAGCTTTAAAGTCTAAATCTAATGTCACCGAATCCCCAGGATGTAATTCAAGGGTTTCTACAAAAGCCTGCAAAGGAGTTTGGAGATTTGTTGAGTGATGTCTTCAGCTGAATGATTAAATTGCTAAATAAGAAAGTTTATTTATAGCTACTGCCCAGAAAGAGTGTACTAGAATCAATGTTAAATCATTGTTTGTTTGTTTGTGTGTGTTAGAGAGGGGGGGGAGGGAGGGAGAGACTGGGGCAACAGTGTGTAAAGGGAAGAATGTGAACCTGCAGGCTCATAGACACCACTTCTGGAACTACTGCATTGTGATAATAATAAATACTATTATTTTCTATTGTTGGGTGTGCAGACAGTAAATCTAGTTCTACTGGTATGTCATTTGTTGATTTGCAGTAGATCAGTAAGGATTTCTAATGCCCAGTTGTTTAACAATGGTACTAGCAAAATTAATGATTTTTAATTGTGGAACAAAGAAGGCTTGAGATAACCATGAGAGGACATTAGTATGGATGTACTAAAAGCTTTGTTCTCTTCTAGTTGTTGTGTGTTTCATTTTTGTAGTGCCCAATAACCAAACCTTCCTGGGTGGTTAACAACAATTCATAAAAATAAAATGCACATACAATATAATGGCACAAAATGTCCATCTGAAATTAAAAACATACGTTGAAAAAGTATAGAAGATGACAGGGGAAGCCCATGTGACTCCACAAAAAGTTACATGACAACCTGAAAGGGAAAAAGAACATGTATAGGAGGTGGAAGCAGGTCACAGGTATCAGATGACAAGGAAAAGCAGAGGCACTCAATTTCTACTTTGCCTCAGTCTTCTTGCACAAGGAAATCTAAAACAAAGGGAACGTATGAGATAAGAGTTAGAAATGGCAGCCCAGAATGACAGACAAATGTTCAAGGAATACCTAAATAGAATAAACACATTCAAATCTCCAGGGCCTGATGGAATCCATCCCAGAGTCATAAAATAGCTAGTGGAGGAACTCTCAGAACCACTGGCTATTGTCTTTGATAAATCTTGGAAAACAGGAGACGTGCCAGATGACTGGAGAAGGGCTAACTTTTTCCCCATCTCCAAAAAAATAAAAAATGGTGGGGAAGGGGGAAACTGAACCTGGGAACTACAGACCAGTAAGATTGGCATCAATCTCTGGAAAAATCCTGGAGCGAAGTATTAAAAATCATTCTGCAAGTACCTTGAAGAAAATGTAGTGATTAATAGAAGCCAACATGAATTTATCAAAAATAAATCCTGCCAGATTAATTTAATCTCGTTTTTTGACTGGGTAACCTTCCAAATGGACAAAGGGAACACTGTGGACATAATCTATCTTGACTTTAGCAAAGCTTTCGACATAGTGCCCCACAACATTCTGGTAAGCAACTTAGCAAAAAGTGGACTAGATGGAAAGCTATTAGGTGGATCCAAAATTGCCTGTTAAATCAGACAGAAAGGGTGCTCATCAATGGCACCTTCTTGAAGTGGAGGGAGGTAACTAGTACAGTGCCACAGGGTTCAGTCCTGGGCCCAGTGCTCTTCAACATCTTTAGATTTAGATGAGGAAGTACAAGGAAAGATAATCAGATTTGCAGATTATACAAAACTGGGTGGAATAGCAAACACCCTAGAAGACAGAATGAAGATCCAGGGTGAACTTGATAAATTTGAATGCTGAGCTGAAAGCAACAGAATGAGATTCACTAGGGACAAGTGTCAAGTCGTCCACCTAGGAAAAGAAACCAAATGCATCAGTACGAGATGGGGAATATGTGGCTCAACAGAACTGGAAAAAAAAAAAAAGATCTTGGAGTTATTGTGGACAACAGGTTAATATGAGTCAACAATGAGATGCAGCTGCAAAAAGGGCTAATGGCATTTTGAGATTCATTAATAGAATATTACTTCCAAATCATGAGAAGCAGTAGTTCCCCTATACTCCTCACTAGTCAGACCTCATCTGGAATACCATGTCCAGTTCTGAGCACCAAGATTTAAGAAAGATACAGGAAAATTAGAAAGGGCCCAGAGAAGGGAGTGGAGAATCCATGGTTTGCAAACACTGCCCTATGAGGAGAGACTGAGAGAACTGGGCATGTTCAGCCTTGAGAAAAAAAATTGAGGGAGGACATGGTATCAATCTATAAGTACCTCAAGGCTGTCATAAAGAGGAAGGTCAAGATCTCTTCTTGCTGATACCAAAGTGTGGGACATGGAATAATCAACTCAAGTTGTGACAACTGAGATTCTGGCTAGATATCAGAAAAAGTTTCCTCACTGTCAAAGCAATATGACAGTGGAACCAGTTACCCAGAGAGGTTGTGCCCTCTCCCACACTAGAGGAGTTCAAGGTGAAACTGGACAACCATTTGACAGGGGTGGTGTAAACTGGTGTCCTGTAACTGTAGAGACCTGATGACCTTCATAGAAACATAGAAACAGAGCAAGTCAGAAGGGGCCTCCTGGGACATCCAGTCTGACCTCTGGCACCAGCTGACTCCACTCACGACATGCCCACCATGTGCATGTCCAGCCTATCCTTGCGCACCGATGGGGCCTCAACGACCTCTCGTGGAAGCCCATTCCATACCCTCGGGGTCCTCACTGTCAGGAAGGGCTTCCTGGCATCCAAATGGAACCTTGGCTCCCTGAGCTTTGCTCCGTTGGAGCACATCCTTCCTTCCTCTGCAGGGGAGAACAGGTCTTTACCCATCTCCATGTGACATCCCCTCACATACCTGTATGTCACGAACATATCCCCTCTGAGTCTGTCTTCTCCAGGCTGAAGAGACCCAGTTCCCTCAGTCTCGCCTCAGACCCCATCCCCTGCAAACCGGCCACCAACCTTGTGGCCCTACGCTGCACTGACTCCAACCTGGCTATATCCTTTCTGTAATGAGGGGCCCAAAACTGAGCACAATACTCCAGTTGTGGGTGCACCAGAGTCATATAGAGTGGTAGTAATACCTCTCTTGATCTAGCAGCCACACTTCTGGCTATGCAACCAAGGGTGGCATTCGCCCTCTTGACCACCGCATCACACTGCTGACTCATGTTTAGTCTGCAGTCAACCAGTACCCCGAAGTCCCTTTCACAAGTGCTGCTCTCCAGCCACTTGTCATCTAACCTGTACTTATGACAGCTGTTCCTATGCCCCAAGTGCAAGACCTTGCACTTATCCACATTGAACGCCATCCTGTTGTCTCCTGCCCACTTCCATAGTCTGTCGAGATCCTTTTTGATCTGGAGTACCTGCTCCTCAGTTGTGACCACTGCTCCAGTTTTAGTGTCATCTGCGAATTTGATCAGCAGACTGCTCACCCCTTCTTCCATGTCATTAATGAAAAGATTAAACAGGATCAGCCCCAGGAGAGAGCCCTGGGGGACCCTGCTTGTCACTGGCTGTCATCCCAATGATCTCCTATGCAGATATCCCTGTCCTGCTTTGGGGAGAACACAGAGGCAAAATAGTCATTTAACATCTGTGCCTGTTCCCTCATATCAGTCACTAGATCTCCTTCCTCCTTATTTAGTGGTCCCACCACTTGTCTCCTCTTCCTTTTCCTATTTACATGCTGAAAGAAGCCCTTTTTGTTGCTCTTGATATTCTTGGCAAGTCTCAGCTCGTAATCAGCCTTAGCCTTGCGAAGAATCCTTCTGCAACGGGCCTCCTCCTCCCGGTATACCCTTTTGTCTATTTCCCCCAGTACCCATTTCCTACAGAGGTTCCTCTTTTGTCTAATCCCTCTAACTACCTCCTTTTGCATCCATGGCGGCACTCTCCTCCGCCTCCCCACCTTACTGACTAGAGGTATCGTCAAGGCTTGCGCCTCCAAAACCTCCCTTTTGAGTGCTATCCACCCCTCCTCAACTCGCTTACCTTCCAGTAACCTATCCCAGGAGACTTTCCCCAGTCTGGCCTTCAGTTGGCCAAAGTTGGTCCTCTTGAAGTCCCAGCTTCTAGTGCTTGCCCTGCTGCACGCCCCCAGTCCCCTGATCTCAAAGCAAAGGATGGAGTGATCATTCACATCCAGAGCTCCCCCAATCTGTACTTCATCTATCAGCTCCTCCCTATTGGTCAAGACCAGTCAAGGATGTTTCCCCCCCTCGTCGCCTCTCGGACCGTCTGTGTGAAAAACCCTCCCTCTATAGCTTCTAGGAAGCAACGTGATGTGGCTGTCACCGCCGAGTGAGTCTCCCAAGTAATATCCAGGAGATTGAAATCTCCCATAATTACTGTGTGTCTCCCACAAGATATCCTTAGAATCTGGCGTGTCAGGACATCATCCAGGGTCTCAAGTTGACCTGGAGGGCGATAACATACTCCCACTGTCAGGTCTGTCAAAACCCCTAAGTTTCACCCAGACTGCCTCTACTGAATCCCCATCTGTGCTGCATTCCATCTCACTGCATCCTATCCCTTCCCTGATGTATAAAGCCATGCCCCCACCCCTCTTTCCCTTCCTGTCCTTTCTAAAAAGGTGAAACCCTTCTATGTTCACATTCCAGACTTGCCTTTCATCCCACCAAGTTTCTGTGATTCCCACCAGATCATATCCTCCTATTCCCAGGAGAGCTTCAAGCTCTTCCTGCTTATTACCCATGCTCCTAGCATTGGTGTACATGCACCTCAAATCCTTTCCACCGCTTCCTTTCCTTGGAGTGCCCAGCCTCCTCCTTCCTCCCATCCTCCCTGATACCTGGCCCCTCTCTGTAGGAGTCCTCTCAGTCCCTGCAGTATCTCTAAAACCCTGCTCCCAGAGCCCTGATCCTCTCCCCCCACACTTGTCCAGTGCAGACATGTTTCTGGGAGGCCTGAACCCCTCCCCCCCACTCAGTTTAAAGTCTTTCAGACGAAGCTCGCTAGAGCATCTCCAAAGGACCTTTTCCCCATCCTTGTGAGGTGTAACCCGTCCCTTGCCAGAAGTCCATTGGCAAGAAACCGAGTGCCGTGGTCGAGGAACCCGAAGCGTTCCTTCTGGCACCACACCCTAAGCCAGTCGTTCACCTCAGAGGCCCTCCTGTCCCTTCCTGGCCCAAATCCCCGGACAGGTAAGATTGACGAGAAGGCCACTTGGGCCTTTAGCTCCCTGAGTTTCTTCTCCAAGGCCTCGAAGTCCCTGGTGATTCTGACCACACCCTACCTGGCCACGTCGTTTGTGCCCACATGGATCACCAGGAGCAGTTGGTGACCCCTGGAGCAAACAAGATGCTTCACTCTGTCCTTCACATGCCGGATGCGTGTGCCCGGCAGGCAGCAAACCTCCCTTGTCTCAAGGCTGGGGTGGCACACCGCCGCCTCAGTGCCCCTCAGCAGGGAGTCCCCAACAACAATCACCTGCCGCCGTACCTTCCTGGTGCTGGTGGGCGGCCGTGCCCTGGCCCTCGCCTCTCCTGCAGTGGGTCCCTTGCCGCCTGACATCCCAGGCTGGGAGTCCTGCTGGTCCCCCAAGGCCTCATTAGCCCCAGCCTCCCCAAGCGGAGAGAACCTGTTTCCCAGCTCCAGACTGGTGCCAGGAAAAGACTGGTGCCACTCCTGTGGGTGACATAACTCCATGTCTCCACAGCTGTTCCTCCCGTGGTCTCTCCCTCAACCCTCTGTCCAGAGGGGGCTGCTCCGGGGGGGGGGGGGCTGGAGAGCTCTCTCAGCCCTCAGGCATCTCATCTCCTCCTCTAGCAGGATCACCATCTTGCACCGAGGGCAAGTGTATCCCTGCCTCTCCTGGGGGAGAAGGGCGAACATGTTGCAGCACTCGCAGCGGACAGGAACACCTGTGACTCCCGCCAAGGCCATCTCCTGGTCTGCCATTGGGATCCCTTCGAGACCTTACCTTGGTCCCCTGCCTTGTTAGTCCTGCAGTTCCTCTCACTCGCCCAGTTCTCCCAGACAAAAACCCACTCGCACACACACACAAAGATAAAATAAATTTATAAAATAAACTTAAATTTAAATTGGAGGAAAAACAAAGCAAAGCACAGCACAGCACCAAAAAAGAAAAGAAAAGAAAAGAAAAGAAAAGAAAAGAAAAGAAGGAAGGAAAGGAAAACAAAGCAAAAAAAAAACAAAACCTCTGCGTCCCAGGGAAGGGAGTCCCCAGACAGCGTGGGCCACAGCTAAGGGATGCAGACAAGGGACGACACCTTATCAGTCCCTCAGGCAGGTGGCCCCGCCCCTCTGCTCCCTCCTGGCCACTCTGGCCCATCTGGCCCCGCCCCTTCCTCTCTGCTGCTCCTGGCCCTCTGCTCCCCTGCCCAGCTCCTACCTTGCCTTCACCAGTCCCCTGGCCACTCAGCACTCTCTCCTAGCCTGTGCCTCTGCTGCTCTGCTGCTCTGCCAAGAGGCCAGAGCCAAATGGCCCCTTCTAACTTTACTATTCTATGATTCTTTGATAAATCTGGTTGCTGAATTTTGTTTAAGCTGCAGCCTTTAAGCAGTCTCAATGGTGGCCCATGTAGAGTGCATTGCAATTATCTAACTGGAGATTACAAGAAAACAGTTTACTGAAGCCCTGTTATCCTAGTCTAGATAGGAGCCTAACTGGGTCACCAGCTGAGACTGGGAGAGGTGACCTAAGTGTCACTGAGGCCACCTGAGCATCAAGTGACAAAGATGGGTCTGAGAGGACCCTTAAGCTATGAACCTGCTAGCTGTGCCTTCAGAGACAGTGCAAGTCCATCTAGAAGGTTGGGCACCCTTCATCTGGTCAGAAGAACCTGCTTCCTCAAAACAAACTCTTTGGCTCAAAAATATTTAATTCTATGTATATGCCTTTTGTATCAGGCTTCAGTTGGTGTGTATCAGTTAAAAATGCTACATCATCTGAGAGACGAACCAAACTTTATAAGTCCCATGGAAGTGACACCAGAAATTCCATGTGAATATTTTCTGGCTGTTGAACTTTAATCCTAGTTAAATAAGTTTCTCCAGCTTTTTAAGCATTGTCTTTTTCTTTCCTTCAGGACACGATTGTTGCATGTACTAATGGAATTACTTAAATAAAAACCTTCCTAATTTTCAAGGCACCCCACATTCAATGAACAAGTAACAGGGCTATGAGAACCTGGGATGCTCGGTGAAATTCTCCAGTTTTTACTTCAAAGCTCAGTTTGACTCACCCTGATCTCCTTTGCAACCTGTTTGTTGCTTCTTTAGAAGTTGTGCATTTTGAGATAGCTGTGCATTTTTCAAGTGTACTTTTTGTGAATGTGAACACGTTTCAGAATTTGCAAATATTTTTGAAGAAACGGCTCCCTTTGTGTTCATGTTCAGGAGTGCAAATGGAGCATTTCTGAGCAGTTTCCAAATGGAAACAAAATTCTCATCATCCCTACAAATCTGTGGCCAGAATTTGGATGTATTTGATTCTTAAATGCATGAAGCTCACCAATCACTCTTGAAAACCTATTTTCTGTACAGGTATACTGAAGTCTTTTGAGCTGTTCACATACAGCTTCATAAGTATGCTATGATTCTCCTTTCATGGAGCACATCACCCAGTTCCGAGCCACTCTGAAGAACGCAACAACTGCCTATACTGCAATTTTCTCAATGTATGATAAACAAGTGTTGCTAGAAATGTCACAGATATGCTACACCACAGAAATATAGGAAACATTCTCACAAAACTGAGAGATATAGGTTAATTATGATCCAACAGAGGCTTCCTGTTTTGTCTCCTCTTCAGCAGGAAAAGAAGTTTTGAAGAATTCCAAGGGAAGATATCTGGAACTTCACAAATAACATTGTGGGTCTTGCATTGTATATTTGGTTGGCCTGAGACATTTCACAAACACAGAGGTTGCATCCCATTGTTTGCAATTTTACAGTGGATGATGGTAGGGTGAGCCTCTTGGATCATACATACATACATAGGGTGAACTTCTTGGGTCACACATGCATACTCTGCTTCATTTGGCACAGTGAAACATAGCTGCTCCATGCAACTGTTGTGTTACTGAGCTGTTGTTCAGCTGTTTACGTATGTGGGAGTAAAATCATGGGGTATAAAACACTAAGATGTGTCCAGTGCTGAAGTACGTGGAAGGGAGAGCAGGTAGCATTCATTGCTGCTGAATTACAGTCCTTTTTAAAAATCTTTGTGCTGGGGTAAGATGACTATCACAAGGGATGATGATTGTCAATTTTATGTTAAAAAATGCAGAGCTCTGGATTACATGAGAACTTCACGCTGCAGGCTGAAGGATTCATAGAGTTTAAGAATCCCCAGGAAAAGAGCTGAAGTGCATCTTGAACCTGCATGCTCTATGTGACTCTGTAGGAATGCAGGATTTCTCCAGGATTAAATGCATTATTTATTTGCCTCTTCTATTTTTTATTTTTTATTTATTAGATGTCATTTATTAAACATTTCTGTAATTCATTCTGGCTCTAAAAAGAATGTCCAAGGCAACAAAATATAAATTCAAGTTAAAAAGCATTCAAAAGAAAATAAAAATGACAAGTTGGTAGGTCAAAACTTAGAATGCTAGAGTTTGAAGGTACCTCAGGTATCATCAAGCCCAACCCCTGCTCAGTACAAGTTCTGCACTGCAGGGTGAAGATGAGTCCTTGACAGATGGTCATCTATTGCCTCCTGAGGGTGATGAGTTCTCACTGTCAAACTGAAATGTACTTCCCTGTGATTTCTACCCATTGGTATTAGTCCTGCCCTTGGAAGCAAGCAAGAAAAAGTCTGCTTCATCTTCTGCATGGTGGCCTTTCAGAAATTTAATATTCTTAATCTCTTCTCCAGGCTAAACATACCCAGTTCTTTCAACCGTTCATCATCGAATTTGGTTTCCTGATCCCTCAAATAAACACGTTAAAAACCTGAGAGAACAAAAATATCTTAACCACCTGTCCAAAGAACAACAGAAAGACTCTGTTATCACCTCTCTTCTAAGTAAGTTCCATAATTGAATGCATCCACCATAAAGGCCCTTGCTCTTCTCCTCACCAATTACATTTTGGAATCAGAAAATGAACTCAATTGATGGGCATGTTCATGAGATAAGAGGCTGTCCTTTAAATATACTTGCTCCAGTAACCAGCACTTGATGTCTGTCCAAATGAAAATAGTCCAGTGTAGAACATCAAAGCTGAGCTAAGAAATGCCTGCTATGTAGTGAACAGGTTAGCAGTTTAAACCCGACAGAAATGTCGAATCCCTCTTAAGAGGACATCATACAAAATATGAACTTTATCAAGGTGGTAAAAGTAAATCTTCTACAAGTATTTTTGTGGAAAAAGAAATACACGGTTCAATTTTCAGTTTTCTCCATCTTGTCTCTCTATTGGTGACCTGCAAACTTAGCCTTTACATTTCTGAAATCATATCTGGATTTATGGCCATTTCTGCCTGTGCCTTCAATCCCTGCTGCTGATTGATATCAAGAGACCAGTTATTGCATCCTTTCTTTCTAACACCAAGGTTAAAAAGCCTTGCACATTTTCCTTCTACCAGAAGAATGTTTTGCTCTTCCCACAAAACCCCCCAGTACAAATATATGTTGGAACTCAGAGCTTAGCTGGAATAGAACCTCTCCTGTGTTCCAGAGCGGTGCTGAGCATGGCCTGAAAAGAAACCTGATTTTAAAATATGATGGTGATAATAACAACTTACCTGACAGATATGTCAGGTAAGACAGAGAGATGGCACAGACCATTAGCAATAAAGGATGAAGGAAGCACTGGTTGGCTAGGGCCGCAGGCTCAGCAAGTGCAAAATTCAGCTATAGCAGGTTGAAGCCTGAGGCAGGACAATATAAGCTGATTACTGCAAAAAAGAACATCAGGCACGTCACTGGCACAGCTCATCCAGTAATGTTTGGAGCAGGAAAACTACAAAGGGGGAGGCAGGTCTCTGTTACATCACAACCTGGCAACTCACCACAGTCCATTCACAACATCTGCTGTGAAAACTGGGCTATTATGATTCACACATTGGCTGACTCAACAACACCTATGTTTCAATTGCTTGATAGGAATCAATAAAAGCTCTTCAAGATTCCTTCCAGGTACAGGAGGAAACCATATGATGACAAGGGGGAGGAGGAGTGCAGAGTGCACTGAAGGAAGGGTGGATGGGTACCTTCTGTAACATATGGGGTTGTTTCAATGACAGAAGACCCATTCCAAAAAGATCTCATTCCACAAATTAACTATGCACTTGTGTATTTATTAGGGGTGTCATCAAATTCAGACAAACCCTGAATCAAATTGAGCTGATTTGGTCAGATTTAGGAGATATCCAAATCAACATGTGGTTCTTCCAAAAAAGACCGAATCCAAATTTGAATACTTTGAATATTTGTGATTTGAATGGAAACAGAGCCACAGGTAATGTTTTTCCATATAAGGAAAGTTGGGGGGAGTGGACAGGGAAAGGAAGGGCAGCTAGAGCTTTTAATCACAGTGGATCATTTCCTCAGGACTCCCTAATCACAGTGTTTCTGCTGTGAGGAGGATGAGGCCCCATTGATGAGGGTGTTCAAAGATAGGCCAGACATGCACATGGTGAGCATGTCATGAGCGGAGCTGATTGGAGCCAGGGGTCAGACTAGATGGCCCGGGAGGGCTCTTCTGACTCATTCTGTTTCTATGTTTCTAAGTAATGTATCACCAGACTGACCCAGTGTCCAGTACACAGCATGGGAAGGCTATTGTCTCTGTCCATCAGCTGACTGGAGAGAGCAACTTTCCAGCAATGTGTGGTGACAAAGGGAGTCCTTCCTCATTGTAACACTGAAAAACTAATCTCCTATCGGCAGAGCAGGACATAACTCCCTTTCCATGCTACAGAGTGACAGAAGGTCTCCTTTTATTGCCACACAACAGAGAAAGGCATCCAGAAAAGAGGGCTGGACAAAGGGACATGGTCTGAGGAGGGGCTTTTGGGCCTGGGAAAGAAAATAGAGGAGCAAAGGGAGATGATCTGCAGCCAGGATCCAGCATATGGGGTGAGGGTTTCCTATACCAGCTATGTGCAATTACTTGGGAGGTAGTTTTGTGGAATCCAATGAAGCTTATTTGTAAATAGTGAAGCACTATAACCTGCAAGCACTTTCCAATGCCCATTGATAAGTAAGTCCCACTGATTTCACTGGACAAAACTCTCAGGAGGAAGTGAGAAACCTCGGTGCCTAAGTCTGCATTCATGTGCACCCTTACCCAAAAGGAAGCCTGACTGTATCCAGTGAGAGCTACTGCTGAGTAGGCATGTAGAGGATTGCACTGTAAATATTGAAATATTCTATTTGAAATGCATGCCTTACATTAAAAAAAAGTGAAGCAAATTTTCATCTGTATCGGTGTCTCGGAAGCAGATGTCTCCTTGACGTGTGTGTTCAAGCTGTTGGTGGTGACCTTGTAGGATGAAGCAGTTGTTTGAAAATGAGTTTTTGCCTCCTAGTCTGGGAAAATAATGCTGCAGTGAAGATTTAATATAAGCCATCGCTTCCCATAGAAGCTTATTTCAGCAAAGTAAACTATTAATTAAAATAACAAATGTCAGCTATTTCTCAAGCTGACAGTTAACACAACATGGCTTTTGCTTAGCATGATGTACAGGATGTATGGGAGGTGTACCTTTATTCTGTCCTGGCTACGTATGGTCCATTTATTAGACTTCAATACAGTGATAAATTAGCAAAAAATGCTGCCGTTTTATTAATAGCATGGGAGCTTAGGGAAAACCCATCTGGCAGGCAAAGGATGTCTGGCAAAGCGCTTGCAGAAATGAATCCATGGCATTTCAGCGAGAGACTTCAGCGTTGCAGAATGAGATGAGGAACCCAGCAAAAGCTTTTCTGTTGATGCAGAGCAGCAGCTGTCAGCCTGGTACCCTGCAGTCATGTTGGATTACAGGTCCCATCATCCTCAGACAGCTGCTGGTGCAGAGGCCTCATGTAGAGTATTTGCATGGGCAGATTAATGGATCGGCAGCACTAAGTTTCTGATACTTAAGATTTACTCCAAGAAATCCCAGGGCCTTGGCAAGCTTTTGAGCTTCGTTTTCCAGAAAGCATGACTATGGATGGCATTCCAACTTGGACTTGTTTGTGGTACTTTCACTGTTTTCTCCAACCTGAAGCTCTCTGGCTGGGGATGATGGAAGTTGTAGCCCGAGGCATA
Source organism: Varanus salvator macromaculatus (assembly GCA_023646645.1). Taxonomy (NCBI): domain Eukaryota; kingdom Metazoa; phylum Chordata; class Lepidosauria; order Squamata; family Varanidae; genus Varanus; species Varanus salvator. The sequence goes on from JAIXND010000659.1 coordinate 15,580,956, forward strand.
CTGGGGGCAACATGTTGGGGGAGGCTGATTTACATGATCCAGTTAATTAGAGTAAGAAAATTACTCTAATATTAGAGTAAGAAAAGGAGAGTAAATTCCTTCATCAAACAATAGATCCTCTTTTAGAAGCCTCTTTTGGAAGCATCTACTGGGGAAAGGGACTTTTTGGCAGTGACCCCATAGGTGTGTGATGTGCATCCCAGAAAGGCTCAGCTGGTGCCTCCATATGACCTTTTCATTGCCAGCTGGAACATCCTTGATGTTTCTCCCAAGCCTTTCAGCTCTTTGTTTCTAAATCCAAAAGCAGCTGAGTTGCTTGTGAGGCTTATTTTTACACATGTAGGAGATTTTTCAAGCTGCGTTCTGTTTTGCTACATGCAGTATGTTATTGTAAACCACCCAACAGAGTTCTACTGGGTGGCATAAAATTCATTGTAAATAAAGAAAGGGGACCTTCTTTGAATGGCTGCAGTGTTCTTGGTCTCGGACGGAGCCATACCTTGGACTTCCTGCCTGATGTCCTTAAACAGGAGAGACGAGCAGTCGGCATTGTCGTCCTCGCCTCCCCTGCACAAACAGCATCTGCCTCGCACTCCATATGCGATGGCACTTTTTGTCAGGTGCCGCAAAGTAAGCAACTAATAGCCACTGTGGAGGTTCACAAGGATCTGAGAGAGGGCAGAAGAAGGCAAGGCCTTTCTTAAACTCAGCATTTTAAAAGCTTTACTCCAGCTTGTGGGAGGCCTTGGAATCAATATCAATATAATTACCTTTTTCAGGAAGAAAGAATAAACATTTCTGGCAACGTACAATTTAATGTACATTTGTTTCATCAGTGGGTCTGCCTATTTTTTATTTTAATGTGGTTGCAAGAAAGCATTTTGCTTAAGTGGGAAAGCGACTGAAAAAAATTCTCTCTCCCACAGTCTAGGAAGTATATTTCTGTAATTGTATGGCATTCAGAAACCTGGGATTTCATTTTAAGTTAATGCAGAACAATGTGTTAAACCTTTTTTTTAAAGCAATAGCTCTGAAAGAGAAAAATGGTTAGGTTAACTGTCCTTATAGTTGCACACACAGAGGTAAGCAGGCCCCACATTTTTTTCTCCCCCAGATCAAATGAGATTATAATTACTTTATTGCGGAGCCCATCCATACTCTAAGGAGCTCAGGGTGACCAGCATGGATAAACAGGGTGACAGCATTGTCGTTACAACAGTTGTGTAAGGTAGGATAGGCTGAATATAACAATTGGCCTTAGGCAGCCTTCCCCAATCTGGTACCTCCCAGAAGTGTTGGACTGCAACTGCCATTAACATGGCCAATGGCTGGGGATGATGGAGGTTTTAGTCTAACATGTCAGGAGAGCACTGGGTAGGAGAAAGCAATCCTAACATCATCAACCAATTAATGAATGTTACCTAGTTCCTAGAATGAGTTCTGGAATTCTTCTAAGGGAACAGTGCCGTGCGTTTTGCTGACTAGGGAATGCTGGAGCTGTAGGGCTTTTTCTGTCTAAACATACATAGGATTGCACCGTGTGTGTGTGAGTGTGCCTAAGCAGCCAGAGTCAATGTCTGTTTTTGGTGGCTACCTCCCTCTTTACCCATTGCAGAAAGATGAACCTCTTCTGCACAAACCAGCCCTTTGACGTGCAATTGCTTGTCTTGAAATGACATCCTGCTCGTCTATGAATACTTGAAAAATGTTAATCCCATAATTGACTCCATTTACTGGATTTTCTCAGATGATATTTCATATCTCCTATACATGGCACACAGACAGCAGCACAATATGTGGAACCCTGCCTAGGCTTGCCTTGCCAATGTGAAAATATAACAATGGCAATTCTATACAAAGGATGCCGTTTTGAAGAGAGAGAGAGAGAGAGAGAGAGAGAGAGAGAGAGAGAGAGAGAATAACAGTATTTAGGATTCATGAACAAGTGTATTTGCAGTTTCACTTTGCAGGGTAGGGCTTGTGGGACAGCCTGTCTAGAAAGAAGCCATGCACCTCTAGACAGAGATGGTAAAGTCAGGAGAATTTTGTTCTTATTCCAGTAAATGTAGAGAACAGAGTTATTAATGGCCTTAATTAGAGGAGGCACCAATGGGTTGTAATTAGCATTAGGTACTGAAAACATTTCCTAGGATTGCCTGAAAGCAATTTAGAAGTGTGGGATGGTCAGGCAGAGCAGGAGCAGTCAAAGTAACATCTTCTTCAAAGGAGGAGGACCACAAGAAAAAAAATCAAGTCACTCTTCTGAAAACTTGGCAAGTTTTCCTTGGAATGAGGAAGCTCAGGCAATGGTTCTGCCGTCTAATTTCCTGATCAAATTCAGTGGAGCTTTGCCAGCATTTGCTTCCCTGGGAAAAAAAGATTTCAGAACTGTAAATAAAATTACATAAGTATTGTTTTACCAGTATCCATCAGATCAATTCAAAATGGAGTCTGCCCCAATTTACTGGAGTCCTGTTGCACCTGCAGCCTCCTCCTACCAGCTGAACAAGGAGGCCAGATCCAACTCGGAAGGCAACGCTGGATTGTCAGTGCTGGGAGGGGTGTGCGTGTTGTAGTGGGATTACACTGAGCAGAGTGTGGTGGCTATTTTACAGTGAAGATGTTTAGTGGCTGGGGAACTGCCTGTTCTACACCCTCTGAGCTGGGCTGCTCCCCCCAGGATGCCTGGCCAGTGCCAGTACTAAAGTAAGATTCAGTTGGAAGAGTCATTCTGGTCAACTTCAGTACAGTGAACTGGGCGGTGGGGTCCCATATCGTCTGTCACCTCAGGCAGCAAATTACCAGCCTTGTGGAGATGACTTTTTAATTGCCCATTGAAAGGATATTGTCTTTTTTTAAAAAATGCTGATTTTAACTTATCTAACTTCTCTAACACATGGGTCATTTAAACTAAAACCAAATTTGGAAGATATACCTTATATTGGTGTCCAAGGCAATGACCAGCTGGCTTCCTGGATTCAGGGGCTGCAAAAGTGGCAGATGGATAGTTTACTTCTCCTTTGGGTCTTATGCTGGTATGCCTCAATGTGATTTGAGAACTGGCCTGAATTCTAGATTTGTAAAAAGAAGGACAAGTAGTTGAAACAGGGGTTTTTGGCTTTTTTTGGACTTTGAAAACTGTACAGTATAAGGCAGTGGGACAAATCCGTATTTGTGTTTTCACCTTCACACATGAATAATGACACCTAGGTATTCTTCTGCTCCTCAAAAGACAGGTAAATAAATATCAGAAAGAATTGTGCAGCTCATATAAATATTACCCACCTGTCTCTCTTAACCTTGTCACAAGCTATTTGCATTTTGGAGAATTCTTTGAATTTCCTCCTTGGGTTGAAGCTTGGCTATTTGGCAGCAAAGGCAGTTGTCTGTTGACATAGCCAGTGTGTGTGTGTGTAGACGTTTGGTTCTATAGCTGCACAGAACAGTGTGCCTGCCATTGTGTGGGGAATGAAAAACAATTCCATGGCTTGACTTCCTTGCCTCTTCATTTCAATGCGGAAACATATTTATCCAAGGTAGAGAAATAGCTGCAGAGGTTCCCAAATGTTGAACCTGGTGTGCCTGAGCAAAATAATAACAAAGCAGTCTCCTAGGTTGATTTGAAAGGCACCTAGCTTTGTCTTTTATTTTAGAGAGAAACCAAAGAGCATACAGAAGCGGATTGTGGGGAGAGAAAAAGTGGGCAATTCTTTTCAGCTATCAAACAAAGAAAGACGAATGAGCTTCTAAAAGCAATGATCTGAAATAACTAGAACATGGATAAAGTTAAAAACATGATCTAAAGAAGCCCAGATTATTTGATACAAACAGGCAATGATCCAAATTGTGAGCACAGCAATGCAGGTGACATATTGAGAGGGGGAAATAGTAAAAGTGAAGATGAAGTGAAATATTATGAAACAGAAGATGGGGCAATTAGTGCAGTTCTCATTAATTATATTGCAGTTGTATATATATTTGGTGATTGCGGTCTCTTTTATTTATATTTAATGGATGCGTAATAGGGACTGTGCTGCAAATGACCTGAGCAAGGCCTCACATGCAATCAACCAGCACAGCAAGGCTATCATTTTGGATTTTGGTAAGTGTGGAAAAATATAACCAAATCTGTCTGTCTGTCTGCAAGTCACACACTGCATATTTATACTTGCCTCTTCATTTTAGTCCAGCAATATCCAATAATTCTCTTCAGTGCATTAAAAAAATGACTGTGGTTACAATCCTATACACTTACTTTAGAATAAGTATGATTTAAGAACATAAGAGCCATGCTGGATCAGACCAAAGCCTATTTAGCCTAGCAAACTGTTCACACAGTGGACAACCTGCTTGTGTCCCCCAGCAACTGGTATAAAGCGTGTTGCTTCTGACATTGGAGGCTGCTGTCCTGCGTTATTAGCCAATGAGTCCTTAAGGGAGCACTCCTATTTACTGTCATTTACACAGCCTTTCCCAGCATCTCACCATGGCGCCTGACACACACACACCCATACATGTCTTACAACTCCCAACATTTTCCAGCAAGCAGATCTGCCCCACTCTACTGTAGGTTCCAAAATCCATGTAAACATAACAAGAATCCTGTGTTTTTTAGAAAGGCTGGGGCAAAACATTGCACTGTGTGATGCTGATGTGGAGAGGCAGCATGATAAATCCTCAAGGTCGTCCCTGCTGCCTTTGCAATGCATTCCGGTTGACATGACACTTTGGCCATGGCAGAGTTCGTGCTGTATTTACTCACAGCAAGTCCCGCTGGCTCTGCGTGCACTCCTGCTTAAGTTGATTGGGCTACTTAGCTGAAGGGATTACAGGAGCCAGCGCATGGTGATTATGGCTCTCAGGGCTTGCTGCTTATCAGTTGCGAGTCCAAACGAGTTCTCTTGAAGTTGTCATTTACACAGCCTTTCCCAGCATCTCACCATAGCACTTGACAGCACTTTGCTTCCTTCTTTTGGTGCAGCAATCTGTCTTTCCTTTCCTTCGCGTTATGTTTTAGTGAAGATTAAACACAGGAGCCTCTCCAGCTCAGAGGGCTGAGCCCATTTCCCCTACTTCAGATGGCAGCCATTGAACTCATTAGTGGCAAGTGCCCTTCTCTCATCCCCAGGACATGCAGACACTCTGGTTGAAGTTCCTGCAAGTCAGGTGAGATCATGATGGTAAAATATCTGAGAAGTCATTGTTTCTTGTCCTCATGTAATGTTTTCTCTCCCCCTCTGGTCTCTTTAAACTGGCAGAAACTGCCAGCTCTTTGCCTATTAAAAATTAGAATAGTACTAACAGACCTCTCATTAAGGTCTGCTCACTTAACTTTGTAGTTTAGTACCTTCACTGTTTTTATATTCCCCTCTGAATGTCTTTTTGCTGAATGTCATTACACATCTTCCATTGGTAGTTGTAGCCTCATTTATTAAAGTTTTGGAAGTGACATGTTGATTTCAACAAGAAATAAAAAAGCCCCTATTTTGAATTCTAGACTTTTAAAATAATGAGCATTCCAGAAAGTCGGTGCTGGAAAGTTTGTGCTAGTGCAAAGAGGAAGAACTTAGTAGTCATTAAGTGGATGAGCTTCAAGATACAACAGCTCTACTGGGTCACACAATTAGGCCCCATTTTGAGCTCAAGTCTTAGCAGTAGTATTTTTGTATACATGTTGATTTAGAGAGGGCTTATATAGGACAGTTTTCTACAGTGTCATTCTACAAACTCTAATAGCACTAATGGAGGCCTGCCAAATCTTTCTATTATGCAAAACTTTCTGCATTCCACTTGTTCATCCATAACTTGCATTACCTGCTAGACAATGGCTTGCACAAACGGAATTGTGCAAATCAGAGCTACTGAAATACCTTCTCCTGAGGTGGCTTGTCTTCTCTCCTCTTGGCCGTGCCTTCTCACTGGCAATGATAATGATGGCTGCTGCCCATGTCTCCTCCTCCTCCACCTCCTTCCTCTCCCTGCAGCTGCTTTCCTTGCCACCCCTCAGCGGCAACAATGGTGGTGGTATGGCTGCTTGCTTCCCATTCCCCATAGGTGAAGAGCCCCAGTGATGAAGCATTTCAGCACCAGTGACAGAGCACAACGTGCAAGTGAGTTGAGCAACTGTGCAATGATCAGGTAAGTGCTTTTTTCTGATTTGCTTATTTATTTATGGGGTCATCCTGGAAATTATTGAAAACTCATATTATCAGGTGAAGCCAAAACAAGGGCCCAGAAAAGGAGTATAAATCCCAGAGGGGAACAGTGATGAGCTAAATACCAGGGGGTTAGGAATACAGCAGAAACTTCCAGTTCTTGCAGCCTTGCTCAAACAGAGGATCCACACTGAAACTCTACTCAAGCTTAGAAAAAGGAAATAAAAGCAATAGAGTTCTGTACTGATAAGAGCCACTGTGCACACCTCGTTAATGGAAGATTTCACTGATAAACAAAAAAGTGAAGGCTAGTTTCAGTCTGGGCTCAGTGCAGGTTCATGTTTTTCGGTCCTATAGAGAAGTTCACAAACTAAAACTCAGAAATAGAATCATCTCAAGCTTTGGAATTCAAGTGATCAATTAATTAGAAAAATGCAAAAAGGAATCCAGCACTTCCAAACCACAGCCCACCCAAAATCAACTACCCTTTGTCTGTTGTCCAGCTGACCCAGTGACTCTTCTCCTTAAAATAGAATATCTTCACTCTCAGTGGCTTAGCTGAGTTCAAAAGAGAAAATTCTCTAAAATGAGGGAAAAGATAAAAAAGTACTTAAAAGGGTGCTGGTGGTCAAGAGGCTTAAATCCCAAATGCTTGGAGATTACTCAAAACCACAATAATGAATGCTCAGATAGAATATATACCACAGGTTAGTAAAGATAGCATCAAGTCCAAGAAATCACCAGCATGGTTAATAAACAGTGCCAGGGAAGCTGTTAGAGTGAAGACAGCTTCCTTCAGAAAATGTAAATTTTTTCTACATGGAGAAAACAGAAAGTAGCATAGTTTTATGCAAAGAGGATGCAAGTGGACAGCAAAAACACAAAAAGATGCAAAAATGCATTTTGACAAGCACATCACTAACAACACTGAGTCTGAGTGATTGCAGCTTAGCATCCATTATTGGAGGATCTCTTTGCCACCTCTGTTGCATCCTTGAAGGGTCATCCAGCTGAGCTTTTCCATGTGGTTTGGGGCTTTTTACACTCTGGTTCAAGTCAAACACCATCAAACCCTCAGAGACTTGCTGTGATGAATTTGAGTGATTCTTTACAGATAAAGTCACCTGGACGGAACACATTTATCCTAGTTCCATTGGCAAAGGCATCCAGTGCACCATCTGGCTCTGTCTTACTGAATGACTTTCAGCTATTGTGGTCTGAGGATGTGGACAAGGTGCTTGGTCAAGTCTGTCACATGACCTGTTTGCTCGACTCTTGCCCATCTTGGTTAACTGAGAGGTTGAAGGAGCAGTTCTGACCCCGGATCCAGAAGGTAGTGAATGCCTCCTTGAGAGACGGGCTGGTGCCCACCCATCTAAAGGTGGTGGTGGTCACACCACTTCTTAAAATGCCACACCTGGATCCAGAGGATATAAGCTATGGCAACATTCCCTGCCTGGGTAAGGTGTTTGAGCAAGGCATGACTGGGCAGCTTCAAGCACTCTTGGAGGAAATGGATTATCTGCATCTATTTCAGTTGGGCTTCAGGCCCAACTTTCGAACAGAAACTGCCTTGGTCACCCTGTGGGATGACCTTTGCTGGGAGAAAGATGAGGGAGTGCAACCCTGTTGATTTTCCTGGTGCTCTCATTGGCTTTTGATAGCATTGACCATGGGATCCTTCTGGGGAGGGTGGCTGGGTTGGGAGTAGGTGGCACCACACTCTGGTGGCTCTGTTCCTACCTGGCCAACCATTTCTAGTTGGTGGAGCACTGTACTTTTTGCTGCATGGATTCCCATAGGTCTCCATTATGTCCCCCATGCTGTTCATCATCTGCATGAAACTGCTGGGTGAGGTTATACAAAGGTTTGGGCCAAAGTGTCACAAATATGCTGCTCTGCCTCTCATTTTCATCTAATCCAGGTGAGACAGTGACTATTCCCTTTATTCAGTAATGGACTGGATGAGGACCAATAAACTGAAGCTCAGTCCAGACAAGATGGAGATGCTGCTGGTGTGCAGCTTGTCTGTCCAACTGGGAAATTTTCAACTTGTTCTGGATGGGGTTGCACTCCCACTAAAGTACAAGGTTTGTAGCTTGGGGGTGCTTCTTGATGCCAAGTTTTCACTTGTTTCACAGATGACCTTGGTGGCCAGAAGCACCTTCTACCAGCTTGGGCTGATTTTTCAGCTGTGTTCCTACTTGGACGAGCAAAGCCTAGCCACAATCATCCATGTGCTGGTAACTTCTCACTTGAATTAGTGTAATGCACCCTGCCTTTGAAGTCAGTCTGGGCACTCCAGTCAGTTCAAAACAGAGCAGCATGGTTGCTAATGAGGACCGATCCTAGAGAACACATCATGCCAGACCTCCACCAGCTGCATTGCCTGCCTGCTGCCACCTATGCCCAATTTGGAGTGCTTCCATTAACCCAGAATGGCTAAATGGCTTGGCGCTGGGTATCTGAGAGAAAGCAAGCCCCCCCCCCACCATGAACTAAGGGGGGAACTGGCAAGGAAAAGGATGTTTTCTGTTATTGCACCTTGCCTTTGGAATGCTCTTCCTAAGAAAGTGCTACTGGCACCCTCACTACTCAGTTTTTGTTGCCAGGTAAAGACATTTTTATTTAGCACTTATTTTCAGTATAATTTATGGTTTTATTATGTTATTTTACTGCTTGCTTTTGTCATTCTGTGCATTCATTCTCCTGTTTCCAGTTGATAGTTATTGAATTTTATGATGCATTGGATTTACCAGCTTTTAATCTTATGGTTTTATGCACTATGTTGCTGATTGTTGCTTTTGTGAGCTGCCCGGAGAGCCCTTGGGCTATGGGGTGGCATACAAATATAAACAAACACATAAATAATCATACATCAAGACCAACAATAAAGAATTGCTCAAATATACCTGAAACCAGCTAGAGAGACAGTTATACTAGTGGATAATCATGGAGTACTGAAGAAGGATAAGGACAGTGAGGAGAAGCTGAATGAAGTTGAGGTCCTCTTATGGATGTACAAATGGTTACCATAGAAAGCATGGTAAATTCTCCCAGTGGCCGGATGTAAACATTGCGCTTCCACTGGGATTTATCTGGGGACTAATGCTTTTTAACCTTTTAAGAAATGATCTGCCATTAGGAGTGAGCAGAGAAGTGGCCAAATTTGCTTATGACACCAAAGTCTCCACCACACCTGTTTGCTTGTCAGACTGGACACTCGCCTCTTCTCTACCACAGCCCATCATGACCTCACCCCCTCACCAATTGGTGGCAGCAACTGGCATTGGGACAGTGAGAGGGGGAGCAGGTGAGAGCACACTGCAACTGCAGTCCACCTCGGTGGCTCATCTTGGAGGCAGCCCTTCCCAGCACCAGGGTCCTTGTTCCCATTCAACATCTGCTTGGAGCAGCTTGGGCTAGGATTTTTGGCCAGTGGACTAAGGTGGGCTGTTGTTTCTGGGATTAATTTACTAGACTGACACACTTCCTCTTTGAGGAAAGGGACCGACATCTGGAATTGTTTAGTTTAGAAAAAAAGGCAAATAATTTGAGATATGAGGGAGATGTACAGAATTATTCGTGATGTAGAGAAAGTGATTAGAGAAACGTTGCTCTTTCTCCCTCTACTGTAATACAAGAACCTGGGATAATTCCATGAAAATGATTGCTGGGAGACTCAGAACAGATAAAAGGAAGTACTTCTTCAGACTTTGCATAATTAAACAATGGAATCCACTTTCACAGGATATAGCGATGGTCACCATTTTGGACAGCTTTAAATGGGAGGAGGAGGAGGAGAACTCAAAGGAGAGAAGGCTATGGGTGACTTTTAGTGATGATGGCTATTTGCTACCTCTAGATTAGAGGCAGGCTGCCTATGTACGCCGGTTGCAGGTAAACTTTGGTTGGAAGGTGCTGTTGTATTCAGGTTCTGCTTGTGGGATCTCATGGGCAGCTGGTTGGCCACTGTGTGAAGAGAATGTTGAACTAGACAGACCCTTTCCTTAGTCTGATCCAGAATGACTCTTATATGAAGAATGGGTATATGATGAATGCAGGGTCCCCATCTGCACCATTTTCCTTCCTCCGTCTGATGATGATGGTGGTACTGACAGCTAGCCACTCTCTTCCATCTCCCTGGTGCACTGCTCCTCCCTCCCCCTTGCCCTGTTATCCATGGAGATGGTGATGGCAGCTGGCCACCTCTTCCACCTCTTGATAACTATGATGATTTAATTGGTCAGCCTTCCTCCTTCTCCCCTGCCCCTATTGCTGCCCTCTCTTCTTTCATTCCTCCAACTGTAATTCTCTCCCTCCAGTTCTCCTACCATCCCAGTAGTCACTGCCTTCCTCCTTCTCTATGACTGTGATAGCAACAAACTTCCTTCCTCTCCTGATGCCTTTTTGGAGATCCCTCCTTAGAGCAGCATATTGGCAGAGGGGCTGCCCAGAAAATAGCCAGTGCTGCTGCACTTGGCCCTGACCGCTCTGTCTCCTGAGCAGCCAGTGGTGGTTCTCAGGGGGTCTAAACACACAATGTAACACTTGGAAGGTTTTTGAAAGCAAGTTTTCCAGACAGTTATGTCAGCTAAACTTGCCAGAGAAGGAGAAGGGCCAGCGTCATTTTCTGGAGTGCTGGGCTGGATGCACAGTTCTCCTGGGCTTGGAATCTTCAGGGTCTGCAGCCTGAAGTGGGGGTTCCAGCCCATTTCATGGAAAGGCTATTTTTGTGCCAATGCACATGTGCAAGAACACACGTGAAAATGTGCATTTGGTTAGAGCCCCTTGCACATAGTTTCTGCTACCTTAATGCCATTTGTGCTAGCAGGATGGTATTGCTGGATATTGCCCAATATCATGTAGTTCAAGTCTCACAAAAACTGTCCTCAGGCCTAGGTAGGAATTGGGTTTATATACCAAGGTTTTGATATGACAGCAATTTTTATTTCTACTACAACACAGAGTAGGGAGGCTTTCCCCATTCTGATACCCCCCAGGTCCTTTGGCCCATGACTCCCATAGTTTCTGGCCATAGGCCAGTCTGTCTGTGGCTGATGGGAGTTGTAGCCTAACAACACCAGGTTTAGGAAGACCATGGTAAAACCTGACTGATTTAGAGACTCCAACAGTGAGCAACTGGTACATGCAGAGAGATTCAGGTGGGGCAGGAAGTGGGTTTCCTAAGGATGCACTCACATGTTTATCACATTGGCTTGCTAATTACAGACAAGTTAACCCTTGGCCTGAAGATGATGGTGAAGGCAACCTAAGAGGTGATACCTCGCCTGGACAGTGTAGAAAAAGCCCCAGGGAATACATTGTTGGTGATAAGAACAGAAACTAAGGCTTTTAATTGTGAAACAGCTAATGTCTCTTTGAATTGCAGCCTTTGAATGATACCACTTCTCATTATTTTGACACAGAGGCATTTTGTCTGTGCTCCACCACCAACCTCTAGCCAAAGCAGAAAACCACAGACTGGACCAGGAAGAAGGCTTCTGTACAGCAATAGGTCAGGTGAGGCATCAGAACATAAGAAAGGCCCTGCAAGTTGGAGCAAATGTATTCCAGCATTTTGTTCATAAAATGTCCAGTCCATGGGAAACCCACAAGAAGGACCTGAATGCAATAGAGCCCTCTCACCCATGTTTCTCAGGAAAGGGCGCATGGAGGCAGACTAATTTCATACTGGAAGTAATATATGGACTAGCAGCTTTTACCTGCATGAGACCTATGATGAAACCTTATCCTTGCAGAGGCTTCCTGATCAGGTTTGATTCTTTTGTCTGAATAATAAAGAGTCAACGTTTACTATTGTCCACCTTGCCCTGGTCTTGCTTCCACTCCAGTGTTCTGAATATTATGGAAAGCCTCCAGGGATACAGAGAGCGCTCTTCTTCGAAAACCACATGAATGTGATGGCTGATGGGAGGGGCTGGTGTGATCCCTTTTCTCACATGTTTAGTCAATGCAGTATTGTGATACTTGAAAAGGGCGGATTACACTCCCCATTCCATTTTTTCTTTTCAGCCAAGAAATGAACAATATAGTGTTCAGGGCTAGATGGAATTATTTCCAGACTGGACTGAAAGGCCTGAATTTTTTTCTGAGAGCAGACACCACAAATTCATCACTAAGATTGCAGATAATGACAGATATCATAAGTATTCTCAACTGACTGAATCAATAGACTGCATAAATGAAGTTGCCCTTCAAGTATTGATTAGCTAGTGCGACATAACCAAATAGCAAAAATAAACAGCCTGAGTAATGCAATCTTAAATCTGAATGTCCTTATTATAAGTAGATAATAGAAGAAACTATTTTAGAAAAGAGTTTGTGATCACTTTACTGGAACAAATGGGTAATCGCTAACAACATATGCAAGAGACAATGCAGTTACTTGGTTGAATATTTATACAAAAACAATCATAATCAGATCTTTAACAAAACATAACAGTATTCATTGTGGTTTTATGCAGAGCCTGCAGAAACTTGAAAACCAACAAGACAGTTTATAAATTTAAACTAAGGTTAAGATGGTGATAAATCCCCTGCCAGCAGAATTGGAAATTAAGAGAGAGCACTGCATTCCACAGTGCAGAATTTCTAGATTTCTGACACATTGTTTGTAGCTACTCATTCATCACTTTTGACTATGAAGGGATCAACTGTTGCAAAAAAGATCCATTCAGTATCAGATGTTTGTGAGGATGTGTGGGATGGATTTCCTAATGAGGACAGGGCGAAGTGGCTCAAGGGCATGCAGGTGAGAAGAGCCTACAGACAAGAGAAAGCAATTAGATTTTTGTTGTCTAGGCATAAGCCAGGGGAATCAGGAAGAAAACAGGTAAGATGAGGGGAGGAGCAGGTTATAAGGTAGCCCAGGATTTTAACAAGCCATTCTGAGGCATAAAGATAGTTCTGAAATATTAAATAGGAAACCATCAGTGAATCAATCTATTTGTCAAGCAGACTTAGAGTTTTTAAAAAGACCTGTTAAAGCCAGAGCTAATCAGGATCAAAAGTGAATGAAGCCTTCCCCGCTATTTGCACACACATTCAGAACATTCATGTACAAAAGCACAAAGAATGCCTGATAGACCTGCTAGTCAAATAATACATCAATGACTATTAGATTTAGCTGAAGAAGATTATACACAGGCCAGAATAACTGCTGGTTATGCTGAATAATCCTCCAGGGTTGAGAGAAGGTTGTGGTATGCCTCCTCATCAAGTCCAAATCTCCATATTAGAGATAACTAGAGATTCTGTGTTTTTTACAGAACAGGCAAATCTTGGATGTTTTAAACATAGTGGTGACCAAACTGAACATGCCCATGCCAGACCATGAAGAGACACTTCCAGCTGAATGCAAGTGAGCACCATCTTGGACTTTTTTTTAAACACATCCAGAGAAATACTGTGCGGTGATGTCCATGCTAATCACTTGATGGGACTCCAGCAGTTTCATTGAGTATGAGATCTGTAGATTATGTAGGTGTTTGGTCACAATCCATAAAGAACGTGAGAATCTAGTCTTTGTCACTGATAATGACTACAAGTAACATTTGCCATCCATTCTGGGCCTGCTTCATTTCCAGTTGACAGTTATGGAGGTGAGATCTTGCTCTGTTCTTGAACTAAGTGCCATTGTGTGTGTGTGTGTGTCTGGTGAGTATTCAGTGATCAAAATATGTGCCAGTTAAAACTATATCATGCTGACTTAAACTCCACAAAGTCAGGAAACTTTAAGTTAGGCTCATACCTTAACAGACTTAACCATGGAAAGATTTTTGATAGCTGAATTTCTCTATTTTTCTTTTACAGGAACATTTATAATTACAGTGTTCTTAAAAAACCCCCAAAAACTAAAGCTAAAAAAACACAAGAAATAATTAACTGAGTAGTTGTATGTAGATAACAGATAGGTCTCTTGTATGCTTAGAATAGCTTGCTTCTGAGGAAGCCAGCACAGGATTGCAGCATAATAGTTTCTGGAGCAGAGTTATTCTTCAGTACCACTTCAGGCAGCTTTTTATCTTGGGGACAACAGTTTAAAATCCCATTTCCAGCTTCCATCATGGGCAATGGGCAGGTTTGTCGTAAAGTTTGGTTCCAGCAAATCTTATTGCTCTGCTGCACAATCCAAAGCCAAAGTGGGTGGGGTTAGGATGGTCACTTGTGCATTTCCAAAGGAGAGGTTCTGCATTACTAAAAATGTATAGATACCTGTTTAGAAGTAATTCTTAAAATTTAACTAGAAATACAGGACATCTCACTATGCAATACATCTCACCTGTGCCCCTTGCTCAATATGCTATCCCCATATTGTTAATGGACAATTTTAAGGTCCCTTCTTTTGTTTCTTTATTGTTGTTGTGTACATGTCCTAGATGGCACTTCAAATTGAGATCACCCTCCCAAAAGAGGATTCATGGGCACCGTAGATGGTTATTCCACAGACACAATTCCTGGGAAAGGTATTCCAAAAGTAGGTCAAAGAACTATTTATTTTATTTTTGTTTACTGGATTTTTAGCCCACCCCATTAGCCACATGGTTCCCTGGGTAGGTTACGAACAATCAGCGGATGGCACTTGACAACCTTTGGGGATCACATAGCCTGCATAAGCACCTCTTCCCAGCTATTCAAAACTCTAAATGAGAGATAGAAAGCAGCACTCTAACAATGATTGATGCAGTGAAATGTGCGGAATGTGTCAATGCAAGACCAAAGTGAAGACTGTATCATATTTGCTTATACTCCACAAAGTCAGGTTACAGTAAACATGGTAAGTACATGCCTCACAATCATATAAAATTGTAGTTCAACATTTTCTGATTGAAAAGCCTTGTTGGATGGCAAGGGGCACAGGGCGGCCATTGTGCATTTGGGCTCTGCCCTGACCACTTTGATTCCTTTCACATAAGGTGTTTAAGAATATGTATGCAAAATCACTCTGGCCCAGCTGACTTTCCTCACCCTTACCCTACAGAACAGAGGGTAGTTACTGTATAACATTTGCAAATGCTAATGTACATTCCTTGTGCATGCAGATTTAGAAATGATTGTTGTTGGTCCCAAAGTTGTGTCCGACCCATTGCGACCCCATGGACAACATTCCTCCAGGCCTCCTGTCCTCTACCATCCCCCGGAGTCCACACCAACTGCCTCAGTGACTCCATCTAGCCACCTCATTCTCTGCCGTCCCCTTCTTCTTTTGCCATCTATTGTTCCCAGCATTAGGCTCTTCTCCAGGGAGTCCTTCCTTCTCGTTAGGTGGCCAAAGTATTTGAGTTTCATCTTCAAGATCTGGCCTTCTAGAAAGCAGTCAGGGTTGATCTCCTCTAGGACTGACCGGTTTGATCGCCTTGCAGTCCAAGGGACTCGCAGGAGTCTCCACCAGCACCACAACTCAAAGGCCTCAATCCTTTTGCGCTCAGCCTTCCTTATGGTCCAGCTTTCACAGCCATACATTGCAACTGGGAAAACCAAAGCATAACTTTGCTAGCATATGAAATGAGTGCAATGGTGCGATAGTTTGAACATTCTTTGGCGTTGCCCTTCTTTGGGATCGGAATGTAAACTGACCTTTTCCAATCCTGTGGCCACTGTTGAGTTTTCCAAGTTTGCTGGCATATTGAGTGTAGCACTTTTGCTGCATTGTCTTTTAAGATTTTGAATAGTTCAGCTGGAATACTGTCACCTCCACTAGCTTTGTTGTTGTTCAGACTTCCTAAGGCCCATTTGACTTCACATTCCAGGATGTCTGGCTCGAGGTCAGTGACCACTCCATCATGGTTATCAGGGACGTTAAGCTCTTTCTTGTATAGTTCTTCTGTGTAATCTTGCCAACTCTACGTAATCTCTTCTGCCTCTGTTAGGTCCCTGACATTTTGGTCCTTTATCATGCCCATCTTTGCATGAAATGTTCCCTTCATATCTCCAATTTTCTTGAAGAGATCTCTGGTCCTCCATATTCTATTGTTTTCTTCTATTTCTTTGCACTGTTCATTTAAGAAGGCATTCTTATCTCTTCTAGCTATTCTCTGGAATTCTGCATTCAATTGTTTGTATCTTTCTCTTTCTCCCTTGCCTTTTGCTTCCCTTCTTTCCTCAGCTATTTGTAAAGCTTCGTCAGACAGCCATTTTGCTTTCTTGCATTTCTTTTTCTTTGGGATGGTTTTAGTTGCTGCCTCTTGTACAATGTTGCGAACCTCCGTCCATAGTTCTTCAGGCACTCTGTCAGATCTAATTCCTGAAATCTGTTTGTAACCTCTACTGTATATTCATCAGGGATATGATTTAGGTCATACCTGAGTGGCCTAGTGCTTTTCCCTACTTTCTTTAATTTAAGCCTACATTTTTCAACAAGAAACTCATGATCGGAGCCACAGTCAGCTCCTGATCTAGTTTTTACTGATTGTATAGAGCTTCTCTATCTTTGGCTGCGGGGCACATAGTCAATCTGAATTCTGTGTTGACCGTCTGGTGATGTCCATGTGTGGAGACATCTCTTGGGTTGTTGGAAAAAAAGATTTGCTATAACCATCGTATTCTCTTGACAAAATTCTATGAGCCTGTGCCCTGCTTCATTTTATACTCCAAGGCCAAACTTGCCTGTTATGCCAGTTATCTTTTGGCTTCCTACTTTAACATTCTAATCCCCCATGATGATAAGGACATCATTTTTTGGAGTTAATTCTTGAAGGTGTTGTAGGCCTTCATAGAACTGGTCAACTTCAGCCTCTTCAGCACCAGTGGTTGGGGCATAGACTTGGACTATTGTGATGTTGAATGGTTTGCCTTGGATTTGAACTGAGATCATTCTGTCATTTTGGAGATTGTATCCCAGTACTGCTTTTCCTACTCTTTTATTGACTATGAAGGCTACTCCATTTCTTCTGAGGGATTTTTGCCCCCAGTAGTATACCTGATGGTCATCTGAATTGAATTCACCCATTCCTGTCCATTTTAGTTCACTGATTCCTAAGATGTCGATGTTCAGTCTTGTCATCTCTTGTTTGATCACATCCTGTTTGCCTTGATTCATGGATCTTACATTCCAGGTTCCTATGGAGTATAGATCTTTGCAGCAATGGACTTTCCTTTCACCACTAGATACATCTGCAACTGAGTGTCCTTTCGGCTTTGACCCAGTCGCTTCATTCTTTCTGGGACTACTAGTACTAGCCCTCCGCTCTTCCCCAGTACCATATTGGACACCTTCCGACCTGATGGGCTCATCTTCTGGTGTCATATCATTTTGCCTTTTGGTACTGTCCATGGGGTTTTCATGGCAAAGATACTGGAGTGGGTTGCCATTTCCTTCTCCAGTGGATCACGTTTTGTCAGAGCTCTCTGCTATGACCTGTCTGTCATGGGTTGCACTGCACGGCATAGCTCATAGCTTCATTGAGCTATGCAAGCCCCTTCTCCACGACAAGGCCGTGATCCATGAAGGAATAGAAAAGATTACTGTAATTTAAATAGCATACAGTACTTCTCAGCATACTGTGGATGATAGCATCCAGGTGAGCTGTGTACCTGCCTGGTCAGGTGGCCATCAAGGTGCCACCTATTGGTGGCCAACAGTTCTTATGGTCCATTATGTTATGGTCTGTTACCATTAGCCCTTCAAATAGAGGACAATCCTCTGGTAGCTCTAATATAAAGGACTGCTATTTGCTATAGAGGACACCTGACCCTCCTATATGAGGCATATAAAGATCAGGAAAATGAGGAAACAAAACTTATAATAGAAGGGACTGAAACAGCTTTCCCCAATCTTCTTTCTACTTGTGATACCACTCCTGCTTCCTGGGACTGATGGGAACTGAAGTCCAAATCATGTGGTGAGCACCAGGCTGGGGAATGCTGGTACCATGTCGGGCTCTAAAGCCACCAGGGAAAATTTTAGATTGCATGTGTATAATCTCTTCTGTTGTAGAAGAGCTGAACCCTTCAACTAGAGCAAGAGATTGTCTGGTGGAAGAAGGGGAGCAGAAGGGCAGTAACAGAGCAACTTACTGCTGCAGAAGACCAAAAAGGTCTTTTCCTGTTTAACCTTAACATTTACAGTATATGATCCAGTGGGGGAAAGTCTGAAAACAGATGGTTACTGGACACAGACACAATTGCCATTTAAGCAACAAATGATATGTTTATTAAGGAATGACTATAATAGGTCCTTTGAGAGAAGACATGTAAGTGTATTCTGTAATGATGACATCATGCTTAATTTATAAAAAGGGTATGTACCCCTTCCTTTCTATACCCTATCATACCATCTGTTTTATTAATCTCATCTGTGCAGTTGTAATGAAGGTCTTGCTCCCAGAGCTAGGGAAAAAAGCCCACTAAGTCTAAATCTAACCATACTGAATAAGATTTAGGAGGAACTGTGGTCCCTTTATTTTAACATCTGGAGCCTACTGGATTTGAAGTCAAATATTTGTTGTTTCTAAGAAGTGGTCTTTGTGTTTACTGTGTGTGCCAAAAAACCTCCACTTTGATGCAATGCAGGCAGCCTTGCAATGCTGGGCCTTTAAAGATAACTTTCTGAGGAAGATTTTTTGTGCATCCTAAAAGCACAGGTGAGCTTTTGTTCCTTGAGAACCTCTTTGCTATCACTATTACCAGAAGTGGCAACTGTCAAAGAGCCGAGTTTATTTCAGAACAGGATTCTATCAGAAAACTGGGGTCTCTTTTCTTTCCCTCCCTATGTATTAAAGGCAAGAAAAATGGCAAGTCCATGCCAGCATTCTCATTAATAGTCCTTGAAATCTCTGTCTTTGACCACATACAACTGAATGTTGAACGAGGCGATGCCCGCTTGGCTGCAATGGCTTTTAGAAAGAAAGTCCACAGATGCATTGGGCTCATAATGGATCAGGTCCCTGGGAGTCAGGTAGGTGACCTTAATACCTTGTACCCCTTCCACAAAGTGCACAACCAATTTGGGTCCCCAACACCTGGGTTACTTGCATGGGAAGAAAAGACTTCATTGGCTATTCCTTTTCTAAATGCTTCTACTCCTGCTATTACCTCCACCCTCTGCCCCCCGGTGCAGTTACCTTCTCTCCATGATTGTCATGAGCTGCTGTGTGCCACATCCTGTTTCTCCTGCTGGTGCCACTTGCTTGCTTGACTGCCTCTCTCCCCTTTCGGCACTACAGTTCTCTGGTCCAGACTGAGGGGCAAGTGATGAAGCAGGTTGCCAAAGAGAAGAGGAGGAAAATTGGTTCCAAGGGCTCTTGCTTGGGTGTGGGCCATCAGCAGGTGGCTAGCATGCCTACTCTCAGTGTTGGCCCGGGCTCCTGCTTTAAATAGCAGCCTTGGAAGAGATGTGTAGAAAGATGTGTAGAATTGGTGTCTGATGATGTTTTATTTATTTATTTATTTATTTGGAAATTTATAGGCCGCCCCTTGCCACAAGCCTCGGGGCGGCTCACAACCAAAAGATTAAAACATAATGTTAAAATTTCCAAATATTAACAATTAAAACTAACATTAAAAATGTGGGTCAGATGTGGGTCAGATGTGGGACTGACCTTTCCATGGATGCTGCCATTCTGATGAAATCCTTCCGGAAGTTGTAGCATCCATTCAGTACCAGGCAATTTGAGTAGGCGGATTTCTGTCAGGATTGTGACACAGAAGAAAGGATTTAAAAACATCCCCTTCAGCATGATCCTGATCAGTGCCTGCTTGTGGGTTTAAAGTTAAAAGAAGAAGAGTACAACATCACTTTGGTTTACTGCAACACATAATTTGGCCCTTAGATGGAGAGTTGGGATTTCCTTGCTGAATTCATTCAGGAGAGAAGACATTCCCCTGTGGAACGCGGTTCAAACTTCAGCCAAGTTTTCCTTCTGAACTCTTTCCCTAAATTCTTATAATTTATTGAGGATTTTTATTTTTCAGAATGGGATATTGCATGAGGAAATAATGGCCAGTAGCCAAATTTTCTTCCTGTTATCTTTGACATAGCAATAGTTATGCATAGCATGCTTGTCTCCTGAGTTGCGCTACTAATAATGATGAAACTTAGGCGGACATATGGGATAAAACCACAATGGGATAACAAGGAAAAAAAGCTTGATAAAATGCTTCATTAGTGCTGACATGAAGTCTTACTTGTGCATAAAATGTGCTGTTAAATTCCACCTTCTATTGATTACCTGAACGCAAAGAACAAAAGGATGTTTGTTTTGTTTTGTTTTTTGGTATAAAGAGGAACATGATCTTAACTGAGTTACTTTTATCCACTTGCTATTCCTTCATTCAGTAAGAGAATGCAGTCTATAGCATAAAGCACAGTCATGTGCTACAAGTGAATGGAAATATATGCAGACATATATTTGTAGTACAAGTATGATGAGTTAATGCTATCTCCCTCCATAAGTGCACATTCTGTTTCTTTTACCAACATCATCTTATTTGTTAGAACACTGAAGGCACTACGGAAAGAGTCAGGGCACTTGTATCATTTCCATAGAACAATGTAACAACTGTCAGTATAACATATCAAACTTAGACAGGGCAAACTCCCTTCCCTTGGTTTGATACACTTTCAGGTGCTTTAAAGACTCTAGAGATCAGGACCCCTGTAGTGTCTTTGAAGCTCATGTTTTCTCTTCCACTAGAAAGTGAAGCCCTGACTTCTAATGGCAGCTCTGCAAATATCTCATCAATATTTAAACTGTCAAGTGTATTTCTGTTAGAGGTACCAATTGCAGATCAAAGATGTTACCACTGAGGTGTTGCATTCCCTTCAAGGGTCTTCACTGTTGAGCTTTTCCTTTTATTGGGAGAGAACTTCTTTTAACACTACCTGCTTTTGCTTGAGCCTTGAATGTGCTGTTTGACAACTATGGGGAATTCAGCATTTCCTCAGCACACAGATTGGAAGCCAAAAAACATGTCGAAACTGGTTTGTGGTTGTTTTAGGGAGGAAAGTGTTGAAGAAAAGCTTTGTTCTGCTGTTTTTATCTCACCAATAGGGTAGTACCAGTTTTGTTGGTAATTCTGCTGCCCTGTGAGTAGTGTGGAAGAAAGCAGATAATGAAGGACTCGAATATATATGGCAGTAATGGGGCAGCCACTGACAACAGCTATTCTCCCTCTACGAAGTCAGGTGGAATTAATTGCATGCCACAATTCCATTTTGTGTCATTCTTCCTCAACTGTACATTTTTGACTGATATTGGCAGAAGGTGGTAAATGTGTCTTCTTGTGACATAAGGAAAGTTCTACTAGGCACTGCAGGACAGGAGACCAAAATTAAATGCACCGTGGCCAGAACTGGTCCTGCTAAGCAAATGGCTGAAGCAAGCTAGGTTTCAGGTAGCACCATGCAGATTGGGTTTTGCTGGTGGCTGCAGGACTTTGTCCATCTAAACATGCATAGGAATGGGTGCCATTTGAATTTTTCCTCAAGCAAAATGTCTTGGACCAGCATTGATGTCCACAATATTTTAAGCAGCTGCAAATTGTTTATTGTAATCTAGAGTCTGTTCAGCAATGTTGATAGCTTCCAGGCTTATATCTATTATTTCATTGGACTGTCTTTAATAGGTGTTTGTGCATGCTTTGGAGCAATTCAAAAGAAGCATACTTTTAAGCCACTTAATAAAGATTTCTATAAAGCTTGTAAACTTGGTCATAAGTGCAGATATAACCTGAATTTTCAGCCCTTTCAATAAAATCTTGTATTTACTGCCTGTATGATATATTTTAAGGTTAAAGCAAATGTTTGATTTCTTTTCATAAAAGTGCATTAAAATATTGAAGCCAAGTGTAACTTGTGGGTTTGAGAGAATGCTGTAAGTTGTTGGAATTTGGACAGTATGGTCTGAACCCATTCAAGAAAGGTGGGTGATCTCCTTTTGCCAATGAGGTATATTCTTAGGAATACTGGACAGACAGCATACCTTACATTAGAAAGAAGATTACTATGAATGCCATGCAGCTTTGGCATTCAACCAAATGAATGTCCTGACTTAACATACCATCTAGGGGGTCTGTCCTTCTGCAGCTTGCAGTTTAGAGATTTGTAATGTCATAATTCATAATAAGCGAACTGGGTGACTTTGGGCCAGTCACGAACTCTCAACCCAACCGATCTCACCAGGCTGTTGTTGTGGAGACACAACTGAGAGGAGGAGGAGGAGGAGGAGGATTATGTAAGTTGCTTACATAAATTAATATAATATTTTCCCAACAGAGCTTCAAAAGTTTTATCTCTGAGTAACCATTTTCTGTGCATTTGAAATAACATTTATTTTTGTTACTTGGTCCCGCATGTCATACAAAAGCCTATTGCCCAACAGCCAGTGGTCCAGAGAGCAGTGTTGAAACCAAAGTTGGAACTTCAGCGATATTTTTAATTCATGTTTTATAAAGTAAGATAAAAGGCATTGCTTTGGTATTATAATGAGTGATGAAATGGCCAAATATAAGAATTATTGATCGACAGGAGAATGGCATTGCTTGCTTTGTTGCCTGATGACATTATGTGGAAAATGTGATTATAGGCAGTCTACAGCTGCAACATGGTTCCAGAAAATATGTGGATGGTACATATTTTAAGGTATTTAGGGATATTTGTGATTGGACCAAGGTATGCAGCAATGTTGCAATGAAGGTCCATGGAATCAGTAGTGTTTCTGGATTTCCTCTTGTGCTTGGCCCGGTCTTAGAAGTAAGCTGAATTGAAAGGAAGTCCAGGAGCACCCACACAATGAAAGTTGGTACAACTGGCAACATTCTGTGTCACCTGCAGCAGCAAAGGCTTGTGCAGCAGTCACTCAGGGCTTGATTCCTGGAAAGCACTGCACCAGCCACTCACGCTTTTAGCTGTGACAAAGTGGCCAGAGACCAGGGCTGAGCCCAGAGAATTCCCACCTCCAGTGCAGATGCCTCCACATCCCTATGCAGGTGGTTAGAAAGGGACACAGTAGATCAATGTTGCTACTGGAGCAGCTCAGCTGTAACTAGGCCATTCCAATACACGCTTAGGAGTGAGAAAGACTGACATGCCTGAGAACTTCCTACCTTTTCCCATCATTCCTCTTCATGAGTTAAGCTTCAGCAGAATTTCTTGATCGATTAAAGCACAGTTTCCCATGATGCTGAAATCTGTCAGTTTCAGTTTTTCTCACATTCTAAATCTCAAGTTCTTCCCATCCTGTTTATAAATAAATTAGTGGCTTTGGATACTTTCTTACCTAAACACATAAACTGAATGAAATGGTCTACTACTGCCACTGGAGATGATTCTGGCTCAATCTCTAACCTAATGCATCTCCCGTATGGTAGGCAGAAGGAACTTGCAGAGCCTGGATGGTTGAATTAAATTCCTGTTCCAAACAGTGTTTCCTAGTACAAACAGAATGTCCAACAGAGCAACAGCATGGAAGACATGACCTCACCTCATCTGACCTCAGCTCACCTGGTATTTAACCTCCAGCTTGCTGTTGACTGTGTTCTGACTGTTGACCCCTTGATGCTTATCTGATCTGCTTGGTACTTGACCTAGTGCCTGACTACCAACTTGTCAGGCAGTCGGTCTGGCCACACCTCTGCCTACAGTCTCTGGTCATTGTTTGCTTGATTTGATGCCTTTGCTCATATGTTCTGTCTCTGGTGCAGGACTGGTGCTAGGTACCCTAAAGATCCAAGGTTCACTCACACAGGACCAAAAACCCCAAAACCAAACAAGCAATCCAACCCAACCCTAGTAGACCACTCTCCAAGACTACCTCTACTTCAGCTCATTTTACCCTCTCTTGCCTTGTCAGGTTCAGACTTCAACTGCAGCCTGACATCCTAGGCTTGTTGATTGATTGATTGCATTTCTATTAAGACTTTCTTGTCCAATCAAGACCATTTATAAAAGCTGTAAAACCTAAAAACCATAAAGGGATTTCTTTCACATATATTGAAATTATGTTAAAAACCACCACAACAATGTGAAAGTATGTGTTGTAATGCTATTCCTGAATGCAGAAAAACTGGGAGTCAGTTGCATCTCTAAAGTGTGTGCATGCCAGAGTTTTAAAAAATTGTTTATTTATTTCCCGCCTAGCATTTTCCAGACACAATACATGCGTAACATATGGAAGTGTTTATTTAAAACTTATTTTAATTGTTAAATTATTTGTATTTATAGGATTTTAAATTTTTAGCTGAGATGCACTGGGGGTTTTAAATAATTTTTTTATTGTTACATTGTTATTTATTTATTTTGTTTCTGTTGTGAGCCGCCCCGAGGCTTTGTTGCGATGGAGGCAGCATAAAAATGTTTAAAATAAAATAAATAAATAAATGCATCTCTGAAAATAAGGGTATCCCCAGAGCTCTCTTGATGATTTAGTAAAAGAATGGGTTCATGACAAGATGGGTAGTCACTCAGATAGCCAGACTGTAAGCAATGCAGAGATTTCTAAGCTGAGATTAATACGTTGAACTGAGCCTGAAACACAAGTGGCAACCAGTAGAGATCCTACAATAATGGAGGGATATGATCATAATGTCATGCACCAATTTTTAACAAAAAATTCCAGACACTCTTCAAAAATAACCCTATGCAATGTGCACTACAGAAGTTTAACCATGATGCAACCAAGCCATGGATAACTGATACCGGATCTAACTGATCTAGGAATGATTGTAGCTGGTACATCAGAAATAGGGTGGAAACACACTCCTGTTATAAAACATGCAGACTTCCCTGGATTCCAAGATGCGGGGCAGACACCACAATTTCAGCTCAAGTATATTTATAGGCTGGTCATCACATTTTTCAAATCTGGTGAGTAGTGCAGTGCCATGGTCTCCTTCTTCAGGTTGTATTATATTGATGGTCTGCAGGAGCAGCATGCAATATTTTTGGCACATGTGTACTATTTTCTGAAGATGAAATGATGAGCATTATAAGGTAGCTGCAACCTGAATATCACTGTGCATTGAAGAATCAGCCTCTGGAAATGTATTGCTCTTTCATGTTTGCATTTGCTTTTGCTAGCTTTTCATCTTTAAATATCTAAATGGTTGGTCTGGCCAAAATCTGAAACTAATTTAAAGTTTAAAACTCCACAATGAGGTTTTCTTGAATTCTTTGAAGAATTGCAATGTTGTAGGGAGAAACAAACATATGTTTTCACACACAGCCAGTGAGTTGATGTTAAAGGATATTTTCAATGCTTTGTTTTTACTTTTTTCAAATCTGATGATCAGAAGGACTTTTAAAGCTTCTTTTATATAAAAAGAAGAGTAGCTAGATAACTTTTACTGGAAACAACTAGGGATGGATGAACCTGTGAGCTCTGCTTTCTCCCACATTCAATTAAAACAATCTTTTGAATTGACTTGAATTGGTTTATGCAGAAATGTGTGGCTTTCATTTTTCTCTCATGTGTGTGTGTGATCAAAATTTCCATCCATGTTTGTAGTGCTGAATCAGGGAAGCCAACCCTTTTTTCTGAAGGCCTATATGGTGAGCATGTGTGATGTGGTATTTTCTATTGCTGTTGAATTTGGTCAATTTTGGAAAACACCACTTTGCACATGCTCACCATATAGCCCTTTAGAAAAAAGAGTTGGCTATCCTGATTCAGCACTACAAACATGGCTGAATAGACAGTTTGAAAACCAAGATTTAAAGATCTAAGCGCTCAAAACCCTCTGTCGGTATGGACGAATCTGTTAGTTTTACTTTCACTCAGTTTTACTTTGTCCTGTTTATTTAAAAAAAAAAAGAAACATGGGAAACCAAAACTGAACTAGATTCTTACCCATACTCAGAAAAAGCTTTGTTTTGTTTTTGTTTTGATTTGTTTTCACTTTTGAAATTGATGAGAAGGGAATGCTGGTCCTTTACACGTTAGACAAGAGCTTACAAAAGGGAGCTCTATAATTTCCTTTGGGATCATCTTGAGAAACTCAGTCTTGGCAAGTTCCAAGACCATCTGACGTGACCTACATCTTCTGGACTTGCAAAGCTTAGAATGCAGCTCTTTGTCAGGGCTGTCCACCTGCCTGCCTGCCCAGAACAGGTGAGAGTTGCTTCCACTGCCACTATTCTGTCTGGGGAAGATGGGGATTCTAGTCAACACATCTGGAAGTCAACAGTTTGGGGAATACTGCTTTACAGCATGCCTTCATAAAGAAGGTGCTGACCTGTTGCCTCTGTTGTAATAATCCATTCCTGGGTAGGTAAACTGGGCAGTGACTAGGGGAAATCTACACAGCTGTAGCACTTTGCTCACATAATGCTTTTCCTGGATAGACACACATTTGGAATGAAATAATATCCAGGATTTCAGGATACCCCTTTAAGATAAATTTGAAGATTGATGGTATAATTATATTGGTTCTTCTTCTTTACACACTGCATTGTCTATATTCTTAATACATAGAAAACCCAGAAGAGTGGGACATCTAATGTTTTAAATAAATGTTGTTGTTAGTCACAAAGTCATGTCCGACCCATCGCGACCCCATGGATAACATTCCTCCAGGCCCTCCTGTCCTCCACCATCTCCCGGAGTCCACTTAAGCTCGCACCAACTGCTTCAGTGACTCCATCTAGCCACCTCATCCTCTGTTGTCCCCTTCTTCTTTTGCCATCTATTGTTCCCAGCATTAGACTCTTCTCCAGGGAGTCCTTCCTTCTCATTAGGTGGCCAAAGTATTTGAGTTTCATCTTCAGGATCTGGCCTTCTAAAGAGCAGTCAGGGTTGATCTCCTCTAGGACTGACTGGTTTGATCGCCTTGTGGTCCAAGGACTCGCAGGAGTCTCCTCCAGCACCACAACTCAAAGGCCTCAATCCTTTTGCGCTCGGCCTTCCTTCTGGTCCAGCTTTCACAGCCATACATTGCAACTGGGAAAACCATAGCCTTGACTATATGCACTTTTGTTGGCAGGGTGATGTCTCTGCTTTTTAGTATGCTGTCTAGATTTGCCATAGCTTTCCTCCCCAGGAGCAAGCGTCTTCTAATTTCTTGGCTGCAGTCCCCGTCTGCAGTGAACTTGGAGCCCAGGAAAATAAAATCTGTCACTACCTCCATTTCTTCTCCATCTATTTGCCAGGAAGTGAGAGGACCGGATGCCATGATCTTAGTTTTCTTAATGTTGAGTTTCAAGCCAATTTTTGCGCTCTCCTCCTTCACCTGCATCAAGAGGCTCTTTAGTTCCTCTTCACTTTCTGCCATGAGAGTGGTATCATCTGCATATCTGAGGTTGTTGATATTTCTCCCAGCAACCTTAATTCCAACTGGTGATTCATCTAGCCCCGCCTTTCTCATGAAGTGCTCTGCATATAAGTTAAATTGGCAGGGCGACAGTATACAGCCTTGCTGAACTCCTTTCTCAATTTTGAACCAATCAGTGGTTCCGTGTCCAGTTCTCACTGTTGCTTCTTGACCTGCATATAGGTTTCTCAAGAGACAAATAAGATGGTCAGGTATTCCCATCTCTTTAAGAACTTGCCACAATTTGTTGTGATCCACACAATCAAAGGCTTTAGCATAGTCAATGAAGCAGAAGTAGAAGTTTTTCTGGAACTCCCTAGCTTTCTGCATGATCCAGCATATATTGGCAATTTGATCTCTATTTCCTCTCCCTCTTTGAAATCCTGCCTGTACTTCTGGTAGTTCTCACTCCTCATACTGCTGGAGCCTAGCTTGTAGGATTTTGAGCATCACTTTGCTAGCATGTGAAATGAGTGCAATGGTGCGGTAGTTTGAACATTCTTTGGCATTGCCCTTCTTTGGGATCGGAATATAAACTGACCTTTTCCAATCCTGTGGCCACTGCTGAGTTTTCCAAATTTGCTGGCATATTGAGTGTAGCACTTTTACTGCATCATCTTTCAGGATTTTTTATAGCTCAGCTGGAATACTGTCACCTCCACTAGCTTTGTTGTTGCTCAGAATTCCTAAAGCCCATTTGACTTCACATTCCAGGATTTCTGACTTGAGGTCAGTGACCACCCCATCGTGGTTATCAGGGTCATTAAGCTCGTTCTTGTAGAGTTCTTCTGTGTAATCTTGCCAACTCTTCTTAATTTCTTCTGCCTCTGTTAGGTTCCTGCCATTTTGGTCCTTTATTATGCCCATCTTTGCATGAAACGCTCCCTTCATATCTCCAATTTTCTTGAAGAGATCTCTGGTCCTCCCTATTCTATTGTTTTCTTCTATTTCTTTGCACTGTTCATTTAAGAAGGCATTCTTATCTCTTCTAGCTGTTCTCTGGAATTCTGCATTCAATAGTTTGTATCTTTCTCTTTCTCCCTTGCCTTTTGCTTCCCTTCGTTCCTCAGCTATTTGTAAAGCTTCCTCAGACAGCCATTTTGCTTTCTTGCATTTCTTTTTCTTTGGAATGGTTTTAGTTGCTGCCTCTTGTACAATGTTGAGAACCTCCATCCATAGTTCTTCAGGCACTCTGTCTATCAGATCTAATTCCTTGAATCTATTTGTCACCCCTAGTGTATATTCATCAGGGATATGATTTAGGTCATACCTGAGTGGCCTAGTGGTTTTCCCTATTTTCTTCAACTTAAGCCTAAATTTTGCAATGAGAAGCTCATGATCGGAGCCACAGTCAGCTCCTGGTCTAGTTTTTACTGACTGTATAGAACTTCTCCATCTTTGGCTGCAGAGCACGTAGTCAATCTGATTTCTGTGTTGACCGTCTGGTGATGTCCATGTGTAGAGACATCTCTTGGGTTGTTGGAAAAGAGTGTTTGCCATGACCATCGTATTCTCTTGACAAAATTCTACCAGCCTGTGCCCTGCTTCATTTTGTACTCCAAGGCCAAACTTGCCTGTTATTCCGGTTATCTTTTGGCTTGAATGGAAGGTACCTGCTCTATTGCTGAGCCATTGCCCTTCCCTAGTAGAAGTGGAAATAAGAATAGAAAAATGATTAGATTCTGTTGCCAAGCCAGGGAACAAAGCCAAGTCCAACTTTTCTCCTGTGCTGCTTGAATAAAATCTTATTCCATTCTGAGGATTTTCCAGACCATCCACTTAGTATTGTTTCCATGCTCTACATGTGCATTTGTTTCTCATTTATTTTACCCAGAGCATATATTGACTTCAAGGTCAAACTTTCACTGCATGACTCACTCTCAGGTACACACCCGGCCTGATGGGTGCACCCAAGATTGGATTCTTAAATATACTGGTTAACAGCTATGAAATGGCATTCACTGCCTCTTATAAAGAGTGGGTGTGACACAGCAATTTGCACTGGGGTTGTAATAAAGAAGAAATATAGTAAAGGAATACATACAAAAAGGGAGGTGTCAGAAACATGAGACCCTCCAGATGTTTGGGCCTACAATCATCAGTAGCCCTAGTAGCAAAGCTAATGGTGAGGGAGGGTGGAAGTTGTAGACCAAAATGTCTGGAGGGACATTTATTTGCCTGCAGATAAGGAAACATTTATGCCTTTGGATTAATCCCTTCCAGCATACACAGGCCTTGGTATGCTATCATTGTGCTCTTGACCTGCCGAATGCCTGATGCACATGGCATTGGCTTAGAACGTTCCCCATGGTTGTTAAGACTCAGGATTAGCTTCCCGCTTGTTTGCTGATATTTTTAACAAAATCTGTGTGGATTTTGCATTTCAGTGTTCCGTTTTCTGCGTCTATTTCTCCATGGGTGGCAAGAGACCTTATTCTGGGGAGTAAGAAACATTTATCCAAGCATAGTAGAGATAGTACAGTGGTCAAGGCCTGGGTGGTTAGTGCTCCTAATTGTATTGCAACAGCAATACCATCAGGTGCTGTCATCTGAGGGACTGTGTAAATGAAAAATGTCGAAAGCAAAGCTTCCTGGACAAGGGAGATGTCTTGCAGGGTCATCAAAGTATCTGCTGCTAGTGATGCTTTCACAGCAGTCCTTTCACATGCCATCTGTATATATTTTTCCTTATGTAAGCTTTTGTGTAGCGAAATACCAAATTTATAAGGCAGCATTAACCTTGAGCTGTTTTTCCTCCACGTCTAAGTAATAAAAAACCCTTTAGCTCCTGATTTCTTTTGTTCACTTTGCTACAGATCAGATATCCTTAAGTAGAACATTTTATGACCACAAGGTCACTGCCTATCTTTATTTATTTTTTGCCTATGAAAATGTGACTACAGCAACAGATAAATCCTTTAAAAAAATCTATTGAATTTTGGAATTTCTTTTTTCCTCTCTTCTTCTGAGCTATCTACTTATTGCAACATTCTTAGAGAGTTATAAAAGTGTTACAGATGAGATCCATCCTGCTGGTTAGGTAGATCTTCCTTTACATTTAGGATTGTTTTAACAAAGAAAAGAAAAGTCTTGGAATTATCTTTTGGGAAGCAGATAGGGTGGGATGGAGCAAGATAGCAGTACGGACAGCTATTACAAACCATTCATTATTCTATGCCCATATTTAAGATACTGCAGTAAAAGTGCATTACCTTAATAATCAATAACTCAGCAGGAGGTCTTAATGAGCAGAACTCACTGGGAATTGAACTCCAGCTGAAGAGGCAGAAGACCACAGAGGGCCTGCAGGTTATAATTAGAGCACCATAAAACTAGAAGGTAAAGGGTGGCAGAATGCATTAGCAGCAAAATGCTAACTTGCAAGTCATAATTTCAGAATCTTTCATGTTGACATGAGTGTCACTTAGGCACAAAGAAGTAAAATATTGTGTTATTGAACAAATTTTCATTTATAATCCCTAAAGCTTGGAGATTGACCAGAGGTTGGTTACTAGGTGGAGAGTAAAGAAAGGCACACAATCTGCCCATCTTTGCATTGGTCTTCTCCCTCCTTCCACTTTGTTCCATCCTTCTACCATCCCCCATGTGTCCCTCAACTGCTCTCTCCACCATGTGTCTTTAAATAAACATATTATAGAAAGAAAATGACAGGAAGCTAATACTAAAAGAAACCACCTCATTCAAAGAAATATGGTGCCTGTCTGTACATTCTTTTTGTTCATGGCTGTCTGGTTTTACATGTTCTGATCAGTGACTAGCACTGTGAGTGGTAAAACAGTTTCTTCTGAGCTACAGTGGACTATCTGGAGGTCCTGCAGTATTGATTTTCTGCTGGTACATTCTGGTTAATCTGTCAATCACTAGCTTGAAATACAAGATGGCGGTCAATAAGCAAAACGGGTCCAGCTACCACATTCTTGGCAAAATAATTTAGAAGATTCAGGCACCGGCAGAATGCAATAGCTTCTGTTAGAAGAAGAAGGGGAAGCAAATCTGATATACCATGTCTGGGAGCAATGAACATAAAAGTAAATGCATGCATTTTACCTTGATTGTAGTGGGTGAAGGAATCATGCCCATGGGTGCAAGACAGACCTGGAATTCTCTTGCATTTGGGGGAACTAAACTAATGCTTCAAGGAAAGTTCCTTTTAGTATAGATAGATGAGTACCCATGCTTAGGAATGGGTTAGAGCATGGGTCCTCAAACTACGGCCCACGGGCCGAATCCAGCCCACTATGCCCATTTATCCGGCCTGCCTCAGAGGTTTTGGACTCACTCAGAGAAAATGATCTCCAAGTGAGTAAGCCGCTGCCATGCTGTGTACGTGCCCGTCACCACCTTGCCAGCCTGTGCCCACTGTTGACATCTTCAACTGGCCCCCTGTTGAAAAAGTTTGAGGACTCCGGGTTAGAATTTTGTTTCAGTTTGTATTCATAAGAATTTAGCAAGCTCTTAACATTTATTCGTATTCAGGATGGAAGAAATTAAGATTTTAACATTTCGGATTTGGAAGAAATTGAAACTAAAAGGTTTTTTTTTCATCCAGATCTTGGGCTTTCAAAGCTCTGCTCTTGAAATCTGAGTTTGAATCCTTATGTATTTAGCCAGGTTTCTGGTGATGAATTAAAGTTGTCATCTCCTTTTTCCTGGAAGGCTTCTCATCTTTGACAGTTGTGTGGTAGGCAGGAAAAATAAGGTCTTTTCCATGCTGGAAATAGTTATACCTACTAGCTTTGACTGGTACAAATGGATATGGATTTTGTTTAAGTTCATTTTTGATTAAAAAAAAAAAATCCCACAAGCTGCATATTTATTCATATTTGGGATGGAAGTATTTGGGATTTAAAAACCCCAAATATGGGAGAAAGTAAAATTGACATATTTACCCTAAGCACCTTGGGTTATTTCAAATAAACCATTGAGAATATTGGTGTTGGTTTTGGTAGGGTTTAACATGAATTTCCCCCCCCCCACGCCCCTTCCCCCAGTTCCTTCCTTCTCCTAGGGCTACGGGGACAGATGCTTACTATTGTGAAAGTAGAGACAGAATGTAAGAGGAATGCAACACAGGAGTAAGGGGGGAGAATGATTTATAGCCAAGGCACATCAGATGGTGGGTAAAGTTAGTGCTAGCTGGAGTCAGGCCAGAGGAGGACAAAGGCAACTGGAGAGAGTTACTTGAGCTAGGATGCCATTGGAGAGAAGCTAAAGGAAGAATGTCCTACTGCTTTGTATGAATCAGTAGGCAGTGGAAGCTGCTGTTTCAGGAAGTCCTAAAACTGATCTGGACTCAATGACCTATAAGGCTCAGGGCATTCTAAGGGATGCCACAAGGGAGATGTGAGCAGGAAAGCAGAGCAGGAAGTATAATGTCGAACTGACCAAAGAAGGTCTCTGTCTGGAAGCAAATGGCCATTACCTGTGCATTGCACTGGACTGTTCCATGATCTCTGGCAGGGAATGAGTCACAGCACACATAATTTGTAAGACTCAAGTCAAGGCCTATGATCAGGTGGCAAACAAAGTGGAGGGAGTGTCATATGCTGTCAAGGAGAAGCCCTCCATTCTTTTCTGTCATGTCCTCCAGCCCTGATCATTCCTTTCTTTTCCCCAAGTAGGACCAGCAGAGACAATGGGAGGCACAAAGTGTGGGAATATTTGAGCCTGGACTGGCTCAGAGTGTGACCTGGATAAAATCAACAAGGAGATTATCAGTGCAGGTGAGATGCATGGACATTCCAGTCTCCTGTTTCAAATAATTGCCCCATTCCGGTCATTGTCAAGGAAACAAGGCGAGAACAGATCAGCTCAGCTCACACCAGACCAAACATTTGTTTTAAGTATGGCTGTGGCAGATGTACGGAAGAAATTCCCTTATGCTAAAAGTCAGACCATTTGCCCATGTAGCTTGTCTACAGCACAGTCTGAAAGCAGTTCCCATGGTTGTAGGCAGAATTCTTTGGCATCGCATCAGATGGAGGAGGGCTCTAAGGCAGAGCCTCAGTTTAAGATCTTACAGTGCAAGTGGGTGTACCTGGAGCCAAATGGTTCCCCAGGTATCACAGTGCCAAGCTCCAAAGATCAAAACCATATCTTTGAACTGAGCTCAGAAACTAAATGGCACTACTATAGTTGGAAAAACATATTGTAGTCACAGTACTCAGTCACAGTCAACTGCCTTGATTGTATATTTTTGTTTACTTGCAGTTTCCAAACAGGTCTTCAAAGACAGCTCCATGTAGAAATCATTACAGTTGCCTAATTTTGAGATTACCAGAGCATGGTAGCCTGTTTCTATTTTTCAGTGAAAAAGAAGAATAAATGGGCAAAGATTTATGGCACATGCTATTATGGGCCAAACTACACATTATGCTAACTGTGTTACCAAGCTGGATATTTTCATTTGCTCTTGTGTAAGCAAGCACGTATGATTCAGATCAGGACTACTGCATGGCAGGACGGGAGGGTTAAACCTCCTCTATTGTTTTCCACCCAAATTATTCCAGCTGTGGGAGAGGGCATAAAAAGGGTAAAGATCTCTTCTGAAGTCATACCTGGTAGGGTAAGTGTAGATGTTTGGATAAAAGCAGGAGGGGGGTATTTAATCTTTCTTTCCTGGAGTACAGCAGTTCTGATCCAAATTGGTACTGCATGTGCTTATGCCAGCATAAGGAAGGAAGCACACCTCAGCCATATGCTAGTGTAATGTACAATTTGGCTCTGAATGAAACTGTTTGACTGACAAATGAGCTTCCTAATACTACAGTCTGTGCAAAAGAGAAATGAATCACTATGCTGAAAAAGATTTACTTCTTGGGTTGCAGAAAAGGAATGTATCTGATTTGCCCTTGTTTTAGTCATGAAGTGGGCATCATGCCTATAACCAATTCAGGAGCAAGAATACTCATGTTGCACTTAGGGATGGATGAGGAATTCAGCCCTAATGAATTCTAGAATGAGTGGATCAGGCTGGTACCTCTTGGATGTGAATGTCCAGATTAGAATGGAGTTATCAGGGCTGGGCCATGGGCAGCAGTCAGAAGGGGGCAGGAGCTGGAAAGTACAAGCTGTGGCCCAAAGCCAGAGTCCAGCATGAACAGAAACAAGGAATACACTGGAAGGTTGGACTGAGGAGGATGCCAGAGGACAGTCCTGATGGACAGCTGAAGGATGCTGTCCCAGATCTCAGGAAAACCTCTTCCTCAAGTCAGACTGAAATGGAACAGAAATGCTTCTCGTAGTTCTTCCTGTATGGTCCTTTCATAGAAAATTCAAAGAGCATTGAGGGTGCATGTGTTCTTAGCTTATGCAAGCTGGTCTTTCTCTTCTTCTTCCTCTTTATTGAACTTAAACATAGCCATGCTGCCACAGGGGGTATTCTTGGGGGTTAATGTGGAAGTCCTCATGGCCAGCATGCATTCCCTTTCCCTATGGATGCCTTAGGAGCACTATTTGGTCATAATGCAGCATTGCCCCCAGTGGCATCTAGGCCAAGAATGCATCCAGTCTGCAGCATACAACCAAATTGCTACTGTAGTGTCAGCAAGACTGCTTCCAGAGTTCAAAAAACAACGGGGTGGGAACAAGGAACCTTCCCCCACTTTATATAAGCAATAAGGTAAGGGTACCCCTGGAAAGGCCTTAGAAATTTTTCCCCACCTGAAAGTTGTGAAATATTCCTCGCTTCACATTTTGTGGGGGACAAATGGTCCCATGAAAGCAGGGAGAATCAACTGCGGTTCAGTGGCTTACCAAATCAGGGAACTGTGTGCAAATTCAAAGGCTGCCAATTGCAAAGCCAACAGGTTCCTACAGTAATTCGTTGGTTTACTCTTATGTTGGCTTACTGTGCTATTTTGTACCTAGCCTGAATAGTCACAAGTTACCAAGCCAAAGACTGTGATGGTGGGCAGAACATTGCTCTTGGTCCAACTAGGGATAGAGAAAAGAGTGTGCTTTTCATAATTGCCACTGCTGGGTGTGCACCCATGAATAAATTCCAGCCCAATTTGGAATGCTCTGATGCAGGTAGCATGGCATATTACAATGTGGTGTGATGCAGAGCATGGTGTACACCAGGGTGGTGCAGTGTTGAGAATGCTGGACTGGGATTTAGGGTATTAAGAGTCTTGTCTCCACTTGGCCATGAAGCTCACTCGGTGATTTTGGGCCAATTACTGACACTCACAGTAAACTACCTGAAAGGGTTGTTGTGGATATAAAATAGAGAGGAGGAGGACTACAGAAACTCCTCAGAAGAGGAAAAATGTCATGATATATTTAATAATAAAGATAATAATAGTTGAGAATTTTGACAGAACACCCCTTTACAATGTCCATTTTGAGAGAAAATGTGATTTTATATACTCAAATGTCCATGCTGATTTTTTAAAAAGATAAGATTTGTAGACTGAGGTGGAAATGGGATGGAGTAGACTTATGAATTAAGATATGTGAATATGAGATAGATAATAAATAATCTGATTTCCCAATTCCTAGCTGGAGCAAGAGCAGTTTCCCACCTGACTTCACATTCAGATGAAAAAGTCTTAGATACAGAAGTTTTTTCTCATTAACCTGTGATGGTCCAGGCCAGACCCCAATCTGGATAACAGAGAAGTAAAGCTGGTGCCAAGTAGCCTTGCTGATGATTCTGTAGGTAGCACTTTTCCTTCCGCAAGTCCTGCATTCTGTAGCTACTATGCTTACAATGAATTTGGTATTTCCATTTGGTATTGGCTAATGGGAATCCCAACTTGAGGCACTTAAGGGCAATTCTTCAACAAACTCCCAGTTCGTTTATGAAAACTGTGGAGGACAGCAGGGAGTCTTACTAGGTGGGACACGAACTTTCTGTTAGCACAGACAGCGAAAACATAACCTGAGGGCAGAGAAGGCAACTGTTAATACCTAGAAATGTTGTAAATAATGGTTGACTTCAACTACCCTCACACTGATTGGGTATGCTGATCTGAACAGTAATGATTTTTTAAAGCTTGGTATGATAAATGCTTTTGTGTTAGTCATGAAGCTGACTAGAAGGAAGGCACTCTGAAATTATTGCTAGTTTATGCCCAGGATTCAGTGAGAGATGGAAGCAGTGGAAGTAGTGCCTACAATGTCACATTAATTCTTTCATTATCTTTACTGTGGAATAGCTTTGGAAGATACCCACATCTGATTTTCCTTTTCAGAAAGCTAACCTGAAGAATGAATTCAAGAAAGGATGGAGTTCTAGGTCTGAGTGACAAATGAAATATACATAAGGCAAAGGTCCAGAAGTCATCAGCTGGCAAGCCCTTAAAGGACTCAAACATGAAACTGTAGATCTTATTAGAAAATATGCAACTTGTTACTAAAATTGGACGCTTCTCGGAGGATTGGAAGTGTACTAATAGAACATTAAGTTTAAAAGGAGATCAAGGCCGTTAGGGGACAATTAGCTCATTTATCCCAATGATATAGGAGACAGCTCTATGAAAGCTGGTATTTTTAAGCATACCAAAGAATAAGCCCTGTCAAGAAGGAATTAGCATGGCTTCCAAAAAGAGAAGATCTGTGTTAGAAAACTTTTAGCATTCCTTGGAAATGTCAACAAGTAGGCAGATAGAAATGATTTGGTAGGCAGTGTATATTCAGACTCAAAAGACATTTCACAAAATCCGTCAGAGGCTTCTAAATATATGTAGAAGAGAACGAGTTTTCATTTGGATGAGTGAACTAATAAAAAAACCCAGGAAACAGAGTGCAAGAATTAATGGGTAGCTCTTGCAATCACAGAAATGAAGAATTAGGGTACTGCAAAGATCAGTGTCCACTCTGGAGTTTGTTTGCTTGTTTATTACTGATTTAGGGTTAGAGGGGAGCAGCATGATTACCACATAACACCAAACTGCATGCAATGTTGAAAACTCAAGTGAACTGTAAAGAATTCCAAACTGGCTTTCTTCTGACAAGATGAATTTATTTATTTATCAATTTATATCCTGCCTTTTTCCTACAAAGGGCTCAAGGCAGCTTACATCATTCTCCTCCTCCACCTTATCCCCACAACAACAACCCTGTGAGGTAGGTTGGGCTGAGAGTCTGTGACTGGCCCAAAGTCACCCAGTTGGCTCCATGGCTGAGCGGGGACTTGAACCCAGAACCTCTGAGTCCCAGTCCCACACTCTTAACCACTACACCACACTGGCTCTCCCACACTGAATGGGAAACAAGATGGCGAACAAGGTTCATTCTAGGTAAATATAAAGCGGCATACATCTGACTAGCAACAACAATTGATCAATCAGTCAATCAAAAATATATGTCACAAATGCACTGATGGTGTTTGGGTTAGCAATAACTAACCAGAGAGAGCTCAGCCTTATGGTGGATTGCCCTAAGGTAGTGATTCCCGTCCTGGGGTATGACCCCCAGGGGTACAGACCAGAACATTTAGGGATGCATGGAAAAAACGGAATAAGGGCAAAAATAGCAGCAACTATATTAATTACAATATTTTGTTAATATGAAGGATGCAATTTATGGAAATAGACTGCCAAGGGCTACACAGGTGAAAAAAGTTTGGGAGCCATTGCCCTAAGGGCTTTTCTATGCAAGCTTGTTAATTGCTTTATCTACTCTTTGTTACACAACCAACAATGAAATTCAAGCATCACACAAGGAGTTCCTCTTTTCCTGTTAAGTGGAGCTGTGCTATCGTGGAACAGCTCAAATACACAAGGAGAAACAGCAGCATTTCCCTTGTTCTGAAATAATAAACCATCTTCCTCATTCCAAAAACAAACAGCCAGGAAGGGTGGGGAAGCAAATGGAACTGGTGGAGCACATTGTCATCGAACAAGTACGCAAGAAATGTCTCATGTAGAACAGCTCTACGTTTTGATTTTCTGTAGTGTCATTAAAAGCTTCCGCTTAGAAACGCTTTTGTTTCTAGCATCGGAGAGTAACATTCCTGAAAAAAAGGATTTACTCTACTGTCTGAACCAAATAGCTTTTCTTATCACACTGCCTCTTAAGATTGTTGCCAGCATCTTCGTCCAAAATTCTCTGAAGTCTCACTTGTGTTTTGTGCTACCATTGTTTTATTTGTCCCATTGCCTTTGACCTCTAGCTTGTATGCATCTGATGCGTTCTCACTTTACTGTTCGGCAGGTGTCTTCTGCAGACAGCTGCACCATCATGCGTGATCTTGCAGTCCTCTGTTGTCCAATCCACTTCTATCAATTTTCCTACTACGATGGATGGTAACTCATGGTGGTGTTTTTGTATCAAGGCTGGCTTCTGTTATGATGTGAATATCCCAAGTTAGAGCACATCTGCCTAGCCAATAAACAGTCTTTGGTGTTCTTATTTTACAGAGCTGAGACCTCAGGTGACTCTCTTTTAGAACATACTGTCCTTCGGTCTTGTTCTAGGATGATTTTGCCTTTTTTAAAACCAAAATGAATTCTGCACACACTGTTAGTTCACCTTTAGCACCTTGGATTTGGCCATTCCTGAAATAAACAGTGGGAACCAGATTTACACTGGACCAGCCGTGCTGATGGATGTGGGCTCCCTGCATCTGCTTTTCCCATGGCAGTGCCAGGAGACTCCACGGAATGGGATGGGCCATGGTGTGATTGGGAAGAGGGACACTGCATGAGCAGAATCCCACTTCTTCTGCAAAGCCTTTTTCTTTCATAGAATCCAGCCCAGTATCCTGGATCCAACCCCACCCCCCTTTTTTTTTAATTTAAGGAATGAAAACAATACCACTTGCTTTAACTGAAATCTTTCACTTTGGTTTTGAGATTCACAAACATCATAAGGCATCAATTTGTATTTTGAATTATTGTATTTTAATTCATGCTGTTAGCCGCCCCGAGGCTTTGTTGTGATGGGGTGGCCTATAAATGTTTTAATAAAATAAATACAATAAAATAAATTTCCTTAGAGCATATTACTTTCACACCTCCCTGATTAAAGTACCAACAGTTTGTTACTCTTTGCTTAACTCTTTTAGTTATTATTTCTGTACTATCCATAACTTGTTTTTCATTTCTTGGAGGCACATGATATACAAGTTTTTTGAAAATTAGTAAAGGTGCTTTGTTAACTACTGTTTCATGAATTGGCATCTAGTAAAACTCAACAGTTCATCTTATTGGGGTTGTAGTATTTGTAATAAACTTTGCTAGATGAGTGACTGTTGCTAGAAAAGATCTTGTTATATCTGCCTTGTACTTCTGAATGGGCATTTCAGTGATGATGGTGTTTTTGTTGCAAAAGTTTTTGCTCAATTTCGATACAATTCTTAGTTTCATTAATTGATTTAACCCATCCATTTTGGTTAAACATCTCTTTTGCATTTTATTTCTCACATGGCATACTTGCATTTAACTTTGTTCATTTTCAAATTTGAAACCAGGCTTGAATTCATTTCCTTCTCTCATGACATTTTGTCTGGTCTTTGCCTACATAAGAATATCATATACAACATACAGCACAGTAAAATCAGTTTCTCAATCATGTATCCATTTGTATGCAGTATATACTTTTGTAAAGCACCCAGAGAGTTTTGGCTATTCAATGCTATGGAAATGAAAAAAACAACAACAACATCCAGTTGTGTTACAGTTAATACCAGTGCTATTGTGCCAGTGTAAACCAATACTATGACAAGGGGGAAAAGCAGTGATTTGCTGCCAAAATTTGGCAACAACATCAAATTTCAGCAGCAAATTAATGTTTTTACCATTGTCCTGGCAAGTGCTAGTTATCTTGTATAAGTGTTAATTTATGCTAATAGAATGACATTAAGTGCTAGTGCTGGGACAGCGTCCATTTTCATCAGCAAATGTGTGGAAGTGAGAGCAGGGCATTGGAATGCTTTTGATTCTAATTTTTCCAGAAGATCCAGTTGCCTTGAAGATCATCAGTGAGACAATCTCTGGATTACAACCGAAGAAGCATGACTAAAAATAGAAGGTGGAGTGAATGGGGAAAAGAAGAAAAATGCCAGGAGAATGCACCGAGCTTGTGTACATTCATTTTACAGACAGTGTGGCTACTCATGGAGTATGTTCTTTGAAGGAAGCGAGCAGCAGTTGATCACACCCAGGGCAATGAGGGCACAGTATATCTCCCCCTTCTTTCACCCGACCAGCTCTTTCCTTCCAAAATATACATGGTGACTCCATCCGATTAATGTCTCTGACACTTTTGGGAGGGCTGAGGTGAGGAGCCTTGGGCTAGAGGACCATTCTGATCCTCTGGGGATTCCAGTTGAGCCTGCAGGATTCATTCCCCAGGTGGGCAGGCCACCTCCTGGCCATGCTCCTTTCCACACTGCCTGCTGCTCACTGGAAGCTTTCTCAGCATTGTATAGTTTTCCCCTCATGCTAAGCAGTTGTCTCTCCTAAGGCTTAATTATTGGCAATAAGAGCTCCGAGTTAATATATGCAGCATTTTTGCCCTGCTCAGCACTGGAATGTGGCTCTTGAGAGCTTCTCTGAAATTGAATTTGGCCCTCAGGCCGAAAGAGATTTCCAGCCCTGGTCTAGAGAAAGGCTTGTGCAAGGGGAAGCTTGTGCTGGGGGCAGGGGGGGGAGTGTGTGCATATGGAATAAAAAAGTGGAAATTCTGAACAACTGTAGCCATGTTGAATTCTGCTGCGAATGGAGTAAGGCAGGTAGTTAAATGTTAACTAGTCAGTTTCCTTAAGCAAGCAAAGACCTTTCCAATACAGGTTGTATTGATTCATGCTATTCATTTCAAGGCATGGACACACCAAAAAAACTGAATTCTAGCCTAAACAAGACCTAAGATGCAGCCTAGACAGTTATCACAAGCAGATTGTACAAGAGCTACTTGCATTGCAGAATATGTTAAGATGGAAGGATTCTGAATCCCAAGTTTGAATGCTTGGGAATAACCAGCTGTAAAGAAACAAAGCCTCTGCTAAAAAGTCAGTTTGTGCTTAGGAGAGAGTAGGGGTCGGGAAGAATACCTGTGCAAAATTGGAAGCAAGTGTTGAACTATAGAGTCCAGTCCAGCGTCAAGATTATTATAACAGAGAAGAACAGGGAAGCAGTCAGAAGCAATTCCTCCCTGGACAGATCACTCCTTGAATGAAGAAGAGGCCACTTAGAAGCTAAATTTAGAAGTCTGAAGGAAGAAGTAAAAAAAAAAAACAAAACTCAGTTTGTTTCCAGTTATGCAATACATTTTAGAGATCAACATTAATGGATCTGATCCATGGTTTCTGAAGTAATA
Organism: Varanus salvator macromaculatus; assembly: GCA_023646645.1. NCBI lineage: Eukaryota > Metazoa > Chordata > Lepidosauria > Squamata > Varanidae > Varanus > Varanus salvator. The sequence continues at coordinate 15,622,664 of JAIXND010000659.1, forward strand.
AAGCAGAAAAACATGCTTGGAAGACATAGACCAATGATGGTGAACCTTTGAGAGAACGAGTACCAAAACTGCAACCCAAAACCCACTTATTTATTGCAAAGTGCCAACACTACAATAAACCTGAAAACTGAGGTTTTGGTTTGGAAAAAACAACAAACAGCCAGTCCAAGAAAAAATATATATAACCTTGGAAGTGCACTGACTGGCCATAGGAAAGCTTGGTTGAGTCATGGCTAATGAGTTGCAGCTCATGACGTCATCATTGGGTGCTGCTACTCCTTCCCGAGCATGCGCATGGCCCATCTGCACATTGTTATCCGATGCTCGGTTGCTGGGGCGGTGCTGGGATGTCTTGGCTTGCATGCTGACTGAGAGGGCTCTAAATGCACGGTGTGGCACGCATGAGACAGGGTCGATACCATTGGCCTAACTCTACCCTGGCACACTCCCCTAACCCTAATATAGGGGTAAAATACAATTGAAATGGGCAATTTTGAAAAAGCCCTCCTTGAGTAGCTTTTTCTGCACAGCTCATCATTTCCGCCAATTCTAAACAAACTAAAACCATCAAAACCATGCCAGGACACTGCGTTTTCTTAACCCTAACCCTACTCTGCTCACATTCCTAACACTAATAGAGGGGGAAAATTCGATAGAAGAGAGGGCGATTTTGAAAAAACCTTCCTTGAGTAGTTTTTTCTGCACAGCTCATTGTTTCTTACCATTCTAAACACATTCCATCCATCAAAACCATGCCAGGACACTGCATTTTCCTAACCCAACCCTATCCTTCTGGATAGGCTAGTGGGACTGGGAGTAGGGGGCACTGTTTTGCAGTGGTTCTGCTCCTCTCTCAATGGCTGATTCCAGAAGGTGGTGCTGGGGGACTATGGCTCTGCGCCATGGCAGCTATGCCATGGAGTTCCGCAGGGCTCTATTTTGTCCCCCTTGCTATTTAACATCTACAGGAAACCACTGGGAGAGGTCATTAGGAGGTGTGGGCTGTGGAATCATCAGTAAGCTGATGATACCCAGCTCTACCTCTCGTTCTCAACCAATCCAGGTGAGGCAGTGGCTGTACTAAACTGGTGCCTGGCTGAGGTAATAGGTTGGATGAGGGTCAACAAACTGAAGCTCAATCCAGACAAGATGGAGGTCCTGTTGGTGGGTGGTTCGGGCTCTGGGGTGAGGGACCTGGACCTTGTCCTGAATGGGGTAGCATTCCCTCTGAAGGACAGGGTCCGGAGCTTGGGAGTGCTCCTCGACCTGAAGCTGACTTTGGAAGCTCACATGTCAGCGGTGGCAAGGAGCGCTTTCCATCAGCTGCGTCCCTACCTGGAGGATGAATGCCTGGTGACAGTGATGCATGCATTGGTGACTTTCCAATTAGACTTCTGTAATGCGCTCTATGTGGGGCTGCCCCTGAAGACAGTCTGGATACTTCAGATGGTGCAAAATAGAGCTGCCAGGTTGCTGACAGGGACTGGGCATTGTTCTCATATAACCCCAGTCCTTCGTCAGCTTCACTGGCTCCCCATTGAAGTCCGGGCCCAATTCAAGGTGCTGGTGATTACCTATAAAGCCCTAAATGGCTTGGGACCTGGGTATCTGAAGGAGCGCCTGCGTCCATACTTGCCCTCCCGCCCTCTAAGATTGGCAGCAGAGGCCCTTCTCCGGGAACCCTCCGTGAAAGATACTCCGTGAGTACCTGGAGGAGGGCCTTCTCTGTGGTGGCACTCCACTTATGGAATGTCCTCCCCAGAGAGGTCCGCCTGGTGCCATCGTTATTTGTTTTTCGGTGCCAGGCCAAGACCTTTTTATTTAAATGTTCTTTTAATTAATTGTTACATTATTTATTGGTTTTATTTATTGGCTGGATGTGTCCAATCTTTATATTTTTGTATTGTTATTTATTTGCTGGAAGCCGCCCCGAGGCTTATGCGAATGGGGTGGCATACAAGTATCCCAAATAAATAAAAAATAAATAAATAAAATACCCTGGTGCATACCCCTAACCCTAATTTAGGTTTAAAATACCATTGAAATGGGTGATTTTGAAAAAGCCTCCCCTGAGTAGCTTTTTCTGCACAGCTCATCATTTCTGCCCCTTCTAAACACATTCCAACCATCAAAACCATGCCAGGACACCACATTTTCCTAACTCTAACCCTACCCTGGTGGACACCCCTAACCCTAATACAGTTGTACCTTGACTCACAAACTTAATTCGTTCCACAACTCTGGTTTTGATCCAAATTGGTTGTGACCCAAGGCAAATTTCCCCATAAGATTCAATGTAAATAAGGTTAATCTGTTTTGTAACTATTTTTTTTTAATCAGAAATTTCAAAACACAGTGATGAAGAACAACAAAGTAACACAGTACTGTATTACTAGTACAGTGGAGAACACTAACCTAGCTGGGGGGGAGGTTATTGTTTTGAAGGAGAGTTCCCCTCCATAAGGACATTGGGGAGATCTCTTCAAGGGGTTTTCTCTCTTTGTCCCTTAGCTGCAGGGTCAATTTTGGTGAAAAATCTGTCTATAGTCACTTGTTTTTTCTTGCACTGCACAACCCTCCGGAAATAAGAGACCACATTATTGTTCAGCAGATTCAATACTCTGTTATTTACATGTATGTTGGGGTGGCGCTTCTCAAAGAAACCCTGGCATGGGCGTGCTTCTGCAGGAAAGACAGGCGCAATCTTGGCCATCTCCCCCCCACCCCAGCACGATTAAGGTTGTCTCCCCCCGCCCCCCGAGTGGGGAGATGGCCAGGATCACAGTTGCATTCGTGCAGGGAAGACATGCGTGATCACGGGTGCACTCCTGCAGGAAAGACGGGCACAGCACAGCCGTGATCATGCATGTGTTCCCTGAACAAATGTGGCTGCGATCCTGGCCATCTCCCCACTTGGGGTGGGGGATGGGGAGATGCCTGCGATCTTGGTCACCACCCAAAACGGAGTTCATGACCCAAGTCAAAATTTTCATTAAATTTTTGTTCATGACCCAAGGTGTTTGTGAACCAAGGTGCCACTGTATAGGTTTAAAATACTGTTGAAATGGGTGAATTTGAAAAAGCCTCCCCTGAGTAGCTTTTTCTGCACAGTTCACCATTTCTGCCCCTTCTAAACACATTTCAACCATCAAAATCAGGCCAGGACACCACATTTTTCTAACCCTAACCCTGCCCTGGTGCACACCCCTAAACCTAATATGGGTTTAAAATACCATTGAAATGGGCGATTTTGAAAAAGCCTCCCTTCAGTAGCTTTTTCTGCACAGTTCATTATTTCTGCCCCTTCTAAACTCATCTGAACCATCACAATCATGCTAGGACACCTCGTTTTACAAACCCTAACCCTACCCTGGTGCACACTCCTAACCCTAATATAGGGGTAAAATACCATTGAAATTAGTGATTTTGAAAAAACCCTTCTCGAGTAGCTTGTTCTGCACAGCTCATCATTTCTGCCTTTTCTAAACACATTCCAACCATCAAAATCATGCCAGGACAACTCATTTTTTCCAACGCTAACCCAGTGATGATGAACCTTTCACAGTTTAGTGCCTAAACTGCAACCCAAAACTCACCTATTCATCACAAAGTGCCAATACTGCAATAAAACCTATAAACTGAGGTTTTAGTTTAGGAAAAACAACTCACAGCCAGTCCTAGCAAATATGTATATATTCTTGGCAATGCTCTGACTGTCCATGGAAAAGCTCGGACGAGTCACGTGTATTGAATTGCTGCTCATGATGTCATTGCCTGGTGCTGCTTCTCCTTTCTGAGCATGCATGTGGCCCCTGTGTCTGCTGTTATCCAATGCTTGGCTGCTGGGGCGATGCTGGGTTGAATTGGCTTGTGTGCCGACAGGGAGGGCTCTGCATGCCCGCTGTGGCACATGTGCCATAGGTTCACTACCACTGACCTAGACTGAATCGGTTTAAATATCATCTCAAAAGGCAAACCCCAGACTTTATACTGAAGATGGAGCTGTCACACAACTGAATTCCTTTCCCTCCACTAATGAGAACTTCCTGACCTTAAGAAATTATGTGTCATGGCAAAGTGCTGCAGATTAGGAAAGTCTAGGAAGCATCCCTGGAGCATCTCTTATGTCACTTGACCTAAGAGAGTATGTGCGCTGGCACACTGAGCTCGTATCCCTTCCTTTTCTCATACTGCATTCCTTTCCTTTCATGGAACTGCACTTCCTTCCCTTTAGCACATGATATGTCCATCTGCTTCTCCTTCCTGCATCATGACCCCTTCCCCCTACACGCCATGCCCCAAAACGTTTCCAGCACCCCCTTGTCTTTGCTGATGCGAGCTGGAACAAGTAGCGGGACTACTTGAGAGCTAGCCAGTCCATAATGCCTGGCTCTGGGGGATCCTATACAGGTGGCCTCCTGGGACACTCTGCTACTGCAATGCCTGGCTCTGAGCAAGGGATGCATTCTTGACCCTGATGTCCCTGGGGGCATCATTATATTATGGCCAAGAGATGTTTCCACAGGCCTTCCCAGGGAGAGGGAAAGATGGTTGCCCATGGGCTACCCATGAGGACAGCTATATTCATCCCCACCCGGTGTGAATATGAATATACCCCTTGTGGCAGCAGCACAAAGTTCAATAAGTTGGGAAGGGAGAGAAAGACCAGCTTGCATACGCCAAGAACAACACCGCCCCCCCCCCCCAAAAAAAAAAATGTTTGTAGAATTTTCCTATGGAAGGACTGAGTCGGTACTGGGAGGCAACAGATTTGTACCCCATCCAGATTTCAAGAAAAAGTTGGGCCATGCAGCCTGTGGTAGGATTTCTTGTTCCATTTCAGCCTAACTTGAGGAAGAGGTTTTTCTGTCCTCTGGCTTGCTCCTCAAACTTACTTCCCCATTTGTCCTTTGTTTCGTTTCATGCTGGACTCTGATGTTGTGCCACAGCTTGTGGTTCCCAACTCCTGTCTCCTTCAGACTGATGCCCATGGACCAGCCCTGTCAATAACTAAATTCAAATCTAGATATTGATATCTAGGAGATGTGGACTTGATCAGCTCATACTACAATTTAGTAAGGCTGGATTTCTCATGCATCCATGGGTGCAACAGTATTTTTGCCCCTAAATGAGTTTTAAGCATGATGGCCTCTTCATGAATAAACAAAGAGAAATCAGATACATTTTCCTTTCGGCAACCATGTAAGTAAATATTCTTCATTGTAGTGGTTCATTTACACTTGGAACAGATTGTAGTATCAGTCAGACAGCTTTCTGAAGAGTCACACCAGCTGTTTCCATCATCAACATGACCCTCCAGTGGCTGGTGCTCCAGAGGGTACCACTGGTTGCTCTCTTTCTGTGGCAAATGCAGTGGTAGGAGAGATGTGTAAAGCACCTGTTGGAAGCTGCAGGCCTTCCTGGTGGAAACAGAGTGAGAGAAAGCTGTGCAGTTTGCTGCTCTTCCTTCTCTGCCACCTGAGATGGGGCTTAGCTGCACCTCATGTGAGAGTTTGACCTTCCCCAAATCCTAACCCTAACTCTAACCCTTCCTTCCAAAAGGAAGAAAAATTATCATATGGAGACTTAGTCACCTATCCATAAAATAGCATAAATAATGCATGCACTGCTAGGGTTGTACTAAGGATATAGTGTGACAGAAAATTCCCCCCTTTCCCCTTATAGCTACACCTTAGTAAGTGATGCAGAAAAACAGACTATTTTCAAATGTGATACTTAAACCCTGTTTGAAAGTCTGCTGCTTTGGCTTTGCACATCTGGACATGTTTTAATCGGTTGTAGAAGGTGGAAGCCAGACAGATTTTAAAATTAAATGTAACCTCTAACTAAATGTAGCTTTTTATTTGTAGTACAAATGCATGAAACACAAAATCCAAAAACACTCTTAATCTCTCAGCTGGAGTATATCAGCAGACCAATTAAAAGACTCAATGGGGAAAGGAACATTTCCACTCTAACCATGCTATAGAAATTGTATGTATGCCTGAGACATAATTACAGTGTCATTCCATTATCGGTGTGACAAGTCCCTGCATGACTTCAATGAACAGAATTGGATCAATAATGCAAATACTCTAAAGTAAGTTTTACATTTCCATGTTGTCTCCCCTTAGTTGCTTTTATGTGGAGCCCAGTTTGCATGGTTCTGTTGTTACATACATCATTGAGCTTTGATTTCCTACAGTAAAGTTCAGCATCTGTTTTGTTGTTTGATATATAGCTTTGATCTGTTGTTTTAATTGCTTCCTAGTAAGACACTAATGACCTTTTTTGTTCCACTAAACACCATTTTTTTGCTTAGCTGTAAATTAACCATAATCAAACACTTGAAGTGCTAATACGTTCAACGTCCTTCGCTGCACACTTGTGAATTAGGGCCTAACTGCACATTATGTTAATGATGTGATTAGCAATCGCATTGTGGGTTTGGAAAAAAAAAGGGGGTCGGGGTAAAAGAGGTTGCCTTCATGAAGACAGTGCATGAGAAGGGGATGATTAAGTCTCTCCTACCTAGCCTTGATACCAGTGAAAACCGCACACCTATGCAGCAATTCGCATAGGTGGAGAAAGCAGCCATTGGCCAGTAAGAGCTTTTTTGGGGCTATTGCCATTTTAATGGGGGTGTATTATTACCACCATCATTGGAGGAAAGGCCCCCTGTTCCTGTGTATTCCATGCCTGAGAACAGTCACCCACCCACAACATGATTGCTAATTATGCAATTAACATAATGCCCTAAATGCTCGGTGATGTTGCACGCTCTTTGATTTGATAGTGTCACATCACACTGAAAGAAATAGAATATGTTAGTTCTTCTAAAATGTAGTAGATTCCCCATTTTCTCTGGTTATTTCTGATTTATATGAATATTTGGAAAGATAAAGAAATTTGACCTTTATCTAACCACTTAACCAAACAACTACAAAAAACAAAATGCATGACTGGGAACCAGTTATTAAAATTAACAGGGTTTTATGTTCCAATATCAGGCATTCAATCCTGTGTACATTTTTTAAGAACTAAAATGTCCTCTACTCTGTATTCGCAATCGGTCCTTCTAATGGATATAACCCTTGGTCAATAGTATAAAGTATTCCCTTGAATTTCCTTGATAAAATGGGAACCACTCATGGAGCATTTGTCTGCATTGACATCAGTAGCATTAGCTGTGCAAGAAGGTTATTGTTTCCATTTACTTTGAATGTTGATGTGTTGCCTATAAGCATCTTTTTTTTCACTCTACTAATTGTTATGTTCGATTATCTTCATATGGGATGAATGATTCCATAATCTTAACATACATGCAGAGGGCACTGTTAGGTGCAAGCCCACAAGGTTAGGAGCTTGAGATCTCTTGGAGGCCACCTGGCCCACCTCCAATTCATGGACTGTTGCTGAAATATAGCTAGAGGGGTCCAAATAATCACTGCTTCATCTGGATTATTGGGCTTTTGTCTACATGTGCTTAATTTCATTCCTTCCTCTCACTTGTTGATACATCTCTTTTTACAAATAGGGGTGCCTATAGGAGACATGGTCCCAAAAGGACACTGGGAGAAATGTTAGAGCACATGCAAATTAACACCTCTGTGGGTTTTTTGTCCTGTGGACCTGAGCCCAGGATCTTTCTCCTATCTAGCACTGCCCTGTGTGTGTTCAGCTCTGAACCAGGTACTGTGACTGTGCTGCTGTTGTTGTTAGTTGCGAAGTTGTGTCCGACCCATCGCGACCCCATGGATAACATTCCTCCAGGCCTTCCTGTCCTTCACCATCCCCCGGAGTCCACCTAAGCTCACACCAATTGCTTCAGTGACTCCATCTAGCCACCTCATCCTCTGTTGTCCCCTTCTTTTGCCATCTATTGTTCCCAGCATTAGACTCTTCTCCAGGGAGTCCTTCCTTCTCATTAGGTGGCCAAAGTATTTGAGTTTCATCTTCAGGATCTGGTCTTCTAAAGAGCAGTCAGGGTTGATCTCCTCTAGGACTGACCGGTTTGATCGACTTGCGGTCCAAGGGACTCACCGGAGTCTCCTCCAGCACCGCAACTCAAAGGCCTCAATCCTTTTGCGCTCGGCCTTCCTTATGGTCCAGCTTTCACAACCATACATTCCAACTGGGAAAACCATAGCCTTCACTATACGCACTTTTGTTGGTGGGGTGATGTCTCTGCTTTTTAGTATGCTGTCTAGAATTGCCATAACTTTCCTCCCCAGGAGCAAGCATCTTCTAATTTCTTGGCTGCAGTCCCCATCTGCGGTGATCTTGGAGCTCAAGAAAATAAAATCTGTCACTACCTCCATTTCTCTATTTGCCAGGAAATGAGAGGACCAGATGCCATGATCCTAGTTTTCTTAATGTTGAGTTTCAAGCCAACTTTTGTGCTCTCCACCTTCACCCGCATCAAGAGGCTCTTTAGTTCCTCTTCACTTTCTGCCATGAGAGTGGTACCATCTGCATATCTGAGGTTGTTGATATTTCTCCCAGCAACCTTAATTCCAACTGGTGATTCATCTAGCCCCGCCTTTCTCATGATGTGCTCTGCATATAAGTTAAATAGGCAGGGCAACGGTATACAGCCTTGCCAAACTCCTTTCTCAAATTTGAAGCAATCAGTGGTTCCGTATCCAGTTCTCACTGTTGCTTCTTGACCTGCATATAGGTTTCTCAAGAGACAAATAAGATGGTCTGGTACTCCCATCTCTTTAAGAACTTGCCACAATTTGTTGTGATCCACACAATCAAAGGCTTTAGCATAGTCAATGAAGCAGAAGTTTTTCTGGAACTCCCTAGCTTTCTCCATGATCCAGCGTATGTTGGCAATTTGATCTCCAGTTCCTCTCCCTCTTCGAAATCCTGCCTGTACTTCTGGTAGTTCTCGGTCCACATACTGCTGGAGCCTAGCTTGTAGGATTTTGAGCATCACTTTGCTAGCATGTGAAATGAGTGCAATGGTGCGGTAGTTTGAACATTCTTTGGCATTGCCCTTCTTTGGGATCAGAATGTAAACTGACCTTTTCCAATCCTGTGGCCACTGTTGAGTTTTCCAAATTTGCTGGCATATTGAGTGTAGCACTTTTACTGCATTGTCTTTTAGGATTTTGAATAGCTCAGATAGAATACTGTCGCCTCCACTAGCTTTGTTGTTGTTCAGACTTCCTAAGGCCTGGTTGACTTCACATTCCAGGATGTCTGGCTCGAGGACAGTGACCACCCCATCGTGGTTATCAGGGTCATTAAGCTCATTCTTGTAGAATTCTTCTGTGTAATCTTGCCAACTCTTCTTAATTTCTTCTGCCTCTGTTAGGGCCCTGCCATTTTGGTCCTTTATCATGCCCATCTTTGCATGAAATGTTCCCTTCATATCTCCAATTTTCTTGAAGAGATCTCTGGTCCTCCCTATTCTATTGTTTTCTTCTATTTCTTTGCACTGTTCATTTAAGAAGGCATTCTTGTCTCTTCTAGCTGTTCTCTGGAATTCTGCATTCAATTGTTTGTATCTTTCCCTTTCTCCCTTGCCTTTCACTTCCCTTCTTTTCTCAGCTATTTGTAAAGCTTCCTCAAACAGCCATTTTGCTTTTTTGCATTTCTTTTTCTTTGGGATGGTTTTAGTTGCTGCCTCTTGTACAATGTTGCGAACCTCCATCCATAGTTCTCCAGGCTCTCTGTCTATCAGATATAATTCCTTAAATCTGTTTGTCACCTCTACTGTATATTCATCAGGGATATGATTTAGGTCATACCTGAGTGACCTAGTGCTGTTCCCTGCTTTCTTCAACTTAAGCCTAAATTTTGCAATGAGAAGCTCATGATCGGAGCCACAGTCAGCTCCTGGTCTAGTTTTTACTGACTGTATAGAGCTTCTCCATCTTTGGCTGCAGAGCACGTAGTCAATCTGATTTCTGTGTTGACCGTCTGGTGATGTCCATGTGTAGAGTCGTCTCTTGGGTTGTTGGAAAAGAGTGTTTGCCATGACCATCGTATTCTCTTGACAAAATTCTACCAGCCTGTGCCCTGCTTCATTTTGTACTCCAAGGCCAAACTTGCCTGTTATTCTGGTTATCTTTTGGCTTCTGACTTTAGCGTTCCAATCCCCCATGACGATAAGGACATCATTTTTTGGAGTTAATTCTAGAAGGTGTTGTAGGCCTTCATAGAACTGGTCAACTTCAGCCTCTTCAGCACCAGTGGTTGGGGCATAGACTTGGACTATTGTGATGTTGACTGGTTTGCCTTGGATTTGAACTGAGATCATTCTGCCATTTTGGAGATTGTAACCCAGTACTGCTTTTCCTACTCTTTTATTGAGTATGAAGGCTACTCCATTTCTTCTGAGGGGTTCTTGCCCGCAGTAGTATACCTGATGGTCATCTGAATTAAATTCACCCATTCCTGTTCATTTTAGTTCACTGATTCCTAAGACGTCGATGTTCAGTCTTGTCATCTCTTGTTTGACCACATCCAGCTTGCCTTGATTCATGGATCTTACATTCCAGGTTCCCATGGAGTATAGATCTTTGCAGCATCGGACTCTCCTTTCACCACCAGATCCATCAGCAACTGAGTGTCCTTTCGGCTTTGACCTAGTCGCTTCAATCTTTCTGGCGCTACTAGTACTAGCCCTCCACTCTTCCCCAGTAGCACACTGGATACCTTCCGGCCTGAGGGGCTCATCTTCCGGCGTCATATCTTTTTGCCTTTTGGTACTGTCCATGGGGTTTTTATGGGAAAAATACTGGAGTGGGTTGCCATTTCCTTCTCCAGTGGATCACATTTTGTCAGAGCTCTCTGCTATGACCTGTCCATCTTGGGTGACCCTGCATGGCATAGCTCATAGCTTCATTGAGCTACGCAAGCCCCTTCACCACGAAAAGGCAGTGATCCATGAAGGAGGTGACTGTGCTGCAATGATGCAATTAATGATGGTGGTTTTGATGAGAGTCTTGATGGTTTTTTGAACTGCTGAGCACACTTATATGGGTAACATTCACTTCCTGGCCTCCAACTGTGTATTCCATTCTACACGTACCAGTACATTTTGTGTCTTGATTCCATGAGCTGTTTGAATAAGAGTGTGGGGTTGTTGATGTTGTTGAAGAACTTATTTTTGTTTGTGGCAAATGGGTTATTTTTCCTCTTAGAATGTTCTTTCTTAAATATAGCTTTTCAGTAGAAGCCAGAAAATGCTCCAGGGATGTTGGCAGGAGAATAAACAACTCCCTGCTGAATTTTGACATCACAGACAACAGTGGAAACAAACATTAAGCATATAAGCAAACTCCTAACAAGCTACAAAGAAGCCACAATCTTTTAATTGCTGTAGTAACCATCGTACACATCATTAAAATCACCTGTACTGGGAGGTATTTCCCCCTATTCTTCTTTCCAAAAGTCTTGTCCTGGGATTCCTACAGAAGTTTATTAAATCAGTAACTAAAATGAAGCTAGGGGAGGGGCAAGAGGGGGCCCTAACACTCTGTCTTGAAGACAACTGAACTCAGATTTCTGCCTTCCCATTCAGAGGTTGTATTCAAGTCAAATTAGCATTTTGCAATCTCCTACAACTCCTTCTGTAGCTCTGAAAGATACTCTAATAAATTCTGTCTAGAATAGGCTCATGCTTTCTTATGTAGAGATCTGCACCTAGCATTTTGGTTGATAAAATTCAATGCATATGGTCCTTCTCTACAGAAGGCTGAATCTGATCGCTTCAACCCCTGTTTGGACCTTATCATACTGAAGCAACAAAGATCAAATGGGAGTTCTGCTCACATCCATCTGTGAGTAGATGTCTCAGTATGACCAAGAAACCTGATAAGGCACGGCTCATGACCATATGGAAAGTTAGAAACATAGAAACAGAGCGAGTCAGAAGGGGCCTCCCGGGCCATCTAGTCTGACCTCCGGCACCAGCCGGCTCCGCTCATGACATGCCCACCATGTGCATGTCCAGCCTATATTTGAACACCCTCACCAATGGGGCCTCAATGACCTTTGCTCTGTTGGAGTGCATCCTGCCTTCATCTGCAGGGGAGAACAGGTCTCTACCCATCTCCATGTGACATCCCCTCACATACCTGTATGTCGCCAACAGATCCCCTCTGAGTCTCCTCTTCTCCAGGCTGAAGAGACCCAGTTCCCTCAGTTCTGCCTCCTCCTCCTCCTTTTTCAAGTAGAACTCCCATTCAGACCATGCTGGTCCAGTATGGCAAGGTCTGAGCAGAGGTGGGCAGGCATGGTATACCTGGATTTGTATTATGTGGGGTCAGCAGGCATGGTCCCATCTCTTTTCCTATTTCAAGGCTCACATATTTATGCAAGTGTTCAAACAGGAATGCTTCTCATTTTTCTAACCTTAAATTTGGTTTTCCAGTATGATTTATTAGTTAGAGTGTTGGACTGGGATGAAGGAGATCTGGTTTTTAATCTTCATTCAGGCGTGATGCTCACTGGGTGCTTTTGGGTGATCACTGGCCTCCAGCCTAATCTCCCTAGAAGGTTGTGCTGAGGATCATTGTGAGAATACAATGGAGAGAGGAGAACCATGTAAGTGTCTTTGGGTTCCTTGGAAGGAGAGAAAAGGTAGGATATAAATGTAATATGGAAGGAAGGAAGGAAGGAAGGAAGGAAGGAAGGAAGGAAGGACAGAAGGATCTCTGCAAACTTTCTCAATCTTAAATCTGCGAAACTTTCTCCATCTTAAAATCATCTTGAATGTTCAGAATATTTTTCAAAGCTTGTGTGTGTTTGTGTGTGTACACATTTTTGTGCAGAGTTCTCCTACTACATACAGTTTGTATGCAGGTTTACCTAATAAACACTCTTCTTGTAGCAATTTTCTGGATATACTTACATTCTGAACATTATTTTTACTAATGTACACAATTGTGTGTACACATTCCCCTACCGTATCCCCAAATGTTAGTACACATTCTAAACTGAATGATTCTCTCCTATTTCCATCCTTTCCCCTTTCCACACCACTGAACAAACTACTGGCGAATCCCCCTCTCTCTTGTTCAGTTATTGCTACTGTCACTTCCTTTTCCCCACTCCTCACACCACTTTGTTTGTCTCTTTGCTTGGCCTTTGTCTTTCTCCCTCTGGCACCTTCTCTTCTTTCCTTCTGTTTGCTGTCTCCCTCCCAAATGTCTTCCCAGATGTAGGCATCATTTTGAGGATTGATACCAGACAGTGATACCCCTCTGGGCTCTTCTGCCAAAGGAGGTCAGGTGGGTGGCTGCTAAGGAGGGGGACTTTTTAGCAGTGGCACCCTGGTTAGGGACTGCCTTCTCCCAAAAGTTCACATGGTGCCTACATGGCAGTCTTTTTGGCACCAGAAAAACATTATTTTCTCAGGCAGTTTCATTCTTCAGTTTGTTGTTTTTAAATCTGTTGTCATATTTTAAAACCTTTATACTGCTGCTGGATTTTACTTTGATTTATACTGCCATTTTAGTTTGTTTATTGATTATATTTATAATTTGTTTATATTTTACTGCTCCATATTTTGCGGTTTTAATTATTATGAACAGCAAGAGAGCTTTGGCTACTGGGTGATATAAAAATGTAATTAATTATAAAATAGAATAAACTACAAACCTAAGCAAAACAAAACAATACATAATACTTGCTGTAGGCACCAGGTTTTTCTGGACATCAGCCATAACCTTTTGAGCATGGTTTCAATTCTCCTTCTGCATCCTCTATATCCAGGAGTAAAATATTGAGAAAGGAATCCTGGCATGGGGAAAATATGACTGAGGGATGGAGAGAGAAGATGAGAAAGAAAAGTCACTAATGCAAGAAATGTCTTCCTTCACCTTGCAATGTCTGAGGCATGAGGAAGACAAGGGAAGTTGTGGCCAGAACTCCTTGGACAGAATGAGGTACCTGAAGGGAGTCATGAATTCTGGGAAAGGGTCTGAGCTAGGACAGGTGAGCATTTGGTTTTTAAGCAAGCCAAGCAGATTTGCCCTTTAGTTATCCTGTGGGCTGCGTACTGGTGCTGCCTTTCCTCATTCAAAACCGTGTACAGAAGTTACATACTAGAACAAATGGGTGCAAGAATAGGAAAATGGCAAAGGAAGTGAGCAACTCTCTTTTCAGCAGGCCTCTGCTGGGCAGTGTGCCCTTGGCAGATTCTGACAATGTCTGTGCTCCACGTTGGGCCTGGAGTGTGTATAGCTGAAGAGGAGTTTCAAAAGCTAGAGTAAATTTAGAAGGGGATTCTTAGCTAAGAAATGTGAGCAACACTGCATAAGATATTTGCCTGTAAGATGAATGAATGAGTCAGAAAGGCAAGCTGGCACATCTCTAGTGTAATGTGACAAATGGTTTGGGAAAATTATCTGTCATGTTCATAGTTAGATGGTCTGCCTTTTCCTTTCTCTCTCCCACAGCCTGTCATGACTTCTTTTTAACCATATAATGTGAAAACACTCTTTCTTCTCTTCCCTTCACCCTCACTATTCTACATTAAATGATTTCATGAAAAACATAATTCTTATTATCTTGGAAGGAAAAGGGAAAGAGAAGGGAAATAGGCCAGTCTTTGATCATATGCTCTCCCATTGTCAAAAGGATTACCAGAATAAAGACCAAATAATAATAATAATAATAAAAGAGCCTCACAAATATTCCCCCATGGAAGTTTTGCTTTTCATTTGCTCATGTTAGCTTCTGCAATAAATTTATGCTGCTATTTTGTAAATAAATGAGGATAAAGTAAAAGTGCTTGTAAACCCCTCAATTGGGTTACAAGAGTTTCTTTTTTGTCTTACAGACATAAGGCTGTAAAGGATTACAAGACACACTAAAAGACCCTTTCCCTCCCATCATGAGCAATTCTATAGGCCTCCAGGTCATTGATGCTTTGACTTCTGAAAGGCTGTGTGTTGTTATTTATTTAATGCTAATGGATGCAGTTTCTTTTATTGCTGGATTATAAGTCCTTTGCTCATCTTGCTTTCATGCTGGAGAATTTCTTTTCTTTCTATTCCTAATGTCTTTGTTGTGTCATGCGTATGGTGTTATCAGAGAAGGAGGAAAGCTCATTCATAGCCAAGCCAAAATTGTTCTTGAACAAAATATTTCACTCAAAACAACAAAAGTGTGGTGGTTAGTAATTTTTTCCTGAATCCTGTAAAAGAATAAGATGAAAATAAGACCGGAACAACGCATTGCACATGGCTGGGGTCACAGCGCTAGGCTGAACTCAATCCTTCTCCTCTGCTGGTGGGTATTAAGGGAGTTGGCTGTGGGTACATTGGTCTCAACAGGCACTGAAGCCATCCCTATGGGAGAGATGGGGATGCTGTTGGCATGAGGAAGCTATTTTTGGTGGCAGCCCACATTGGTATAGTATTTTGTTTGGCCCTATGTTACTTCCTCAGCTTCCTAGAAAATCTTCCCCAGTAATGGAAGGCATAAGATGCTGCTGCTATTCTTGGTGGTGGTGGTGATGTTGATGCTGATACAACCTTGAATAGAAGGGTTCAAGACAACTAACCACACAGCCCAATTCAAAATTTGGTGTTCATTTTTAGTCTCTAATAGAAACATTTGTAAAGAACACTTAACTGAAAACTGTAAATCTGATGCACAAGAAATGGTTTTAAGCATCACCAGAGACAAATTGTGAGGACTAGGACTTGTATCTAAGCTAAGGGAACCCTTGGCATGTGCAGCGAAGTTCAAGAAGAGGAAGCCCATGCAGTACAATAGCAAGAGTGTTGATCTAGTCTGGGGAGACCTGAGCTCAAATCCACATCCAGCCATGCAGTCTGCTGCGTGTCCTTGTTCCTATCACAATATTTCTTCACCAAGCTCATCTTGCAACCTGTAAGAATTGAGTATTAATAGTAACAGTGATGCTGATGCTGATGCTGATATTGATGATATTGATGGCCAAAAGGATTCAAACTTTTGTTACAGTCTTGAGAATACCTACTTTCATAACCCTGTGTGGCCAGAATATTAGTGGCACTGGCACTCTTTTGTCCCAGCCTGCTTTCAATTTGCCTGGGCCAGTAGCATCTTTTGCTGTGTGTGTGTGTGTGAGAGAGAGAGAGAGAGAGCGCGCTTCCCAGAAAGTGTACCTACATAGAAAACTCCCAGCAATTGGAAAATTTTCTGACCATCTTTCTTGGAAGCTTTCTCCCAGAACTTCATATATATGTGCAGCAATGTTTTCCCCTAGTCCCCCAAACAACTTTTCATAATCATTCTAGTATTGTTCAATCCCAAGAGAATTTGACAGTGAGTGCTGGCATTCCTTATACTGAAGAAGACCAGTCAGTAAAAGGGAATCTGAGGCACCCACACGTGTCCTTGTAGTGCCCTTGCTCTGCTTAAAACATGCCAGTCAGTTTAGCTTTGATGTGTTTATATGCAGGTGGGGTCTCCTCCTCCTCCCCGTGTCCTTCTTCTCAGGTTGATCGTGACATAAGGAGGTGGGGGGTCGGTATGAGGGGTTTTTTCCCTGCATGACAGAGAAGCCAGGATCATTGTGTTATAGGGTGAGCAAAGAGGAAGAATTTTGGAAGGGATGAAGGCAAAGCTGAACATCTGTCAATGTGATTTTTTAAGAAATGGGTTTTATTACATTATAGATATTACATTAGAAGAACAAAGGAATGATGGAAACCATCCCAAATTTGCTTTGGTTTGACTTCCTTAGACTAAATGACAATTTCCCCAAAAGCTGGAGCACATCTCTCTGTCTGTCTGTCTATCTATCACAAACCTGTTGGTCTTTTCGGTCTTCCATCTAAAACACAGACAAGTTTATAACACACACTGTCCTTAAGTTCCCATGGAATAAGTATTTTTGTTAGACTCCTTTGCTTTGCTTTGCTTTGCTTTGCTTTGCTTTGCGTATGAGGTAGGTGGATGGAGAAGAGAAAGCCCATATTTGTAGAATGGAGTTATAATTATAAATGCCTAAAACCCCAGGACTATACAATAAGGTTGCCAAGAGTGCAAGACAATAGCATATTACTCCAAAATAATGAAATGGAAGCAGCAAGATTCACTTCTGGCTCAAAATGTGTGGGGAAAAACTCTACACTTTGCTACAGAGCTCAATGTATTAACAAAAGTATCATTATCCACAGTTAAATTTTTTTGAAGTGTAGCAGACCTTTTGGACTGCAGAATGAAATACAGTTTGGAAAAAATGGATTTACTGTGTCTGGATGCAAAACTAATCAACTCAGTATGACTATTTCATATGGTTAAGCCCATTACAAGTTTGCTTGACTTCTTTCATCTCTGTTGAGGATATAGGATGTCATTAATGTTACCAGCTGCATTGTTTTCTTTGAATACCAGCAGCAGAGAGGGAAAAATAACCAAAAACTATTGGCTGTCTTGTTTCCCACTTACATAGCTATCATACGGCCAAGGCAAATGGGAAACAGGCCCTTATAATAACAACATTTTCCCAAATGCCCTGTTAATTTTTAGTAAACCAAAATAAAATGTGTTGTTATTTATTAAGACTATGTGACCCGTACAGAATCCAGATGATGTTTCAGTAAAGCATCAGGCTCAGATTTTTAAAAACTCACATTTCTTTGTAGAGAGCCCAGAAAACAAGCATTTATGCTTGGCTCTATCCATGTTTGGGATTCAGCTACACCAGCTATAACTCTTGGCACTTACATAAAACTTTTAATGGTTCCCCTAATGCAGTAGAAATGCTGCTTAGCTGCACAAAATATTGTTGAGCCTGTGATAGCTATCTTAAGGCTGCGTCCCTCTCTGTCGGTTAGCGGCCTGGTATTAGGAGGGCTGTGCCAGCTGCTGCCATTGCCAGCACCAGGAAGACTTCTGTTTGATCTAAACCGAGGATGCATTCATGCAGCACTGAGATTGCCTCTCCCACTGCTTTATTGTCACAAGGTTCACTCTGCCATGAGCTCTACCTCACCCCAGTTCCATCTTATCCAGGGGAGAATTACAGTAAGTAGAGAATTGGAGCATGCTCAGGCTTTGAGTCTTATTTGACATGCACCTTTCCTTTCATTTTGGTTACTAATGTGGACACACATACCTACTCATAACACTGCCAAAAAAAGCAGCCTTGGTGCAAGAGCACACATAAGATTAACTTTGCTCTGCTCAGTGATGTAATTCCCAATAAAGAACGGGATATTGCTTTCAGCCAAGGGTGAGAGAGATGGAGCCCTCCATATTTTATTGGATTGGAACTCTCATCAGCTAAGGCAGCAGAGCCAATGGTGAGGGGTGAGGGGAGCTGTAGCCAAACAATATCTGGAAGATCATAAATTGCTCACTTCTGTTTTAAGCTAGTGGTTATTTGTGCATTTAATTACTAGTTTAACAAATCCTTTTAAAACAAGCATGTGGAATGAAAACTTGGATTTGCATAGAACTGCAGGCACTGAAGACCGGCATGGCAGGAGGTAGGACTATCCATGGAAATAAAGGGAGGGATCTTGCAAATGAGCTTGCATGAGGAACCTCTCTACTTAGAAGAGGAGGAAGTCAAGAAAGAGAACATACTTTGGCAATGTGGTCATAGCACAGTGGGTAAAGGACACATACTTTGCATGTATGAGGTGCAAAGTTCAAACCCTGGCATCATTTGAAAAAAGGATCTTAGAAGCAGGGCTTCGAAAGATCTTTGTCAGAGAGCTGCTGCCAGCTGGAGGATAAAGAATACCGGGTTAATATAGACCAATGCTTTGATTTGATATGAGGTAGCTTCATGTGCCCCCAGGGAAACTTTCTTACATTGTAGGCTTCATTAACACAGTTCACGTCCGTACACACCAAATGGAGCCATTTACACGCCTAATTGGAAGTCTGTTCTTTTGACATACAAATATGCCACACTCCAAATGTATAGATAATAAGGTATGGAACAGGTAATAGAGGCATACATGAAAAGAATATAGAATGGACAACCAGAAGGGTTGTTAGTTTTAATGAGCACCAGTATTAGAAGTATGTTTTTTTAATCTTACCAAGAAAGGAAAATGATGCTCAGTGGAACTCTCAAGAGTAAATTAATGGTGGTGACTGTTTTTATAGGAAGTCTGAGAAATTGTTCCTGGTAGTAGCCCAGGAAACAGTTGCATCAGTCTTGCCACACAGGAGGCAGATCTGCACTCTTTTCTTCTGCAGGCCACCCTTGTTGGTAATACTTGCCTGGAAATGGATAGTGGGCATGGACAACTACCGTATTTTTTGCTCTATAAGACTCACTTTTTCCCCCTCAAAAGTAAGGGGAAATGACTGTGCGTCTTATAGAGCGAATATGTGTGTGCAGTAAGTCTGTCAGATGTGCAGCCCATGGGGAAGTGATGGGGAATGTGCCTTTGATTATGTGCCCATTTGATTCAGAATATTTTTTTCTTGTTCTCCTCCTCTAAAAACTAGATGCGTCTTATGGTCAGGCGCATCTTATAGAGTGAAAAATATGGTATTTATTTATTTAAAGCATTTATATACCATTTGATTAGCATAAAGCTCTCAAAATGGTTTACATAATATAATTAAAGTATGCAAAATCTATCAGTTTAAACAATTTAAAATGGACTCATCAGCAATAAAATAAGCTCTATACAATCATTTTTTGCAGGCCAATACAACAACAGCAGCAGCAGCAGCAACACAGTACATAAAATAATAACTATTCCAAATGTAGCAGACAATTTAAAAGTCAGTATAAAACTAGTTAGTCAACAATTAAACAGGCAGAAAAATAAAAAAAATGTTAACCTTGCTCTGGAATGTATATAGCATTGGTACCAGGTGTATTTACCAACCGGTAACTCAAAACATGCGAAAGCAATGGCTTAGAGTGCTTCACCCACATTCTTCGACTCATTTGCAAAGGGAATTTATTTTCCCATCCTTTTCCTTGGGACGAGTTCTGAATAGAGATGGCTATTTGCCAACCAGTCATGTGCATCAATGTGCAGGTGTACCCTTCACAACTGGGCATCTATGCATCCTGCCAGGTGGTGAGGAGAAGCCTATTCTTCTCTTGCTTCCCTGGATTTCTGATTGTATTTAGAACTTGATGTGATTTCTTTTGCTCTTTCATTGGGTAGTACATAGTACCAAATCAAAGGGTAAGTAATCACAAAAAGTAACCACTTGGATTTTTGGTTCAATTGATGCAAATGATCTTTGGTGGAATACTTGGTGGGATCATACAGTTCGTCAAGCAACTGTCTCCATTCTGTGGTAAGTTGCTACTTAGTAAATTGTCAAGCGTATTTAGGGCAAATGTCTTATTGATACTGGGTTGGATCTAGGCTAAGTTAGTTGCACTTGGTTCCATTGAAATCAGTGAGATGGAAGTTAGTCATGATTAGCTAGTTGTAGTGATTTCAGTTCTACTTAATTGTGGCTAATGTGGTTGGAAGCCAACCCACTGTGCTGTTTGCACACGCATTCTCTTTCTAATTACCTTTGCCAACCGTGCCATATTGCGGTGATACATTGTTGTTATTTTTAAAAAGAGGACTTCTAGTCCTCTTCCATTTGTTCAAGTAGTTTGTAATTTGATGATGACTGACAATCATGGATGTTCCTAGACATATCCAAAGAGACAAAAACTGGGGTTTAGCTGTGTGTTCATCATTAGCCTGTTGGCAGTTATCCTGTGCTAGACTTAGTCAACACACACTATTCATACTGCAGAGTTTCCCCATAAGCAGCTGAAATGCAGGATGTGCATGTACTGTGGAGTGAATGCAGATCATCCACCAAGTGAAACAATACATAGTGGGCTATTCACTGCTTGGTCAGCCAGTTGTCCTTGTTTGAAGAAGTGATTATATGGTACTCCAAGGCCAGATGAATGCACAGCTTACACATAGTGGCTAAACTGTCACTTTTAAACTTAATCCTTGCAAGTGCTGAGGAAAATATTACTGCACTTGCTCAGCAGTTCACAAATTTGGGGAAGTGGCAAACATTTAGCAAGATAATACAGGCAATCCATTTGCCAAGTGACTCCTATCAAAAATTACCACTTGGTAAATGGTTTGCTGTACTCATCCAAAACTGTGCAGGTAGGCTTGCTCAATGGGGGAGACAGATCTATTTCTAGAGTAAATATTTATTCTCTTGGGATATATAACTGTTGGTGTTGAATAAAGGAGCAACTTTCATTGAAACTCCTTGCATTGGCAAATGTGATATCCAATCATTTTATAGTCCTTGACAAATATATGAAAAAGCTTGGAAAAATTGATGCTGGAGCCCCTTAATTGGGAAGTTAAGTGGGATAAAATGATGGCATTTTTTTCTTCTAGAGGCATGAAGTGCATAGCCAATAAAGTGGATTGGAAAACATTTCCCACATACTGCATTTATGGACCACATCCCAAAATGCAGAACTTTTTATAACCCAGTGTGAGCAGTGGCCTCATTTTAAATATTGGAAGGTTAAGGGCAAGGTTAAAAGGCCTTTTCATAGATAGACCCAACATCAGATTGCCCCAAAGCAATGCATTTTAAGACCATTTACTGTGATCACTTTTTATACATCATAATCACAGAAGGTTAAGGTAGCAGTCATGTGTATTATGACATATGAGGTACAATTCCCTCATATTTTATTATTTTATTTACAAGCTAAGGAGCAGAGTGGGATGGGGAAAGAGAAAGTTAGAATATGTCATATTGAGGATAGTAGAAGAGCCCTGTTGGATTAGTCAAAGGCCTTTCTAATCTAGCATCCTACTTCTTGCAGTGGGCAAGCAAATGCCTATGGGAAGCCCAGAGATAGGACATAAGGCAGACTGCTCTGTTTTCTCTCAGCAAATGAAATTCAGAAGCCTACTGTCTTTGATCTTACAGGTGGCATATGGCTATCATGGAAGCTGGGGGACTTCCTGATGGTGTGCATGAAGAAACTAGCATTTGATATTCAGGTTGCTTAGGAACCAAGGCTCCAGAAAGTTTCTTGCTGTCACTTTAGCCCAGCTTTCTCCAGCTTGGCGTCTCCCATGTGTTTGGATTTCAGATTTCCTCAGCTTCAGCTAGAGCGGCCAATGGTCAGAATGCTGTGATTTGTAATTCAAAACCTCTGGAGAGCACAAAGATAGGGAAGGCTGCATCATTAACCTGTAAGCAATGGACTTCCAGAGAGACATCCTGCTTGTAAGAAATGGCCACAGTCCAGTGAAAGATACCTGACCAATAGATACATGGATACAAATTCTCATTTTCATTTTTGTTTCTTTTCTCTGATTAGAAAGATGCACAAGCCATCCTTTAACTGCACTGATGCCCACACAAATGCAGCTGTTGCTGAGTTTTCTTGCTCAGCCTCTTGCTGACACTCTTGTGTCTCATATCATGTAACAAATGAAGGCAAGAGCTTGCAAAAGGAACCGATCCAATTAGTGTGGTTAAATGGGGCTAAGGCATTGCTTGTCAACAAAGCCACTGCTGGAATGTCTGCTCAAAAGGGCTAGCAGCTTCTGTTACTGGATAGAAGTTTCCTACATTGATTGCCAAGGTTATGAGGTGTGCAGAGAGATTTGAAGTACACAAGTCAGCCTTGACTCATTACAATGAGTCTGTACTTGTTCCATTCTGATAAAAAGTCTGTAACTTCTATTTTATTATTTGCATTAGCCTTGAAATATTATGCTACTTACAGAATTAATTGAATAATCTAGGGAAAATCTTTTCTAAAATGTTTTTAAATGTAATGCCCTTAATATAAAGAAGATTTTACACATATTTTTGTGCTCAGACTCATCAATCTATGATGCTGTGATTACTATCATTTGTAGCTTGCTGCCACATGTGGAGTTATTTCTCACTTTTCACTTATTTTCATATACAATTACTTTTTCCTAATAAGTAAACTAATTGACATCATTTTATATTTTTCATCAATCTTTGTCACCAGTTACCAATTAAACAGTCACTATACATAGATTGTATTTGGGGTCATTTTATGACCTCAGACAAAATGCCACAGCCAGGCAAATGCTGTGTACAAAATGCACAGCATTTGTCTTGACTGAATGCTTGCTCCAGGAATTTTGAAAAAGCATCAGAAAGGATTTCAGTTTTGAGCTATTAAAGGTGATTTAAGACTTACAGTTTCTTGCAGCAATGTATAAGAATGAAATGTTAATTCCTGTGGGTCTAAAAACATCAAATCAGCAAAAACAAAACAAAAACCTTTTTCTCAATGGATTTTAATTCTTTTTAGTGGATATTTATCTCCAGCCTTTGGCTTTCAGAAGAGTCTGAGATGATCCATAGTTAACTTCCTTTGGACCTCAAAATGTGTCCTTTATTTGGGGTACAGAAATACCCATAGGCATTTCCATATACAAATTTTGGGGAATTTTATATCTTAGGCAGAAAACAATAAAGGATGGTTTCTGAAGTTGAAATATGGGGACATTTTTAACCAGCATGAATTTAACCATCTTCTAGAAGCTCTAGATTTTAGGTTTATGCATTTGTAAATTATACAACAAAATGTGAGCCTGCAGTTGTGCAGTCACCCAATGACGCAGGATGAAGGGCTGGGAAGGGCAATACTCCTCCTCCCAATATTTCAGGCGTACACAAATATTCTTCAGGATAATTTTTTGCTTGTCAACTCATTGTTCCTGATACAATTGTACATTCATGCAGCAGTCAGGGTACTCATGCACCATGCAGACAGAAACAGCAAAAGCAAAAACAAAACAGTAATTGAAGATTTGTTTTTCCCACAAAAGGGGCATAAGTCATACACTCCTTTGCTCCAAAACAGCTAATATCCATTACCTAATATCCATAAAGTTACAGTCACTGAACGGGGAAGAGGAGCCATGGGTATAACAGTGGTTATATGTGTATGGTAGTTATTCAGCCAGGGTTGTGTGTGCATATGATCCCTGGTTGGGATGGGATGATTGGTTCTACAAAGTGAATGGTTATTACATGCTAATATTTTTATAAAGCCTGGGGATCCAGTTCTTAGGAAAACTGGATAAAACCTGTGATGAGCACTGATGAAGGCAAATGAATGTGCTTAATGAATGCATTTTCCTGTTGAAGTTCTAACTGTCCCAGTCAAAACCTGTAGGGATCTCTGTCCCAGCAACGGGTTTGAACAGAACGTGGTGATGGTGGAGTTGTAGCTGCAGTGCTCTCTCTCCCCCCTCCCCCTCATTCTTTTCAGAACACAAAAAAGGGGGAGGGTTAGGGTCCTCCATTTGTGCAATGTTCCTTATATCAGCTTTGTATTTTGGAGACAGAGCAGGGTAGAGTCCATAATAGAAATACCCAGAGCAATACCATCAAGGATAGGTATGGTTGAGCACCTGGTTATGTCCCACATGCCAGCAGTGTCCACTGACAAAAGCCCCCAAGATTTGCTCTTCCTCTTCAACTTGCAACTTGCTAGTTTTCCAGCCTCTTGCTCCCACTCAAACACTGGTGTTACTTGGAAAAAAGTAGGGGAACTGTCATCATCATCATCATCTCCTCCTCCTCTATACTGCCGCACAGTAAATGCTACAGCCTATTTGCTTACTGTCTCTTTTCTTGTTAAGCAAGTATTAGCAACGATGAGAAAGAAGTTGAGGAGCAATAGCAGCTGGTGAGAATGTGAGGGGAGTCTAATAAGGCTGTCTTTCCTGAGGGCCCTGAAAAATCTGGAACTGGCACAGTTAATAATCCAGAATGAAGTTTGCCTGGAGAAATTAGGTGTCTTCCAAAGCATTTGGAGGTCTCAACTGGGAACAAATGAGGTTTGCATTTGACCTGTGGGCCACAGGTTCCTTTCCACTGATTCAGCATGTGGGAGGAATTGGCTGCCCCTTCATCTCATTACTTCTTGACATAAGCAGTCCTTCATTCTGCTACACCCTCTTGGTGTGAAGAAAGGAAGCCCTCCTTTTTCTCCAATCAGAGACTCACTAAACTTACTCAAAATTTTTGTTCTCTGTGATCTCTAAAAAGGATTTCCTGATCTGTTCTTTTTGGACTAATGTGAAGATGAGAATGTAGTTGACAGATTTTATACTTCTATGAATGTTGTGCCACAGTTTTCACTAGTTTAAAAGCATTAAAATATTCATCTGAATGCTATTCTGAGGAAAAAAAATACACATATTTAAATACCATTAAAGCTGCATATAGTGAGTAGAGTTGTTTAAAGTTGTGGATTAATATAAAAATGGAACAGAAGGGCATTGTGGAAAAAAAATGCCTTTTCATTCCATTCTGTGCTTTATTAAGTGCTGCCTCTAGGATTGATTTGTGTGGTTCATTTTAAGAGGTGTATATATTGCTAATGATTGAGAATATGATAGATTATGCTTTACTGTACATGTCCTCTTGAGGGCATTGATGTCCTTAAGGAGGTTGAAGAATATTTGAAGAAACAATCAATAAAGTGATATGGGCGAGAAATGTATTAATCCATTCCCAACTTATGCCAAAGCACAAGCCTTCTGGGAAGCATTCTAAGACTCACCTGTTGACTTCGGGAGTCATGGTTAAATCAGCACAGGATGGTGATTTGAATTAATATCACGGGGTGGGGGGTGCCCTACAGTTAGGCAGTTAGAGGTAGTTTGGGCTATCCCCAATGTATCATTTATTTTATTTGTTATAATTACAGTTTTATTTCCAGGGTGGCAGGGAGGTGTGTGGGAGTTTTTCACTTCCTGTGTCAAAATAACTTTGCCTAGTTATTTTGCCTAGTTTTGCATACTATGCCTAGTTTTGCCTAGGTTTTGCTTTTGCCTAGTTTTGCATACTATGCACCTTGTTTTAGGGGTGTGGGAACCTGAAACAGGTATGAAGCCTCTCCAGGACCTAAACATTGTTTCTGTCTTCAGAATAAATGGGACAACATCACTTTGCAGGCTTCTCTCTCTCCCTTTCTTTGTCATAAGGCCTCATGTGGTGGTTTTGGAAGGTTCTCAGGGAATATCAGTTAGTCATTCTGTTAGGAGTTGTGGCTGATGTTTCTGGCTGCCGAAATGCTGGTGTAAATTTGTTTATTTTGCATGAGGACTCAGCAAGTGACATTTGCCCCAGACTTAGGGCAACTTTTGCTATAAAACAGCCTGAGAAGAGAAGGCCACTCTTGCAGCAATGCCTAGTGTATTTTTGTAGGTGAGAATGAGAAAGCAGCAATTGGAAGTCCTCAAGAAATAGCTATAAAGTTAGAAAAATATAGGCAGTGGTGAAAAGGAAATCAGGGGTTTTTCTCCCATGCCAAGTATCATGGATTTTTATTTGTGCAGAATAATCATATAAAATACAATATACTCAGCAGATGTTGGACCAATTCTCAGTGGTGTATCTACTATACTTTCATGTACAAGTACTATAAAATAGAAGTTACAAAACTAAATTAGACTAATGGTTTTCTCTGACAGGAAAAGCCATGGTAGTTTTTGGATAAAGTTAACTATACTAAAATGTTCAAGCTACTTTTAATGTACCAAAGGTTGTACTATTGAGATAAGATTACTGATGTGTACTGAGCACTCTCCCTCCCTCCCTCCCTCCCTCATATGTCTGTTGGAATGGATACTAAAAGGCAGGGAGCTACGAAGCTCCAGAGGATTAGTTTTGGAAAGCATTTTCAAAAACGCAGTGCACATGAGCAAGCATGCGCAAATGCCTCACACATTCTATTTTCATATATTTGTCACACCTCCACTGGAGGAAAATCTGATGGATTCTTACCCCCAAAAGGGACACCACACACTTTCCTATGAGGCTGTGCTGTGAAGAAATAGTTGTGTTCCACATGAAGTACGTTAATACTCTTACATGCTCCAATGTGAAGCTAGAATTGCTGAGTGTGCCACTATTTCCTGTCCATTTTGCTGCTTTGCCTTGGTGTATGACCGCATGTGTGAATGTAGATGAAGAGAAGCATGAAGTTGCATTTGCAAGCAGGTACACCAGCTACTGTGGAATGTACCATTTAATGCTTTAAATGGATCTGGTGTGGACAACTTGTGGCCCATTTGTTGGACTACACCTCCTATTGGCCCCAGCCAGCACAGCCTACGGTAAGAGATGAAAGAAATTGTAACCATAAGTTGCTTGGCCCTGCCTTAAATCCTGAGAGTAATGTAGGGAATTCCATGAAGCAAAGCTTTTGGTCCCTTCCTTTCATCCTGCAGCCCCATAAACAACCTCCAAGTCTCTTTGGGGGCTCAGGGGGGCTCTGAGCAATCTGAGATGCTTTGAGGGATGGTGGGAATCCTAAGGAAAGTTAACTTTAGGACATACATGGAAGGAAAACTTCCTGTACCTTTTCTTGCCAGCAAGGTCTCTCCTTCCAAAGTATTTAGGGCGAAACCTCTGCCTCTCCAGGAAGGCTTTTCAAGGGGCAAAGGAGGATGGACTTTCTTATCCTAGGATGCAAGTGATTGTTCCCTTATGTGCATTGCACATTTGGCTTTGCTCATTATGCCCCAGACCAAGTTTAGTCACACTCGTAATCTCAATTGCCATTTACCACCATGCCCATTCCTATGAGTGCACAGATGACAGAAATTCTTATTCGGTTGCACTTTACAAAGCTTGTTTTGAAGCATGTTCAGCTTTCACCCATTGTGACTTACATAAGAACTATTCATTTTGCTACAGAACTCATCTCCAGCCTGGTAATGTAAAGTAAATTGTGTGCACCAGGACAATATGGTTGACTAATGTTTTTAATCTGAGTAGTTGTTCTATTGTAATATCTTTATTGATTTAATTATATTTAAACTTTTGTATAGTTTTGAATATTTTAATTGTATGAATTTTAATGTTGTAACCCACCTTGTGTCCTGGGGAACAGGTGGGATGATGATGACGATGAGGATGATGACAAGCATCTCTGCTTGGAAAATCCTCATGGATTTTCTGGGACATCTTCACTGCTTGGCTTTGGTTGGGGTTTAGTCAAAAAGCATTTATAGCTTCACAATCAATAGATGAGAAATTATTCTTCGTTTCTTATTTGTTTTGTGTTTTTGGCATTTAGGTTACCACTGAAGGTATAAAAGAAGCACCATCCAAACGTCTGTAAGAATTTCCAGTGTAATTCCCTCTGGCATAGTCAGGGGTTTTATAACCTACTTGTAAAACATCACCCTGTGCTAAAACTCAGCAAACCATGTATTACACTGGAAAGTTAATTTCATATCCAAAGCTTGAAAATAATCCATTAAGGACATTTGTGGGTTCTTTGCAAGAGTTCAAAGTGCATTTTTTCTTTTGAATCTTTATTATACTCTAGTCTCTGTAGGTTTTAATTACTGAAACAGTTTTTGCAAATGTTTAACCTATATCCATGGATAATGAAGTTCAGTAATACCAAAGAAAGAGGTAGTCTAGTTGAAATAATTGCAATGATTTAATAAAAGCTACATGAATGGCTGTATTTTACTTTTAAATTTGTGGACAGCATTTTTTTTTTTTTGGCTATGTTTTTCAGAAAGCAAATCAGGGAGCTTTTATTTCTTTGTACACCTTTGCTGCTACTCTCCGGACCTCCTCAGACTTGGAAAATATTCTATGGACTTCATCTTCTTAGTATTAAAAATTATCTCACCATTCACTGACACTATACATAATGGCTACAGAGATACAGCACATAGAGTTGGAAAACAGTACGGGCTCATAGTTGAAATAGTCATTACAATTTTTAATGATGCTGGATGTGCTGACCAGAAATGGTTGACACTCCAGTGGTTTGAGCCCAGCACCATGTGATGGAATGAGACTCTGTCAGTAGCCTCTAGTTTCTGCCCACACAATAGTTCGAAAGATGCAATCTTGTGAGTAGATAAGTGGGTACCACTTTGGTGGGAAAAAGGCCAGCTGCGCTCGTGAGAAGTGGGGAGCCAGCACTTGGACCTGCCTGGATGTGAGACGATACGGGATCAGCAGAAGAAGCCTGGACGTGCCAACAAAACCACAATGCCAGCTGGTCTGCATTATGTGTGGAGCTACTTTGCCCCCTGTGGTGCACACTGGATGAGCACATGAGCATGAACAGAACAAACTAGCACTTTGTAAGCAGCCAAACCTCTACTATGTGGTAACATTATAGACTTCTGGCTAAATTGTACCATTGCCACATGCTAAATAAATAAACAAATAATTGATCTGTGACTCTAAAGAATTTGCTTGCAGGATAGGTCTGATTATACAACTTTACTGACTTGTAGAATTGGTTGGGTTTGTTTTTGTACATAGTCTTACTAAATAAAAACTGGTGTTTATCCACCAGAACCAAATGAGGCACTCTGTCTGCTGCAAGGGATGCTCAAGAATTCCATATCATCACAATTTTTAAGTGACTTGGTCCAGCTGATATAGAAAGACACATTTCATATTCAAATTAGAATAGAATACACATTTTAGGATAAAACAAACAGACACATATTTTTTATGATATGTCCTTCAGAACTTGCTCAGTCCTTGTAAACTCAAAGCTGTGGCTTCCTTTATGGAATTAATCCCTCTCATATTTGGTTTTCCTCTCTTCTTTTGCCTTTGACTTTCTCCAGTGTGATTGTCTCCTGCAGTGCATCTTGCCTTCTGATGATGTGCTCAAAGTATAACAGCTTCAGTTTCATCACTTTGCTTCCAGGGAAAGTTTTGGCTTGATGTGATCTACTTGTTTGTATTTTTGTTGGCTCAGAGTAGTTGCAAAGGTCTCTTCCAGCGCTATGTTTCAAATGCATCAATATTCTTCCCATCAGCTTTCTTCAATGTCCAGGTTTCACCCATGGGCAGAGTTCAGAAATGCAATAATGTGGATGATCTTGGCCTCGGTCTCCAGTGAAATGTCTGTATACTTGATGGTCTTTTCTAGTTCCTTCATTGCTGCCCTTCCAAGTCCCAGTCCTGGGCTGCAATCTCTGTCTGAACTGATGACTGAGCCCAGGTATGCAAACTTCTTGAAAATTTCCATTTCTTTATTGTTGACAATAAAATTCTGTAATTCTTCTGTAGTCATGATTTTTGTTTTCTTAATTTTCAGTTGTAGTCCTGCTTTTGCACCTTCTTCTTTCATTTTCCTTAGGATTTGTTTCAGTTCACTGCTGCTTTCTGACAGTAATATCATCTGCATATCTTAAATTCTTGGCATGTCAAGAATTTGAAAGAGTCTGTCATCTTTTTATCTCTTCTGTATAAGTTTTTCTGTGTAGACTTTGCATCTCCTTTTTATTTTATATTCAGATAGTATGTTCCCCTGCTGGTCTTTCAGCATTCCTAATCTAGGTTTGAATTTCCCTTTGATACTTGGATCTTCTGGAAGAGGGCTATTGTTTTTCGTCTTCTGCTGTTCTCTTCTATTTCTTTGCACCAATCATTGTAATAGTTCTTTTTGTTTCAACATGATAGTCACTGAAAAATTGCATTCAGAATTCTGACCCTGTTTCTGCATCCTTTTGCTTTTGCTTCTCGCCCCTCCTTTGCAACAATGTGTTCCTTCTATCATCCATCTAAGCCTTTTCTTTCTTTTTTGCTACAAAAATGCATAGTTTGAGACAAAATGCATTGCAAATAATGCAACATGTTGTACATTTAAAACTTGTACAGAAGTGGGAATGGGCTTGAACAGACTTGTTATCATCATTATTATGTTACATTTGTACTACATCTTTCTTCCTCTTGCAAGGAACTCAAGTTGACTTCCCGGGCCCTCCTTTTCTCCATTTTATCCTCACATCAACAACTCTGAGGAGGGTTAGGTTGAGAGTACATGATTTGCCCAGTGATCCAGTGAGCGCCATGGCTGAGTGAAGATTATAACTCAAATCTCCTGATTTGCTTTCCAACACTCAAGCCATTATGACACACTGGCTATCTTAATTAAAATGTGTGGAAAGGATACTGATCCATTCAATCTAATATACTGATTATTCTAACTTACCCTAAGTTCTTGTTGGAAACCCTGTCACAGGACAGGGTGACCAATTCTTTGTCTGTGTCTTAGACCTGGCATTCACAGAATCTTAAAATCTATTTTTCACCTTTTTCTACAAACACAGCTGAATAATTTCTGAGTCTGTCCATTCCTCTCTTATTCCTCCCTGCTCCTTACCTTTTTAACACTCATTTTCCACACTCCTTACCTTTTGTTGCACTCCTTTATTTTTCTCTTGCATTTTTTTAACAATCTTTGTCTTCTTTCATGTTTCACAGTGTTGTACTTGGATATTCAGTGTTTTTTTTCTTGGCAACAATTCTGAATTCCTTTTTGTGTCTCTGTTTGTATTTATGAAATTCATTCTAAACTTTTGTCTTTCCCTCCCTCTTTGAATTAAATATGTCTTTCAAAGAAACACAGACTTTGTTATACAGAATGTGGTAGTTGGTACATTAATGGTACTTACTACATAAACAAATGGATGTATACACTGAATACACAAAAGTGTTCATGGAAATTGTTTAGAGAGATGTTAAAGTGACCATTAAAGATATCTTCTGTATTATTCATCATAGCTAAATTAGTATAAAGCACCACCAAGCACTGGCACTAGCAATGCATTTAGAATACATTTTAAAAGCCATCTATTGTTGTGAAACTGTCTTTTCTGTCCCCAGGGATCATCATCATTTACTGTCAGTGCTTTTCTATTAACAATGTTCAATGCTGAACTAGTATTTTTCTCTCCCAAATGTGTGAAGAAAAACCTCCTAAAAACATTTTTTCATTTCTTCCATATAGATCTCTTCCTTGATATTGTACACAGCCAATCGACTGATTCTCTTTCTTGTATTCTTCCTGGTTCATAGAACCCACATTCTTTATAAGACTTCTTCCTCTGTTCAGGTGATTAACACTTTTCCTGCTTGTTCTTCCAACTAACTTAGGCACTTATGAGTATCTCTTTGAGTGACGTTCCAAAAGCCAAGCATGCACATCACTTGTTTTCTCATCATTTAACTATTCTATACTCGAATCACTTTTACATAAATATGTGAACTGTAGATACTGAAAAGCATGATTGTCTGCATGCGACATGAAATACTATGAAAGTTCTGTCTGTGGCATTTGATCTTAAAGATGTGTGAACCAGCAAAACATATACCTGGGGAAGTTCTTTAATTTCTTCCTTGAAGCTTTTTTCAATTCAGGTGTATACTGGATTGCAAGCTTTAATTTTCATTTGTGTTCAAAAGAACTCTGCTTGTTTTCCCAAATGTATGCAGTGTGCTCACTTTCAGAAGGCCCATCACTTTTGGATCAATAAAGAACGTTTTGGAAAGAAAATGGTTCATGGCTCCTGAAAGTGGCTTCTTCCCACGTCCAGTGAATCGTACCTTGGAGATGAGATCTCTTTCTTCTTCTTTATCCTCTTGTGTGACTGGTTCTCTTCCTGCCATGCTTACTCAGATGGACTCCAGTAGACTCTCAGCTGTATCTACACAAACTAAACTGCATTCAGGATTAAGCAGATGCTTTGTCAGTGCAAGAAACCCCTTTTTAGTGGTTGAACTGGTCTGGAATACTTTTCCTTTGAAAGAACCTTCTGAGACTTCACAGACCATCCCTTGGAGTTGAGTAAGCTTCTGTGCATGATGAAGAATGACCTTTGAACTTTAAGAAATGGTTCCTGAGTTTGTCTTTCTCCTTCTTCTTCTTCTTCTTCTTCTTCTTCTTCTTCTTCTTCTTCTTCTTCTTCTTCTTCTTCTTCTTCTTCTTCTTCCTTTCATACTGTAAGGCTTTGA
The DNA here is from genome assembly GCA_023646645.1 of Varanus salvator macromaculatus. NCBI lineage: Eukaryota > Metazoa > Chordata > Lepidosauria > Squamata > Varanidae > Varanus > Varanus salvator. The sequence goes on from JAIXND010000659.1 coordinate 15,655,394, forward strand.
ACAAGAACTGTCTTCGTGCACTAATAAAATTGCCCATCTGTACAAAATTCCTGAGGGCAGATTGAGTGGCCATTCTGGTCATGGTCTTCCTCACTATGGTGAGATAAACTGTATTTCTGTTTAAAGTAACACCATCCTTTCAAAATGTGCATATAAACTAGCATATACACATTTTATGTTGATCTGTGTCCTTTTGTCCTCTTCTAGGGTAATGCTTAAGTGGCCACTGTATTCTTGTTTTTGACCAAACATGTGTAATCAATCCAGTTTAAGGAGGAAAGAACCTGGTAGTCTATGAATAAAATGAAAGTCTGTGCTAGGCCCAAAGAGTCCTAGGTCTAGCATTGACATGCATTGTTAGCTCTAAAAAGTTGACAAAATGTGATGTCTACTTGCTTCAGAATGCCTGCTCTCATGTGGTGACATCTGACATTATCTCATTCCTTTTCTTTTTGCCTTGTCTCATTTTGTTTAAATTCCCCTTTCCCCTTTTCATTTCGTTCCTTTTCTTTCTTTCCTTTTAGGCAGACCACCATGACATGGAAAAAGTTGCACATCCATAGCTTCCACAATTGCCACATATGTAAGAAATATTCATCTTGTGAAAAAGACAGAAGCCTATCACACTGCGTGTACTTCACTGCCCCATGATGGCAGATGCTTCACCACTTCTTATAATGGTGAAGTCACTCAGAGAGTCATCCTGGCAAATGGACAGGATAGAAATGTAATAAATAAATGTTGGATGTAAGGTATTGCTTTTCTTTTCCTGGTTGAAGGTGTAAGCACTTTTCTAGCCTCCTTAATTACAGAGAAATTACAGAATGTTTATAAAGTTTGCAGTGCACCCCGCTGCTTGCTGTCTGGATATTCATTGATTTGATCCCTGGCACCTCATCTCTGTCTTCATCTTCTGCAGTCCCTAAGAGTTACATCTGAAACAGTCAGGGATCAACTGCTTTACAGTCATGATCTGGACTTTCTAGTTGTGTGCCAGTGCTTGAAACCTAGAAGTGCCCCATTCTTTTCACATGAGGGCAAAATTCCAGAGTGCAAAGCTTTTGTTACAGGTTCTGTTTGTGACTGTCTGCCATGGGACAGTGCAGGTTAGGAATCTGACTGGAACCAGTCAGTTGGTGACCCCATGAAGGAATAGCTGGGAGTGGCCTGGCCAACTGTCCATCAACCTCCATTGTTCAAGTTTAGTGACAAATGTAATCTCCTTGGAGACATGGATATGTAACTATATTTACTTATGGGGTCATAACATTCCAAGTACTGGTCCTTGTGCAGCCAAACAACACATTCCATACACAAGAAAGAAGGTGTCAACAGGTCTGTAACGGTCCGAAGTTCTGACATACAGTAGTCCCCTGAAATTCGTGGGGGTTGCGTTCCTAGAGCACCTGCGAATTGTGAAAAACCACGAATTTGGTGCTGGCGATGAGTGTGGGCCACCAAGGTGGTGCAGGTGGGGGCTGTGGGCCGGGTTGGGCCAGGAGCGGGTGCATGCACATGGCAAGGCAGGGGCAGGGGCGTGCGTGCACGGAGCATGCACATTTTCTCCAAGTGAGTCCAAACTGATCCCCTTGCGAGCAAGCTGCCACACAGAAAATTTGGTGAAACACTGAGGCTGTGAATGCTGAACTGCGACTTCACGGGGGTATACTGTATTTTTAGACCATAAAACCCTTAGGAATTGGAAAATTCCAAAACAGTCCACTTTGGACTGGGTTTGATCAGTGGGCACAGAATGTTGACTGCTTGTGGATGGGGTGGGGGTGAACACAGAACTGAGGAGGGTAAAACAGAATGGAGTATCCTGGTGGTGGCATAGCTGCCTGGAGCGTTCCACTGTATAACATTTCATTGCAGGTCCCATTTGATGTATGAACTACCCAGAGAACTTCAGTTATTGGGCAGTATAAAATATAATTAATACAGATAATAATGAAATGTTTCACAACAAGAAACCAGCGAGCTCCATCTGCTGCACTTTAAACCTTTTGCTAATTAATGAGAGAGTGTTCTAACTTCAGCATGATCTACTTGTTTTTACACTTAGAGCTGAACAAGTGATATAGTTTCATGTACACAAAAATGAAGGCCAGATCACTTCCTTTTTCCCTTTCGTGTGAAAAGTGAAGTTCATCAGAACCAGTCAAGAAGTCATTAAAGCAAATAAAAAATGAAGTCACAAAATGCAATAAAATCCATGGAGGAAGGCAGAAACTAGTATGCAAGGTAAGAAGGCAACCAGAATCACACTCCCAGGCACAATCCCCGAGGCTCATACAGTCCATGGGTTGTGTGCTGGTGCCATACCTGCTACAGGTAATACCTGCAAGCTACAGGTAAGCTAGATGCACCAGTGGTCTGGTTCATATTATGGCATATTCCTGTTATTACTAACACTTTTAGTCAAGAGCTTGAGAAATCCTCTGGCCATCACTGTACAAACAGAGAGGATAATGTGATTTGCTGCTCCCCAAGGAATGACAAGATTTATTTCTTAACAAAATAATTGATAGAGATGCCCTTAATAGAATTGATATCAGAGGCACTTAGCAGTGTCCAAGCCCTAGCACTGCTAATGAGAATGCAGAAATGTGTGTCCACATACATATGACCAGTAACAATGACCTGAAGGTTGGATATGGTTAAATTCCTCTGGCAGAGGCATAGCCTGTAGGAGAGACAACTGGAAGTTCCAGAACCAGAGAGGTGGGCAGGCATGGTGATTTGCAACCAAAGGGGAGTCTGCACTACGTATGTCTTGTCTCCCCCGCTCTCATCCCTCATGGGAACACCATGCTGATTGCTGAGGCTCTTCAGCTATATGCTTAAGTTCAGAAAAATCTCAATATGGATATAATTTCTTGGAGCAAAATGTTTCCCTCTGGTGCTTTTGCATAAAGTGCATGAAATCTCCTCATTATTGCTTAAATGCCCTTGCCACTTTAAAACAATGCATTTCTTTGTGGGAATTTTCTTCCAGACATCTGTTCATTTTTTAAATCTCAGAATTCTCTTCCATCCAAGAATTCTCTTCCAGAATCATCTCCTCCTCCTCCTGCTCCCCCTTCTTCTTCCTCTTCCTCTTCCTCTGGCATTCAGAACAATGAATCTTTCCTTTCCCATAGCCCAGGAAAATATGTACAGATCTGCTTTCTGTAGCCAGATGTAGTTTAATTGTTGAACATAAAGACATATGCTGAGATTTAGAAAGAACTCTCCCCAGAACCTAATATGATAATTATCTGCCAGTTGAAAACTATATATTATCAACTAGAGATCTTTTTTGTCCTTCAATTAAAACACACTTAGTTGGGCAGGATTTGGTAAACCCTGCAATGACTGCAAAGCCTTTATCATTCATAATATACACTGTGGTTGACTGTGCCTTGAAGCTCAGGGAAAATGTCAAGCCAACCATAGTTGTCTAGTCAGATAAACTATTTTTATTTGAGTGAAAAAATGGTGGTCCCATTTTATATTAATACCTAATATTCCAATAAGCTGTTATCAAGCTGTGAGTAGATTTCGCTGAACTATTTAAAAAAAAAATATATATATGTACAAAATGATGAAGTGTGTGTGTGTGAGGGGGGCGTTTCCCCTGAAAAAGTAAAAGAAAACCACTCAGCCTTCTGCCTTCAGTAACTCTTTGGAAAATAAACCCTAAAGCTAGCAGCTATGGAAGAAAATGGAGAACAATCCACTGAACTGATTAAATAATACATTCATTTTTTTCCCAAAAATAACTGTTACCTTTTCTAAGTTAACAGACAGGTTCTACAGTTTTAGCTTATTATTATTGCCATTGAATATTGCAATGATTGTGATGCAGTTTTAATATTTATGTTGGGACAAACATACACCAAATGGCTATGTGGAATTTTTTTTATTTCTGGGTTTGCTAGGTATATGCATTGTATATGAGCAATCCTGTGCTTGTGTCCAAAGCTTCCACAGGAGGTGGTTGAGGCCCCATCAGTGAGGGTGTTCAAGGATAGGCTAGACATGCACATGGTAGGCATGTTGTGAGAATGGTAGCTGAATGCTTGATACGAAAAACATCATTGTTTCCTCAGGTGAGATCAGGAATATAATATTATCTACCAGCAAAGTGTATTATGTGTATGCATATTCACATAAATAATTCCAAGAGGTACCCTGTGGTGACAACATATGTGAGAACTGACCCACATGCTTTGCCAAGAGTCCCCAGGCTGTTTGGCTTGGTGAGCAGATGTTGACTCTTAAGATAATGCTGTGGGTACTCTCACAAAGGCATTCCAGGTGAAGCACCAAACCCACTTGTGTAATGGATGCCACAGCTGGCATAACTTCTTGCAACTCAATTCACAGAGGGTAAAAAGAAAAGAAACTTGCTCAAGAACCCACATATAGGACACAGGTGAAGCCTGAACTTCAAAACCCAGAACCACTCCCATGCCCAAATAAATATTGTTCTGGAGAGTGTCAGTTCATGTTGTGGAGTGCCAACCTCCTAATTTATTCTTAAGCTGAATTAAAAGGAAAAACCCTTAAGAACTAAACGAACCCAGAAGGAGCTCCAAGGAGATGTTCATGGTGCTCATGGACACCACCCTGGAGATCCCTACCTTAAGGGAATGAGGCTCATAAGCAGCTTTCTTCAACATACACTATTGCAAGTAACAATGGTGACTGTTTCTTTCTAATAAAGGAATTACTCAGCCACAAAAGCATGTTTTTATGTGCCTGTTAGTATCTGCCAATCAGAATATGCACATGTCGTACTTTTAAGGGAGGTGAAGGGCAGCAGGGGCATGTGCGGGGAGCAGTCCTACATGTTTCACTTCACTCTTCCACCTCACCTCATCAAATGTGTCATTTTTGGGATCTGCAACTCATTCAGAGCCAACTATTCCACCATGCCTGGCTGAAATGCTTCTACCCCTCCCTGGCCTGATCTCTGTGCTGCAGGGAAGATTAAATTCAGGAAACCTCAATGTTAAAGAGATACATGTGGAGTGAGCAGAATACTGGAATGCTGGGAGAGTGTAATTCAGCTAGTGCTTGCTTTTCATTAAAACGCAATCTCAAGGCAGTGATTTCTGCTTGGAGGCTGAGGCCTTGAAGGTTACAAGGGTTACTTCTCCTTGGTGGCCTCTTTCTGTAATACAGATTTTATTTTATTATTTTAGCTCCAGGACAAACACTATGAAACAGAAACAGACATGTCTGAAGTCATTTTAGTTCCATTTCTTCCTTCATGTGTCAAATAGCTTGGCTTGTGTGTTCGTGTGTCTTCGCATGCCTGTCTCGTCTACGCTGCAAAGTTAATTCTGTCCTGTCTGAGGTGCATTCAGTCCTGCACAAAGGTTTATTAAGAAAGTAAAGCAAAACATGTTCCTCCATAAATTTGTTGTTGTTGTTAGTAGTGAAGTCGTGTCCGACTCATCGTGACCCCATGGACAACATTCCTCCAGGCCTTCCTGTCCTCCACCATCCCCCGGAGTCCACTCATGCTCACACCAACCGCCTCAGTGACTCCATCCAGCCACCTCATCCTCTGCCGTCCCCTTCTTCTTTTGCCATCTATTGTTCCCAGCATTAGGCTCTTCTCCAGGGAGTCCTTCCTTCTCATTAGGTAGCCAAAGTATTTGAGTTTCATCTTCAGGATCTGGCCTTCTAAAGAGCAGTCAGGGTTGATCTCCTCTAGGACTGACCGGTTTGATCGCCTTGCGGTCCAAGGGACTCGTAGGAGTCTCCTCCAGCACCACAACTCAAAGGCCTCAATCCTTCGGCGCTCAGCCTTCCTTATGGTCCAGCTTTCACAACCATACATTGCAACTGGGAAAACCATAACCTTGACTATACCCACTTTTGTTGGCAGGGTGATGTCTCTGCTTTTTAGTATGCTGTCTAGATTTGCCATAGCTCTCCTCCCCAGGAGCAAGCATCTTTTAATTTCTTGGCTGCAGTCCCCATCTTCAATGATCTTTGAGCCCAGGAAAGTAAAATCGGTCACTACCTCAATTTCTTCCTCATCTATTTGCCAGGAAGTGAAAGGACCGGATGCCATGATCTTAGTTTTCTTAATGTTGAGTTTCAGGCCAACTTTTGCACTCTCCTCCTTCACCTGCATCAAGAGGCTCTTTAGTTCCTCTTCAATTTCTGCCATGAGAGTGGTATCATCTGCATATCTGAGGTTGTTGGTATTTCTCCCAGCAACCTTAATTCCAACTGGTGATTCATCTAGCCCCGCCTTTCTCATGATGTGCTCTGCATATAAGTTAAATAGGCAGGGCAACAGTATACAGCCTTGTCGAATTCCTTTCTCAATTTTGAACCAATCAGTGGTTTCGTGTCCTGTTCTCACTGTTGCTTCTTGACTCGCATATAAGTTTTTCAAGAGACAAATAAGATGGTCAGGTACTCCCATCTCTTTAAGAACTTGCCACAATTTGTTGTGATCCACACAATCAAAGGCTTTAGCATAGTCAATGAAGCAGAAGTAGATGTTTTTCTGGAACTCCCTAGCTTTCTCCATGATCCAGCGTATGTTGGCAATTTGATCTCTACTTCCTCTCCCTCTTCGAAATCCTGCCTGAACTTCTGGTAGTTCTCAGTCCACATAGTGCTGGAGCCTAGCTTGTAGGATTTTGAGCATCACTTTGCTAGCATGTGAAATGAGTGCAATGGTGCGGTAGTTTGAACATTATTTGGCATTGCCCTTCTTTGGGATCGGAATGTAAACTGACCTTTTCCAATCCTGTGGTCACTGTTGAGTTTTCCAAGTTTGCTGGCATATTGAATGTAGCACTTTTACTGCATCGTCTTTTAAAATTTTGAATAGCTCAGCTAGAATGCTGCCACCTCCACTGGCTTTGTTGTTGCTCAGACTTCCTAAGGCCCATTTGACTTCAGGATGTCTGGCTCGAGGTCAGTGACCACCCCATCGTGGTTATCAGAGATGTTAAGCTCTGTCTTGTATAGTTCTTCTGTGTAATCTTGCCAACTCTTCTTAATTTCTTCTGCCTCTGTTAGGTCCCTGCCATTTTGGTCCTTTATTATTCCCATCTTTGCATGAAACGTTCTCTTCATATCTGCAATTTTCTTGAAGAGATCTCTGGTCCTCCCTATTCTATTGTTTTCTTCTATTTCTTTGCACTGTTCATTTAAGAAGGCATTCTTATCTCTTCTAGCTGTTCTCTGGAATTCTGCATTCAATTGGGTGTATCTTTCCCTTTCTCCCTTGCCTTTTGCTTCCCTTCTTTCCTCAGCTATTTGTAAAGCTTCCTCAGTCAGCCATTTTGCTTTCTTGCATTTCTTTTTCTTTGGGATGGTTTTAGTTGCTACCTCTTGTACAATGTTGCGAACCTCCGTCCATAGTTCTTCAGGTACTATGTCTATCAGATCTAATTCCTGAAATCTATTTGTCACCCCAACTGTATATTCATCAGGGATATGATTTAGGTCATACCTGAGTGGCCTAGTGCTTTTCCCTACTTTCTTCAACTTAAGCCTAAATTTTGCAACCAGAAGCTCATGATCTGAGCCACAGTCAGCTCCTGGTCTAGTTTTTACTGATTGTATAGAGCTTCTCCATCTTTGGCTGCAGAGCACATAGTCAATCTGATTTCTGTGTTGACCGTCTGGTGATGTCCATGTGTAGAGTCGTCTCTTGGGTTGTTGGAAAAGAGTGTTTGCCATGACCATCGTATTCTCTTGACAAAATTCTACCAGCCTGTGCCCTGCTTCATTTTGTACTCCAAGGGCAAACTTGCCTGTTATTCCGGTTATCTTTTGGCTTCCGACTTTAGCATTCCAATCCCCCATGATGATAAGGACATCATTTTTGGGTGTTAATTCTAGAAGGTGTTGCAGGCCTTCATAGAACTGGTCAACTTCAGCCTCTTCAGCACCAGTGGTTGGGGAATAGATTTGGACTATTGTGATGTTGACTGGTTTGCCTTGGATTCGAACTGAGAGCATTCTGTCATTTTGGAGATTGTATCCCAGTACTGCTTTTCCTACTCTTTTATTGACTATGAAGGCTACTCCATTTCTTCTGAGGGATTCTTGCCCGCAGTAGTATACCTGATGGTCATCTGAATTAAATTCACCCATTCCTGTTCATTTTAGTTCACTGATTCCTAAGATGTCGATGTTCAGTCTTGGCAGCTCCTGTTTGACCACATCCAGTTTGCCTCGGATCATGGATCTTACATTCCAGGTTCCTAGGGAGTATAGATCTTTGTAGCATCGGACATTCCTTTCACCACCAGATACATCTGCAACTGAGTGTCCTTTCAGCTTTGACCCAGTCGCTTCATTCTTTCTGGCACTACTAGTACTAGCCTCCTGCTCTTCCCCAGTAGCATATTGGACACCTTCCGACCTGAGGGGCTCATCTTCCGGCATCATATCTTTTTGCCTTTTGGTACTGTCCATGGGGTTTTTATGGCAAAGATACTGGAGTGAGTTGCCATTTCCTTCTCCAGTGGATCACGTTTTGTCAGAGCTCTCTGCTATGACCTGTCCATTTTGGGTGGCCCTGCATGGCATAGCTCATAGCTTCATTGAGCTATGCAAGCCCCTTCACCATGACAAGGCAGTGATCCATGAAGGAGTCCTCCATAAATAGCAAACTTCAAATTAATATTGACATATATCTAAGACTGAATGTAAATACATAATGTTCAGTTTATGACTTTTATGAAAGTTGGCATGAAATCAGGTGGCTTGCTTCCTCTACTTTGGATCAGCCCACTGAAAAATATGCCATAAAATAATGCATTTCTCAGACTTTATTCATAAGTTCATCTAATTCAAATAAAGCAGCTGATTTAATTCAATATATCAATTGGCAGGCCAGGGTCTAATTCTGTTTCAAGGGCACTCACTAGTGAGTCTTTCACTATCCTGAAGCTCTATTCAAGATCCCCACAGGAGGTTCAGGAAGGAAAGCAGTATTGCCAAGAATAATCAAAGCAAACCAAAGCAGAAACAAACCATCATTCTCTCATCCAGGAAAGAAAGCATGATAGTGGGTGTAGGAAAAAATGAAAAATATAAGTGAGTAAATAAATAAAGAAAATTGAAAGGTAGGTTTTGCCCCCATTCCTATTCTCTCTTCTAGAATGTTCACTTGCCAATATGCTTACCGGCCAAACAGTGTGCTTAGAATCAGTGTGAATCAGGAAGAATATGACTATATTGTAATAAGGTATGGCAGTCGTCTTCCATCAAGGAAGTATGTTAAACTAGGAATACAGTGTTCTGTCTGAAATATGCTTCTTCAAGGGCTTGCACATGCTGTCTGTTCGCCAGTGGTAGTTCCTAAAGCACAGCTGATCAGAAAATGAATTGCTGGCATTCCGTGGATACTGGTGGCACTGCTTTATCCCTAACTGCTGGGTCATGTTGAAAGGAATGAGAGAAATATAGTGCTTTAAAAAACCCCAGCAGCAGCTGCAAAGCTCTGATGTGGCTCATCATACAAGTGAAAAGTAAAATTACATGTGTGGAGGATACCACTTTTGATTCAGTAGGTTTTGCCCCATGCAGACAAGGATGTTACCGAAGAGGTCACACAGGCTGTGGAAAAGAAATC